>OZ022512.1:64363323-65807095 GCA_963989385.1 Ctena decussata
ACCATAATTTTAATTAGAAAGTTAAAACCTATGCTGATGGACTTTGTTGCAAATAGCGACCAAGAACGGTATTTCAAAATATCTTAGTTTAGCTCGTATAATGCCGCAGGCTACTTTAATGAATTATTTTGTCTATTAAAGAATGTCCTGATGAACCGCTCAGTGCAACGGGGATGGTACCGGGTCGAAATGATTTGAAAAACATTGATAAATTCTTGAAGGGAAGGAAAACAAAAACGATTGGTGGAAAGCGCAGGCCCAAATTTGTTGTGAAGATAGTTAAGAAGCCACACTTGTTGACCGATTTAACTTTTAGAATAAAGAAGAAACATTTAAAATGTGTCAAAAAGATCAAAATTGTGGTTGTGAAACCTGGCGGAGAGAAGGTGAGTATAAAAAAAGAATTTTACAAATGTATCTGGACTTCCGTTTCATCTGCTTCAGGCGTGCAGATTTGTCAGAGGCCAATGAATGAAAATAATCGCATCGAAGCATCAGAGTTAGTTAATGTTTAAAGTAACCATGGGCGATTATTTTAGACAGTTCTAAAGTTGTCGAAATTAGTTCTTTGATTTTAGGCTACAACCAGCACAAGTACTTTTAAGTTAAATGAAAAGCGTTCTTTTTTAGAATTAAATAGATTTAGAAACATTTCTGTTTCATACTTTAGCCGTTTTCAGCCGTTTTGGTAAGACACCTTAGGTGGATACATATCTTACCATCCAGCTTATGAAACTGGATGTGATAAGTATACCAGGAACGTGTCATTGTACTTGATAAAAGGCAAAGAAAAAATAGAAATGATTTAAAAATGTCATTTATGGTGTAGAATCAGAAGACTAAAAAGAATTGTCTTCCTTTTCAAGTGGTTTAAAACAATCATCAAAATCGTTTGGTGTTTTACTTGTTGTCTTATTTTGACAAATGTTTTTGAAATTTTTGCTTTAGGAAACATGACCAAATAAGAAAAAAATTGACAAAAATCCTGTTGTGACGACTTCTACAATTATTTAGGTTTTCTCACTGTTTCAATATTGCGTTTTTAGGTGGAATTCAATGCACACATACATCCTAATGGAACAATATCCGCTGGCTTGCGAATGACTCCTGCAGTTAGAATAAAAGTTACCATAATAAAGATAAAAGGTTGCGAGGAGAAGAAACTGAAACTAAAACATTTCTTGCTGAGAGTTTGTATACCAGGTAGGCTGCAACCGAACCCTCTTAAACCGGATTGTTTGTCCTAGCTAGTTTTACAGAACAGTAAGTGAAACAGACCCCAGGGACATCCATGAGAAGTAGACCCAACTTCCATAGATCGAATAGAGCATATTTCCTATGATTGTGTACGCGTCTATTAGAGATATTAAAAAAGGTGTTTCATCGCTCACGCCTCCCTATCAATGGCTTGAACATAACCCTGTTTTCAGATAAATTGTAGAAGCTATTTTTTTCGCATGGTTGCTGAACGTTCCCCTAAGAATATATCAAAGATCGAGAGTGACTTATTGCGACATTTATACAAGTATTAAGTAAACTTGCTGCAGCATCATCTGAGCGTTTTTCAAGAGCCTTTACCTTTGCAAATGAACAAATGATAAGTCAGATGCATAGTCTGTCATAGCGTTCACAAGTCTTAACGAAAAAGTGTTTCCATTTCATTTCCCTAACCATGAAATTACGTTTTGGTGTCTGTTATAAAACCTGTCGGTCAAGTGTTCCTGCTCGTCAAGCTCACCACAGGTTGTAGATAATTTTGCTAGGTACCTGATTACTTTTCTGACAAAACCTACGTACAATGATTAAGTCTTACTTGTGCAATATCATTAATATCGCACTCAGGAAAGCGTCTAAAGAATTGAATTCAATTAAAATTTGGTGACGACAATGAATTTAGCTTTAGATTTTAGTGGACTTGATGCATACCGGAATTGATTTCTTTCATCCAGGTTTATTAATTATCGGAACATAAATAACGAATCAGTTGTTATGCAATAGCAGATAATGCAGGAGAGAACCGTAATAATTTTATTGTCTACTCGGAGAACCGTAATAATTTTATTGTCTACTTAATTGCAACATCTGGATTCGAGCAACCTCTTTGTGTTAGGCACACTGAAAGGTTACTTGGGGTCGAAAAAGATTAGACGTGTGAACGCTATGGTATTCGCGCAGGAACTACCATATACTCGGGACCGTTCCTCTTAAAACAAACTTTGATACTTCCTTGCTAGTCTGTTCTTGAATAAGATTCTTTTTTCTTTTCTAGAAACGACCACCCCTCCACCACCGCCGCCAACAACCTCGCCATTACCAACAACCTCACCACCAACAACTGCGCCACCCACAACACCGTCACCACCAACAACTGCGCCACCCACAACACCGTCACCACCAACAACTGCACCACCCACAACACCGTCACCCCCAACAACTGCGCCACCCACAACACCGTCACCACCAACAACTGCGCCACCCACAACACCGTCACCGACAACAACACCACCCACAACACAGCCACCGACCACACCACCACCCACAACGCCGCCGCCGCCGACTACAACACCTGAAAGTAAGGAACATCCAAGTTATAATTTTTGCCTTTATCTTAGGTCCGTCCACACCATAGTCGCGCTGTATTTCATTTGCATGGTAGACAATCCAAGCTCAAGGGAAGGAATTTTTGTCCGGCACACATGAAATTTAGGTATATATACTCAACCACAGATATTTGTATAAAATTGTTCCGTCGAATTCAATTGACCATAATTTTAATTAGAAAGTTAAAACCTATGCTGATGGACTTTGTTGCAAATAGCGACCAAGAACGGTATTTCAAAATATCTTAGTTTAGCTCGTATAATGCCGCAGGCTACTTTAATGAATTATTTTGTCTATTAAAGAATGTCCTGATGAACCGCTCAGTGCAACGGGGATGGTACCGGGTCGAAATGATTTGAAAAACATTGATAAATTCTTGAAGGGAAGGAAAACAAAAACGATTGGTGGAAAGCGCAGGCCCACATTTGTTGTGAAGATAGTTAAGAAGCCACACTTGTTGACCGATTTAACTTTTAGAATAAAGAAGAAACATTTAAAATGTGTCAAAAAGATCAAAATTGTGGTTGTGAAACCTGGCGGAGAGAAGGTGAGTATAAAAAAAGAATTTTACAAATGTATCTGGACTTCCGTTTCATCTGCTTCAGGCGTGCAGATTTGTCAGAGGCCAATGAATGAAAATAATCGCATCGAAGCATCAGAGTTAGTTAATGTTTAAAGTAACCATGGGCGATTATTTTAGACAGTTCTAAAGTTGTCGAAATTAGTTCTTTGATTTTAGGCTACAACCAGCACAAGTACTTTTAAGTTAAATGAAAAGCGTTCTTTTTTAGAATTAAATAGATTTAGAAACATTTCTGTTTCATACTTTAGCCGTTTTCAGCCGTTTTGGTAAGACACCTTAGGTGGATACATATCTTATCATCCAGCTTATGAAACTGGATGTGATAAGTATACCAGGAACGTGTCATTGTACTTGATAAAAGGCAAAGAAAAAATAGAAATGATTTAAAAATGTCATTTATGGTGTAGAATCAGAAGACTAAAAAGAATTGTCTTCCTTTTCAAGTGGTTTAAAACAATCATCAAAATCGTTTGTTGTTTTACTTGTTGTCTTATTTTGACAAATGTTTTTGAAATTTTTGCTTTAGGAAACATGACCAAATAAGAAAAAAATTGACAAAAATCCTGTTGTGACGACTTCTACAATTATTTAGGTTTTCTCACTGTTTCAATATTGCGTTTTTAGGTGGAATTCAATGCACACATACATCCTAATGGAACAATATCCGCTGGCTTGCGAATGACTCCTGCAGTTAGAATAAAAGTTACCATAATAAAGATAAAAGGTTGCGAGGAGAAGAAACTGAAACTAAAACATTTCTTGCTGAGAGTTTGTATACCAGGTAGGCTGCAACCGAACCCTCTTAAACCGGATTGTTTGTCCTAGCTAGTTTTACAGAACAGTAAGTGAAACAGACCCCAGGGACATCCATGAGAAGTAGACCCAACTTCCATAGATCGAATAGAGCATATTTCCTATGATTGTGTACGCGTCTATTAGAGATATTAAAAAAGGTGTTTCATCGCTCACGCCTCCCTATCAATGGCTTGAACATAACCCTGTTTTCAGATAAATTGTAGAAGCTATTTTTTTCGCATGGTTGCTGAACGTTCCCCTAAGAATATATTAAAGATCGAGAGTGACTTATTGCGACATTTATACAAGTATTAAGTAAACTTGCTGCAGCATCATCTGAGCGTTTTTCAAGAGCCTTTACCTTTGCAAATGAACAAATGATAAGTCAGATGCATAGTCTGTCATAGCGTTCACAAGTCTTAACGAAAAAGTGTTTCCATTTCATTTCCCTAACCATGAAATTACGTTTTGGTGTCTGTTATAAAACCTGTCGGTCAAGTGTTCCTGCTCGTCAAGCTCACCACAGGTTGTAGATAATTTTGCTAGGTACCTGATTACTTTTCTGACAAAACCTACGTACAATGATTAAGTCTTACTTGTGCAATATCATTAATATCGCACTCAGGAAAGCGTCTAAAGAATTGAATTCAATTAAAATTTGGTGACGACAATGAATTTAGCTTTAGAGTTTAGTGGACTTGATGCATACCGGAATTGATTTCTTTCTTCCAGGTTTATTAATTATCGGAACATAAATAACGAATCAGTTGTTATGCAATAGCAGATAATGCAGGAGAGAACCGTAATAATTTTATTGTCTACTCGGAGAACCGTAATAATTTTATTGTCTACTTAATTGCAACATCTGGATTCGAGCAACCTCTTTGTGTTAGGCACACTGAAAGGTTACTTGGGGTCGAAAAAGATTAGACGTGTGAACGCTATGGTATTCGCGCAGGAACTACCATATACTCGGGACCGTTCCTCTTAAAACAAACTTTGATACTTCCTTGCTAGTCTGTTCTTGAATAAGATTCTTTTTTCTTTTCTAGAAACGACCACCCCTCCACCACCGCCGCCAACAACCTCGCCATTACCAACAACCTCACCACCAACAACTGCGCCACCCACAACACCGTCACCACCAACAACTGCGCCACCCACAACACCGTCACCACCAACAACTGCACCACCCACAACACCGTCACCCCCAACAACTGCGCCACCCACAACACCGTCACCACCAACAACTGCGCCACCCACAACACCGTCACCGACAACAACACCACCCACAACACAGCCACCGACCACACCACCACCCACAACGCCGCCGCCGCCGACTACAACACCTGAAAGTAAGGAACATCCAAGTTATAATTTTTGCCTTTATCTTAGGTCCGTCCACACCATAGTCGCGCTGTATTTCATTTGCATGGTAGACAATCCAAGCTCAAGGGAAGGAATTTTTGTCCGGCACACATGAAATTTAGGTATATATACTCAACCACAGATATTTGTATAAAATTGTTCCGTCGAATTCAATTGACCATAATTTTAATTAGAAAGTTAAAACCTATGCTGATGGACTTTGTTGCAAATAGCGACCAAGAACGGTATTTCAAAATATCTTAGTTTAGCTCGTATAATGCCGCAGGCTACTTTAATGAATTATTTTGTCTATTAAAGAATGTCCTGATGAACCGCTCAGTGCAACGGGGATGGTACCGGGTCGAAATGATTTGAAAAACATTGATAAATTCTTGAAGGGAAGGAAAACAAAAACGATTGGTGGAAAGCGCAGGCCCAAATTTGTTGTGAAGATAGTTAAGAAGCCACACTTGTTGACCGATTTAACTTTTAGAATAAAGAAGAAACATTTAAAATGTGTCAAAAAGATCAAAATTGTGGTTGTGAAACCTGGCGGAGAGAAGGTGAGTATAAAAAAAGAATTTTACAAATGTATCTGGACTTCCGTTTCATCTGCTTCAGGCGTGCAGATTTGTCAGAGGCCAATGAATGAAAATAATCGCATCGAAGCATCAGAGTTAGTTAATGTTTAAAGTAACCATGGGCGATTATTTTAGACAGTTCTAAAGTTGTCGAAATTAGTTCTTTGATTTTAGGCTACAACCAGCACAAGTACTTTTAAGTTAAATGAAAAGCGTTCTTTTTTAGAATTAAATAGATTTAGAAACATTTCTGTTTCATACTTTAGCCGTTTTCAGCCGTTTTGGTAAGACACCTTAGGTGGATACATATCTTATCATCCAGCTTATGAAACTGGATGTGATAAGTATACCAGGAACGTGTCATTGTACTTGATAAAAGGCAAAGAAAAAATAGAAATGATTTAAAAATGTCATTTATGGTGTAGAATCAGAAGACTAAAAAGAATTGTCTTCCTTTTCAAGTGGTTTAAAACAATCATCAAAATCGTTTGGTGTTTTACTTGTTGTCTTATTTTGACAAATGTTTTTGAAATTTTTGCTTTAGGAAACATGACCAAATAAGAAAAAAATTGACAAAAATCCTGTTGTGACGACTTCTACAATTATTTAGGTTTTCTCACTGTTTCAATATTGCGTTTTTAGGTGGAATTCAATGCACACATACATCCTAATGGAACAATATCCGCTGGCTTGCGAATGACTCCTGCAGTTAGAATAAAAGTTGCCATAATAAAGATAAAAGGTTGCGAGGAGAAGAAACTGAAACTAAAACATTTCTTGCTGAGAGTTTGTATACCAGGTAGGCTGCAACCGAACCCTCTTAAACCGGATTGTTTGTCCTAGCTAGTTTTACAGAACAGTAAGTGAAACAGACCCCAGGGACATCCATGAGAAGTAGACCCAACTTCCATAGATCGAATAGAGCATATTTCCTATGATTGTGTACGCGTCTATTAGAGATATTAAAAAATGTGTTTCATCGCTCACGCCTCCCTATCAATGGCTTGAACATAACCCTGTTTTCAGATAAATTGTAGAAGCTATTTTTTTCGCATGGTTGCTGAACGTTCCCCTAAGAATATATCAAAGATCGAGAGTGACTTATTGCGACATTTATACAAGTATTAAGTAAACTTGCTGCAGCATCATCTGAGCGTTTTTCAAGAGCCTTTACCTTTGCAAATGAACAAATGATAAGTCAGATGCATAGTCTGTCATAGCGTTCACAAGTCTTAACGAAAAAGTGTTTCCATTTCATTTCCCTAACCATGAAATTACGTTTTGGTGTCTGTTATAAAACCTGTCGGTCAAGTGTTCCTGCTCGTCAAGCTCACCACAGGTTGTAGATAATTTTGCTAGGTACCTGATTACTTTTCTGACAAAACCTACGTACAATGATTAAGTCTTACTTGTGCAATATCATTAATATCGCACTCAGGAAAGCGTCTAAAGAATTGAATTCAATTAAAATTTGGTGACGACAATGAATTTAGCTTTAGATTTTAGTGGACTTGATGCATACCGGAATTGATTTCTTTCATCCAGGTTTATTAATTATCGGAACATAAATAACGAATCAGTTGTTATGCAATAGCAGATAACGCAGGGGAGAACCGTAATAATTTTATTGTCTACTCGGAGAACCGTAATAATTTTATTGTCTACTTAATTGCAACATCTGGATTCGAGCAACCTCTTTGTGTTAGGCACACTGAAAGGTTACTTGGGGTCGAAAAAGATTAGACGTGTGAACGCTATGGTATTCACGCAGGAACTACCATATACTCGGGACCGTTCCTCTTAAAACAAACTTTGATACTTCCTTGCTAGTCTGTTCTTGAATAAGATTTTTTTTCTTTTCTAGAAACGACCACCCCTCCACCCCCGCCGCCAACAACCTCGTCATTACCAACAACCTCACCACCAACAACTGCGCCACCCACAACACCGTCACCACCAACAACTGCGCCACCCACAACACCGTCACCACCAACAACTGCGCCACCAACAACACCGTCACCCCCAACAACTGCGCCACCCACAACACCGTCACCAACAACTGCGCCACCCACAACACCGTCACCGACAACAACACCACCCACAACACAGCCACCGACCACACCACCACCCACAACGCCGCCGCCGCCGACTACAACACCTGAAAGTAAGGAACATCCAAGTTATAATTTTTGCCTTTATCTTAGGTCCGTCCACACCATAGTCGCGCTGTTTTTTATTTGCATGGTAGATAATCCAAGCTCAAGGGAAGGAATTTTTGTCCGGCACACATGAAATTTAGGTATATATACTCAACCACAGATATTTGTATAAAATTGTTTAAAATTACCTTCTGATTCTGATATAATCATAGAACAGTTTACATGTCTGGTTCTTTGCGTCGACTATATTCATTTTGAAATGTTTTGAAAACAAAGCTCCGAACTGAACTCTGCAAAAATTTATAGGCTCACTTAGATAGTAAGAGGGTAACCAGGAAATTAACTTTCCTCACAAACTGAAATTTATTAAATGAATTAGAGATTTATTTATTTAATTTTGTATTACATGTTTTTACAACCGATGCTCGTAAATTTCATAGCCCGAGCTGTATTTCTTTTGCATGATAGATAATCCAAGCTCAAGGGAAGGAAATTTTTGTCCATAGTAACTAAGAGTTCATACTGATGTTCTCTAAACGTCATTCTATGCGCTCTTCTGAAATACCCTTGGGAAATACTATTATCCTAGCAGAGGCACTATACTGAGTGCTCTTCGAAAATACAAGTGTCCTAACAAATGCACTATACTGAGTGCTGTGCGAAAATTCAAGTATGCTAGCAGGGGCACTTTTAATTACTCAGCGTTTCGGGAAAATACCAGTATCCTAGCAGTCGCACAACACCGATTTATTCAATAGGTGTTGTGGTAACATATCTATGAAGTCATTGGTTTCTGAGCATGGCAATGTTCTGAAATTTGTAGTGGCATTGAAAATTAAGTCCTTTCAACAGATTTTTTTAATTTTCTCAAACAAATAATTATTCTCGAATCTTTTAACTCCGTGTTTCATACGACCGACTTTCTTTATAGCCTAGTCCTTTGATCTTAGAGTAACGTACTAATATATAATGAACATGTATCAAATTTGTCTACTATTCCTCCTACACTTGGTATAAACTGTAGTAACCTAATTATGCATATGAATTAAAGGTTTAGCGTCAATACAAAGAATAGTGGGTTGGATTACCTGAAAATTACGACAGGCTTGTTCATTTAATTTGAAAGCGTGTCCTACATATTCACTGTAGTCTTGAGGTATCCAAAGTATTTAAATTGGTTGGCTAGTTTATGTTTTTGCGTCACTGAAGTTGGTTAAGCAGTTTTAAAAATTGCTACCAACAAGTGATATTATTCTCAGTAAGAATAAAATACGTTTTTAATGTTATTGATGTTTATATCTTTAAACCTTTTATTTACTTGTTATACTTATTTATTACGTAAGCTACGTTACTCAAGTAAATTTATTCTACAGCTGTTACTTTTTTTCCATTATCTTATTTCTTTCCTTGATAATTTTACACGCATTGGTGCTGCAATCCGTTGATATGAAAATATTTACAAGAGCCTCTTTCTTTTTGTTCTGATTAAAAAGAAGTCATTGCTTTAAGCCTGTTTAAAGATAAAGATAAAGATAAAGAAGCTTTATTTAACGTCGCATATTAGAAACAGACAACATAAGCTCTGTAGAGCTTTTATTGCGACAGACAAGGTATCCAGTAACAATACTTACCCGATGACTTAACTATATCTTCCTAGGACTACCCTTTTCGGTGAGCGTCAGCCAAGGGAGCTCCTAGTACCATTTATAACGCCTTTGGTATGGCGCGGCCGGGATAGAAGCAATTCATGCATGAGTGCATGCACTTCTTAAGATTCTATTAGTTTCGGATTTGGTAGTTTAGTAATGTCCGCTGTTTTACTATGCACAACTGTTTTATGTGCTAAACTGTTTCACAGACATTACTTTTAATATTATCTCATGTACTTTATTTGCGATTTTACTAATATAAACATATCCATACCAGTTTTAGTGCGACAGACGCGCGTTTCTGTATTTAACTTCTTCAGTTAACGAAAGGGTATCACCTTAAATCACTCCTTTAGTGTACCCACTGGCCTTTGAAAATGTTGAAAGTTAACTAAAGAACCCCTCCGAATGTACGAGGGGCGTTCGAAGGTTTTTGCAAATGTCCTCGTAACTTTCTTTAGGCGCAAGCTTGGTAAAACTGCTATGCATGTACTGAAAGCACTGCATTTCTGCATTTTGTCTTTACAATGATACCAAGCACTATACAAAGACACTTTTCCTTATTGAGTTACAACGCATTTTAATAGGGCCCAGTCATACAACTGGGCTAATTTAATATGTAAAATATTTTCAGTTTTAGGCATTAAGGTCAAATATCATTGTAAAATCAAAATTAATCCTTGTCATTTGCTTGTCCATTGTTGCCTACAATATCCATACAAAAGATAGAAGGATGGAAACTGTTATCGATCTAATTCTTGCAAAGCAATCCGCAGTTCTTATGACATTATTGTAATTAAGAAATAGATCAGCTCTAGCAGTGAATTGTTCAGTAATAATTCACTGTTTGGAGGTCAGTTGTAAAGTAGATCATATCACGAGCGCGGAGCTGACTTATTTCGATTCTAACACTCTAAAACGCCGAAAAGCTATTCTTATCATTCAAACTCTCCCAACCTTACTTCCAGCGCGGTCATGCTCCCGCCAATATTCTTAACTGTATCTAAGACCAATATACGTTTTAATGGCGATTTTAGAAAGAAAAAGAGACGTTACACCATCTAACGTCTCAAAACGCCAGAAAATTACGTCAGTAGTTGCAGTGACGTCAGCAATTAGACTCACGCGCTCCGAAACAGTGAATTGTTGCAGAATAAAACACGGTAACTTTCCATTGCTTCCATAGGCGCACTGTGTTAGAATATACGTTAGCGTCATTTTTGGAAGCTTGTAGAGGCTTCAGTTTTGACATTAATTTGAATTTATTGACAGACTTTCGTTGACCTATGTAAATGCTCCTGCTGACAAGATTTTGAATGCTGATACACTTGTTTACATTAAAATATCATTAAATGTTTGTAGAAATGGAGAATTTGCTACTACATAAAGTACAGATAATCCATATTCCCGGACCAGTATGGAATCTAGATTAAAGATAATTTCCGCGATATTTACAGAACAACATTGCCTGGGCATTGTCTTTAACTAACAAAGATAAAAAATTCAAAGGCTGCTTATATATAAATTACGGCCTACTAAAATTAAATTCTGCAGTGTTTTTAGGGTATACCTCTTTCAAAGAAGTTTAAAATGCCTCATTTTTTTAAAAAAATGCACCGTGGTTGCAGACTTCTCTACGCACGTCATAGCTTTATGTATTTCTGCAATCAGAAGTTCTGTCTTTATGGTGGTTATCGAGAAATTACGTCATTTGCAAAACTTTCCGAACGCCCCTCTTAGATATTTTTACATATGGTTCTTAAGATATATAATGATGCATGAAATAGAGAAAATTTACATTTTCCACAAAAAATTAATTTCGCGTTTTTTTTTTTATAATTTTATTGCTCGCCTATTCTGAGAATAAGTGAGAGGAGGATCGGGGAGACGTTCGTTTTTACTTCAAAAACAGCCTTCTTGTTTGGCTTATCAATTAAAGAGTATTGTGAAATGTCAATCATATTCGAGATTTTTTTTTTATTTTCTCATTGGACATATACTATGCACAATAAATATAGCAATTTTTTTGTATGTGTCAGATCCACCATATTAGGATTTTATAGTCACTTTACTGCATAAAGATATAAAGGCCGATCATTCGAGATGGACTGGCAGGTAAAAGAATCAAGATTGCTCAATTGTAGCGTTTGAACTATCGTGACGTCAGTTTTTATGACCATTGTATCTGAACGACATTTATGATCATGTACAAAAGCCACAACCATAATGAGGCGGCTGGTTTGCTGTTAACATAAAGGAAAACGCTCTAAAACATTTGAATATGCTACGAGCATGGGGTTTACAAAGTTCAAAAATTTGACGTTTTCACTTGTTTTTACGTTATCGTTTTAAAAACTTGTTTCTAATCGGTATTTCTTGAATCTCTTTCGAGTGTATGATTGTTTGGTAGCTACCAATATGATAATGTAAACCATTCAGAAAGACAATTCTTCCCGGTTACTGAGCGTCAGTCAAAAGTCTTAGACTAACGTCATCATTTTCTCACAGTTACGTTATACTTCAATGAAGAAACTTCAGAGTTAAATTAATCATGGTGTGACCTTTAATGTTAGCCTATTATTTTTCTCGGGTTTTGATTCTGCATTGAACTGAAGCACCCGTGAATCATTGCACATTGGACCGAAATAACACGTTTTAACGTCAATGGAGCATGCTAAGATTCGTCAGTTGTTAAGCTTAACCAAATCTTTTACACAAGCAATAGCTTTGACAAGAAAACTGAGCATGAAAATGTTGAGAAATACCGTACAAAAAATCACATGCTTACCATTTTTATGTTGCTTTTCAATGGGTGCGAATTTCGGCTAATGACCACTATCGCGCTTATCGCTTTTCCCCAATATCGTTTCTAAAGATGGCTTCTGTAATCCCATGGTATCTTAAGCCCCAAATATGGTTCCTTTCAAATCAATTTAATTTTAATATTGCACTTCAGTAATGAGAAAAATTGCAAAATAAAAAAATTTGCTAAATATATTGTGCATAGTATAGTTCTTTTGTAAAAGTGATGAAAATACGAAAATGGGTTAATTTAATAAAGTCAACTCTCGATATGATCTCAAAGTTGAGTTCATCTAAAGCACCTGATATCTCTAATTAATTAATTGGTCCCCAGAAAAGTAATTTTGAGATATGAGTACTTCGAGATATCCAGAGTTGAAATGTAGAAATAAATAGGAAATGTGTCAGATAAAAATTCTTTGATATAAGAGAGTGTTTGCAGATATCATTATTTGAGATGACGAGAGTATTTTGTATTTACACGGTAACATTCAGCAAAGATGTTATCAGACTGGCGGGAAATGATCTTGCTGACAAAGGTCTACGTGCAAACGAGACATGTAAGAACTTGTCGCTGCTACCTCGGGCCTGGAACGAAATGGGACATGTAAGAACGTGTCGATGTTGACTAGATCTAGAACGAACTGACACACGTAATAACTTGTCGCTGCTAACTCAGGTCTAGGACGAATTGAGACATGTAAAAACATGTCGATGTTGACTAGGCCTAGAACGAAAAGAGACATGTAAGATCTTGACGCTGCTAACTCAGGCCTAGAACGAAATGAGACATGTAAGAACTTGTCAATGTTGACTAAGTCTAGATCGAAGTGAGACATGTTAGAACTTGCCGATGTTGGGTTAGGTCTAGGAAGAATCATACATGTTAGAAATTGTCGCTTTTTACTCAGTTCTTAGACAAAATGATACATTTATGAACCTGTCGATGTTCACTAGGCCTAGAACGAAATGAGACATGTGGGACCTTGCCGATGTTGACTAGACCTAGAACGAAAAGAGACATGTTAAAACTTGTCGCTGCTAGCTCAGGCCTAGAACGAAATGAGACATGTAAGAGCTTGTCGATTTTGACTAGGCCTAGAACGAACTGAGACATGAAAGAACTTTTCGCGGCTAACTCAGGTCTAGGACGAATTGAGACATGTAAGAACTTGTCGATGTTGACTGGGCCTAGAACGAGTTGAGACATGTAATAACTTGCCGATATTGACTAGCTCAAGGATGAATTGAGACTGGTAAGAACTTGTTGGTGCTAGCTCTAGTCTAGGACGAAATGAGACATGTGAGAACTTGTCGATGTTGAATCAGGTCTAGGACGAATTGAGACATGTAAGAACTTGTCGATGTTGACTAGGCCTAGATCGAAATGAGACATGTAAGAACTTGTCGCTATTTACTCAGGTTTAGGGCGGAATGATACATGTAAGAACGTGTAGATGTTGACACAGGTCTAAGACGTAATGAGATGCGTAAGAACTTGTCGTTGTTAAGTCAGGCCCCGAGGTTATAAAACTTTTTTCATGCTCAACTCAGCTGAGCATGAAATTTAAAATGCCCATTAATATAAAAATACCAAGAAATTCAGCATTTTTCAGGCTCAGATAAGCCAAGAAGGCTATTTTTTCCACTCATAAATATTAAAATGCCAACAATTGTTGGCATTTTAAAATTTATGAGCAGAAAAAATTTCATGCTCAGCTGAGTTGAGCATGAAAAAGGTTTTATAACCTCGGGGCCTGGTCTCGGACAGAATGATAAATGTAAGAATTTCTCGCTGTTGACACAGATCCACAACCAATGAGATATTTAAGAACTTGTCGCTGTTGACACAGATCTACGACAAAATTCAATATCATGTCAGAACTTGTAGCTGTTGACAGAGGTCTACGACAAAATGAGATATGTAAGAACTTGTCGCTGTTGACACAGGTAGGGTGAATAATGAAGGGACACTATATCTGTGACAACAACGATAAAGATTTTGCTTAATTACGTCAAACAGAATAGGTAGGTAACTTAGTATAACTGGATAATCGTTCAATGGGTAGGTTATAATATTGAAAAGGCATTATTAACTGTTATGCACAGGTTTGCGGAACTTGAAGTCAAAGTTTTTTCCTTGTGAGAAACATGACCTTAAAGGTGGGCTTACACGGCTAAACATCTTGCAGGACATAATGTGGCATGCAACCATTTAGGTCATGTTTATCCTATAAGACATGTTGCATGCTACATATTTATGTCATTTAACATATGAGCTGTGACACGAGAAAACTAACAAAGTGGTTGTGTCCCAGTGAAGATTCAGATCACCCTGAGCATCCACCCAGTCTGATCAGTCTTCGCTGTCCGCATGGAGGTAGCTTAGACCCTTAGCTACCTATTAAGCGCTAAGCAAAGAGTCTGACCTATCTGTGTGGATGTCCAAACTGATCTGAGTCTGCACTGGGCGCACAACCACTTTGTTGGTTTTCTCGTGTCCCGGCCCAATTATGTTTTTAGGGTGTTTACACGATGACAAATGTCACATGACGCAGATGTACTGCAACTTGTATCGCAGTGTACACCCACCGATAGGGAAGACTGCAATGTGCTGGTTGGGTGGGTTGTGATATTGAAAAGACATTATTATTGTTGTGTGAATGAATTATTATTATTGTGTGAGTAAATTAAATATATGAGCCGTGACACGAGAAAAACAACAAAATGGTTGTGCGCCCTGCGCTGACTCAGATCAGCCTGAGCATCAGCTCAGTCTAATCAGATTCTTCACCGAGCGCTTAAAGGTTAGCGTTCTAAGTCACCATCATGCGGACAGCGAAGACTCTGATCAGACTGGGCAGATGCCCAAGCTGATCTGAGTCTGCACTGGACGCACAACTACTTTATTGGTTTTGTCGTGTCGCGGCTCATATATGTTTACATAACTTCACTGCGTATGCCAAATAAAGGCGCCTGACTTATAAGCCATAGGTCCTGGGTTCGATACCCTGTCCGGCTACTTTCTTTCATTTCCCCTTCCGTTGATTCAAGAAGGGTAGTTGTCAGTTACTGGTGAAAGTAAGTGCACTTAGTACACTGGTTAACTGCTTAGGAGGTCTAAGCATGCCCAGGAGTAGTGTGGTTAGGCTTACTGACCGTCCCGATATGACCATAGCTGTTTACCGTGGACGTAAAACAATAAGACAACAAGAACAACAACATGCCGAATGAGGAAGTGGAATACGGAGCTTCAAAGACTGTTCCTCCAGACCAAATTTCATAGTTGTAGGGAATCTCCTTAATAGATATTTAGCCTTAGCAACCGCATAGTTACGACTTAAGTGGCTTTATGAATACGGCTCCAGATCGCAGTTGATTCCTTTTGAACTGCAGAACTTCAAGTCACAGTAGATTATGCTTATTGCAAAGCAGAACCTCAGAACCACAAAGTGCATTTGAGCCGCGACACGACAAAACCATCAAAGTGGCATCCGCCCAGTCTGATCAGAGTCTTCGCTGTCCACATGGAGCTGGCTTTAGACCCTTACCCACCATTTTAGGTCACAGCGAAAACTTGAATACATCCTCAAACTCAAAATAAAGCACACTGATTGGCTGCTTCCGAGCACATGAGTTTGAGATTATTCTCAAGTTTTATAACATCGAACCCTGATCTGAGTCTTTGCTGGGCGCACATGTCAATTTGTAATTTCCGACCGGGAATGGCATTGTTTGGCTCAAGGACTGAACTGGGACTTGAAGTTCAGCTTCTGATAAAACACTCATAATAGCACTTTGTACTTCCGCTTCCATACAAAATAATTTACAGTAACATCATAGTGTAGATAATATTTCCTAGGCCACTGGGAACATTTAGCTGACGTTACAGTTTAGAAATAATAGTTAGATTCTAAAAGCTAGTGTTTTTTTTTTTTTTTTCAACTAATTTGTTTCGTCGGAGTCCTTCCAGCGACTACTAGAAAAAAAAAAAAAACATTCTAAAATGTCATTCTAAATTGTCAGCCTTAAAACCATGTATCGATCTGGAAATTCTGAGACTGGTGGGAAAAACACACACACTAAAAGAATGACATGTTCCCTGGTGGTTCATCTGTTCTGACTATTCTTACCGTAAAAAATCTAAAAATTGGAAAAAAAATAAATAAGTGTCCCCAAAAATTGTAAGTTTTTTTACAATGCAAAATATTCGTCTACAAGATCTAGCTGAGATGCCAAATAGTGCAGACCTTAGATCCGAGGCTATAAAACTCGAGTATAATCTCAAACTCAAAATAAAGCATACTGATTGGCTGCTTCCGAGCATGTGCTCGGAAGCAGCCAATCAGTATGCTTTATTTTGAGTATGAGAATGTACTCATTTTTTATTACCTTGGGGCCTGAGACCTCAGACTGCTCCTTGGCTCATTTAAGACTTTTAGGAGCAGTAAGATCTCTTTCTGCACTGTTTGCAAGGCATATGTGTTCAAATACTTTTTTTCTTTTTGCGGTCAACACCTTATATGTATATTTAAGGCTCCTTGGGAAAATATTGGCATGTCAGAGTTTCAGTGCTCAACGATAGGTGTGACTGAAAATTCCTTTTCTCAACAATTTTAGCCGCGACACTACAAAATCAATAAAGCGTTTTGTGCGCTCAGCAAAGACTTAGGTCAGCCTGGGCATCCACCCAGTCTGAGCATAGTCTTTGCTGTCGGCGTGAAAGTAGCTTACCCCCTACGCTATCTTTAAGCGCAAGCGAATACTCAGATGAAATTGGGCAGATGTCCAGGCTGAACTAAGTCTGCGCTGGGCGCGCATGAAACTGTGTTGATTTTGACGTGCTTCCGTTTTGTTGTTAAGTTGTGATTTTTGAAATGCGCCCCTGTTATCTTTGCTTATGAACAGCTTCACATACACATATGACTATTTGCTGTAAAATCTTACATACGCGTCGGATATCAAACTGAAGCAGATTAGACACTGTACTTTAGAAATTTTTGATGTGAAAAATACGGAGAGGGTATTATTTTTGTGCTGAGTACCTGAAGACAGCAGTCCATTCTGTAATAAATGGAAAAAAAAATTGAGCCGCGACACGACAAAACCAACAATGTGGTTGTGCGCCCAGCGCAGACTCAGATCAGCCTGGCCATCCACCCAGTCTAATCAGACTTTTCGCTAAGTGCTAAAAGGGTAGCTAATGGTCTAAGCTATCTTCATGCGGACAGCGAAGACTCTGATCAGACTGGGCGGATGCCCAGGCTGATCTGAGTTTGGGTGCACAACCACATTGTTGGTTTTCTCATGTCGCGGCTCAAATGTAATATATTAGTGCTTATCTTGGCAAATAGCATAGAACCTAGATCGGACTCTGTGTTCTACGGCGTCTGATCAGGATCCACACTGTCTGCAAAAACGCATAAATTTCTGGATAAGAATCAAATCAAATCAAACCGCCCTTGCCGTATTTACCGATAATAAGACTGGAGTTTATCTTTCCAAAATTAATATGAGCCGCGACAAAAGAAAACCAACAATGTGATTGTGCGCCCAGCGCAGACTCAGATCAGTCTGGGCATCCACCCAGTCTGATCAGAATCTTCGCCGTCCGCATGGAGGTAGCTTAGATCTTTAGCTACCCTTTGACCGCTTAGCAAAGAGTCTGATCGGATTGGGCGGATACCCAGGCTGATCTAAGTCTGCATTGGGCGCACAACCACTTTGTTGGTTTTCTCGTGTCGCGGCTCATATATACTTCAGTATTGCTTAATTTAGTTTATCGTCTGTAAAATTGAGTTTTCTCTTCGTAAACAATCCGACGATTTAGATCCATCTTGTAGGAAACGTCTTACAAGACGGATCTAGATCTTCGAGAGTGTTTTGGAAGCGAAAACCCGTTTTATGAATGACTGGATCCGGGTATATTGGAAACGGGTCTAGTCTAACTAAAAGGTAAGAAACTACTAGGAGGTAAAACTGAAAGTTATACAACATTCTTTGCAGTATGTTCGGACTGGTGGTTTAAAATTCCTCAATCGGTTCGCATTAAGCGTCTAACAAGCATAGATGAGGTGGTGAAACGATGCCAGTTCGGATCGGCTAATGTCTCTAGAATCGTTTTGAATGTTACTGGTACCAGCGACACATCTGTGGTGTATGGGGTAGAGAAAGTGGATAAGGTTGGTTAAGAGATGACCCGTGACACGCGAAAACCAAGAAAGTGGCGAGTGCGCCCAGCGAAGAATCAGATCAGCCTGGGCATCCGCCCAGTCTGATCAGGTTCTTCGCTGTGCGCTTAAAGGGCAACTAATGGTCTAAGCTATCTTCATCCGGAAAGCGAAGACTCCGATCAGACTGGACGGACGCCTAGGCTGATCTGAGTCTGCGCTGGGCGCACAACCACTTTGTTGGTTTCCTCGTGTTGTGGCTCAATTGCCCAAAACTTGCTCAACTTGTTATTTAAGTTCAGTAATGCGTCTTAAAGGTGCACTTGGAATGGCAATTAGTGTAGACTCTTATCAAACTGCTCCTTTTGAAGCAGTCAGATCTGAGTCAGCACTGTTTGCTCATACCTGTCTGCCCCATTATTTAGAGTTTCTATGGTATTTTTCACTCATATGACAATAAAAGCCCTTTAAAGTGGTTAAAGTTTTGGCCTGCTGTTTCCAGCCTAGGCTATGAAAAGCTGCTGTCGTATTCTGTTAAAAAGCTAAATACAGATATTATACTACTTATTTCAACAAATCTACCTGGTCCATAAATAAGCCTGGCAAACATTGCTTGTAAACGAAATGTCACTGTAGAGGCAAACAGGTAGACTAGTCAAGAAAAAGGGTTTCCCTGGTAAAAGTAGCCAAAACACATAGATATCAGTCCACAGAAACATGATGTACAACAAAATGTCATACATTAATTATGATATAGAAATATAATAGCTCCAGGAGAGGTTTGTTGAGTGGTCGGTCAGCTGTCTTTAGATATATCACTCGCGATCCGCGCTTGTTATATCATCTATACTGAACGCCAAAGGAAACGTCCACAAAGTATACCGAGTCTATAAATTGTGCAAAAGCAGATAATTGATACTATGTTTTGTCTTGTTAGTTTGAAATGTCCATGATTTTTTTGTTTTGTTTTGTTTTGAGAAAAAATATTGTCTGAAACAGGCAAATTATGTAAGAACCAACATTTTTCGCACTCTTCACCTGAGTTAACTCACTCACTCACTCACTCACTCGCTCACTCACTCACTCGCTCACTCACTCACTCACTCACTCACTCACTCACTCACTCACTCACTCACCAATGTTTCTATAAGCGCGCTGTGAATATAACACAAAGTATTGTAGTTTTTCATTGTGCTGAAAGTTTAAAGTTGCGTTTACAGACAACACATGTTGCTTGACATATCACCGCCTGAACGCCCAAAAAACGTTTGATTCGTGTTACAAATTGGATGCATTTAACGTCAAAAACAGAGAGTTAAATCATTTGAGAATAAATGATAGGTTCGAAAAAAACTCACTTTTCCATCATATGAATTTCAGGTAGCATCTCTTCCATGATTTAACGTCATTGGTACCGGAGCATTGCACACAGTGCATGCTAGGCTACGCCAATTTATCAATGGCGATAGACGCTCAATTTCATTCCACAGAAACTTCACATTTATTCAAACAAATGAGCCGCGACACGAGAAAACCAACAATGTGGCTGTGCGCCAAGCGCAGACTCAGATCAGGCTGGACAACCGCCCAGTCTGATCAGAGTCTTCGCTGTCCGCATTGAGGTAGCTAAGACTCTTAGCTACCCTTTAAGCGCTTAGCAAAGAGACTGATCGGACTAGGCGAATGCCCAGGCTGATCTGAGTCTGCACTGTGTGCACAACCACTTTGTTGGTTTTCTCGTGTCGCGGCTCAAATACATATTTTCAAGTCATTTACTTCCATGCTGTAAATGGTTGCAAGACACATGTGTCGTACAGCATTTGAGCCGCGACACGACAAAACCAACAATGTGGTTGTATTCCAAGCGAAGACTCAGATCAGCCTCGGCATCCGCCCAGTTTTACCGGACTCTTCTCTAAGCGCTATAAGGGTAGCTAAGGGTCCTAGCTACCTCAGTCCCGACATCGAAGAGTCTGATCAGACTTGGCGGATGCCCAGGCTGATCTGAGTGCGCTTGGCGCACAACTACATTGTTGATTTTGTCGTGTCGCGGCTTAATTGAGTCGCCGTTTAACAACACATTTACCGGCATGCTTATTGTTGCGATGTTTATATTTTAGGTACCAACAGCAGGAACAGTATCTATCACAGAAGACCTGCCAGCAAGCCTTAGTGACTTCACAGTATTGCTCTCGGGTGTCATGCCTTCTCTGGATAGCGTCCAAGTATATGATGCAGCAAATAACTTGGTTAACCATTCCTGCGCCAACGCCAAGGATACTGTTTTTGCTCCAGAAAATGAAACGTTGTACAAGTTCAAAGTGGATGAGCAAATAAAAGTCCTAGAGGTTACTACTGAGAATGTTGACAAGATAGATAGCTGGCCGGCCCCGAAAATGGTATGTATAAGCCTGATTCTGTCAGCTGTGTGTGTGTGTGTGTTTCCTTAAAAAACAAAACTAGGAGCCCCGGTAGCTCAGCGAATTAAGCGCTGGCCTGCTGATCTGGCGGTCTCGAGTTCGATTCCTGGAGGCGGAAACCTTTACAATAGCAAACAGGATTCCACTGCACACAGGCTTTCGTAACCGGCCTCCCATCTTCCTGATATGATTTAAATACTGTTGAAAAGGGCGTAATATAGCAAGTCATTCATCCATCTAGTCTTAGAAAGAATCCCGTACCATAAGTATTCGCTAATGAAACAGAAGTTTAACCCTCAAACATTTCCTCAAATATGTTAATCAGGCCCCGAGGTTATAAAACTTGAGTACATTCTCAAACTCAAAATAAAGTACACTGATAGGCTGCTTCCGAGCACAAGCTCGGAAGCAGCCAATCAGTGTGCTTTGTTTTGAGTTTGAAATTATTCTCAAGTTTTATAACCTCGAACCCAGACTTACATAATTCAACTTTGGAATGGGCAAACAATCCCAGAAAATCTAGACCCGTCTTAATGGTAAATCAATACTCTTCAAGGGATTTCCTTTTTCTTCTCTCTATTCTGTTAACTCTAGGGGTGAAATGTGTTTCTTTATGAGCAAACTCTTTCCTTTAAGACGTGAAGGCTCTGTTTAGAAGGGTATCATTTCCCAGGAAGCTAACAGGAGGTCACAAAAGTTGTCTCCTTTTGTAACAATCATGTACCAAAAACATGGCGGATATACCTGTAACAGCACGTCTGTCGAAATTATGTATTAACCAGTGAAATATGAGTAACATCTAGGAAAAACAAATTTTTATGTGAAAAAATTTCCGGGGTAAAATTTTCTGGGACCTATTCAGAAGGCGGAGCGATAAGCGCTTTCGCGTAAGGTCAATAATGGATGCTCTCCCGTGGGTTGTAAAGCGATTTTGTGTCCGAAGAAGACAACTTTAGTGAAATTCAGCAGTTGACTCTTGTTATCTCAAACTTGATGATTCAAAGAGCCCATGATATCAAAGTATATTGTTCGGACACATCTCCTATCTTTCTTTACATTTCAGTGTCTGTTATCTCAAACTTCTGGTACCGCAAAGTAAATTTTTTGTGACCAAAAAAATTATTTTGAGATATCAATAGTTTGAGATAAACTTCGACTTTGAAATATCGAGTGTTGACTCATTTCGTTTTTGATAAAAAAAAATCCGTCTTCCTATAGGCGCTATGCATGTAGCTCGTAAAGACAACTGTTTTCCGTTTTCCTTTAAGGCAGTCTGCTGTAAGAAGAGACAGGGACAACTATTCTCAGATCAGAGTTAGATCCCTTGTAAATGAAGAGCTCCGGGAGTTCAGAGTTCAGTTAATCGGTGGCCTGCTGATCTAGCGGTCCCGGGTTCGAGGCCCGATGGGAATGGAATTTTTTCCAACCGTAAACGGGGTTCCATTGCACACGGCCTTTCATTATCACCCTTCCATCGTCCTTATATGACTGAAATACTGTTAAAAGGGGCGTAAACTCGCGTCATCCAACCATTCCTTGTTAATGTATCCGTAATACACCTTAACATCTGCAAAACAAAGTTCCATATTTCATATTTGAGCCACGACACGAGAAAACCAACAAAGTGGTTGTGCGCCCAGCCCAGACTCAGATCGCCCTGGACAGCCGCGCAGTTTTATCAGACTCTTTGTAAAGTGCTCCAAGGGTTGCTTAGGGTCTAAGCTACCTCCATGCGGACAGCGAAGACTCTAATCAGACTGGGCGGATGCCCAGGCTGATCTGAGTGTGCGCTGGGCGCACAACCACTTTGTTGTTTTTTGTCATGTCGCGGCTCAATTGAAATTTTGAGATTTTAGAAAACTAGTTATTGGAAGGTTAGTTCCGATCTTGTATGTACGGACGTTGCAGCCAAATTCACCCTGCTCTCTCAGCCATTATTTTCTGAATGCCCTTAATAATGCTATGGTGGGGTAAATACAGTGGCATGTGGCTTATCGGTTATCAATGTCACGTGAAAAGGTACCTTATCATATATGCAGAGAAGTGTCATATCAGTCTAAACATCCACGCAGTCCAGACTTCACTTTAGCACATTCAATCTATCAGCTCTCAGGACTTTAAAAAGTGAAATGTAAAAACTCAGTTTGCGCAGATTCAGCACAGGCCGCTTTGATTAATTACGGCACGAATACGGCATAAGGTCCCTTGTCACGTGAAGCCAATGAAGTAAGAAGACAGAGCATTTGGGAGCTTTGTCATATTCTTTCGTGTAAGGTAGCATCATATCCAAAATAACCTTATAAGTAATCGAGTTATAATAAGAATTGGCTTGGACAAGACAAAACCAACAAAACGGCCTGTGCGCCCAGCCAAGCCTCAGATTAGCCTGGGCATCCGCCCAGTCTGATCAGAGTGTTTGCTGTCCGCATGGAGCTAGCTCGAACCCTAAGCTACATGTATACTTTAAACACACAGCAAAGACTTTGATCAGAGCTCCATGCAGACAGCGAAGACCCTGATCAGACTGGGCGGATGTCCAGACTGATCTGAACCTTTGCTGCGCGCACATGCCACTTTGTTGGTTTTATTGTGCCTAGGGTCAAATTTCAGGTTGAATAAGGGTGTAGACACTCTACCGGAAAAATTATTAAGACATCGAAAATATCCACCGTAACTGACCTAAAATGCCGTATGATTTTACAATACAGTAATGCGTCTGAGTGATGTAGATGGAATGGAAAACATTGTAAACCCTGATCAGACTGCTCATAGAAGGAGCAGTCTGATCAGGGCCTGCACTGTTTTCTCATACATATCAGCCCCAATACATAGAATTTTACGGAAAGACTGTTGATTGCACGTTTTATATGGTTTGCTTGTCCTATTTTAACATATTAGGGGAGAGTCGGGTGACATCGGACAGCGGGTAATTTCGGACATTGACATTGTTTCCCTTATTTATCACATGACGTCGCATCTGAGAGTTTAATAAAGTCATGCATTAAAACCGATAATCCACTACTGGATTAAATATGCAAATAACGTCGTAACGTTATGCGTTGGCGTCAATAAAACGTCGCTTTTTCTAATGGCGAAATCGTGACGTTTTAGTGCGAAATTTGCATAGAATCTTGCATTCGTGCTCTTGTATTATTGAATTTATTAAACTCGTTGGTGAAAACGATAAGATGCTCGGCAGAGCCTCGCATCTTATCTTTTTCCCCAACTCGTTTAATGCTCTTGTATTATTGAATTTATTAAACGCGTTGGTGAAAACGATAAGATGCTCGACAGAGCCTCGCATCTTATCTTTTTCTTTTATCTTTTTCCCCACCTCGTTTAATAAATTCATTAATACATGAGCACTCATGTAAGATCCTCTATATGTCCGTTGTTTGGAACTAAAACAAAAATAACTGGCCAAACAGTGAAATTCTTGATGAGACGGCTCATTTTGAGCCGTCTCATCTAGATTTTCACTGTTTGCAATGGAATGTCCGAATTTACCCCCATGTCCGAAGTTATCCGACTCTCCCCTAGCCATAATATATCTGAAAAGTTTCGAATAAAATAGATAGATAACTTTTAAAGATAAATCTCTCTGTGAGATTACATATTATGTATATAGCGTAGATTTAGACTTCCTTGCGTAATAGGTTCTTTTTTTAATTTCAGGTCCGCACAAAAGACGAAAAGCGATTTTTCCTGATATATGCAGCACCAACTGGTCCGGTCATAAAGCTGAGTTTCTCACCGGTTGATGGAAATGAACCCATGGTCGTGGAGGGTATACTAGCCATCAAAGAGCCTGAAGATTATATGGTTCTGGTTGACCACCCACTTGACCTCACCTACACCTCCAGCATTATTCCTGACGGAACCTTTGATGCCCAACTTGTTACAGAGCTTGGTCAAATAGACTTGTTAGGAGTCATGAAAATAATAACTTGGAATGTGGCGACAATAAAAGTGTATTTGCTGCCCGGAGAAACACTAATCGCTGTAAGTTTACATCTTAATTGACCCATTTCGTCACCTGAGCGCAAAAAGACATTATGTGCTTATATGCTCCTTTACCCAGTTACCGGTGATCTTAAATGATTTATAAACTATGGTTATATATCAGTAATGAAGAAATAGATATTACCTTTCGTGAGTTAAAGAGGACTGACAGTTAGCGGAAGATTTGGACAGCTCAGAAACCAAAACCTCATGTATGCCAATCGCGGTGACGTAAACAAAAATTTGGCGTACTTCGAAAATCACAGGTAACTGGTAAACACCGGTAACTGGGTCAGTGAGCATGTTAATTGGAGTTATTGACTTTTTGCGCTAAGGTGACGGTTTATGCCTGTTGCACTATTCTACTATAGTCCGGACAAGTCTTATCAAAACACATCCTTTAATTTTTCTTTTTCCTGAAAAAAAAATCTCATGTTTAGGATCAGTCGGATAACTTCGGACAGCGAATAATTCGGACATACATGTACCACTGCAAACAGTGACAATCCAGATATGACGGCTGAGCCGTCTTCTCAGGATTTTCACTGTTTGCAAAGTTAACTTATTTTAGTTTCAAACAAAGGAAACAATGTCACTGTCCGAATTTACCCGACTTGACCCTAACCAATTTTCTACAAAGGGTCCATTGCCAAACGGTCCACCGAATAGGCGAAAAATTTAAAAATTAACATGTCATAAAATTGATAAGTGTGGCATTAAATCTTATTTTCTTTGCATTGTATTAATGTTTTATGTCTTAAAGATTAAACATTAAAGTGTTCATAAAAACTGCGTATAAACAACCATTTCTGAATGTTTTAGGAACAAAGCCATTTTGCGCATTTATTTCATATTGAAATAAAACCCTGTGTATGATATTTCATTCGGGCTAATTAATAATGCAGGAGGAAATAAATATTTACCAAAATTCCCAACAAACAAGACATTTTAGACCTACGCTATAATGCCATGGTGGACCTTATAACCCCAAATGGAAAATAACTAAATAAGCTTATGCTTTCGTTCTGATCCTACTGTGTTCATATCTTATCATTGCTGTAACCATGAATGTATGTTTATTGGAAATAAGATGTTTAAACCAAAGTGGAGGTTTGACATTGTAATTGCGGGTGCACCATACCGTATACGCGGGAATTTTCGCGGATTCAAATTTTCGCGGTTAAGGATAAAAAACATAAACATTTTTGTTCACTATTTTTAATTTTTGCGGTTAGCAACATGCGCGAAAAGTAGAATTGCTTCTTTTCACTTGAGCCAGTAATTTTATTAAGCGGCAAGGCCGCAGGTTAACTGTGTCAGAACTGGCTTAAGTGAAAAGTAACCAAACTTACCGAAACAAACAGAAACAAATTATTTGGACAATATATCTATTGATGATACTGTGTAAGAGACACGAAATTATGTCGCAATTTTATTTTTAGCGGTTTCTAAGTGACCGAAAAATACCGCGAAAAATGGATCACCACGAAAATTATTGCGTATACGGTATTACCCCAAACAGGCTATGGTACTGTGACAGATAAAGGCAGAAATTTCCTTTTTATGCCCCCAACATCGAAGAGGTTGAGGGGACATATTGCTTTTTGGTTGTCCGTGCATGCGTCCGTGTGTCCGTCCGTCTGTTAGTCACGCATGCCATATCTTAAGAACCGTGCATGCTGGAGTTTTGACATTTCACATATGGATTTGTCATGAAAAAATAGCGCACATGTTTTTTTTTCTTGTCCGAGTCGTCTCCCTTTTTTGAGTCATGCCCCTTGGCAAAAATTCATAATAAAATCTTGTCAGCAAAATATCCAAAACAGCATTTAAACTAGGGGCTTGAAACTTTGCCAATTTATTAGGAATGATGAGTAAAAGAACTGATTAACATTTGAACAAATTCCGTTAATTTTTATAGGAGTTATGGCCCTTTGAAAATTTCCGCAGTTGGACTTTGTCAGCAAGATATCATAAAAAGTATTTGAGCTAGGGGCTTTAAACTTTGATAGCTTATTTGAAATGATAAATAAATGCACACATTAACTTTTAAACAAATTCTGTCAATTTTTATAGGAGTTATGGCCCTTTGAAAATTTTTGCATTTTGACTTTGTCAGCAAGATATATATCTTAAAAACTACTTGAGCTAGGAAATTAAAACTTTGAAAGCTTATTAGAAATGATAAGTAAATGAACTGATTAACTTTTGAACAAATTCCGTCTGTTTCTGTAGGAGATTTGGCCCTGTGTGGGGTATCAATAAGGTGGGTTTTCTGCATCCTACCAAAGTTTTATTTTTTGCCTGATGGTATACTCCAGTGTGTCTAGTTTATTGAAACATATGAGACTTTGGTCGGAAAGCCCTAGTTAATGAGCTATGGGTCCACAGAAGTGGGTGGGCTAATTCAACATGGTTTTAGCTGGTCTTGTAAAACTGTTCTCATTTGGTAGAAGGGTACAACAGACAGACAGTGTTTGATAAAATGATTAACAGAATATCTAATATGTATTTCCATCTCATTTTATTTGGTTTAATTTGAACATATGTGGTCAAAAAGACTTCCTTTGACATTCAGCATTTTTTGTTATTTTTGTTCTCTATTTTTCAATATTTCTTGGCATCATTGATAAATAAACTGACCAATAATCATCAAACTCATGTCAAGGAAACACCTTGACCATTGGGTGATGTGACCAGAATTTCACACTGACCTAGTTTTGATGGTTTACTGAACACATAAACTTGCTTAGAAGATGGTTATATTCAATTTTATGACCTACAATTACGAAACTTTGGTCAAATTAAAATCTTAACTGCTATATTATGCCCCACACCTCCGCCACTTAAGGTTAGACAATACATAATGGCTTCAGGTCACATGATCAACATGGCCACAATGCCCAAATATGGTAAAAACTTTTAAAAATCTTCTTCTTAAGAACCACTTGACCAATGGCCTTGAGACTTGTTAAGTAGCATCAGGTACTCAAATTCTTCCAAGATTGTTCAAATGATGACCTTGGGTTGACCTTGACCTTTTTTACGGCAAGGTCAAATATTGTAAAACGCTAGTTTATGAGATTTCGTGGGAAGTTTGTCAGCTTATTGGAGATGATAAGTAAATGAATTGGTAAACTTTTGAACAAATTCTGTCAGTTTTCGTAGGCGTTATGACCCTTTGAAAATTTTTACATGTTGACTTTTTAAGCAAGATATCTTGAAAAGTATAAGAGCTAGGGACTTGAAACTTTATTGCCCACGGTGTAGATAACCTGATTAACTTTTGAAAAAGAAATTGTGCATTTTTGACCGAGTTATGTCTCTTTTTTAACTTAGCGCATTGTAAGCGGCTTAGCCTGTAGAACCTTGTGAACAAAATATCTCGAGAACCCATGACTCTAGGATCATGATTTTTTGCAGGATGATATTACCCAAAGTGTAAATGACCTGATTAACTTCTGAAAAAAAATCGTAAATTTTTGACCAAGCTAAGCCCCTTTTTCGACTTACTGTATTGAAGCCTATGGTACAAATGTTCAAACATTATGGGATGAGCCTTCTTTAGAGGCAAGCATATGGTTGGGGGCATATCGTTTCATAAACACATTTTCTAGTTTGATCTAAACTAATGATTGTTGCTAACTGCTTTAAAAGGAAAAATCTTTGATTAATAGGTATACACTTCGCGAAAGTCTCAACAGTCATAATTGAGCCGCGACACGACAAAACCAACAATGTGGTTGTGCGCCCAGCGCAGACGCAGATCAACCTAGGCATCTGCTCAGTTTGATAAGACTCTTCGTTAAGAGCTCAAATGGGCGCTAAGGGTCTAAGCTACCTCCATGCGGACAGCGAAGACTCTGATCAGACAGGGCGGATGCCCAGGCTGATCTGAGTCTGCGCTGGGCGCACAACCACATTGTTGGTTTTGTCGTGTCGCGGCTCAGATAGTTCTGGCTCATTTAATCTGATTTGCTTTTCTTACATCGCCACTTTTGACGTGGAAATGAGGTTGAGCTACCTTCTTTACCTTCTTTAAAGGCGAGCAAAACTAGTATTCCGTGACATAGCTTCCAAACTTGTCTTGGTCCGTGAAATATTTAATATATATACAAATATTTTAGATCGAATATGGTTTGGTTTAGGTGCCATTTGGTCATTAATATTGTAAGTTGTATTCAGGATTGACTATATTTACGCACCGTATTCCCTCAAATGGAGCTCCGAATAATAATCTTTCAAAATAAAAGCAAAATAAAAGAATAAATAATAATAGAATATTTTTGCTACGAGAGAAAAACGTTTAAGCAAACCCATATACTAAAGTAAGACAGCGTACACAAAGCCACAGTTCACAAAGCAATCACGGCGCAAAGCAGTTTGTAACGTCACCATTAGCTAGTTTAGTATTTCCCTAGAGCCATCATTCGGTGTACTGTGGTCTGAAAGTTTAAGCTAAGTTTGTCAATTAACTTGAAGATTTTGGAGAAAACAGTTTTTGATGAAACTTCTGGATTTCAGTTTGAGAATATTTTGGTGGTTATCTACCAACAGATGGTAACTTTGTGCACTTCAGCAAAAATGATATTTTATGTTCTTTTTTTCCAGGAAATAAATGTAATGGTTGATGGAGTGGAAATTTCACTCCTGTTGAATACGCCTGGAACTGCCTTCAGAGTGGAGTTGATACCAAGAAACCCCTTACTGCCTGTCAAGGCGGCTGGATTTATCGTTTCAGCCTGTGTGACTCCCATAGGTAAACTTACTGCTCGAAATTATTAAAGGAGCACCGTAATTGAGCCGCGACACGTGAAAACCAACAATGTGGTTGTGCGCCCTGCGCAGACTAAGCTCAGCCTGGACATCCGCCTAGTCTGAGCAGAGTAACCCCTAAGTTCTTAAAGGGTAGCTAAGGGTCTAAGCTACCTTCATGCGGACAGCGAAGACTCTGATCAGACTGGGCGGATGCCCAGGCTGATCTGAGTCTGCGCTGGGCGCACAACCGCATTGTTTGTTTTGTCGTGTCGCGGCTCGTATATCATTTCCTCAAGTCTGTGTCCTGGGTTCGATAACCGGTCTGGCCACATACTTTCGTTTCTCCTTCCGCTGATTCAAGAAGGACAGTTGTCAGTTACTGGCGAAAGTATGTGCACTTAGTACTGGTTAACCGCTTAGGAGGTCTAAGCCTGCCCGGGAATAGTGTGATTAGGTTAACTGACCGTTCCGAGGAATAGTGTGGTTAGGTTAACTGACCGTTCCGACATGACCATATAACTGTTTACCATGGACGTTAAACAATAAATCAATCTATCAAAAGTCTGTATATAAAAAGTCTTCGTCTTTAAAATTAATAAGAAGCTGAGGCAACAATGTCAAATGAGCCGCGACACAAGAAAAATCAACAAAGTGATTGTGCGCCCAGCGCAGACTCAGATCAGCCTGGGCATTCGCCAAGTCTGATCAGAGTCTTCGCTGTTCGCATGATGGTAGCTTAGACCATAATCTACCTTGTAAGCGCACTACGAAGACTCTCATTAGACTGAGTGGATGACAGGGTTGATCTGAGTCTGCGCTGTGCTTACAGCCAATTTGTCGGTTTTCTCGTGTCGTGGCTCAAATACTCTTCATTATCAAACAATTTACATGCTATCTGCTATCTATTTGATATCTTCTAACTGATACATAACTGAGAACTGACTTTCAGAATTTTTTCTTGTCATTTTCTTGCTTTTGTCTATTAAATCTATTGCAAGGTTTTAAGCTTAAAGACAGGACTTCTCTGCCGTGGGGTGGGGGGGGGGGGTGGGGTCCGGTTCCCAGAAAGAGCAAAAGTTACCTGTACAGGTAAAGGTGTGAACAATTAATCAACCAATCAGTGCACCAGAATTACCAGTTATGATAATTTCATTGGCTGACTGGAGGTTTTGACACTATATGATCAAGAGACAGAATGGCATTGTGTTCAGTTCAGCTCAGTTCAGTTCAACTCTCCTAACGACATTTCCCAAGTGGCTCAGTGGTACGTAACCATAGCTGCACGCACTTGGCGCCGAGTGTCCGTCCAAAATGACATTGTGGAAGTAAATCCTCCTTATGTCTTTAAGTGAAGGGAAGTAGAGTAATTTATAGAACAGCCATAACTCATTTATGCATCACAATCAAGAAGATTAACAGTTATACAAGTGTCACTGAATGCAACTATGCTTGTATTCGTATGCAAATTTGTAAACGATAGACAAAATAAGTAAATGTTGACCATTCTAGAGGCTGTTATATTGGCGAATTTACTCCCTTGTAAAATACAGTCAAAATAATAAATAAAACTAGGCATTTTTAAAAAAAAACTTTTTTGTTTCAAAACACATTTTTCAAGAAAATTATAGATAAGTTATGTATTATATAGACATTAAAGATGCATTTTACTTAACAGTGATATTTGTTGTAGTTTTAGAGATACTTGGCAACATGGCCTGTTTTATAGGCAGCAAATGGCCTATAATAGCGGAGGCATCAGTCAAACTAATGAATAGCTGAAGCATCAAGGCAAACTAATGAATGGCTGAGGCATCAGTCAAACTAATAAATGGCTGAGAATCGATATTTAGTACTTTTAAAAATACTTACTTTATAACTTACTAATACTCTAGTATTTTGTTTTATAATCAAATTATTAAATAGCTGGGGCATCAAGCAAACTAATAGATAGCTGAAGCATCAATTTTTGTACTCTTCATCCTCAAACAGTTAAATTGCTGAGGCATCAAGCAAACTAATAGCTAGCTGAGACATAAATGTTTAGTACCCTTCATCATCAAACTATTAAATGGCTGAGGCATCAAGCAAACCAATAGATAGCTGAGGCATCAATGTTTAGTACTCATCACCAAACTATTAAATAGCTGAGGCATCTAGCAAACTATTAGATAGCAGAGGCAGCAATGATTAGTACTCTTCATCATCAAACTACTAACTAGCTGAGGCATCAAGCAAACTAATAGATAGTTGGGGCATCAATTTTTGTACTCTCCATCGTCAAACTGTTATACAGCTGAGGCGTCAGTCAAACTAATACATAGCCGGGCCGCGTGGCGCAGTCGGTAGGGCGCCTGACTCAAGAGCCAGAGGTCATAGGTTCGATACCCGGTTCGGCCACATACTTTTGTTTCGTCTTCTGCTGTTTCAAGAAGGACGAGTTACTGGCGAGTGTATGTGCACTTACTGTTTAACCTGTTAGGAGGTCTTAGCCTGCCCAGGAATAGTGTGGTTAGGTTAACTGACGGTCCCGACATAACCATAGCTGTTTACCATGGACGTAAAACAATAAAACAACAAACTAATGCATAGCCGAGGCATCAATGCTTAGTACTCTTCATCATCAAATTATTAAATAGCTGAGGCATCAGTCAAACAATTAATAGCTGAGGCATCAATGTTTAGTATTCTTCATCACCAAACTATTAGATAGCTGAGGCATCAAGCAAACTAATGAATGACTAGGGCAACAGCTAAACTAATGTATAGAAGAGGCATCAATATCTAATATTCTTCATCATCAAACTTTCAAATAACTTTGGCATCAATCATACTATTAACTAGCCGAGACATCAATGTTTATTAGCGATTTATTAGAGTTTTGATGATTAAAAGATTTATATTCAAGCTTACGGAAGTATATACAGTGCTTCTTTAAATGAGCCGCGACACGAGAAAACCAACAAAGTGATTGTGCGCTTAGCGCAGACTCAGATAAGCCTGGGCATCCGACATCATGGATCACACTCTTCACTAAGCGCTTAAAGGGTAGCTAAGGGTCTAAGCTACCTCCATGCGGGCAGCGAAGACTCTGATCAGACTGGGTGGATGCCCAGGCTGATCTGAGTCTGCGCTGGGCGCACAACCACTTTGTTGGTTTTGTCGTGTCGCGGCTCATTAATATATTGAGCAGTGTATTATCACCAAATTCAGTATTACTGTCGAGTCATTATCAATGAGGATATTGTAAGAGCGGATTTTATTTCAGCCAGTCAAAAAGCAGGATCTTAACTTGTGGCGTAGCAATTCTGAAAAAGATGGATGGGTGACTTGCGACTTTACGTCCTTTTCAACAATATTTCAGTCATACATATGTATCAGGACGATGGGAGGATGATAATAAAAGGCTGTGTGCAATGTACACCCGTTTGCTATTGAAAAGAGTTCCGCTTCCGGGAGTATGGGGATCGCTAGATTAGCAGGCAAGCGTTTAACCCACTCACCTACCGAGGCTTCTTGCCATTCTGGAAAATATCACGTTTGGTGTCAATTTGAAGTTGTACAGTGTGTTTCGTGGGTATAATAGTGGGCTTAAACAAAGGTTTCACCTAGAAATTAGTATATGACACAAATATTCAAGTTACTTGTAGCCTTAATGCTGTTACATGTATACAACAGTCCAGTTAAACTGCTACATGCAATTAGTTGTCAAAGAAATTTCGCCGTGTTACATATCGCAGCCTTTCCAACAATCCAGTAAAACTGCTATTTTGACAAAGAAATTTTGCGGACTCATATAGGCCGAGAGCGTTGTTGCCTGTGCGAAAATACGCATGTGCGTATTGGAATTTTGTCGAATTTACAAAATTTCAACACGCACCAGCGTATTAGTATCCTAAAGTGTTGTTAAGATTTCAATAACATCTGGCAACAGACACGGCATTATGATCTATCTAAGGGATTAAAACCCTACCCTTGTCCTCAAGGAGTATATAAGACATGATTGTGCGTAGCATGTAATTACCCTAGCAACGCATAGAGGGGATAAATGCTTTTAATTTTAGTAAATAAGTGGCAAGCAAAGCTTTAGTCGATCTGACGTCGCGTTCACACAACTGCTGTATTCCAGAGCAGTAAACGACGTCAGCTATGCAATCAAAGCAAGGTAACTTCTTAAGCATAATTTCTGACTGCAGTGTGAGATTTTATAAGAAAAAAATCTGAAAGAAGCAATTAATTTTGTTCAAATCGCAGCATCTTTAGAGTCAAACCAATAAGACAGTTGTTTGAAATATTGGTAGAGTTCATTAATAATAGACGCTTTAGGGATGTGCACTGTCCAGGTTAGGGGACAGACTAGAATAGGTCACTGTCCACTGACAGGCACTGAACGGGCGCATTAAACGTTTCTCACTGACACAATTTGCTTGTTCGTGGAGAAAACTTTCACCTGCCAGGGAGGTAAACCCTATTCTCTTTTGAAAAATACCGTACTTCTTTGGTTGTAAGACGGAGTTTTTTCCTTCCAAAGCAATCCCAAATATCTAGATCCGTCTTATAAGACGGATCTAGATTATTTGATTGATTTTGTGAAGGGAAATTTTCATCTTATAGAGTCATTCTAGGGGGGGGGGTATGGCGGCGAAACCCTGTTTCATAACCGAATGAATACAATGAATAAGCTGTGACACGACAAAACCAACAAAGTGGCATGTGCGCACATCAAAGACTCAGATCAGGCTGGATATCCGCAGTGCGCTTAAAGGGTTGAAAAGGGTCTAAGCTAGTCCCATGCTGACAGCAGAGACTCTGATCAGAATGGGCAAATGTCCAGGCTCATGCCATTATGTTGGTTTGTGGTATCGCGGCTCAAATGTCATACCATGCATGTGTAGTCGTACACTTTCGTGGAACCTTACTTTGCCATTTCTGTTTCTGCCACCATTCTAGATGCGGGCTAATTCTTATATGAGAAAAGAATGCGGTCCTCTAAAAGAAGATCCATTTTGGAAGGGCCTCACCTTCCAGTGAAGCAAACAGGAAGTCGAAAAAAAGTTATAATTGAGCTGTGACACGAGAAAACCAACAAAATGGCATGTGCACCATGCCAAGAGTCAGAGTCTTCGCTGTCGGCATGGAGGTAGCGAAGACCCTAAACTACGCTTTAAGCGCCCAGCAAAGACTCAGATTAGACTGACGGATGTCCAGGCTGATCTGAGTCTTCGCTGGGCGCACTGGACGGATGTCTAGGCTGATCTGAGTCTCCGCTGGGCGCATATGCCACTTTGTTGGTTTTGTCATGTCGCGGTTCAAGTTATAGAGTCGCGGATAAAAACAGCGGTAAAGAAAGAAGATTCGATTGATTGTGTCCGTGAAAAATTCAATCTCCTTCGCAGCCTATTTTACACTGAAACATTTTTATACCCTTATGATTATTTGCAGAACCATGCGACTATGTCATTGTTATGAATGCTGAGTCAAACAACCTTATGATTGAGTCCAAAAATCAAGATGTTTACGCTTTTGGAGCCTTGGACCTGTCAGGTGGCGCCGCAGTTGAAGATTCTGATGTAACTGTTCTTCATATGGCAATTGTTGAAACTGTAGGCACGCCCATTGTCCTCGAAGTGACATTCAAAACCAGGAGAGCTCGACAGGCTCGCTTGTCAGCCTACTTGGATGACACATTTGTCGTAGAAGAGGTAAGTAAGAGTTTACCAAGGATTGCCTGCCTTTACGACAATCTTCGTAATGAGCAAGGTCTTAATTGATAAGGGTGGTATAAAATAACTATACCACAGTTTGCCCGCCTGTACGAGGAGACAATCCTCGAGCTTTAGCTATATTGTGTTTCAAAGTAGTTGAGAAATGTACATTGCTTCTAGTAATAGTACTTCCAAAAGTGATGGCTTGTATTTGTATAATTCATTAAACTACATTATTTCACTTCAAATTAGTAAGGGGTGCCCTTAATAGGGGAAAAATCCCTTTCCCTTATCAGGGAAACAGAAGGTACTTTTAGATCGTGGGTTTCAATAGGAAAACTGCTCCTGAAACAGTCTGAATAGGGTATACACATATTGCATCTTTTGGACACATTACTGCATTGTAAAAACAAACTACCATTTTACGACACTTACGGTATTTGTTATACCCCTGCTTTGAAAAAGTGGGGGTTATACTGGTTTACATCTGTCCGTCTGTCCGACCTTCCGTACGTCCGTCCTACCGCCCGTCCCCTTTTGATCAAATTTTTCGTCAAAAATTTCTCCACAACCATACAGACAAGAATGGTCATATTTGGCATACAGATTTATGGCGGTGTGTTGTAACTTGGGATTTCGAACCAGCATTCTCCTGCTTATTCTTCCCTTTATTTGTCCAATTTTCTTTCTTTCCATACTCTGAGTAATGAAATTATCCGTCAAAGATTTTTCCACAACCGTGCAAGCTAGAGTAGTAATATTTGGTATGCAGCATTATTACAGCTTTTGTATCGTGGGATTGAGAACCAGCCATCTCCTGCTTATTCTTTCCTGTATTTGTCCGATTTTAACTTCTCTCCTTACTTTGAATAATGCAACTTTTGTAACAGATTTCACAGCACCTCTTTAAGCTTGAATCTTTATATTTGGTACACAGATTTATAAAGACTTGTTTTTTCGTGGGATTTCAAACCAGCCATATCTAGCATTCTTCCCTGTATTTGTCCGATTTTCTTTCTCTCCATACTTTGAATAATGAAATTTTTTGTCAAAGATTTCTACACACCATTGCAAGTCAGAGTAGCACTATTTTGTTTGCAGGTTTTCGTCAAAGATTTCTCCACAACCGTAACAGCTAGAATAGTCATATTTAGCCTAGAGGTTTATGGTGGTGTGTTGTATCGTGAGACTTCGAACCAGCATTCTCCAGATTATTCTTCCCTTTATTTGTCCGATTTTCTTTCTTTCATTATTTTGAATAATGAAAAATTTCGTCAAAGATATCTTCTTAACCAGGCACGCTAGAGTAGTTATATTTGGTATGCAGGTTGATGACGGCGTGTTGTATCGTGGGATAGAGAACCAACCTTCTCCTGCATATTTTCCCTTAATTTGTCAAATTTTCTTCCTTTTCATTCCTTGAATAATGAAATTCTTCAAAGATTCCTCCACAATCATGCAAGCTAGAGTAGTCATATTTGATATGCAGGTTGATGCCGGTGTGTTGTATTGTGGGATTTAGAACCAGCCTTCTTCTGCTTATTCTTCCCTTTATTTGTCCGATTTCCTTTCTTTCCATACTCTAAATAATAAAATTATTCATCAAAAATTTTTCCACAACCGTGCAAGAAGAGTAGCCATATTTGGTCTTCAGGTTAATGACAGTTTATTGTATCGTGGGATTGAGAACCAGCCATCTCCTGCTTATTCATTCCTGTATTTGTCCGATTATTTTTTCTCCTTCCTTTGAATAAAACAATTTAACAGATTTCACAGCAACCCTTCATTATTTGGTACACCGATTTATAATGACTTATTGTATCATGGGATTTCACACCAGCCATATCTAGCATTTTCTTCCTGTATTTGTCCGATTTTCTTTCTCTCCATACTTTGAATAATGATTTTTTTTTGTCAAAGATTTCTACACAGCCATTGCAAATTAGAGCAGCGATATTTTGTATGCAGGTTGATATTGCGGGATCGAGAACCAGCCTTGATCTACTTGTTTTTTCCTATATTTTCAATTTTCTTTCTCTCCCTACTTTAAATAATGCAATTTTTCATAACAAAATTTTACAGCAACCATTCCACTTTGATTGCTTTTACTTGGTATGCAGATTGATAAAGACGTTTGTCTTAAATGAATTCATTATACCCCCGCTTTGAAAAAGTAGTGGGGGGGGGGTATACTGGTTTACGTCTGGCCGTAGTTCCGTCCGTCCTTCCGTAATTCCATAACACTTTTTCGTCAAAAATATCTCAAGAACCGTGTAAGATAGAAACTTCATATTTGGTATACATAACTACAATGACAAGTTGTATCGTGGGATTGAGAACGGGCCCTCTCCTGCTTGTTCTTCCCTGTATTTTTTACTTTACTTTCTATCCACATCTTTTCGTCAAAGATATCTCTGTAACGGTAGAAGATAAAAAGTTTAGATTTGGTCCACACGTTAACAAAAATAAGTTATATCGTGGAATGGAGAACCGGCCTTCACCTATTTGTTCTTTACTGTGTTTGTTCACTTTTACTTCTTTCCATGCATTCAGTACTGTAATTTTTCGTAAAAGATTTCTCCGCAACTTTTCAAGGTGGAAGTTTCATATTTGACATATGAATTGACAATGACTTGTTGCATCGTGGAATTGAGAACAGGCCCTCTTCCGTTTGTTCTTCCCAGTATTTGTTCACTTTTCTTTCTCTCCACACTTTTTTCGTCAAAGATATCTCCGCAACGCTATAAGAGAGAAAGTTTATATGTGGTACACAGGTTAACAACAAGAATGTGTATAGTGAGATAGAGAACCCACCTTCTTCTATTTGTTCTTTCCTGTATTTGTTCACTTTCTTGTTCTGTCCATGCATTCAGTACCGTAGTTTTTCGTAAAAGATTTCTCAACTATTTCTAGGTGGAAGGTTGATATTTGTTATATGAGTTGACATTGACTTATTGTATACTGGGATTGAGAATGGGCCTTTTCCTCTTTGTTTTTCCCTGTATTTCTTCCTTTTTTCTCTCTCTCTTTCTCTACACTTTTTCATCAAAGGTATCTCCGTAGCCTTATTAAATAGAAAGTTCATATGTGGTATACAGGTTGATTCGTCAAAAGTATCTCCGCAGCATTATAAGATAGAAAGTTGATATTTGGTATACAGGTTGATAACAGCATGTTAAATCATGGGATTGAGAAAGAGCCTCCTCCCCTATAAATTTCCATGTGTTTGTTCCTTTTTCTTTCTCTCCAAACGTTTTTGTCGAAGATATCTCCACCACAGTATAAGATAGAAAGTTGATATTTCGTATACAGGTTGACAATGACAAGTTGTATCATGGGATAGAAACTAGCCGTCTCCTTTTTTTCGTATATTTGTTCACTTTTCTTTCTCTCCGTGCATTCAGTACTGTGATTTTTCGTAAAAGATTTCTCAGCAACTGTGCAAGATCATTTTTATTGGTGAGTTGACAGTGACTAATGAAACTTTTCATAGCAGAGTTCTCAGCAACTGTTTAGCATATACTGCTCGCACATGGTAGATTTGTTTTCTTTCGTGTTTTGTTTTATCCATACAGACCATTGTACATTAGAAGCACTACAGCGTGGGTATAGTCAGATTTTCTGACAGTTCTAGTTTAAATGTCTCCCGATTTTTAGATTTTTTTTACAGTAAACTTATTTTTATTTTATTTGGTTTAAATATAGTCAAATCTGTCTTAAGGAGTATCTGTATAAAGGGGTCACCTGTCTTTAACAACCACCTTATCAGGACCCTTGAACCAAAATACAGAGCAAAAGGACCTGTATTAAGGGGTCACCTGTCTTAAGCAGCCAGTTTTGTGTATTCATTGGGGTGACTCTTTAAGACAGGTTTGACTGTATTTTGATAGCTTTTTCAGTTGACAGTCATATATACATTACAGAAAGGATGCAATATGCTAACAGAGTTCTTCCCCCTATATTTTGTTGTTTTTTTATTCTGTTTGCAGACAAAACAAACCAGTGGGTGGGATGGCGAAACAACGTTCGACTTTGGTGATGGAATTGAAGCTAACAGGTTAATCCTTGAAGTATTTAGGCGAAAGAATGTCGATCAGCCTGTATTTGTCAAGAATCTGTTCATAAAAGCATGCGCCATACCAAAAGGTAATGTCATTGTTATGCTTATGTAAATAAATAAATAAATAAAAAAATCCAGAATTATGATACTTTTCCCAGCAATGAAGGCGAGTATTGTCTTTTCAACCATGACGGAGTCATAATTCATTACTTTGCATTCTAAGCGATGAAATGCAAGGATTTCTTGTCAATGTAAATATGCTAGTTCCCAGTTCTCTACGAGGATTTATTTCCTTTCTGTACATTGGTTACCTTCCATATAATATTCGGATATTGGTTATTATGTACGGCCGGGTACCGGTTTTTAGAACTATTTTTCCAAGTTTTATCTTTCCACTGCAGTTGCAGCTATAAAAGCACCGCTAACGCAGCATGAGTTGCTTTTCTTGAGAAAACAACAAACGCTGAATTACAAAATGTCAAACCTATATGAAACTAACTTTTGGCGTTTGGAAGTGAATTCGTCCATTTTATGTGGACTTGCACACACGCTCCGCAATGTGCTATAAGAAACGTTTCGTTCAGTTCATCGAGCCTAGAATCGCCGGACCAGTAGCCGTACAGACAATGACTGTAAAGGCATGATGCAGGCTCCATATGCCAGTAAACTATGCTTTCAATGACAAACCATTGCCCTATCAAGAAACAAGATGGCGGTCAAAACAATTCTTTCATGTATTCTATCGCGCTGATATGTACAGGCTCTCGGAAGGACACTTGAAAACATAAACAAGAGGGCCATGGTGGCCCTGAATCGCTCACCTGAGCATTAATCAGTTCACTGGCTCTGGTGAAGATTTATAAGAGTTTTTACCATACTAACATTTGACCTAGTTTTTGACCCGGCATGACCCAGTTTCAAACTTGGCCTGGATATTGTAAGAATAAACATTCTGACACAGTTTCATTGAGATTGGATCAAAACTGTGCCCTCTGGAGCGTATACAAGGTCGTTCTTATATTTGACCTAGTGACCAAGTTTTTGACCGGACACGGCCCAGTTTCAAACTTTACCTAGATTTCATTAAGATAAACATTCTGACAGAGTTTCATGAAGATTGGATCAAAACTGTGCCCTCTAGGGTGTACACAAAGTTTTTCTAAGATTTGACCTTGAGCCGACGTGACTCAGTTTCATAGGGGGCTTAGATATACGGACAATAAACATTTTGACATAGTTTCAAGAAGATTGGATCAAAACTATGCCTTCTAGTGCTTACACAACGTTTTTCTAAGATTTGACCTAGTGACCTAGTTTTTGACCCGACATGACCTACTTTCAAACTTGGCCGAGAGTTTATGAAGAACATTCTGACAAAGTTTCATAAAGATTAGATCAAAACTGTGTCCTCTAGAGCGTACACAAGCTTTTCTATGATTTGACCTAGTGACCTAGTTTTTGACCCGACATGACCCAGTTTCAAACTTGTCCTACATATTATGAGGATAAACATTCTGACAAAATTTCATGAACTTTGGATCAAAACTGTGCCTTCTAGAGCGCACACAAGGTTTTTCTAAGATGTGACCTAGTTTATAACTGGACATGACCCAGTTTCGAACTTGGCCTAGAATTTATGGAGATAAACATTCTGACAATGTTTCATAAAGATTGGATCAAAACTGTGTCCTCTAGAGCGTACACAAGGTTTTTCTATGAGATGACCTTTGACCCGACGTGACCCAGTTTCGAACTTGTTCTAGATATTATGAGGATAAACATTCTGACAAAGTTTCATGAACTTTGGATGAAAATTGTGCCTTCTAGAGCGTACACAAGGTTTCTCTAAGATTTGACCTAGTGACCAAGTTTTTGACCCAACATGACCCAGTTTCAAACTTATCCTACATATTATGAGGATTAACATTCTGACAAAGTTTCATAAACTTTGGATCAAAACTGTGTCCTCTAGAGCGTACACAAGGTTTTTCTATGATTTGACCTAGTGACCTTGTTTTTGACCCGACATGACCTACTTTCAAACTTGGCCGAGAGTTTATGGAGATAAACATTCTGACAAAGTTTCATAAAGATTAGATCAAAACTATGTCCTCTAGAGCGTACACAAGGTTTTTCTATGATTTGACCTAGTGACCTAGTTCTTGACCCGATATGACCCAGTTTCAAACTTGTCCTACATATTATGAGGATAAACATTCTGACAAAGTTTCATGAATTTTGGATCAAATCTGTGCCTTCTAGAGCGTACACAAGGCTTTTCTAAGATTTGACCTAGTGACCTAGTTTTTGACCCAACAAGACCCAGTTTCGAAGTTGGCCTAGAGCTTATAGAGATAAACATTCTGACAATGTTTCATAAAGATTGGATCAAAACTGTGTCCTCTAGAGCATACACAATGTTTTTTTCTATGATTAGACCTAGTGACCTTGTTTTTGACCCGACATGACCCAGTTTCAAACTTGTCCTACATATTATGAGGATAAACATTCTGACAAAGTTTCATGAACTTTGGATCAAAACTGTGCCTTCTAGAGCGCACACAAGGTTTTTCTAAGATTTGACCTAGTGACCTAGTTTATATATCAACATGACCCAGTTTCGAACTTGGCCTAGAGTTTATGGAGATAAACATTCTGACAATGTTTCATCAAGATTGGATCAAAACTGTGTCCTCTAGAGCGTACACAAGGTTTTTCTATGATTTGACCTAGTGACCTAGTTTTTGACCCGACGTGACCCAGTTTCGAACTTGTTCTAGATATTATGAGGATAAACATTCTGACAAAGTTTCATGAACTTTGGATGAAAACTGTGCCTTCTAGAGCGTACACAAGGTTTTTCTAAGATTTGACCTAGTGACCAAGTTTTTGACCCGACATGACCCAGTTTCAAACTTATCCTACATATTATGAGGATAAATATTCTGACAAAGTTTCATGAACTTTGGATCAAAACTGTGTCCTCTAGAGCGTACACAAGGTTTTTCTATGATTTGACCTAGTGACCTTGTTTTTGACCCGATATGACCTACTTTCAAACTTGGCCGAGAGTTTATGAGAGGAAACATTCTGACAAAGTTTCATACAGATTAGATCAAAACTGTGTCCTTTAGAGCGTACACAAGGTTTTTCTATGATTTGACCTAGTGACCTAGTTCTTGACCCGATATGACCCAGTTTCAAACTTGTCCTACATATTATGAGGATAAACATTCTGACAAAGTTTCATGAACTTTGGATCAAAACTGTGCCTTCTAGAGCGTACACAAGGCTTTTCTAAGATTTGACCTAGTGACCTAGTTTTTGACCCAACAAGACCCAGTTTCGAAGTTGGCCTAGAATTTATAGAGATAAATTCTGACAATGTTTCATAAAGATTGGATCAAAACTGTGTCCTCTAGAGCATACACAATGTTTTTTCTATGATTTGACCTAGTGACCTAGTTTTTGACCCGACGTGACCCAGTTTCAAATTTATCCTAGATATTATAAGGATAAACTTTCTGATTAAGTTTCATGAACTTTGGATCAAAACTGTGCCTTCTAGAGCGTACACAAGGTTTTTATAAGATTTGACCTAGTGACCTAGTTTTTGACCCGACATGACCCAGTTTCAAACCTGGCCTAGAGTTTATGAAGATAAACATTCTGACAAACTTTCATAAAGATTGGATCAAAACTGTGTCCTCTAGAGCGTACACAAGGTTTTTCTATGATTTGACCTAGTGACCTAGTTTTAGACCCGACGTGACCCAGTTTCGAACTTGTCCTGGATACTATGAGGATAAACATTCTGACAAAGTTTCATGAACTTTGGATGAAAACTGTGCCCTCTAGAGCGTACACAAGGTTTTTCTAAGATTTGACCTAGTGACCTTGTTTTTGACCCGACATGACCCAGTTTCAAACTTGGCCTAGATTTAATGGAGATAAACATTCTGACAAAGTTTCATGAACTTTGGATCAAAACTGTGCCCTCTAGAGCGTACACAAGGTTTTTCTAAGATTTGACCTAGTGACCTAGTTTTTGACCCGACATGACCCAGTTTCGAACTTGGCCTAGATTTTATGGAGATAAACATTCTGACAAAGTTTCAAAAAGATTGGATCAAAACTGTGCCCTCTAGAGCGTACACAAGGTTTTTCTATGATTTGACCTAGTGACCTTGTTTTAGACCCGACGTGACCCAGTTTCGAACTTGTCCTAAATACTATGAGGATAAACATTCTGACAAAGTTTCATGAAGTTTGGATCAAAACTGTGACCTCTAGAGCGTACACAAGGTTTTTCTAAGATTTGACCTAGTGACCTAGTTTTTGACCCGACATGACCCAGTTTCGAACTTGGCCTAGATTTTATAGAGATAAACATTCTGACAAAGTTTCATGAAGATTGGATCAAAACTGTGCCTGCTAGAGTGTACACAAGCAAAAGTTGACGGACGTCCGTCCGGACGTACGACGGACGACGGACATCACGGTATCCCAAAAGCTCACCCTGAGCACTTCGTGCTCAGGCGAGCTAAAAACAGATGAAAATATTCTTTAATTGTAAGGCATACCAATGTAATATACAGTTTATTGAACCGTCCCATAGTACATTGGATTTAGAAACCTCGCGAGGTTTAAAGATCTGATAAGGAAACTCCTTCTTCGGACTCGTTTCTTTATCGGATCTTTAGACATCCCTCCGTTTATTAAATCCGTATATTAAAAGGGACGATCAATAAACTCTATATAGATGTTTTATTGCCACTGGCCGGGCTTGAACCCTCTCTCATGCGGCGACGTCGCCGCATGAGTGAAGGTTCAAACCCGGCCAGCAAATTAAAATTGGTCTGTTTATGGGTACCCTACGCTACGAATACGAAGTCTCGGTAGAGCTATTATGATCACTCTTTGTCCGTCGTTCATCTACATGTATAATCTTTTCTTTGTTCAAACAACTACTTCTCTTGAATGGTTTAATGGAATCTGATCAAACTTGGGCTGAAGTGTTCTTGCACCAATATATATGAAGTTTGCAAAAACATATTTGTTATGATGCAAAAGTTGGTTATGCTACTCGTTACGAAGAAAACACATGTAGTTTGATTCCCATGGAGAACATTCTTTTCTTTTAGAGAAGAATTTGAGTCAAGTCCTGTGTGTTTAGTGACCTCAGTTGTTTTGGAGGTTCATTAACATTACTATTATTTATATATTATTATATTAAAGAACAAAAATGAGATCCCCACCTACACTTATTTCTTTCAGAACGTATACTTTCGTCGTTTGGTCGTAGTTTCATGCGAGTATACTGTCTTGCAAACTGTTATTGCAATGCTTTAATATGGAATAAAATGACTTGAGGATAATTATTGGCTTGAGAAAATTGAAGTTTCTGTTGAAAGAATTTCAGTTTGTAATAAATTGGCGGAGCATTGCCAACAATGCTAAGGTAACAGAGCTGTGACATCCTCTCACTTATAATCCGAGAGGAGCATGGCATACAGTGTACTCTGTTTATTGTGGAAATGGACCTACATTGTATGTGTCTCCGTTTTTAGACCTGTGGACCTTTTCCTTTTCAGAAAGTTTTTTCTCTATTTTACTCTCTTCAGTTGAACCAGAATTTCCTTTGCGCTTGACAAATTGGAAAGCTATTCGCACTTAACCTAGTGGCAAACATGTATGTACTGACTGACATAAGCATAGCATAAAATATAATAAAAGCGTTTTTCGATCAGATAAATTGATTGCACCTACATGTAACATTATATAATAGTCTGCTTAATGTTACTGTCAGAGACTTGTCTCCCCCACCCTTTATCTCCCCACCCCCACCCACCGGCAAAATGGCCAGAGGAAGGACGACTGTATACTTGGATTGTCCGGACCTCATAGAGCCACTTTTCTCCTATAGCCCTTTTTCTCCCACACGGGAAAGTTGGCTATTAGAGAGTTAAGTATATAGTAGGTTATCTAGTTCTCACCATAGCTCAATTCACTTACAGACACATACACAAACACATACACGCACTCACACAATATTAAGTGCACGTACATAAGAACATATTCACACCAACAAAGACCTATTGTTTCTTTCTTGATTGGCAGTAACTGCAGATGAAAGAATCCCAAAGCAGTTTGATCCGGGGTTTTTTTCATCCGTATTTCTTCCCAGACAGACCATTGCAGACGGACACTTATACAAACAGACACACGGAAACACGTATTAGATTTAACCTTTTCTGTGTGTTTGCTTGCCATCGCTGCTCGTGCATTCCAAATGCAGATAACCAACCACATACATACATGTACACATGCAAGCTTACAGAAAAATGTAAAAACGCGTAGATGAATATGCATTTTGTCCAGTTAGGCTTGTTTCAGCGGGGCCACAGTCTCTGAGTACGAAACCATAAGACGCATTGGTGTATGTTGTGTTTTGTATGCACATGTTCAGTTTTGCCGGTCTGATAATGCTGACACCACAGTCGACGTTTCGCGACACATCTTTCACCCTGACACGACCTATTCCAGCTCAGGATACACCAGTCCGACATCCACGCCTATAGGGTCTAGCCTGATAACTTCGGACAGCGGGTAAATTCGGACCTACATGTACCATTGCAAACAGTTAAATCCAGATGAGACGGCTCATAATGACTCGTCTCATCAGGATTTTCACTGTTTGCCCAGTTAATTTTGTTTTAATTCGGATCCAAACAACTGACATATAAAGGAAACAAGGTCACTGTCGAATTCGCCACCCACAACGTCACATTGTCGTCTGGTATTTGCTAGCGTTCAATATGCGGTACTGATGTGATCCATTAAAAGAATTATGACAATAAAGGTCACTATTTCAGCATTTATATATTACGAGGAATACAATCACAAATTTTTCATCAGGGTTTATAAAGCACAACTTCTGATATCGTAAACATTCTTGGGCACAGAATGTAAAATCTACTATTTTATCAAATCAGTGCATCATTGCCACCCTAAGCTATTATACTAACTGTATCTGTTAACCGATTCTTTATTCTCTATGTCTTATTCTTCATTTTCCCCTTTTCATCCCCATTTTTTATCTAATTTGTTTATTTATTTTTCCCCTTCTATTATTATGTTCAGGTGTAGTATGATCTGCACGGACAGATTTATTTAAGGTTATTATAGCAGTATAGTACGTAGATTAGTTTCTGTCATACAGAGCTGCATTTCATCGCATTAATTTTCCCTTATACATTTAAAGAAACCTCAGTTATTTATTTCATATTGTACACTACATAAATTATGCCTTATGTTGCCATGTTATATGGACTGAGAGTAATAAAAGATAAGATTAGATTAGATTATAACTTGAAATTTATTTTTAGCACTCCCTTACATGGTATCTTGAAATGTTTATGTCTCATTACGCTTCGCGTAAAATATTATTTATTTCCATTTGTTTATATATATCTTTTTATGTCGACCTTTAGACAAACTGATTGTATCCGGACGTGGCAAAAACGTCATTTTCTTCTTTTATGTCTGAGAGTGGTCATCTGTTGAGTTTGTACAGAATGTGATGTCAAATGCCAGTAATGAATTTTCACATTGTTTGAAATCGGGTCATGCTACGTTCGTTTAATTCATCTGATATTGTGAGAAATCATTCAGCCATATTTAGAAAAGCATTGATGAAGGTAGTCGGATCCTAAATAAGAATATTTGTGGGGCATTCAAACCACTTTACCAGTCTAATAGCCCACAGGGCTATTAAACGGTTGGATAAGAAAACAACTATTTTTACCGTTTCTTTTTCCAAAAAATCAACATTTTGTATTTCTGCATACTTTTTTACACAGTTTCTATTTAAATCATATTTCTAGCATATGAATGCACTTTCATTTCTGCGATTCATATAATATATAATATAGGATATTTAAAACGAAATGGTAAAAAAACCAATGCACTTATCTTGATAATAAATATTTTTACATGATTTTTAAAATGCAAGAAAATTTAATTTCATGAAAAAAAATCATGCAAAATATATTTGACCGATGGGGCATGCTTATGCATATTATTTCAGAAAAACTTACATTGTATGTTACAGAATTTGATAAAAATACAAAATTTTCACCGTTTCGTTTCTTGCAAAACAATATACCCAAAAATCTGAGAAACCAAAATAAACAGACAAACCCCATTCAGCACCTGCTGTAATCAAAGCCGGCCCTTGCCCTACTATTTATTCCCCTGTTATTTCGGTTCTACCATAAAGTAATGCCACCAAACGTTTGCAGACGGAATGGCAAATCAGAAAGGTTCCTAAGGAGCAGTCGGATCTCTGTTTCCACTATTTGTACAAACCTATCTGCCCGAAAACTTAGGACCTTTACGGTAGTTAGTGTCATTTGTATAGGTAGCCTACCACCAATTATCTTACGTAGGCAACAGAATTAACTTTTAAGCTTCTCACTAGAAAACTCAAAATTTATAACGCATTTTGAAGAACGACTCTAGCAGATGGTTTAAAGAAGAAAAAAAAGCAACATGTTTCCCTGCTCTGGAGGCTGCTATTTTAACTAGAACACCTAACCTCAGCGCGTGCAGTAAATTTGGCGGGTCGTTTTAGTACAGGGTAAAGTTATCAAACTCTCTGATACTTCAGTTGTTTACAGCAAAATAATCAAAGTTGCCATCTTGTATTTTTTATCTAGGTCTAATATTTTATTTAACGGTTGTTTACATTAGTTACCCGACTAATGGTGGCCATTCCAACCATTCTCTTCCTGACTGAAGTTTCTCCCCCAAATAGGCGGTTCATGAATATTTAGTGGTAAGCTAACCCAAGGTTGAACGAACAATAACTCTGTTTTGTTTGGACAAATGCAATACAGCGTGATTCAGTATGGGAAGACCTTAAGTTTTGAAAGAAGTAGCTTATTGCGTTTGGATTTAATGGACTGTGTCCACGAATTTCTAAATCATCCCTCGTACTGCGTGAATGTTATGTATATGTGCGCACGTCTTTCTGCCATTGTTACAAAATGAAATAACCAGAACCGTCTAGAGGGGCCGAAAATCTTTCCTTGAAGAGCTGGGGCCGTATTTATAAAACAACTTAAGTCGTTGCTATGCTGTTGCTAAGGCTAAATATCTATACAGGTGATTCCCTATAACTATGAAATTTAGTCCGGAGGAATCTCCTTCAAAGAAATTTAGCCTTAGCAACAGCATAGCAACGACTTAAGTCGTTTTATGAATACGGCCCCTGGCCCCCATTGAAAAGAGATGCAAAAATGAAAAGGTCAGAGTTTATTTCCCTGAAAGCGTACCTATTGCCTTAAATAATACATGTACATATGTAAAACAGTTAAAATGTAATTGTTTTCTTTCTTTCATTTAGATATTTGTAATATAACGGACGGTATAGAGATAAACGCTGACCTGCAACCCTTCAAACCTGACGTCAGTTTCCCTATTACCGAGGATCAGTTTACATACCTCTGGTTCAAGAAACCACTGACTCAAGTGAAAGTGTTTGCTGCACCACTGGGAGCCAGCAATATAACTGACCACGCTAGCGTATACCAAGTAGAAATTGGGTTTAAATCGCCAAGCATCGAGAAGGTTACAATCAATCTGAGGAATAGGCACGACGGATTGGTGCCGAAACTACAGGTATGATATATCCGTGTCACACATTCACACACGCACACGCATATCCACATCTTGGCCCAGTTGTTCAAGCAGCGTTAGCTTAACAAGCTCGTGAATGAAGAGGTCAACTTGTTAAGTGTTTTTCAACTTTATAACCAAATGCACTGATACTTTTTGTTGAAAAAAAGCAATGCAAAGGCTTCTCACATTTTTCAACAAAAATATTGGCATATTTAAGATATTAACGTTTGATTTTAACGTCTCGTTAACTAACGACGTCGTTAGTTTAGAATAACTGGGGCCACTTCTACGAATTCTTAAAGTATGTCAGGCAATTTCACAATGTTAAAACTTCATCGTGACGTCAGAGCAACGTCACATCGATCAACGTCATATGTTTTGGTATTTGTCCTTAGATGTTTGGCAACGTAAAAAGTGAGAGAGAAATTCTTTTGTGATTTAAGCTGACAAGAGAAAAAACCAAATCAACGAGCCCAGCTCTACAGAAAAAAATGAAAAGAAAACTGCTCTTATATAAACAGGAATTTTTCCACTTTACGTGAATTATAAAACTTGCCGAAGGTGTAAAATTCGCTATACAGTGCTAGTATAAGGTTACGAAATATGCGGTGGGGTTTCCCCGACCCACACCATATACTTTTTTATGGGGCAAACATAATCTTTTGTCTATAAAAAATCTTCTTTTTTTTCAGGAAATCATTATGATACCCGGCCAGACACGTGCGACGTTTAACTTCCACGGCGCATTCGGCGCCTACGTTGAATTTGTCGTTGTTCCCAAGCTCAACAAGCACGTCAATGTGACGGCCATCAAAGTGGAAGCGTGTGTTGAACCTATTGGTAAATCTACAATACACATATATCGTTTTACTTTACTGCATTGGGCGGCGTAGCACAATCGGTAGGGCACCTGACTCAAAAGTCAGAGGTCCTTGGTTAAATACCCGGTGTGGCCACATACTTTCGTTTCTCGTTCCGCTAATTCAAGAAGGGCAGTCGTCAGTTACTGGCGAAAGAATGTGCACTTAGTACTGGATAACCGCTGAGGAGATCTAAGCCTGCCCAGGAATAGTGTGGTTAGGTTAACTGACCGTCCAGACATGACCATAGCTGTTTACCGTGGACGTTAAGCAACAAATCAATCAATCACCCATTTATATCTAGTACCCCATAACAGGGACATTGGCAAATAGTGTAGACCCTGATCGGATGTTTTAAGGATGTTTTACTTGTTTAAACAGTCTTACATATAGGAAAGGTAAATAGAGTTAATTTCGGGATAATAATGTTGTAACACCACTGAGAAACGGTTTTAATGAGGGGTCACAACATACCTTTTTATACGCCCGTTTGAAAAACGGGACATATATATACTGTTATGGCGCTGGCGTCCGTCCGTCAAAACTTTTCGTTGCCGAACTACTCCTCCTACAGTTTATATCCGATCGTGCTGAAAATGAGGTGGACCGGCGCATATCATTTCGAGGTTAGGCTCAAATGATTTTTAGCGGAGTTACAGCCCTTTACTTAGAATTTTCGGGGTGTTCGTTTCCGGATAACTCCTCCTACAGTTTTTATCCAATTAAGCTGAAACTTTGTAAATATTAAGACTACGATGTGGAGTACGCATATTGTTTGGAGGTTATGCTCCGTTGATTTTTAGCAGAGTTGCGACCCTTTGAAAAAACTCGACTATGGCAGTTTGTATGGCAATTCTTTTGCATTCCATAACTTGGTTACTCTTTGGAATATAGGGATCAAACATGTTTTTTCATGCATTAACATTTGCCATGTCCCGAGGGAGCCGTTGAAAACCGAGGCCGAAGACCGAGGTTTTCAATGACTCCCGAGGGACCTGGCAAATGTTAATGCAATGAAAAACCATGTTTGATCGCTGTTATTGCATAAATTTAATCACAATGCTGTAAAAATAAGTAAAATATTTAGACCCTATTTTGCAGCTTCATCACCAATACCTAGCAGATACCTATACGCGCTATGTTCTTCTTTGAAAATCCTCGTTTCCGGCAATGGTCAACTATCGTGATTTTTTAACCTGTAGCAGCAGTTCACAAGTCAAAATCATTTTCATTCGACGTGGTCTACGCTTCCATTTTTGTAGCCCCGCCGGAGGCGGAGTTCTTTCCATCGTAAACGGGGTTCCATTGCACACAGCCTTTCATTATCACAAGCCCATCGTCCTGATATGACTGAAATACTGTTGAAAAGGACGTAAAATCGCAAGTCATCCATCCATCCATTTCCATTTTTGTAAATATTCGAATTTGTATAACTCCACCGTGCAAGATAGCTTCAACTGCAAACTTCGACTACAAACTCGATGTATCTTCAACTGCAAACTTGCCGCTTGCTTGTATTGATGGCGTATTGACCCGAATTTAGCATATGAAAAGCCAAAAAGGTATGTTTCAACAGCTCGTGGCTGTCCTTGTTGATGCACGGCATCACGGCTGCTAATACCGTACGGCACTGCTTTTTGTACAATAATATCATGATGAAACTTAATAGCAATGACAACGTGTCTCATACAAGAATGGTTACCCCCCTTTACTTAGTTTTTGACTTACCTCTTTTTGATTATTTTGTCAGACTATATTTGTACACCTCATATCTAACTAACCCAATGAACTATTGTAATGAAACTTAATAGTCTGTATATTAGGTTGACACGATATGCCACATATAAGAACGATTGCCTCCCCTTGGTTATATTTGGAGTAACCTCCCTTTAAATATTTTCTAAGACCATTCTTGTGCCAGCGATAAGTAGACAGCCATACGAAATATCTTGATGAAAAGTTATAGCAATGTGTATTAGGTTGAGGCAGTGTGTCTTATATATGAGAATGATTGCTCCCCCTTCCTTATTTATGGAGTTACATCCCTTTGATTCATTTCTACGGTTATTCTTGGACAAGTCATTACTAGGTAACCCTATGGAATATCTTGACGAAACTGTATAATAATGTGTATTAGTTCCAGACAATATGTCTAGCTTCCCCTTCCTTATTTTTTTGAGTTACATCCCTTTGATTACTTTTTGAGAACCCTTATGTTTGGAATATCTTGATAAACTTAATAGCAATGTTGACAAGGATGAAACGGGGTGTGTCATATTAGAATGGTTGCTCCCCATTACTTACTTTCAGAGTTACGTACCTTTTATTATTTCTTAGACTATTTTTGTGGGCACCATTACTAGGTAATTGATTTTGGATATCTTGATGACGCACCATAGCAATGTGCATTAGCTTGATACTATGTGTTGAGTATGGTAATGGTTGCTTCCCCATACTTAATTTTGGAATTAGTATTTGTTGACTGTTCTTGTGCACAAATTAGTACCTGTTTGCGGCTAATTGTCAGGGATATAAATCTGCCCAAGGTACTGACTGGGCCCAAACTCACTCCAAAACGGGCGTATATTGCCCCGCTTGCGGAGCTCTTGTTGCTAAGAAAAAAAAAGGAAATTATGGCTGCGTTTCAGCTTTGACTAAGCTGGTACATATAGCATCACTACCCAGCAGGCACAGAACGTTGATTCAACGTTGTTTCAGTGATGTTTGCCCACCAGAGCTAGTATAAGAAAGTGAAGTAAATATTTTATAAAGACATGCCTTAATGCCTTGGCCAACTACTAACTTCCTCTTCTCACTTTTCACAACATATTTTATTGATTTACTATGAATTTAAGCCGTAGCGGAGCATATTAAATGGATAAAGTCCAGGGGTCGTATTTATAAAATCACTTAAGTCGTTGCTATGCTGTTGCTAAGGCTTAATTTCTATGAAGGAGATTATCTACAACTACATGTATGACATTTGCTCTGGAGGAACAGTCTTTTTCAGACTGTTCCTCCAGTGAAAATTTCACAGTTGTAGGGAATCTACTTCAAAGAAATTCAACCTTAGCAACAGCACAGCAACCACTTAAGTCGTTTTATAAATACGGCCCCTGTAAGTTTGTCTCTATTTTCAGGAGAGTGCGAACCCCTAATAACTGATATGCTAACAACATCTTTGACACTGTCCACAAACGACACAAGCACCACACCTACAACATCGTGGCAATCCCTGCTCGGCACAGGCTTGTACTACGTTCTACCTGGCATTACAACAGTAATTAAGGCGGTCTTTAGTGCTGTAGATGAACCATTGATTGAATATGTAACATTCAAGGGCGAGAATATAGGAGATGTGGTAGTAAAGGTCACAAGAAAAGATGACTCGGACACAGTTACTTTCTTTGAAGAGGTAATATAAACACTTTCAGACTAGAAACCTATTTTGGGGACAAATGCAAACAGTGCATAGCCTGATCAGACGCCGCGAAAAAGCGACGTCTGATCAGGATCTACACTGTTTGCTTAAGGAAAGTCTATGCAAATTACAGTAAAAGTGAAAATATTCACCATAAACCCTTCAGGCTAGAACTAGACTCATCCAAATGATAAGGATGAACAAGCATACCGGCCAAAAAAAGGTTAAAGGTTTGAAGACATATCTAGATTTTTTAAATTGTTTTTGAAGGGGAAAAATCCTATATGCACGGCAGTTAATTTTCTTTAAAACCCAAAACTGCTGAAGCGTGGTAGCTCAGTGGTTAGCGCACTTACCTCTAATGCTAAAGGTCCCGAGTTCGAACCCGGGTAACGGCGTTTGAATTTCGGTGTCCGAACACGCTTCTTTAATGTCATTTGCAGGGATGACATTAAAAAAAAGTGTGCCGTCCTTCGGATCGGGACGTTAACTGGAGGCCCCCTGTGCAGGGAGAGACGTCCCCTGTGCAGGTTAAAGATCCCTTCTGTAGTTACATGGCTACAAGGAGGTTCATCCTGCAAAAGTGGAGTGTACATCGTACACCTGCTCATAATCCTCGAGAGAGGGTGTAGCAGTATACGAAGAAAGAAAGAAAGAAAGGGTCCCGTTACAGAAGTGTTTAAAAAATCACATAAAATATTGTTGAAAGGCTTAGAACCTATCGCTGAAAATTAAATAATATCCAATTGTTCATTAATGCAAATTATCATACCATATTTAGTGTGTCATAACCCCTCTAAAACACTTTTCTTAACCCAAAATGCGCCAAAAAGCAGACGACAAAAGTTATGTCTGCAGAATTTCAAAAAATGTTTCGTCCAAGCGATATCATATTGAGAATTTGAACACTAGAGGACAAACAGTGTAGATGCGCTTAAAGGGTAGCTAAGGGTGTAAGCTACCTTCGTGCCAATAGCAAAGACTCTGATCAGACCAAACGGATTCCCAGATTGATCTGAGATTTCGCTCGGCGCATATGCCACTTTGTTGGTTTTGTCATGTCGTTGGTTTTGTCATTTCGTGGCTTAAACACTTTGTTATGAACGGAGAAAGGCGATGCCTTGCAATCATCTAACATGTATCTCATGTCAAACATAATTTTATCCTTCAAATACAATAAAACGTGATTTTCTTGAACTTGATCCAGTACTATCAAGTCCACCACCTATTATGGGCAAATATCTCTTGTCAAGTTTGATATTGGGCCAAATGATGCAACTAGATGGCGTTATGCTGGTGTAAATTACAATTTGACACGCAAGTTTGAACTTAAGCAAATTGGGTACACGTTCAGGGAAATCAAGTCTGCCATATTCTTTTTGCCTCTTTTCTTAATTTGGGTGAACTGCTAAAGGTAATAATTTGCTCCTGTAATAGCAAATTCGTTCCTCTAATAGGAGACCCTATTTAGGAAGGACCACGTTATACGAGGAGTTTAACAGGAAGTCACGAAGGTTGTCACTCCCCCTCCCTCCCTCCTTTGTAAAAATGGCGGGAAAAACGAAGTGTACTCATAAGATTTAAAATTCGATGTTACACTACGCCTTTGCATTGATGTTGATTCAACGCTCTTTCGAGCTTGTTTCTCATCTTTGAAATTGCTCACCTCATTAGAAGTTGTGTTAAACCTTTGCAGGAGCCGCGTTTGGATGATGATGGGCTTGAGGTCATTTTCTTTATACTGGATGGAACACAGGGTGACACGGTTGAAATCATAGTTTCAAAGGAGAATGCAAGTTTGCCAGGAATTATATCAGAACTAACCATCGCAGCTTGTTACACCCCGACAGGTATTTTATTTAAGAAATAAATTTCATTTTTCCAATGTTCATGGAAGTATTAACACAATGGGTCATGTGCAAAGTAAGTGACGCCCGAAGGGCGTTGACGTTGATTTTGCACACGACCCTTTGTGTTCATACTTCCATGAGCTTCAGAAAAATGAAAGTCTCTTATAATTCTATTTAACTTTTAAATATTTTTGGGCACAATTTTCGACATTAAAGAGCAATATTTGTAAAATGCATGTATATGACGATATTACTAACCATCAGGTAAGCCGCTTACTTTAAACAGCTGTCACCATGGCTTGACGTCAAATAGAACGTTACAACGGCCAACGGCGATTTTTGTTTACATGTGACGCTGCGTACCAACGACGTTGCTTGACCCACTGTTGTTCATGGGAGTGTGAACACTGTTTCTCCTCAATACCTTCATCTAAGGAAAATCAACGGGAATGTAGTTATTCAGTAATGCAAACGTGTATTAATGTGGTGCAGAGGCTTATAACTACTCATGGGGCTATGAGGTAGAAAACATCATTGAAGATTGAAGTGCCGTAATCATCTATGATCATTGGCTGCCTTATCCCAGCATTGATTGGCATTAATGTGTTTGCTTAGCAGGTCGTTGCAATTTCAACCATCACTTAAAACATCAGATTTAGATATGACTACTAAATATTAGTACCAGTTCATATTTTACAGATCTTGTAATGAATTGTAGTGTCTGTTTGGTGTAACTGTTTGTAGAATGACAGCCAATTTCTAATAAATATGACTATAAAAATAATAAAATATGACTAAGAAATCTGCATAAGTCTGATCTGTGTCTAGACAGTCACCTATAGCATGCCAGTCCAAATTTTTATGATAATTACATAGTGTTGGTTGACTGGCAGCTAGCATGTGTATTTATTATTGGTATAAACATTTTAATGACATGCGGCTGAGACAAAGTCATTATAATAACAGCTTCTCTACAGAGGTTGAGATAAGATTACTGATAAGCTCTCAAGTCAAAAACCAATGTCTGTAGAGTATTTTAAACCTTACCCGCACAGTTCATGTTATATGGATTATACTAGGAAGCTGTTAGCCCCGTGAGTAGTTATAAGCCTCTGTGTGGTGATACTCACTAATTTGTTTTATCATATGACGTCGCATCTGAGAGTGTAATAAAGCCATGCATTAAAAACAATAATCCACTAGTGGATTAAATATGCAAATTACGTCGTAACGTTATACGTTGACGTCCATTAAAACGTAGCGTTTTCTAATGGCGAAATCGTGACGTTTTAGTTCAAATTTTGCTAATAAAATGCGATTCCAGTGTCATATGATAAATAGAATCTTGCATTCGTGCTCATATATTATTGAATTTATTAAACTCGTTGGGAAAACCGATAAGATGCTCGGCTCTTTTTCCCAACTCGTTTAATAAATTCAATAATACACGAGCACTCATGTAAGATCCTCTATGAACATGCAAAAACTGCATAAAATACTGAAAGTACAACAGATCTTCCAAAAACCTAGCTGATGCCTATGTTGATTTTTACGATTTAGAAGTCCAAAATGCCAGACTTTTTTTTAATTTTGAAAAGGGTTTTTATAAGAATAGATCAAAGAGTGATCTGTGGCACAAAAATCGTGAAGAAAATCAACTATTATTAATGAAAATGTATTTAGGTCTAGAAGTATTTAAATACATTGAGAGTAATAAGAGTAATGTCCTATCAATCATTTTTTTTTTCAAGTCTTTCACAAAAATCAGGTTGAACTGGTGAATAGGAAACTAACTTGTTCTCAATTGTTCGTCCATGATAAATTGAGTCGATCTTATAGGGTAAATAGGTTTACCTGCATTACATATAAAGAAAAAACAACAACATTATTTTGACAATACAGGTGGGTAAGTGAAATGTTTTATTCTTGAAAAAGTAGACTCCACTGTGTTTGCCACATTTGTAAAAACTTTGGGCACGGATTAATTTCTTATTCATCTGTTCAACCTATTAATTTGTGAAAAGGTTGTTGGGAAAAAATAATTGACGAGACATTATTATCATTGCACTGAAGTACCATCTGACCTAAACGGATTTTTTTTTTTTTTTTTTCTTTTTTCTTTTAGATTTTTTTCTTTGACCCTTTCATATTTTCTTAAATAAACTCTTTTAATATCGGCAAGTCACACATTCTGCAACTCTAACTTATGAAAAACAACATAAAGGAGGCATATGTTAAGAATTTGGCAGATCTGTTTATTTTCAGTATTTTATGCAGATTTTTGTATTAAGATATTGCAGTTTTACCAAAGGATCGAGGTAACCAATAAAGAAAATTACTTTTAAGTTTACTAACATCTGTATTACTTTCTACTCTGTCATGCTATTCTTGGTGCGCACAGTTGTACATAATGATGTAGGATATATAGTGAAAAAAATAGTTGTCAAACTGATGCAGAAATTCCACGTGCACAGTTTCGGTCGCTACAAAAGCTACAATACTACCGTAAAATTCTAAATAATGGGACAGTGCAGATCCAGATCAGACTGCTCCTCAAGCAGTCGTTTCACCTGCATCTTTCGGGCGCATTTCTGCATTGCGACATGAGAAAACCAACAAAGTGGCTGTGCGCCCAACGCAGACTCAGATCAGCCTGGGCACCCGCCCAGTCTGATCAGAGTCTTCGCTGTCCGCATGAAGGTAGCCTAGACCCTCAGATACCATTCAAGCGCACTGCGAAGACTCTGATCAGACTTAGTGGATGCCCAGGCTGATCTGAGTCTGCGCTAGACGCACAACCACTCTAATGGTTTTCTCGTGTCGCGGCTCAAATGTTATTACAGTATTTATAGATTTATAGTCCTGATATATTTATTTATTTATTTTTTTTTTTTAGTTTTTGTTTTGTTTTGTTTTGTTTTACAGTTTTTCTTGCGAGTGAGTGGTATAGGATACATATGTGTATAGAAAAATTATAAAAAGATTTATTATTTGTCTAGGTCATTGATCCTATTCGCACAATTTCGGCTACTTCGATACTGTATTATTCCTATTTTTTAAACAGAGATTTGTCCGGATGACCTGAAAGTGGACAGCTACACCATCACGTCGGAGGACATGGAGCCGAATACAGTTGTTGTGAAAAATCCCAAAGTGGAAATTTTGGATATTCCTCTGTACAGTTCAACTGGCACTGTGACGTTTGAAGTTTTTGTCAAAGAACCTCTCACTCCTCCCGCTCAGTTCTACACGATAGAACTTATAGTTTCCGACGCCGCTCATGTTACAATCACGCTGATGAACAATACAGGAGTTACAGTCAAATCTTTGCCGGTAAGCGCCAAAACAAGCAAGCAGACGACAAAATTTACGTCTGCAAAGTTTCAAGAAAATGTTTCGTTTAGGTAAGATTGTACAGAAAATTAAAAAAACGAATAGGAAAACAGTGTATATTGAGATGAGACGGCTCTTTATGAACCGCCTCATCTGGATCTGTACTGTTAGCAAATTCAACTATTTTTTTTATTTCTGGTGCTTTAAGGGTTAGTCCTACGTCTAACAAGACGTAACCTGATCTTGTAAAAGTAATCTATTACCAAGAGGTATGGCTGGAAGGATGACTTTCGATTTTACGTCCTTTTCAACAGTATTTCAGTCATATTAGGACGATGGGCGGATGGTAATGAAAGACTGTGTGCAATGGAACCCCGTTTACGATGGAACCAAGTGGTGCACATTAATATAAGGATTACATGTATACATATGTTTTTTTCATGCATGAACATTTTCTGGGTCCCGAGGAAGCTGTTAAAGCACGAGGCTTCATTGGTGTGTTCGAATCTCGGGCGAGGGGCCCCATCAGATAGCAATTCAATGAAACAAACATGTATTTAATCATTGTTCTTGATTTTGTAGTATGATTTGTATGAATCCATTTAATATCTCATCGAAAATACTTAGTAAATCTTTAAAAAAAAATGTCATTCATACTGCATTATGTATCAAAACGTCATCCCGCAACAAACAGAGTGGCTTTAACTGATTCCAGGATAGCCATACAATAGCAGGCATCCTAATGTAAACAAGTTCCGGCCCGGAATGTTAATGAGCAAGCCTGAAACAATGGTTAAACAGATCGATAATGTCATGATTTGAATGATGGAATTTGTTCCATACGATCATGGCAATTAAAAGCTATGCACATAGTTATCTACAGTCAACTCTCGATATCTCGAAGTCAAATTTCAGCCCAGACTACTGATATCTCAAATTAAATGTTCTGGTACCAGAAAATTTACTTTGAAATATCAGAAGTTTGAGATAATAGGAGTTGAAATGTAAATAAAAATAGGAAATACATTCTTTGATATAAGAAGATATTTTGAGATATCAATGTTCGAGATATCGGGAGTTGACTGTAGAGAACTATGTTATCAAAATGTAATAACAAAAATAAGGGTATTTAAAATGACTACTTTCTTACGCCTCTGTATGTATGGTTTCTGCTTACAAAGAGCCATTTCATTGCTAAATACAACGTGTTGAGAACAACAACCTAAATTGCAAATGCAGTCGTAATGTCCATTTTTCTGCACGTGGAAAACGTGCAAAATCGGCATGTACATATGATGCCACTAATCAAGCGTTTGAATCAGTATTTTTACTACACCGCATTGATGCACAATGAGTAAAGGTAAGTCATGCAGAATTTCAGACCTGAGTTTTGACAAATAAGTAAAAAAGGGGTATTAAAAAATGTATACTTTCTTTTGCTCAGAGTATGTTTAAATTTGAAGTCATAAAATATTCTTTTCTTCAAACTCTCCTGACCAGTCTCCTAGCGCGCGAATAATCCCATCAGCAGTTTTGACATACATTTCGTTGTCGTGCTTTTCTTGCGAAGAATTACACACGACGAAGAATTAGACACGACGCTACTAAACGATGCAGAAACATTATAGAGGATTGAGTCATATTACTTATATAATCTGTACTCTTTTACTCAAATCCGTTTGATTAAGGCCCCTATTGGAAAAAATGGATTGACCCCCTATATTTTGGAATCAACGTTAGAAATATCCTCACACGCGTCCAAACAAAATTTGAGCCACGACGCGAGAAAACAATGTGGTTGTGCACCCAGTGCAGACTCAGATCGGCCTGGGCATCCGCCCAGTCTGATCAGAGTCTTCGCTGTCCGCATGAAGGTAGCTTAGACCTTAGCTACCCTTTGAGCGCCAAGCAGAGAGTCTGCTCAGAGTGGGCGGATGCCCAGCCTGATCTGAGTCTGCGCTGGGCGCACAACCACACTGTTGGTTTTCTCGTGTAGTTGCTCATTTATTGAAAAAGTAGTCAGCGTAATTTTTTATTTTACTGTTAGTTGGAATTGACCCGTATCATTATTTCAGAATTTGTTGCTGGACGGTCAAACGGTCTTGCATGAAAGCTTCATGGGTGACTTTGGTGACCACCTTGTGTTTGAAATTTCTCCAGACGCCGACAAGAACGTCACGCTACAATACTTGATTATTGAGGCATGCACGCAGCCTCCTCCGGGTAGGTTGATTCTAATACATGTATAAAAGATTCAAGAGTTTGAATATGGTAGACTTAAGCTGATGCAATCTTTGGCATGACAGACTGATCAGGATTTTCATGGCAAACATGAGCAGCGACACGAAAAAACGAACAAAGTGGCATGTTCGCCTAGCTAAGACTCAGATCAGCCTGGGCAGCCACCCAGTCTGAGCAGAGTCTTCGTTGTCAGGTACTTTTATGATACATGTATTTCAACTCTTCATCACCAGTTTATACATAATTGAACCGCGACAAGATAGATACATCAACGTGGCATGTGCGCCAAGCGCAGACTCAGATCAGCCTGGGCATTCATTCAGTCTGAGCGGAGTCTTCGCTGTCAAGTACTTTAATGGTACATGTATTTCAACTCTTTTACGCCGGTTTATACATAATTGAGCCGCGACAAGATAAATACAACGAAGTGGCATGTGCACCAAGCGCAGACTCAGATCAGCCTTGGCATCCATTCAGTCTGATCAGAGTCTTGGCTGTTCGCATGGAGCTCGCTTAGACACTTAGCTACCCTTCGCCGGCGCACGGCGAAGACTCTGATCAGACATGGCGGTTGCCCAGGCTGATCTAAGTCTTAGCTGGACGTACACGGAATTTTCTTGGTTTTCTCGTGTCGGGGCTCATATGTCTTTGTTATTACCGTAAAATTTGGAAAAAAAAAATAAGAGGGCCACTTAATATAATTACCGTTATTGTCCTGAAAGTTGAACAGTTTGGTTTTATAATGATGTAGACTTCCAGAGGACGCAAATGGAATAAAAAACAGAGTGGACTCTGATCAGACAGCAAATAGTTTTTCATTATTCACGGTATTTGTGGAGGTTAGCCATTTGCACAACAGCGTCACATTAAACCATTAGTTTCAGAGCAGTTTCGGGCTGTTTGGTTGGTTAACAAAAAATGAAACCTTATTATAAATATTAATGAGGCAAGAGTCTAAAAAACGAAGCGGATTCTACATATGTGCCCAGAGTCGATGATATGTCAGCACTGACCCTGCGTCTATGAATGTCTATGTCCCTTAAAACACTTCGTTCGACGACAAAAGAAAACTTACCTATATTAAACAACTCCTTCAAAAATAACAAATAATCGTATCAATTTCAAAATACATGTAGCATTTACTATAATTGCCTTAAGCACTCGGAAAGGCGACTGAATTGGGACAGTGTTAACCTTATTCGACTTCATTTGTCATTTTTCATAGATAACAAATTTTCATGTAAATTGGGTTATCATACATGTGATAATCTTTACAATTTTACGATATGAAAGTACGAACTTTCTAATGAGATAAACAAAAGAAACTTCAATCCATCAAAACCAAATAACTTTTCAAAATTTTAGATTAAAATAAAATTGATGTTTACTGTGCGCTGTTCAAAGCTGAAGCAATTCATATATCAATTCTCACGTGCAGCTATTCCCGCCTGCCGCTAGCGCTCATTACGCTTAACCAGGAAAATTAATTTTCTTCTTATCCGTCACCTCAAACGCAGAAAATTATATGTCCCAGTTAATCTACTTTAATACAATGCTTATTTAAATATTTGTAGATCGCTGTCAGCGCAAAAACAACACGAAAATTCTATCATTTAAAAACTGTAACTCAACGACTGAAGTGACCTACGGCTACTGTGAGGGATTTTGCGGTGAGAGCAGTTATGAACCATTGCTGTTCTTAAATGTCAACGAACCGGCAAACTCTGACAACAGATATAAAAAAGAATGCCGCTGCTGCACTGGTGAGTAATATTGGCCTACATTGGCGACAAGAAATCCTGGAAACATGTAGTTACAGTACACTGTAAAAATGTGTTTAGAATCAAAGCAAAAAATGCAGTCCGATTTTTTTATGTTTAAATCGTAACATGTTCAATTTGCAACATGTTTAGGTTTATGTTTAGAAATTAAACATGTACAAAACTGGTTATATTTACCCTTTTTTTGAAAATTTCCCCTGTCAACATTTTCGTCTCTTTTTTTCGTTCTTCAACGGGGAAAAGAGAGAATAGATTCCTCCGAAACGCGTCACAGAATAAAACGTGTTTAGCAGACTTTGTCCGGGAAAATAATAGAAAGGGCGTACATAAAGCGATGTGACATATTCCTAAACATGTTTACACGTAAACATGTAACCACTTGTGTTTTATAGATAAGCGCGATTTTTACAGTGTGGCTATATACATGTATGAGCCTTGTTTGGTTCTCGGGACAAACAACGTTGACAGATCGTTTCATCAACATTGGTTCAATTCTTGAAGAACAGAGATTTAAATTATTTGAGAATGTGTTATAAGCTTGAGAAAGTCATACTTTTTCACTGTATAAATTTCAGGTTGCATCTCAGTTATAATTCGAGAGGAGCATGGCATACACTGTATGCCATGCTTTTCTCGAATTGTAAGTGAGATGACGTCATAGATCTGTCACCGTCGCAACTATGGAATTACCAATTGTTGTGCTTAGTACATGTACCTTGGCAGAATGACATCTCGATAATGTCATCAGTCCATTCCATGACTGTTATGCAGCCCATCTCCAATTTCTTAGTTCAGGAAAAAATACCTTTCTGTGCCATAGGATGGTTTTCTAATTCAATACAGTTTTTAAATTTGTATTGGATGGAATTGCCGTGCTTTCACTTCGGCATATCTAATGGATGTGTTTAATATCCTGAAGCACTGTGATAAGTAATGCATATGAAAATATCGTCCAAAATTGAGTTGCAGTGGGTGTTGAATCCGTCCTATAAAAATCCACACGTGTTTATGAAAAACATAACACGTTCGGCAGACGTTCGCACATTTAACTTCATTATTTTGCTATTTTTCTCATTGTTTTTCCATGAATGAAAGGATCTTTCATTAGATTTAACTGTTCTGATCGTGATAAGCATTGAGTACCATGTGCAAAATTTATAAATAGGATCGGAGACTCTCGCTTTATATTCATCATGGAATCTAATGTATGCTAAGCAGACTGGCGAGGAAAAGGGAGAAATTATGATCGTGCTTGTTAGGACGGTTTAAACGTCCTATGCGTGCGAACGGTTATCGGTCTTGGACCTGACTGGTCACTTTGACATCAATATGAACTCTTGCTATAGTAACAGATCTGTGGCGTCCTTGGTATCGGAGTATCATACAATTTTTGCCATGCTCCGCCAGTTTTTTTTTTCAGTTCATTACAAATTCTTTCAAAAGAAACTTCAGATTTGATTTTCTCAAACAAATAATTATTTTTAAGTCATTTAATTCATTGTTGAAGATGAATCAACGTTATACAGTGTTGATTCAAATATATATACCTGCTTGTGCACTAGATCAGACGGTCCGTTTTGCGGCGTCTGATCATGGTCTACACTCTATTGCTTATGTCCTTTTTATGACACCCTAGTCACTAATGGGTTTTAGCAAAATGACCGTTTCCATGGAAACGGTGGAGAATTAATATGAAAAATCTTGTCAATAGAGCCCAGTGCACTTAAGTAACATTTCCACAAAGTTTTGTTGGAATCCATGATTTACGCACTTTCCATGTTATTATGGACCAATGCTCGATGCGTACAGTCAGCTTCTCTTAATGACTCCCAGATAGGAGTTTCTATCATGTAAAAAGGGGAAACGCTGTTGAAATGACCACATATACAGTCAAACGTGTCTTATAGACCGCTTCTGATCAGCGAAAACCTAGGTTCGAGGTCATAAAACTTGAGAATAATCTTAAACTCAAAATGAAGCACACTGATTGGCTGCTTCCGAGCACGTGCTCGGAAGCAGCCAATCAGTGTGCTTAATTTTGAGTTTGAGAATGTACTCAAGTTTTATAACCCCGGGGTCTGTCTTAAAAGGCTAAAATCTCACATCCCAAAGCAGCATTTTCAGTGTATTCGGTATTAAGCCAGCATCTGCCTTAAGTTTGGTCCTCGCATTGGATGCTTGCTTAAGACAGATTTGGCTTTTACCAGTGTGTTAACATGTACGTAGGGTCTGTGTTGTTTGTTGTTGTTGTTTCTATTCTCATAAAGATGTTCCCCAGGTGGCTCATAGTTGCACACACCTGGCACCATGTGTCCGTCTACACGTATGGTTTTACGTCACGTCACGTGATTTTCTTTCTATTTAAGGTATTTCACCAACTCTCAGGCCTATAGACGTCACTTGTATTAGACCTAATGGACAGAAGTACTCACATGTAGGTTACATCGAAGATTATAAGAAGTGTGAATGTCATGTCTGCCCATAATAAAGGTAAGTTATGGCTATTTTTTTGTTGCTGTTGCCGTCGTTGTTGGTGGTGGGGTTGGGGGTTGGGGGAGGGGGCGGGGGCGGGGGCGGAGAGTGTGGGTGGTTAATTTGCGGCCTTTTCTTAATATTTCCCTTGGATCTAACCAACCTGCATCAAAGGTGGTCAAAAGTGGAATACTGGAGGAAAAATTACCTGACCTCCTATTAGAAGAAATTGCTTCCCCCATCAGACCCGGGCAAGGCTCAAACCACAGCGGTGAGAAACAAAGTGGCTTAGAGTTGGCCTGCCTAAACACTAGGCTACAGGCTTCTCAAGTAGGCTGCTGAATTCAGACTTTTACAGATTCATTTAAGAATTGAAATTTGATTTTCAGCGTTCATCGTGTGATGAAGCCAGTGGGCGGAGCTAAAATTCCATGAAGCGCGAAGCGCTTCTTGTTAAATTTTAGCGACGACCACTAGCTTCTTCACACGATGAACGCTGAAAAATCAATTTTTTATTCATATATTTACACTTTATTTGTGAACCTCTCTGTGCCGTTTTCGTGGTAATTTAGTGTAAACAATATTTTATTCAAAAATACTGATACATAATAATTTACATAGACAATTTACATACACAAATATATATAGGAGATATTTGAAAGGGATACAGAAGTAAGACAGTGACTTTTTTAAATCTGTTTCCCGTGAAGATGTCATAAAACATATTGAACTATCAGAAACTTTCGAAATTGAACATAAATACACCAGTGTATATAAATATATACAAGACAGTATGTTACCCAATGATCACACAGCGATGAACGGACACTAAATCAACCCTCATTCAACGACATGACGTTGAATCAAGGCTGATTCAGCGCCGTCTCAGCCCTGTGTGGCTACTGGAATAACTATTGAGCTAAGGATTGATGAAAATGATGTCTAAACAGAATACATATTACTGATACAGGTACACACAATAAGTAGGAGATAAAGTTAAATAGAAAAGAAAAGAAGAGAAAAGAAAAGAAGAGAACTTATTCATGATATCAACTATTAGATTAAATGGTGTAAGGTTGTAACATTCGCACAGTATAACCAGTCGAAGCAAAAGCTACATTTAGGTTTGTTGAATTATCTAAAAAGTGCATGTTCAGACGAACCTCTTGGTTCGTATGATGTAATCCTGGACTGCTGAAAAAATGTCTACATTTACTTGATAACTCCGGGTGTCATCACCAAAAAGCAAAAGATTCAAGGTAGGATTGCATATGGGTAATAATCTATTCATCTTGACTTGTCGTTGATTGGCGAAGCAGGGGCAGTCAAAAAGAAAATGGCGTGTATTCTCTACTTGTCCACATATACAAACTTCATTATCCGTTATATTTTTAGAAAACAAGTGAAATTTGAGAGAGCTACTATTTGTTCTTAATCTAGTATGTAATATTTGACCCTTTCGAGAACCGGAATAATAATACTTGGGAACATTTTTACTTTGCTTCAATTTATTTTTAAAGCATTCAACAGACGGTGAAGTCCGACATTCTTCATTCAAAGAATTCCATTCACGCACAACTGCTGGCAAAAACGAATTGAAGTAAAGTTGGGATTTGCATTCTAATGTTTGAAACTGATCACTATTTCTCAGATTGTATCTTGACATATCCCCTACTAATGGTGGGACAAATGATGATAAATAAGGTGGTGTAAGGTTGTAAATCATTTTGTAAAATAATGTTAATCGATGTTGTTTTCGTCTTGCGCTTAGGGTCTCCCATCCAGTTTCTTCATATAAATTTGAAATAGACACTAATTTAGTTGAACCTATGACAATTCTGGCCGCTTCAAGTTGAATTTTTTCCAGTTCTTCTTCTTCATATTTGGTACAGTTAGCCCAGACTACATCAGCATATTCTAATATAGGTCTGATAAAAGAAATATATATGGTCTGTAGGGAATGTCTATCGAGCAGAAATTTAAGCTTTCTCATAGTGTAAATACGTTGCCACGCTTTCGAAATAATCATACTTATATGTAAATGCCAGGTACAGGTATTTTCTAATACAACACCAAGATGTTTATGATTATCAACTTCAATTATATGATCGTTATTCATAACAATTGGGGGATGTATGGGTTTATTTATTTTACGGGATATCAATAGTGATTCAGTTTTTTGAGTGTTAAAAGTTACTAACCATTTGTCGGCCCAAGCAGAGATTTTGGCTAAATCTTGGTTCAGCATAATTGCTGTTTGCACAGGATTATCAACTATTATGTATAAGCTAGTATCGTCTGCAAACAATCGAATTGTAGAGTCAATATCTAAAACAATATCGTTGATATATACTAAAAATAATAGAGGTCCCAAAATTGACCCTGTGGGACTCCAGCACTTATTGACACCCATTCTGATGTATCTTTAGGTAGAACTACTCGTTGTTTACGATCACTTAAATAATTAGAAAACCAGTCTAAAAGTTTGCCAGTTATGCCAACCGATTTGAGTTTCAGTAAAAGTCCCTTATGCCACACGCGATCAAAGGCTTTGTTTACGTCACAAAAACTGCTCTGACCTCTAACCCGTCATCTAACGCCTTGCAAAAAGTATTATATATATCAACAAGTTGATTCACTGTTGAATCACCGGGAACAAATCCTGACTGAAGAGAAGATATTAAGTTATTCGCATTTAGAAAATTGAAGACATGCTTATGGACGATTTTCTCCAAGACCTTACCGACAGTACTCAACAGTGAAATAGGCCTATAGTTTCTACAGTCACTCGGGTCATCCTTTTTATAGACGGGTGTCACATTTGCTTCTTTCCACAAGATCGGTACCGTAGAGGATCTTAAAGAAGCATTAAATAATTCGGCTAAGGGGAATGAGAGCTCATGAGCACAGTTTTTCAAAATATCATTGTTAACAGTATCGGGGCCAGATGCCTTGCCAGTTTTTAATGTCTCTAGCATTAACTGTACTTCGTATGGGTTTGTTTGTAGTATAGATAGCTGGTTATTATTTATAGTGTCTGTTACAGGCAACGCCTTTCCGGTGTCGTCTAGGTTTGTCTGTGATTTGAAGTATGAGTTAAGTAAATTTGCTTTGTCTTTGTCATTTGCATATATTTCATCATTTTGCTTAAGTGGGGGTATTGTTGCTTTATCAGGATTTTTTATGAAAGATTTTAGTAATTTCCACCAATTTTTGCTGTTTGTGTCATTGTTTTTAGCTCACCTGAGCCAGAGGCTCCGGGGGAGCTTATAGGATGGTAAGGCTCCGTCGTCCGTCGTCCGTCGTCCGTCCGTCGTCCGTCCACACTTTCAAACAACTTCTCCTCAGAAACCGCTGGGCCGATTGTAACCAAATTTCATATACAGCCTCCTGGGACCTTAGGAACGAAAAGTTGTTCAAACCGTCCTGGTCACATGACCAACATGGCCGCCATGCCCATATATGGTAAAAACCTGAAAAAATCTTCTTCTCCAGAACCAATAGGGCGATGGCCTTTAAACTTGGTATGTAGCATCGGGTACACGAGTACTACCAAGATTGTTCAAATTATGACCTTGGGTTGACCTTGACCTTTTTTACGGTAAGGTCAAATTTGCTTCCTTATGCTTTTATATGGCAAAATGCTGCAACATAAGATATCTTGGAAACTGTTGAATATTTTGGTCTAAAAATTGGTACATACAGTCATCTTAATGACTACATGAAGATTTATGAGTTCAAGAGGTCAAGGTCATTCTTTGACCTTTGACCCAGAACTCTCATATTTTGACAATATCAAACAATCTCCTCAAAAACAACTAGGCCAATTGTAATTAAATTGCATATAGATCCTCCAGGGGTTGAGGGAACGAAAATTTGTTCATACGGTCCAGGTCACATGACCAACATGGCCACCACGCCCATATATGGTAAAAACCTTTAAAAATCTTCTTCTCCAGAACCAGTAGACCGGTGGCCTTGAAACTCGGTATGTAGCATTGTGTACTCAAGTGCTATCAAGATTGTTCAAATTATGACCCTGGGTTGACCTTGCCCTTTTTTACGGCAAGGTCAAATATCGGAAAATGCTAGCACATGAGATTTCATGGTAAGTTTTGAAGATTTTGGCCTAAAAATTGGTATATACAATCATCTTAATGAGTACATGAAGATATGTGAGTACAAGAGGTCAAGGTCATTCTTTGACCTTTGACCCAGAAATCTCAAATTTTGACAATTTCAAACAATCTGCTCTAAAACCACTGGGCCAATTGAAACCAAATTTCATATAGAGCCTCGAGGGGTTGAGGGAATGAAAAAATTTTCTAACGCTCCTGGACACATGACCAACATGGCCGCCATGCCCATATATGGTAAATACCTTTATAAATCTTCTTCTCCAGAACCAATTGACCGACGGCCTTGAGACTTTGTATGTAGCATTGAGTACTTGAGTACTATCAAGATTGTTCAAATTATAACCTTGTGTTGACCTTGACCTTTTACAGCAAGGTCAAATATGGGAAAATGGTAGAACATAAGATTTCATGGAAAGTTTTGAAGATTTTGGCCTAAAAAATTGGTATATACAGTTGTCTTAATGAGTTCATGAAGAATTATGAGTACAAGAGGTCAAGGTCATTTTTTACCTTTGATCCAGATCGCTCATATTTTGACATTTTCAACCATTTCCTCAAAAGCCAAAGGGCCAATTGTGAACACATTTCATATAGAGCCTCCAGGGGTTGATTGAATGAAAAATTTGTTCAAACGGTCCAGGTCACATGACCAACTTGGCCGCCATTACCACTTATGGTATAAATCTTTAATATTGTGTTCAAATGGTGACCTTGGATTTACCTTGACCTTTTTTGCGGCATGGTCAAATATGGGAAAATGCTAGAACATAAGATTTCATGGAAAGTTTTGAAGATTTTGGCCTAAAAATGGTATATATGGTTGTCTTAATGAGTACATGAAGATTTATGAGTACAAGTGGTCATGGTCATTCTTTGACTTTTGACCCAAAACTCATATTTTGACAATTTCAGACATGATAAGTAAAAGCCACCTTGCCAATTGTTCAGGTGAGCGATTCAGGGCCTCATGGCCCTCTTGTTTAGCTTTTCGGCTAGTTTATCGAAATAATTCTTTTCGAGGATCTCAAAAGGGAAGTAGTTTCATTTCTTAACTTTTTGTAAGTTGACCAGTGTTGTATATGCTTTGTACGTTTGGCTTTGTCATATGCACGTTTTCTTTCTCTCATTAATTTCCGAAGTTCATTATGCATCCATGGGGGTTCCATTTATCTAATATTAACTATTTTATTGGGGATACATTCATGTGAAAGTGTCTTAATGTGATCTGTAATATTAGCGGCATATCTATCAATATTACTATCCTTATGAATGTCCCAGTCTGTATATAAGAATTTATGTTTTAAAGACTCGTAGTTTCCTTCCTGATACTTCCAGATTTGTCTTTTAAATACAGTATTATGATTCTTAGAAAATTTAAAGACTCCATAAATAGGGCAATGATATCGTATATCTAGATCTAAAAAGGGGTCCCCAACGCCGCTGAACAAGACATTTGCAGGGTTTGACACAAGCATTATATCTATAAGTGAGGATGAAGTTTCTGTAAAGTGTGTTGGGTCATTTATCATTTGATGTAGGTCATACTGAAGGCATATTCTATCTACTTTTCTAGCAGTTGAACTCTTACATAGATCAAAATTAAAATCACCTAATATGATGATATCCGATATACCAGTGTCTATTGCCAAGCCAACTGAATTTTCAATATTAGTTAAAACTGTCTGGTCAGAATTCGGTGGCCTGTAAAAGGTTCCTATTAATATGCGTTTAGTTTGTAGGCGAGCTTCTATCCATATACATTCTGTGTTGAGGATTTCTAGATCAAATCTTCGTAAACAAGGTATATCAGTTTTGACATATACTGCCACACCGCCGTGACCATCATTTCGATCTTTACGAAATGGTGTTCTAAAACCATTTATAATTATGTCAGAACTATTTATGCTTGGGTTAAACCATGTTTCAGAAAGACCAATTAAGTCAAAATTCGAAAGTTCAGAATCAAGTATGTCAATTTTCTGAAGTGCATTTTGCACATTATAATGTATTACTGAAAAGTTATTCTTTATGATATCAGAAATATCTGATGTATTATCAGAGTCATATGAACAGGATTCAGAATTGGGACCAGGATTTAGTTCAATATCACCATCTTTTAATAGCAGCATGCGGAGCCAAGTATAATAATCGAATACATCAAGACTGGTAATACCCTTGTACTTTGAGTGTCGATAATAGTGCAGCCCTATTCTCAGTCTATATACTACAATATCAACCGCCATCGTAGTGCATGTTTAGAGAAGATACTATTAGGTACAAATAACTGAGTCTAAGGCTGCAAACATGGGATGGGTGATATGATACCATGAATAAGAGATGTAAAGAAAGAAGAAGAGGAAAGTAAAAAAAGAACATCATGGAAAAAGATTTAAACTATCTACAGGAAATGTGGATTGAATAAGCAATATATGACTTTTACATGAAACTGTCAAAAAAGACAAGCAAATTTTGCCTTTGCAAAGATGACTGATAAGTACTTTGGAAGTCCCAAGATTTCACCAACTTGTATGATCCGGTGCGTAATGTTGTAAATTACTCTGTGTGCCGCAGAGGTGATTTGGCGTAGAATAGGCAAAATATGGGTTGGAGAAAAGTTAGTAACGACGTGTTCTGCCATAACGTTTAACAGCCGTCGCCCTGACGAATGTTGCAAAAACCAATCAAGACGTTTATTTACATAAGGCGTCGCTTGACGACAACGTCACATGATCAAACGCCCTTCATCGGTGTATGAAGCCAGTTGCTCTAAAGGGTTCACCTATGGGAATTCATTAGCAAGTGTAAATATTTTGTAAGATTCAATCTGATCATGACGTTATACTATTTACAGTGTATGTCATTGGTAACCCATTTATGCCTGGTGGACACTTTTTTCCCTTAAGAATTATATGAGTCCTTAATCTGGTTTAATTTTAGAACATTTTTGTTTATAAATCGATGTAAATTTTATGCAAACAGAATAGTCCTGATCAGACGCCGAGTTTATCGGCGTCTGATCCGGGATTGCACTTTTTGCTTGTGTCCGCTGTGTGTAATTCTAGGCAATAACTTTTCCTGTTCTGTTCTGTTTCAATTCTCGTAACGACGTTTCCCAAGAGGCTCAGTGGTACGTAACCATAGTCGCACACACCTTGCGCCAAGTGTCCGTCCATCACTTAACTTTTGGATCTATGCTGTTAGCAAATTCAATTAGTTTTCATTTTTTTGGCGGTTTAAGGGGTCAGTGACTAACTCTGTGCATATATTTTGTTACAGAATACTACAGTACTTGACCATATGCAATGATCACCGACAACGACGATGAAGATTTTACCCTTTCTGTTCTAAGAAGTTGCAAGGGTGTTTGAAATCCAGAGATCCGATTTTATCATCTCGACTGACAGGGCAGAGAGACACTGACTGCTTTCAGAGGGGTGAAAATAGACTGATCAGAGTTGGTCTTTGAAGAGATACAATGTTGTCTTATATTATAGGAAACTATGCTTTTGTGTATGTACAGATCATAGATGCAACTAAAGACCTGTCCGTTGTTTTTCTTTATATATATATAAAGACAAAAATAATATCACCGCGTTAACCCGTTTTAGACTTGTAACCTGCTTTAGGGACAAATGGAATGGCTACAATATTTGCTTCGAGGAATTTCTGTGAAAAATAGAATAAAAGTGAAAACATTTACCAGGATACCCTAAATCTAGAAATAGAATCATCCAAATGATAAGGATGGACATGTCCACTACTAAAAAAAGGGTTGAATTAATATCAAGGTTTTGAACCGTTATGGCAACCATTGCAAATTGTTAAACATCAATCGCCAACAATCTCAGTATGCAACCATTGCCAACTTTTCTGAAAACCGGCGTCACAAAGTTGGCATCGTGTGAATACGAAGTTTATTCAGTGCATGTGAGTAGTTTTCGATTTGCATGTGTTTGCCATTGATGGCTCTAAAACCTAAGTGCAGGTTCTTTCACATTTTGGCTTAATGTAATACATATAGGCCTAGCACATAAAAGTGATACCAATTGAACAGGAAACATTGAATCAACACTGAATCAGCCTTGATTTAACGTGATGACGTTGAATCAAGGTTGAGTGTATTATGTGGCGGATTGGGACTTTCAAATATAATCTTTGATACTGTATTTATTTGGCTAAGAAACGGTGCTTTTTCCCTCTCTGAATGACCCTAAATCTCTAAATCAGTTTTATGAAATTCTGATTTGAGATGGGGTTTTCCCATTACAAACCATTCCAAATTCCAAATAAGCTAGATTCGTCATTTTAAAGTGGTTTTAGAACCTTTTGGATTATTTTGGAAGAAATAAAGCCCGTTTTATCACCGCACAAATACAGCATATATACACTCAATCAAATTTTAAGAAGATACAAAGCATGACATTCTGTCTCTTCTGTTTGTGTATGCATTGTTCTGAAAGTGAAACGTGTCTGTTTGAATAAAAGCACTACAGCATGTTAACAGAACAAAATATATTATAGTAGTGTTATCTACATAATATATTTTACCAGACGAGTTTATGATATCTTTTTATGGTGACACCGTTTTGGGGGGTGGAAATAGAAAAAATAAAAAAATGGTATGCTGGCCAAAAAAGAAAAGCCTCATTCTAATTACTTCATTTTCCAGCGGTATATACATGTAACGTTAAAAAAGCGTCGCGTCAACGTTGTCTAGCGTTTACACTGTGTTTCAACGTTTTGTGACTGCTGAAATATTTAAAGATAATTTACAGTATACTAAATGCGACTGTTCTTTTTTTTGGCAAGTATAAATTAACATTATGCATTAGATAGTCACCTTGGAGATTGACAAAATTCCGAAAGTAATATGTATTATTTCTTAACTCTACTGAGGTGGATGAAATAAGATTTTTGTTAGTTATGTTTTTTTTTAAATCATAACAGAGGAGTAAAATACTGTATGCAATTTCATAGAACAGACTATAGTCTTGTATATAGTAGTTAAGCATTATAAAAATACAAAAAAAAAATAAAAAATGAAATAAAAAAAGAAAAAAAAAGAAAATAAAATCAAGAAAAAATCGAATTAAAACGTAAGAAAGACTATAGGAGCAACTTTAATGAGAGTACACATAATCATTTACTTGTGAGTTTGTTAAAATTTTGCTGTTAAAGTTTTAAAACAATCTAAATTCTATTGTTATCAGAAATTGTTGAAACAACATTTATTTTATCTTTCATTGAAATTGTTGAAAGTGTTAAGTTTTTGACGTATTCAAATTTTAAAATTTCAGTTGTTATTTGTTTTTGGCAAAATAAATCTAAAATTTACTTATTGTTGAAGTTTATTGTAACCCATTGTCGTTCTGAACAGTAGATGACCTAGGCCCGGTTGTTCAAAACTAACGACGTCGTTAGCTAGGAATACGTTAAATTTAAAAATTGTATTGTATGCAAAAACACTGCCAGTCTTTGCCGAAAAAGACTCTACTTATTTTTTAAGCAAAAAGTATGAGCACATGCTTTTATGTGTACTAGAAGAACTAAATGAATCATGCCTTGCCTAGCGACTTCATTAGGCTAACCATGCCTTGAACAACATGTAGGACCGTATTCATAAAACGACTTAAGTGGTTGCTATGCTGTTGCTAGGGCTAAAACTGTATGAAGGAGATTCCCTACAACTATGAAATTTGCTCTGGAGGAACAGTCTTTTTTCCCTACAACTATGAAATTTGCTCTGGAGGAACAGTCTAAAAAAGACTGTTCCTCCAGAGCAAATTTCATAGTTGTAGGGAATCTCCTTCAAAGAAATTTAGCCCTAGCAACAGCATAGCAACCACTTAAGTAGTTTTATGAATACGGCCCCAGGACCCTGCATGGTAAATGACGTTGGAACAGGCAGCTGACACAACCGTAAAATATCGGAAAATTCGGACACCTTAAAATCACTGTAATTGTCCTGAAAATGGGACACTTGGGTAAACAATGCTTTAATTAAGTTCCCTTAAGTCCTGATCAGCCTTTAGGAACAGTCTGATCTGAAACTGCACTGATTGCAAAGACCTGTCAGTCCCAATACTTGGAACTTATACGGTAGTTCATTCCTAGTTCAGCATGGTTCAATGGTCATAATTGCCGAAAAAGACTCTACTTATTTTTTAAGCAAAAAGTATGAGCACAAACTTTTATGTGTCCTAGAAGAACTAAATGAACCATGCCTTTTCAAGCACAATGTACTATTCTGTGATGTCATAGATGATTTTAGTTTTTTATACAGAACTTTTAGATCTAAGTCTTAACAAATTTGAAAAAAATAGAGAGCTGTTATGTTACACTGCTGTGCAGTTAAATAAAATTCATAAGTCAGAGAAGGTTTGAGAAGTGAGCATCAATACTTTTAAGTTTAATTGAAATTCTAAATAAAATATCAGTAAGTTTAAAACACCTTTAAAATCATTTTTCGAATTATACTCAAAAGAATTCACTGCCAGAGACTGTTTTTCTGGCCCGGAGGTTATAAAACTTGAGTACATTCTCAAACTGAAAATAAAGCACACTGATTGGCTACTTCCGAGCACATGCTCGGAAGCAGTCAATCAGTGTGCTTTATTTTGAGTTTGAGATTATACTCAAGTTTTATAACCTCAGACCCTGATATTACTGCATCCACTTAGAAGTATTAACGGGCATGTTAGTGGAAAATAAAATAAATTTACATAGATGTTTAAATTTTAGATTTAACTGCACATGCCACAGATATGATCAAAATACTGATTTTGTGCATTTGTACACACAGTTTCTGTGATTCAAAAATGCAAATATTAACCTCTTCCAAACGTTCAGCTCAAAGTTTTATGAGTCGCGACACGACAAAACCAACAATGTGGCTGTGCGCCCAGTACAGACTCAGATCAGCCTGGGCATCCGCCCAGTCTGATCAGTGCCTTCGCTGTCCGCATGGAAGTAGCTCAATTAGATCCTTAGCTACCCTTTAAGCACTCGGGAAATACTCTGATCATAGTGGGTTGATGTCCAGGCTGATCTGAGTCTGCGCTGGGCGCACAACTACTTTGTTGGTTTTCTCGTGTCGGGGCTCACATGCTGTTTTGATCAAAGTGCAACTATCAGATCAAAGGAGACCTCATGCATATTAATGAGCCAGCACAGGCATACTCTCATGTAGTGAAATGTGTATTTATAACTTCAACTCCTAGTTTCTCTTAAACTAATAAAAGATAATTCGACGCGGCTTTCTTTATTCAGTTTCCGCTCAGAATAAAGTGGGTTTTTTAATATTATAATGTGAAAGCTTCCTTCTCATTTGACCTTTAAGTGAGACTTAATTTTTTAAACGAATCTGGACTCTTTAACCCTTAAGGTGCCAAAAAACAGAAGGAAAAAAAAAAAAAAAAAAAAAAAAAACAGAATTCGCATCTAAAAAAAATATAAAAAAATGTTTCGTCCAAACTGAGTCATATTATTGACAATAATCAAATACTAGAGTGCAAACAATGTTGATAAGATGAGGTATGAGCCACCATATCAGGACTCTACGCTGTTTACAAATTCAGCTATTTTCGTCTCTGGCGGTTTAAGTGTTGTAACTTTAATATAATGTATTATGTAAAATAACAATACCAGTGTTTGCAGTTCTAGGTTATTTCTTCTTAAAGTACAAATGAGCCGCGACACGAGAAAACCAACAATGTGGTTGTGCGCCCAGCGCAGACTCAGATCAGCCTGGGCATCCGCCCAGTCTGGTCAGACTCTTCGCTAAGTGTTTAAAGGGTAGCTAAGGGACTGAGCTACCCCCATGCGGACAGCGAAGACTCTGATCAGACTGGGCGGATGACCAGGCTGATCTGAGTCTGCGCTGGGCGCACAACCACATTGTTGGTTTTCTCGTGTCGCGGCTCAAATACAGATGCAGCGCTCTATACATTTACATCTTAAGAAGACCTAAACGAGAACCTAGATATCGAAAGACAATTGACATTTGAAATTTTATGGGAAAAACGGTTGCCAGAAGGGCAAAATTTAGTGCCAGTTTGTCTCACTCTGGAAACCTTGGTGTGTATGTGCTCGCATAGTCCCAGTTACTAATCGAACCCACAACTCCCAATGTCAAAATACTGATATGCTATCCAGGCTGACCCTACCCGAAATAATCCATTTAAGGAAAAGATACACCGTATTTGCCTTACTTATCATTTAATATGATTTATCATAATATGACGTCGCATCTGAGAGTGTAATAAAGCCATGGATTAAATTCGATAATCAACTAGTGGATTAAATATGCAAATTACGTCGTAACGCTATGCGTTGACGTCCATAAAAACGTCGCGTTTTCTAATGGCGAAATCATTACGTTTTAATGAAAACTTTGCTAATGAAATGCAATTTCAGTGTCATATGATAAATAGAATCTTGCATTCGTGCTCCTGTATTATTGAATTTATTAAACTCGTTGGGAAAAACCGATAAGATGCTTGGCAAAGCCTCGCATCTTATCTTTTTCCCCAACTCGTTTAATAAATTCAATAATACAGGAGCACTCATGTAAGGTTCTCTATATAGATGAAAGTATGCTTGACAGCAAAAAAACGCATTTTTATGCCCCCGCCATGAAGTGCGGAGGGGCATATAGTTTTGCCGATGTCCGTGCCGTACACGTCCGTCCATCTGTCTGTCCGCACGTCCTTCCGTACGTCACACTTTGTAGTACTGTTCGTGTCTCCGCAACTCCTATAGTATTAATGCAGGGATTTGAAACTTGCAAAACAGTTCAAAAACGCATTGACCATGTGCATAAAGGAAACAGACCTTTGATTCAGGTCATTATTGCAGTATTATTTCCCCTTAAATGACACTCATATGTTGACCATATTTCACAGGATGTGGTACTGTTATACTTCTCCTAGAGTATTTGATGCAGGGATTTGAAACTTGCAAAAGAGTTCAGTCATGTATTGAACATGTGCATAAAGGAAACAGAACTTTGATCCAGGTCATTATTGTATGATTATGTCCCCAGAAATGACATACTTATTTTGATCATATTTCACACTTTGTAGTACTGCTTGTGTCTCCGCAACTCCTCCTGCCGTATTTAATGCAGGGATTTGAAACTTCTAACACAGTTCAGACATGCATTCAACATGTGCATAAGGGAAACAGAACTTTGCAGAATTATGTCCCCTTAAATGACATACATAGGGGAGACCGGGGATAGTTGATGCACTTTATAGACGTTTTGATATATCTCGTGACCGGACTGGCCAATTTTGATCATCTTTGCATATACTAAAAGATCTACCTTTTCTGCATTTAAAATCAAATAGTGATCCTTGAAGTTTGGTATATTTTCCCTCAATTTAAGTAGATTTCTTTGGCAAGTCGAACGCATCAACTTGCCCCAGTAGTGGGGCATGTTGATGCAATGCTTGGGGCAAGTTGATACAGACATTTTTCTTGCCTTTACAAGTGGATGCAACGGATACTACAGTAAATTTACCGTTTCTATGGACAAATGGGGATATTCCTGCTATCTAGTTAGATGCCGCGATTTATCAAAATTATTTTAGCCATTGAAGTTATCTCAACAGAAAGATCTCTAGAAGGGAAGTTTTTATATGAGTAATTGAACTATAAAATGATCAAAATATTCTATATTTTTATTCATTAAACTTAAGAACATTTTAAACAGGAAAATATTTCATTGTCATACATGTAGTTGCTATATTAAATGAGCCGGGCTCCCAGCAATTCGTACAATTTACCTATGTGCGCCCAGCGAAGACTCAGACCAGCCTGTGCATCGGGTCAGAGTCTTCGCTTGCCACATGAAAAGATATGGGACCTTAGATATCCATAGAGCGCACAGCAAAGACTCTGATCAGGCTGCGCGGAAGCGCAGGCTGTATTGAGTGTTCACTGTGCTCACATGTAAATTGTTGGCATTGCTGTCATATGGCTGGAATGCTATTGTGTGTTTTTTGAATATAATAAAAGAGATACTAAAAATCTGAAATGCTTAATAGTTCTACATCAGTTAGAGATCAAGCCCATCTAAATATTGTGAACAGCTCATGCAGTCCAATAGGATTTTATGGTGTATCAACTTGCCCCATGCTCATTGCATCAACTTGCCCCAACCATGCCCCACGTGACATTCAACAAGGTAGACAACTATTACACAATGTTTTCCTTCAGAACAGTGTATGATTTTGAAGATTAAAGATTTGTCTACCTGTGTGCGTAAATGAATTGTGAACAACCAGAAACAAGTGCGCGCTGAACGAAAAACTGCGGAATACCTGTAAATTTACTTAGATGTGTCAAAAATGAACTTTTCTTTACCAAATTCTCATTTGTTTCCCAAATTCCGCAAAACTTTAAGGCGGCAGTTAATGACTACTTTAATTCGTCATTTCTGACGTACATAATGGCGTCATTGTCTTTTTATTCCCACTGCATCAACTTGCCCCGTGCATCAACTATCCCCGTTCTCCCCTATTTTGACCATATTTCCATGCCATATGTACAAGCTCATCTTTTGTCATTGCTCTAGAGACCTCATTGATTAAACAATTTTTGTATAACATCACGGCTATATTTGGTATAAAAATACCTCAAAAAAGTTCGCGTTTTAGGTTGGTAGAATCAAAGTTAGGTCACAGTTACTACATGAATATATAGAAAAAAAAACTTTGTCGTCGCTCTAGCACTTTTATTTATGGGCCGATTTTGATATAACTTCACACAAATGTATGACAATAGCTTTGACAAGTTCTTGATCCAGAATTTTAGGATCGAGGTCAGATTACAGTTGCTATTTTTAGAAAATAGTTTGTTATCCCTCTAACCCCCTTTTTAATGGACTGGTTTTGATATACTGTACATGTAACTTTACACAATATTAAGCATGTCAGTATATGGGACAAATTCACGTGTTAGCATTGTAGATCCAAGGTCAAGGTCACCGATGCTATTTAAGGTAAAACTTTGTCATTGTTCTGGCGCCTTTATATCTGTTTTTACTGTTCGAAAGAATTTACAGGGTGTTTTTGTAAACACGCCCCTGTCATAACTGTATCTGCTTGTCTTGAATGTTCGAACAGTAAGCCAAGACAACCACAGTAGACCTTGAACAGTAACTGAAAGACATAAAATTGATTTCTCTAAATTTGAAGATTGGAGAGTACGGAGGTACCCGAACAATACATGAGCCGGGATACGACAAAACCAACAAAGTGGCATATGTGCCTCGCGAAGACTCAAATCAGCCTGGACATCCGCCCAGTATGATCAGAGTCTTCGCTGCGCGCTGAAAGGGTAGCTAAGGGTCTAAGCTGTCTCCATGTGGACAGCAAAGATTCTGATCAGACTGGGCAGATGCCCAGTCAGATCTGAGTCTTCGCTGGGTGCACTTGGTTGGTTTTATCGTGGCGTGGCTCAATTTACGGTTGATACCGTAGCTCATAAAAGTACCGTATATATTCGACTATGGGGCGGGTTTTCGCTCTCTCTCGAAATTACCTCAAATATGTACATGTCATGTAGATCAGTCGTGTATTTCGGCTATTAGGTTGCTGTTTTTTTCCCCCTTCCAAAACACTCCCAGAAATCTAGATCCGTCTCATAAGACGGATCTAAATTGCTGGGTTTGTTTTTAGAGGAAAAAAAAAACTCTGCCTTATGACCGAATAAATACGGTTAAACTTCCACATTCCAGTTCCCTGATTTATTTATCACATGCTTGCCATAGCGATAAATAATTTTGTTTTGGCGATCATATGTTACATTGACAGGCAAAAACACGATCAAATAGAAAATTCTGCATGATTAAATTCATGTATGCACAGTCACAGATTGCAAACTTATTAACTTTGAAGCTCTCCCTTGGGCTGGGGGTCAGTGAACCATTTCTCCCTGAAAATACTACTTTATCTGCCCCCCCCCCCCCCCAGCTCCCTGCAGTTTGTTTCCCATGTTCCCTATGATTATTTTTGCCCCTCCCTCAAATCCCTAAAAGAGTAAGGCCGTTCCCCAGCTCCCTAAAAATATTCATACTTGCTTATTATATAAAATGTTTTAGTTTTTTTTACCAGTTCTGGATAGCGTTTATTTGTAAATCATTGAAAACAATATATTACGTTGAGGAGGGAATAAGCAAAACCTTTATTTCTCAGAGCGGTCTTTTTGCAAGGCTTTGGTGAAAGAAAAGTCAAAGATTCCAAAAATTACCAGCCCTTGGGGAGACATCAGTGCGGATAACTTGTGCTGTAAGAGTTCAATAATGTTCGCTTACACTTCTGCCTACAATGGAAGCCTACATGACACATTTCTTTCGAGGCCCAGCCTCGTATAATTTCGATATTGTGCCACATTTTTCAAGAGTTCATTGGTCAAATAACGCGTATTAAAGATTTAGCCAATAATATCAAAGGTCAATGAATATTTAACCTTCTTTTTTCCCGTCGTACTGCATTGTGAATACTAGCACTCTGTCCTATATTAATTCAAAATGTTTCTCTTGTTTGTAATTTTATAATAGAAATGTTACATGTATCGAAAACAGACGCAAATAGTCAAAACTTTCTTTTTTTCGTCGTAGATTTACTTTCGATTTCTACTTTCGGTTTAATACACACAAAGAAACAAACAGAGCAACATTTTGATAACTATTTTGAAATTAGGTCAATTTCAAGATTGACCGCGGTCCGTTTTGGAATCCCAAATTGGACAGCTCAATTTTGAGGTTGCTACCCAGTGTCAAAATTACGGTTGTGGGTGCTTACCGACAGCTTACTTACTCATGGAAGTTATTTCAAATCTTCAACTAGAGACATATAACAAAACACACTTCCATTTAAATTACATACAAACAGCACTTGTACTATTACAAACAACAAGTAATATGCAAATGGGATTCACAAATAATCCGCTGCAATAGTATCAACCCAGCATTATGATGACGCTAGCAGAACATAGCTTAGCCGCGGCACAACAAAACAAACAAAGTAGCATGTGCGCCCAGCGAATACTCAGATCAGCCTGGGCATCCGTCTCTTCTATGTGCGCTTGAAGGGTAGCTAAGAGGTCTAAGCTACCGCAATGCCGACAGCGAAGACCCTGCTCAGACTGTCCGGATGCCCAGGCTGATCTGAGTCTTCGCTGAACGCACGTCACTTTCTTAGTTTTGTCGTGTAACTTTAACATCTACCTTAAACATTCTAGGTAGAGAGACAGATAGTTTTGACAAAACAGTGCAGACCCATAACAGGCTGCTCTCAAATAAGCAATCTGGGGCCGTATTCATGAAACGATTTAAGTCGTTGCTATGCTGTTGCTAAGGCTGAATTTCTATAAAGGAGATTCCCTACAACTATGAAATTTGCTCTGGAGGAACAGTCTTAAAAGACTGTTCCTCCAGACCAAATTTCATAGTTGTAGGGAATCTCCAACATAGAAATTTACCCTTAGCAACAGCATAGCAACGACTTAAGTTGTTTTAAGAATACGGCCCCTGATCAGGGTCTACAATGTTCCTTTCGATATGCTTCTCTTGAACTCATTTCTAAATCATAAAATTGCACTTTTCCACTTTAAGACACTTTCTAAAGGTGTCCCGACTTTTTGAATTCCTACGGTTTTACGTTTGATATCTACATCACAAAAATGAAAGTTATTCTCAAGGGTCAGTCCCATAGGACACAGAAAAACAGACACCCATGAAAGTATTAATTAACGCCTTAAATTAATTTTTCTGTGATTCGCGGTAACAGCTCGGAAATAACATTCAGACACGTTATATTGCGCTTAATCTAAGTTTATAAAATGATCCTCGACACAAGAAAACCAACAAAGTGGGATGTGCGCCCAGCGCAGACTCAGATCAGCCTGGATATCCGCCTCTTCGCTGTGCACTTAAAGGGTAACTAAGGGTCTAAGCTACCACCATGCCGACAGCTAAGACTCTGCTCAGACTGTGCGGATGACAAGGCTGATCTGAGTCGTCGCTTTACATACATGTTGTCGTGTCGCGGCTTATATTTAGTTTTACATGTACAACAACCAAATAATTCTTAGTATTTGTACAGATAGTTCTTAGCTAACAGTGCAGACCCATAACAGGCTGTTCTCAAATAAGCAGTCTGATCAGGGTCTACAATGCTCCTTTCGATATGCTTCTCTTGAACTCATTTCAAAATCATAAAATTACACGTTTCCGCTGTAAGACAATTTAGCCGCGACACGACAAAACCAACAATGTAGTTGTGCGCCCAGCGCAGACTCAGATCAGCCTGGGCATCCGCCCAGTCTGATCAGAGTCTTCGCTGTCCGCATAGATGTAGCTTAGACCCTAAGCTACTCTTTAAGCGCTTAGGGAAGAGTCTGATCAAACTAAGTGGATGCCCAGGCTGATCTGAATCTATGCTGGGCGTACAACCACTTTGTTGGTTTTCTCGTGTCGCGGCTCAATTACAGTAAAAACTTTCTAAAGGTGTCCCAACTTTTAGAATTTCTACGGTTTTGCGTTTGATATCTACATCGCAAAAATGAAAGTTATTATTCCCAATATGTTACGTCAAAAGGTCAATCTAATAGGACGCAGAAAGACACCCGTGAAATTATTAATTAACGCCATAAATTAATTCTTCTGTGATTACCGGTAACAGCTCGGAAATAACATTCAGATACATTATGGCTCTCAGTCTAAGTTATTTGCCTCTTTATATCAAATAATGCTGAAACGCAAATGCAAACAGAATTTTCATTGTGACCAACTAGGGCGTATGATTAAATTTCACAAACATGGGTATGGCCAACTAATGAAAGGATTCCTACACTGAAAGGAATAAACCTTAAGAACGTTAATAAGTTTGCAAGCTGTGCAAGTATATGTAACCATCGGAAAATTGACCTTTTCTCTTATACAAATAATTTCAATACATAATTTCTTCCTCTGGTACGGCTTTTGTCTGCAATGTAACAGTTGATCGTCAAAACAAAATTTTTAACAAGCTTCTAATGAAATATTCAGGAAAAAAAAAACCACGAAATAAATAGTAAAAAAAACGATAATGGAATAATATATATAATAAATATATAAATTCGTCGTAGCATGAATAGGTACATTATGGAAAAGAGCTAAAGGGACTACTCAGATTAGTCAGCGTCTCCTCTGAATCCAATCGGAGTTTTTCCTGCGCATTTATATTTGTTAAGTGAAATGTGAGAGTTTTGTTTATATGTGCGCATGCTGATATGAGTAGTTACTGTAGGCACATGGGTAAAATGTTCCCTTTCATGCGAGGCTGTTCATGCTGAAAAGAAAGCGGCTTTTGCCACGTGAACAGGACAAAATAGGAGAGAGGTCTCTACTCGCATAAAATTTTCACAAATCATGCGATTATCTACGTGTAATCGCACTGTCAGATGTGACCGTAGCAATAAAGGTCTCTGTCCGAACTTGCTGATCTAGCGATCTCGGGCTCAAACCCGGCCGGATGCACAATCTTTCCAACCATGAACAGGGTTTCATTGCACACACCCTTTCATTATCACCCTCCCATCGTCCTGATAAGACTAAAAAAAAAATTTTTTAAATGACGTAGAAACGCAAGTTAGCCATCCATTCATAAGGTAAGTATGTATCGTGGCAAACAACTCTTTTACACTCTACTTGAAACGTATTAAGAAAACTGAGCAGGGCGATGTGCATCTTTCAAAGTTCTTGGTCAGCAGACTGATGTTCATGATCAATTTCCGTTCTGTTCTGTTTCAATTCTGCGTCATTCGAACTTCACGATCTTAACGTGAAACACTTTTTCTATTGCAGCAGACATTAAAAACCAGCCTGCGCACGCAGAACGGTATTCCACAGGGTTTATTGGCCGTCTGGAGACTGCGCATTCATACAGACTTGTTCGCACTCAGTTTGGGGACTTCTGGATTTCCATCACGCACATTTGTGATGGTTAACCATGCAATTTAAATGAACTGACATGATGGCTTACCATAACATAATTACTGAATTTTTTACTACAAGATGTCACCTCATGTCCGAAGGATGAAATGTGATGGAAAGCCATAACGTTGGTTTCTTCTGTTGTTATTGCTGACCATTACAAAACCCAAAACCCTCAAGTACTTGACAACTGAGTAACTGGTGCAAAACCTTGAGTAACTCATACAAATAGCATATGGTGCAAATTTTAAAGCAAGCATTGTAGACAATTTTGATTGTAACTGAAATGAAAAAAATAGAAAGTAATGTATTTTTCTTGGAAATAAAACAAGCCAAATACACACCAATATTTACCCAATTCTGACCATAATTCTGCAGAAATAACCAAATTACAGACTGTTTATACTGAGAATAGTAAAGGGTTGGACAAAATATCAATTTTTAGTGTAGACGGGTCATACTGAAAAATGCCATTCGGTTAAACTGCCATTTTAGTGAGTTGAAGTGAAAACTGTAAGAGTTATGGCTGACAGTCACAAATGTGCGTGATGGAAAACCGTAAGTCCCCAGACTGGCACTTGTGATAGTTACCCATTCTGGGTATAATGTCAAGGGAAGCATCTCATTTTTTCATTTCTGTCTCTCGTCGATCCCATCGGAAAGAATTTGCCCCTTGAAGAGGCAATATTTTCATTTAAGTGCAGATTATACAGGAAAGCAAACGAAGTCACAAAAGGTGTTCCTTTAGTAAAACTAGGGGAGAGTCGGGTAACTTCGGACAGCGGGTAAATTCATTGTTTCCTTTATATGTCAGTTGTTTGGAACTAAAACAAAAACTAACTGACCAAACACAGAAAATCCTGATGAGACGGCTCAATATGAGCCGTCTCAGCTGGATTTTCACTGTTTGCAATTGTATGTCCGAATTTACCCGACTCTCCCCTAGTAGAAAACTGGAGATACATGTATTCCCATAAACCTATTGCAAGATACACGGACTATTGATTCAACAGATTGCATGGATATGAGATCTTAGAATCCGATCTTTTTTATTTAAATCTTATTTTTTATTTTTAAACATCCATTTCGATTCTTTTAACTATTATGTTATATCTATGTATGCTTTTACAGGCTTATGGAGTCATGAGTGATGAGACCCGTATTGTGCGCCGCCTGCGAGGGCTTACCGTAATGATCCTAAATATTCGGACAGACAAGTCTAAGAAAACATTGTAGAGTCAGATTAAAGCGCAGTTTGATCAGGGTCTACAACGTTGGCCATTCGCTAAGCATCATTTGGATGCGTTAACGTGTGTAAAATCCAGTTTCTAAGAATTTTGGAACAATAATGGTACAACTTCCGCGTGTCCAAAATTTAAGGCTCATTACGGTAGATCTACGGTAGATATTTTTGGTTTTGGCTTTTCTTCTCTTTTGTGGTTTTCTTCCCAGCATCGTAACTACCTTAAGAATTGAGGCACCTAAGCAAATAACTTTCATTATCCTAAGAGTTTTAAAAGTAAATTTCCGTCGACTTGCGGCACTGCAATTAGTGTAGATGCATAATTATAATTGAGCCGCGACATGACAAAACCAATAAAGCATGTTGCAGTGGACCCCCAGCGAAGACTCAGATCAGCATGTGCATCCGCCCAGTCTGACTAGAGTCTTTGCTGCGCGCTTAAAGGGTGGCTTGGGATCTTTGCTACTTCCATGCCAACAGCGAAAACTTTGATCAGACTGGACAGATGCCCAGCCTATTCGGAGTTTTCGCCTGGCGTACATGCCACTTGGTTGGTTTTGTCGTGTCGCGGCTCACATCAAACTACTCTAAGAACAGTCTGATCTGGGACTCCACTGTCTGGTGTTGTTTTTTCTTTTTACTGTCTGGACATTTTGGGTTCTTACAATATATGCCGAGTCAGCTTCATCAGTCCGATATGCAAATCAGTTTGATTTCTCACGTGACATTTTCATCCAATAATCAATGGTCAGATGATAGCGTATAAATAACGGCGCGAATTCCGTCTCCGACGTGTATGCGCGATTTTGCAAACACGCAGACACTAAATTTCTTCACTGTAAAAAGTTGTTGAAATTGAAATATAAAAAAAGATCGAGTTGCTGAAAGAGACTACCAAACACCCGAAAGGGAAAAATGACATCGGTGTTTAACACACCTCTCTTTTTCTTGATTTTTTGGCTGACGACCGGAACCGACTTGATATACGCCCAAGATGTGGATAATATGTAAGTAAAATGTTTGCTACATAAAGGAAATTGTCTATTCTACTGTTTGGTCATGGTTGTCTGTTTCAATTCGTTGTCGTTATTCACGTTATTGTTGTTGTTATTATTGTTCATTATTGTTTCCACCAGACTCTGAAAGATTAAATAAAACACATTTCCACAATAAAAAACATATAGTCGAAAGTTATATAAATATTGAATAAAGATTGTCAAACCCTCACATTTTCACGACTTCATAGAGAAAGAATAACAACATGTTTTTGTTTCACACTCAAAAAGAAAAATCATTTCCTGATTTAAAAACTGATGAACTTTTTGATTATGAACCTATTTAAAGGTTTATTATTATTATTATTATTTTTATTTTGTTCCCTTCCAAAATTATAAGATAGCATTTGTTGGGGCTAGGCGCACATGCATATGAGAGATATAAAGAAGCAATGCCAAATATTTTGTTTTATAGTGTTAGTTTGGTTAAAGCTGCTAATTACCAGCTTGTTAAAATTAAATATCATTATTACCATACCATAATTATCATTATTATCATTATTTCGGTTCTCGATTGCGTTTCTTTTCTCGACGAAAAAATGCGGAGGCTAAGCGCCCCTTTCCCGTGCGTAACCGGTTATGTTTCTGAACATTGCTGTGACGTTACGTCATCTTGAGCGCTAGTTGTCGTAGAGAAGTCTCAACTTCGACTGTTCCCAATCTCGTGCATGATTGTAAAAAGTATTTGAATGGGGGTTGGGGTGGAAGTGGTGGGGGGGGGGGAATTTAACGCGAAACGCGAATCAAAAGGAAGAATCGAAACCACTTCTTTGAGCTTTCAACGCCAATTAAAATATAAGTTTGCAAACTATTTTCTATGTCGTTGTCATATAAAATAAATAGCGCTCATATATTCTTGTTTGCGACTTTGTAGGGAAGTCTGTCCTGATATTGAAATGAGCCGCGACATGAGAAAACCAACAATGTGGTTGTGCGCCCAGCGCAGACTCAGATCAGCCTGGGCAGCCGCCAGGTTTTACCAGACTCTTCGTTAAGTGCTCAAAGGGTAGCTAAGAGTCTAAGCTACCTCCATGCGGACAGCGAAGACTCTGATCAGACTGGGCGGATGCCCAGGCTGATCTGAGTCTGCGCTGGGCGCACAACCACACTGTTGGTTTTCTCGTGTCGCGGCTCAATTGATTTCCATACCAAAACTGTTTGCCGGCCGGAGGTCTATCAAGCTGTACTGTAATGTCTCCTCAATCTCTCTGTGCGTTACATGTTGACTGACCAAAAAATTACCCTAAGGCTTCTTTTCATGTTGAAATTTCCCTTTGAACATGTAGGGGAATTTGGGGGAATATGGTCCGTTGGGGAATATGGTCCACCGGGAATAAATCAAATAATGTTTATGTCAAAAGGATACAAAAATCAAATTATATCCATACTAAAATACTTACATGTAAGTATTATCTGTTTCGCGAACCAACACAAATGTTGAAATCTATCTCAAGGAATAATATTTTACACGCTTTTAAAAAGAGTTTTTAAAAGGATTTCCTGTCAAAAACGTGCCGATGTCAGAAAACAGTTTCAGATTAAATGAACTAATTCTATGTAGCTGTCCAAATTTTTGCGAGGTATATACCTAAATATCAACAAAACTCCCTCTCAAAGCGGCTAAAAACAATCCGCATTTGTTTGCAAAGAGAATGGAAATTATGTCATAGTACATTGGCCTGTTTGCTTTAAAACATAGAAAGAGAAATACGTATTTGCTTAATAAAGTCAATTTGTGATTAGGAAATGCTGCGATTTATTATGCGAACATTATTTTGTCCTATTCCGCCATTTCTATTATAAATGTAGCTTGTCCGATAGGAAAACTTGCAAAATATTAATTTCTTCCAATTTTTTTTTTATAAAAGTCTATAAATGTAGATTCTTAGATTTTATTTAAATTGGAAATATCTGGTACATTTGCTTCATTCCACAATGGCGAAAATATGGTCGGTGCGTATACAATCTTATATTTTAGTGTCTATGTGTATTTGACTTGTACAAAGTGTAGGTTCGGTTTTTTTGACAAAAAAATGTATACAGCAGTGTTTTTTTTTTAAATGTTATTTATTTGTGTATTGCTATAGTTATTCAAGTTACATTATGTTGCATATTAAACGTTTCTCATATTAATCCTTAAAGCGCCAAAAATTAAGATTGCTGAATTGGCAAACAGTGTAGATCCAGATGAGGTGGCTCATGATGAGCCACCTCATCTGGATCTACATTGTTTCCCCGCTAGTGTTCGAATTTTCAATATGATATCGCTTGGACGAAACACTTTTTGAAATTCTGCAGACGTAAATTTTGTCGTCTGCTTTTTAGCGCATTAAGGGTTAAGATGTACCGGTCAATATCATCCCAAAGGTTTGAAGTAACATCTCTTGCTTCCCTAGCCCCTACCTACTCCTTGGTGTAGAATATCTGAGCCGTGACACGACAAAACCAACAATGTAGTTGTGCGCCAAGCGCAGACTCAGATCAGCCTGGGCATCCGCCCAGTTTGATCAGAATCTTCGTTGAGTGCTCAAAGGGTAGCTAAGAGTCTAAGCTATCTCCATGCGGACAGCGAAGGCTCTGATCAGACTGGGCGGATGCCCAGGCTGATCCAAGTCTGCGCTGGGCGCACATCCACATTGTTGGTTTTGTCGTGTCGCGGCTCAGTTCTATTTTATGCCTAAAAAGCTGAGAATTAAGAAGATTATAATGTCATTATGCTCTCTATATTGAGCCGCGACACGAAAAGCGCAGACTCGGATCTGAGTCAGCGCTGGGCGCACAACCACTTTCTTAGTTTTGTCGTGTCGAGGCTCATAAAGAAGCCCCCCCCCTCCCAGACCCCACCTTTTCAGTGCTGCCACTGCAATCTCAACAATAACAAAAACATATCTTTTAAGACTGATCTAAATTTTCGGAACTGATTTGGTTTTGGAAGGAAAAATATCTTAGAGCAGACTTTCGTGAGACCGAAAATTTGCAGTCATACTACACTGTAAACAAATCCCGTAAAAAGTACGGGATAGTGCAGCAATTTCTAATATAAAAACCGACTGCATTATATGTACATAAAAAAACACTTGCTTTATATTAGTATATATTTTCTCATAATCAATAATCAATAAAAAAAAAAATCAAAAGCGGAATCAAAGCACAATTTTTACAAATGCAGTCATTTTCCATCTTGAAAAGTTACGATACCCCATACTTTTACGGTAAAGAGCCTAGCAGCCAGTTGCAATGTTATTTACCGTAACGTCTGCTGGAGTTTTTGACAGTGTTGGGAGGAAAAACACTTTTTTATAACCGAATAAATACGGTATTCTTTCGCTCATTCTGCTTTCTCCTTCTTCATATCTCCTTTTCTTCAGTCTCCCCTCACATCGCTGAGGTCAGGAAATCTCTGGTGACCCAGACTTTTTCGTGCGATGTCCTTTCCTAAGTACCTTACTGGCTGTGTCAGTCACTGCTGCAGTGTTTGGAATTTCTTATATTTTGGACTTGATTTTTATGCCCCCGCCATTAAAAATGAGGAGGGGGGGGCATATAGTATCACCGTTGTCTGTACGTACGTACGTCCTGTACGTCCCGTAAGTCCCGTACGAAATGTTTTCCGTTCGATATCTTTTGAAAACATTGGTGTATTGAATTCATATATTATACACAGGTATATAATCATAAAATACAGGTCAAGTTCGACGTTGGGTAAAATCCGTCTATTATTGTGGGAGTTATGGCCATTTTTCGACTTCATTTTGTATGAAAAACTGGTTTCCGTTCATTATCTTTTGAAAACATTGGTTATTGACTTCATATTTTATACACAGGTTATATAATCATAAAATACAGGTCAAGTTTGATGTTGGGTAAAATCCGTCCATCATTGTGGGAGTTATGGCCCTTTTTCGACTTTATTTTGTATGAAAAACTGGTTTCCGTTCATTATCTTTTGAAAACATTGGTGTATTGAATTCATATTTTATACACAGGTATGTAATCATAAATACAGGTCAAGTTCTATTTAGGTTAAATTCGTCTGTTATTGTGGGAATTATGGCCCTTTTTCGACTTCATTTTGTATGAAAAAAAATGGTTTCCGTTCATTATCTTTTGAAAAAGTTTATATATTGGACTCTTATTTTATACACAGATATATAATTATAAAATAAAGGGTCAGGTTTAATTTAGGGTAAAATCCGCATATTACTTTCGGAGTTATGGCCTGTTATGATCTTGAGTGTGAGCCAGGTGGAAACCGGGTTTTAGTAAGAGTTTGAACTTTGTAAGAAACCTGCAGTTGCAGTTATATTTGAACTTTTAAGAAACCTGCAGTTGCAGATTTCGGTAGGAGTGATCGTTCTTGATTTTTGCGGTGTTAGAGTTAAAAACAATGTAGAAAGAGCGCGAGTTTAATATTATTAGCTCACCTGAGCCAGCGGCTCCGGGGGAGCTTATAGGATGGTAAGGCTCCGTTGTCCGTCGTCCGTCGTCCGTCCGTCCGTCCGTCGTCCGTCCACACTTTCAAACGACTTCTCCTCTGAAACCGCAGAGCCGATTGTAACCAAATTTCATATAGAGCCTCCTGGGACCTTAGGAACGAAAAGTTGTTCAAACGGTCCTGGTCACATGACCAACATGGCCGCCATGCCCATATATGGTAAAAACCTGAAAAAATCTTCTTCTCCAGAACCAGTAGGTCGATGGCCTTGAAACTTGGTATGTAGCATCGGGTGCACGAGTACTACCAAGATTGTTCAAATTATGACCTTGGGTTGACCTTGACCTTTTTTACGGTAAGGTCAAATTTGCTTCCTTATGCTTTTATATGGCAAAATGCTGCAACATAAGATATCTTGGAAACTGTTGAAGATTTTGGCCTAAAATGGGTACATACAGTTATCCTAATGACAACATGAAGATTTATGAGTACAAGAGGTCAAGGTCATTCTTTGACCTTTGACCCAGAACTCTCATATTTTGACAATATCAAACAATCTCCTCAAAAACAACTAGGCCAATTGTAACCAAATTTCATATAGGTCCTCCAGGTGTTGAAGGAATGAAAATTTGTTCATACGGTCCAGGTCACATGACCAACTTGGCCACCACGCCCATATATGGTAAAAACCTTTAAAAATCTTCTTCTCCAGAACCAGTAGACCGATGGCCTTGAAACTCGGTATGTAGCATTGGGTACTCAAGTACTATCAAGAAGGTTCAAATTATGACCCTGGGTTGACCTTGACCTTTTTTACAGCAAGGTCAAATATCGGAAAATAGTAGAACATGAGATTTCATGGTAAGTTTTGAAGATTTTGGCCTAAATTTTGGCATATACAATCATCTTAATGAGTACATGAAGATTTGTGAGTACAAGAGGTCAAGGTCATTCTTTGACCTTTGACCCAGAAATCTCAAATTTTGACAGTTTCAAACAATCTGCTCTAAAACCACTGGGCCAATTGAAACCAATTTTCATATAGAGCCTCGAGGGGTTGAGGGAATGAAAAAAGTTTCTTACGGTCCTGGACACATGACCAACATGGCCGCCACACCCATATATGGTAAATAACTTTAAAAAACTTCTTCTCCAGAACCAATTGACCGATGGCCTAGAGACTTTGTATGTAGCATTGGGTACTTGAGTACTATCAAGATTGTTCAAATGATGACCTTGTGTTGACCTTGACCTTTTACAGCAAGGTCAAATATGGGAAAATGGTAGAACATAAGATTTCATGGAAAGTTTTGAAGATTTTGGCCTAAATAAATTGGTATATACAGTTGTCTTAACGAGTTCATGAAGAATTATGAGTACAAGAGGTCAAGGTCATTTTTTTACCTTTGATCCAGATCACTCATATTTTGACATTTTCAACATTTCCTCAAAAGCCAAAGGGCCAATTGTGGACACATTTCGTATAAAGCCTCCAGGGGTTGATTGAATAAAAATTTGTTCAAAGGTCCAGGTCACATGACCAACATGGCCGCCATTACCATTTATGGTATAAGTCTTTAATATTTTTCTTCTCCAGAACCAATACACCTATGGCCTTGAAACTTGGTAAATAGCATGGAGTACTAGAGCACCACCAAGACTGTTCAAATGCTGACTTTGGGTTTTCCTTGACCTTTTTTGCGGCATGTTCAAATATGGGAAAATGCTAGAACATAAGATTTCATGGAAAGTTTGAAGATTTTGGCCTAAAAATGGTATATATGGTTGTCTTAATGAGTACATGAAGATTTATGAGTACAAGTGGTCTTGGTCATTCTTTGACTTTTGACCCAAAACTCATATTTTGACAATTTCAGACATGATAAGTAAAAGCCACCTTGCCAATTGTTCAGGTGAGCGATTCAGGGCCTCATGGCCCTCTTGTTCTTTATTCCCAGAACTATACCTCTCATCGTTTCATTACAGGCCCTTTTTCAACTTCATTTCATACAAAAATGGTTTTCGTTTATTAGTTTTTGAAAAGTTACCGCCATGTTACTTAGGGCACTAGGCGGGGGCATCCGTGTCCTATGGACACATTCTAGTTTCTTATTTATTCACTATATATAGATATCAATAATTATTATGGATATCCATAATTCGAACTATTGATATCTATAATTCGAATAAGTGATATCCATTAATCATTTACATTATTGGATACCCATAAGTCAAAGTATGAATAGCAGTAAGGAATATTACTTATTAGAATTATAGATATCAATAGTTCGTCTTGTGCGTTCGTTCCAATCTTATAGGTTGCATTGTACCGTTGTTTTTGGCTTGCCGCTTCGGCGGCAAGCCTATGTATTCAGACAGGTTATAACTTCCTGTCATGCGGACTCCAGCGGAAGACGCTGATTTGTTCCCAGCTTCGAGAATGGTTCATAATTGCAAGTGGAGAACCAATAGATGGAGAGCGTCTACGGGGCGCAACTTCGCTTGACTGTTTTAAATAAGCACCGAAAAATAACGACACGCCACAATCTGGCAGACCAAATAATCGAACATGTCTAGCATCTTTTGCCTTACTGAAAACATGAGTTATTATTATATTTTTATTTATTTATTTATTCGGTGTATTTGAATGTTTCTTGATTGGCCACTGTCAAATAAGGTCAAATAACGACATGCGAAATTCGCGGGCATTATGTAAAATATGGACTGGACTTGGACTCTGGACTTCGGACTCTGGACTTCGGGCTGTGTAAAACCTGGACTTCAGACTTTGTAAAACCTGGACTTTGGACTCTGGAGCTTGTAAAACCTGGACTGAAATATTTCAACAATAGTTGTTATGCCTGTACAAACAGTGTAGAGTGTATATCCAAATTAGACTAATGGTTGGAACAGTCTGATCAGGGTCTGTGCCAAAGGCCTTATTTAAAAGCATTTACTGGTTTTACAGACAAGGTGTTTGATCGTATTTACTTGATACTATTTCTTATTTTTTCATAAGCTTACATTGATATTCAGTTTCTTATTTTTTCATAAACGTACAATGTAATTCAGTTTAATGTAAATGTCTTACTGAAAAAAATTCAATTCAGGAAACACAACATGTGTGGGAAAATATCAGTATCTTACAGTTGCCATCAAATCATCCTTTTCAAGGCCTATGCAATTTTAATAGTTACTTTCCTTTTTGAATAAAACTTGCTAAAATTTAGAGGGTCAAGGCAGCGTAGCGCAGTCGGTAGCGCGTTTTGACTCAAGAGCCAGAGGTCCCGGGTTCGATACTCGGTCCGGCCACATACTTTCGTTTCTCCTTCCGCTGATTCTAGAAGGGCAGTTGTCAGTTACTGGTGAAAGTATGTGCACTTAGTACTGGTTAACCGCTTAGGAGGTCTAAGCCTGCCCAAGAAGAGTGTGGTTAGGGTAACAGACCATCCCGGCATAACCATAGCTTTTTATCGTGGACGTAAAACAATAAAACAACAACAAAATAATAACTATAGAAGACTTCTTTTTAAATCCCTATATAATGACAAAATACGTGATGACCAAGGACAACACGCAAGATTCTGAAAACAACCATCCTGTGGATGGATGGATGGATGACTTGCGATTTTACGTCCTTTTCAACAGTATTTCAGTCATATCAGGACGATGGGCTTGTGATAATGAAAGGCTGTGTGCAATGGAACCTCGTTTACGATGGAAAGAACTCCGCCTCCAGCGGGGCTCGAACCCGCGACCGCTAGATCAGTAGGCCAGCGCTTAACCCACTGAGCTACCGGGGCTCCTACCATCCTGTGGAAGCAACAAGTTACCATTTACCAGTACACTATACCGCAGACTTGCCGAGCCGCATAGTGCAGTCGGTGGTGCGTCTGACTAAAAAAAATCAGAGGCCCTGGGTTCGATATTCGGTCCGACCACTCACTCGCGTTTCCGATTCCGCTGAGTCAAGAAGGGCAGTTGTCAGTTACTGGCGAAAGTTAGTGCACTTAGTACTAGCTGAGCGCTTAGGATGGCTAAGCCATCCCAGGAATACTGTAGTTAAATTACCTGACCGTCCTTGTAGCTGTTTACCGTGGACGTAAAACAATGACACAACAACAACATACCACAGGCTTAACCAGTACTTATAACTGAACTCAGCGATGACGATATAGTAAAAAGAATAAGCTGAATATTTGCAGACGATCTATGGCAACTGTTAGGGAAGGAACAACCTCTTCTCAGTGGTAGTCAGCTTTTAAATGTGCTCCAACAGAAACAAGGAGGCAAACAGTCATTGAAGTTGTTTCCCCTTGTAATAATAGCCATTGTTGCGGACAGTAAGATATTTTTCCTACCAATCTGTCACAAATGAGGATAGTAGGAAAAACTTCTTCCACTATTTCCTTCTCATATCAGAAGTCAAGAACCATATATCATCTTATGTGTAAGGGACTTGTAAAAGACGTATTTTGTTCAACACCAAGACTTGACGATCTAATAATAAACATAACTTTGTCCTAACCGAACGGTTCAGGGAATATAGCAATCAAATTCCCGTCCATATGTCTCTGTCCGAATGTTAGTACGTCCATTAACATTTTGTTGTCCACTCTGTAACTTGAATACCCTTTGGACTATTTTCATTACACTTCACCAGTTATGTGCAGTCCATTTGCTCCAAAGTACAAACACAGTTCTGCTTAGTTCACACAAAAAACAGGACGAAACTCCCAGTAAATCTTCTACTGTCCTAAAATTTCTTATATAACAATACATAACAGAATACGAAAATCCTTATTTCTAAATGCTTTTATGAAATATTTAATACAAAAATTGACCTTTTCACTGAAGGTTATCATCAGAATGTAGCGTAACCTCATTGTTACTACAGTTGTGGACGCTTTTAAATGAAGAAAAAGTCTCCAAGAAAGATACCATCTCCCAAGACCACAAACCATAAACCACAAAGTACCACAAACCTTGAACTATACATGTATTTCAGGAACAAAGCGCTAACATGACAAGCCTTTCCTTTTAAAAGGAAACTTCATTATGTATTGAAAAAGTTTGAAATACATATGTTTAAACCAAAAATTCGTCTTTTCGAGAAATAACTTTTAAAACGACTGCTTTGTGGTGATTTATGGATATTCATAATTCGAATCACGGATATCAATACTTCTCACCGACCTATTAATATCACTAATTTAAATCATAGATATCCATAATTCGAATGATCAATAATTCAAATCAGTGATATCCATAAATCGGATTGATTTATAAATATCAATTGTTCGAACTTGTGATATAACTAAATCGAATTATGGATATCTATTTATTATTCGAATTAGTGATGTCAATAAATGAGCCGTATAATGGATATCATTTATTCGAATTATTGGTTTCCATAAATTGAATCATGGAGATCTATAGTTAAAGAATATAAAGTAAAACGGTCCCCATGTTTATCCGATAAAATTACCGTTGCAATTTTAAGGTATTCTCCATTCAAGTTACATTTTAATGCTTAAAGATTGTCTCCCTCGTTTATTTCTTGTTTTCAGAAACAAATATTTTAACAAAATTTCGTTAGACAATATGTAGTAGTCTCATATTTATTCGATAAATGTGGAGTGAAAAATAATCTTCAAATTAAAATGCAAATTACTTATTTCCTCACGGCCTGTAAGAATATCGATTTTGACCACGTGTGTCATGTGATCATGTAGAGATATTTTTGTTATTCGTGCACGTGATTGTGACGTATGAATAAATTATTTTTGTCCAATAATGCGATTTCAACCGCGGTCCGCGATTGTATAAAAAATTATCTTACTTTTTGTTTCAAGTCACTTTTATCAAATATTATTATCTAAACTATAGTTAGACCATGTCGGAGGTATTGCATGAAATATTTCATCAAATCATTTTTGTTATTATTATAAAGGGAGTAAATCTTTAACGTGTTGCACTGTAAAAGAATTCCGTAGATTTTACGGTCGAATAATTAGCAACCAGCTGCCAGTCCATTTACCTTTATTTTGACGGGCGTCTGCAAAACATTGTTGGAAATTAAGAAAAAGCAATGTTATATTTACTGGCCGCACTCGAAAATAGCAGTAAAGTGTTGACGGTCGATTTGATCAAAACAATCCCCATTCTGTTCTATCCTACTTTGCTTGATTTACGGGCTCCCGTAAAGAATAAAATAGATAAAAATAAATAAAGTAAAAGTAACGGGAGACATGGACTGGAAGCTGGTTGCAAGGTATTCTAACGTAAACTCTACACATTTTTTTACACAACGATTTCTTTATTAAGACTACATTTTTTTCTAAACCTTGTGTGAGCTTACTGAAATGGCCTAGGTAGAGTCTGGTAAAGGACTTCTATGCTTAAGGCGTGAATTTTCCCCACGATTAAAAAGTTATACGGATCATTGACTTCTGCTTTGCATTTATGACTATGACATGTAATTTGCATGATAAATGAATTTTCAAGTGTTTGTGTCTACGTAAAGTACGTTGCAAATACTTTGACATTGACGTCATTGTTGAGATAAATTGTAAAATATCCTCAAACTGATCGTTGAAATAATGATTTATTGTATATATTTCACCCTTTTTGACTTACATTACTTATATAACAGACAACACTGGATAGTTTTGACTATATGTATGTGACCTTGACCTCATTTCAAGGTCATGGTACACAGTATAATCCTTGAAGATCACAGTGCTGCTATTGACCATTCTTCTTCTTTGACTTACTGAGTAACGTTCCCCCCCCCCCCCCGTGACCCAGCTTCCCACTCATATATAGTGCGTACTTGCATCGCATAAGTCTGCTGTATGAATGAAATGCTGGGTCACGGGGTGGGGGGGGGGGGGAGGGGGGGGAGTACTTGTATTTTGATTATAGTGAAGCGTTTTCTTTTGGCGTCTCTTACCGGAAGTATAACTGTGGTTTTGCATGTTAAAATGCCAGTCATGCGTAACAAGACAAGACGAAAATCATTGCTTTGTATTGTGACATGCGTGTATTTATCATGCATTTATGACAAAAAATTATGGAATGAATGACTGATTTCAATATTTTTATTACCTCAAAAAATGAGGTATGCGAAAAACTTGAATTTAGGGTAGGCAGGGTCAGACTGGATTATCTCCCCGTGTCTTTGGGTCTGAATCACAAATGATCTGATTTCATACGGTTTACATATTTGTGGAAGCTCTGCTAAGAAAAATCTGCACAATTTATACTTTAGAAAATTCGGACCTTTCGCGCCGGTCTAATGGGGAAAATCCTCGCCTTAGTCTTAGAAGTCCTTCGGACAGCGGTTAATTTCGGAAACACCAATGCAAACAGTGAAAATCCAGATGAGACGGCTCATAATGAGCCGCCTCAACAGGATTTTCACTGTTTGCCCAGTTATCCAAACAAGTTACATATGAAGGAAACAATGTCACTGTGAGAATTTACCTTCTGTCCGAATTTACCCGACTTTACCCTTTTTTTTATCCTATGTATGACGTAGCTAATTTTCAATGAATAACGTCGTGTTATTAAAATCGTATGACCACACGTGTAATTACATTTTGGCGCTCACAAGTAACGTTTTAGACAACGACTGGTGTTATGTAATCCATGATATGTGGTTATTTTACAAGATGACGGACCGTTGATTTTACGCCTCTTTCTGAGGGTTAAATCAAAACCGGTCTTCTTATAACATGTATAATGTTAGATATACCTTGCTATTCGATTCTATTTCCATTATATTTATAATATTTTTTTCTTCATTTCAGTCATGTGTGTAATGAAACTACACATGTAATGAATCGCGAGAGCAGACCCTGTAGCCAGTTCAATACGTTAATCTTTGAAAATTTCAATTTGAACTGGGCCCTGTCAAATTGTTCGGAGTGCACCTTGCAACAAAGACAAAACCTAGTCGATGATCCTGAAGCCGAATGTGTGTTCGAAAGGTGACTTTTTGTTTAGCTTAACCTATTTATCCCAGTGGACGCTTCTGTTCTTAAGCCTTGGATGAGTCTATTAGTCAATTGATGGTTTTCTAGTTTGGTTTTGGTTAATTTTTGTCCTTTTCATTTTATTTTAAGGAGAAATGCCTATTGGTCTTATGCAAATGAGCTGCGACACGACAAAACCAACGAAGTGGCTTGAGCTCCCAGCAAAGACTCAGATCAGCCTGAGCAGCCGCCCAGTCTGCTCAGAGTATTTGCTGTGAGCTTAAAGGGTAGCTAAAGGTCTAAGCAAGCTACATGCCGACAGCAAAGACTCTGATCAGACTGGGCGGATGCCCAGGCTGATCTGAGTCTTCGCTGGGCGCACATGCATTTTTGTTAATTTGTCGTGTCGCAGCTCAAATAGTGTTCGCCAATGTCCATTTTATTGCACACTATGCATACATTGCCTGAAATAGGAGAGGATCCTTTTTGAAGTGTCTCATCGTCTGGGAAAGCAAGCAAAGAGACTCAAAAGTTTTTCCCAATTGCAGAGTGGCAGAAAATTATGTGTTCAGTTCACTTTAACCCATTTATTCCCAGAGGAAGTGGGGTGGTGGTCGGGCGATGGTGCTGGTTCTAACTTCAATTGCCGGGGCGTCCTACTTATTTGGATAAAAGTAGGGCAAGGGCGTACCGGGCTTGCAATAGGTGCGGGCGGGGGTTGTTTGGATATTTTTCTCTTGTCTATAATTTCTCTTTTCTTTCCTCTCTGTCTGGGAGACGACCAGATATAGACTGAAATACTGTCTCAAAGGGCCGTTAAATTTAAAACAACCAACTAACCAAGCCCAGTGGACTTCTCCATTTTTATAAAATCGATGTGTTCATTTTTCAATTCAGTGTCTCGTTTAGTTTTTTCCATTTAAAGGAGAAATATCCATTTGAGCCGCGACACGACAAAACCAACAATGTGGTTGTGCGCCCAGCGCAGACTGTGATCAGCCTGGACATCCGCCCAGTTTGACCAGACTCTTTATTAAGTGCTCGAATGGTTGCTAAGGGTCTAAGCTACCTCCATGCGGACAGCGAAGACTCTGTTCAGACTGGGCGGATGCTCAGGCTGATCTGAGTCTGCGCTGGGCACAACCACATTGTTGGTTTTGTCGCGTCGCGGCTCATTTGTCTTATGCAAACAGGGAGATCCTGAACAAACGCCGCGTCTTGCGGCGTCTGCACTGGGTCTGCACTGTTTGCCTATGCCCATTTAAGGGTTGCTACTGAGGGTTGTTTGTTTTGGGTTTTAACGGCTCTTTGAGACAGTATTTCGGTCTGTAGAAAGAAAAGAAAAATGAAAGACAAGGAATAATATATCCAAACGACCCCACCCGCACCTATTGCAAGCACAGTAGGACCTTGCCCTTCTATAATCCAAATTAGTAGGACGCCCCGGCACTGAAAGTTAGCCAACACCATCGCTACTAAGATATGAATGGGTTAAGTCATTTCGTGTGATATAACATTTTCTCACCTAATGGACAATGATTTTCCTTTTCTAGAACTGTCTTAGAGTTTACTGTCTCGGTCTGCTATCTCAGCCTACACTCAGAAAGCTGCCTCAAAATGTCAATATTTCCTATTATAACAGCCCAATTATTTACACACTTACACTCAACAAATCCGCTTGTTGCTACTCGTCAAGTAGATTGAATGAAGAATGGTACTGACAGCCAGTTACAATGTATGTGCATGAAGTGTCACTGTAGATTTCTGATAAGCTGCCAGTCATGAAAAAATGCGTGCTTAAGCTGAAATTAACACACATGTCAGAACTGTGTTAAGTTATCCAATGAATATTCTGTTTTATTAAATATGATGAGTGAGAAAATAATCAATGATGGGGTTGAGGCCTCGACAAGGAATTCTCAGGCTCGTTTGCAGATTATCTAAGTCTTATGCTCGGCAAGCCTCGCATAAGACTAAATACTCTGAAAACTAGCCTGAGATATCAGAGAACATCCCAGTGTGGAAGAGCTTTCCCATCAAGGGAGGTAAACGAGAAGTCACATAAGTTGTTCCCTTCAGCTGCGTCCTGTTTATTGTCTACTGTGCCCTTTACTTTGCAGGGGCATAACTAGAGGTAATTTCATAATACGCACAACAATGTTTTATTCTCTGTTTCTTGAAGGGAAAGCTAGTATTTCAGCCACATTGGTCATTGGTATTGAAATCTGGTCTAATTTATAATATAATATAATTCAGAAAGCAAATATGCAGGTGCGTTTTGAAATTTTGTCAATTTTGACAAAATTTCAATACGCACCTGCGTATTTGCTGTAAAGGTAGCTACGCCCTTGCTCTGGGTACGTAGAAGAACGTGAACGCAAGGTGACTGTAGCTGCTACACTGTATAAATGTGTTTAGAATCAATGCAAAAAATGCAGCCCGATTTTTTTATGTGTTTAAATAGTAACATGTTCAATTTGCAACATGTTTAGGTTTATGTTTAGAAATTAAACATGTACAAAACTGGTTATATTTACCTTTTATTTTGAAAATTTCCTCTGTCAACATTTCGTCTCTTTTTTTCGTTCTTCAACGGGGAAAAGAGAGAATGTATTCATCCGAAACGCGTAGCAGAATAAAACGTGTTTAGCAGACTTTGTCCGGAAAAGTTATAGAAAAGGCGTACATGTTTAGCTATATGACATATTCTTAAACATGTTTACACTTAAACATGTAATCACTTGTGTTTTATAGCTAAGCGCGATTTTTACAGTGTACTGTAAATAATATGTGGCAGTAGACACTTACCAGCAGACAGGTTGCGACAGGCAGTAGACAGTGAATAATATACAGTAAACAGTGACCAGTAAACATTACACAGAATACAGTGAGCAACATATGCGAGCCACGACACGAGAAAACCAACAAAGTGGTTGTGCGCCCAGCGCAGACTCAGATCAGCCTGGGCATCCGCCAAATTTGATCTGACTCTTTATTAAGTGGCCAAAGGGTAGCTAAGGGTCTAAGCTACCTCCATGCGGACAGCGAAGAGTCTGATCAGACTGGGCGGATGCCCAGGCTGATCTGAGTCTGCGCTGGGCGCACAACCACATTGTTGGTTTTGTCGTGTCGCGGCCCAGTATATGCTGGTCACAGTAGTCAGCACACAGCAGACATTCCATAATTTTGCGCTATGTTTTTGAAGCCATCTAAAGTGGAGCTTGCATGTGCTGTGTGTGTATTTTTCTTAAAAAATGAGCAATCCGTGAACTAACAAAAATTTATATATCATTTTAGGCCTGGAGAAAAAACTAGGAAAAAGTGTTGCCCGCAGTGGACAGGTTCGGTAGAGAACGGCTGCCCAATACGTAAGTTTATATGACCTCAATGAAAGCGGCTAATGACTTGTATGGCGTCCCTCTGCGGTTAATTTTCTTTTTCGGCCACACTTACAGTGTACTGGAGACCAATTCCAATATCGCTATTCACACAAGGAAATGATTGTAGAAGAACAAAAAAAAAAAAAAAAAAAAAATAATAAATAAATAAAAAATGTATGGCGTCCCTCTGCGGTTAATTTTCTTTTTCGGCCACACTTACTGGAGACCAATTCCAATATCGCTATTCACACAAGGAAATGATTGTAGAAGAACAAAAAAAAAAATAAAAAAAAAAAATAAAAAAAAAAAAATAAAAAAAAAAATACTTGAACAGCACTACCATATTTCTAGCCAACAGTGGGAACTTATTTACTTTGAAATTGTACCGCAAAATCATGACAGATTGCCCGGACAATTAAGAGACCTTTGTTCCCTCGGCAATCAAGAGACATAAATGTGTGTCCCGAGTTCAACTCAAAAAGTTCCCTAGGTAAAACTAAACACTACAGGTTGCGGGTGAATGAATTATAGCTTCGAGAAAATCACACTTTTCCATTTAGTGAAATTCAGGCATTCGAGGGCAGCATCATTCGAGGGTAGCGTGGCATTCACTGTTTGACGTGCTCCGATACCAATGACGTCATATATCTGTTACCATAGCAACTATGAAATTATCAACTGTTGTGCGTAGAACCTTGGCGGAAAGACGTCTCGATGTCGTTACTTTGATACATGTATCAATATGAACGCTTACTTGCTATGCTAACAGATCTATGACATCATTGGTATAGGAGCATGCTCCGCCAATTTTTAAAGAACATTATAAACTGAAATTCTTTCAACAGAAACATCAGATTTTCTCAAACAAATAATTTTTCTAAAGTCATTTCCCAGCAGGCATGTAGTGAAGTCGCATGAACGACGTTCTGGCGTCATTTCGACGTCATGTGCCTGCTGGGTTAATTCCGCGTTAATCAGTGATTAGTATTCTATTATTAGTGTCCTGTTACGATCGGCGGCATATTGTAAATTCTTAGCGAACACACGAAGTATGTTCAAACCAATCTTCAACCATCAACACTGGGTGGTTGCTTAGTCCCGGTAGGCGGTGATTTTTTCTGACGATCGTCAACGATTTTTTTCTGTCAATTTATGTCTCATAAACGTGACGGAGCAATAAGGTAAAATTAAAATCCTAAAGAGTTCCTTCAAGAGCAGAGAATACGTTCACAAGAAGGAACATGGGCCAGACTACGTAGTTTCGGCTAATAAAGCCTCTTCAGTGACCCTGACAATATCTGGTGACGAAACCAGAGAAAAGCATACTGTAATTTCTTAATCTCAATTGGACAATCGATTCAAAGACTGGTTAGGATCAAAAAGGGTCCAAATAATATATAAAACAATGGTAATATGAGTATAAACCAATCTAAAATTTAAGATATCTCAGAATATATCCTCTGATCTCAAAGGACGAAAATAAAATATAATCTGCACTATGGATGATGTACGGGGAGACATTTTACGACCGCCACACGGCACAACACCAGCTGCAGAGAGGCAAAATTAAAATCCTAAAAAGTTCCTTCAAGAGCAGAGAATACGTTCACAAGAAGGAACATGGGCCAGACTAAAAAACAAACTTATTTTGTTAAAAGTAAACACACTTATTTTCAATACTTTCTTGGGATATTTCTCAATCAGGCTGCTTGCTTGAGCATTTTAAAAGCGTATTTAGTCGTTTGTCATATTTTTCTGTGAAATAGCCTCTGCAAACCAAGGACGAAAATTACTGCAAATGTCAATGATTTTTTCCTACAACGGCTTTGGAATCACTTACTTCATTTCGACTCATTTGAATAATGCAGTGGCCGGTGCTAGGGTCATGGCCGGAGTTGCACATTTCATGACTGGCCATGAATAGCCGCAGATATACCGAGTCTGTTGTTTTCATTCCTTTGGTACTTTCCTTCTCTGTACTACTGAGTAAAAAGATTGGCAATGATCAGGACTGCTCTTCGAACTGAGCTATCTGGCATTGGACTACCATGTGGCCACGTCGTTCAGTTGGTAGAGTTAGTACAGCAGTCTCGCCTGCATTGGGAAGGCCACTGAATATTGTTTTAATCTTACTAAGGTTACTCAGGGCTTTACTACATGATATTCCATTGTTCATTTTTATATATGGAGCAACAGAATGGTCAGTATGTAATGAAAAGGCTGGTTCTTTAATGGCCAGCAAGTATTTCGTCTTTCATCTATGCACCACAATAATAGTTTGGAACATGCTTAAATGTTGTTATCATCAATCTGTGGGCAGTAAAGTATCATACTGACAAATCATTTTGTAGTTTGCGTTGTCTGAAGAGATCAGGCGCTTAAAATCTATTGTAGGAGCGAATCCGGGACTTGTAGGAAAAAATCCGGGACTTATGAAAAATTAAAATCAGCTGACAGACCCATTTATATTATTGTAAAGTGTCAAAAAGTAATATAATATGTTTCCCAACGCCGATTTAAGATTAAAAATAGAGCTCTTTTTCCTATGGTAAACTTCGAAGACATAGACATAGCAGAATGTTCATCGAGATGTTTTCCGGTTTTAATTTATCTGTTGACAACGTCAAACTTTGTATAGTAGCTAATCTGCTTAAGATCTACAAGGAATACGCTTAAGATTTGTAAATTAATGGTTTAATTGACAAAATTCGCCATTTTGTCGCATCAGTTTTCTATCATGACGTCACGGAAAAAAAATCATTGACAATTTGGAAAAAAAATCCTGGACCATTGTCAGAAAAAATCGTTGACGATTGTCAGAAAAAAAATCACCGCCTACCGGGACTAAGCAACCACCCAGTGATCAACGCATCCGCCATATTAAGAGATAACACCATTTTAAATAGCAAATGCGCTTGTCAAAAAATTTGTTTCAAACAACTGACCCTTGGGTGTTATAATGAAATACCAGTTTAAGATCCTTTGAGATCAGAGGATAGATTCGAGGAAATCTAAAATTTTAGATCGATTTAGACTATTATTCTAGATCATCGTCTTTTATATTATTTGGATCCTTTTGAAACTAATCAGTCTTTCTTTGAATCGACTGCCCAATTAAAATTAAGAAATTATAGTATGCCTTTTCTGGTTTCGTCACCAGATTTTGTCAGGGTCACTGACGAGGCTTTATTAGCCGAAACTACGTAGTCTGGCCCATACTTCTACTTCTGTATGCATTGTCTGCTCTTGAAGGAACTTTTTAAGATTTTAATACCTCACACGACTGTTGTCCGAGGTCTGATTCACGGAATTGGCCGAGCGGTGTTCCGATTGTGATCCCGCAAGTACATGTAGCTGATTTGCTGACCTTCAGGGGTACACACTCATGACATCACGGTGAACAACAACAATGACAGCGCCCTTGCATGAAAACGTAAACAGACTTGTATGATATTTGTTTTATGACAGTAAGGATGGGCTATTTTCATGGAAGAGTCGTAAAGAAGAAAGCAAACAAAGATGATTTAAACCGGTTTTGGCTGGTGACAAAGGTGAAATTTTACTTTTCTGGTCCTGTAACGATCGGCGGCATACTGTACGTGATTCGCATCAGCATAGATTCGTACTGAGCCAAACTGTTTCTGTACATGTACCTCAATAACAACAAGCAACGTGTTGCCAGTCATAGCTGGGTCGTTTTTTACATGTATGGGTCTGCACTGTTTGCCACGACATCTCCATCTTTTGGACGCATAGGGGAGAGTCTGGTTACTTCGGACAGCGGGTAAATTCGGACAGTGACATTGGTTCCTTTATATGTCTGTTGTTTGGAACTATAACAAAAATAACTGGCCAAGCAGTGAAAATCTAGATGAGACGGATGAGCCGTCTCATCTAGATTTTCACTGCTTGCAATAATGCAATTGTATGTCCGAATTTAACCACGTGTCCCGGAATTTACCCGAATCACAGGACATTGACGTTTCATCATGGAACCAAAAGCAAAGCCCCTGAGGCTTAATAATAGTTCACTATATAATATTCGGTTGTTGGGGGGGGGGGGGGGGGTGTCTTTGGATGGTTTTGTACTGACTGAGCGTCAATAGCCTGTGCCCGAATCTACCTATTAAACTATAATGTGAAATCGGACTGTTTGGTTTAAACATATTTTATTTCAAGAAATTAAACATTCATGGCAATAACAATATTGTTCTATACATAAATATAATAGGATTAGAACGAAAGCATAAGCTTATTTAGTTCTTCTCCTTAACTGTTTGGACTGTTTTATTGTTATGACAATTATTTGAAAGGCCTAATTGGTAGATCCTGGTCTAATTGTTTAAGGTGCCATTGAGTATTCCATTTTTTTACGGTAGAGTGACTGGTTGCAGAATCGAACACTTTTACATGTATTACTGTATTTGAACTCAAGTTTTTGTCACATGTGAGAATAACCTTTTCATAATTCAGTGTCAACCCGAAAATGATATACAGCATTCCGAATTAAAAAACTATCAGTTTTTTTTCCAGTGATGACCCTAGTTTGACCTTTGGCCTTTTTTTACTCAAGAGACCGATTCAGGGCCTTATGGCTCTCTTATTTAAGAACGGATCAGCACTTTTGAAATTTCTAATTGAAATTCAGATGGAAGCATAGTTAATGAGAAGGCATCATTCCAACGGGCACATGACGTCGATGCAACGTCATCACGTCGCAGCTATGCCAATGTGACGTCATTACGACGTCATGTGCCTGCTGGGAGTCAGGTACTGACACAATCGCTACCACCTCCTACCCTTTACACCTAATCGAAAAGGAAAAATTAAGATAAAATTACAAAGCATATAGAGTCAAGTCAGATAAATTCGGACAGTGACATTGTTTCCTTTATATATCAGTTGTTTGGAATCGAAACAAAATTAACTGGGAAACAGGGAAAATCCTGATGAGACGGCTCATTATGAGCCGTCTCATCTGGATTTTCACCTCATTATGAGCCGTCTCATCTGGATTTTCACTGTTTGCAATGGATTTACCCGTTGTCCGAAGTTACCAGACTTGACCCTTTTGCATGCACACGAATCTGTTCAACGGTTTTAGGACAGTATAGCGCTAAAGTGCACTGCCTGCAGGGGGTAGGAATGAAAAACCATGCAGATAGACACATTACAGCATAAAATTTCTTAATCCAGAGCAATTCTTCATTTTAAATGCTTTGAATTGATGGCTTGTAAAAATCGAGCATGTCTCATATTTAGGCTGTTAAAGCATATATCTGCTATTCCATATTTGCCCCGCCATATTTTCAAAGGGAACTAACTTTTATGTCATCCTGTTTACTTCCTTGGGCGATGAAACCCTTGCAAAAAGGGCTCTAATCTTAAAGAATTTGCTCCTAGAGGAGCAAGTTCTATCTCTCTTTAAGAGTTGATCGCCTTTTAGAAGGGAGGTAAAAAGAAATAGAGAGTTGCTTTCCCTTAAGAGTGTAGCCATTGACCGTAGTAACAATTGCTTGTCTTATATAATGAATTTGGGCCGTGACTTGACAAAACCAACAAAATGGCATATGCAGCAAGCGAAGACTCAGATCAGCCCAGTCTGATCAGTCTTAGCTGTCGACATGTAGATAGATTAGACCCTTAGCTACCATTTAAAGGTAGGTTCCTGGACTAGGGATAACAATTATGTTCACAAAATAATTTCGTCTTTTTCTGAGTAGTATTGAATTTTCTCATTTTTCTGAAATTGTTGCTACTGAGAAAATCGTCAGATGTTGAAGAAAATAGTCGTTTTCCCGTTTGGCTTATTTTCCTTCTTTGGAATTCCAGTTCAAAAATAACTTTGTTTATTATGTCCATAAGTGCGCGATTTCTGATGTCATTCTCCAAAGGTCAATTTTCTCTTGCCATGAGCTCTTCTAGAGGTCCTGGCATGGTGGATGGGTTAAACTATCCCAAAATGCAATGCAGCATGACGTCAGCAACGTTATCTATTTTTGGCGCGAACTAAAAATAGCGCTAACTGGTGTGCGAAGCAGAGTTAGGAAATCCCTTGCAAAACAGCTTTTCTAATATATTTTTTTTGATTTACACTTTGTAGTGAAACTTAATCATTCCGTTTTTATAAGTGCTTTCCAACAAGTTGGATAAAAGATCATCAAAATTATGATGCATTCCAAAGTACAGGAACCTACCTTTAATCGCACAGCAAAGATTCCTTTCCTCTAAGACTGAACGGTTTAACAGACTGATCTGAGACTTTGCATGACGCACATGTCACTTTTTGGGTTTTGCTGTGTCGCGGCTCATTTGCTTTTTTTTTTATTTCTTCAGCTGTTTGTAAACCGCCATGCAAAGCAGGAAGAGGTGTGTGTGAAGCTCCAAATCAGTGTGTGTGTGATGACGGCTATACAGGGGACTCCTGCAGTGAACGGCTAGATGGTAAGTTAGCTGAACATGTACAGTTGAGGTTTTGGGTGGGCGTGGCAGGGGCGTAACTAGAAGTAATTTCATTATACGCACAACCATGTTGTATCCTGTACTTCTTGAAGAGAAGGCTAGTATTTCAGCCACTTTGGCAATTGGTATTGAAATCTGGTCTAATTTATAAATTTTCAGCAAGCAAATATGCAGGTGTGTTTTGAAATTTTGTCAATTTTGACAAAATTTCAATACGCACCTGCGTATTTGCCGTATAGGCAGCTACGCCCTTGCGTGGGGTGGTGGGGATATCATTTTGACACATCCATAACACGTTTTGGCACCTGTGAATCTTAAGAGCATATTATTTTGTCATGTCGCAGCTCATATATGGACAAAAATACATATCTGTAGATAATTTGAATATTTGTTATTAGATCCCATACATATTTGGTTGAGTTATTATTACCCTTTTTCGACTTTAAATAATGAAGATCGAAAAGTCCTATGTGAGAAAAATTATATTTGTATTATATTGAGAATCACAGTTTTCACATGATCCTTCAGACAGTGTTCATTGAGTTGTATTGAGAAAGAAAAATCAGATATTTCTTTCGCTATTTTAATCATTTGTCTACATATAAAAGATTCGACCTTAAATTTAAGTTTGTCCTTTGCTTTTCTCCTATTAAGGGAATACCATAATCAACGGAGAAATTTCATCATACCCCGTTGAAGTATCCCATCAAAACTGTACAGGTGCTGCATCGAAAATACACAGTAATGTATGGGACATCTTACAAGCCCAAATTCATAAACTTCTCATGAAATGACATATTTTATAACTTCTGGACACAAAGTAAATTCTTTCGGCTTTAACCTGATATCAAATACATAGAGTACATCGAGGGTATTAAAACTGCGCCCCAGCTAGCACATACCGTCCAACTACTAAAATTCTTAGTCCGATTTCGTATAATACATTATAAGCGTCGATAAATGAGCCACGACACGAGACTCGTTTTTGAGCCGCGACACGAGAAAACCAACAGAGTGGTTGTGCGCCCAGCAAAGACTCAGATCAGACTGATCAGAGTCTTCGCTGCCCGCATGGAGGTAGCTTAGACCCTTAGCTAACCTTTAAGCGCTGAGCGAAGTGTCTGATCAGACATGTCGGATGCCCAGGCTGATCTGCGCCTGCGCTGAGCGCACGACCACTTTGTTGGTTTTCTCGTGTCGCGGCTCAAAAACGAAAGATACACAGACATGGACTCCCAAAAAAGAAAACGTCATCAGGTGCTCGCGAGTAGTAAGCAGCACCTGACTATTATAATACGCCCGCCATGTTTATATATCTGATGGAAACGCCAGTGAAAATGAAACTCCGGTAACTGAAAGCCACAAGGGCGTAGCTACCTATACGGCAAATACGCAAGTGCGTATTGAAATTTTGTCAAAATTGACAAACTTTCAAAACGCACCTGCATGTTTGCATGGTGAAAATTTATAAATTAGACAAGATTTCAATACCAGTTACCAAAGTGGCTGAAATACTAGCTTTCCCTTCAAGAAGTAGAGAATAAAACATGGTTGTGCGTATTATGAAATTGCCCCTAGTTACGCCCCTGAGCCATACTATGTTTCGGCAGTGGCCATCAGGTCGGATATAAATTTTTGTAGTTTTAAGTATGGAAATTATGTTCATTCCATAACTTAAAAGCGTGAACGATATTTTGATGAGACTTTATACAAATATAAAACGTCAACAGACAATATGCAGAGAAACGTCGTTAGGAGAATTGAACAGACCAGAACATATGCAGAACACAAGAACTTTACTCCAGCTATATTGTTTACAGAAGCTTGCCCCTTTATAATTTTGAGTATGGAAACTGGTTCCCCATTATAAAATAAAAACCAATGCAGATGTTTTCACGCAACTTGATACAATGAGCCGCGACACGAGAAAACCAACAAAGTGATTGTGCGCCCAGCGCAGACTCAGATCAGCCTATCCGTCTGCCCAGTCTGATCAGACTCTTTGCTAGGCACTAAGACGGTAGCTAAGGGTCTAAGCTACCTCCATGCGGACAGTGAAGACTCTGGTCAGACTGGGTTGATGCCCATGCTGATCTGAATCTGCGCTGGGCGCACAACGAGTTTGTTGGTTTTCCCCTGTCATTGCTAAAAAAATAAAGCATTATCATTTGATGTTCAAAGGATAAAAACCGTAACTTTACCCTAATGTTTGATGAGAGAATTGGGAAGAATGGGGGAATGTGGGGAGACATCTGTTTTGTTGCAAAAATACACATCTAGTTTCAGAGGTTACTGCCAAACATACATTGTATATGCATATGTAGATCATCTGCGGTAATATTTCTACACCATTTTTTTCAGAAGTGTCAGAGTATTTACAATACTGCTACGCAAAGAAAAATTGCAAAGGGGACCCCATCCGTGATGAAACAGTTAAAAGGGAAGAGTGTTGTGAAGCGGGGCTGTCCTGGGGCTACAGCGGCAGGGGCACATCACAAGGGAAATGCAATAATTGTGATCGGCCTGGTAGGTCCATTGCATTTTTGGCGAGAGATAAGTTGAGCCGCCATACGACAAAACCAACAAAGTGGCATTTGCGCCCAGCGAAGACTCAGGTCATCCTGGGCATCCGCCAAGTCTGATCATAGTTTTCTCTGTGCGTTTATAGGGAGGCTAGCTCCATGCGGACAGCGAAGACTGATCAGACTGGGTGGATGCACATGCTGTTCTGAGTCACTTCGCTGGGCGCACATGCCACTTTGTTGGCTTTGTCGTGTCGTGGCTCAACTATTTTTGTTATGACCTGCGTATATGAGACTTAGTCATTTCGTACCCTTGACGTTTCGTATCCTAGTCGGTTAATACCTAACCAAGGACATTTTGTACGCTTATCATACTACGATTCATACCATAGACTGGACAATTCGCACCCAGTACAGGTACTGACTAATTTGTACCTTCCTTAATAATCTATGTATTATTATTTAGGGGATAACTTCTCAAAATTGTCATTTGGGGAGGTAAATTGCCGGTTTTATGGTCGGAAATTTCGTTTTACGGCGACGCGTCAGCGGAGCCGTAAAACGCAATTTGCGACCATAAAACCGACAATTTACCTCCCCAAATGACAATTTTTGGCACAGTTATCCCCATTCTAATGCATTTTTTCCTATTTCGCCTTTCAAAGTCTAGTTTTTTACATCCGCAGCGAGTGCTTTCAGTAGCGTAAAACCAGACGTCAGCCAATGAGAAGCGACGTTTCTTAATAACGTCGGGTTTGCGGCAGTATATCGCAGAATACATGTATACTGTCGCAAATATTTGACGTTATCCAATCAGACGTCGCGTTACATTGGTAAGTGCATTAGAATGCTAATTAAAGTGTTACTATAAGACAGGAATATCGCCAACGGTGTAATAATGACGATTTATATAATATATAGTCCCCTGGCTGTTAGGGTGAGATACATGAAAGTGGTATATATCTGCGACCGGGGATTTAAAAATTGGGTGGCGAGGGTTAACTTCAGGACCTACGAGGGGAAGGCAACATCAGACTGATGAAAGGCTCAGCGAAAATGGAATAAGGAATACAGAGATCTGGTAGTCTTGTATTGAGCGGTTGAAAGATATATATTTTTTTGCATTGTTAGATTGTCACGGCATCGTCATATCAAAGACATGCAATCTGCTGTGTGCCTAGGATACTGGTGATAAATTATGGCGTTCGAAACATTCAGGGTACAAAACAGTGCGGTAGGAAATGTTCAGGGTACGGATCATCTTACAACCAGTATGCCGCATGGAATGACGCACTGCGGAGAACTTACGTCGCAGCACGTGATATTAATCAAGGGCGTAGCTACCTTTACGCAAATACGCATGTGCGTATTGAAATTTTGTCAAATTGACAAAATTTCAACACACACCTGCGTATTTTCATGCTGAAATGTTGTTAATTGGGAATAATTTAATACTGACTGCCAGCAGACACGAACATTTTAAAAATCTGGGCGGCTTAACCCCCTATTAATGCCCTTAATGAGTATAAAACATAATTGTGCGTACTGTGTAATTATCCCTAGCTACGCCCCTGTTAATGAATGAGTCCATATGATATTTTTAAAAAAATCGTGTGTGAGGCAGGTAAGACGCTGTTTGATGTTTCCGTTAATACTGGTCAGATGTGCATTAGATTTGAAGCGCAGAAGTATTGAAATATGTCCATCTAATTAAATTTTCTGACAAAAATCTGATTTAAAAGTTATTGACGAGCAACCGGAGAAAAATGTGGTTTTGCTTCCAAAACAATTCCGGATCAAGATCCCGTTTTGAGATCCAAAACAATCCCAAAGATCTATATCTGTCTAATAAGACGGATCTAGATCTTCGAGATCGTTTAGAAGGTAAAAACCTGTCACGGTTATAGCCAAAAAATTAGGTAAGGGAAAAGTGTCCATTTTAACTGCAGCCCTACTTGAAAAACGACTCGCCTGTGAGGTAAGCAATATATGAGCCGCGACACGAGAAAACCAACAATGTGGTTGTGCGCTAAGCTACTTCCATGCGGACAGCGAAGACTCTGATCAGACTGGGCGGATGCCCAGGCTGATCTGAGTCTGCGCTGGGCGCACAACCACATTGTTGGTTCGAGAAAACCAACAATGTGGTTGTGCGCTAAGCTACTTCCATGCGGACAGCGAAGACTCTGATCAGACTGGGCGGATGCCCAGGCTGATCTGAGTCTGCGCTGAGCGCACAACCACATTGTTGGTTTTCTCGTGTCGCGGATCATATGTCTTCCAAACAAATTGTCTCTATTCGAAAATAATATCCAAGTTCATTCAATGACCCATTTACTCCTAGCATCCCGTAAAAGGCACATTGGCAAAGAGCGCATGCCCAGATCAGAGGCCGCATTTTCGCAGTCCAGCGCGGTGTCTGATCAGGGTCTACACTATTCGTAATGACGGGTGGGTATTTTGTCTCAAAATAAAATAAAAATGATAACATGAACTAAACCAGACACCCCTGTATTGACAAATGGACTCACCCATTTGAAGAGGTGAGACTAGCCCACTGGGCATAACTGGGTCAATATTACAGTGAGGACCAAGAGCTCTAGATAAGAGGGGGAACTGAGGATAATTCAAAGATCATTTTTCTACAGAAAATTATCCCAAAATTGCCCCTGTTGCCCCTTTTTTTCTGGAGAACTTGAGGAGCTCTTGTCGATCAACGGATCAGACAGCTCAACTAGCGGTCTGAATTCGAATCCTCTTGAAAGGGGAATTCTTTCTAACCTAAAACTTGGTTTCATTGCACACAGCCTTGCATTATCTCCCTCCAATTGGCTTTATATGACTGAATTTCTGTTTCAAATTCCCGTAAAATCTCAATTCACCCATGTATTTAGAACCTTGAAATGATTAAACAGTCAAACCTGCTAACGTCGTCTCCTTTATCGAGGGATTACATTAACTGTCATAATTTGATAAGCAGCCCCAAGGGACACTTTTTTCCTACCTCCCAGCGGGCACATGACGTCAAAATGACGTCGTACAGACGTCGATGCGACGTCGTTACGTCGCATCGACGTCAAGACGACGTCATTTCAACGTCATGTGCCTGATGGGCTTATTTCTTTGGCTATAACACAGGTTTTTACCTTCCAAAACGATCTCGAAGATCTAGATCCGTCTTATAAGACGATTGGCATATTTCAATAAGTTTTGCGGGATAGCTGCTTCAATGATCTTTTAAAAAGAGCTTTAAATAGTAAGGGTTAGCATGTCTTATCCAGCTAGTTTTTGTCCTTCCATTGGGTGGTCCGTTAAAACAGGTTTGATTGACGTAACTGTTCTTGAACGCTTTATGTTTTCTGTTCCAGCGCCTGGCACTATAACCGACACCAGTGATGTTCCATTTTCGACATGCTTCTCATGCGGACGAGGGTTATATCGAACTTTTGATGGAATGGAGTATAACTTTGCCGGCAGATGCATATACACGCTTGCCAGGCTGAAATACTTTTTTGACGTACAAGTTGAATTGAAGGACTGTGACGACTACTTCACATGCAAAAAGGTGGGTACCCAAAAAATATTGACATCTTAAATTGTCCTTAAATGCAACACTTTTGATTCATAAAGTAATAATGTGCCCAAAAGATGAATATGGAATGGCAAATAGTGTAGACTCTTATCAGACTGCTCCTTAGGAGCAGTCTGATAAGGGTCTGCGCTGTTTGCTTAGTCCTATTAGTTCCAATATTCAGAGTTTTAACGGTTTATTTACGTGGTACTTGCACGAAATTTAGGGACCAGACGACTTGCGTGACCAGGTCAGTGTTCGCAAGATCGAAATTTTATTTGATATTTCTTTCTTATTACAACTTCATGAACTCTAGATTCTTCTTAGAAGAAGATACCCGCGCCGACCCCCTTCCTCCCCTCACAGCCTCCCCTTTAAGAGGAGCTTCCAACAAAACTAAAGACAGCCCGCTTCCGCCCCGACCCCCACCAAATGAAAAAAGCCTACAAAATTAAAGGTAAGATTCTCCCCCCCCACGCCTTTAAAAGACCCCCCCTTCAATGGAACGGGGGACCGATTCCTCTTGTTTGTAATTACCTCCTTTTGATAAGAAGACCCCAAATTAAACGGGGAACAGGTTCTTCACGGCAGGCACTACGCCCCTCCCCCTACCTTGAAGAGAAGACCCCTGTGAAATGAGAAACTGATCCCACTTACCCCTCTACCCTTTTAAGAGAAGCCAACAATAAAATAGAAGACAGCAGGGGCGTAGCTAGGGGCAATAACACAGTACGCACAATCATGTTTTATACTAATTGAGGGCAATACTAGGGGGTTAAGCCGCTAAGATATTTCGAATTTGCTTGTCAGTTGGCAGTTAGTATTAAAATCATGGCCAATTAACAACATTTCAGCATGAAAATACGCAGGTGTGTGTTGAATTTTTGTCAATTTGACAAAATTTCAATACGCACCTGCGTATTTGCGTAAAGGTAGCTACGCCCTTGGACAGTGTCTTCATATTAAAAGTTATCACACTTGTAAGAGGAGCCCCGAAATGAAATGAGACAGATTCTTCTTTGTAGGCATTACCTCCTCCTTTAAAAACAATTGAGCCGCGACGTGAGAAAACCAACAATGTGGTTGCGCGCCCAGCGCAGACTCAGATCAACCTGGGCATCCACCCAGTCTGATCATGCTCTTCGCTAAGCGCTTAATGGGTAGCTTAGGGTCTAAGCTACCTTCATGCGGACAGCGAAGACTCTGATCAGACTGGGCGGAAGCCCAGGCTGATCTGAGTCTGCGCTGGGCGCACAACCACATTGTTGGTTTTTCTCGTGTCGCGGCTCATTATTTAAATAGTAAATAGATTCTTCTTAGTAGGAATTCTCTCCCCTAAAATCGAAGCACTAAATGAAATGGGAACCACATTCGTCTTCGAAGAAATTATCTCCTCTTTAGACAAGCACTCACCACGCCACATTCAATGCATTGGGAGACATGCTCTTCTTTGTAGGAATAACTTCCGTTTCATAGCAGCACCCTCTCCCGCGAAGTAAAATATGACACAAATAGGAATTAACTCCCCCATAAGAGAACCTCTCCAAGTATATGGGATGCGGATTCTTCATGATAGTAATTATCTCTCTTTAAAGAGAAGCCCCCCCCCACCTCCACCCCCAATGAAACTGGGGCCAAATTCTTCTTGTTAGAAATTAATTACCCTTCAAGAGAATCCCCCTAATGAAATTTGAGACAGATTCTTCTTTGGAGGAATTACCTCCCCTTCCAATGAAATTCTAGACAGATTCTTCTTGGTCATAATAACCTCCCCTTAAGAAAGGCCCCTCACTGGATTGGGAGAATTCTTCATGGTAGGAATAACCTCGAATTGCCTCCCCTTTATAAGAAACTTCTCCAATGAAATGGAAACAGAGCTCCAGATAAGGTGATTTTTTAGGCTAATTTCAAGATAATTTTTCTTGTTTTTCAATGAAAACATACGCTGTGACCCCTCTGTAGAACCGTCTCAGTGAGACGGTTCTAATGGGGGTCACAACGTGTGTTTATATGAAGAAATATAGAAAACTATCCCTAAATTATCCCTGTTACCCATTCTTATCTGGAGAACTGTGGGAGACAGAATTTTCTTGGTACAATTGATCTCCCCTTTAAGACAAGACCGAAATGAAATGCGAAACAGATTCTTCCAGGTTTGAATTATCCCCCTTTAAGTGAAGCCCCCGATAGGAATTATCCCCATTTTAAGAGAAGCCGCGAATGAAATGGGAGACAGAGCCTTCGTAGTACATGTAATTACCGTCCCTTCAAAGCAACTCCCTCCCAGTGAAATGCATTTCAAACTGCTCTTATTTTTATTTACTTCCCTTTTAAGGTAGGCCGCTAATAAAATGGAGGACAGATTCTTCTCGGTGGAAATTATTTCCCCTTTAAGAGGAGTATCCAAACTTCTTGATAGACAGATTCTTCTTGGGGGACAGATTGTTCTTCCCTGTTCCCTTAAGGGGCGCAGAAATGGAGACAAATTTTCTGTGGTAGGTTGGTAGGAATGATCTGCCCCTCCCAACCCCTTAAGAGAAACCTCTAATAAAATTGGAGATTGATTCGTCTTGGTTGCAATACCTCCCCTTTAAGAGAAGTCGCGCCCCTCCCCCCATTCCACTCCAGTTAATGGTAGACAGATTCTTCTTGGCAGGAATCACCTCAGGCCCGGATCCAGCCCATCACGTACTGGTGGTGCTCTGGATAACTGGTGGGGCTGGGAGGTGCCGAGGGGTTGAGGGCTTGAAAATATGACATATTAATGGTTCAATTTCAAGAGAATCTTTTTATATATTTTAACCTTGAAATATATGTTGTGATATCTCATTAGAATCGCCTCCCCGAGGCGATTCTAATGAGATTTCACAACATATATTTTGAATATTTTGATCTAACCACATTGGATATTTTTTCTCAAACTGTCATCAGATGCTTCTTATTATCTGGAGGACTACATATTATACATAACACAGAGGCCAACTGGCGAGGCTGCAGCCCCAAAGCCCACCCCCTGGATCCGAGGCAGCACCCTCCCTTTTAGAGAAGCCCCCTTTCAACCCAACCTCCTCTACCCCTTTCTCCCCCATCCCCCACCCCGCCTCATTGTAATGGTTGATAGATTCGTTTTGGTAGAAATTATCTCCTCGGGAACAACCTTCAAAATAACATACACATATTTGTATTTTATTTACAGATTCTCCATTTAATCTTGTATAATGGAAACTTGAAGGTGGACCATGATGGCGGAAAGGTGTTTGTCAACGGTGAACAGGTAGAGGGTTTGATTCCCGGCCAACCTGTTACGGAAGGCAATGGTAAGTTATGTTTAATACTGGAGTCGTGTGAGAGGCGGAGGTAGCCTGGGTCAATTCTGAGGGAATTCTTTATTATCCACATAACCTCCATATTGCATACACATCAAGTCCACATCAGGTCCACAATTTCAATGTGGATATGTGGACCTTCCACCAGACATCCACATCAGCTTCACAATTTCAGTCTGGATGTATGGACCTTCCACTAAATATCCACAGTTCAGCCATATTGGAGCAGAGATCTTCTAAAACTGAGTAATCAAATGTAGTAGTCAGGCTTTAGAAGGCTAGTAAGAAATAATTAAAATCTTAAGATACAAGATTTTATAATCCCCAAGAAAAAGTACGGACGCTAAAGAGTTATGCCTCTGATATAGTGAGGCCCTGAGATTTAGAGTCAACAGACTGATAGCAAACGCATATTACTGTAAAGCCTCAGAAATTGTACCGAATGAACAAGAGTATGCCACAGCAACTCGCACCATCAACTGACGCTATAGAGTTATGCCTCTGGTATAGTTAGGTTTTGAGATACAAGACCAAGAGACTCCAAGCAGACGCATATGACTGTATAGCCTCTTACGTTATCTCCTATGCCATTTTTACATAGCCTTTCCCCCATCAAAAAGACTAAGTTATTTCAAACTAGCCTTTTCAAGCTTACTAAAGCGGTGTCATCCATGGCCATGCCCCAGGCCCATCGTGCGGACTTAGTCTCCGGCCGGCGTGGCCAAAAGTCTCCTACCTGGCGTGGCCATAGTGCCACCCTTTACTACTTACGGATGTGTTTTTTTTTCTTTCCAAAACAAACCCAGAAATCTAGATCCGCCATAACCTCACAGAAATTAAGATTCATCTTATAAGATGGATCTAGATTTTTTAGATTGTTTTGGAAGAGAGAAAGAAATATCTAACAGCTGAATTACACACGACCATTCATGTATACTGAACGCCAAAAGAAACGTCCACAATGTATACATAACAAATTCACAAAAGTAAAGCCTAGCTTTTAGTTTTTATCTTTCTTTGACATGTCCATGCTTGTTTGAGAAAAAAAACAGAAACATTCAGTATCTCTTAAAACGTAGCTGCGACAACCAACACTTTTAGTATGGTAAAAAAATCAACAGTCACAAACGACAAACTATGTGCAGAACCTTTGAGAATCATGAGCAGTCTGCGAGTGTGCATCCCTTTTTCAGAAGGAAATATGCAATGATTAAGTTAATGCTTAGGTTGCCTAGAGTTCTTGAAAAGCAAGACAGCCAATGTTAGGTATTCAGAATGTGTTAACAGACATTTCATTTAAGAGCAGGTTTTTTTTTTTAATTTGACTGATTTTATACGCCGTCGCTTAGTAAATAACCAATCAAGTAAACAAAACGGTTTCCAATAGTTCCAATGGAATTTAATGTTCTACGAGAAAGGTGATAACTTTTTAGTTCGAGTAATCGTATTGTGGTTGGGTGAAATCACAATCTGCCCAATAATCAATTTGGATTTGTCTGAGCAAAGAACATAAATTTGTGAACGTTTCTTTTGGCATTCAGTATATTAAGGGTATTTTTTGTGAAAAAATCACGTCTTATAACCAATTAAATACGGTGGATGGATGGATTACTTGCGATTTACGTTGTTTAAAACAGTATATATTCACATCAGGATGATAGGTCAGAGCTCCAGATAAGAGGGGGTATTCAAGATAATTCAAAGATAATTTTTCTTATTTCTCAACAAAAAACATATGTTGTGAGCCCTCATTAGAACCGTCTTGACGAGACGGTTCTGATGATGGGTCACAAAATATGTTTTTGTTGAGAAAAAAGGATAATTATCCCTAAATTATCTTTGTTACCCTTTCTTATCTGAAGCACTGTAGGTGTTAGACAATGAAAGTCTGTGAAATGGGACCCCGTTTACGATTGAAAAGATTCCCGCCTACATCGGGTCGCGACCCCGGAACCGTTAGATCAGCAGGCCAGCGCCTAACATAAAAAGCTACTAGGGCTCCTCTATACACGGTGTTTTACACTGTCGAATGTTATGTCGTAAATAATAAATGAGCCGCGACACGAGAAAATTAACAAAGTCGTTGTGCGCCTAGCGAAGACTAAGATCACTCTTGGCATCCGCCCAATCTGATCAGAGTCCTCACTATCCGCATGGAGTTAGCATAGACGCTTAGCTACCCTCTAAGCGCAAAGCAAAGACTCTGATCAGATTGGGCGAACAGCCAGGTTGATCTCAGTCTGCGCTTTGTGCAAAACCACATTGTTGATTTTCTCGTGTCGCGGCTCAAATAAGTTAAATTACTTTTTCAGTGGTGTCCATCAATGTTTACCCTGATGGTACAACGGTTCTTTTGGAAATAGTGGGATTAGGTATCAGAATCAAGATAGACAATGACAACAATGGAATATATCTTACCAAGCCCAAAGAGATGGACGGCTTTGAGGGCCTTTGTGGTGACGGTAATGGAAATCCACACGGTGAGTATATGAAATACAATGGCGTATTTACCTGTTCGCAAATACGCCGATGCGTATTGACTTTTGTCAAATGGACAAGATTTCAAAACGCACCTTCACATGCATAAACTCTCAAATAAGTTCTAAATTTGGCTATATTTAGCATATTGTACATTTCGTCTTGTAGTTATTTGCCCACCGAGTAGTTTTAAAAATTGCCCATATTTTACATAGCAATTTTATGTTTATCGGGACTTCGTCAAACTTGCTTAAAACTAGTACAGGCATAAAATATCAGATGAATTGAAACTCAGCAATATTATTCAGTCCCCTTCATGAGGCTTAGGATGAGTATTCGGAGGTAAGCTACATGACAAATGAGCCGCGACGCGAGAAAACCAACAGTATGATTGTGCGTCCTGCGCATACTCAGATCAGCCTGGGCATCAGACCCTTAGTTAAGTGCTAAAAGGGTAGCTAAGGGTCTAAGCTACCTCCATTCGGACAGCGAAGATTCTGATCAGACTGGGCGGATGCCCAGGCTGATCTGAGTCTGCGCTGGGCGCACAACCACATTGTTGGTTTTGTCGTGTCGCGGCTCAAATTGTCCTCTGGTTTAATTGATCTTTGACTGGTCTTGGTTGAAAAGAACTCGAATCAGAGATAAGTGCTATCATTAAAGATAAACACCCTTGCCGTTTCATGATTTCCAATTAAATCATTTTACCAAATTTCGTTATACTTTATATCATCATATCATATGTAAATCCTCCATAAAAGTTCCAAGAAAATCCTTTAAATTTCAGAAGCTACATGTATTAATCGAAGTAATAATTTTGCGACTGATATGCAAATTAGGCAAATTGATTGCCAGTAAAGTCATTTTCTCATTTTCGCACGTGCTTAAAGCATCAACAGATTTATTCTGGCCAATCAAAAAAATCCCGGACCACGGTCGCAATCGCATGTGATCCCGATAACGACCGGCGATGCTTCTAATTATACCCCCGGTATACGAAGTATATAAGGGGTATATAGTTTTTGTCTTTTCCGTTTATATGTTTGTGTGTGTGTGTTAACTTTTTTCTGTCACAGATTTCTCAGGAACCACTATAGCTAGGATTTTGAAGTTCGGTACAAACTTTGGGTATGACTGGTTGTACCGTGTAAAAGAGTATCAGCCTCCTCCTGCTTATCATTCCCTTTGTTTGTCCATTTTTTTCTTTCTCTCCAATTAAATTTCTGTCACAGATTACTCAAGAACCGCTACAGCTAGGATTTTTTAATTTAGTACAAACATTGGGTATGACTAGTTGTACCGTGTAAGAGAGTATCAACCTCCTCCTGCTTATCATTCCCTTTGTTTGACCGTTTGTTCTTACTCTCCAATTAAATTTCTGTCACAGATTTCTCAGGAACCACTATAGCTATGACAAGGCTACAAGTGCAGTCCTGATAAATGGCAGCACAGGAGAATGGTTCAGAACAACAGTTGGAGTAAGACAAGGATGTCTTCTGTCACCCACCCTCTTCAACATTTTTCTCGAACGGATCATGTCTGATGCTCTGGAAGAACATGACGGAAAAGTTAGCATAGGCGGCAGAAATATTACCAACCTGCGGTTTGCCGATGACATAGACGCTCTTGCTGAGGAAGAGCAGGAACTAGAAGCTCTAGTTGAAAGTCTCGACCAGACCTGCACAAGGTATAAGATGGAGATCAGTGCTGAGAAGACCAAACTGATGACAAACAGCGCAGATGGCATCCAGAGGGAGATCAAGGTAAAGGGGCAGAAGCTGGGTACTGTAAGCAGCTTCAAATACCTTGGAGCAGTTGTCTCAGATGATGGCTCAAAACAGGAGTTCTCTCAAGGATAGCACAAGCCACTTCAGCTCTTGCCAAGCTGAAACCAATTTGGAGAGATAACAACATATCTCTTGGATCAAAGGTGACACTTATGCGCTCCCTTGTCATTTCCATATTTCTGTATGCCTGTGAATCATGGACCTTGACAGCAGAGTTAGAGAAAAGAACGCAGGCCTTTGAGATGAGATGCTACCGAAGGTTACTGAACATTTCGTACAAGGACCATATAACCAATGAGGAGGTTCGCAGGAAGATCCAAGCAGCCATTGGAGAATATGATGAACTCCTGACGCTGGTCAAGAAACGGAAACTAAGGTGGTTTGGCCACGTCTCAAGGTCTTCTGGTTTAGCAAAGACAATTCTTCAGGGCACAGTGAAAGGAAAAAGAAGAAGAGGTAGACAGAAGAAGAGGTGGGAAGACAATATCAAGGAGTGGACTGGAATGGATTTTGCCAGCTCAACTAGGGCAGCTGAAGACAGGACAAGGTGGAAAGGGATTGTTTTGAAGTCAGCTGTGGTGCCCCGACGACCTAGTAAGGTTATGGGATAGAATAGAATAGAATAGACTATAGCTAGGATTTTGAAATTTGGTACAGATGTTGGGTATGACTTGTTGTACTGTGTAAGAGAGAATCAGCCTGCTCCAGCTTATCATTCCCTTTGTTTGTCCAGTTTTTTCCTCTCCAATATCTCTCCAATTAAATTTCTGTCAAAGATTTCTCAGCAACCACTATAGCTAGGATTTTGAAATTTTGTACAAATGTTGGGTATTACTAGTTGTACCATATAAGAGAGAATCAGCCTCCTGCTTTTATCATTCCTATTGTTTGTTCATTTTTTCTTTCTCTCCAATTAAATTTCTATCAAACATTTCTCAGGGACCTTTTCAGCTAGGATTTTGAAATTAAGTGTAAACATTGGGTGTGTCTAGTTGTATGTGTAATAGAGAATAAACAGCCTCCTGCTTATCATTCCCTTTGTTTGTCCAGTTTTTCTTTCTCTCAAATTAAATTTCCATCAAACATTTCACAGGGACCTTTTCAGCTAGGATTTTGAAATTTGGTGTAAACATTGGGTGTGTCTAGTTGTATGTGTAATAGAGAATAAACAGCCTCCTGCTTATCATTCCCTTTGTTTGTCCAGTTTTTCTTTCTCTCAATTTAATTTCTATCAAACATTTCTCAGGGACCTTTTCAGCTAGGATTTTGAAATTTGGTGTAAACATTGGGTGTGTCTAGTTGTATGTGTAATCTTTGTTTGTCCAGTTTTTCTTTCTCTACAATTAAACATTTTGTCACTGTTTCTCGGCTTTCTGTCTCTTTTCTTTCTTTCCAATTAAACATTTTGTCACTGATTTCTCGGCTTTCTGTCAGAAAATGGACAAGTATACTGAACATCAAAAGAAACGCATACAGTGTAGACGCCCAATATATTTGAAGGTATAGGTATATGCTCTTATCTAGACATTTTAAGTAACTTTGTTTATGATATTCCGACAGAATGAGCACCTTAGCGCATCGATATTCCATAAACTTTAGAGACCAGAACGCTTGCTTTTGTGATGGGGTTAAACTTAAAGTCACTATACTTTTAGAAGCTGAATTTTTAATTCCATAAAATGCTCAACCAATTATTTTCTCCAGACATTATGTCCGCAGCAAGGGTACGAAACAGCAACAAAATCGAAGCAATCGAGCCTTACGTTTTAGAGAAACAATCAGGTGCAAGTTGGCAGTAGAAACAGTAACACAGGATTTCCATAGACCTTTTAACATACTGTATTTCTTGAAAAGAACAAAAACCATTCATACGAAGATGTTACATGAATTAACATGAGTAAAATAGAAAGATTTGCTAAGAAATGTTTCGTAGCACTGCAGAATGTTTAATGTTTTGATACTTCCAAATTTGCAATTTGTTTAATTGCAAGAGAGATAATTTGACAAGTGTTCAACTTCAAACTGCTGTCATAATCCTAAGAAGAATACCATGGTAATAAAACCGACGTTTTTTTTCGTAACCACACATTAGAGTAGCGTTTTGGAAACAATTTGTTATACTGCCTAAGGAAAGACAACTCTTACAACAACTTTGAATGTTTCACGATAAATTGAGATAACCTTTTAATCAAGGTTTAATTTTGCAAGAAGCTAAGTTTATATTGTTGGCAGGCGTCAGTAGTGTTTTCTGCTATATGTGATTTAAAACCATAAATCAGCTGACAGAGGAAAACTGAACCTAAACATGTAGGCGTTTCTTTTGATGTTCAGTATATAGTGTGGGAAAGAAAAACAAGATGATAAGATTTATTTTGGCTCCTTTTTCCATTTTTCATATTTTACCATCTCTCACTCCCATGTAATAAATGGGAAAGTTTTTGTCTAAGACTTCTTTCTCAGATTGCTATGTTACTAGGTTTAAATAAAGGTTGAAACTGCTTAGTTAACATCATCTGGATCCTGCTGCTGACTTTAGGTCAAAGTCACAGACATAGAAGTTTATGTAAATTTGTGATGAAATTTGTGTTCAATTTATATATTATTTTGCTTATACGGCGTCAGATCTGGGTTAACACTATTTTCTTTTGTCCTTTTTATTGGACGCTAGGCAGTAATTTGGTTAACACATTAGGGTAAAGTCTGGTATATTCGGGCAGCGGGTAAATTCGGACATTGACATTGTTTCCTTATGTCAGTTGGATTTTTACTGTTTGCAATGGTATGTCCGAATTTACCCGCTGTCCGAAGTTAGTTTACTCGACCCTTCAATAGAATGTGCACTATGGATTTACTGTATTCATATCAGAACAATTTGTTCAGGAAACTCTTGTTTTTCCCCAAAAGGGAAACGCGCTTGATAGAAATGATAATTGAGCCACATCATGTGATTTCCAACAATGTGGTTTTGGTAACAAGGCACATAGGTGCAGTCTAATCAGAGTCTTCGTTTGTCACATCAGCCTTCTATGAAAGTGACCCAAGCCATAAAGCCAACAGTGAAGTCTCTGAATACCCTATTAGAATGAGACGGATGATTTGACTTCCACAAGACAATTTTGCCACATTGTTGAAAATCAAATGGTGTGGCTCAATTATGGTAGCTATATGATCTTATGGGCGTTTATTTTTTTAATTTTAGATGACTTTCGTGGAGTCAAGGGAGAGATTCTCGCTAATGCTGCAGTATTTGGCAATGAACAGACAGTTGAAACACCAGACAAAATAGTAAGTCTGAGAAATACATTCGACTCAGCGAGCACATGACGTCGAAAGGACGTCGTAAAAACTTTTATGCGTCGTCATAACGATAAATCAACGTCATTTTGGCGTCATTTAAACGTCATGTGTTCAAGAATGATCACTTATTTTGAGAAGAACCTTTAAAGTTCTAAAAATTGGGGCAGTTTGGTCTGAGCAAAATCTGCAGACCCCGATCAGATTGCTATGAAAGCGGCAGTCTGATCTGATTCTGAAGTTCCAGTCTGACGAGTGTCTACACTGTTTGCTATTCACTCTGCATATTTGAGCCGCGACACGACAAAACCAACAATGTGGTTGTGTGCCTGACTCAGACTCAGATCAGCCTGGGTATTTTACCCAGTTTGATCAGACCCTTTATTAAGTGCTTAAAGGGTAGCTAAGGGTCTAAGCTACCTCCATGCGGACAGCGAAGACTCTGATCAGACTGGGCGGATGCCCAGGCTGATCTGAGTCTGCGTTGGACGCACAACCACATTGTTGGTTTTGTCCTGTCTCGGCTCATTTTATGCGTTTCTGCTTTGAAAAATCTAACTGTTCAACTGTAACTAACAGTTAGAATTCATTATGCCCCCAACTTCGAAAAAGCTGAGGGGGCAATTGGTTTGGGCCTTACCATCCGTCCGCCAAAAATTCCATCCCTCCGTACGAAATACTTCATTTACTCAAGAACCGTAACCACTGGGGTCTTGATATTTTCTAGGTGGATAGACTATTAAAACCTAGAGGGCACGTATTTTTCCTTGTCATCAGCCTTGTTCTTGCAGCTATGCCAATTTTTCAAAAATATAAAATGAAATTTGTTCCCCAAATCCTAGGAATACCGTTTGAGCTAGGATGCTCATATTTAACATACTAGTAGGGGCTAAGTTGCAAATCACCACATTAATTTTTTTTGGCAAATTCCGTCAAAAGATAAGTGAATTATGCCCCTTTGTTGAATTTGGCATTTTTCTATGTTCAGAACCATTTGACCTACTTAACTTTCCATTTCTGAGTAGTAATATCCCTTCGGCACCTGCATACGGAGTTTATGTTTCTCAACTAGTCCGCTATGCCAGGGCTCGTTTCAAATATCAAGACTTTGTTGAAAGAGGGAAGCTACTCACTCAGAAACTGTTGAAGCAGGGTTATCATAAAGCAAAGCTTGTGTCGACAGTTAAAAAGTTTTATTGGAGACACCATGACCTTGTTGATCCCTACAATGTGGCCGTTTCTAAACTAATCTCCGATTTGATGGCCTCAGCCGAAGCTTAGTTAAGCTTTCAAATACCGGACTTTCATTTTCACTGACTTTTTCCACTGATACATAGATATGGCGGGTGTATTATAATAGGCAGGTGATGCTTACTATCCCGCGGGCACCTGATCACACCTCTGTTTTGGGGTCCATGTCTGTGTATCTAAAATATTCCGGAATTCTCTATGTTTAAATGACCTACGAGTTCGGACTTATGATTTGGGTACCTTGACCACTATCATTTTGATATACTATTTGTATTTGCCCTGGTTGGGAGCGAACAGTACATGTTCCTCTTTGTCCGATCTGTATAGTGGGCCGAACTTTGTCTGTGTTGTTATGGCATTCAAGGTGTGTTTGTGTGAAATGTGTTTTCTTTTCTTTTTTGGATTAAACTTCGTGGTAAGAGTGATGATTTATCTATTTATGTTTTCCATAATGGTCGTCTTTTGAAATGGCTAGATGCTGCTTTCTTTCCTCTTAATCTATATTTTCATCTGCAAATGACTGGTGTTTGTAAAAAGATCACTCCACGTGTAACCAGCAAATCGACCGAGTTAGCATTTTAATTCGTAAATATTGTTAGTTTATCCATTTTTAAGATAGATGAATAATCTATTAAGAGATTTACTATGATAAATATCCTTAAAGTACGGGACGAAACCAAACGACTTGCAAGACTGAGCATCCCCAGATTTTTCTGATTGTATGGAATGTCTCACTGAGAATCGGTTTTGTGGCACACGATACAGAATAGTTTTTGACCCGTCCATCGTTTTCTTTGAAAACAATTGCCCTAACGTAGCATTATATCTAACAAGATTAAATAATCCTGAATGGAAATACACCATAAAATATGTGTAATGAAGATACGGTTGTTTCATGTAAAATTGATGGCAAAATTCGAAGAAATGTACCATTGCAGCTGTCGAATTTGAAAGTAGGGTAGTTATTTTCTCAAGTTAAATATGAAAATAAAACACATCATAAGAATATACAGAAAATCAAAGATGGCATGCCGGAAAGACCTGTAGTTATGCTTGTTTAGCTAGCGGTAATACCTAAACTTAATGATATAGAAAAAAAAATAACAATCCTGAAATTTATCTGACACACTGGGACAAAGATGCGTCCATTATACAGATCGGTACTACGGGTCAGCTGTACTGTACGCTCCCAACCAGCGATTTGATGTGATGATCATTCTGATGTTGGTTGCGTTATGATGCATTCTTTTTTGACAGAGTTATTTCCCTTTTCACATCTGTATAAAACATGATTATTGGTGGTGTGTTTCTCAAGAACAATAAATGCTGGGGCTTAATATTTCAGAAACGGGTAGACCACAAGATCAGCAGACCAGTATTTTTTTTTCTTTTCCGTCTGCCCTGTACTTACAGAATTATGCCCCTTTTTTCAAAAAAAAAAAAAATACGTGAAAGTTTGTTCTCAAAATCCTGGTAACACCGTTTGAGTCAGGATACTCATATTTGGCATACTGCTAGGGGCTCAAGTGTAGATCAGATCACCCGATTAACTTTTGGGCAAGTTCCTTGACAACATGACTAAATTGTGCCCCTTTGTTGAATTTGGCATTTTTTCTAACTTTTGAACCATTTGACCTAGAACCCGAATTTTTGGTATACTATTAGTATTTGATGTGTTGATAATTCTGATATTGTTGCGTTATGATGCAATCACAGAGTTATTTCCCTTTTCTCATCTGTAAAAAAACTTAATTCGGGGTGGTCTGTTTCTCAAGAACAATAACTGCTGGGTCCTTGATATTTCATAGGTGGATAGACCACAAAAAATAAGCAGACTCGTATTTTTTTTCTTTTTCATCTGCCGAGAACTAACTGAATTATGGCCTTTTTGAAAAAATCATGATATTTGTTCCCAAAATCCTGGAAACACCGTTTGAGCTATGATGCTCATATTTGTCATACTGCTAGTAGCTAAGGTGTAGATCACTTGATTATCTTTTGGGCAAATTCCATCAAAAATGATTGAATTATGCCCCTTAGTTGAATTTGAATTTTTTCAAACAGATGCCTAATTTTTGGTATACGATTAGTTTTTGGTGTGCTGATCATTCTGGTGTTAGTTGCGTTCTGGTGCATTTTTAGCTCACCAGAGCCGAAGGCTCCGGGGGAGCTTATAGGATAGGCAGTTGTCCGTCGTCGTCGTCTGTCGTCGTATGTCGTCGTATGTCGTCGTCGTCTGTCGTCGTCTGTCGTCCGTCAACACTTTTAAACGACATCTCCTCTGAAGCCACTAGGCCGATTGGGCTCAAATTTCATCTGTGGCATCCTTGGGCTGGGGGATTGAAAGTTTGTGTTTTTTATGAAAATTGCCCTTTTAGTTTGGTTGCTATGGCAACTTAGAGTTCCCATTGACTTATAATGGGGGAAATTGAAAAATGGCATTTTCTGCCAAGCCATTGCAGATATGTTGATAAAACTTTTATAGAAATGTTCCTTGAGATGTCTACTATCAGCTATATGTTTTTTGGCCCACTGCTCCTTTTATTGGTTGCCATGGAAACCGAAATGCCAAAAAAATGGAAAAAATATGTAAAAAATTATCTCCTCTGAAGCCGCTGGGCTGATAAGGCCCAGGTTTCATCTATCGCATCCTTGGGATGGGGGATTGAAAGTTTGTGTTTTTTATGATCATGGGCCCTTTAGTTTGGTTGCTATGGCAACTTAGAGTTCTCATTGACTTATAGTGGGGAAAATTGAAAAATGGCATTTTCTGCCAAGCCATTGCAGACATGTTGATAAAACCTTTATAGAAATGTTCCTTGAGATGTCTTCTATCAGTGGTATGTTTTTTTTGCCCAATGCCCCTTTTATTGGTTGCCATGGAAACCAAAAAGAAAAAAAAAATGGGAAAAAATACTTAAAAATAATTTCCACTGCAACCACTGGGTGGATAAGGCCCAGATTTCATCTGTAGTATCCTTAGGCTGGGGGCTTGAAAGTTTGTATATTTTATGAAAATCTGTCCTTTAGTTTGGTTGCTATGGCAACTTAGAGTTCCTATAGACTTATAATGGGGAAAATTGAAAAATGGCATTTACTGCCTAGCCATTGCAGATATGTTGACAAAACTTTTATAGAAATGTTCCTTAAGAAGTCTTCTATCAGCTTTATTGTTTTTGGACCCACTGTTCCTTTTACTGGTTGTCATGGAAACCAAAATGCAATAATGATGGAAAAAAAAATACTTACAAAATTATCTCCTCAGAAGCCACTGGGCCAATAAGGCCCGAATTCATCTGTAGTATCCTTAGGCTGGGGGGTTGAAAGTTTGTGTTTTTTATGAAAATCGGCTCTTTCGTTTGGTTGCTATGGAAACTTAGAGTTGCATTGACTTATACTGGGGAAAATTGGAAAATGGCATTTACTGCAATCAAAATATGGAAAATAGTTATATATTTTGTTGTCAACTCAACAGACTGTCAGGCTGAGACTTTGTAGTTGTATATTTTGTATTAGCCTGTACAAATGTGACAGCAATTTTGATAGCAATTTTGAGCTAGAGATCTGGTGAGCTTTGAGGCCCGTGGGCCTCTTGTTTGAAAGAGTTATTTCCCTTTTATCATCTGTATAAAACATAATTATGTGTGATCTGTTCCTCGAGAACAATAAATGCCGGGGCCTTTATATATGTCATAGATAGGTAGACCACAAAAATAAGCAGGCTCGTATTATTTTTCTGTTCGTCTGTCCTGTATTTACAGAAGTGTGCCCTTTTTCAACAAATTAAATGAAAGTTTGTTCCTAACATCCTTTGCAATACCGTTGCAGCTAGGATGCTCATATTTGCATTGCTGGGGGGCTAGTGTGAAGATCATCTGATAAACTTTAAGCAAATTCTGTAAAAATGACTGAATTATGCCTCTTTGTTGAGTTTGGTACTTCTAACCTTTGAGCCTTGACCTAGTATCCAAATCATTTGTTAACTGATAGTATTTGATGTGCTGATAATTCTTGTGTTGGTTGCGTTCATTTTTTTTAAAGATTTATTTCCCTTTTTTCATCTGTATAAAGCATACTTATGGGTGGTCTGTTCCTCAAGAATAATAAATGCTGGGGCCTTTATATATGTCATAGATGGGTAGACCACAAAAATATGCAGACCCGTATTATTTTTCTGTTTCGTCTGTCCTGTACTTACAGAATCATGCCCTTTTTTAAAAAAAAATTAAATGAAAGTTTTTTCCTAAAAATCCAGGGAATACTGTTACAGCTAGGAAGCTCATATTTTCATTGCTGGGGGCTAGGGTCACCGGTGTAGATCATCTGATTAACTTTCGGCCAAATTCTATCAAAAAATGACTGAATTATGCCCTTTTGTTGAATTTGGTATTTCTATCTTTTGAATCTTGACTTAGAACCCTAATTGTTTAGGTAAACTGTTTGTATTTGATGTGCTGATCATTCTGATGTTGGTTCCCTTTAGTGGCAAGCATATGTTTTGGGGCCTCAGTGTTTCACAAACACAGTTTCTAGTTTCTCTGTAATTCTTAGCTCGCCTGAACGAAGATCAGAAAGAGCTATTGCAGCAGCGTTAGTTTTATGTTAAAGTTTTTAAGATTCTAAATTCTCTGATTGATTTAAATTATATTTGATGATATGTATGGGTCTATAATTTTATTTAGTATCATCCCCACCCCTGGTCATGACTGATAGGTCAAGGTCACTGACGTAGAAATTTTGTGATAAAGTTTTACATTAAAATTCTTAAGATTCATTTTCCTAAACCCTTTGATTGATTTGAATTATATGTGTATAACGATATATTTGGTCTGAAATTTTATTCTGCAGCATCCCACTCCTGCACATGACCTCTAGAGAAAGGTCACAGACTTAGATTTGTTTAAGTTTTACGTTAAAGATTTTAAATCTTATAGTTTCTAAACCCTTTGATCGATTTCGTTAAATTTAGTATGGTGATAGATACTGGTCCGAAATTATGTTCAACTACATCCCTACACCTTGACACGACCTATAGGTTAAGGTCACGGATTAGCAATTTTATGTTTAAGTTTTATGTTAAAGTTTTATAAATGTTATTATAATAGTTTTTAACCAAGTGAACAATTATTTGGTTTGGTGATAGATAATGGTTGGAAATTTTTTTTCATTCACATCCCAACCCCTGGACATGAACTGTAGGTGAAGGTCACAGACTTGTAAATTTTATGTTAAAGATTTACAATAGAAATTTTAAAGACCTCATAGTCTCTAAACTCTTTGATCGATTTGATTTATATTTTTGAAGTGATAGATATTGGTTGGCTTTCTTTTCAGGATCATCCCCAGGCCCGGATCCAGACTACCACGCACTGGTGGGGCTCAGGGTACCTGGTGGGGCTGGGAGGTGCCGAGAAGTATGTGTGTGTGTGTGTGGAGGGGAGGGGAGGGGGGTCTTGAAAATATATGACATAATTAGGGATCAGTTTGATGAGGATTTTTGAAAATGTCTTTGTTTTCCTTGAAATATATGTTGTGGCATCTCATTAGAATCTCCTCAACGAGGCGATTCTAATGTGATGTCACAACATATATTTGTATCCAACCACATGGATAAACTGTCTCAAACTTTCATGAGATACTCCTTATTATCTGGAGACCTACATATTATACATGACACAGAGGCCCAGATGGCGGGGCTGAAGCCCCAAAGCCCACCCCCTGGATCCGGGGCTGATCCCCTCTCCTGGTCATGACCTATACTTCAAGGTCAAGGATTTAGATATTTTATGTTAAAGTTTTAGGTCAAAGGTTTTGAAACCTCATAGTTCCTAAAGCCTTTTGATGGATTTAAACTAAATTTGGTATGATGGTAGATATTGGTTGGAAATTTTATTCAGCACCATTACCGACCCTAACAAATAAGTACTAGCACTGAAAGATGAACAAGCTCAGGTTCAGAAAAGCTCTCCGGTCTGGCGACAGGTCTTATTGTGTTTGCCTCCTTTTTCAATTGGGGTCAACTCTTAAAGGAAACAATTTGGTTCCCTAGGAGCCAGTTATTTCCTGTAGGCATAGACCCGACTTAGGAATGGCGTTCTAATCCAGGGAAGCACAAGATGTGATGCCGTTTTAAATTATGACGGGAAAACATTGAGATGTACAAATACACATTAAGCTAACAAATCTGGAGTTCCGTGTTCTTTTTTTCAGTGTACACCAGCGGGAATGGTACCGGACTACTGCACCGCCGAGGCAAGAAGAGCAGCTGTAAAGGCTTGCTCAGTGTTTTTTATGCCAGCATTTTATGATTGCTATGTAAGTACAGTCGTTCTACTTAACCCATTTATACCTGGCCGTTTTCTAGCTCTCTGTCTCAGTTGAGAACATCCCCCTGATAAACTTCCATGGGTTGGAGGTTGTTATGTGTGTTTGATATATGTATTTTTCAGATTTAACAGCTGTGTTGTGCAAAAATAAAATAAGCCGCGACATGACAAAAGCAACAAAGTGGCATGTGCACCCAGTGAAGGCTCAGATCAGCTTGTCTGTTCAGAGTCGTCATGGAGGTAGTTTAGACACTTAGCTACTTCTTTAGCGTAAGCGAAGACTCTGAGTAGACTGGACAGATGCCCAGGCTGATATGAGTCTTCGCTGGGCGCACATGCCATTTTATTGGTTTTGTCATGTCGCCGCTCAAATATTGCTTTCGGATGACTTACTTGATTGTCATTATCACTTTTTAGCGAAATTTCATTAAGTACTGCAGTGCAGGCCATGATCAGATACCATAATTATTCGATATCTTATATTTGCCTAAACTGATTGCCAAGTCAGCTTTTAAGAGTCGCTATCATAATATTATATTACCCTTTTATGGCTTCAACCTGAACGAAAGTTTTGAGATGAAAGTCGCGCTTCTTTTTATTCCATCTGTAAACACGCATGTTAAACTGGTAATAAAATTCCCACCTGCAAAATAAAAATTCAAGCTAGTGCAAGTAGCTAGCCAAAATGTAATTTGACTTGTATGTATGTCTGACGTATTGAATTTTTATGCACAGTAATTGCTTTGAAGTAAGAAAAACTGGCGGAATTATCATAAAACACCTGAAAGTGGTCCAACCAAAAGTTCGGATTGGCTGCTTTCAAGAGTTCGTGACAACTCCTTGACCATCAGTTTTTCTCACCTTTTGGACAATAACATTAATTTCTAGAGCTGTATGAGATTTTTTATCTCGGCTTGCTGTCTCACCCTAGGCTTTGAAAAGTGTCTTAGTCTGTCAATCATGTTGATTTCAACAGCTTCACTTGTTAACTGTCACGTAAACGGTATGTAGAATATATATTGACAGCCAATGATGTCACCATATAGTTCCTAATTAGCTGTCAGCCATGAAAAACGCATTTTCAAGATGAAATAAACATGACAGAGCTATTTATACATAGAAAATTAGCTTTAAGTATCTAGTTATGGCCGCAACAGCATTTAATGGATGCTGTGTAGTGGGTGAGAAATTAATCAATATAGTATTGAGATCTCGACACGGAACTCTCAGGCTCGTTTTCAGACTATCGATGTCTCACGCTCGGATAGCCTCGTATAAGACTAATAATCTGAAAAGTAGCCAGAGATTTCTTGTGTCGATTTCAACCCCTGTCATAGATACTATTAATTATCTTACAAAGATGATAGCTTTTATGTTATGCTTTATAATTTAGCCGCGACACGAGAAAACCAACAAAGTGGTTGTGCGCCAAGGGCAGACTCAAATCAGCCTGGGCATCTGCCTATTCCGATCAGACTCTTCGCTCGGCGCTTTCAGGGTAGTTAAGGGTCTAAGACTCTGATCAAACTGGGCAGATGTCCTGGCTGATTTGAGCCTTCGCGTGGCGCACAACCACTTTGTTGGTTCTCTCTTGGCGCGGCTCAGTTATAGAAATGAGCCAAATAACGTTGCTGAAGTTGCCTGCCTGATAGGATAATCAGAATTTTTCCCATGAATATGAATTGTATTTTATCAAAGCAGGGCTCTAGACAAGAGGGAGTATTTGGTGATAATAAGGGATAATTTTTGTTGGTTCTGCATAAAAACATATGTTGTGACCCCTCATCTGAACCGTCTCGACGAGACGGTTCTGATGAGGGGTCACAACATATGGTTTTAATGAGAAATAAGAAAAATTATCTTTAATTATCATCAAATACTCCCTCTTATCTAGAGCTCTGCATAGTGAATGGAAAACAACGTGTTTCATGGCATTGTTCATCACGGGGTGAAATATAGAATTGTATTTCGGGAAAAAAATGTATGTACGCTTTTGTGTTTCTTAGGGGCAAATGTAGATCCCATTGCAATAAGATGAGATCTGACTATAAAACTATTTCGTAATGCCATTGGTTCTGACCTTTAGGAGGCCCTCCCCGAAGAAGGAGTGTGTGTTTGAGGGGGAGAGAGAGAGAGAGAGGGTGGGGGGGGGGGGGGGGGGGGGGGGGGGGCTCAGTGCACCTTTTCCCCTGAAATGAATGCTCAAACACCCCGTAATGTTTTGAACATATTTCGTCAGCTGATGAGAGTTGCATCTATGAATAAAACTCATCAGATATATAAACAGGTAAGTCAGAAAGTCAGTGTTGCTAGAATAACTTAGGGTGACTATTGCTAATTTTGATAGGTAATAAGGGGGCTCTTGAGGGGGGGGGCACAGCCTAAGAAGCCAAATCATTAAAAAAAAACATTGTGACAGTGCCCCCTAGCTCCCCAAAATTAAGAATTCGCTGCCCAGCTCCCTTAAAATAATTGTAAGTACTCCCCAAATCTCTGAAAAAGGGCCTTTCTCTCCAGCTCCCTAAAGCCCATGGGAGAATCTCCTATACCTTCAATTTCAAATAGTCTCAAATCTTATTTTGGAAACTCTTGCATTTTAGGAGGTTGCAGAAAAAATGTTGTGTGATGGTAAAACCATAAAGAGAATTGCCTGTTTAAAGTTAGCTAGTATTCTAATCTGCATAAGTATAGGGACACTTAAAACCATTTATTTCTCATTTGTCCCAAATTGAAAATTAATGGTTTTTAGGAGTCCCAATATCTAGCCACATTAGGGTATCTCCTGTAAGGAAAATGGGTACAGTTTCAGGAGAAGAAATTCTTGTCGTTTTTGCTTCTCTTCACAATGGGGCAATGGAGGTCAAGTCTTAAATAATCCTCCACTTGAAGCAAATTCTTACCTCTAATAGTAGAATTTCCTTAAAGAGTTGACTCCTATTAAGAGGTGTTGAATAATCCATTGCAACAGACAGGATGCCACAAAAGTTGTACCTAGTACCACTTCTTATAAATTGCGAACAAATGACAGTTTACCTACACACCATAACGCAAATTTGCGAAAACACGTTTGCACAAACTTTGTGGATACGAGTTTTTGTAAATTGTGATAAGGTACCTGGTAAACTGCCATGCTTTTTCTTCAATTTTACAAAGGGGAACAACCTTTGAAATCCTAGTTCTCAGTATAAACCACCAGCTTAATTCACAGCAGAGCCCTAGATAAGAGGGAGTATTTGGTGATAATTAGGGATAATTTTTGTTAATTCTGGATAAAAACATATGTTGTGACCCCTCATCTGAATTGTCTCATCGAGACAGTTCAGATGAGGGGTCACAACATATGGTGATGAGACAGTTCAGATGAGGGGTCACAACATATGGTTTCAATGAGAAATAAAGAAAATTATCCCTCAATTATCATCAAATACCCCTCTTATCTAGTGCTCTGTTCACAGGCGGACAAAGAGCATTACATGGAGTCTTGTATAAATGAGCTTTGTGCTGCATCTGAAGACAAACAGAAAGTGGTATGTGATCACTTGGAGGCCTACGCCGAAAAATGTGCTTGTGAGGGTATTCTGGTGAATTACAGAACAGAAGATCTTTGCCGTAAGTTATATTTTACATTAACATGCTCATGCAATGAATACAAATGTAGCACATGCTTCCTGTGTAACATGCCAGGCCGCGTAGCACAGTCGGTAGCGCATTTGACTCAAGATTTACTTTCCTCTGAATGTCTTCTCTGCTCTTGAAGGAACTCTTTAAGATTTTAATTTCTGTTGCATACGTTTGAACGACTCTCCACCCCCCCCCCCCTCCCACAAAAAAAAGAAAAAAAAGGGAAAAAATATATAATGGTTGTGTGACTTTTATCAAGGTTCCCGAATAAGTCGGATCATATATAAACAGCCGAAGTCATTATTTCTCACAAATGTTAAGAGGTATTTTTCCACTTCCGTTTCATGTAACAACCGTTGTACAGGCCATAAAAATGTCATACGAAGCTCAGCCTGTGATGAACAAGCGATGGTTTTAGCTTTTAACCTTAACCCATTCTATTCGGGATACCCCTTTAGGGGTATTTGGGCAAACAGTTTGGACCCAGATCAGGCCCCACAAACGTGGGGCCTGATCTGCAATCCAAACTGTTTGATGCCAAGACATCATTTCTACAAGAATTAGTTAGACCAATATTGTCAAAATATTTTTGATTTTTGATGCAGACGACAATTTTAGTAGACGATAAAAAATACCCAGAATGCAATGGGTTAACACTGTTCTCTTCAATTTTGACTTACTATGCTTTTAAATCAAACCAATAGAATTAACCTGTAGTCCTAACAGGAGATCTGGCTTACTAAAGGTATGAAAGGGAACATCGAAATGAATTTCGAAATGCCGAAATCCTGAGTTTTGACAAACTTAACAAATCGCACACAGCAAGAACATGGTTCGCATATTCGAAGGACAAAATGTTGCGCATTTTCATGGTATTTTTGTGCGCTCCCATATATGTACTGGCGTGCGACCATTGGCGGACATTTTTAGCGCGCCTTTGTGAAGCAAAGGAGAGCTTATGCTATACCCCCGGCGTCGTAGTCCGAGTATGCTTTCGCGTTCGTAGTCGCGTTTGCGTTCCCGTTCGCGTCTGTTTCTGTGACCAGTTTAACCCATGTTAAGCATTTGCGTTTAGGTCTTTTTTTTTAACAAAGTATAAGGGCTAGAGTAATGAAACTTGGTACACACTTACATCAGCACATGATCATCTGAATACCTATATGCTCCATGTAAGACCTTGACCTACTGGACATGGTCTACTGACTTTGAAAAAAAAATTGGTTAATGTAAGTTAAGCTTTTGTGTTTAAGTCAGTTTCAGTTGGAATTACAATATTTGGTCAGCCCTTGTATCTAGACGTGGGCATCTGAGTGTAACCAGCCATGCAGGACAGTAACCTATATTTTTACGCTTCACTGACTTTATGATATTTCTCAGTCCCTATTTGGGTTACAAGTATGATACTTCGCACACACTTACACATGGACAAGAAGATCATTTCAGCAGCATCCTCCATGTATGGATTTGACCTATATTTTTCTTCATTGACTTCCGGATACGCTTCACTGATTTTATGATATTTCTCATTCCCTATATGGGTTTGGGCCATGATACTTGGCACATACTTACGTATGGACAATATCATTTCACAACCACCATCCATGTATGGATTCAACCTACATTTGGTTAATAAACTTTACGATACGCTTCACTGATTTTGTGATAGTATTCAGTCCCTAAATGGGTTAGAGCAATGATACTCGGCACACACCTACATATGGACAGGACCATTTTAACACCATCATCCATATATGGATTTGACCAATATTTTGCTTCCTTGACTTTAAGATATACTACACTGACTTTGTGATAATTCTTAGTCCCTATAAGGGTTAGAGCCATGATACTTGGCACACATTTTAACATTACCATCCATTTTCGGATTTATATGCTTCACTGACTCAGTCATAGTTTTAAGTCCTTATATGGATGGTAATCATTACACTTGATACTCACATACATTTGGACATGAGCTTTCCAATACCACCATCGCTGTGAGAGTCAAGCTCCTGTAAGACACGCTTTGTTCTCTTCCGACAACTCTTGTTTTTTGTTTTTTTTTGAACTGGTAACCTACTTAAGTTATACAGTTAGGCTACGTTTTTATAAATATACTGGATGACTGTCGGTATTATACCGATTTATATTTTAAAGTAGACTGTAACTTGTGCCTATAACATGTGGCATACACTGTATGCCGTACTCCTCTCGAATTTATGTGAGGTGACGTCATAGATCTGTAACCATAGCAACTATAGAATTACAAACCGTTGTCAGTTACTGGCGAAAGTATGTGCACTTAGTACTGGTTAACCGCTTAGAAGGTCTAAGCCTGCCCAGGAATAGTGTGGTTAGGTTAACTGACCGTCCCACTATGACCATAGTTGTTTACCGTGGACGTTAAGCAACAAATCAATTTATCAATCAATCAATCAATTAATTTCAGTTGTTCACCCCATACGTGAACAGCATTATTTTAATTTTTATGTTCGGATTCAAGTAACATTCCTCATAAGGTCGCCAGTGGCATCATTGGAAACCTGTTCTTTTCAGAATGTATGCTACCCAGCAGGTATATGACGTCAGAATGACGTCGCACTGACGTCGATGCGACGTCATCGACGTCAGAGCGACGTCATTTCAACGTCATGTGCCTGCTGGGTAAGTTCGACAGATTTTCTTAAAACTTAGGGGACGGAATTGAGTTATGTAAAATATGTATATTGCATTGTTTATTAAGCTTTCCAACCGCTGTCTCAGGAATACTGCCGGAAATAACTTTCAACAAGAAACCATGAAAATTCACTAAAGTCTATGATTTTTTGCAGAATCTTTTTGGCCATTGGGTGTCGCTACATGTGTCTTTTTCTTTCTTAGCCAAGAAATGTTCACTCGGCTATGTATACCGTTCCAATATGCCAGCTTATCCCAAAACATGTTTCTATGTCTGGCATGACGCACATGAAGACCATCGACAAACCCGAGTTTCTGGCTGTTTCTGCCCAGACGGACAGTATATTCAGCATGGCGTGTGTGTGACGGCAGACAAGTGCGAATGTAAGGTTGGCGACGAGATATACATTCATGGGGAAAAAACAAAGATGTCCTGCCGGCATTGGTAAGTCAAACTGCAATGATCTCATTGTGGGAGGAGAGCCGGAAGCTCAAAAGGGTATAACTGGCCTGCTGATCTCACGGTCCTGGGTCTAAGACCCGCTGGAGGCGAGAATCTTTTCAACCGTAAACCGGGTCCCATTGCACACAGCCTATTATTATCACCCAGCCCTCATCCCGATAAGATTAAAATACTGTTGAAAAGGACGTAAGACGCAAGTCATCCATCCATCTTATAAAAAATAGGGATAACACAGTCCAGTAGGCAAACAAGGTTGTAACTGCATTGGATCAACGTTGCTTTAATGTTATGATGTTTAATCAGCACTGAGTCAATTTTGTTTCATTTTTGTGTGTCCACTGGGAGGGCTGAATTCTCCTAAGATCGTGACTGACAAATGTGTTTGTTTATTAGTTAACCTAAACACAAATTACTCATGGTGAGCTACGGTGATCCATCAGGCACACACCGTTGAATCTATATTGAATTATCGTCAATTTATAAGTTATTTACTTAAGGAATGAATTTCATTTTTCTGAGGTTTATCGAAGTGTAAACTACATTGGGTCACGTGCAAAGTGAATGAACCCCGAAGGGGTTCATGTAAACTTTGCTAGTGACCCAATGTAGTTTACACTTCGATAAACATCTGAAAAATTAAGTTCATTGCTTATATTTACATTCGTTTTAATCAAATTTTTCATGAAAAATATTGTATAAGCGCCAAAATTGAAGCAGTAAAACACGTACACGCACTTTTTATTGCTAACGGCAGAACGGCATGTATGACGTCATGACGGTGCTGACGTCCAATCAGGTTGTAGAAAGCCATTGTTTATTTTGACGTCATTGGCGTCGCGTGTCTCAATGTAATTATTGGAATGTAAACAACATTACGTTCCAATGGTTTACTGTAGGGCTTTTCAGTAAATACACCAAGAATGTAAATATTATTGTATGTTTCCAGTGGGTGAGCTATCACTACCACCGATCCGTCCGTCGTTCACTTCATTCCCAAATGTTATAATTTTTCCAAGAAATGAGCCATCAAAGATATTCAAATGAGGTGGATCAAAATACATGCACATGTAGAACTACGGTTGGCATGTCACCCAATGTAAACTCCGAAAGACTCTTCAGAAGCTGCCTCCCAGTTTCAAAATGATAATACATTTAAAAAAAAAAGGAAAAAAAAAGATGGTGCGAATGGGAGCGGGCCTATTCTTTCCCTTTTGTATCCATGGGACTAGTCTAAATGTTGGTCAAATGACAATGGACTCAAGGTCTCAAGAGCCATAACTAACGTTAGTCTCTTTCAAAGTATGCAAATGAACTACCGAATATGACCGCCATTCTCAAAAATAACAAAACATACAAATGACATTATCGTTAGAAGTGCGAAACAGATCCTGGCCCAACTTGGCTAGGATGATCCTTGCATGAATATTTTTTTCGGAAGATGGCCACCATTGTTAAAAATAATGAAACATGAAAACTTTAATATTATCAAGAATCGCTGAAAGGATTTTGCCAATATTAGAACCATCCTTGCGTTAAACTCTCTTACTTTCATAAAAGATAGCATCAATTGCTGTAAATAGTAAAACATGCAAAATTACATTTCATTGGCCGCGACACGAAAAAAAAACAACAAAGTGGTTGTGCGCCCAGCGCAGACTCAGATCAGCCTGGGTATCCGCCCAGTCTGATCAGGGTCTTCGCTGTCCACATAGAGGTAGCTTAGACCCTTAGCTACCCTTTGAGTACTGAACGAACAATCTGGTCAAATTGGGTGGATGCCCAGGCTAATCTGAGTCTGCGCTGGGCGCACAACTACTTTGTTGGTTTTCTCGTGTCATGGTCACATGTATCATAGCGTTGTCAGGTTCCTGCTGGGAAAATTTACCCGTTCTGAAAGCGCCAAAATAACATTAAGAGATGTTAGTCAAATATGACAACAGCGTTGAGCCAACTGATCGTCATCTGGAGCTGCACTGCTTGGTTAAACAATGTTTTATTCAATTTTGAAATGTTATATGATACATTCAGAGCACACAGGATTTTTTGACACCGATCAAGGCGTGTATACACATAACCTACACTGTTTATCTTCCAGCCTAAGAAATCCTAATAATATCACGGGTGACAATGTTTCAAATTGACCTTCAAGGAGGTATATTGAAATGTCATTTGACTATTTAATGATTATCAGAAAACATTTAACCTTTAACATTATTTCAAAACATCCTCTCATCGATTTTTGCGGTTCACGAATGGGTCTCGGGTAAGATTTCTCTAGCTAGAAAAGGTATTCCAAAAAATCGAAAAATGTCATGATATCAATTGAACCTGGACACGAGAAAACCAACAAGGATGTTGTGCGCCCAGTGCAGACTCAGATCAGCTTGGACTACCGCCCAGTCCGATCAGACTCTTCACTAAGGGCTTAAAAGGTGGCTAAGGGTCTAAGGTACCTCCATGCGGACAGCGGAAACCCTGATTAGACTGGGCGGATGCCCAGGCTGATCTGAGTCTGCACTGGGCACGAAACCAAATTGTTGGTTTTCTCGTCTCGCGGCTCGTTTTGTTTTTTACATTCGTGTAGTTAGACCGAATGATATGAAACAGATTTTTGGAAAACCTTTTATAACGAGAAAAATCTTACCTAAGATACGTCAGTTAACCACGAAAACTAATGACAGGATGTTTTCAAACTGACTACGGAAAATTTCAATATACCTTCGCGGAGGTCAGTTTGAAACATTACCATCCCAGAATATAATATAGCTATGACGAAAGATTTTTTCTCAAATTTTGCAAAGGTTTTACATCAGCCATTTTTGGGTGCTTCAAGGTTTGAAAACAGTCATTATGGCATTTGGGCTCGTTGTTTTTAAGCCCCCGCCACGAAGTTGGGAGGGGCATATAGTTTTGCCCTCGTCCATACGTACGTACATATGTCCGTCTTTACGTCCGTCCGTCAGACTTGGTAGTACTGTTCTTAACTCCGCAACTTCTCCTACAGTATTTAATGCAGAGAGTTGAAACTTGCAACACAGCTCAGACATGCATTGAACATGTCAATAAAGGAAACAGAATTTTGATTTAGGTCTTTATTGTAGAGTTGTGTCCCCTTGGATAACATGCCTATTTTGATCGTTTTTCACATTTGTAGTACTGTTTGTGTCTCCACAACTCCTTCTACAGTTTTTGATGCAGAGAGTTGAAACTTGCAACACAGTTTAGACATGCATCGAACATGTGCATAAAGGAAACGGAACTTTGGAACTTTGATCCAGGTCATTGTGGCAGAATTATATCCCCTTGAATGACATACATATTTTTGGCCATATTTCACACTTTAAAGTACTGTTTTTGTCTCTGCAACTCCACCAATAGTAGTTGATGTAGGGATTTGAAACTTGCAACACAGTTCAGACAAGCATTGAACATGTGCATAAAGGAAACAGAACTTTGGGTCAGGTTTTTATTGCAGAATTATGTTCCCTTGAATGACATACATTTTTTGACCATATTTCCATAGTTTATATACAAGCTCCTCTTTTTCATTGCTCCACCGGCCTTACATTACAGCTATATTGGTAATAACAATACCTCGAACAAGTTTGCGTTTCAGGGTGGTAGGGTCAAGGTCAAGGTCACAGTTGCTATTTTCAGAAAAAAATTGGACATCTCTCTAGCGCTTTTATTTATGGTCCGATTTTGATATAACTTCACATAAATGTTAAGTTTAACAATATCTTGAATAAATTACCGTTTAAGCACCGCAGGTCAAAGGTAAAGGTCACAGTTGCTATTTTTTAGAAAAAAAAACTTTATCATCCCTCTAGCATTCATTGACAATTTTGATGTAACTTCGTCCATATGTTTAGTGTGACAATATCTTGGACAAGATGGCGATCCAGAATTTTAGGGGCAAGGTCAAGGTCGCATTTGCTATTTTTAGAAAATACATTGTCATCCCTCTGCAATGATTTTGACATAACTTGACACAAATGATAAGCATGACAATATCTTGGACAAATTCACCTTTCAGCATTGTTGGTCCAAGGTCAAGGTCACAGATGCTATTATAGGTAAATGTAAATCTTTGTCATGGTTCTAGCGCCTTTATTTGTTAACTGATTTTGATATAACTTCACACAAATATTAAGTATGACCATATCTTTGGACAAGTTTACCTTTCAGGGTTGTAGATTCAAGGTCAAGGTCACTGTTGCTATTTTTAGAAAAAAACTTTTGTCATCCCTGTAGCACCTTTGTTTATTGACAGATTTTGATGTAACTTCACACAACTATGTCTTAACACATTACTCATCTAGTGAGGCATATGGCGGGGGCATTCGTCACCTTTAATGATTGTCTAGTGTTCATAGATGCTCATTTTCTGTTTTACAGTGATTGCAATTATGGTATGTGGCGTTGTGAAGACATTGACTGCCCGGCTCTATGTACGATACATGGTAGCATCCACGTGGATACATTTGATGGGAAGAAATTCACATTTAAACCTCCAGAAGGGATATGTAGCTACAAGCTTGTTACAGTAAGGCAGTCTGTCAAACTACCAGATTAACGAAACAATTATTTGTTTCATAAAAAAATAATAATAAGATAAATATTCAAATAAATAAAGTGAATAAACGTTTTTGATTACGCGAATTTCGCTTGCTATTGCATTAGCCCAGGCCTCTGAAGTCCTGGTTCACGTTACATACTAATGCAGATGTGCTACTTGTTGCTATTGTGATGTTATGGTGACATAATGATGTCCCCACATCACCCTGTTGGCATTATTTATTGTAATTATGAGGTCATATAAAATCACGAGTACATCACTATGATGTCCAAATCTATCCCAAAGATATAGATCCGGTAAATGTAATTACCAGTTTTGCGAGGAAAACTTATATTTCATTACCTGGAAAGTTTTTAAATGCAAAAGTTCAACAATTTTGCGTTGTAATGTATGAAAATACATAGTTAACATATACTGAGTTTACCTTCACGGTGTGTGTTTTTATTATGTCCCCCCACGAAAGGTGAGGGGGAACATATTGTTTTCATTGCGGATCACGGGCGTCGGCGTCAACGTCGGCATGACAGTTTCTTGCGTGCGCAATATCTCTTGAACCAATAGATGGAATTTCACCAAACTTGCATGGATACATTATTGGGACGAGTTTAAGAGCTGATTAGATTTTGGTGACCTTGACCTCATTTTCAAGGTCACTGGAGGACTTAGATGACAATTTCATGTACCCACTTTGCGTGCGCGATATCTCTTGAACCAGTGGATGGAATTTCACCAAACTTGCATGGATACATTATTGGGACAAGTTTAAGAGCTGATTAGATTTTGGTGACCTAGACCTCATTTTTAAGGTCACTGGAGGACTTCGATAATAATTTCATGTACCCTTATTATCTCCTGAACCAATGGATGGAATTTCATCAAACTTGCATGGATACATCATTGGGACAAGTTTAAGAGCTCATTAGATTTTGGTGACCTTGACTTTATTTTCAAGGTCACTGGAGGACTTCAATGAGAATTTCTTGTACCCACTATATCTCCTGAACCAATGGATGGAATTTCATCAAACTTGCATGGATACATCACTGGGACAAGTTTAAGAGCTAATTAGATTTTGGTGACCTTGACCTTATTTTCAAGGTCACTAGAGGACTGAGATGACAATTTCCTATTTCCACAATATCTCATGAGCCAAAAGATAGCATTTCACCAAACTTGCTTGGATACATCACTGGGACTAGCTTAAGAGCTGGTTAGATTTCGGTGGCCCTGACCTTATTTTTAAGGTCACTGGAGGACTTACATGGCAATTTCTTGTACCCATAATATCTCATGAACCAATAGATGGAATTTCACCAAACTTGCATGGATAAATTACTGGGACTAGTTTAAGAGCTGATCAGATTCTGGTGACCTTGACCTCCTTTTTAAGGTCACAGGAGGACTTAGATATGTGAAAATTTCACTGAAGTTGATATATATCTCATTAGCCTTTGGCTAGATTTCCACTTTACTTTCATAGATATACTTTTGGGACGATCTCAAGAGTTTACTTTGTTTTGATTACCTTGACCCCATTTTCAAGGTCAAAAGGCTACATAAAAATGTTTATTTTTTCTTTTAAAAAATAGTTCTATCTTGATCCAATTGACAGATATTCATCAGACTTGCATGAATATATTGTTGTGACCGGTTTAAGGCATGTTTAGTATTTGGTGATCTTGACCCATTTTTCAAGGACATAGTCATATATGTAGGATATCTTTAGAACTAGTGGATGGATTTTCTCCAAACTTGCCTAGATATTTTACTTGTACATGCTTTATATTCATAGGGGATGGGAAATGGACTGGTGGGGGGACATAAGTTTTTCTGTGAAAAACATTTCTAGTTGAGTATAAGTTTGAGATAATTTTCTTATTGCTTGTCTAAAACATGCTTTCTAATGCACTTACAATTATAACGCGACGTCTGATTGGATAAAGTCAAAAATTTGCGACAGTATATTCTGCGATATACTGTCGGAAACCTGACGTCATTATAAAACGTCGCTTCTCATTGGCTGACGTTTGCTTTTACGCTGCTGAAAGGGTTTGCAATGCGAGCAAAGAAGTACACTTTGAAAGGTGAGAATGTGAAAAAGTGCATTAGAATGGGGATAACTATATTGAAAATTGTGGGAGGTAAATTGTCGGTGGTGTTATGGTCGCAAATTCCGTTTTACGGCTCCGCTAGCGTGTCGCCGTGAAACGAAATTTCAGACCATAAAACCGACGATTTACCTCCCCAAATGACAATTTTGAATACAGTTATCCCCCAATTTATATAAAAATAAGGAAAATTATCCCAAAGTTTTCCATGTTATCCTTTTTTGCCTGCAGTGTTCGTTCTCAAAATGTTTATAATAATTATCATGTTAGTCGTGAAATTGCATGTAAATAAACGGCGCTGGACTACGCATATCTCAGACCAGCCTGCACATCCATGCAGTCTAGTCAAGGCCTTTACTGTCCGCTTGCATGTTTAGGACCGAAGGAATTACTATGATTCTTGCTACGAAAACGTGCTCAAAGTTGTCAACTTTCTTTAAGCCCCATCGGGTGAGCTGTATTTATCAGTATACAAAAATAAATTGCATTTGTTAGGTTTAACAGAACGCAGGGAAATCTACTGTTGTAAATAACAGTATACAAAAAAATAATTATAAAGGGAGAGCATTTAGATTAATTTTGACAAACATTTATTTAAACACCGCTTAATATTAAAGACAGAAAATTTTTCAATGACGTCAGTTATGATGGCGCTTAAAAAATGATGGAAGCAGGGATTGCGGCCTTTAAATTGTCACGAGTCTGTTGTGCGCCTATAAAAATTTCCATAACTATGCTTGCTGCTGTAGTCGTTCAGCTTTCTAACATTAATACCTTTATTTGAAGCTCTGCACTAAATTTTCTTGCAGACTGTGAAATGAACACACTTCAATGGGATTTTAGATAAAAGCTGACAAACATTTGACACGGTGCTGTAGGCTGCCTGGATTCCCAGACTGGTAAATGTCTTTGCTGTATCGGAATCTTAAGATAGGTTTTTGCATGACACGACTATAAAATATGTTTCAGCCCGTTGATGGAATGGAGGATGAGGTAGATGGGTTGACAGTGTCAGTTGAAACAAAAAAGAGCGGCCAGTACGAGCTGAGAGAGATAACCGGTACTCATGTGACACTGAATAATCCAGCGAAAAACAGAAAGATTGATATAGAGGTCAAGGGTGACACAGTTAAAGTAAATGGCGAAATTGTAACAACATGGCCGTTTAAGAACAGTTTAGCCAGGATTCATCAAGCGACCTCGCTGTTTTACTTAGTAAAACTCTTTGGAGCGGTGCTTATGATCGGACCAGGTCGGACTTACGTGAGAATGGAGCAGTTCTATCATGGCAAGGTAATTCTTATCACTAGATAAACAGAGTATTTGGTAATAAGTCTATCACTATTGAGACATAAACCTAGCCGGCCAATGATGTCATCATGCCGGCAGTGCGACGTCATTTCGACGTTTCATGCCCGCTTGGTAGCGCAGAAGTTAACCATTTGCATTACATTCTCCGTTTACATACAAGTACAAGATCACCAATTTAGCGTGTAAAAGAAATCAGAAAGGATCACGTTTGTCGCACCTGCTTTAGCAAGGTGTGATGTAGGAGTTCACTTTTCCGTCTGTCCGTCAGTTATTCCGTCCGTACGTCCGTCCGTCTGTCCGTCCGTCCGTCGTCCACAATTACCTCGATCCTAGCGTTTGAAACCATTTCTCTCAAATCATGGTACCTTCAATCATCAAAATTGGTATAAAGTTTCTTTGTAGAATGTTTTCAAGGAATGTCGCTCATTTTCTACCCTTGACCTATATTTTAGGCTCTGCTGCCTCTGTATAATTTCACCTCCAAAATTAGCTCGACCATAGTGTTAAAGTTCATTTCTCTCAAAACTATTATACCTACAATCATCAAAATTGGTTATAAATTTTCATCTAAGAATGTTATTGCGGATTTTTACAATGTTTCTACCCTTGACTTATATTTCACGCCCTGCTGACTTTGTAAAATTTCACGTCCAAAATTACATTGGCCATAGCGTCCATTTCTCCCAAATTATGATACCTACAATCATCAAGTTCTTGAGACATGTTGCACACTTTCTACCTTGACCCATATTTCACACTCTGCTGACTTCCTAAAATTTAGCATTCAAAATTACATTGACCCTAGCATTTAAATCCATTTCTCTCAAACTATGATACCAGTTCTCTTTGAACACAATGCGTATACTCATCAAACCTGGGATGAAGCTTCTTGGAATGGCCTTCTGGGATGCGGCTATTATTTGTGTGCTTGACCTATACATGTAGCTCATGCTCTGTCGGCATTGAAATTTTGACATCAACATGGCATCCACATTTTGCATTTACGCTAGTTTTAAAGTACAGTTCTCACTAAGCCACCCACTAACAATCATCAGACATTGCATAAAATGTTTTCTTAAGCTGGCCTTACCGACTGTTTAACTACTTTATACTTTTTTATGCCCCCAACTTCGGAGGGGCATATTGGTTTGGGCCTGTCCGTCCGTCCGACCGTCCGTCCGTCTGTCCGTCCGTAACACTTTAGCAGCTAGAAAACTCAAGAACTGCTTATGCTAGGAGCTTGAAATTTCACATGTGGCATGTACATGAAAAATATGCAGACCCGTATTTTTTCTATTTTTCCGCCAGTCACGTATTTCCAGAGTTATGCCCCTTTTTTGACTTAGTCTGTGGAACCTTGTGAACAAAATATCTCAAGAACCCCTGATGCTAGGATTGTGTAATTTTGCAGGAAAACATTGCCAAATGTGTAGATGACCTGATTAACTTTTGACAAAAATTCGCGATTTTTTTTCAGCGAGTTATGCCCCTTTTTCAACTTAGTGCATTGTAAGCCTATGGGACATTGTGAACAAAATATCTCGAGAACCTTTAATGCTAGGATTATGATTTCTTGCATTTAGATATTGCCTAAGGTCTATATGACCTGATTAACTTTTGAAAAAGAAAAGTGCATTTTTGACAGAGTTATGCCCCTTTTTCAACTTGCGAACAAAATATCTCGAAAACTTTTGCTAGGATCATGATATTTTCCAGCAAGATATTTCTCAAGGAGTAGACGACCTGATTAACTTTTGAAATAAAAATCATAAATTTTTGACCAAGTTAAGCCCCTTTTTTGACTTAGTGCATTGATGCCTATGGTACAAAGGTACCCTTACATATGGTCAAGAATGGTAAAAGATAGGAACTTGAAACTTCATACACATGATCAGTATGGAGTAAAAGCTAAAACGTGTTTTTTTCTGTTTTTGCCTGTCATGTATTTCGAGAGTTATGCCCCGTTTTCGACTTAGCCTGTGGAACCTTGTGAACAAAATATTTCAAGAGCCCATGATGCTAGGATCATGGTTTTTTGCACGATGTCATCGCCCAAGGTAGAGATGACCTGGTGAACTTTTGAAAATAAATAGTTAATTGTTTACTCGAGTAATGCACCGCTTCCAACTTAGTGCATTGTTAGCCTATTGAACCTTGTGAACAAAATTTCTCGAGACCCTAATGCTAGGATCCTGATTTTTTGCAGGAAGATATTGCCTAAGGTTTGGATGACATGATTAACTTTCGAAAATAAATCTTAAATTTTTGACTGAGTTAAGCCCCTTTTTCGACTTAGTGCATTGAAGCGTTTGATACAAAAGTAGGTAAAGGTTATCGGACGAACCTTCTTTATAGGCAAACATATGGTTGGGGGCATAGTGTTTCATAAACACATTTTCTAGTTTTCCATTATTTCATAAGCTCTTGACTGTGAATTTTACGTCCAAACTTTGATTACATCCTTCTAAGCTTGTTCGTTTTAATGTATCAAACCTTTTTACAAAAATTCATAAAACCCGAAGTAACCATGACCTCTTCTGCTGTAGCAGAGCAAGGCAGGTGCGACATAACATTCTGCGGAATTCTTGTTTGTCACGGGGATACATGTAGCAGGAGGAATCTTCTATCATATTATTCATATTATTCAAGATTATTGAAGAAATGCTAGTTTTGACAGCCATCAAGAGCGTATCTGTCTATACGCAAATACTTAGTGTGTATTGAAATTTTGTCGAATTGACAAAATTTCAACACTCACCAGCGTATTTGCATTCTGAAATATTACAAATTTTGCAAGGTGCGAATCCACTCATCAACTAATCTGTTTTGGTCGCTATTCCTTTTATCGATTGTTACCCCAATGATAAATTGATATCCAATAAAACTGTCGAAACAAGTACTGGTTCTTCAATTTCAAGGAGTGATTCCAAGAATGGGAAACAAGTGAGAACCTCGGTTCAGCTAAAATCAATCGATGGTTTGTCTATTTACCAGATCAGTGTTAGTTTGATCAACTTTGGTTAAACCACTGTCATACCGCGGTTGATGATCGAACTCGCATAAGGTATTAATGCAGACTGCCAACTGACCTGACAATATGAAATATCTTAAGGGTTAAACACCTTGATTTTTGCTTAAGGGGTATACAACTTGATAGGGTGTATTATGTAATTGCATCTTGTTACGCCCTAACCAACCCCTCTGACGAGGAGATTCCACTTAAAAATTCAGGTAATTACATGTAGGTAATGTGATGTAATAAATTCCATTGTATAGCGCCTGATCTTACTTACGCTAAGCTTAATGAATACATTTTAGGTGGAGCAATACTGTCATTTTCATTTTTGCCTCCCTTCTCATTAGGGGTCAGTATCAACGGGGGCAGATTCTTCCTTTTAAGAGCAGACTCCTTTTTGGAAGGGTTTTATAGTCCAGGGAAACAAAGAGTCACACTAAAAATGCTCTGTTTTTGTTAATAATGGAAACAACTTCTAGGTGAAGCCATACTACCTATTGCGCGGGACTTACCCAGCGGGCACATGATGTCGAAATGACATCCGACTAAAGTCGATGCGACGTCATCACGTCACATCGACGTCAGTCCAACGACATTACGATGGCATGGGCCTGCTGGGAAGATAACTCTAGTTCTTTATTCTATATCTAAGGCTAATACAGCATTAACATAATAAGAGGGGTCAATTTTCTAAACTCATCAACCGGAGGTTGCGGGTTTGAGTCCTTCCGCGGCTGTGAGTATTCTCTTAGCCTCCCGCAACTTCATCCTTATATGTGATAAGAGTAACAGTGTAATGTAAAGCGTAATAGTGGCCGTAGAGGCAGTGGGAGTTAGAGACCTGCCTTATTTTTGGCATTGGATATGAAAGACAGAGCCCATCCCTCTCCTTTTGCTACCTTATCATTCCCGAAAAAGGTACCCATTTACAGTTGGTTTGACAGTTCCGGCTGGCTGAGTGGAGCTTCAAACCCACCACCTTCAGCCTGCATCATAACCAACCATCTCTGATCACTCAACTATGCGTTGAATAAGACAAAGCGTAAAACCCCTGTGGCCATATTAATAAAACGACTTAAATCGTTGCTATGCTGTTGTTAGGGCTACATTTCTATGAAGGAGATTCACTACAACTATGAAATTTGCTCTCGAGGAGCAGTTCCTGCAGAGTAAATTTCATAGTTGAAGTGAATCTCCTTCATAGAAATTTAGCCCTAGCAACAGCATAGCAACCACTTAAGTCGTTTTATAAATACGGCCCCAGATCACCCTTTTGTCCATCGTTATATCTTAATTCTGTTACAGGTGTATGGAATATGCGGAATTTACGATTCTAACATAAAAAATGACTTATACTCCCCATCCAATGTACCGGAGAGCAAAGTAGAAAGCTTTGTGAACCACTTCAAAAACACCGAGTGTCCCGATACTACAGAAGATAACATTCCCTGTCCACAGGCTGTGGTAAGTCAGACCCCAGATACACGAAACGTATTTACAAAATTTCTGCGGTCATAAGACGGGGTTTTCCGTTTCAAAACAAGGCCAAAAATCCAGATCCATCATCTAGGATTGGCCTAGATGTTTGGTATAGTTTTAGAAGGGAAAAATCCATGTCATAGCTGAGAATTTCACTAGACTCATTAACATATTTGAGCTGATTTGGGAAAGGTTAACTACCGTCTTATAACCGAATAAACTCGGGGTTTGGTTATAAGATGGTAATTTTCCTTCCAAAGGTAAAACGAGCTTGTGTAATTTACGAATAAGATTGATTATTCTTTTCCAGAACAATCCAAAAAATCTAGATCCATTGAAAGACGGATCTACTTTTTTGTGATTGTTTCGAGAGGAAGAAAGCTTGTACTTTAATTGAATACATATGGTAAGGAGAAGTTTTGTGATAAATATATTGATTATTTTTGTTAAATCTGCATAAAGAAGAAACAAAATTAGCACCTCGTAGAAAGGTATTTTAAGCCAAGCGAACAGTAAAATCAGCACTAAAATCAGCCTGCACATCTGCGCAAACTGACCAGGGTTCGAGGTTTTAAAACGAGAGAATAATCTCGAACTCAAAATAAAGCACACTGATTGGCTGCTTTCGAGCACATGCTCGGAAGCAGAAATCAGTGTGCTTTATTTTGAGTTTGAGAATGTACTCAAGTCTTATAGCCTTGGGGCCAGCCTTTACTTTTCAGTTTTAGCTCACCTGAGCCGAAGGCTCACTGGTGAGCTTTTAGTATAGACATGGTCCATTGTAAGTCTGTTGTCCATCTGTCTTCCATCCATCATCCGTCTATCCGTAGTCCACCATTTTCAAAGATGATCTTCTATAAAACCGCTTGGCCTATCAAAGCCAAATTTCATACGGAGCTTTAGTGGGAGAGTCTTCGAGGACACTGGATCACATGACCAAGATGGCTGCCACGCCCAAGTATGGTAAAAATCTTCCAAAAATCTTCTCAAGTACCTTAAGGCCAATGACCTTTAAAGTTTTGAAGCATTGAGAACTCGGACCCTAAAGTTTTGATTCAAAGGATAATCCTGCATTGACCTTAGCCAAATTTATTGTTCAGAGGATAATCCTGCATAGACCTTATCCTAATCTATGGCACTGTTCAACTTTGGTACGTTATGCTTGTAAATGGGAACATGCTAAAACGTGGATTTTTCAGAACCTATTTAAGTCCAAGGTATAATATTTGGTGTATATAGTTAATTAAATGACCGGATGAAGACATTATGTTGGTAAATAGTAAAGGTCATTATTTGACCTTTGTTTAACGTCACTGAGGTGTTGTCGCCCGTCAACAGTTTCAAATAACTTCTTCTCTGAAGCCACTGTGCCGATTGAAGCCATATTTCATATGGAGTCTCCCTTTGTCAGGAATATCATAATGTGGTCAGGTTGTCTTAGTCGCCATGCCCATATATGGTAAAAACGGCTTCTTCTTCAGAACCGCAAGGGCAGTGACCTTGAAACATGGTATGCAGTACTAGGGGCTCATGCACATCATAATTTGTTCAAATGATTACCATAAGCTGACCCTGACCTAATTTATGGCAAGGTCACCTTTAGTAGTCTGTTATGCTTGTATATGGGAACATGCTTAAACTGTCGATTTCTCAGATTTTTGTTTCAGTCAAAGCCGGGCCACATAGTGCAGTCAGAAGCGCGACTGACGTAACCGGGTTTGATACCCGGTACGGCCGCTTAGCGCAATCGATAGGGCACCTGACTCATAAGTCAGAGGTCCTGTGTTCAAAACCCGGTCTGGCCAAATACTTTCGTTTCTCCTTCCGCTGATTCAAGAAGGGCAGTTGTCAGTTACTGGCGAAAGTATGTACACTTACTACTGGTTTACCGCTTAGGAGGTCTTAGCCTGCCCAAGAACAATGTGGTTAGGTTAACTGACCGTCCCGACATGACCATAGCTGTCTGTCGTGGATGTTAAGCAACAAATTTATCAATCAACCGGCCTCATACTGTTGTACTCCTTCAGCTGATTCAAGAAGGGCACTTGTCAGTTTAAATAGTGAAAGTATGTGCACTTAGTACTGGTTAACCGCTTAGGAGGTCTCAGTCTGCCAAAGAATAGTGTGGTTAGGTTAACTGACCGTCCCGACATGGCCATAGTTGTTTGCCGCGGATTTAAAGCAACAAAACAACAAACAACATAGAATAGTGTATAATATTTAGTATATATGGGTAATTGAATGAGTGGATAAAGACATGATGCTGCGAAAGGACACGGTCGTTCTTTGACCTATCATCGAGATCACGGATGTTCTGTCACCCGTCAAATTTTTCAACATCTCTTCTGAAACCACAGACCAGATTAAGACATGTTGCTATAAGTCAAAACCATTCTTTGACCTTTGTTTAAGGTCACTGAATTCTGTTGCCCTGTAAAAGTTTCAAACATCATATTCTATCAAGCCACTAGGCCGATTGAAGCCATATTTAATGTGGATCTCTGGGCTAGGGGAGAAAAAGTTGCAGCAGGTGGTGTTGGTCACATAACCAACATTTTACCGTATGTAGGCATGACCAAAATGACGGTCATGATGCCTACATTTGAGCCGCGACACGACAAAACCAACAATGTGGTTGTGCGGCCAGCGCAGACAGATCAGCCTGGGCATACGCCCAGTCTGATCAGAGTCTTCGCTGTCCGCACAGAGGTAGCTTAGACCCTTAGCTTTCCTTCAAGCCCTAAGCGAAGAGTCTGATCGGACTGGGCGGACCCTAGGCTGATCTGAGTCTGCGCTGGGAGCAAAACCACATTGTTGGTTTTCTCGTGTCGCGGCTCATTTGGTAAATTCTTTAAAATATTCCTCTCCAGAGCCGAAAGGGCAGTGACCTTGAACCTTAGTTTGTGGCATTGGGGATTGGGCTGTACAATATTGGTATGACTTTGATTTTATTTATGGCAAGGTCATATTTGGTATTTCATGATTTGTATTGGAAAATGCTTGAACAATGAATTGCACAGAAAATATTTAAGTCTTAGGTATAATACGATGGACATCCAAGAAGTCTTGCAAACGCCGTTATAACTAATTTATTAATTGAGCCAAGGTATCAGATTACACCATAAACAGCTCAAGTACACACATGTGCTAAAATCATACATGTGACATACTTTTCTCAGAAACTGGAGGGTTTTAAATGCAAAGGTGTAAGAGGTACAGGTGGGGAAACTGCATAAGCAAGACGCCTTTTCCAAGAGGTGAGGGGAAGAAAATCCCCATATAAATGTTTAAAATTCTTTCAAATTAAACTTGGTGTTCTGAAATGAGTCAATTATATTTAAGACGTCAAATAAGTGACAGTTATCATTTCACTTTATCAAACAAAAGTGGTTGCTAGACACAAAAAAAATATTACAGAATTTTAGCAAATTTCTAGTTTTGAATGTTTGCCTCTGGTTTTGAAGGCTGCAAATGATATTACACAAGGCTCGCAGCTTACATTTTCTTTAATTTCTACATTTTAGCACGAATAATTTTCAATAACAAATAAATATCATTTTAGAACCTACTTCATCAGCTGTGAACACAACTTCTTGAGGTACTCATTTTATATGATATTGGCGTTGCCAAAAAAACATGGCAATCTTCTTTCCAAAAGTAATAATATCTCGACTGACGGAATATCTTAACTGTGGTACCGTAAACTACGTACTTCGGTATCATTTTACGTATCTCACAGCAAAATTCAGATATTTACGAGCATTCTGAATTGAACTAAGGGATCCTATAAAGACGAAGACACCGCCTCACTCCTAATATGAGCCGCGACGCGAGAAAACCAACAATGTGGTTGTGCGCCCAGCGCAGACTCAGATCAGCCTGGGCATCTGCCCAGTCTGATCAGACTCTTCGCTTTGTGCTTATGGGGTAGCTAAGGGTCTAAGCTACCTCCATGCGGACAGCGAAGACTCTGATCAGACTGGGCGGATGCCCAGGCTGATCTGAGTCTGCGCTGGGCGCACAACCACATTGTTGGTTTTCTCGTGTCGCGGCTCATATAAGTATTTTTCCGTTGCCTAGCTACGGCATTTGCAAGATCATGGCGTTTCTGGAAACTGTTTACTAGAAAGAAAGAATGATGCAATGAAGGAATGTGGACTGCTTGATTCACTTTTGATTATCATTTGGCTGATACTTAGCAGTTTGCAAGACTTATTGAATGACCCTCGTATTTGGTATATTATAAACCTGGGCATTTAGATGAATACAATCATTTTCGCATAATGTGCGACAATTTTTAGTACAAATGGTCGAAGGATAAAGAAATGAAATAGTTTTAAACAAACTAGGGGTCTTAGTCAACATTGTTGCTGGAGTAGCTCCCTTTCTAACATACCCTTTGGACAATAGAGATTGATTTTATGCATTTTTTGCATTAAATTACTAAAAGGATGAATATTTTGTAAGGATATGTTGCACTCTCATATAAAAAAACGGGATAAAGTTTCAAATTTATGTAATAATGTTTTTGGCGTCTTCTGGTAACATGCATTGAATAGTCATTGAATTCAAATGAGAAGTTTTATTTGCAATTTTCTTTCAAATAAACGAGTCTTTAAAGTTCCTTTCAAGTGTGCACACAGGCAGGAAGCCAAACAATAATTTTCGAGAATTTCAGATGAAAATTTCTAACATCAGGTAAGATAGAGAAATTTTTATTCAAAGGGAGATAATTTGAGAGTTGTAAAATTTCTAGCTATGGTTGAGGGCGTTTGGTTGGGGTTTCAGGTTAAATGACGTTGTGATTTTACTCACAGACATTAGCGCTAGATATTCGTGAAGTGCAAAGTGCCAACTGCAATGTGCAAAGCGAGTTTTGATTGGAACTACTGATTTTGAATTAAAGGCAATAACTTCATGATTAATGACTGCAAAGTATTTAAAAATCTTCTGCTCAAGAACTTTAAGGCCAATGACCTTAAAACTGTATGTAGCTTTGAGGACTCAGGCCCTTAATGTTTTTTTTATGATGACCCTGCGTAGACTGGCAAGGTCGACCTACATTCTTTATGCTTTAATAAAGCATAAAGAATGTCACTTTTATTTTGAAAATCGTTAAACAGTGGCTATATGAATTGGAAATATGGTTGACTAAATGACTGCATGAAGAAAAAAGATTCCCAAAGCTCAAGGTCATTCTTTCTCAAGGTCACTGAGATTTTAAAATTAAAATATGCACTCCTCTAAAGCCACTGATTTTAAATTTGTTAAAATGAGACAAGTGACAAATTTAGTCTGTTGAAAGTAAGGTCTCAGGTGAGTTACGGCAACATTAGCCCTCTGGTTAGATTTGTCATGATTCAAAAATGTTATACACAGAAAGGAAATGCTCAAATCAATAAGGAACTACTCAAATATAAAATGTAAATTTAACAAATGCAGTCGAACTGCTATCAAATTAGAAAACAACGGCTGAATTTAACTGCCTTTTTCATTTTGTTCTCTGTAATCAGTAAAACTGTCAACATGGGCCGCGACACGACACAACCAACAAAGCGGCAATTGTTCCACACAAATACTCAGATCAGCCTGGGCAACCGCCGAGTCTAATCAGAGTATTGGCTATGCACTTTAAGGGTAGCTAAAGGTCTAAGCTACCTCCTTCTGGCTCCTTGCCAACAGCAAAGATTCCGATCAGACTGGGTGAATGCTCAGTCTGGTCTAATGTCACTATGCTGGTTTTGTCATGTCACAACTAACAACTGCTTTGTTTCCATTATAGAAAGAAACAGCAGAATTCTACTGCCAACATTTTAACAAGCCAGAATTTGTAAAGAACTGCAAATCGGACGCTGACAAATATTACAAAATGTGTGTTCATGATATGTGTGCGGGTCTTGCTCACAGTCTTGGACCCATGTGCCACAATACGGAGCACTTTGCTTTTATGTGCCAAAGGCGAGGAGAGCCATTGAAATGGATTGAATATGGGAATCTGGCCTCAGACTGTTGTAAGTTTTTCAGCATTCCATATTACTGTAAATTCTAAAAACTTGGACCTGAAAAAAACGTAAGTGTCCTACAATGAAACAGTTTGTTTTAACAATGCAGTTATATTTCCAGAAGATGCAGATTAAATGGCAGAGAGTGTATGCCCTGATCAGACTTTAGTAGCAGTCTGAACTGGGTCTGCACGGTTTGATAAAACCTATCTGTCCCAATACTTAGATTTTGATGGTAAGAGGAATTTGGTATTAATCCTGGAGTACTTGTACTAATTTCACTTTAAGGTTAATGGGTATTAATTCCAGCAGAAGCAACCTTGCCATTTTATGTTTTACCTCCTTTAAATTGGATGTGAACTCTTAAAGGAATGAGCAAGTTCTTTCCCTTTAGAGTTCAACTCATTTTCGAAGTGGTTCATCGTTTAGGGAAGCAATCATGAGACCACAAAGTCTGATCCCTTGTGTAAAAATGGCGGAAAACATAAAAAATAAGTAAACATAGATGTTGATGTTGTAATAGGGGTAGCTGAATGACCATCTGTTTGGGAAAGAGCTGCTCATTCGGTTAACTGTGCGTGTCTTTCGTAAACTTGTGTCACTTTCTGTATCTATGTGCTTCTTTCCCTATCGGTTTTGAGAGCGGAATGTGGGATTTGATTGTACATGTATTACTTCATGATCATTGCCCATCTTTTTACTTTTAATACATTTTGCATTGATACAACTGCATAGGGAATGGGGCCAATTTTTGGCCCCAAATTTCTTGATCGAAAGCCCTGTTTCATTAGAATGGCAACAGGAGTGCATGAGTTACTGCTCTTAAATTAATTTAAGATTGACAAATTCAGTCATAACCAATTACCGAAACTTCATGAAACTTAAACTAAAGCTGTATCATCAAAATGCGGTTGTGCACATCAAGTTCCATTAGAATGGCAGTAGTGCATGAGTTATTGCCCTTGAATCAATTTAAGATTGACAAATTCAGCCATACCAAAGTAATCAATGAATAGAATAGTTTAATGAAACTTCTACTATATTAAATCGCCATTATAACATAGTGGTAGTGGTGCATCTTACGTTTTGTCAGAATTGCTTCATTGAGTTATTTCCCTATAATTGGTCATGACTAAGTAACCAATGAATGGAGTTTCATGAAACTTTAAATGATTATGTATGGTCATGACACAGCAGTGCACATTAAGTTTTGTCATTATCGCATCAGCAATGCATGATTCAATGCCCTAGAATTGATTTAAAATCCACAAATCAGAGATAACTAAGGAACCAGTGAACAAAAGTTTATGAAACTAAATTGAAACTGTATCATTATAGTGCAGTGATGCAGAGGCAAGTGTTTAAGAACGGCTTCAGCTTATGCCTCACTTATGTCAGAGTTATTGCCCTTGATTTGATTTACAATCCATAAGTTCAGCCTTAACTAGGTAACCAGTGAATGAGATTTTATGAATCTTAAAATAAATTTAAACCGAATCAGGGCCACTGCGGCGGAGATATGAATTCACCGAATTTGCCTGTTGTATTTCATCGCCCGCCAACATCCGAAACCGAAAGTAGGTTGTGGCACGTCAATGATGTTATTGCTCCAAAACTGGGAGAGGTTTAAATGTGAAAACAAGTAAACGCTTGGTAAAAACAAGAACACCAGTTTAAAGTACCTACGAGCACGCATTCACTGAGATTTATTCTATAAGACTGCATTTGACATCAAAGAAGTTGTCTTGAAAAAAACTGACCACGAAGTAATCGTTGTACTGGAATTGCGTGATCATCCAACCTGATAATAGCTAATCCAAATTACAGTGCTAAAGTTTTGATGAGTATGAAATAATGACAGAAATACTGATTAATCTACTTCAGCAATTATGACCGTAAAACTGACGTTTATGATAAATCAGTGACTGAAACACTGATTATTCTCTTTTAGCAACTACTGAAATATTGATGATTAAAATAAATCAATAACTGAAATACAGCTTAATATCCGTTTCAGCAATGACTGAAATATTTAAGGATTAAGATAAATCAATGACTGAAATACAGTTTACTCTAACTCAGCAATGAGTGAAATTATAATGATTATAATACAACATCTATAACACCCTGTTATCAGAAGTTGACAGAGTATATCCTTTTCGTTAGCATTTCTACACTTTTTAAGCTATTTCAACCCCCTATATTGCTTCTGGCGAAATATTTTGTAAATGTTATGCACATAAACTATAAAAACAAACTGAACACAATGAAAGTCAATTAAGCATTTAGAATCCACAACTAATAGATAGCAGCCAGTGCTCGACGCCAGCAATCGCTGCTCACTTCCAGCATTGAGTAGTGACTGCTGGCATTGAGGAGTGACTGCTGCAAATGTACTAAGATATTATTGGAAATGCGCAATGACTGCTGGGAATGTACAGTGACTGCTTGCAGTGAACCGCTGGTTGTGAGCATTGACTGCTGAGGAAGAACAGTGACTCCTGGCAGTGAGCAAATACTGCTAGCAGTGAGCAGTGACCTCAGACAGTGAGCAAATACTGCTAGCAGTGAGCAATTACCCCTGGCAGTGAGCAAACACTGCTAGCAGTGAGCAATGACTCCTGGCAATAATACTGCGTGCAGTGAGCAAATACTCCTAGCAGTGAGCACATACTGCTAGCAGTGAGCAATGACTCCTTGCAGTGAGAAAATACTGCTAGCAGTGAGCAATGACTCCTGGCAGTGAGTGATGACATCTGATAATGAACAGGACGTGATTTCAGTGTACAGTGACTGCCTATGTAACAGTTAGCAATGACTCCTGACAGTAAGCAGACACTGCTGTAGTGAAGAAAGACGGGCAGTCACATGCCATTCTAATGCACTTATGTATGCAACACGACAACTAAGTTAGATAACGTCAAAAATTTGCAACAGTATATCGGGCGAGATACTGTTGGAAACCCGATGCCATTATGTAACATCGCTTCCAATTGGCTGACGTCGGGTATAAGGTTGGTGAAAGTGTTTGACATGGGTGCAAAGTAGCACATGTTTAAAGGTGTAAGTGTGAAAAGTGCATAAGAATAGGGATAATTGAAAAATGCAATTAGGGGAGGTAAATCACCGGTTTTAAGGTCGCAAATTGCGTTTTACGGGTCCGCTTTTACGAAATTTCCGACCATAAAACAGACAATTGACCTCCGAAAATGATAAATGTGAGCACACCTATCCCCTAATTGCTAACTTGACCCTCTTTATTACAGACGACTATACGCAGTGTAGTGCAGTTGCCGGAACAAAGTATGAGGAGTCCACAAAATGTGACAAACATTGTCATGATCTTGCATCCGGGGATGATTTGTGTGATCCTGAAAATGGGGTACCGGGATGTGTCTGTCCAGACAACCAGGTGTTAAATGAAGAGATGAAAATGTGTGTGGATAAATCAGAGTGTCAGTGTAAGGATGAATACGATATGGAGAAAAGCTATAAGCCTGGGGAGAACCGTACTACAAAATGCAAAATATGGTATGCTTTGTCTGTATATGTAAGTTAAACCATAGTTGTTACCGTAAAAGTTCTAAATATTGGGACAATTCAATCTGGGCAAAAATTGCAGATCCAGATCAGACTCCACCTGAAGGAGCAATCTGATCAGGGTTTGCACTGGTTGCCAATCCATCTTTATCTTTTGGACGCATTACTGCATTGAAAAACCTCAACCGTTCCATTTTTATGACAGTTAAGGTAATTAATGCAGGTGTCCAATTCTTTAGAATGTTTAGAGTAATTTAGGCAAATAGGTTAATATCGACCAACGCAACAACAGTGTACTCTGCCCTTTTTTTTAGACTTTTTATCTTTCTTTCTTTTATTTTTTCACAACTGCTAAAAGTAGTGTGGTAATAGACCCATATGACAGTTTACCATATTTTTTCACAACTGCTAAAAGTAGTGTGGTAATAGACCCATATGACAGTTTACCATATAGCACTATTCTAATTATAGAAAGGAAAACTTTTTTTGTCCAGAGCCTTAGATAAGTAGTAGTATTTGGTGATAATTAGGGATAATTTTGTTAATTCTGGATATAAACATATGTTGTGACCCCTCATCTGAACCGTCTCGATGATGATCATGAAATAAGTTTGAGTTTTGCCAATTTTCGATTGGTCAAGATGGTTAGGGGAAACACAGAATATATATCTTTTTTGTCTGGTAAAATGTAACTTGCAAGGTCACATGAAGGGTACCTGATAAAATGCACATTAGATCTTCACAAGTAAATGATAGATGTGAGGCTTTACCACGTATCGCCATACGCTTAGGATAGGTGGTAATGCCACAGGACCCAAGGGCAGGTGGTAGAATGTCTATGAATAGAAGAAAATCTGTAAGCCAGTGATCTGGATAAGAAAGGGTAACAGGGATACTAAAGGGATTATTTTTCATATTTCTCCATAAAACATACATTAAGACCCCTCTTTTAAACAGTCTGGCTGAGATGGTTCAAATGAGGGGTCACAGTGTATGTTTAAATTGAGAGTTAGAAAAAATATCTATGCATTATCCCTGTTACCCACTTAATTTCTGCGATATCAAAATTTTGCGGTTAAAAGAAAATGACATATTGGCGCATGTTAATTTTGGCGGCCTAGATGTACCATGGCTATAAAAAGATAAAGGAAAGCTGGTGTATTTTTTTGACAATTTTCTTACTATTCTTTTAACAATACATTGTGGCATCTATTAGTCTCACCTCATCGAGGCGATTCTAATGGAATGCCACAATGTATGGTGTAACTTGATGAAAAGGTACCGGTATGAAAAATCTAAAATACTCATCAAATACTCCATTTTATCTAGACCTCTGTTAAACTGTGCATATGTATATGTATTAAATCTATGTAATATTGGCGGACTTATATTTAAGCGCTCTTTGCCTTAACCGCCAATGTCGCCAAAATTCAGTAACCGCCAATAATAAAGGTTTTACAGTAGTACCAGTGCTCCAGTTACGATAGGGTAACAGGGATACGGTTCCATATCTGCATGAAAACATTCATAATGCCCCTCATTTGAACCGTCTTGCCGGGACGGTTCTAATAAGGGGTCACAACATATGTCTTCACTAAAAAAACAAAACAATATCTCCGAATTATCCTCAAAAGGCCACTTTATCTGGAGCTCTGTAGTCCACCATCAAAAGAAAAACAAAACGCACCTTAAAGCACGTGCAAACAATAAAGATTAAGATGACGGTGTCAGAAATGACAGAGACCATATTATATCAAAGATTAAAGTCATTAGAAGTTTCGGTGCCTGTTCCGATGAAATCATTTCCTGTTGTAATTGATGATTGGTTTCATTACAATAAAACAGAAATGTCGATTATCAAGGGGTGCAGGTATATCACAGCTTTTACCTTATGTACTGCATAGTTTTGAGAATAGAACACCCCCTCTCCGCAAGCCAATTTCTCAGGTATAACATTTACATTTTCTTCAATTCATTTGTTTTTAGCACCTGCAAGGACGGAAAGCTTGATTGTATAGACAAACACCCTCAAGTAGAATGCAAAGAAGAGGTCATTTGCCCTCATAACCAGATTTTCATTCAAAATGAACCGTTTTGTCAGAGGACATGTAGAAATACGAAACAGAAGTGTGAAAGCACCAAGCTGGTTTCTGTATGCAATTGCCCTCCAGAGCTTTACAAACTGAATTCGGTAAGAAATTTTTTCATCCATAAGATTATGATAATATTGCTTACCAATTTCCAACAGCCGAAGGCTCCGGGGAAGCTTTCAGAGTAGAAAGATTCCATCATTTATTGTCCTGTGTTTGTCAGTTGTCCGCTGACACGAGAAAACCAACAAAGTGGTTGTGCGCATAGCGCTGACTCAGATCAGCCTGGGCACCCCAGTCTGATCAGTCTTCGCTGACCTCATGGATATAGCTTAGACCCTAGCTACCCTTTAAGCGCTCAGGGATAGTCTGACCAGACTTGGTGGATGTCCAGGCTGATCTGAGTCTGCGCTTTGCGTACAGACAATCTGTTGGTTTTCTTATGTCGCGGATCATCTGTTAACAATTGCTGGACTGATTGGTACCAATTTCCATGTGGGGCCTTCAGGCAAAGGTACAACGATAATTTGTGATTTGAATTCAAGATGAGTGCCAGGGGTAATTACTCTCTTTTTTTAATCCGAACAACAGACAATGCGACTCGGTTGTGGAAACTCCATACTTAACCATAAAAAATACCAGCTGAAATTAGCATAACATTTCACCATAGATTAAAGCCGTTTTGATTACACAGAGTCCATTTATAAATTTTAAATAAAAAGAAAAAAAGTTAAACCGAAATCACTGTATGTCAGGTCAGTACCTTATGAGTTTAAATGGATCATATTGAGATCACCTAGTAGATTATACTAAAATCACTCTTTTTTTGCAAATTTGTGTTCTTTCTTTGTTATCTGTTTTAAAATGGATCATATCAATTTCGAGTTAACAAGTTACAAATCTTTGGTCTCGAAGTAATCTTCATTTAATCTTGACGTTACCCAAAAAATATATGGGATTACACGTATCTTCATTTTCAAGGTGCTTTGTTGAACATTTTTATGTGTCGTTTTCATTCAGTTATAAAATAGAGTTTTTTCCCTTCCAAAACAGTCTCAAAGATCTAGATCCGTCCTAATTTTTTTAGGTTTTTGAAGGGAAAAGCTTCTCAAATATCCAAATTATAAACAACTGACTTACATATTTAGAGAAAAACTCGCCTTATAGCTGAATAAATACGGAATGTCAAACTACCTATAATAGGAATAAATGAGCTGCGACTTGACAAAACCAACAAAGAGGCGATTACGCCCAGCGAAGACTCAGATCAGCCTCGGCATCTGCCCAGTCATATTAAAGTCTTCGCTGTCGGCATGGAGGTAGCTTAGACCTAAGGTACATCTTTAGTGCACAGCAAAGACTTTGATCAGACAGGGTGGATGCCCAGGCTGATCTGATTCTTTGATAGACGCACATGCCACTTTGTTGGTTTTGTCATGTTGCGGCTCAAAAGTTCAAGGTCCTAAGGTTTTTGTGTCATAGAAGCTTGACGGTAGTTAATGGAACAGCATGAAGTTATAGTGGTTCGTATGTACAGCATATTGATTCTTAAACAGCACATCTGTCTCGAAAATGCAATGCTCAAACAAAATATTTAATAAATATGTTGACTGTTTTCTAGGGAAAATGTGTTCGGAAAGAGGATTGTCCTTGTTACCGTAGTGACAAAGAATATGAACGGGACTCAGTGCAAAAACTAGATCGCTGTTCAACTCAGTAAGTGCCGCATTTACCCATAATTCTTAGATTTATGATTACACCTGCACGGGAAACCGTTTTACCTGAGAGTATTTGTCTCCCTTCTCGTTTGGGGCCAGGCGCCCGCCCACCAGGCACCCGAAAAATTGACTGGCTGCCTAGTGCCTCTGTGACAGAGCTGCTCGTATCCGAAGCAGGACCCTACTATCATTTATCTCAGGTCAGGTATTAGTACCAGAAAGTCGGAGGCAACATCTCGACATGACTGAAATATTGTTTACTCGGACATTTAATCACTACTCACTCACTCACTCACTCAGGGCTGCTCTTTAAAAATTGCTTTTAAAGGGAGCAAATTCTTTCCTTAGTGTAAAACATATTTTATTTCATATCATGTATATATACAGCTTGAAAACATTCAAAGGATCAGAACGGAAGCTAAATCTTATTCAGTTTTTATTCTTCCTGGAAGAGTAGCACCCATTGGAAAAGTAGTTTATCAAACAGGGAATCAGATATTATACCATATAAGATGCCTTCCTTGTAAGAAAGACATTAGCCAGAGGTCCTGGGTTCAATACCCGGTTCATACACTTACTTAATTTCTTCTTTCGCTGGATTCATGGAGGGCAGTTGTCAGTTACTGGCGAAAGCATGTGCACTTAGTACTGGTTAATCGCTTAGGAGCTTAGAAATAGTGTGTTTAAGTTAATTGACGGTCCCGACATGACCATGGCTGTTTACCATAGAGCAACAAAACAACAACAATAAAAAAAAACGCTATGGAGGTGAAGCCATCAAACTTTATTATTCTAATTACACTCAAATAGGAATGATATGATTTTCATGCTCCCCGAAGGGTGAGCATATAGTTGCCGCTTTGTACGTCCGTCTGTGCGTCCGTCCGTCCGTCTGAACGTCCGTCACACTTTTGTCCAGAGCATATCTCTGAAAGTATAAGGGTGAACTTAATGAAACTTCTCACATTGATAGAAGACAACGACGAAAATTGCAGTGCACAAGAACCGTAACCCTGTCACAAGTATTTACGAAGTTAGCTCCCTTTCCAGTTTTTCAATATTTTGCTTTTCCGGAGCATATCTCTGAAAGTATAAGGGGGAACTAAATGAAACTTCACACACTGGTAGAGGACAATTAGAGAAAGTACAGTGCACAAGAACCATAACCCTGTTACAAGTATTTATACGGTTAGCTCCCTTTCCAGTTTTTTCAGTAATTTGCTTTTCCGGAGCGTATCTCTGAAAGTATAAGGGGGAACTAAACGAAACTTCACACATTGATAAAGGACGATAAGAGAAAGTGAAGTGCACAAGAACTGTAACCCTGTTACAAGTATTTACGAAGTTAACTCCATTTCCAGTTCTTTTCTCAATATTTTGCTTGTCCGGAGCATATCTCTGAAAGTAAAAGGGGAAACTAAATGAAATTTCACACATTGATAGAGGACAACGAGAAAAAGTGCAGTGCATAAGAACCATAACCCTGTCACAAGTATTTATTGAGTAAGCACCCTTTCCATTTTTTTCAATATTTTGCTTGTCCGGAGCATATCTCCGTAACTATCAGGGGAAACTAAATGAAACTTCACACGTTGATAGAGGACTATTAGAGAAAGTGCAGTGCACAAGGACCATAATCCTGTCACAAGTATTTACGAAGTTAGCTCCCTTTCCATTTCTTGTATGGTACATATCTTCAAAAGTGTTAAAGGGAACTTAATGAAACTTCATACATTGAAAGAGAGCAATGAGAAAAAGTGAAGAGCACAAGAACCATAACCCTGTCTCAAGTATTTTCAAAGTTAGCTACCTTCCTATTTTTTCAGTATTTTGCATGTTCAGAGCATATCTCTGAAGGTATAAAAGGGAACTTAATGAAACGTCACACACTAATAGAGGGCAATAAATGAAAGTGCAGAATACAAGAACCATAACCCTGTCATTAGTGATTACAGAGTTAGCTCCCTTCTTTTTGCTATATTTTGCTTTTATGGAGCAGATCTTAGGAAGTATTGAATGAAACAAAATGAAATTTCACACATTGATAGTGGGTAATGAAAGGAAGTGAGAGCTTAAGAACCAAAACATTACCTTTAGTAATTACGGAGTTAGCGCCCTTCCTAATTTTATCAGTTCTTTAGCTTGTCCGGAGTATATCTCTGTACATATTTAAGAGAACATGAATGAAACATATTGATAATAGAGGGCAATGACAAGAAGTTCAGAGGAGAAGAACTATGACTGTATCCCAAGTTATTTTGGAGTTACTTCAATCTTATTTTTTTCAATTGTATGCATGTCTAGAGCATTGCTCTAAAAGTATTGAAGAAAAAATATTTTTTCCATTTTGAATTGCATTTAGTTTACACAGAAAATCACTCCTTCACCAGGATACCCACTCTCCTATTGCAAGCCTTCGGGGAGCATCCATCGGTTCCACCGATTTTCTTGTACTATCTGGCAGCTGTAAATAGCCAACAATGAATGTCCTAACCAGGCTGTCTCATAACCACACCTGATAAACGCACATGTTCTTTCCCACCTAGAAAATTAATAAAATATATTCTTGGCCACTATTTGTGCCCAAGGCAAGAGTTTGCCTTGAAATAACAGAACTGGTGGATCTTGAAAGAAGGCACACTGAAATTTTGGTATAGCCACTTTCTGGAGTTTGATGATAACTTCACCAGTTGATCTTTTGCGTCTCTCGAACAAAGCTATAGTAAAGCATATTTGTGTGCTAAAGTAAGCATTATAGTTATATTAAGCTTTTGCTTACAAATAACAAAAACAGCGGAGTCGTCATAAAACTTCTGAAATTTAGGTTTAGCGACCTTCACGAATTTTATGAGAACTTCAACAGTGTATCTTCGACAAATTAATCTGAATTTTTTGAAAAATAATTAATAACTGTTTGAGTTACCACAACCCTTGTGTGAAAGTTGCCAGTTAGCTTCTTTTAGGAGCTTTGGAAGATCTCAGTTGTTAATCTTTGACAAAGCTGAAAGTTTTGTACTAATGATTTAAATTTTACATAATATGGATCGAATATCAGTGTTTAATTTAGTTCTCAGCTAGGGTCAAGACGTCAGGTAAATTCGGACAGCAGGTAAATACAGACAGTGATATTGCTTTCTATATAGGTCAGTTGTTTGGAATAAAAAACTAAATTAACTGGGCAAACTCATTATGAGCTATCTCATCTTGATTTTCACTCTGTAAGTCCGAATTTACCCGCTGTCAGAAGTTACCCGACTCGGTCTTAGCATTAACCTCAATTTCAAATATTAAATGGGAATTGAAGCGTGCGTTTACCAGTCGTGATAGTGAGAGAGCACTGTCGGCCCAGTCAAGCCTGTCCAAATATTTGGGCCAATTAAGAGTCAGAGACTTTTGAGCTCACCTGAGCCTTTAGGCTCATACGTGAGCTTATACATGTAGTATAGGCAGGCTCCGTCCATCCGTCTGTCGTCCGTCCGTCAACATTTTAAGTATCTTCTTTCTAGCAGCTGTACCACTCAAAGCCAAATTTCATATCAAACCCCAGAAGGACAGGGAAACGAAAGTTTGTGTGCGAAATTGGGGTCACGTGACCAAAATGGCCGCCACACCCAAATATGGCAAATACCTTCAAAAACCTTCTTCTCAAGAACCAAAAAGCCAATGACCTTGACACTTCGTATGTAGCATTGGGGACTAAGGCCCAACGTAAGTTATCAAATGATGATCCTAGGTTGACAATGATCTAAATTATGGCAAGGTCAAATTAGGTGCGTTATGCATTTATATGGGGAAATGGTTAAACAATGGTTTCTTAGAAACTGCTTCAGTGTAATGGACAATATTTGGTATATATTGTTAACTAAATGACAAGATGAGGACATTATATTGCTTAATGTCAAAAATCATCCTTTGACTTTTTGCTCGAGGTCATTGAAATTCTGTCGCCCGTCAACCTTTTCAAACATGTTTCCTCTGAAGCCTCTGGGTCGATGGAAGCCATATTTTATGTGAAGTCTCCCTGTGTAAGGAGAACAAAAGTCTGTCCGGGTTGTGTTGGTCACGTGACCAAGGAACGCCATGCCCATATATGGTAAGAACCCTTTATAAATCTTCTATTTCAGAACCAAAAAGCTAATGACCTTGAAACTTTGTATGTGGTATTTGAGACTCAGGCCCATCTATGTTTCTACAAAATATGACCCCGCATATACCTTGAAAAAATTCAGACATCTGAAAACAGAGATAGGCTTATTCTTGTCTGATTGGTGAGTTTGTTCGGTCTTGGCCTACAGTCTCAAGCCTCTCTCTATCTGTCAATCAATGTAGATTTCTGATCAGCTGCTGATCATGGAAACTGCATGTACGTGAGATAATCAAAAAGTCAGAAGTAGGCTTGAATAAAAAATGGGAATCCCATAGATATTCTGTTTGTCATATACAATCCATGGGAAAAAATAACTGATTATGACGTTAAGTTCTGAACTCTCAGGTTGTGGGTTTACTGTGCTCCTAGACATTTCATTCTGCAAATTAAGTTTTCTTTTTTCTTTTATTAATTGGCAGCAAAGAATTTTTAATCCTTGTCAAATATGTTTTTATTTCAACTTTGATTACTGCATTTATGTCTTGATGGTTTGAAATTCAAAATAACAAAGATCGTGATCAGACTGTTCTCATACCAGCCTAAAATGATCTGATTAGAAGCACAGAAGACATAATATGTTTTCGATAATGATCCAAATAAAATGCTTTTTTCAGCACATGCAAAGCAGAAGGAATGTGGGAAAGTAAGAAGGACGAGAATTGCCCAGGTATGCATCAGCTTGATATAAATTTATTTGTAGCCATCCTGGCTTGTTCAGTGGATAGAGTGGTCCGGCTGTAAAACTGGGGATCGCGAGTACAGTCGTCAGCTGGACAGTTTTCCTCTTACTATTCATCCTTCGAAGTTAACGGGCCATAATGCTTCTGGGTTGTCTGTCATTCATCCGCCTGTCCCTTCGTCACGCATACCATATCCATGCATGCTTGAATTTTGAAATTTCACAAATGATTTCATCTTCTTCTCCAAATTGTCTGCAATTTTAGAGGAATGTCCCTCTTTGGCAAAATCATAGTAAAACCTTGTCAGCATGATATCTCGAAAATTATTTGAGCTAGGGGCTTGAAACTATGCCAGCTTATTCGAAATGATTAGTGGTGGTCCTGAAAAACTTGTAATGAAATTGCGTCAATTTATTTAGAAGTTATGCCCTCTTAAAATTCCACCATTTTGAATTTGTCGGCGAGGTATCTCAGAAAGTATTTGGGCTAGGCACTTGAAACTTAGTCAGCCGATTGAAGATGAGTAAATTAACTGATTCAATTTGGAATGAATTCGGTAATGTCTTCGGAGTTATGGCCCTTTGAAAATTTTGGCATTTTAAACTTGTCTGTAAGATTAATAAAAAAACTATATAAGCTAGGGACCTGAAACTTGGTCAGCTGATTGTAGATGATTAGTAAATTAACTGGTTTACTTTGGAATGAATTCTGTCATTTTTTCGGCATTACGGCTCATTTAAAATTTCAGTATTTTAAACTTGCCAGCAAGATAATCTTGAAAAGCAGTTGTGCTAGGGTCTTGACACTCTGTAAGCTAATTGGATTTGATAATTAGATTGACTGATTAACTTATGGACGATTTATGTCAACTTGCTTAGTATGAGCCATTCACTTTAAAGGCTATGGTTGTGGGCATAATGTTTTACACATACATTACTTTTCTAATCAGGCTGACACTCAACGGGCTCTATTTCATAACCTGGCCCAGAGGTTATAAAACTTGAGTACAGTCTCAAACTAAAAAAAAAGCACACTGATTGGCTGCTTCCGAGCACATGCTCGGAAGCAGCCAATCAGTGTGCTTTATTTTGAGTTTGAGATTATACTCCAGTTTTATTACCTCGGACCCTGGCTGACACTCAGCTGGTTGTGTCTCTAACCAGGCTGGCACATAACTTGACAAGAGTCAGGTATAAAGTGGTCTGGGTGATGTTTAGTGATCGCACGGTCTTAGCATTCAAGCAGCTTCGCGTGTGCATGATTGCTATCTTTCTTTTTTCAAACTGGTCCTCCGGTTGACATTTACTTGAGGCGTCCTCTTTCATTAGTATACCAAATGTCATCTCAACATATGAAAGGAAGGGTATTCAAAAGCAATAATCTTTCCCTGAATATGATATCATTGTTTCGATGTATCCTTGTAGCTGGCTTCATTTTCATTTAACGATGGCATTGAAGACGAAAGGCTTTTGTGTGGGGTAATTGCATTTAACGAAATTAAACCATCTGATCCAGTTCAAGAACAGCTGTTATTTACTTTTAGAGTCACATGATCATGTGGCGAACGTTGTCCTGTGTAGCTCTTGTAAGCTCTGAGCAGCAGTCATGGCCACTATGTTCAATAAAACAACTGCCATTTTGTACAAAATGATTATTGATGATCTCAAATTACATTTGTTATTCATGTTATGAGAGCGAGTAAGCTTTAAATACCTTGCAAAGGTTAGCCAAAGACCTTAAAGAAAACAGCTCGCATTGATGCATGAGCTAAATACCTGAAATTTAAACTATCTACGACTGCTAGAAATATGTAGATTCCCAGCAGGCTAACAAGGTTGAATCAATATTGATTCGACCTTGATTCAACGTCATGACGTTTTATAAAGGTGGATTCAATATTGATTCAACCTTGCGTGCCCAAAGGCTACTAAAACTAGATAAAGGCACATTTTATGAAACCACACACACACACTGTACATTAAAAACTGAGATACTATCATAAATCTCATCGATTTCTCCGTAAAAATACTTTCTAACGACGTATATTTACTTATCAAAAGTACTGTAGGGCCCTGGATATCTGAGGTATTAATTCTAAATTCATGGATTCAGACAAGAGAAATAGTGATTGATAATTCGAGGATGCTTGTCTAATCAATCCTAATAAGTGCCCTGGTTTTATAGACTCCTCTCCTTTTCTAGGCTCACAACTAAGTAGAAGTCTAGGGGGGCATATTTTGGTGATAAATGTTCTTAAAATTGTCATTTGGGGAGGGCAATTTCGCCAGCAGAGCCGTAAAACACAATTTGCGACCATAACACCGACCATTTACTTCCCCAAATGACAATTTTCAAGACAGTTATCCCCATTCTAATGCACTTTTCACATTTTCACCTTTAAAACCCACTTTGTACCAATAGTAATCGCTTTCAGAGACGTAAAACCAGACGTCAAACAATGACAAGCAACGTTACATACTGACGACGGGTTTCCGACAGTATATCGCAGGATATACTGTCGGTTTTTTTTTTTTGCTTTATCCATTCAGATGGTGTATAAATACGCAAATGCATTCGAATACTTTTTTTTTTATTTTAGTTTTTGTTTATTCGTCTGTTCAGGCGTTTATAATAATAAGGTATGAGGTACCATAAATGCTGAGGTCTTGACGTTCATATTCAAGTCTGACACAGACATTGAGCCGCGACACGACAAACCCAACAATGTGGTTGTGCGCCCAGCGCAGACACAAATCAGCCTCGACATCCGCATTGTCTGACCAGACGCTTCGTTAAGTGCTCAAAGGGTAGCTAAGGGTCTAGGCTACCTCCATGCGGACATTGTAGACTCTGATCAGTCTGGGCAGATGCCAAGGCTGATCTGAGTTTGCGCTGGACGCACAACCACATTGTTGGTTTTGTCTTGTCGCCGCTCATACAATGCAGAGTTATGCCTTTAAAAAGAAAAATAATGCAAATTTGCTTGCAAAAGTTTGGGTGGACGCACTAAGCTAGGATGTTTATATTCAGTATGTATGACGAGGATTACCTGATTGTAAGGCTGATTTCGTAATGACTTAATAATGCCTGTTTGTTGTCAATGCCTGTCTGTGCGTTCGTTTGTTCTTCCGTCCGTTCGTCCATTATTGCATCAACCCTAGCATTAAGGTCCATTTCTCTCAAATTTGGTACCCCAAATATGTAAATCATTTGTATGTAATTCGGGTTTTAGATAGAGTTTTTCTTCCAAAACAGCGTCAAAAATCTAGTTCCCTCTTGTAAGACGGATCTAGATTTTTGGGATTGTTTTGGAATGGAATACCGTCAGTTTATAACCAAATAAATACATATTTTTTCTGTTTACAGGAATCGCTTATTCCCTCGGTGAATCGCACTATGTCACTTTTGATGACGTGCATTACTCTTTCATCGGCAGCTGTGAATACATCTTTGTGGCTGCAAAAAACAGTGAATTCATGATCACTCTACAGAACCACATGTGTAAATATGGCAATGTTTCTTGTACAAAACAAGTGGCAATCAAGATTCCAGCCGATGGAAGTGACTTTGATATACGTTTTCTCGGAGGCATGGATTTCACAGTCAATGGGAAGGCCTCGGACACTAACGCATATAGTAATGAGCTTTTCGAAATTCAGCAAAATCTGGGTTCCATATGGACTGTTTTCAGTTGTCCAGAGCTGGGATTAGCAGTGAAATTTAACGGTGGTAAGTTCTTTAGAGAATGTCAGAATCTTAGACGGCGTATTTTTCTTTGTATTCAAAGCCTCTCCCACTCAATGTTTCGCTGCAAAGTGGTTTCAGTATGAATTTTATGTACCAAATATACCATATGAATCCTAATAAACGCCCCAGCTTCTACAAACGCCCCTTGACCCTTTTCCGAAATAATGTTTTATCAACTTGCATGAATTCCTGGTTGCTTCTCTGGATAATGTAGCCGTTTGAAATGGGTCTACTCATAAAGGAAAGTATTTGCTCCTAGAGGAGCAAATTCTTTCCTTTAAAAGATGACACCTTCTGAGGAGGGAGGCAAAAATAACAGAGGTGCTTCCTTTGAAAGAATATCCATCCCCTTTATATTGCTTATCAAAGGCAGTGGCTGATTAACTACACTTTAAATTACCCTCACTCTTCCACAAAATGCGACGCCCCCGGGGCGTTTTATAGGATTAATACGGTAATTTGAGGTGTTTGTTGGTATGTTATTTTGGGTAAAAGGGCTCTTTTGAGACAGTATTTCAGTCTATATCGAGCCGTCTCCCAGAGAGGGGGAGAAAGAACAGAGAAATGATAGGCGAGAGAAAAAAAATGTCCAAACATCTCCCACTCGCACCTACTGCAAGCGCAAAATGCCATCGCCCTACTATGATCCAAATTAGTAGCACACCCCGGCACTGAAAGTTAACTAGCACAATTTCCCGAACGCAACCAACCCGACTGAAGTGAAGTTACATTACTATATATATGTATATTTGTCTATAAAAACAGGAGTTAAATGACATAGATTACCATAAATACTTTCTCGGCGATGGATGATGGATGACTTGCAATTTTACGTCCTCTTCAACAGAATTTCAGTCATATCAGGACGATGGGCTGGTGTTAATAAAAGGCTGTGTGCAATGGAACCTAGTTTACAATGGAAAGTACTCCGACTCCGGCTAGGCTCGAACCTGAGACCGCTAGATTAGTAGACCAGCGCTTAGCCACTGTGCTACAGGGGCACCTCTTTCTCGGGAATTGACCTTTAAGAGTGCACGCCCTTAGCCACATTTACGGATTCGTGTGATGATGTAGCCATGCCTACTATAAAACAAGATCAAAATCAACTGATAACACACTATTTTACCTAGTTGTTGGCCTGTCACATGTTTGTCGAAGGCTGCAATGTTTTGTTTTACTCATTAAGGTGGTGATTTATGGTAAATGTAAAAATCTGCATAAAACCATAAAAAAGTAAGGTATCTCCCTGAAAGTTAGCAGACTTCTTATTTTTGTTGTTCTTTACAGTTTAGAATACAAAATAGACGAACATGCTGCTTAAAAAAGTGTTTTTATAAAGAAAGGATAGTTTTTGCGCAATAAAAAAAAATTAACATCATTATTAAAAATTTACTGAAGGTGCGTTATTGCATAATGAAGAGCGTACTAGCAATTATTTATTCAAACTCTTTCTCAAATTGTAATGTAGACCAGATGAAAACTGTAGCTTTTTCTCAAATGTTCAACCATGTACAAGGTAATGTACACTGGATGCATTTATTAAATATAGGGTAGGCAAGCATACCTATGTAACACCTACAGTATAAATAATACGTTACTTACATGATCACTGGTGTGTAGATGAAATTGTTCAACCTTGTTAAAATAGTCTCACCTGTCTCACCTATGTGTTTTGACAAAAAATTTGGACACAGACCGCATCTTTTTTCATGTGCTCAGCCTGATAATGTGTGAAAGAGTTTGAAAAAATAATTGCTAGCTTGCTCTCCGTTATACAACAAGGAACTCTCAGCACTAAGTATATTTTCAATTACAATATTATTTTATCAGATTATTGCGCACAAAATTACCCTTTGATCTTTTCTTATAAAAGCACTTTTTAACATTAACAAATGCTGTATTTTGGGAGTCTGAATTGTCAGAAACAACATAAAGAAGGCATATGCAAAGTTTTGGAAAGATCAGTGGTATTTTGAGTGTTTTTTGCAGATTTTTAGCGCGCCTTTGCGAAGCAAAGGAGAGCTAATGCTATACCCCCGGCGTCGTAGTCCGAGTATGCGTTAGCGTTGGCGTTAGCGTTAGCGTACCCGTCAGCGTCCTCGTCGGCGTCCGTGATCAGGTTAACCAATGTTAACAATTGCGTTTAGCTCCATGTTCAACCCTGTATCTTACAAACTACAGCAGTTACAATCATCATACTTGGTACATATATACATCCATATGACTGCAGCAGCTGCATGACACAATTGTATGTCCTTGACCTATATGTTACGGTTGACTGACTTTGCTGTTTGGCACAGTTTTTAAGGCAAAATTTTTAGTTTTGATGAAACCTTTGACAGAAGAGACTTGATACTTGGTCAAATAGCATATCCCTATAATTGCAGCAGCTGCAAAGCTACCATGCTGACACCTGTGCCCTTGACCTTTGTTCATGGTCCAGTGATTTTGTCTTATAATACAAGCACTGTTTGATGGAGTAACATCACATCTGGCATAGTGGATCCGTCTGACATCCCGAATGACCTCATATTATTTATAGATCACTGTGACCTATATTTTATGTTTCAGTGATTTTGCCTTGTGTCTCCAAAGCTGTTTATAGATTAACATTATATTTGGGAATTTGAGGTCACTCTGACATAAATTTTATCATTCAGTGATTTGCTTCATATTTTAGGTGTATTTAGTATGTAGTCATCATATACCTGGGATAATGGCTCAGTCTGACACTGCAGATGACCTGATATATTTGTAGGTCTTGGTGCTGTGAGAATCAGGCACCCATAAGGCGCGCTTTGTTGTCTTCTGACAACTCTTGTTGTCTTTGCCCCAAATCAGTGATTATCTCCACCTTAAAGGCTAAGGTGCACTTTAAATGCAGAATTAGTTGACTAATCTTAGTCCGTTTAACTTAGTCTTAAAACGATACGTTCTGTTGAGGTGCGGGGGAAGCATCGTTACGAAAATTTAAATTTACACATAGACTAATCTCAGTCCCGTTCTTCGGCCATGCATACGTTCAGTTGGGGTGCGGGCGAAACATCGATACGAGAATTATGATACACCAACACTAATCTTTGTCCCGTAATTCGGTCATAGGTACGTTCTGCTGAGGTGCGAGAGAAACATCGTTACGAGAATTGAAATACACACACATATATCAGTCCCGTATTGCGGTCATTGATACGTTTTGCTGAGGTGTTGGGGTAACATCGTTACGAAAATTGAAATACACACGCACTAATCTTAGTCCCGTACTGCGGCCATGGATACGTTCTGCTTAGGTGTCGGGGAAACATCGTTACGAGAATTAAAAATACGCACATACACTTATTTTAGTCCCGCACTGCGGCCATGGATACGTTCTGCTGAGATGCGAGGGAAACAACGTTACGAGAATTGAAATACAAACACACACATATATATCAGTCCAGAACAAGTTGACACAAAACGGCTAGAAACAAAGTTGTATCTCTGTCGTGCTGGCTGATACATAGGAGTAAACAGAATTATTGCAATTTTAAAGCATAAAAGAAATTATTTTATTGATTTTTTTATTTTTATTTCACTCATGAACACTAAAAATGGTATTTTTACTTGTGGCTTCTCCGTACATCAACCATACTGCAGATTAGATTCTATTTTCGTCCTTTGAGATCACAGGATATTTTATGAGAAATCAGATTTTTTTTTTGATTTAGACCTTTTTTCTAGATCATCACTTTTTAATCATTTGGACTTTTTTCAACACCTATCAGTCTTTTAACCGACTGCCTTGTTAATATTAAGAAATACCCGTATGCTTTTCTCTGGCTTTTATCGCCAGATATTATTAGGGTCACTGATGAGGCTTGAATAGCCGAAACTTCAAAGTATGGCCCATGCCCTTTCTTTCGAATGTGTACTCTCCTCTCGAAGGAACTCTTTTAAGATTTTAATTCTAGTGTTCATTTGGTGAAATAAAAATCGATATACAAATAACACTGAATAATTCAAATATCCTTTATATATTATATTTCCCTGATTCGAAACAGGTACTCATTTACTGCTGGGTCGTCAGAAAGGTTTTTCATATCGCCCGATGGTCTAGCCAGGTTTGAACCCGAGACCTTTGGGACGCCTTTAGCACCATAACCGAGTAAAAGAATTATGACAGATAGGTCTCAGCAAATAGTGCAGACCAGATTAAACTGTTCCTGAATGGAGCAGGCTAATCGGGGCCTCCATTATTTGTCATTACATCTGCATCTTTTGTGTTGTATTGCAACATAATATAACCAAACGGTCCCTTATTGAGGACAATGTCGGTTATATCTGAGGTGCCCCAATATGAGACGCGACACAACAAAACCAACAATGTGGTTATGCGCCCAGCGCAGACTCAGATCAGCCTGGGCATCCGTCCAGTCTGATTAGAGTCTTCGCTGTCCACATGGAGGTAGCTTAGACCCTTAGCTACCATTTAAGCGCTTAGCAAAGACTCTGATCAGACTAGGCGGATGCCCAGGCTGATCTGAGTCTACGCCGCGCGCACAACCACATTGTTGGTTTTCTCGTGTCGCGGCTAATATCTTTGCATTATTACCACATTCCTTTCGATAGGTCTATATGTTGAAGTATCCCTTGAAAATTATTGGAAGGGCAAAGTTGAAGGTCTGGCCGGTAGTTTTGATGGTAAACCAAGACCAGAAGAATGGAAGGCCACGTCTGGAATTACAACACCAGATGCTGTCCAGTTTGCTTTAGGCTGGAGCGTCAGTCCCAACCAATGTAATGATGAATACGAATTTGACTATTATCTGAAATGCGGGGTAAGTACGATAGATAATGAGAACTTTCACCAAATCCTGAATAAGTTATTATATTTTGCAGGTTCACTCAAACCTATGTAACGATATACATGTATATGACTATGAATATTACAAGTTGGTTGGAGAAGGTACTTAGAAAACAGAGAAAACACATCGACAGGGAACTCCGAGGTAATAGTATACAAGCATAATTTGTCAAACGAGACCGTGAGAACTGTTTGAGCAAAAATCCGTAACAAGATCTGGAAGACGGAAATATTGCCGTACCCATGGACTCAGTCAAAAGTTATTGAAGTCTTTAAAAGGGACAACCTACATCTCAGCCAACACTACAGAACGCTCAGCCTCATCAACCATCTGAGCAGAATGATGCTGAAAGTCATTTTAAACAAGCTTAAATCCCAACCTGAAGAAACAGTTGCCTAGGAAGAAACTGGGGTTAGAGCCAGAGGGAACTCCACAAAGCAGATAATCAACCTAAGAAGTACCTGTGCATTCAGCACCATGTAAACTCTGTACCATGTATACATAGATTTCAAAATAAGCCTTTAACAGCTTACGGCTTGCAACAATGTAGGCATAGTGCGGAGATGTACAATATAATTGACTATCCACCTCGTGTCATTGAGCACGTCTACGCCAAGGATAGAACTGCAGTTCAGATAAATATTAGTACCGATGAATGGTCCCAAACAACAGTTTGAGCTAGACAAATATACATTCTCTTACTCATCCTCTTCAACAGTATCTCACTTTCTCTAAAGGATCTTGTCTAATACTCCGGAAAAGATGTGTAGGCGGAAAAAGTTTTTTTAGCTGTCTGCATTCGAACATAACATTGAAGCTTTTCCTGAGGCGGGACAATAACTAGATATGCTAGTGGAACGTCTCGACAAAACCTTCACAAGGTGTAAAATGATTAAACATGCTGAAAAGACCAAACAGGTGAGAAACAGCGACCTTGGCTTTGAAAAAAAAAGAAAGATCGCGGAAAAGAACAGAAGTTGGCAGTCGTGACAAGTTTCAAGTAGGTTGGAGCAGTTGTCTTCAATGATGGCTTAAACGTTAGGTACGTTTAAGAATTGCACAAGCAAGCACACCCTAACAAAGCTAAAGCTGGTTTGTAGAGTAATCAGATATTAACGATATAGCGTGGCACAAGGAAATGCTTGGCAGCCTTATATGTTCAACACAGTAATTTTCGGTTTTTGCCCGCCAGCAACCTGTGTGAATCTCAGGCATTCACCATTTTGTGTGCAAGCTTCATATGCTTATCTCAATAACACACCATTTTATCCGCCAGATTCATTAATTTAGTTTATCTCAGTAATTTACCGTTTTGTCTACCGAGTTCATGTTTTAATCTCAGTGTTCCACCATTTTGCCCACAAGTGTCATATGTTTAATATATCAGTTTGTCCCGCCAGCTTTATCTCAGTACTCCGTTTTGCCATCCATCTTCATTTGTTAACCTCAGAGAGTAATGTGTTTCATGCCAGCTTTATGTGAACATTTCAGTAATTGATCGTTTTGTCCGCCAGCTTCATGTGTAACTTCGAGAAATTCATGTTTTTTTTTTCTTTCATCTTCATGCAATAATCTCAGTAATTGGCTGCTTCGGCCGCCTGCTTCATATGTTAATCTCAGTAATTCACGTTTTGCCCTGCCATCTTTATGTGAATATCTCAGTATTTTAGCGTTTTGCCCGCCTGCTTAAAATGTTTATCACCGTAATTCACGAATCCTGTCTGCTTCATGCGTTAAGCCCAGTAATTGATGGTTTTGTTCGCCCGCTTCATATAAACATCTCTGTAATTGACCGTTTTGCCCGCCAGCTTCATGTGTAAATCTCAGTAATTCATGTTTTTTCCAGCTTTACGCGCTAATCTCAGTACTTGACCGTTTTTCACACCAGTTTCACGTGTTAATCTCAATTATTCACCGTGTTTCCTGCCAACTTCATGTGTTAATCACAGCAAAACGCGGTTTCCTTGGACTATTTCATAAACAAAACAGAAAAGAACTATTTTTATTTCAAATTTACAAAGTCGGCAAAGCCAATTAGGATACAGATACAACATAACCTATGGCATAATATGACAGTGCAGACACATAATAAAAAATAAAAATACACAGTAGCTGTCACTGCTGATATCAGATATTATATCGGCACCTTCATGTGTTTAACACAGTCTTTAACGATATTGCCCAGCAATGCATGTCTTAATTTAAGTGATTCACGGTAATAATAGTGATGCCTTTATATGTGCCACCACAGTTATTTTCGCGGTATTGCACGGCAACTTCGTATGTTTACAACAGTTACTAACGATATGGACCAGCATCTACTAGTGTTAAACACAGTAATTAACATATTGCCAGGCAATTCATATCATAATTTAAGTGATTCATGGTATGGCAGAGTATCTTCATGTGTTTGTCAGACTAATGCACTGTATGGCTCGGAAAATTCATGTGTTAATCAGAGTAATTCACGTTATTTCCTGGCAAATTCATAATGTTAAACACAATAATTTAAGATATTGCTGGGCAGCTTCCTGATGTTATTCTCAGTCATTCATGCTAAAGAACTATTAAGTTCGGTTCTAACATTTACATCTTCATCATGGTGTTTTTGTTGTGCCCGCTTGTGGTGAGCGAGTCATAGTCGCCACAATGTCAGTTCGATGTATGTGCGTAAATACATGCGTGCATGTATTCGGGCGTGCGTGCATGCGTCCGAATTTAATTCAATTTGGTTCAATTGTTCCCCTTGATGAGTAGAAGTGCCATTTGAAACATTCGTTCAGGTAGGTCAAGGTCACACTTGAAGGTCAAGACAATAAAATTGTCATAAATTGAGTTTGTCCGGGCCATCACTTCTGCATTTATGGATGGACTTCAAACTTATTTGTCACAACTGTTCTCCTTGAGAAGTAGAAGTGCCATTTGAAACATTCGTTCAGGTAGGTTTAATGTCAAGGTCACATTTGAAGGTCAAATAATATAATTGTCATAAATGGAGCTTGTTGTTGTTGATGCTGACAGCAAGCCATAAATCAACTACCTGACTGGGTGGCTGCTGTGTCTGTTTCCAAAGATGATCGGTATAAAAAATAACACAGCATCCTTTTCGTAAAATATACCCCATCCCACGCCCTACAGAGACTAGTGTATGATAATGGTTAAGCATAGGACAACTAAGCTTTTGCTTAACATTCTCAAGAAACATTCGAGATCAGCTCGAATGTGTGTGAACCCATCAATGACTGGCGTTCATCAGATGGACATTTGTACACTGCATGACTCAGATTAATGCCACAGAACTCGTAGACTGACCATATTGTGCATATACTCTGTTTGCATTGACGTATCAATGCTATGGCGGAAAATTACTGTAAATTTGTTGATCCTGATCAGAAGCTACGGTATTATCAGGGTCTACACTTTGCTAAGGCAGATTATGGTCTTTACTGTTTGAGTAGTACCGTGCTATGGGGGCGCAGGGGATTACTGACTTAAGAATTATTGACATGCTCGTACATTTGTATATGTTTAACTGTTATTTAACAGACATAACCGTTGCTGGTAAAGGTGCACGTAAAATATCGTTGAAAGGCCGTAAAAGTTTTCTCTGGGAGTTCAATAGGTCCATCCGTTTATGTAGCCAAATCATTGGCGCAAAGAAGTTTGGCAGAACGCCTCGGGAACTTTCCTATAAAATGATATCATATGATCCGATACTGTCGCACCTGATTCTTTACTGTCGTAATAGTACAGGCAAACTGGCGATTTTTTCCCTAAACCCGAAACAAATCGCAACAAAAGCTTTTTTTGCATTTTTGTTGAGGACTAACATTCACACATGACATATCAAAAGTAGGATAAAATCGGATGATGCAAAATTAATTTTTTTCTGCATTTTTATGAGCGCCTATTTGCGTGTTAAATATTCCAATTATCTGTAATGTTTTATATGACATAACATTATTGCTGAGAGTTTTATTTCGAAGAGCCTATTCTGCCTCTGCCAGAATTGAATTTGGAAGCTTAAAATTGTATTTGGCACATTTTCTTGTTGAATGTAAAGCCATCTAGGTTTAAAAATGGTATAAATTACCCCACCCACTTTATTCTGCCTTAAAATCTGAATTGAATTTTTGAAGGTCAGTACCTGAACTGCAACAAGAAATATGCCTTACTGATGCTTTTGCTTAGCTTTAATTTAGAATACTGATTTCTGAAGGCATGAGAAGCCCGAAACAAGGGCACAATGAGCAGAATACTACATGCATAATAACACAAACAGCGCAACATACCCATGAATAGTCTTTGTAAATCTCCTCGGCAGGAAGTATGTAGGGGACTACTAAACAATGCTACATACTAAATATGTAAGCTCTGGGCCTCATGCATGGTTTCAGGGAAGATGATTGTTTTAAAGTTTTTATCATTATGTCTATGGGAGCTAATGACCCCTGGGGCATGGCCAATTTGGACCCCAGGGGCATGGTTGGCAGGATTTATTATGTGGCAATTAAACATTGCTAAAAACTAAATACGTAAGCTCTAGGCCTCATGGTATCGGAGAAGAAGATTTTTGAAGGTTCTTTAGCTATATAGCTCTATAAACAAATGACCCTCCGGGATGGGTATATAGCCCTATATTAACAAATGACGCCCTATGTGGGGCCAGTTTGGACTCCATGGGCATGGTTAGCAGGATTTATGCAGGGGACCACTAAATATTGCTACATACTAAATATATAAGTTCTGTGCCTCATGGTTTAAAAGAAGAGGATTTTTTTTAGGTTTTTCCCTTCATAAGACTATGGGAGCTAATTAACCCTGGGGCGTGGCCAATTTGGACTCCAGGGGCATGGTTGGCAGGATTTATGTACGTGACTACTAACCATTGCTACATACAAAATATGTAAGCTCTGGGCCTCATGATTTCAGAGAGGAAAATTTTTCAAGGTTCTTTAGCTACATAGCCCTATATAAACAAATTACCCCCTGGGATGGGGCCAGTTTGGACCCCAGGGACATGGTTGGCAGGAGTTATGTACGTGACAACTGAACATTGCTAAATACTAAATATGTAAGCTCTGGGCCTCATGGTATCGGAGAAATTTTTGAAGGTTCTTTAGCTATATAGCTATATAAACAAATGATCCTCTAGGATGGATATATAGCCCTACATTAACAAATGACGCCCTGGGGTGGGGCCAGTTTGGACTCCATTGGCATGGTTAGCAGGATTCATGCAGGGGACTACTAAATATTGCTACATACTAAATATATAAGCTCTGTGTCTCATGGTTTAAAAGAAGAAGATTTTTTTAAAGTTTACCCTTCATAAGACTATGGGAGCTAATGGACCCTGGGGCGTGGCCTATTTGGACCCCAGGGGCATGGTTGGCAGGATTTATGTACGTGACTACTAACCATTGCTACATACGAAATATGTAAGCTCTGGGCCTCATGGTTTCAGAGAGGAACATTTTTCAAGGTTCTTTAGCTATATAGTACTATATAAACAAATGACCCCTTGGGATGGGGCCAGTTTGGACCCCAGAGGCATGGTTGGCAGGATTCATATAGGGGACCACCAAAAACTGCTACATACTGAATATATCAGCTCTGGGCCTCATGGTTCCAGAGAAGAAGATATTTTAAGTTTGTCCCATTATATGTCTAAGGGAGCTAATGACCCCTAGGGGTAGCCAATTTGGACCCCAAGGGCATGGTTGGCAGGATTTAGGTACGTGACCACTAAATATTGCTGCATACAAAATATGTAAGCTGTGGGCCTCATGGTTTCAGAAAAGAAGATTTGGAAGGTTCTTTAGCTATATAGCCCTATATAAACCATTGGGCCCCTAGGGTGGGGCCAGTTTGGACCCCAGGAGATGGATCGGCAGGAGTGATGTAGGGGACCACTAAACATTGCTACATACTCTGGGCCTCATGGTTTCAGAGAAGAAGACTTTTTAAGTTTTTACCATTATAAGTCTATGGGTGGTATGTTGCCATGGCAACCAGAGTTCCAATCTGATCTGCCCTTTAACCTTATGCAGGCAATCCCCCACCCCAGCAATGCTACACAATAAAATTGATCAAGATTGGGCAGGTGGTTTGGGAGATATTCATGTTTAAAATTGTGGACGACGACGGACTACGGACCAAGGCTATACTATATATAAAACTTAATGAACATCCCATATTTTCACATGAAATTTCCAAGTCCATGACCTTGACCTCAAGGCTACTGAGGGGGCTAGGGTGTAAAACGTAAGACCATTTTTTATCATAAGTGAAAGTATTAACTTAGGCTATCAATGGGTTAAAGAGATATGGGTGTTTAAATAACCTAAAACTACCAAAAGGTGGACATGGACGCGGATGCAGACGCGGAGGCCGACACCGGAGTGACAACAATAGCTCTTTCTGGAGGTCGTTCAGGCGAGCCAAAACAATGACTTCTTTCCCGAGGACTGGTGGCTGTTAGACGGGAGGGAGGTGGGGGACAGGGAATATAATTTGTAAATTTTACATTTTACACAATTTGTGAATGCAAAAATGTCATGGAGGTCATCACCTAATATCCCAAAGCATGTCCAAGTTATCTGCATATTTAACCCTCTAGTGGATTATCCTTTCAACACATGAAGTATTTAGCCAGGCCGCATAGTGCAGTCGGTAGCGCATCTGACCAAGAGCCAGAGGTCCTGGGTTCGATACCCTGTCCGGCTACTGACTTCCGTTTCTCCTTTCGCTGATTCAAGAAGGACAGTTGTCAGTTACTGGCGAAAGTATGTACACTTAGTACTGGTTAACCACATAGGACAGCTAAGCCGGTCCAAGAATAGTGTCATAAGGTTAACTGACTGTCCCGACATGACCATGGCTGTTTTCTGTGGAGGTGAAGCAACAAAACAACACTCTCAGATGTCCCGTTGTTTGATAAATAGGAGTTATATTAAGCTGTTTTCATCTATTGTTCTGCCTAAATCTGCATTTATAAACATTGATTCTGTTTACTATATTCATTACCATTCATATTGTCCATCTGAATAGAGGTTATGGTAAAAGCAAAATTTGCACTGGTGGGTGGGGTAAACCAATAGTAATATACTATATGATCGACCGGTTATGCATAATCAGCAAATTTAATGGTAGACAAAAGCTAAAGAACAGAATATAATTGTTTTATCAACGACTTCTATGGGATTCTACTTGTTTAGAAATGATGTTAAGAAGTGGCTTGCCAACCAAAAGTAGCGGTGCAGTGGTTTAATCCTTCGAAAAGAAGACATATGAAAAAATCAAGTTTCGCATTCTCCGATTTTGTCCTACTATTAGTATGTTAAAAATGTTGGTCTAAGGAGCTTATAACTGCTAAGAAACCTTTTGTTGCAATTTGTTTTAGGTTCCCCCACAATTTGACTGGACTATAAAAGCCTCCTCTAAGTTTGGATAGGTTATCTGCCATTAAATGAATAAATTTTGTAAATATTTTGACATGGATAGATAGAAGGGGTATTTTGCTTTTGCTATGTATCATAACATACATAAATTTAGCAGTCATATACATCAAAACAGGATTTTATTGAACTTGATCCGATAGTGTCGAGTCCACTGTATGAATATGAGCTGTGACACGAGAAAACCAACAAAGTGGTTGTCCGCCCAGCACCGACTCAGATTAGCCTGGGCATCAGCCATGTCTGAGCAGACTCTTTGTTAAGCGCTTAAAGGGTAGCTGAGGGTCTAAGCTACCTCCATGCTGACAGCGAAGACCCTGATCAGACTGGGCGGATGCCCAGGCTGATCTGAATCTGCGCTGGGCGCACAACCACTTTGTTGGTTTTCTCGTGTCGCGGCTCAGATATAAAATGAAGTTATGCCAAACGTGCCCAAAGAGATTCTTAGCAATGAAACTTTTGAATGTTTTTGTATGATTTCAGGATGATAAGTTATCTAATCGAATGAAATGGGCTGAGATGGCCTGTGGTGTCATCAAGAACAAAGATGGTGTATTTGGCAAATGCATAGAGAACACTCAAGTAAAGGTCGACGAATACTTTGATCATTGTGTAGCTGATGCCTGCAGGTATAAATACGCCAGATAAATCTAGCATTGGTTTTCTTACCCCTTATTTGACTAGTGGACTTGTCCATCTTCATCATTCTGATGAATCCATTTCTAGTTTTAGAGAGAAGCAGCTCGGAAGTGCTCGGAAGCAGCCAATCATTATGCTTTATTTTGACTTTGAGATTATTCTCAAGTTTTATAACCACGAACCCAGATGGCGCAGTATGTTGCATCTGAGCCGAGTCACCATGCTTTGCATCAGAAAAAAGTACTTTTCTTATAAGAACATAAAAATAAATTCAACCTTACACTTATGTATGAACGAATGAGCTCATCCTGTATATAAAAATAGTGGAGTCCACAAAACGTTCAGCTTGTGACATCATTTTTTCAGGTGTTCATATGGAGGGTACTGCGAATGTTTGTGTGATGCAATAGCCGCATTTGCTGCTGAATGTGCGAAACACACATTTCCTGTGAGATGGCGGAATATCAACCATTGTCGTAAGCAAAATATTCTGTATTTGAGCCACAACATTACAATGCCAACAAAGTGCCTCACGATGGATAATTTTCGCCCACTTTAAGCCAGCTTTCTGATCAGTCTGGGACACCGCCCGGTCTGACCAGAGTCTTGGCTTTGCGCTTAAATGGTAGCTTAGGGTCTACAGTATTTTTTTTTCTTCTGTGACCTGGATGCATATAAAATTCTTGAGGATGCAACATTTTGAAAGCTGTGCATCCACAGCATGCATAGATTTGAAGAAAAATGTGCCTGTATAAATAGCTAGTCTACAGCTAGTCTACTGATAATAATCTTAATTCAATCTGGCTTTCAAGATATTGAATGGATTTGGGTGCATAGTTATTTTTAATCGGACTGTCTGAGCAGGTTGCGGAAAACTGAGACTCGGATGCAAATATTTCTGGCCTTGTTGATTCTGGGATTAGCTGGAATAAATTTTAAAAAAATCACTGGGTATCTGAACTCAGAATCTGTGGTTTTGTTTACAAATTGGCATCTTTGAATGGGTCTTGAAAATGCAAGTTTGGGTTGCACAATTGTTCTAATCAACGAGTCTATGAAGGGATGCACTACCTTAAGCTTGGGATGCAAAGATTTCTGGCGTAGTGGGTCCCGAGATGCAAAGAAGCAGAATTGTAAATAAAAAATTACTGGGTCCAAGCTAGTTCCATGCAGACAGCGAAGAATCTGATCGGACTGGGCGGATGCATTGAATTTTTTTTTTTTTTTTTTTTTTTTAAATTTTGGACTTTTTTTTTCAGTCGGGTAAGCAGAAGCAATGCAGTTTATTTTCTTGGAGACAGAAAAATACAAATAAGTCAGTGAGATTTGAGAAAAAGTGAGAAACTTTTGTTAAGGTGCTGTATATGTTTGTTTTGTTTTAATGCTAGTCACTCTATCTTCAAAAAATCATTTCCTATTCTCTGGACCCTGAAACACTTTACAATTCACACTTGTCATTTCAACCACTGATACCTGAAAGTACTTTTCAAAGTAAATTCATGAAAACCTTTGAATCGTTTCAACTCTCTTTATAACAGCATTCATTACAACTAGAAAAATCTTTTTTATGTAATTTTGATATGTATGGAACTGCTTATTTGTTCAAAATGTGTAGTCTTTGTGAGAGCAAAATCAGTTTAACGCCAAACTGTTTTGGAACTAACGCTGTCGTTCTAAACACTGGAATTCTTTACCTTCCACCTCAATTTATCTATCACAGATATCTCAAAGTACTGATATATCTCATGCTATAAAATTCTTCAAAAATGTGACACCTGAAATAATTAGCTTAATGTGGAACACTTTAAATTTACAATGGACTAATGCATCACAAAGCTGCATATTGAATGGCAAATAGTGTAGGCCCAGATCAAACTGACCCTTTTGGTGCAGTCTGATCTGGGTTTGCACAGTTTGCCCATACCTAGTTGTCCCAATACAATGTACTTAGATATTTTATGGCAATAAATTTTCATGTACTTCGGACTGAGGGATTGTAACAGTCCATCATGAGTGGCCATGTAGGATAAAGAAATTCCACTCGAGGGGTCGGAATTTCAACCAGAGACGAGGCTTGTCGTGTCCTATTGAAATCCGAGTCCCTGGTTGAAATTCGGATCCCAAGGGTAAGATTTTTCTGACCTACATGAACTGCCTCACGATGGATAATTTTCACCCACTTTAAGCAAACTTTCAATTAAAATTGGATCAGGTTCACAACAAGTAACTTTTTAACTTTTTAACACGTGGTAAGAAGGAAATATTGAGCAGCCAAGTGTGTTTATCGGGTCTGAAAACGGGTGTAAACCCAATTCGCGCCTTAAAAATAGACAGGAAGCACGATAGAATGACAATTTTATCTGCCAGAGGGCAAAAAACACTATCATGGCGCGCGCATAGAGTTGTTAGCGATATTTCATAACCAGTATTAATGATATCATCAACTTTTGGACGTCACAAACCTATGATCTGATCTGCTATGAAACGTCGTCCTAGTTGCTTGCAAGTCCACATTGTTCATTTAAAATTGAAATTTTAATCAAAAATGAAAAAAACTCATGTTGCTTATATAAGAAAGATGATGCTAATGAAAGGCATATTCTTGTATGAACTAAAAGCCAGTCTTTTATATGTGAAAATGGGAGTATGATATTTCTTGTATGCGCTCAAAGCCTCTCTGGTACTTTATAATGTCATTTTGATTTGCACAGAATGGCTTTATTGTTCTAAAAGTGTATCTTTATAACAGCAAATCCAGTTTAACGTCAAAATATTTGGGAACAAATGCGGTCGTTGTAAAGAGGGTCCACTGTACATGTGAAAATTGGAGAAAAATATATGAGCCGCGACGCGAGAAAACCAACAATGTGGTCGTGCGCCCAGTGCAGACTCAGATCAGCCTGGGCATTCGTCCAGTCTGATCAGACTCTTTGCTAAGCGCTTAAAGGGTAGCTGAGGGACTAAGCTACCTTAATGCGGAAAGCGAAGACTCTGATCAGACTGGGCGGATGCCCAGGCTGATCTGAGTCTGCGCTGGACGCACGACCACATTGTTGGTTTTCTCACCTCGCGGCTCAATTATCTTGTCTTCTTCTTGTAGCAATACAATGTGACGGTGCTTTGGAATATAAAGCTGACGGATCAGCCTGTGAGAAAACATGCTTCAGCCTTTCCAGTGACGTACAAAACTGTTCCTCTGAATTGAAAAGTATGGAAGGTTGTTTCTGTCCAGAAGGGATGTTACGTGATGGTATGTATGTGAGTTTTGTTACCTCTGACATATTCGTAACCCAGGAGAGGCGGTAGTGTAGTGGATTACATGTACAGGCTAGACTTACAATCAAGGGGCAATCCAGGGGCAGGTTGAAGCTTTGAAACCCGGCTCCTCCAGTATTTCGGATTAAACTTTAAACAAAGGTTCCGTATGCAGCAAATTTTATCATTCTTTTCAAGCATTTCGAATTTCTTAGAGTATTTTTACAACTCCTGCCCTAGTTTTGTAAGAATCCTTCGAACAGCATTTCCACAGTGCTCGATAGTATTTTCCCAATTCTTGTTAACTTATTTTTACATTTTCTTAAATAAGTTTTACCATTGCTTCAAAACTTAATTCCCAGTACATAGCTGTCTTTACAGGTTTAAGTGTGAAAATTAATCAACCAGTCAGTGTGCCAGAATAACAAAATCCTAAGCAGGCACAGTACATCGTAACGACGTCGATATGACGTAATACCAACGCATTTGCAACGTCAGTTCGACGTCACTTGCCTGTTGGGTTTCAAATATTGTTGACGAGATATGTCTTGCCATTACGTGACAAAGAGACAGAATGACACTGCTGTTGTCAGATTAATCCTAAAAAGTCTAAGTATTGGGGTAAATAGATCTAAACAAAAAGTGTAGACCCTGATTAGACTGCTAAAGAGCTGTCTGATCCGTGCCTACACTGATTTCTATTCTCTCTGAGTTTCTTTCTGTTGCAATGAATGCTGGGTAATCTTCGACGGCCTGAGAGAGAGGCGTGAAATGATTGTGTCTCATGACGGAAGGCCTGACGGCCAAGTGTGAAGCGATGCTGTCTCAGGGCCTTGGAACGTGCGTGGAAACGGTACAGACTTATAGGATTCAGCCCAGGGGCCTGAGACAGCGGCATGAATCGGTGCTGTCTCATGACCAGTGCAGATGTGAAAACCGTGCATAAAAGGGGTCATTCCTGAGCCTGAGAGCTAGGCGGTGATGTCTCCTGGCTGGAACGGGCATGAAGAGCTAATGCAAGCTAGGGCCATCCCATTAGCTTTAGCAGTACGTGTGAATAATGCTTGCTTTTGACTCAAAACGGGCTTGCGGATTAATGGCTGCAAGTGTTGGGTTATCATGAACTTCGCAGTCGGTCATGCATTTTTGTGCAGACAGAACAGCATAAGACATGAATGTTGATGATGCTTTTGGTAAATATAAAACATCTGGTTAGCCTGAAATGGTTGTAAGTCATACTGATACATACCTACTTGAAAAGTAATATTTTTGAAGGAATGGCTTAGATGAAAACATGTGTTCACAACAGCCCTCAAGTCTCATCAGAACAGAGAACTAGTCTGAAACGTCTGTAGCCAAAATAGTTTGATTGATCACCCAGCTAGGCATACCCACGCCCTTACCCGATAGAATGACCATTGATAAAAGTAAAAACAAACAGCTGCAGAATCAAATGGAAACCTCCACTCGCGACACGAGAAAACCAACAAAGTGGTTGTGCGCCCAGTGCATACTAAGATCAGCCTGGGCAGCTACCGAGTCTAATCAGACTCTCTGCTAAGCGCTTAAAAGGTTTCTTAGGGTCTAAACTACCTCCATGCGGACATCATAGATTCTGATCAGACGGAGCAAATGCCCAGGCCAATCTGAGTCTGCGCTGGTCGCACAACCACTTCGTTGGTTTTGTCATGTCGCAGCTCAAATGTTGCTGACTTTTGACGACTACATAAGACAGAAATACTGTGTGTAAACCCATGCAGGTTTGAATGCAGGTGTTATTCTATCTGACCCTGATCTTCTATGTTGCCATACAGCCTGAAAAGACCAACGAGGGTGCATGTTAACCTTTGCATAAAAATAGCTCTGAAAAATAGAATAATCCCATTACTGATTCTACTCCAAACAGTTTTAAATAAAATTGAATATGAACATTCAAAAAGGCAACTCTCTGTAAATTTTTAATAAAATTTCTCTCATATCAATAGTCTGGCTTCAGACCGTACGTTCAATATATCCTTTGCAAAGGAACATAGGGTCTGGTTACTTACATGTGAAGCCTAAATCTTCCCCAGCAGTGAGCTTTATTGACCTTATGTCTAGCCCTTTATGTAATCGCGGTAAAAGCAGCAGTTTGAGAATGTAAACACAGATGGTCAGCCTGATAAAACTTAAGCCCCAGTCACACATTCACGGTTCAGGCTACGGTTTACCACGATTCACCACGGTTTGACCTAGACGTCAAACCGGGGTGAACCGTAGAAAAATCCAGCATCACTACGGTTTGCCAGGGTTCTATTAGGGTTTCTAACGGTGTCTGTACGGATCATCTACGAATTCACGACGGTGCAAGGCGGCAGCACTACGGACAACAAAGGTATCTCACGGTCACATTGCGGAAGCTTACGATGCTACTACGGTTCGATACGGTGCTAGTACGAATAAAGCCGGTAGCGCCACGGGCTCCTACGATTGTCTACGGTTTAACGGTGGTCATGATAATGATTTTTGTTGATGATGTTTGATTTATTTGTAGGCAAGGAAAGTATTTTTTCACATTATATAAAACTAAATTTTTCGTAAAATGTGCAGCAAAAATTTTGAAATTCGGTTGACAAATAAAAATTTTATTCTAAAAATTAATTGTGAGTAGGCATTTTGCATTGGCAAGGAAAGTAATCCAAGGTCATAAACTTTCGAGTCTGGGAACTTATTTCTCTTGAATAAAAAGCGAGTTTTCGTAGTGACAAAATTACCACGGTTGTCCACGAATACCGACGGAAAGCCAGGGATAATCACGGATACACCTACGGTAGCGCTACGAACGAGCACGATTCTGTTACGGTTGTGCTACGGTTTAGGCCAAACCCACAAGCCACCACGGTTCACCACAGAAGTTTTAAACGACGGTGTGCTACGGTTTGTGAAACCGTGGTGAACCGTGGCCTGAACCGTGAATGTGTGACTGGGGTTTACGTCCTGTGGTAATTTGCTTTTGTAACTCTGGATGAAGAGATCATGAAACTATATGAATACAACTGACTCTGAACCGACTGATTTTCTGTAATGGTCTTTTTACCTTTTGTATTCGACTAGTTCATTTTAAAGTTAAAGGGTTATTTTATAAAAATATAAGTAATACCAAGGAGTGATCAAACTTCTCTAGAGCAGTCTCATCTAGGTCTACACTGTTTGCTGCGACATGTTTATCCAATGTCAGAGTGAGGTACATTTCAGATGCTACGTGGTCACCTAATATGACATGCATTTGTCAAAATAAGAATGGAGGAAGGTTCCCCTACACTTACACAAATGATGGTCAAAGAATTTATAATAAAATAAATCATCCCAACATCTTTAAGAACAGACACACTGGCCTTTTAACAAATACCCTACACATTCCAGTCCGATCTGATCAGTACCAGTAAAATCCAAAATACACCAGTTTTTTAAAAGAATACACTCAAAGCCAGTGACTGGACTTGCACTGATCAGACCTTCTAAAAAAGGATTGCTAGAAACAGGCTGGCATAAAGCTGATCATGACCGGTGAGCATTGGATGTTTAAGTAGGAATGAAGAGTGTGATGCATCTCATTGTTAAATTGTTAAATGCATATTACTTATTTAGTAGAATATAAAATTAAATCTTATTCACAGATTGTAAAACAATACACCACCAGAACTTCAATGTTGGTTTGGTTTTAAATTTTGGAACGGAATGGAGTGCAACATAACGGTGTCATTCACTTCTTTCCATTTATTTGGAATGCTACTCTTACAGCAAAGAATATACTCTCCCTTCGGAAACAGTTTCTTTCCTATAAGAGAACCATAATCTCTGGGAGCAAATTGTACCAAAAAAGATGTAAATTATGTCATCAATTCAAGTTCATTTCACCCCATTCCTTTTCCTGGTTATACCCCGCCACACGTTAGTGGCGGGGTATTATGTTTTCCTGTTGGATGTCCGTGTGTCCGTCCGTCCGTCGTACGTACGTCTGTCCGTCCGTCTGTCCGTCCGTCCGTGAGCACTTCGTTTCCGTTCGATAACTTTAGTATTTATGAACGGATTTTCTTCAAACTTGGTGTGTGCATTGGTCTTGAGAATATCTCAGTTGGGATTGTTAATGGGCAAATTCCGATTTCTTCTGATGGAGTTATTGCCCATGTCAAGGTCTTAAAAATAGGTTTAGGTATGTAGTTCCTGTACACTTTGAAATATCTTGATCAAATTTCACAGAAATGATTCAGTTAACATAAGCTTTCTGTTACAAGCGGAGTTTTGTCCACCTGGGTTATCTGCCCCTGCCCTGGGGCTATATACATGTATCAAATAATGAAAAAATTTGTATAAAATCAGAGTTGAAAGGGATTTTTCTGAAACTTGTATCAAATTATCATATTAATATAAGCTTTCCGTCTTGATAAAAACAATTGTGTTCCCCAATGGTTACCTGCCCCTGACACAAGTTATATACATGTATGAAATCATGAAAAAACCTATATAAAATCAGACTTTTGGTATATCTTGATGAAATTCCACAGAAATGATTGAAATGAAATAAACTTTCTGTTACAAGCAGAATTTAGTCCACCTGGGTTACCTGCCCCTGCCCTGGGGCTGTATACATGTATCAAATTATGAAAAAAATCTGTATAAAATCAAAGATGAACAAGATTTTCATGAAACTTGCAACACATTATCTAGGTAAAATGTGCTTCATGTCATGACCATTTTGTCTCCAGAGGTTATCTGCCCCTGCCCAGGGGCTATATACATGTATACAATGATAATGAAAATCGTGTAACAAATGTACAATTGGTTGGTTGATTTGATGCTTAACGTCCACGGTAAACAACTAAGGTCATGTCGGGACGGTCAGTTAACCTAACCACACTATTCCTGGGCAGGCTTAGACCGCCTAAGCGGTTAACCAGTACTAAGTGCACATACTTTCGCCAGTAACTGACAACTGCCCTTCTTGAATCAGCGGAAGGAGAAACGAAAGTATGTGGCCAGACCGGGATTCGAACCCAGGACCTCTGACTTACGAGTCAGGTGCCCTACCGATTGCGCTACCCGGCCCGGCCAACAAATGTACAAAAAGGTAAAAGAAAGGGTATTAGTTCGCAGTGGCGGGGTATTACGCAGTCGTTTACGATGCTTTTATTTTAAACTTTGCCCTCAGATTCACAGACAGGAAATGGTATTCGAGAAAACAAAACAAATTAATAAGATCAAGATCTAGGTTAGTCTAATGGACACTTTATGGCACTTGTAATCTTGCTTTGATAAACTCGAGAATTTTTTAGAAGAGTATCATATTGCAGAGCCTCTGTGTAAGTAACCAGGCGAATCTGACCACCAGAGTAACATACAGATTCGACTGGAGCCAAGCTACCATATCAAATGAACTCCCAAAATCTGTATACTTTAGAATCAATTATTTTGCAATGCTTTCATCTCTCTTTTCCCTGCCTGAATGTTTTATTTTTTTCTGCAGAAATTTTAATAGTTCTCCGCGTGGAATTTTTCTTTCAACGTACTTTTGAATTTCAGCAGGAAAAACGAATTGCCTGTTAGTATCCAGCAGGATGCATGCTGGAATCATGCCAGAGTAATCGTACGGGAAACCCTGCTAACGCTGCTTCTTTAGGAAGCAGTCTGATCAGGGTATTCCCAGTTTGCCCATAAGTATCCTTCACGATACTTAGAATCAGCTGATATATCTGGTCAATCCTGTCCTTAAAGACGATAATGCTAATACCAGTTAAAGTGGTACATGTTTGTGTGTTCCTTCTCACTGTTATCTTGAGAATGTCATTTTGTGTTTGTAAATAATTTTATGTATAAATAAATTGTAGTTGAATCTTGTCATAGAGGACCTCAGGGAAGATTGGTATTTCCAACTGTGTATTCCTCTTTAAACGAAAACATAATTGTTATTATTAGTAGTAGTAGTAGTAGTATACATTCATCCTCTTTATAAACATGTAGCCCCGGTTTATGTTAATGATTCACCTTTTAGAGTCATTCCCACAATGTCACTCAAACGTCATCTGATAGAGTATGAAGGACCAGTACAATGACAACTTAGTATGTGATATAGTTCCACAAATAAAAGCACACATGTTGAATATCCTGCAATAAGCTGTGATAAAAGTAACAATTTTAATGAAGAGACTACAACCGGACACACAACCATGAATCAACATTTTAAAACATTGGTTCAATGTCATTTCAATGCATCAATGTTGACTTAGTGTAATAACGTGAATCGACTTTGACTCAGTGTAATAGCATTGAATCGATGTTGATTTAATGTAATAACATTGAATCAGCATTGAATCAATGTTGAATCAAACTGTTCCTCTGCGGGGATCCTCCTTATAAAGTCCTTGCTTCTGTTGACAATCCTTTGCAGGTGCTAGATGCGTGGATATTCAAGACTGTCCTTGTTATTATAAAGAAGGTGAGGAGGAGAGATCCGTTCCTGCTGGCACAATTATTAAAGAGGACTGCATTATCAGGTAAAAGAATTGAGCAACAACGGTCTGACTAAATTTTGAAAAGGTAGAGTCTATTGAAAACAAGGAGCACACACGCAAAGAGAGAGATAGATAGATAGATATATAGATAGATAGATAGAGAAGAGTAGCACTCAGAACTACTTAGATGAAGTGTACCGCCAAAATCGTTCTGCTAAAGAATAAATATTTTCAGTTCTGTTTTTTCTGCCAGAATTCCTGGCAGGATTTCCTGCATGATTTATATTTTTTTTTCATTTTCAACGTTCTTTTACATTTCAGCAGGGAAACTTATTATGCCCCCAACTTCGGAAAAGTTGAGGGGGCATATTGGTTTGGGCCTGTCCATCTGTCCGTCTGTCTATCCGTCCGTAACGCTTTTTGGCAGATTGGAAACTCAAGAACCACTGATGCTAGGATCTTGAAATTTTATATATGGCATGTACATGAAAAATAAGCGGATCCGTATTTTTTCTTTTTCTGCGGGTCAGGTATTATCGGAGTTATGCCCCTTTTTCGACTTAGTGTATGGAACCTTGTGAACAATATATCTGAAGAACCCCTGATGCTAGGATCATAAAAACTTTTAAAAACCTTCTTCTCCAGAACCAATAAACCGATGGCCTTGAAAGTTGGTATGTAGCATCAAGTACGCAAGTACTACTAAGATTATTCAAATTATGACATTGGGTTGACCTTGACCTTTTTTACGGCAAGGTCAAATTTGCTTTCTGATGCTTGTATATGTAAAAATACTAGAACATAAGATTTCATGGAACGTATTGAACAGTTTGGCCTAAAAATTAGTATATACATTTATCTTAATGAGCATATGAAGATTTATAAGTACAAGAGGTCAAGGTCATCTTTTGACCCTTGACCCTAATCTCATATTTTGATAATTTCAAGCAGTCTACTCGGAAGCCACTGGACCAATTGTAACCAAATTTCATATAAAGCATCAAGGGTTGAATGGAACAAAAATTTGTTCAAACAGTCCAGGTCACATTACCAACAAGGCCGCCACGCCAATATATGGTAAAATGATTTAAAATCCTTCTTCTCCATGACCAATTGGCCGATGGTCTTGAAACTTAGGATGTAGCATTGGGTATGCGAGTACTATCAGAATTATTCAAATTATGACCTTTGGTTGTCCTTTGCGTTTTCTAAGGCATAGTCAAATAAGGAAAAATGCTAAGATGTAAGATTTCATAGACAGTTTTGAAGATTAAGGCCTAAAAATGTATGTACATCCACCAACTTGAGTACATGAAGATTTGTGAGTACAAGAGGTCAAGATCATTCTTTGACTTTTGACACTAAACTCCCATATTTTCACAATTTCAAACAAACTCCACAAGAGCCATGGGGTCATTTGAAACCAAATTTCATTTAGAACCTCAAGGGTTCTTAGGAGCGAAAGTTTGTCCAAACAGTCCAGGTCACATGACCAACATGTTTGCCACGCCCATATATGGTAAACAGCTTTAAAAATCTTGTTCTGAACCAATTGACCGATGGCATTGAAACTTGGTATGTAGCATCGGTTACTCAAGTACTATTAGGATTGTTCGAATTATGACTTTGGGTTGACCTTGACCTTTTTTTACGGAAAGGCCGAACATGGAAAAATGCTAGAACATAAGATTTTATGGAAAGATTTGAAGATTAAGGCCTAAAAATTTGTATATACTTTCATCGAAATGAGTACATGAAGATTTTTGTGAGTACAAGATGTTAAGGTCATTCTTTGACCTTTCAAACACTCCCCAAAAGCCACTGGGCCAATTATAAACAAATTTCATATGGAGCCTCCAGGGGTTGAGGGTATAAAAATTGTTCAAATTGGCAAGGTCACATGACCAACATAGCTACCACGCTCAAATATGGTATTTTTTTATGCCCCCGAAGGGACTTCGGGTGGCATATTAAAATCGCACCATCCGTCCGTCCGTCCGTCCATAACAAATCGTGTCTCAGCGATAACTTAAAAACTACTGAAGCAAATTTGATGAAACTTCACAGAAAGATAGAGTATAATGAGAAGGTGTGTCACGCACAAGATTTAGGTTCCCACTTCCAAGGTCAAGGTCACAATTGGGTCAAAGGTCAAATCATATCTTAAATCGTGTCTCAGCTATAACTTATAAACTACCGAAGCAAATTTGATAAAAGTAAAAAGTATGCAAAGACCAGGAACTGAAACAATCAAAATCCAAATCCAGCCCTCAAACCATAGTTAGAAACAACTAAAATTACAAATAATCAAGATACAGAGAACATATGGCCAACCGAGTGAGCAGGTTGTTCCCGAAAGGTGGCCACTCAGCAACCCAAACCGAACCAAAAATGATAAGAACATACATAAGGTAAAACATCACAGAAACTCTGACACCAAAAACAGGCAACAGAGAACCACAACAGAACTACCGCCTTGGAACGGTCAGTAATGAATTACTGGGGGGCTTAAATCGATTTTACAGGCCCAACCTTACCCTCAGTATCTGAAGTGGTACAAAACATTTAGTTGGTTGTTCGGTTCGCATGATAACCCTCTAACTCGTCAATGAATCATCACGGTAAACACATAAATCAAATTTCAACACCATGAAGAAGCAAAGACGAGGACTCAACAGATACAACGGGCCGTCTGACAGGTGGAGATCCCTAGCCTGCCAAACAACCCCACTGGAAATCTGAAGCAAAAGAAGGTCACCAAGTGAGCCCCGGTGGACCAAGCAACAGACAAAAAGGCTCCGGTCCCAACCAACTAAAATATATAGCTTTAGGTTGGGGCCATCATAGAGTCTGACGCCCGATTCCCCGGTGTGCAATTAAAGAGTGCAGCAAAGTTTCCAACCGTGATTGGGTTAATCACTAAGCATGCAGACTGTCGCATAACATTTAAGAGTCGTTCTCTGTAAGCACCAAAAAATTGCAATAGGGGGTGAAAATGACATATCTCAGATTTTTATGAAAATTAGTGTCTTTTTTGCTTATAGTGATGAACAAAAATACATTTTTTTCTCCAGTCAAACTGTCCGTTTCCATGGCAACGAGGATTTTCTGTTTTTTGGCCTAATTTGGTGATTTTTTATATAAAAAATGCCAGATTTGACACCAGTTGTATTGACAGTATTTCTCAACAAATGTTATCGACACTCATGTCTTTTAAGAGACCCATGTAAGTGCTGTGTACGGATAGAAATTTTTTTCTTTACATTGCTATGGTCAAGGAGTTGGTGACCTTGACTTCTATCTAGTAAAGCATCTCTTTGAAAATACCAAAAATTGGCCAATTTTGAAAGCACTTTGTTAGAAAATGCGGCTATAGATTTTTTTCATTCTCTTGGTACAGAGAGACTAACACCTAGCTCTTAATATATCAAAAAATTGGAGATGGTATATTTTTTAAATTGAAAATAATTTTCTTTGAATTTAGTCACCGTCAGGAAAGTCAGAAGAAACTGTCATAGCAGAAAATCTGTTATAAGAGATAATATCTGGAGAATGTAACGCAAATATAAGCAGAAATACAAATAAATACATTGAATACAGTGGAGGAAAGTTACATAAATACTTTTCTCATTCAGAAGTATGCTTAAAATGTACAATTCGGGGTGCAATTACCCCACCCACTTCCACTGAATATGAAATGAATGCAAAAGTTACAAGCCATGGATAATATATCACAAGTTTCCATAATTGTGAGTAAACTGAAACAATTTTAAAAGATCACCACATGTTTGCTGTCATTGTTTTTACATTGTTTATCATTTGGTAACCATGGTAACTGTTATTCTATTATGGGTCAGTGTTCATTTACGCGGATATTTACAGAAAATCGTTTCAATGCTGATGAAACGTATTCCTTGTTATTTTTTTTTTACATATGCATACGCATTCTAAGTGTTGTTTATGTTAAAAAATATACGATAAATCAGTATTTTTATAGTTGCTATGATAAAAACCACTCATTCCTTCCACAAAAAAACCAGTCAATCTGAGTGTATGTAGTACAGTGTAGAGAAAGAACAGCAACTGAGCAAAATAGAGATAGATACATGCATTGGAGAAGAAATAAATCACACATACAATGTTTATATTTTTCATTCCTTAATATGTTTAATCTGTATAGCTAGGGGGTGAGTTACCCCACCCACCTCATTTAGTTACACAACAAATTCATAAGTTAAATACTATGAGTTTTGATGATAAAATTGCACCTGGTACACATGTTTAATAGTTGCTCATCACATGTATGGTCTGCATAAGCTTTGTTTTTGTTAAAGTTTTGGATGGAGGCTCGCATGCATATATGCATGCACACACACCAAACTGAAGTTTTGTCGACTGCCTCGCTTACGGCAAGCAGGTTCGACAAAATACTCCTGTGACCTTAAAAATGATATCAAGGTCGCCAAGTTTTTAGTCTTTGTCTTGCCTAAAAGGTTGATCTTTGCAAGTTTGGTAAAAATGAATCTACTGGTTCGAGATACATGTTCGTTTTTCAGGATAAATAAAAAAATGACCCTTAAAAATAGGGTCAAAGTCACCAAAACCTAACTAGAAACATGGTAACTAACAGGGCCCCGCCATTATGAGACTGTTTGTGCGATTTTAGTCATATGTCCCTGACCAAAAAATACATTAACAACTTTCTGTTACCATGTTGTTTCTTCGTGTTGTTTGGAATAAAGCCTCTGGTAGAGTATTTAAGATACGGGCAAAAAACAAAATCATGACTGATTAAAACAAAGGCAACAGGAACCTGGAGTTACCATTCTAGCACTCTGCACACCTTCAGATATTCTGATGATGCTTTATATTTGTACCAAGTTATGTGAAAATATCTTCAAAGGCTTTAAAGTTATAGATTGCACAAGGTCTCAATACCCAAAATTACAAAGGGATATAATTCTGTTTAACATAAATGAAGGTGCGGTTATGGTTCTTTTTCTCTACAAATTGTTTAATGATGCTTTACATTTGTATCAATTTATAAGAAAATATATTTTACAGTTTTAAAGTTAGAGAGTACTGAAAATTACAAAAGGGCATAATTCTGTAGAAAATGTAGATGAATTTACAGTTTTAATTTTCTTCACATCGTCTGATAATGCTTTATAATTGTACGAAATTCCAAGAAAATATGAATGACGGTTTAAAAGCTGCATAGCAGACAAAATTTCTATACTTTAAATTACAAAGGGAAATAGTTCAGTACAAAAGTAGATGGAGTTGTGGTTCTTATTCTCTGTACATCGTCTAAAATGTTTTGTATTTGTACATAGTTTCATGAAAATATCTTTGAGAGTTTTAAAGTTATAGGGCGGACAAGATTTCCGTACTGAAAATTACAAAGGGGCATCATTCAGTAAATAACATAGGTAGAGTTATGGTTTCGTTTGTCTGCAAATTGTCTGTTGATGTTTTACTTTCGTACCAAGTTTTGTGAAAATATCTAAAACGGGTTTAGAGTAATGGAGCAGACACGATTTCCGTTCTGAAATTACAAAGGGGAATAATTCAGAGAAAAAATGTAGAAAAAGAGTTACATTTCTTGTTCTCTGCACATTGTCTGATAATGCTTTACATTTGTACCAAGTTTCGTGAAAATATTTCAAACAGTTTCAAAGTTATGGAGCGGACACGATTTCTGTACCAAAAAATTACAAAGGGGCATATTTCAGTAAATAATGTGGGTGGAGTTGTGGTTCTTTCTCTCCGCATATTGTCTGATGCTATTTTACATTTGTACCAAGTTTCATGAAAACATCACAAACAGTTTCGGAGTTATAGAGCGGACACGATTACCGTACCAAAAAATTACAAAATTACAAATTATTTCGTCTGGCGGGGCCTTTATAATCAGTTATGAATCTTCTCCAAATGATCATTTAGGGCTAGTTTAGCATAATTCCAACAAATGCTTCGTAATATAGGGTATAGATAAGCCATTTTTTAAACATTTTAAGACCATCTTCGACCTTCAAAACAGAATAAAGGTCAAACAATCCATTCAGCAGCTTTCTATGACTTCCTGGAACCTTTAAAACTTCTATATTTATGGATAGATTTCAAAATAAATGTGCACAGTTGTTCTTCTTGATGAGCAGAAGTGTCATTTGCAACATTCGTTCAGGTAGGTCCAAGGTCAAGGTCACACTTAACGGTAAAATGGTCATATATTGAGTTTGTCCGAGCCATTACTTCTACATTTAAAGATGGATTTTAAAATAATTTAGCACAATGGTTCTCCTTTATGAGTAAAAGTGCTATTTGGAACATTTGGTCAGATAGGGCCAAGGTCAAGGTCAGATTCGAAATGATAAAAATTGTCGTAAATTATGCTTGTCCGGGCCATAACAGCTACATTTATGCATGGCTTTAAAAAATAGGCACAGTTGTTCTCCTTGATGAGTTCAAGTACCATTTGAAAATTCTGCAGGCATATCGAAGGTCAAGGTTACACTTGAAGGTCAAATGATAAAAAAATAGTCATAAAAAGGGCTTGTCCTGGCCATTACTTCTACATTTATGGATGAATTTCAAAACAGTTTGGCACAATTGTTCTCCTTGATGAGTAGAAGTGGCATGTGGAATTTATTAAGGTAGTTCCAAGGTCAAGGTCACATTTGAAGGTCAAATGATTAAAAATTGTCATAAACTGAGCTTGTCCGGGCCATATAATTTATACAGTTATGCATGAATTTCAAAATAATTTGGCACAATTGTTCTCCTTGACAAGTAGAAATGTTTGTTCAGGTTGGTCCAAGGTCAAGGCCACACTTCAAGGTCAAATAATAAAAAGTCGTCATAATGTGTGCTTGTCATGGCCATAGTTCCACTTGTTTTCCTTCATAAGAAAAAAGTAAAAAAGAAAAAGAAAAACGAAAGAAAAAAGAAATATGCTGTATCATGATATTGTTTGGCTTCTTTCTAATAAGTAAATGAAGCAGTTAGTCTTGACATACTTACCGGTCACTAAAGCAAACAGCGGGCTCGACAAGTTGTCTCTGGACAACCATCTAATTAATTCTTTCCCATGTTCCAATGGTGTGTCTGAGCAAGTTTGGTCTCGCTCGATCTGTTCATTCCGGAGATATGGTGCAAGCAAGCCATTTTTAACACTGTAAGTCCTCATGTGACCTTGAATATAAGGTCAATGCCTTCAAAGTCTAACAGTGTTTCCCCACCTCCTTATAATATACCTGTGCATGTTTGATCAAAATTCATAAATCTCTTCAGAAGATGTGGTGCATACAAACCATTTTCACTGTTTTTGACCTCCTGTGACCTGAAAATATGGTCAAGGTCACCAACTTTTTTCAGTTCTTTTCCACTTCCCTGTGATATATTTGTGCAAGTTTGATCTAAATCTATCCACCCCTTCAGGACATATTGCGCCAACAAGCCATTCATATACCTCATACGATCTTGAGATAGGGTCAACGTCACCAAAATCTAATCAGCTCTTTTTCCCCACCCAAAAATGTATCTTTGCAAGTTTGGTGAAAATACATTTATCCCTTCAGGAGATAGAGTGCAGACATGGAGTTATGCTGACACACAGACACTGACACCAATGCAGGCGGGATCTGCACCAAAACAACATACTCGCCTTCCCTTTCCTCCTTCCCCAACTCCCCTCCCCCCAATGGTGGGGGCATATAAATATGTTTATCAATATGATAAATATATAAGCAAATTTTCTTCTCCGTTATGAAATATTTAAATGTATTTCTGCTCATTTTATGTCCTTTATTTGCTTGCTACCAGATGCACTCAGATTGTCAACTGCTGTTTTGATGGAACATCTGGTTGTATCCATAACAACTAAAATATACCAAATTATTGTCCAAGATGAGACTTATTTGGCCAATAGGAAGTGTATACATAGATAGAAAATCACAATCAACACTTTTGAACGTTTTTTAATTATCCAGGAGCCCCGGTAGCTCAGTGGGTTAAGCGCTGGCCAACTGAGGTAGCGGACCGGGTTCGAAACACGCTTGAGGCGAGATTTTTTTCCTACCGTAAATGAGGTTCCATTGCACACAGCCTTTCATTATCACCGTCCCATCGTCCTGATATGACTGAAATACTGTTGAAAAGGACGTAAAATCGCAAGTCATCCATCCATTTTAGATATTGGTTTCCAACAAAAACAGACTAGAGATAGAGTATTGGTTGCCATGGTTACTACGTGATAAATAAAATAAACTAGAAATGTTTCTTTTACAAAAACATATGAACGCCCTCCTATCCTTTCTCAGCTGTATCATTTTCCCTAAATATTGCAAAGTTATGATCTTTTGTAAATCTTGAAATTTGGGTCAAGGTCACCACCATCTAATAAGTACTTTTCCACCTCCCGATTATAAACCTATCTATGTTCGGTCACAATCCATCAATCCCGTTAGGAGTTATCATGCAGACAAGCCATATTTGAACACGCTACAACCTCCTGTGACCTCGAAAATGAGGTCAAGGTTAACAAAATCTTATCAGTTTCTTTTCCATCTCCCAGTGATATGTTTATGCAAGTTTGGTTAAAATCCATCCATCCATTCTGAAGATATGGTTCAGACAAGCCATTTTTCAACATTTCTGACCTCCTGTGACCTTGAAAGTAGGGTCAAGGTCACCAAAATATAATCAGTTCTTTTTCATTTCAGAGTGATATATCTGTGCATATTTGCTTTAAATCAACCCATCCATTCAGTTCAGAAGATATCGTGCTGGAAAGCCATTTTTTCCAGCACTCAGTGACCTTCCGTGACCTTGCAAAATCTAGCAAGTTCTTTTCCATTTCACAATGATATTTTTGTGCGAGTCTGGTAAAAATCAATTTATCCATTTAGGGGATACGGTGCAGAAAAGCCATTTTTCATCATTATTTGACCTGTGACCTTGAAAATAGGGTCAAGGTCAACGAAGTCTAATGAGTTCTTTACCCCTACCCAATTAGGTATGCATGCAAGTATGGTCATAATCCATTTATTCCTACAGGTCATAGAGTGCAGGCAAGGGCTACACAGACGCTGATGGGATCCGCACCAAAAATTCTTTATGTCCCCCATCCCGCCCCCCACCCACCAACCACTGTGAGAATATTATGAAAAAAAGAAAGACGACAGAAATAATGAGCTTGTAGAAGCCCCCTAGACCATTCAAAATCAGCAAAGACTGAGATATATTCATTGTAGCATGCAACTTTTAATTTGGTTTTGCATTGAAAGAAAGTGGGTGGGGTAATTTAACCCCAAATTGTAAGGTATTAACGTATTTTTGAGGGTGAAAACTTTCTATATAGTTTTCTTTAGTTGTTAATCATGCATCAACTTGTATTTTGGCTCATATTTCTTGAAAATAATCAAGGTATTGTATTTTATCTCAGAATTTCAATTATGAAAGTTTCTTCTGATTTCTCTGACGGTGACTAAATTCAAAGAAAAATATTTTCAATTTAAAAAATATACCATCTCCATTTTTTTTATATATCAACAACTAGGCTTTGTACACTCTGCACCAAGAGAAAGAAAAAAATCTATAGCCGCATTTTTGAGTAAAACGTCTTAAAAATTTGCTGATTTTTGATGTTTTGAAATAGACGGCTTACTAGGTGGAAGTCAAGGTTACTGACTGCTTTGCCATAGCAATATGAAGAAAATTTTCTGTATTTGTAAGCAGCACTTACATTGTTCTCTTGTAAAATGTAAGTATCAATATCATTTGTTGTGAATTACTACCAGAACAATTGGAGTCAAATCTTGCATTTTTCATTTGAAAAATCACCAGATAAAACTGAAAAACAGAAAATCCTGGTTGCCATGGCAACGGATAGTTTGATCGAAGAAAAACTTTAATTTTTGTTCATCACTTGACATTAGCAAACAAGACACTGAGTTTCGTGAAAATCTGAGACATCTGTTGTATCTGTTGAGTCCTCGTCTTTGCTTCTTCATGGTGTTGAAATTTGATTTATGTGTTTACCGTGATGATTCATTGACGAGTTAGAGGGTTATCATGCGAACCGAACAACCAACTAAATGTTTTGTACCACTTCAGAAACTGAGGGTGAGGTTGGGCCTGTAAAATCGATTTAAGCCCCCCAGTAATTCATTACTGACCGTTCCAAGGCGGTAGTTCTGTTGTGGTTCTCTGTTGCCTGTTTTTGGTGTCAGAGTTTCTGTGATGTTTTACCTTATGTATGTTCTTATTATTTTTGGTTCGGTTTGTTGCTGAGTGGCCACCTTTTGGGAACAAGCTGCTCACTCGGTTGGCCATATGTTCTCTGTATCTTGATTATTTGTAATCTTAGTTGTTTCCAACTATGGTTTGAGGGCTGGATTTGGATTTTGATTGTTTCAGTTCCTGGTCTTTGCATACTTTTTACTAATGTCATTTTCACCTGATTTTGGTGCTTACAGAGAATGACTCTTAAATTATAGCCAATACGTTTGTGACGTATTATTATTTTTCGGAATTGATCAGAAAAATCAGTCCTTCCCATAATCTTTTTGAATTTGTTTACTAAGTCACTATAAAATTCTGGTTCCGATAGGCCTTGGTGTAAAAGAAATTTTAATCCGACATCAAATTTTGAAACCAATTCATGGTGTCTGCGATAGAATTTAGAAAAAAACTTTCTAAGCTTATGATACCGATAGCCCTATTGAAGAAGTTTAGCAGTTAAACATAAAGTCATCTACATGACTACACACTCTAGCAAATCTTATAAGTTGAGAAATATACACTCCATAAGAGGGACGACGTGGAACGTCACCATCCAAAAATGGAAAATTAACTATATCAAAGTCAAAGTCATCACAGAAAGATAGAGCATAATGAGAAGGTGTGTGGCATACAAAATTTAGGTTTCCATGTCCAATGTCAAGGTCACTGTCTGGGGTTAGAGGTCAAATATTGTCTCTGTGATTACTTTAAAACTGCACAACTGAATTTTATCAAATTTAACAGAAATATAAAGCATAATGAGAAGGTTTGTCACATATGATATTCATATTCCCAAACCCAAGGTCAAGGTCACTGTCAGGTGTTAGAGGTGACTGCTGAAGTAGATTTCATCAAACGTCATAGAAAGGTAAAGCATGATAAAAAGGCATCTCACTTACAAGTTTTGGGATTCTTTGCTCAAGGTCAAGGTTCCAATCGGGGTCAAAGGTCAGTCTATGGGGCCTTCGGGGGCATTTTTTACATACTGTAACATTTCTTGTTTAAAATCTTGTTCTCCAAAACCAATAGACTGATAGCCATGAAACTTTGTATGTAGCTTTGGGTACTCGAGTACGATCAAGATTGTTCAAATGATGACATTGTGTTGACCTTGACTATTTTACGGCAAGGTCAAATATGGGAAAAGCTAGAACATAAGATTTCATGGAAAGTGTTGAAGATTAAGGACGAAAATTGGTATATACAGGTGCGTTGCGTTAATTTTATACCTATGTAATTTTTTCATAAGTCTAAGCATACCCTCTAAGTGCTTTCTGACTTCGGCTGAAAGTCTCTGTTGCCAAAAAATCTTACTCTTACCATAAAAAAATAAAGGGACTCTACTTAAGGTTCCAGAAAAGTTCGCTATACAGAATATTGCGGAGAAGCGATTTTGCAACCTATCCAAGTTATCTTAACTATATTGACAAGTGCTGAAATGTTTCCACGTAGTTTAAATCGTTTTCGCGGTGTACAGGAACATGGTTATGAATATCCGAGATTGACATTTCAATAACATATATTCCAACATTTTATATTTAACGACCCCTATAAAAAAATTTTCTGCAAGAAAAGATTTGTCCCTAAAGAGAGCAAGTCGGGACCGTCTGTGTGAAAAACAGCATAGGTTCAGTGCTAGAAACAGTTAAGCTTGCGTTAGACATTTATGAAATATAATACCTCTACTATCCTATCTGCACGCCATTTTTCAAAAGTAATTCCAATGCCATTTAGCTTGCGGTTAAGCACTGATAACAGGAAATTTAACATAACAGAAGAGAGGGGTGGGGTTAAATTGTTTACTTTTGCTTAAGAAAGTTTGAATTTCGATTTTTTTTTTTTTTTTTCATCCCTTGTCTGTACCGTTTAATAACACTAAACAGCTGATTTCATTCATCCTTTTAGTTACTGCGAAAAGGTGTAGACAATTCTTTCTGGTAGGAACACTGCTTAGATAAAAGATAAGAAAAACTAGACGCTTCGTATATTTCTATGCAAGGTTGCTACATTTCTAAAAAACTCATTTCTGTACTTTGCTAGAATATTAACAGGCAGAAAAATGATAATTTTAAGAAAGAATAAAAGCAAGCACCTCTGTTTCAAAGCCTGTAATGCAACAAAGAGGTATAAAATAAGACGTATGGAACACTTGCATAGGCATAGTGTGTCCATCCCTCTCTTTTGTCCTGTCTGCCAGTTGTCAGTGTCAAAATACCGTAAAAAGTATTCTTTCAATAGCTCACATATAGGATAAAAACAGGCATTCCCTTAACTAAATGTCTATAGCAATCCTAACGGTTTTAACAACAGGATCTATAGTAATTGGCTAAAAAAAGGTCACGTCTGGCCCGTTTAAGGGTGAAAATTTTCATGCAGGAAAGAAATGCATTCGAGGTCTCATTAAATATAACATGTTTAAATATTTGTTTTTGAAATATCGATCTCAGTTTTTCATTACGATATTCCTGTACACCGCGAAAACGACTTAAACCGCGTGGAAGCGTTTTAGCACTTGTCAATGTAGGAAAGATAACTTTGATAGGTTGCATAATTGCTTCTCCGCAATATTCTGTATAGCGAACTTTTCTGCAATCCTAGGCAGTGTCCCTTTATTTACTATCATGGTGAGAGTAAGTTTTTTTTGAGAACAGAGACTTTCAGCCGAAGCTAGAATGCACTTAGGGGTATGCTAAGACTTATGAAAAATTTGCATAGGTATAAATTCAATGCAACGCACCTGTACATATATCTTAATGAGTACATGAAGATTAATGAGTACAAGAAGTCACGGTCATTATTTGACCTTTGACCCCGAACTCTCATATTTTGACCATTTCAATCTTTTTTTTTCAATAGCCACTAGGCCAATTGTAACCAGATTTCATAAAGGGCCTCCAGGGCCTGAGGGAACGCTTTTTTTTCAACAGGTAACATGACCAACATGACCCCTATGCCCAATTATGGTGAAAACCTTTGAAAATTTTCTTCTCCAGAACCAATTGACCGATGCCCTTGAAACTTGGTTCGTAGCACTGGGCACTCCAGCAATACCAAGGTAATTCAATGGTTGACATTGGGTTGCCCTTGACCTTTTACGGCACAGTCAAATATCAGAAAATGCTAGAACACAAGATTTCATTGAAAGTTTTGAACATTTTGGCCCAAGATTTTTCAAATGATGACCTGGGGTTGACTTTGACAATTTTTGGCAAGGACAAATTTGCTTTCTGGTGCTTTTTTATGAGAAAATGGTAAATTTAAGAGTTCATGGAACTTGTAGAAAATATTGGTACAGAAGTTGATAAATACAGTCTAATAAATGAGTACTTGAATTTTTTCTAGCACTAGAGGTCAAGGTATTTTAAGCTCAAACCAATGTCTGTCACATTTTGACAGTTTAAACTATCAGGTTTTTCAATTAATAATCCTAGTTTGACCTTCCACCTTTTTTTACTCAGGTGAGTGATTCAGGGCCTCATGGCCCTCTTTTTTCTTATTTTCAGGACTTGTATTAAGGGAATATTGGTTGAGGACATGAGTGGGTGCCCAGTATGCAATGGAACCCAATACCGGTGTGATGACGGCTTATATTGTTTGCCAAAAGATGATCATTGTGACGGAAATTTTGACTGCGAGGATGGCAGTGATGAAAAGAATTGTCGTAAGAAATTAAGCTGATATAAACCGTAAACATTCTAAAGACTGGAGTGCCTAAATTAAACTTTTCTTACCAGTGGACCTGTCCATCGTAATCATTTTGATCAGTTCATTTCGAGTGTCAGGGGTTTCTGGTAGATATTTTCATATTTTTACGTTTTTTGCATAGAAATTCCAGTAAGCAAACATGCAGTTCCTGGTCAGACGCTGCCTGTCCCGCCGTCTGTACTGGATCAGCACTGTTTGCGTATGTCTCCAAAACGGGTTTCAGGTCTGAAGAGGCTTAACTACAGTTTAGCCGCGACACGACAAAACCAACAATGTGGTTGTGCGCCCAGTGATGACTCAGATCAGCCTGGGCATCTGCCCAGTTTAATCAGATTCATTTAGTGTTCAAAGGGTAGCTAAGGGCCTCAGCTACCTCCATGCGGACAGCGAAGACTCTGATCAGACTGGGCGGATGCCCAGGCTGATCTGAGTCTGCGCTGGGCGCACAACCACATTGTTGGTTTTCTCGCTCAGTTATTGTCATAAAAATGGAGCAGCTAGGTTTGGTAATGTAATAATACATCCAGGAAGGCAGATGGAATGACAAACAGTGTAGATCCTGATCAACCTGCTCCTCTTGTAGGAGCAATCTGAACTGGGTCTGCTCTATTTGTCAGTCCTATCTGATTCTATACCTAGGATTTTACGGTATATACATGCCTGAGAAGCTTACACGAGTGGTCATTCTATATCAAATTTATGAAACAAGCCTTTCGCGAGTCTCATAAATTTCATATGAATTGACTACAGATGTAAGATTCATTTATCATATGACCCTTTAAATGGGATTTTAACTCCTTGAAACTGAACATTATTTAAATTAGAAAACTTTGTTGACATAGACGCTGTCAATGACGTAACGTGTACGCGCCAAAATGGTATTACACGTGGTCATACGATTTTTTTTGCACATCGGATAAGGATATTCGCGTGTTTCCCAAGTACCTACAAATCTTATCTCACCCATGTTCTGTTACCCAGGATTGGATAATAATAACGAGCATTCAATGAATTGGTTTTATTGGAAGCCACGTATCAGATCTGCGGTGAAATTGGCTTTTTACATGATGACGTAACAAAGACGGCAAAAATGACGTCAGTTTATGCACGCCAGACATCAACGTAAAGAACCGAATTGCGGTCGTTAAGTCCTTCCAACACGGGGCCTACTCCTATAGAAATGGCTTTGCTAGAGGAGCCAATTCTTTCCTTTAAGAGTTGAACACAATTAAGAAGGATGACAATGGTAGAGTAGCTGTTCTTGAAAATGTAGGCATTCAGCATAGGACAGGGTTCTCATTGGTCAGTGCAAATTAGGAAAATTAAAACTCGCCAAGGTCAAGGAAATGTCAGTGAATATTTATACTGGTCAGGGAAGTTTGATATTTAAGTCGAACGTCATGGAAAAGTCATAGAATGTAGAACATTTATGTTTAAGGACAAAATTGGTTCAGCCCTAGACTGCCATCATTAAAATGTCAGTTCAGTGATAACAAATGAGACCCTTTGGTATTATGTATTGAAAGAAATATGTATGGAAAAAACTTGCCTTATACAAAATGAAAGGACTTGCCTATCTTACTTTCAAGGCATGAAGAAAAATGTTGTATGCAAAAAGAAAAAAAAATAAACAGGTGGGATAATGCATTCTCAAGCGGATATCAGGTGGAGTAGTCAGGGAAAGTCTGTGAATTTTCAGAAAATTTCACAATGGTACTGGTGGGAACCCTGAATACATTGTTTTGTTTAAAAAAAAGTAGGCTTTTAGACAGTCAAGCTGTATGTAACTTCCATATCCCTCCTTCTCAGTTTTACCATATAAATATGGTTATACGTACAATTTCCCCTCCAAAACTGCCTCAAAATCTAGATCTATCCTATATGATGGATCTAGATTTTGGGGATTGTTTTCGGAGGGGAAAAGGCCATTCTTCTGAACAATTACGCGACACTGATTCGGAGATTTGGGTACATTCTTGAATGAAAACCTTTGTCTGTAGCAAAATAAATACGGTACTTAAATGTGCCGCGTCACGACAAAACGAACGATGTGGTTGTGCGCCAAGTGCAGTCAAATCAGCCTGGGCATCTGCTCGGTATGGTTAGACTCCTGGCTAAGTGCTTAAAGGGTAGCAAAGGGTCCTAGCTACCTCCATGCATATAGCGAAGACTTTGATCAGACTCGGCGGATGCCCAGGCTAATCCGAGTCTGCGCTGGGGGCACAACCACTTTATTTCCTCGAGTCCGGCTCAAAATGTTGTTTTATATTTCTAGAGTACTATTGTAACCCAGCTTATCAGTATCCTTGTTCTGATAGAACCTGCCTTCCAGTTGACTTTCATTGTGATGGGACAGAGGATTGCAGCGATGGCGGAGATGAAAAATTTGGTTGCGGTAAGTTGTTTTAGATGATCGAATACCATAAAATTTCTGAACACTGGGACACCTAAAATAATTGCAGTCTCCCCGTACATTCATTTAATGCTCTTATTATATCAATCCTTAGGGATTGTATACGCAATTATTTTTCAGTATTCCCTTCTTCTGACGTCTAACTGAAAGATTGTTTAGAATATGTATATGTTGCGACTAACTGCGTGCTTGGTGGTTAACCCAATTAAGGTTAACAGCTTTGCTTACCTCTTCGATTGCACGACGGTGGGTTGAGCCTCAGACTTTTTGAAGGCGCCAACCCAAACCTAACCTAATTGAATCTAGGATCGTACAGTAACACAGACGGCTGGCGACTGACACCCGTTCCGGGACGTCTTGGGTCGGGCCCAATGTGGTTTAACTGATAGGTTTCTTCTGCTCCAGAATTTCAGTGTTGCTATTCCTGTGAGTCCTCATGTTTCTTTTATCTAAGTTTTAATTTTGATTTCTATATTCCCGAGATATTACACTTATGAATTAGGAATCTCCCACGCAAACCGAACAACTAAGTGCCCAATAAACTAAAGCAGGACCAAGGAGGGCCTGACCGCAAACCAGTTAAGCCCCCTAGTAATATCATTGTTAACTAAGTTGTTTCATGTTTTGTTTGTCCCTTGGACTGTTTTGATATATGGTTTGTAATGTGAAGGCTAGACCTGATATTATATGGAGGATCTTACATGAGTGCTCTTGAATTATTGAATTCATTAAACGAGTTGGGGAAAAGATAAGATGCAAGGCTTTGCTGAGCATTTTATTGGTTTTTCCGAACGAGTTTAATAAATTCATTAATACAGGAGCAGGAATGGAGGATTCTGTTTATCATATGAAACTCAAATCGCATTTTATTAGCAAAATTTGCACGAAAACACCACGATTTTGCCATTGGAAAACGCGAAGTTTAAATGGACGTCAACGTATAACGTTACGACGTAATTTGCAATTTTAATCCACTAGTGGATTATCGTTTTTAATGCATGGCTAAAAAACACTCTCATGTGCGACGTCATATGATAAAATAGAAAATAGGTAAAAATAGATGTATAATGCCTTGATGACGTCGAGTGTTAGCATTTACTTCTGTCGACGTCTGCCTCAAAACAGTCCTTTATAGTATGTCGCATTATACTTGCAGTTTCAGTAGACTGCTACAATGTTAAAATCAAGATGATTTTCCTTACACGTGAATTTTCACTGATTAACACATATGTTTGTCGGGCAGATGGGAATATATTTGTTCAGTCTGGCTTCCTTTTGTTGTGAATCAATATTTTGCGATCAGCCCTCTGACATCATGTGTTCATCAGCGTTAATTCGTGGATATGGAAAAATGATTTCTGGTGGTGGCGATAATCACTGATTTGTGGAGAATACAAAAATCTGCCTAAAGTATTACAACAAGTCATCCAAAAACTTAGCAGATGCCTTCTTTATGTTGTTTCTCACAATTTCGAACACCAAAATGTCTGACTTGCTGGCATTATATAAGAAAATATCAGTTTCACTTACATACTTGTATTGGTCAAAGTAATGAAGTTTTTATACCCCCCGCAAACTTGTTTGAGGGGGGTATACTGTTTTCACGTTGTCCTTCCGTCCGTCTGTCTGTCCGTCCGTCCGTCCGTTCGTCCGTCCGCAACATTTGCTCCGATTTGTTTCAAATTTTGTCCATGGATGCAGCATGTGAAAAGAGTTGATACGTATTTTTCAGTTTTTCCCGGAAGTGTTTTCCTGCTGAGTTATGCCCCTTTATATTTTTCGTAAAAAAAGTTTGTGATCGCAACTCCTCCTAGACCGCTTGACCGATTTTCTTGAAATTAAGTATGTGAATACATATTGGTATGAAGATGTGCATTAAGGTTTCCATTTTCAAATCCGACCTCTATTTTTTGAGTTATGCCCCTTTCTGATATTTTTGGCCCTAATTTTGGGGGGGGGGGTTTTAGTCATTTTTGCTTTGATTTTATTCAAATTTGGTTCATTGATGCATCATTAGAAAATAGTTGATACGTGTTTTCCAGTTTTTCCCGGAAGTGTTTTCCTGCTGAGTTATGCCCCTTTATATTTTTCGTAAAAAAAGTTTGTTATCGCAACTCCTCCCAGACCGCTTGACCGATTTTCTTGAAATTAAGTATGTGAACACATATTGGTATGAAGATGTGCATTAAGGTTTCCATTTTGAAATCTGACCCCTATTTGTTGAAGTATGCCCCTTTTTGATATTTTTGGCCCAAATTTTGTTTTTTTTAGTCGTTTTTGCTTTGATTTTATTCAAATTTGGTTCATTGATGCATCATAAAAAAATAGTTGACACTTGTTTTCCAGTTTTTCCTGGAAGTGTTTTCCTGCTGAGTTATGCCCCTTTATATTTTTTCGTAAAAAAAGTTTATCGCAACTCCTCCAAGACCGCTTGACCGATTTTCTTGAAATTAAATATGTGAACACATATTGGGATGAAGATTTGCATTAAGGTTTCCATTTTGAAATCTGACCCCTATTTCTTGAGTTTTGCCCCTTTTTGATATTTTTGGCCCTTATTTGGGGTTTTTTAGTCATTTTTGCTTTGATTTTATTCAAATTTGGTTCATTGATGCATCATAAGAAAATAGTTGACACTTGTTTTCCACTTTTTCCTGAAAGTGTTTTCCTGCTGAGTTATGCCCCTTTATATTTTTCGTAAAAAAGTTTGTTATCGCAACTCCTCCTAGACAGCTTGACCGATTTTCTTGAAATTAAGTATGTGAACACATATTGGTATGAAAATGTGCGTTAAGGTTTCCACTTTGAAATCTGACCCCTCTTTCTGGAGTAATGCCCCTTTTTTGATATTTTTTATCTAATTTCTTTTGTGGGGGGGGGGGGGATTTAGTCGTTTTTGCTTTGATTGTATTCAAATTTGGTTCGAAAAAAGTTGACCCGTGTTTTCCATTTCTTCCCAGAAGTGTTTGCCTGCTGAGTTATTCGCCTTTGTAATTTTTGTAATAAAAGTTTGTTATCACTACTCCTTCTAGACTGCTTGACCGATTTTCTTGATTTTTTCTACAAGGTTTTTCCAGCTTTGCTCACGCGAGCCAATATTAGATAAAAGTAGACATGTTCAGTTACCTTGATAGGATTATAGGATGAGCTATATTTGTTTGTAGTTGTCATAACATGTATGCTTTGTATAGCCTTGTAAAACTTAGATGATGAAGGTCCATGCTTAACTGTTAAATGCGGGGGGTATTTAGTAAGCCATGCTTACTGCCATCTCTAGTTGCTACTATTGTTAGGGTCACTGATGAGGCTGGAGTAGCCGAGACTTCGAGGTATGGTCCGTGTTCCTTCTTTTAAATGTGTTCTGTGCTCTTGAAGGAACTCTTTGATTCTAATATTATACCGTGTGTGTGATATAAGTGTATATACCTATTCTATATTTAATGAATGCATCCAGAATACATGCACTTTCTACATGGTCGAAAATTTGAGAATAAGCTTCATTTCTCATCTGGTGTACCTAACAATTTGAATAAGAATTGGAGCAAATAATTGCTGGCATGCTGTTTGTAATGTGTTAAAGTAGTTTCAGGCCTTAATACATTTTCAATAACTATGTTAACTTTTTAGATTTTTGCGTAGATAATTATCCTTGATCTTTCCTTGTAAAAATATTTTTTCAATCAGCTTATCTCTCTTCTTTGTATTCTTAACTGTAAAGAACCACCAAAATAAGAAGTCTGCTAACTTTCGGGGAGATACGTTGAGCTTTATGATTTTATTCATATTTTTGTATTTACCACTAATTACCACCTTAAAGTGCGTCATCATAAAAGTAATATTGACAAACTGACCGATAAATATCGCAAATATTGACCGGCACGTGACGTCAAATCAGCCAATGAAAATTTCAGTTGTGTACTTATAATAATCTCTCTTATTACATGAAATCTCTTAATGTCATACCCGAGCCTTTATATACAAGGGTTGATCCAGAAGTAATGTCACTGTGTCCATTGCGCGCTTATTCATCGTAGCACTATTATAAAAATTATATCAAGCTACACTGTAATTCAGTTCTGATTTACAGAATAAATATAAAGTTCGAATCTTTTTCCTTTCCAAATATATAGACGTTCAAAATATGCCACCGACGCCATCGCGCCGCACGTTAGAATAACGTTAATTACATGAACATAAGTTTCAAAGGCAATCACAAATCAAAATCAAAATAACGCGCCAAATCAAATGAAAATTTGATACGATGACCAAATATATTTCTGCCACCCATTGTTGAAATTTTAATAGCGTCACTGCAGTTTGAAATTCGCTAGCTAGTACTAATGCTTGTTACTGCCGAGAGTAAAAATGTAGATTTCTGACAAACGCGTCAGCGGATATATATGCGGTTTTGCCTCAAATTTGGAATATGACCATTACAGCCTCTAGAGCTGTTTATTAGACATGTGGTGATATAACAAATATTATCAGGCTTGTGACAAGGTGCAATCAACGCGATACGAGTGCAGATGGGTCCCTAGGGGCTAGTCCGAAAACCGGAAGACCTTTATGTACAATTTCAAAAAATAACGTCACTGTTGTTCTGATCCCATATATGAAGAACGATGTCCTGCAATTCAAATATAATATAAATTCTTAAACCTGAGCCGCGGGGCTGTTCAAGTAATATTAAAAGAAGAGATAGACATGGGTGAACAGACATTAGTGCTTTGCTGGAACAACGAATATGCTACTTTGGACATGACACAGTATCGAAACTTCGTCTGGTGCATCAACGACGTCATTGACGTGCGGCGCGTTTCGTTACCATGTCTTCTGTCTATCTCGATATCTCAGTTACTTTGCACTGCATTTTTATGATATTCTCAGATCATAATGCAAATAGATTAAGGTACTTGGATACGAAATTTTGTTGCTCTCTCTTTATTTTACACGATTTTATAGCTGCAGTGACATTACTTCTGGATCAACCCTCGTATAAATGAGCCGTGACACAACAAAACCAACAAAGTGGTTGTGCGCCCAGTGCAGACGCAGATCAGCCTGGGCATCCGCCCAGTCTGATCAGGGTCTTCGCTGTCCGCATAGAGGTAGCTTAGATCCTTAGCTACCCTTTATTTTTGTATTTACCACTAATTACCACCTTAAAGTGTTACCACTAATTACCACCTTAAAGTGCGACAGCATAAAAGTAATATTGACAAACTGACCGATAAATATCGCAAATATTGACCGGCACGTGACGTCAAATCAGCCAATGAAAATTTCAGTTGTGTACTTATAATAATCTCTCTTATTACATGAAATCTCTTAATGTCATACCCAAGCCTTTATATATAAATGAGCCGTGACACGACAAAACCAACAAAGTGGTTGTGCGCCCAGTGCAGACGCAGATCAGCCTGGGCATCCGCCCAGTCTGATCATGGTCTTCGCTGTCCGCATAGAGGTAGCTTAGATCCTTAGCTACCATTTGAGCCCTTAGCAAAGAATCTGTTCAGACTGGGAGGATGCACAGGCTGATCTGAGTCTGCGCTGGGCGCACAACTACATTGTCGGTTTTGTTGTGTCTCGGCTCAATTTATTATGGTGTTACAAAAGTCTGTTCCGTAATAAAAAAGTTTATTTTATACACATTAGTATATCACCTTTTACGATTTTTAAAGACAAAACAATGCAGTCCCTATATTGAAAATATTCTCAAAATTAAAATAAAATACATTACATGTCGCTGGCCGGGTTTGAACCCTCACGGATGCGGCGACAGTTTTCCATTGTGGTTGAAAAGACAAGTGTCGCCCCCATTGATGAGAGAAATATCATAATTCGGTAGGAAAACAGAAGTAAAATAAAATAGCCTAAGCTAACTTAAAGATTACTCCCTTGATAATAATAACAAAAATAATTTGATGAAATATTTCATGCAATACCTCCGACATGTTTTAACTATACATTTGAAATAGAGATTAGATAATAATATTTGATAAAAGGTGACTTTAAACAAAAAATAAGATAAAATTTTAAACCATCGCGGACCGCGCTCGAAATCGTATTATTGGACAAAAATAATTTATCATAACGTCACAATCACGTGCGTGATTAAAAAAAATTTTGTACATGATCACATGACATACGTGGTCAAAATCGATATGCTTACAGACCGTGAGGAAAAGTAATTTACATTTTAATTTGAAGATCAATTTTCATTCAAAATTTATCGAAAAAACATGCAGTTTCCCAAAGCATGTACGGTTATTTATGAGGCTATTACATATTGTCTAACGAAATTTTGTTAAAATATTTGTGTCTGAAAACATGAAATTAACGAGGGAGACAATCTTTAAATTCGTACAAATTTTTACTGCGAAACTGATTTTTATACGCCCGTTTTGAAAAAAACGGACGTATTATGTCGTGGCGCTGTCGTCCGTCCGTCCGTCTGTCCATCCGTCCGTAAACGTTCTTGTGCACGCCATAACTCAGTATCCATTTGGCATATCTTCATGAAATTTTGTAGGCATATGTATTAGGTAGGGGGAACGTGTTGCGTACAAGAATGATTGCTCCGCTTTCCTTGGTTTCAAAGTTATGCCCCTTTGATTGTTTTTTACCATACAGGTCTTGTGCACGCCAGAACTAGAAATCCTCATGAAACTTTATAGCAATGTGTATGAAGTCCCAACGATGTGTTGCGTACAACAATGGTTGCTATCCTTTTCTTTGTTTCTGAGTTACATCCCTTTTGTTAGTTCTTTTCGGCATTTTTTGTGTATACTTATCTTGTGCATACATTAACTCGGTAACTGTTTGGAATATCATGATGAAACCTTATAGCAATGTGCATGATCAGAAGATTATATGTTGCATATAAGAATGGTTGCTCCCCCTTTCTTAATTTTGGAGTAAACTCACTTTCCTCTATCCGTAAAGATTCTTATCACCATTACTCAGTAACCATTTTGGATATCTTCATGAAATTTAGTAGGCATATGTAGTAAGTAAAGGGAATGTATTGCATGCAAAAATGGTTGCTTCCCCTTCGTTAGTTTCCATGTTATGCCCCATTTTTTTCTCCTGCAGGTCTTGTGCACGCCAGAGCTAGATAACTGTTTGGGATATCTTCATGAAACTTCATAGCAACGTGTATGAAGTTCCAACGATGAGTCACGTATAACAATGGTTGCTCTCCCTATCTTTGCTTTTGAGTAACATCCCTTTTATTAGCTCACCTGAGCCGAAGGCTCACAAGGTGAGCTTATAGTTTAGGCTTGGTCCGTCGTCCGTCCTGCGTCGTACGTCCACACTTTTAAACATTAATATCTGCTAAAGTAGCTGGCCAATCTTAATCAAATTTTATGTGTAGCATAGTTGGGATAGGGATTTATTGCATATAGTTTTGGGACAGATTGGTTTAAAACTGTGATTACCATGGCAACAAAAAGGTCCTATTGACTCATAATGGAGAAAATGTTGTCCGGGCCCTAGCTTCTTCAATTTTAATCGCAATTTCTTGTAACTTGCAGGTATCCAGGACAGCCACAACATCTCGGACCAGTTTGAATTTGAGTCAGGTTGGATCTTTCTTTTCAGAGTTACTTGCCCTTGAGCGATAAAATATTTTCCCATAGACTTATAATGGAGAAAATGTTGTCCGGGCTCTAGCTTCTTCATTTTAGATCGCAACTTCTTGTAACGTGCAGGTATGGTATCTAGTACAGTCTAAACATCTCGGACCAGTTCGAATTTGGGCCAGGTTGGATTATTGTCGTCAGAGTTACTTGCCCTTGAGCGAAAAATATTTTCCCATAGACTTATAATGGGGAAAAGGTTGTCAGGGCCCTAGCTTCTTCATTTATATTCACAACGCCTTATAACTTGCAGGTATCCAAGACAGCCAAAACATCTCGGACCAGTTTGAATTTGGGCTAGGTTGGATTGTTCTTGTCTGAGTTACTTGCCCTTGAATGATAAAATATTTTCCCATAGACTTTTAATGGGGAAAATGTTGTCCGGGCTCTAGCTTCTTCTTTTTTGATCACAACTTCTTGTAACTTGCAGATGTCTAGGACAGTCAAAACATCTCGGACCAGTTCGAATTTATGCCAGGTTTGATCATTCTTGTCAGAGTTATTTGCCCTTGAGCGATAAAATATTTTCCCATAGACTTTTAATGGGAAAATGTTGTCCAGGCTCTAGCTTCTTCATTTTTGATCACAACTTCTTGTAACTTGCTGATATCTAGGACAGTCAAAACATCTCGGACCATTTCGAATTTGGGCCAGGTTGGATCATTCTTGTCAGAGTTACATGCCCTTGAGCGATAAAATATTTTCCCATAGACTTATAATGGGAAAATGTTGTCCGGGCTCTAGCTTCTTCATTCTTGTAACTTGCAGATGTTTAGGACAGTCAAAACATCTCGGACCAGTTCGAATTTATGCCAGGTTTGATCATTCTTGTCAGAGTTATTTGCCCTTGAGCGATAAAATATTTTCCCATAGACTTTTAATGGGAAAATGTTGTCCGGGCTCTAGCTTCTTCATTTTTGATCACAACTTCTTGTAACTTGCTGATATCTAGGACAGTCAAAACATCTCGGACCATTTCGAATTTGGGCCAGGTTGAATTATTCTTGTCAGAGTTACATGTCCTTGAGCGATAAAATATTTTCCCATAGACTTATAATGGGAAAATGTTGTCCGGGCCCTAGCTTCTTCATTTATGATCGCAATTCTTTGAGACTTGCAGGTATTCAAGACAGCCAAAACATCTCGGACCAGTTTGAATTTGGGCCAGGCTGGATCATTCTTTATAGAGTTACTTGCCCTTGAACAATAAAATATTTTCCCATCGACATATATTGGGAAAATGTTGTCCGGGCTATAGCTCCATCATTTTTGATCGCGGCTCCTTGAAACTTGCAGGTACCCAGGACAGTCAAAACATCTCAGACCTTTTCTACTGTGGGCAAGGTTGGATTATTAACCCCTTGCACAAGGAAGTTATGGAGGGGATATAGGGTCTGTCCCGTACGTATGTATGTATGTACATTTGTTAACCTTTTGTCATCGCTCTACATGTAGCTACCTCATTTATTAACCGATTTTGATGTAACTTCACACAAGTATTGGGTATGACATAACCTCGAACGAGTTCACGTTTCAGCATGATGGGGTCAAGGTCACATTCAGAGTGGCTACTTTTAGCAAAAACTTTGTCATCACTCTAGCGTCTTCATTTGTAGACCGATTTCGATTTAACTTCCCACAAGTGATTAGTATGGCAATATCTTGGACAAGGTCGCTTTTTAGCATTCTGGGGGCAAGGTCAAGGTCACAATGGCTATTTATAGAAAAACTTTGTCATTGCTGAAGCGCCTTGATTTGTGGACCAAATTCGATTTAATTTCACACAAATGTTTAGTATGACAATATCTTGAATAAGTTATTTTTAGAGAAAAGGTTTTGTCATCGCTCTGGTGACTTCATTTATGGACCGATTTCGACTGTAGTTCACACAAGTGATAAGTATGGCAATATCTTTGACAAGAATGCGTTTCAGCATTCTGGGGTCAAGGTCAAGTTCACAGTGGCTATTTTTAGAAAAACTTTGTCATCGCTCTAGTGCCTTCATTTGTGGACCTAATTTAATTTTATTAGTATGACAATATCTTAGACAAGTTCGCGTTTTAACTTTGTGGGGTCAAGGTCATGGTCACAGTAACTATTTTTAGAAAAACTTTGTCATCGCTCTAGCGCCTTCATTTATGGACTGATTTTGATTTAACTTTACACAAATGTTTAGTATGACAATATCTTGAACAAGTTTGCGTTTCTGCATTCTAGGGTCAATGTCATAGTTGCTGTTTTTTAGAAAAACTTTGTCGTCCCTCTTGCGACTTCATTTATGGACCGATTTTGATTTAACTTCACATTAATGTTTAGTATGACAATATCTTGAACAAGTTTGTGTTTTAACGTTTTCAGGTCAAGGTCACAGTTGCTAATTTTAGACAAACTTTGTCATCCCTCAGGCAACTTCATTTATGGACCGATTTTGATTTAACTTCACACAAATATTTAGTATGATAATGTCTTGAAAAAGTTTGCGTTTCTGCATTCTACGGTCAATGTTACAGTTGCTGTTTTTAGAAAAACTTTGTCATCGCTCTGGCGACTTCATTTATGGACCGATTTTGATTTAACTTCACGCTAGTGTTTAGTATGATAATATATTGAACAAGTTCCCTTTTTAGCATTCTTAGGTCAAGGTCACAGTGGCTGTTTTTAAAAAACTCTGTCATCGCTCTAGCGCCTTCATTTATGGACCAATTTTCATTCAACTTTGCAAAAATGTTTAGTATGACATTATCTTTGACCAAGTTCTAATTTCAGCGTTCTAGGGCTAAGTCAAGGTCACAGGGGCTATTTTTACTGTCAGTGCAATTATCTCACCTTCCTCGTAAGCTTATTCTGTGACAAACAGGTAGGCTGAATTTTTCAATTACACCGTATGTGCTGTCCGCAAAGTTTCCTTTGTCTTTGATCAGCAACGACTAAAAGAAGTTGCCGATTTTGATGAAACAATATTCTCGTATAATATGAACTTGATATTGGTTTGCGTAAGAATACGCAGAATTTAGAGTATAAAGATTTAGATGTTTCTGAGGACGCCTTCAAGTACATTAAAATAGACTACTACTGACGACTCTAAGATATTTCACTATGATGGCGGTCTAGCACGTGTTCAAGTTTGGTTAAACGATATGTAAATTTTATAAACGTTTATCACATACACAAGAACCGTTAACGTTTATCCGTGTTCACGTAGAAGCCCTAGGCGTAAGTAGCGGCACTATCCAGATGGAAGCGGTGCAGGTCAAAAATTAGGTCACTAGGTCAAATCTTAGAAAATCTTAGAACAATCTTGTGTACACTCTAGAGGGCACTGTTTTTATCCAATTCATGAAACTTTATCAGACTGTTTATTTTTATAAAATCTAGGACAGGTTTGTAAGTGGGTCATGTCAGGTCAAAAACTAGGTCACTAAATCAGATATGAGAAAAGTTTTGGTCCAATCTTTGTTCCGAATATTTATCTGTATATACTTTAGGACAAGGTGCTCTAGTGACTTCCTTTATTAACTAGTTTTGTTACCAGTATAACTTCACAGCTATATTGGATTTGTTCGACATCAAAATCTGCACTCTTCTAAAACCACTGGTTTAAAAATTGTAACAAATTAGTGAAGTGATAAAATGTGTCTGCTGACAGTAAGATGTCAGGTGAGCTACAGGACCATTGGTCCTCTTGTTATTAGTTCTTTTCGGCTATTTTTGTGTATACTTATACGAGTTAGGGGACCTCCATACGAACCGAACTACCAGCTAATTGTGTGCACCGCGGCGGAGGGTGAGGGTGAAGGTTTGGACCCAGTAAAATCGGTTTTAACCCCCCCAGTAGTTATTACTGACCGTACCAAGGCGGTACTTTCGTTGCGGTTGCATTTGTTTTATGTTCGGTGCTGTTAAATTTATTGTGTTCTCATTTTAACCCTTCTATAATAAAAATTGAAAGTAGGTAAAAATCAGCTGATGGTAATGTGCACAACGGTGGTGAATGTAGAAAAATCAGTTTCTGGTGCCAGAAGGAATGTATGGAAATGAAATTTGTCATTTCTTGTAGAATGATGCATATTTTTATCAAACTACACCATGTGGTTGAGAGTTATGAGCTATTTCACTCACTGACTATAGCGGAAGGACAAACAGACTGATGGACTTGCACAGCGATTAAAGTGCACACCTATGGGTCGTGCAATACTGTTTAGACTTCGTCACCGTTTTGCATGCCGGTGGCTGGACAATGTTAAAATACATAAGTATAAAAAATTTGAACCCTATATACCATGGGTTTCAAGATATATGAGCATTTACACTACTTGACCGTAAATTTTCAACTTGTGCTCAGCAAAGCCTCAGCCATCAAAAAAGACGGTTATGCATGCGAGTCGTTAGATAATGTTGACATGTATAAGTATGCAAAATTTTATTAAAATAAAGAATGCGGTTCAAGAGTTATAAGCGTTTTTGCGAACTAATAACGGACGGACGGACTCACACAGTGATTATAGTGCCAACCTGCGGGTTGTGCAATAAGAAGTTTTGCATACCAGTGGCTGGGCCATGTTAAATTACATAAGTATACAAAATTTGAAGCAACTATACCAAGCGGTCCAAGAGTTATGAGCATTTTCAATAAAAGAGCTCGACCTGCCAAATTGTTGCTCGGTGAAGCCTCGTCACTGTTTTGCATACCAGTGGCTGGGCAATTTCAAATTACATAAGTATACAAAATTTGAAGCAAATATACCAAGCGATCCAAGAGTTATGAAGCCCCGTCACTGTTTTGCATGCCGGTGGCTGGACTATGTTAAAATACATAAGCATACAAAATTTGAAGCATATTTACCACGGTGTTCAAAAGTTATGAGCATTTTCAGTAGTTGGCCGTACATTTTCAAATTGTGCTCAGCAAATCCCCTCCATCAAATAAGGTTGTTATCCATGCGAGTCGTTAGACAATGTTGACATGTATAAGTATGCAAAATTTTGACAAAATATCCCATGCGGTTCAAGAGTTATAAGCGTTTTCGCTAACCGATAACGGTTTTCGCTAACTGATAACGGACGGACGGACTCACACAGTGATTATAGTGCAAACCTGCGGGTTGTGCAATAATTGTTACATGTTTTTCGTATAATTTGCTTAGTCTGTTGTTACCCTTCTGTTGGTCTAAATTATTTAGTTCAATAAAGATAGCTGAGTTGCCACCTATTTGGGAAAGTGCTGCTGACTCGGCTTATCACTTGTAATTTATTGTGTGTTGGGATATCTTTGTCAATCTTTCCCTTTGATGTTGCGGATAGGGTTTGGAATCCGATTCAGGCAGTTCCTGAAGTGAAGTAACTCTTTAAATTTATGTTGTGCATACATTAACTCGGTAACTGTTTGGGATATCATGATAAAACTTTATAGCAATGTGCATGATCACAAGATGATGTGCCACAAATAAGAATGGTTGCTCCCCCTTTCTTGATTTAACCTCCCTTTGATCATTATTTTTAGGCATTTTCATTCACTCCATATCTCCTTAACCCTTTGAAATATTATAATGAAACTTTGTAAAAATGTGTGTGATAATGGGGCAGTATATCCTGAGCAAGAACCACAACTCTGGCTTGCTTACTGAATTATCTGCCCATGCATAAATTGACTGTTTACTCTGTAACTCCTTAACCGTTTAGAATATTTTGACACATTTCATGGAGATGTGTATATTGTTAAGGGAATGTACTAGAATCAAGAATGGTATATCTAGTATATTTAGTTTATGAATTATCTCCCTTGTTCGACTTTGGCATTACTCAACTTAGGAGCCACTTTACTTGGAAGCTGATTTTTTAGTATACTTATAGTATTTGATGTGTTAAATATTCAAATAATGTTGCCGTCATTAATTAAAATGTGGTTTCCCCTGTTTGTCTGCCTGTCTGTCCTTTTGTAAACAATATTATTCATTCTATAATTCCTTTATGACATTAAAACGGGCGTATTATGCACCGCTTGCGAAGCCCTTGTTGAAAACTAGTCCCATTTGGCATTTGCCAGTTTTTGCGTAAAATAGGGATACACCTTATGCAGCTTGTAACACAGAAAGGGGCGGGGGTACACCTTATACAGCCTCTCACACAGAAAATGGGGATTCACCTTATACAGCCTCACACACAAAAAGTGGGGGTACACCTTATACAGTCTCTCACACAGAATGTGGGGGTACATCTCACACAGAAAATGGGGGTACGTCATATACAGCCATATTATATAAAATTGGGGATACACCTTATACAGCCTTTCAAACATTACCATTACGGAAAAAAATAGATTGCCTGGTCAATTTTGTTATAATCATTTGGATCTTTTGAATCTTTTAGTAAACTAAAAGGCGTAGTAACAGCGTACTAATACCAGTGGTCTAGATAAGAAGGAGTAACAGACATAAATTAGGCTTAATTTTCCTTATTTTCCATGAAAAACATACGTTATGTTCCCTTATTAGAGCCGTCTCGGTTCTAATGAGGGATCACGACATATGTTCTCTTTGAGAAGTAAGAAAAAATATCTTTAAATTATCCCTGTTAATCCTTATCTGGAGCTCTTAAAGATCATTGACAATCGACTGCCAGGGCTCTAGATAAGAGGGAACATTTGATGATAATTAAGGATAATTTTTCTTATTTCTCATCGAAACCGTATGTTGTGACCCCTCATCTGAACCGTCTCGCTCTCGCTGAGACGGTTCAGATGAGGGGTCACAACATAGGGTTTTATGCAGAATTAACAAAAATTATCATCAAATACTCCCTCTTATCTAGAGCTCTGGACTGCGTCAGAATTTTTTTGATGTCTTCAGTTAACATGTAGCTGAATTAATATATATATAAAAAAAGCTACATGTAGTTGTATTTATATATTGAATGCCAAACAAAAGAGGTTTTAAAAATACTTTTAAAATAACTAGCTTATTTAAATGCAGACAGGCTGAATATTAAACATGCGTACAACTTTATTTAACGTGTGTAGAAATCTTCGGCTGCTTTGTGGAACGAACTTCTTTGACACCTTTAAGAATAAAAACGTGTGTACTTTTATCTTTTACCAGAGCCAAGTGTAGATTGTACGGTCCAGGAAATGTCCTGTGGCGATTCTTATTGCATACCTTTGGGATGGAAATGTGATTATCATAGAGACTGTTCTGATGGCTTAGACGAAAAAGATTGTCAAAAACCAAGTATGTACAGTATCAGTGCGATAATTTAGACATCTCGGGTCAAGTCATGTAAATTCGGACAACAAGAAAATTTAGACAGTGAATGCCAGTGAATATTTCCTTTACATCTCAGTTGTTTGGAATTGAAACAAAATTAAGTGGTCACACAGTAAAAATCCTGATGAAATGGCTCATGATGAGTCGTCTCATCTGGAGTTTGACTGTTTGCAATGGTACGTCCGAATAACCTGTTGTCCGAAGTTACCAGAATCGACCCTTTTATTTAAAGTACAGTCAAACATGTCCTAAAGTGTCATCCAAGGGGAGAAAATAAACTGGCTGCTCAAGACAGATGACCCTTAAATACTGTTTCACTTGCACTGCATTTTGTTTCAAGGGACCCAAAAAGGTGGCTACTCATTGTAGATAGCCCCTTAATAAACTGACCGCTGAAGATAAGTTCGACTGTACTCGATAATTAAAAATCATTCTGCCTCGAACAGTCTATATCTCTATAATTCAAGTAAATATCACCAGGTCATTGCACTTAGAATCGTTGAAGGTGTAGCTGCATATAAGGCAAATTGGTACACTTAAACGGGAAGCATTTCTCCATTTTAATTTTACCCCCGCCTACCACGCCCCCCCTTCTCATGGTAGACCAACTCTTGAAAGAAAGAAATAACACCCATAGGAGAAAATTTCTTTGTTTAAGAGTAAATCATGTGGCTCCCATAGGGGAAAATTTCTTTGTTTAAGAATAGATCATATGGCTCCCATAGGGGCAAATTTCATTGTTAAAGAGTAGATCATGTGGCTCCCATAGGGGCAAATTTTTTTGTATAAGAGTAGATCATGTGGCTCCCATAGGAGCGAATTCTTTAAGGGTTTTGTTTAAAAGTAGATCATGTTGCTCCCTTATGGGCAAATCTTCCTTTAAAGAGTTGAACCATCAAACATGTCATAAAACTTGTAACTTTTATTACACACTATGTTGATTTTGGGAATTTTACATGCAGAATAGCATCCTTCCTAACTTATAAGTCCACTTCTTTTAGATTTTATACAGAAATACTCGAGAGGAAGGAGAGCTTGCTGGTCAGCTTGATACCCATGCTTTGACAAAAGAATGCGAAACACACCCAAAATAGTGTACTCAAAATATCAAAATTAATATATACCCTATTCACTGTGTTTCCATTAAAATGTACCCTTTTGCCATGTACCTTTTTCACGTGTTGTCTTAAAATACAGCGGCCTTTTGCACTGTAGTCCAAGAAAAAGTTTGTTGTATTGAAACAATGTCTTGTACAATATTGCTGCAACTTTATAAAGTGTTTGAAGTCTATATATAGTGTACACACTTGAAGCAGATAAAAAGTGTGAAAAAAGTGAATTGAAGGGACCATTTAGCAGTAAAATCCAGTTTTTTAGCTCACCTGAGCCTTTAGGCTCATAGGTGAGCTTATAGTATAGCCAGGCATCCGTCGTCCGTCCGTCCGTCGTCCGTCCGTCCGTCCGTCCGTCGTCAACATTTTCAAACATCTTCTCTGATGAAACCACTGAGCCGATTGAAGCCATATTTCATATGGAGCCTACCTAGGTCGGGGGAACGAAAGTTTGTTCGCGGTATCTGGGTCACATGACCAAGATGGCCACCACGCCCATATATGGTAAAAACCCTTCAAAAATCTTCTTCTCCAGAACCAAAAGGCCTATGACCTTGAAACTTGGTACGTAGCATCGGGCATGCGGTCCCATCATAGTTTGTACAAACATGACCTTGCGTTGAACTTGACCTAATTTAGGGTATGGTCAAGTTTGGTACGTTAGGCTTTTATATGGGAAACGCTTAAACAGTGGATTTCTCAGAAAATATTTGATTCTAAGGTTTAATACTTGGTATACATGGTCGACCAAATGACCAGATGAAGATATTATGTCACGAAAGGTCAAGGTCATTCCGTCGGACCATCCGTCGTCAAGATTTTCAAACATCTTCTCCTCTGAAACCACTGGGCCGATTGAAGCCAAATTTCATATGCAGCCTTCATGGGTTAGGGGAAAGAAAATTTGTTCGAGGTATCTGGGTCACATGACCAAGATGGCCGCCACGCCCATATATGATAAAAACCTTTCAAAAATCTTCTTCTACAGAACCAAAAGGCCCATGACCTTGAAACTTGGTATGTAGCATTAGGCATGCGGGCCCATCATAATTTATACAAATCATGACCTTGCGTTTACCTTGACCTAATTTACGGTATGGTCAGGTTTGGTACGTTAGGCTTTTATATGGGAAAACGCTTAAACAGTGGATTTCTCAGAAACTATTTAATTCTAAGGTTTAATACTTGGTATACATGGTCGACCAAATGACCAGATGAAGATATTATGTCAAGAAAGGTCAAGGTCATTCCGTCGGACCATCCGTCATCAAGATTTTCAAACATCTTCTCCTCTGAAACCACTGGGCCGATTGAAGCCAAATTTCATATGCAGCCTTCATGGGTTAGTGTCAAGAAAGTTTGTTCACGGTATTTGGGTCACATGACCAAGATGGCCGCCACGCTCATATATGGTAGAAACCCTTCAAAAATCTTCTCCTACAGAACCAAAAGGCCTATGACCTTGAAACTTGGTATGTGCCATTGGGCATGCGGGCCCATCATAGGTTTTACAAATAATGACCTTGCGTTGACCTTGACCTAATTTACGGTATGGTCAAATTTGGTATGTTAGGCTTTTATATGGGAAAACGCTTAAACAGTGGATTTCTCAGAAACTATTTAATTCTAAGGTTTAATACTTGGTATACATGGTCGACTAAATAACCAAATGTAGATATTATGTCACAAAAGGTCAAGGTCATTCCGTCGGACAATCAGTCGTCAAGATTTTCAAACATCTTCTCCTCTGAAACCACTGGGCCAATTGAAGCCAAATTTCATATGCAGCCTCCATGGGTTGGGGAAACGAAAGTATGTTCACGGTATGTTCACGGTATCTGGGTCACATGACCAAGATGGCCGCCACGCCCATATATGGTAAAAACCCTTCAAAAATCTTCTTCTACAGAACCAAAAGGCCTATGACCTTGAAACTTGGTATGTAGCATCGGGCGCTTAACGTAGTTTATACAAATCATGACCTTGCGTTGACCTTGACCTAATTTACGGTATGGTCAACTTTGGTACGTTAGGCTTTTATATGGGCAAATGCTTTAACAGTGGATTTCTCAGAATCCATTTAAGTCTAAGGTACAATATGTTGTATACATGGTCGACAAAATGACCAGATGAAGATATCATGTTACATAAGGTCAAGGTTATTCCGTCGGACCATCTGTCCTCAAGATTTTCAAACATCTTCTCCCCTGAAACCACTGGTCTGAATGAAGCAAAATTTCATATGGAGTCTCTGTGGGTTGGGGGAACGAAAGTTTATTCCTGGGGTCTGGGTCACATGACCAAGATGGCCGCCCTTCCCATATATGGTAAAAAACTTTCAAAAATCTTCTTCTCCAGAACCAAAAGGCCTATGACCTTGAAACTTGGTATGTAGCTTTGGGCATGCGAACCCATCATAGTTTATACAAATGATGACCTTGCGTTGAACTTGACCCAATTAACGGCATGGTCAACGTTGGTATGTTAGGCTTTTATTTGGGAAAACGCTTATATAGTGGATTTCTCAGAAACTATTTAAGGCTAAGGTAGAATATATGGCATATATGGTCAACTGAATGACCAGATGAAGATATTATGTCACTGAAGGTCAAGGTCATTTTGTCAGTCTGTCCGTCATCAAGATTTTCAAACATCTTCTCCTTTGAAACTACTGGGGAGATTGAAGCCAAATTTCATATGGTGTCTCTGTGGGATAGGGGAACTAAAGTTTATACCCAGAGTTTGGGTCACATGACCAAGATCTTCTCCAGAACCAAAAGGCCTATGACCTTGAAACTTGGTATGTAGCTTTGGGCATGCGAGCCCATCATAGTTTATACAAATAATGACCTTGCATTGGCCTTGACCTAATTTACGATATGGTCAACTTTGGTACGTTAGGCTTTTATATGGGAAAACGCTTATACAGTGGATTTCTCAGAGACTATTTAAGTCTAAGGTACAATACGTGGTGTATATATAGTCAACTAAATGACCAGATGAAGCTATAATGTCACTGAAGGTCAAGGTCAGTTTGTCTGTCTGTCCGTCATCAAGATTTTCAAAACATCTTCTCCTCTGAAACCACTGGTCCGATTGAAGCAAAATTTCATATGGAGTCTAAGCGTGATCGGGGAATAAAAGTTTGTTCTCGGGATCTTGACCAAGATGGCCGCCATGCCCGTATACGGTATAAACCCTTCAAAATCTTCTTCTCCAGAACCAAAAGGCGTATGACCTTGAAACTTGGTATGTAGCTTTGGGCACTCAAGCCCATCATAGTTTATACAAATGATCGTGCGTTGACTTTGACCTCATTTAAGGCCCTGTCACACTGTCACGAGTTTAGCTACGATAAGCTACGAGTTAATAACGCGCCACATGTCGAAGGGAAGTGGAGGAGATGTCGCCATATCTCGTCTTAAGTCGAACAAGCATCGCCATAACTCGCATATTGTCGGGAGGTGTCTACGAGAATTTTAAACTGTTTAAAATTCTCGCCGTTCAAAGTATTCTCGTAGCGAACTCGCAGCTCACTCGTATATTGTCGTACAACTATCGTACACATTGTCGCCTATTGTCGCGCATTCTCGTGTGTTCTCGCCGTCCCAAAGCAATAAGCGAGTTCTGGCGATATAGTACGATATAAGGCGAGCTGGGTACGAGTAGCTGCGACACACGGTACGACACTGTGCCGAATATGGGGGATTCTCCACGAGATCCCTTCGAGTACTGTCGACAACTGTACGACAATTGGCGAGTGCTTTACGAGTTCTGTTCGAGTCATGATAATCTTCTATAAAATGGCACACTTCGAATCGAACTAAAGTTCCTACCATAGTAGTATGTTTGGGCATGCACACTCGCATTACCAATCGAGCGCCCAAAGTTGCTACAATAGTAGATTGCCATGGGAACAGAAATAAATACTGTGTATTTCTCAGCTTTTCCGTAGTTGCATTATTTCTTTTTGAAAACAGGAAAAGAAACATTATTATTCATTAAATGACTGTTTGCACACAACTTTGTAAAACAAATACTTGTCTTACACCCACAAATCGCGAGGGTCTTCCGCGGCCGCCATCTTGCTACTAGAGTAACGGCGGTCTCAACCTCCGTAGATCTTTAGTACGTTCATGACGTCATTATAGTAGCTGCCATAGCACTTCGATTGGAACTTTAGTAATTATAGTAGCTACTACAGTTCGAGTCGTACTGGGCCTATGTCATTGTCCAGCAGTTTAAATGTAAACGTCTTAGTATTCATCATACGTTCATTTAACGTTTATCAGTGCATGATAATTACTCCCAAGAAAAGGGGAAAAGTTGCAACGATAAAAAACGAGCTGGTACACCTCTCAGAGATATCCCAACTCCACTTCCTAGGGGAGATGTGTCTAATGTGGACGAGATACCTCCAGGGGATAGGGAGCAGCCCCAAGACACGCATCTCCGTCAGGACGGTATTGTATGGCACTCGGAACCCATACATGAGGCTCTTGTAGCTTTCTCCTGTGGCCAAGTACCTCAGGGCGATAGAAAGCTTCAATCCCGGTTTCAGGGACTCTCGGTACCACGTGTTCTGTTTCAGCAGCATAGGAGTAGGTCTCTGCTAAAGGTCTCTGAACATTTCAGGCGGTACTCTCAGAAAGTTACTGTAATAATATCCGTAGATTTTACGTTAGAATAACTGGCAACCGGTTGCCAGTCCCTTTCCCGTTATTTTTACGGCGTCTGCCTGTAGAACATATTTTGAAATCTCGATATGATAGAATTATGTTACCTGACCGCACTCGATAAAGGCTATATGACCAAAACCATTTCTTTTTTTTTATCCTGCTCTGTGTGATGATTCCGCCAGCGTTTACGGGCGCCCGTAAAAATAACGCCCGTAAAAATAACGGGAAATGGACTGGCAACTGGTTGCCAGGTATTTTACCGTAAAATGTATTGAAACTTTTTACAGTCTTGTGGGCTTTATGGTCTTCAGTTCGCAGTTCATGCATCAGACGATCATAGTGTCCAAAGTCTTTTCACCTCATGAATCATGGTCTGATCCAAAATCTTCTAGGAGCCCAGTCCCCCTCCCCCTCCTTCTCCTTCTCTGCTGAAGCAGCTGGGCGAGGCCAAGATTAATTTCGGCATTATCTTTCTCCAGTTCCAACAACAGTAACGAAGTCTAAGAAGCCTTTGTGGAAGTTGAAGAGTCATTTTTCTCATTCGGTAACCAATGAGACTATGACCATTGGTCTGCAGTGTACACCAACTTATATTCATCCAAAATGCTAGAGAACTCGTACAGAAATCGCATTATGTCGCACAAGTCGAAGAAGGTTCGGATGATATCGTACTACGTCGAACAAAGACCGTACTAATATCGCAATAAATCCTACCATATCGTACGAACTCGTACCTTGTCGTACAAAACTCGTACTAACTCGTACAAACTCGTAATGATATCGAACAAGTATCGAAACATTATCGTAGGAATGTCGAAGGTACTCGTGCAAACTCGTACTAGTTTCGTATGTTTTGGTCAGAAATATCGAAGAGATCTCGTGCGCTACTCGTACAAAAGTTTTGACAGAAATTCATTTTGTAACTCGTGGTCATCCAAGCCGATTTACTGCAAGTTCAATCTCGCCGTTAATCGCCGCTTGTCGCCAGAGGTATCGTGACAGTGTGACAGGGGCTTAATGACACTGTCAACTTTGGTACATTATATAGGCTTTTATATGGGAAAATGCTTAAACAGTGGATTTTTCAGAAACTATTCATGTCTAAGGTACAATATTTGGTATATATGGTTGAGTAAATGACCAGATGAAGATATTTTGTTGTTAAAGGCCAAGGTCATTCTTTGACTTTTGTACAAGGTCATTGAGATTCTGTCACCCGTCAACATTTTCAAACATCTTCTCAGAGGCCACTGGGGTCAATTGAAGAGATATTTTACATGGAGCTTCACCGGCTTAAAGGAACCATAGTTTGTTCAGATGGTCTTGGTCACTTGACCAAGATGACCACCATGCCCATATATGGTAAAAACTTTTCAAACGTCTTTTTCTCGAGAACCGAAAGGTCTATAACCTTGAAACTTGGTACCGGTATGTAGCATTGGGCACTCAGGCCCATCATAGATTATACAAATGATTACTGTATTTCATATGGAGCTTTTATACTGGGTCAAAGGAATCAAAGTTTGTTCAGATGGTCATGGTCACATGAACATGGTGGCCATCACGCCCATATATGATAAAAACCCTTCCGAAATCTTTGTCCAGAAACAAAGGCCCAGTGACCTTGTGGCTTGGTGTATAGAATTGGGACTCAACATTAATCCCCAAGGGAGGGGGGTTATCTGCCCCTGCCCTGGTGCTATATACATGTATAAAAGCATTAAAATATATACCAGGACCAAGTGTCAGGTGAGCTACAGGACCATTGGTCCTCTGGTTTAATATTACCCGTAAGCACAACGTGTTCATCATTAGGGCCCCGCCAGAAGAAGTCGGCGGAGGCCCTATAGTAATCACCTTGTCCATCCGTCCGTCTGTCCGTCCGTCTGTCTGTCCGTCCGTCTGTCCGTCCGTCAGCTTTTTCGTGTCCGGGCCATAACTCGGTAACGGTTTGAGATATTTTCTGGAAACTTTGTCTAAATATAAAACATCATCAGACGATGTGCAGAGAACAAGAACCATAACTCCACCAACATTTTTACGGAATTATGGCCCTTTGTTGTCCGTCCGTCAGCTTTTCGTGTCCGGGCCATGACTCCGAAACGGTTTGAGATATTTTCTCGAGACTTTGTACTAGTATAAAGCATCATCAGACGATGTGCAGAGAACAAGAACCATAACTCCACCTAATTTTACGGAATAATGCCCCTTTGTTGTCCGTCTGTCAGCTTTTCGTGTCCGGGCCATAACTCCGAAACGGTTTGAGATATTTTCACGAGACTTTGTACAAGTATAAAACATCATCAGACGATGTGCAGAAAACAAAAACCATAACTCCACCCTAATTTTTTACGGAATTATGCCCCTTTGTAATTTTTAGTATGGAAATCGTGTCCGGTCTGTAACTTTGAAACCGTTTTAAGATATTTTCTCGAAACTTGGCACAGCTATAAAGCATCATCAGACGATGTGCAGAGGACTAGAACCATAACTTCACCTACATTTTTTACGGAATTATGCCCCTTTGTAATTTTAGTATGGACATCGTGTCCGGTCTGTAACTTTGAAACCGTTTGAGATATTTTCTCGAAACTTGGTACAGCTATAAAGCATCATCAGACAATGTGCAGAGGACAAGAACCATATCTCCATCTACATTTTTATGGATTTATGCCCCTTTGTAATTTTTAGTATGGAAATTGTGTCCGGTCCATAACTTTGAAACCGTTTGAGATATTTTCTCGAAACTTGGTACAGCTATAAAGCATCATTAGACGGTGTGCAGAGGACAAGAATTTTAACCTCATCTACATTTTTTACAGAATTATGCCCCTTTGAAATTATGCCCCCGTGACGACAGTCAGGGGGCATTAAGATTTGCCCCTGTCTGTCTGTCTGTCCATCTGTCCGTCTGTCTGTTCGCCACGCTTTATAGTATAGAGTTTGTGTAATCAACTCCTCCCACAGTTTTCAATGGATCTTTTTCAAACTTTGCATACATGTTGTGGACATATTGAAAATGTGAATGTGGATTTTTGATGGAGCTAAAATTAATTTTGACAGAATTAAGGCCTTTTAAACTTAGTCATTTTAGGCAAATTTTGTATTGTAGGGTATAGAGTTTGTGTAATCAATTCTTCCCACAGTTTTAAATGGATCTTTTTCAAACTTTGCATACATATTTGGAACATATTGAAAATGTGGATGTGGGTTTTTGTTGGCCCTAAAATTAATTTTGTCAAAATTACGGCCTTTTGAACTTAGTCATTTTAGGCAAATGTTTGCATTGTAGGGTATAGAGTTTGTGTAATCAACTTCTCTCACAGTTTTCAATGTATCTTTTTCAAACCTTGCATACATGCTATGAATGTATTGAAAATGTACATGTGGGGTTTTGTTGGACCTAGAGGTTATTTTGACAGATTGACGGCCTTTTGAACATAGTCATTTTAGGCAAATTTTTGCATTGTAGGGTATACTGTTTGTGTAATCAACTCCTCTCACAGTTTTCAATGGATCTTTTTCAAACCTTGTCTACATATTGTGGACATATTTGAAGATATGCATGAGGCATTTTGATAGATCTAGAATTAGTTTTGACAGAATCACAGCCTTTTTAACTTTGTCATTTTGGGCAATTTTTTACATGGTAGGGTATGTTTTCAATGGATTCTTTGTAGGTGCTTTATGGATATACACGTCATGTCACAGGCGCTGCACGGGGGCATCATTAGTGTCTTACAGACACAATTTTCTAGTTTATGTCTGGAAATCGTGTCCTGTGTGTAACTCTGAAACCGTTCGAGATATTTTCTCGAAACTTGGTACAGTTATAAAGCAGTATCAGACTCTGTGCAGAGAACATTACCATAACTTCACATACATTTTTTACGGAATTATGCCCCTTTATAATTTTAAGTACAGAAATTGTGTCCGGGCCATAACTCTGAAACCGTTTGAGATATTTTCTCGAACCTTGGTACAGATAGCATCATCAAAGCATCATCAAACTATGTGCAGAGAATAAGAACCATAACTCCACCCACATTTTTACAGAATTATGCCCCATTTTAATTTTAAGTGTGATAATTTATCAGGTCTCTAGCTCTGAAACCGTTTGAGATATTTTCTCGAAACTTGGTACAGATATAAAGCATCATCAGACGATGTGCAGAGAATAAGAACCATAGCTCCATCTACATTTTTAATGTAATTATGCCCCTTTGTAAATTTAAATTTCGAAATTGTGTACGCTCTATAACTCTGAAACCGTTTAAGATATTTTCACGAAACTTAATACAAGTGTAGTGCATCATCTGACGATGTGCAGAGATAAAGGACTGTTACACGGTAACTCCACCTACATTTTTTATGGAATTCTGCCCTGTACTTTTTAGTATGGAAATCTTGTCGGCTTTATAACTTTAAAACTCAAAAAGATATGTTCATGAATACTTTGCACAAATATAAAGCATTATCAGATGATGTGCAGAGAATAAGAATCATAACTCCATCAACATTTTTACACTGTTATACCCCTTTGTAATTTTCTGTATGGAAATCATGTCGGCTCTATAACCTTAAAACTGTTGAATATACTTTCACAAAACTTTTTACGAATATGAAACATCATCAGACAATATGCAGAGGACAGGAACTATAACTCAGCCTTTATTGTTTTACAGAACTTTGCCCCTTTTTAATTTTGTGTATGGAAATTGTGTCCATCCACTCTGTAGCTTTAAAACAGCAAAATATATTTTCACAGAAGTTGTTACAAATATAAAGCATATCAGATAATCTGCAGAGAATAAGAATTGTAACCCCATCTACATTTTTTTACAGAATTATGCCCTTAGTAATTTTTAGTGTAGAAACTGTAGCCAGTCTATAACTTTAAAACTGAAAGGTTTCATTGTAATTTCCAGTTGGTGACATATGACTTAATGCCATTAATAGTCCCATATAAAGGCGGGGCCCTATAAGTTAACATGTTTCTAGTTTAAATATCATTTTCTGACCCTAAACAATACCAGCAATGAGCATTCCCCAGCTGAAACGTACTCTGTCACATTGTTGTGAATATGTTAAAGCATCGGTACCGTGTCGACCAGCTAGAACATCCCCGCCCATCTGTGTAAATACCGTATACGCGGTGATTTTCGCGGGTTCAAATTTTCGCGGTTAAGGGCAACAATTATAAATATTAATTTTCGCGATTTTTAATTTTCACGGTTAACAACATGCTCGAAAAGCAAAACTCTTTCTTTTTCACTGGAGTCAGTTCTTTCATTAACCTGCGGCAGGACCGCTGCAGGTTTATGAACGAACTGGCTCAAGTGAAAAGTACCACCAACTACCGAAGCAAACACACACAATATATATGAACACTGTGTCTTTGGAAGACACTTTGTAAGAAGCAGAAAATTATATGCGATTTTAATATTCGCGGTTTCTAAGTGACCGCGAAATACCGCGAAAAATGGAACACCGCGAAAATTACCATAAATACGGTACCTCTAGTTTTGCTGCCTCTTCTCACCATGATTCTCTGCTACTGTGGAAGCGCAATGCAGGTGCGACATAGCATTTCGGGAAATTCATGATTTTAGTATGCGAATCTTGTTAAGAGTTTCTGAAAAAGAAACGAAATTTCTAAATGAGTCGTGACATGGAAAAAGAAACAAAGTGGCATGTCCTCCCAGCAAAGACTCTGATGAGCCTTTGCTTCTGCAGAAAATAAAACTGATCAGACTCTTTGCTGTGTGCTTAAATGAGTAGCAAAGGGCAGGCAGTCAGCTAAGACTCTTATCAGATTGGGTGGACACTCAGGTTGATCTGAGTATCCGCTAGGCGCACATGCCACTTCGTTGGTTTTGTCATGTTGCAGCTCAAATGAGAATTATACATTATCATATTTAATTGTCGTCACGTTAAAAGGTATTTTAGCTCGCCTGGACGAAAGTTCAGGAAGAGCTATTGTTGTCACCACGGCGTTGGCGTCCGCGTCAGCGTCCGCGTCGGCGTTCGGATTGGATGTTTTGGTTAAAGTTTTTTAAAGACCTATATCTCCATAACCCATGGATGGATTCTTTTGATACTTGCACTGTAGTTAGATATTGGTCTAAGGTTTAACAGGGTACCACCCCCACCCCACTCCGTGACCTTGATGTCAAGGTCATGGACTTAGAAAATTGGTAGTTTTTTTTTGGACTGGATGTTTTGGTTAAAGTTTTATAAAACCCAATATCTCCTTAACCCGTGGATGGATTCCTTTGATACTTTCACTAAAGTTAGATATTGGTCTAAAGTTTTCGAAGGTTTTAACCCCCACCCCCCTCTATGACCTAGATGTCAAGGTCATGGACTTAGAATATTGTCTTTTTATTGATTGGATGTTTTGGTTAAAGTTTTTTAAAGACACATATCTCCTGAACCCATAGATGAATTCTTTTTATATTTGCACTGTAGTTAGGTCTACAGAGTACTACCCCAACCCCGCTCAGTGATCTTGATGTCAAGGTCAGGGACTTAGGAAATTTTGTCTTTTTTAAAGTTTTGTAATTGCATACTGATTATACCCCCGACATACGAAGTATGTCGAGGGGTATATAGTTTTCGTCTTTCCGTCCGTTCGTCCGTCTGTGTGTCCGTCCGTCCGTGCGTGCGTCCGTCCGTTAACATTTGCGTTAAAGTTTTGCGTTAAGTTTTTATTCTTTGCTTATATTTCCAATATCCTTTGATGAAACCTTTTGGTATGTGACTAGGTATACTTCTAGGTTCATGCAGAATAGTTGACATTATCTGGATGCTGCTGCTGACCTAAGGTCAAGGTCACAGACTTAAACATTTGCGTTAAAGTTTTGTGTTAAGTTTATATTCTTCTTTTGTATTTCCAATATCCTTTGATGGAACCTTTTGCTATTTGACTAGGGTTACATTACGGTTCATACAGAGAAGTTGACATCATCTGGATGCTGCTGCTTGCCAAAGGTCAAGGTCACAGATTTGTATATATGTGTTAAATTTGCATTAAAGTTTTGCGTTAAGTTTATATTCTTTGCTTATACATGTATTTCCAACATTCTTTGGTGAAACCTTTTGATATATGACTAGGTTTACTTCTATGTTCGTGCACAATGATTGACATCATTTTGATGCTGCTGCTGACCTAAGGTAAAGGTCACAGACTTTAACATTTGTGTTAAAGTTTTGCATTAAGTTTACATTCTTTGTTTATATTTCAAACATTCTTTGATGAAACCTTCTGATTTATGACTAGGTTTACTTCTATGTTCGTGCACAATGATTGACATCATTTTGATGCTGCTGCTGACCTAAGGTAAAGGTCACAGACTTTAACATTTGTGTTAAAGTTTTGCATTAAGTTTACATTCTTTGTTTATATTTCAAACATTCTTTGATGAAACCTTCTGATTTATGACTAGGTTTACTTCTATGTGTTCATGCAGATTAGTTGACATCATCTGGATGCTGCTGCTATCCAAGGTCATGGAAACAGACTTATAGGTTTACATTAAAATTTTATGCTTAGTTGGTTTTCTTTACTGATATTTGTAATATACTTTGATGGAAGCATTTGATAGGTGATAAAGTTTACTTCTAGGTTCATATCATGTATAAGATTGGTTTCATTAGGGTGTGGTTTCATAAGGCGGTGGCGCTGGTCGGGGGTATACGTGAGCCCCTGCTCACTTGCTCTAGTTCATAATGCTTTGCAGAGATTTAGTTTATACTTTAACTGATGTTAGACTCTTTTTTGAGTTTATACAAAACACCTTATACTTACCCCACTGGGTGACCTTGAAGTCAAGGTCATCGACTTAGAATTTTGTCTTAAAGATTTTGGTTAAAGTTTTATATTTATGAAGACATAATTTCACAGTGCCACGATGATGGACTCAGTTGATACTAATACTTGGACTGATGTTAGATAATGGTTCAGGGTTTTGATACATCCTAGCCCCCCAACCCCCCCCCCCTCTGCCCTACCCGTCAGTTTTTTTTACCTCAAGCTCATGGACTTTGAAATTTCATTTCATTTTTTTTAAGACTTATTTCTGAGATAGCTTTTGTTTATAAACGTGTTTTCATTATGGACATGCTTGCATGAAGTTTTATGCGTAGCAGTCCACATAGCCCCCCCCCCCCCCCCCACCCGATAGCTTTTGTTTATAAATGTGTTTTCATTATGGACATACTTGCATGAAGTTTTATGCATAGCAGTCCACATAGCCCCCCCCCCCCCCCACACACACACACACGTCACTTTTTTTTTACCTCAAGCTCATGGACTTTAAAATTTCATTTTAATTTATTTTAATTTTATTTTAAGACTTATTTCTGAGATGGCTTTTGTTTATATATGTGTTTTCATTATGGACTTGCTTGCATGAAGTTTTATGCATAGCAGTCCACACCACCATAGCGGCTGTGTGACAGGCAATCACCAATTCAGGCGAGCTATGCTGTCAGGCGACAGCTCTTGTTTAAATCCTGAGCGTTAAGTGACTGTTCAAAACCCGCCTGCAAAACCACACAAACTGACCAAAGTGTTCATTAATCACCTTTAAAAATAGCTAGAAGTGACATATTGTTTTGGATCTGTGCTTGCGGCCATTTAAAGAATTTTTCACTTATACAATGTATCGAGCCGATTGTTTAGCTGAAGTGGGCGAAAACAGGAGCTCCTTGGGTAAAATCAGCTCACTTTCCGTAATCAGAGCTTGGCTTTCTCAATGCCCGCCGATGCCTGAACCCACAGCGGCTAGAAACTTAATATTCAAGAATCAGCGCTTTATACTATTAGGCCACAAAGGCCGTTCTTCCATGTAAACACTAGATGATAGGTTTTGAATCATTTTGATTATCTTGGGGAAACTTCATATTTTTACTTTATTTGATCAAATGTGACCGAAAAGATGATCAGAAACAACGTATCTCATCCGCTGCAGTCGAGAGGTTATGCCGGTTATGACTAACTTTGAAAATATATTAACTTCAAATGGTACTGGTTCTATTGTAATTTTCCTTAAAAATAAACATTTTCAAAATTGCAATCTTTCCAAATTTAGAATATATGTGGCAGAGTTTTACCCCATTTGTGAAAAATGGTGTTATTTTATAAAATACACGCGACAGGGGCCCATGATCTACTTTTAAGGTTAAGTCAGCCAGTGCAATATAGGACCCTCTGTTTTCATAGATCATTCCACTTTAGACTGGAAACCCATTTTTTGGACGTATGCAATCAGTGCAGATCACGTTCAGACGGACGCCGCAGAACACGGCGTCTGATCAGAGTCTACACTGTTTGCTAACAAGAATTTTTATGCAAAATAAAATAAAATGTGAAAACATTTTTCAGAAACCCATACCCGGATATAATTTGTTGTTCGGTCAAGGGAATTAATCGTGTAATTTCCGTCAAATACTCCAAATCGATACTTGCAGTCATTTCCCTATCGACAAACCTAAATGAGCCTCGACACGAGAAAACCAACAATGTGGTTGTGCGCCCAGCGCAGACTCAAATCAGCCTGGACATCCGCACAGTCTTACCGGACTCTTTGCTAAGCGCTTAAAGGTTAGCCAAGGTTCTAAGCTACCTCCATGCGGACAGCAAAGACTCTGATCAGACTGGGCGGATGCCCAGGCTGATCTGAGTCTGCGCTTGGCGCACAACCACATTGTTGGTTTTGTCGTGTCGCGGCTCAAATCATTCCAGAGGCAGCAGACGTGAAGCCGAAGTACCTCTAAATTTTGTGTTACCTGTCCAATTATGCATGTGTAAATGTGATTCCTTCAAATTTGTGACAACCCATTATCACATTTCCCTTAAATTCATAAAAGGAAAAGTTTATCCAATTATTTATTGAATTGCCTTGAGAACAATTTGTATTCTGTAGTAACTTCTTCCGCAAAGCGCATGGTGTTGTGTGAAAAGATACCTTTAAAATTGCAAACAGCGAAAACGCAGGTCAGCTTGCGCATCCGCGCATTCTAGTCAGAGTTGAACCTTTTCATGTTTATAATCTATGTTTCCCTTAAATTCATAAAAGTAAAAGTTTATACAATTATCCGTTCATCGCATTGCCTTGAAAACAATTTGTATTTTGTAAAAACTTCTTCAGCAAAGCACATGGTGTTGTGTGATAAGATACCTTTGAAATAGCAAACAGCGAAAACGCAGGTCAACTTACGCATCCGCGCATTTTAGTCAGAGTCTTACCTTTTCGTATTTATAATCTATGACTCCTTTAATATTTGATATCTTTCAACCGAATTCTAGTGTCAAGCGTTGTGACTGAATGAGAATAAAGATAATTCAAACTATGAAAATGAACTAATTATTCATTTTTTAAATTCCTTTTGAATCCAAGCAGTGTATAAACATAACAATAAAAGGTTACTAACATCTAAATGTGAACAGCGAGAATCTGATCTCAGAAAACGCATCGCAGTGCTGAAGTCCTATCAGAGTCAGCGATGTTGACATAATATAAAATTGCACATTTTGAACAACGATATTAGTTTCTACATACTATAGGAAATTGTTTGGGTTGGCAAAATCTTTGTCACCATATATGCATGAAAAAGAATTGTTTTCACACTCTGTTTTCAGTCTGTTAAGCGCTGGCCTCCTGATCTAGCGGTCCCGGATGCTATTCCCGCTGGAAGTGGCAATCTTTCCAACCGTCATCTGTCTATCCACCTGCTACATCTAGTGGATTAGAGAGAAGTTTTGCGTTGAGGCCATCCAAATATAATACGAAGTCTAAAATAACTACCTTATTTAAGTTATTTCTACCGTATATAAGAGCTCCAGATAAGAAGGTTACCAGGAATACTTCAGAGAATTTTTTTCTTATCTCTCAATGAAAACATACCTTGTGACCCCTCATTAGAACCGTCTCGGTGAGGGGTAAGTGAACAAGAAGGGAAAATTATCCCTGAATTAGCCCTGTTATTTCTTTTTATATGGGGCACTGTGAAAGGTATCTTTCATCATGAAAACCGTATATTTTCAGGCACACCACCTGTGTGCAATATAGACTTAGAGTTCATTTGCAAGAACACCTATGACCCCACCGTTGACATCTGTGTGCCGAAGAAGAGAATCTGTGATGGCCATAATGACTGTGGCGATGGTTCTGATGAAGAGGACTGCGTAGAAACGAAAGGTTAGGCCGGTTAAAATTTTATATTAATATTCTGTGTTGTGTTTAAGATGCAGACAGAATGAAAAACAGCGTAGACACTAATAAAAATGCTCCTTCTAGGAGCACTTTGACCTGGGTCTACACTATTGCTGAGAAATATCTGTCCAAATATGAGCCGCGACACGAGAAAACCAACAATGTGGTTGTGCGCCCAGCGCAGACTCAGATCAGCCTGGGCATCTACCCAGTCTGATCAGACTCTTCACTAAGCGCTTAAAGTGTAGCTAAGGGTCTAAGCTACCTCCATGCGGACAGCGAAGACTCTGATCAGACTGGGCGGATGCCCAGGCTGATCTGAGTCTGCGCTGGGCGCACAACCACATTGTTGGTTTTCTCGTATCGCGGCTCATATATTAAGTATATGTTGTATGACTTTTGTATAATTTGTTTCTGTTCCATAAAAGTATATTCTAGCTGCGAACCGCATCACCTCAGTTGTGACCCTGTACTACACTGACATTACTCATACAGCTCTGTGGAGGACTAAAACGAAAAAGAGGATCTTACACGAGTGGTCATTTTATATGAAATTTATGATACGAGCCTTCGGCCAGTTTCATAAATTCAATGAAATGACCACAGGTGTTTTTCATTTCCAAAACTGTGTTCAAATTGAAATCTCACAAAAACTTAACACAATTTTATTCGGTTATAAAATTGTGTTTTTCAATTTCTAGAATAACCCAAGTATGTGAATCAGTTGTGTGTAATTTGGCTATCAGATAGCATGTTTTCTTCCAAAACAATCCCAAAACGCTAGATCTGTATTAAAAAAAAGATTCGTCTTGTAAGACGGATCTAGATATTTGGGATTATTTGAAGCTTCTACATCCATCTTGTACAAAAAATGTAGATTCGTCATATAAGACGGATCTAGTTTTTAGAAATTGTTTTGGAAATGAAAAACATCTGTCATATAACCGAAGAAATATGGTAGTTCCCCGTTCAAAAGCTCTGGTATAGACTGGGTAGTTAAGGGTCATGGTTGAAGTTAAACAGCCCTATTAATAGTATATCCGTTATGTTGCTCCACTGCTTTTGAATTGGTGAGGCTTAAGAACAACTTTAGATGAATAAAACGCCAGTACTTCCTAGTGCTACATGCAAATGTACTATAGAGACACCATACAGACAATGTACTGTAAAATTTCTTAGTACTGTTTTTAAGTATATCATAGGTTATAACAACAGGAAGCCCCCGTTGGCCATTCTATCTGCAGCTTATGTGGCATCTCTAGACTAAACTAAGACTAGACCTTTTTATTACAATTACGCTTTTATTTTAGCTGTTATTGTTTAGCTCATCTGAGTCGAAGGCTCACAACTTGAGCTTACAGTATAGGCTTGGTCCTTCGTCCGTTCGCACTTTCAACATGAAAATCCCCTACAACAGCCAACCAATCCTTATCCAATTTTATGCTTAGCATTGTTGGGGTAGGGGAGTGACTGCATATGGTTATGGAATTTGGTTTGAAATTTTGGTTACCCTGGCAACAAAAAGGTCTCATATACGTATGGTGTGGAAAAAATTGGTCCAGGCTATAGCTACTTAAATTTTGATCAGAACTTTTTCTAACTTGCAGGTATTCAGGACAGGCATAAAATCTCGGATGAGTCCAAATTTGGGCAGGTCGGTTCATTTGCTTCAGAGCTACATGTACTTACTCTTGAGCGACGAAACATTCTCCCATAGACGTATTTTGGTTATGAGAGCGGGATGAGGGATTGGAATAATTCCTGATCACTGCTATCTTTTTACTTAGAATGGGGAGCATGTTGCTGTACTAGTGTTGCATCTTTATTGGTCATCGAAATATGAGCAAACATACTGATAACTAGGTCAGGCATCGAATCTTGGACAAGTTCGAAGTTCGGCCATTTGCACAATTTGTCTCACAGTTACTTGCCTTTGAGTGTTAGAAAAGCCAATATTTGACCTTGCCCCAGGAACAATGTCAAACTTGTAGTTACTTACCCTTTGTGGATTGTCTACAATTATAGACTCATTAAGCATTTGAGCTAGGATGATGTTATTTCATGTACAAGTTGATTGTGAGATACCGTATACATGGTAATTTTCGCAGAGTTCCATTTTTCGCGGTATTTCGCGGTCACATAGAAACCGTCAATATTCAAATCGCGAAAAATTTCCTGTTCCTTACAAAGTGTCTTCTTTAGACACAGTGTTCATATATTTTGTTTGTGTTTGCTTAGGTAGTTGCTGGTACTTTTCACTTGACCCAGTTCTTTCATTAACCTGCAGCGGCCCTGCCGCAGGTTAATGAAATTGACTCAAGTGAAAAGAAATAGTTTTGTTTCGAGCATGTTGCTAACCGCGAAAATTAAAAATCGCGAAAATTAATAATCATGTTTTGACCCTTGACCGCGAAAATGTAAACCCGTGAAAATTACCGCATATACGGTATGCAAAAATTGATTAACTTTTGGGCAAATCAAAAAATGACTTATTTATGCCCTTTGTTGAAGTTAAGCATTTTCCTGTTTTTAAACTTTCAGACAGGCATAGCGCTTGGAAAATTTCTGAGGAATTTCTATAAAAAATAACAGAACTGTACCCCTTTTCAGGCTTGGAGATGGAATTTTATCACCTGTAGTGGTAAGCATATGATTAGGGACATACTGTTTCACAAACACAGTTTCTAGCTGACTTTGTCCCGAGTGTAGAGATTTAATTTTTATCGAAACCTCATCAAACTTGTCAATAACCTGGGCAGAAATAAAACTTCAGACCAGTTTGAAATTTCGCCATACTGTACAATTCGCCTTAGAGTTCTTAAATAGCCTATATTTTGCCTTGTGTTGGGCGTAATACATGCTAGAACTCAGGTGAGCTATCATTGCTCATTGGGCAACTTGTATAATAGAAATTTTATGGCATACTCTTGTCCTAGCTCTTGCCTCGACACACTTTATGTACTTTCAGTTTGTGACCTACAAATGATTGACCTCACCAATGAGGACTCCTTGACAATTGAGGATCTTTCTAAATCGGTGGCACAGCTTTCAACGGATCAATTTGTAATATCTACACTATCTTATGAAAATTGGATACGACTGCGTATAACACCGGAGGATGGTTCTGAACCAACAATTGATGAAATACGTCTGAATACCACAAATATGAAAACTGTTACTTTGTCGAAAGTTGATTCTAATGGCACCATTACAAAGATACAGCGAAAGGCAAGTAATTCTTTAAACGTTTCACATGTAAATATCATACTTATTCCGTTACAATATGAACGTAAATTTAAAGAGTAACTACACTTCAGGAGCTGACTGAATCAGATCCCAAACCCCCAACATCAAAGGGAAAGATTGACAAAGACGTCCCAACAAACAATAAATTACAATTGATAAGCCGAGTCAGCAGCTCTTTCCCAATTAGGTGGCAACTCAGCTATCTTTATTGAACTAAATAATTTAGACCAACAGAAGGGTTACAACAGACTAAGCAAATTATTCGAAAGGTATACCAAATTTAGTGCGACAGACGCGCATTTCTGTAATCATTTACTTCTTCAGTGTCGCTAAACCCCCAACGTTTGAAAGAAAAAAAGGTGATGGGCATGTCTCGGTAGACCGCGAACAGCCCTCTCCAAGCCACGCTTCCTGACACATTCTGCGAGACACATTCGGTTATAAAATGAGCTGCGGCACGAGAAAACCAACGAAGTGGTGGGCGCAGACTCAGACCAGCCTTGCCATCCGCTTAGTCTGGTGAGATTCTTCGCGGTGCGCTTAAAGGGTACATAAGGGTCTAACCTACCTTCATGCGGACAGCGAGGACTCTAATCCGACAGGGCGGATGCCTAGGCTGATCTGAGTCTGCGATGGACGCACAACCATTTCGTTGGTTTTCTCATGTCGAGGCTCAAATAGGGATTTCCCCGCCCACTAAACAATCAAAACACGAGACACGAGAAAACCGACAAAATGGTTGTGCGCCCAGCGCAGACTCTGATCAGACTGGACATCCGCATCAGTCGTCGTTGTACGCATGGCGGTAGCATAGACTCTTAGCTACCCTTTCAGCGCTTAGCGAAGATGCACAGGCTAATCCGAGTCTTCGCTGGGCGCACAACCATTTTGTTGATTTTTTCGTGTCCCGGCTCACTCATAATACTGTGTTTTTTAGGACTTAGACGCAGGGGATGATGATAAAGTAGTGTTTGGACCTAACGGAAGTGAAGAAGCTACAGTACTACAAATTGCATTTGAGCCTATATTCTATCCAGCAACATTCGGTGAATTCGAAGTTATCGCCTGTTTAGAAGAAGGCAAGTCTAGATAAAAACGAGGGAAGGTTAGGGAGCGGGGAGGGGTGCGGGAGCGGGCCGGATTGGGTTTTAGGGACATTTTAAGAATATTTCACTATTATTAAGCCTGCCCGTATGCTCATATCTTTCTGTTTTGCGCTCTGAGCGAGAGTCAAACACACAGTGGTGAGATAACTAAAATCAAGATAAAGGTGGCTTAACCCAGTCCTCCAGATAAGAAGGGATAACATGGATAATTTAGGGGGTATGTTTTGCTATTTCTCCATAAACAGCTATTTTGTTACCCCTCATTAAAACCAGCTTGCCGAAACAATTCTTGTGAGGGCACGAGATATGGTTTCGTGTCGAGAAATAAGAAAAATTATGTTAAAATTATTCTCAGTACAACCGCCACCCCCTCCACCCCTTCCACCCCTCCACCAGCCCCCTTAAATGGAGTACTGAAATTTAACCGTTACCAAGCTAACTGTTGCTAGACCACTGAAAATAAGGTGTTCTTTGAAGTTTTGATGATAATGTCGGAAAACTTTCTGCTCACTATCTGCACATGTCACCTTGCTGGGTTTGTCGTGTCGTGGTACAATTTTATTTAAGAAATAGATCAGCTCTAGCAGTGAATTGTTGAGTAATAATTCACTATTTGGAGGCCAGTTGTAAAGTAGATTATATCACGAGAGTGAATTATTACTCAACAGTTCAATGCTAGAGCTGACTATTTCGATTCTAACACGCAAAACGCTGAAAGAAATATTCCTTTCATTCAAACTCTCCCAACCTTCCTGTCTGCGCGTTCATGTTCCCGCCAATATTCTTAACTGTATTTAAGGTAAATATACGTTTTTATGGCGATTTGTGAAAGAAAAAGAGACGTTACATCGTCTAACGTCTCAAAATGTCACAAAATAACGTTACTAATGCCAGGCAGTAATGCCAGTGACGTCAGCAATTAGACTCACACGCTCCTTAACAGTTAATTGTTGCAGAATAAAACACGGAAACTTTCCAATGCTTCTATAGGCGTACTGTGTTAAAATGAACGTTTAAAGGGGTCCATCAATAGTGCTTACCCGCTGAGGCAATTCTGATGAAGACTCACAACATACTTTTAAGGAGAAATCAGAATAATCATTGGAGAATTACTTGACCCATTAAAGCACCATTGTATCAAGCGCTCTCTTGCCCTTTAAGCACCACACGACAAAATTTATACCTGTTTAATTTCCAAACATATTTCATCCAAGCTATGTCATTTTGAGAATTCAAAGACGCGAAGGCAAACAGTGTTAATTTAAATGAAGCCGCTCATCATTAAAGCACCTCATTTGCTCTGCCTTTCCTGCTAAGCACGCTGCTTTCTTTTTTTGGTCAAGCTTTTTCATGTTGAGAATTCAAAGACTCACGGGCAAATGATCTAAATCCAAATGAGGCGGCTCATCATTAAACCACTTAATCTGGGTCTGCCTAACCTGCTAAGTCAGCTGGGTTCTTTTTTGGTGCTTTAAGTGTTACAATAATTGCTTTTCCAACCATTCGTTAAGGTGGGTGGGTAAAACTGTATGTTAGGCAGACATTTTTACAAAGGTGAACAGCTTTTGCGACTTCCTGTTTGCTTCCCTGGGACTGGAAAAGATCATATTGCAAAGGAAAAAATGCTTTTATGGGAGCGAATTCTTTCCTTTAAGGTTGATTCCGATTGAGTCCCTAAATAGTATTTTAGTCATATGAGGATGATGAAAGGATAATAAATGAATGACTGTGTGCACTGGAATAGCGTTTGTGGTTGGAAAGCTTTCGCCGCCCAGGACAGCTAGTACAGCAGTCTAGCATTAAATCTACTTACCTACTGGACATCCTAAATTTCTGGCTTTGCGCTGTTAGTACGTGTAGTGAAGGATACGTTTACCAATAGAGAGCTCAAAATGACTAAAGTATTTTTCTTTAGCTTTGTCTTCGAACTGAATGGACCATAAACAGATAAAAAGATAGATATGAGCAAATTGTGCAAACCCAGATCAGACTGCTCCAGAAGGAGAATTCTAATCAATTCTACACTGTTTGTCTTTCAATCTATTCTGACAAAACCCGCGTTCAATAATTATGTCTTACTTGTGTAAATCATTGATATCGCACTCAGGAAAGCGTCTAAAGAATCGAATTTAATTAAAAGTTTGTGAGACAATGAACTTCAGGCTTCTTGTGGACTTAATGGGCACCGAAACTGATTTTTTAACATAAGCGCCGCGACACGAGAAAACCAACAAAGTGGTTGTGCGCCCAGCGTAGACTCAGATCAGCATGGGCATTCGTCCAGTCTGATCTGAGACTTCGCTGTCCGCAAGGAGGTAGCTTAGACTCTTAGCTACCTTTTAAGCGCTTAGCGAAGAGTCTGATCAGACTGGGCGGATACCCAGGCTGATCTGAGTCTGCGCTGGGCGCACAACCACCTTGTTGGTTTTATCGTGTCGCGGCTCAAACTGCATCGAAAAATCCAGCTTGTCATGTTTTAGCTCATGTACAGTGATTATTTTATGTGTCCCAGTTTTTAGCTCACCTGAGCACGAAGTGCTCAATGCGAGGTATTTTGATTGGTCTTTGTCCGTCGTCCATCGTCCGTAGTCCGTCCGTCGTCAACTTTTGCTTTAAACGACTTCTTCTTCAAAACTGCTTGACAGATTTTGAAATAATTTCACCGAAGTGTTCCTTGGGGGACTCTCTACCATAATTGCTCAAACGGTTCCGTTCCACTGAACAATATGCCCGCCAGAGCTAAAAATAGAAAAACCTTTAAACGACATCTCCTCCAAAACTGCTGGGCAGGTTTTGAAACAATTTCACAGAAATGTTCCTTAGGAGACTCTCTACCAAAATTACTCAAACGGTTTCGCTCCGCTGAACAATATGGCCGCCAGAGCTGAATATAGAAAAACCTTTAAACGACTTCTCCTCCTAAACTGCTGGGCAGATTTTGAAATAATTTCACAGAAATGTTTCTGAGGAGACACGCTACTAAAATTGCTCAAACGGTTCCACTCCGCTGAACAATATGACCGCCAGAGCTAAAATAGAAAAACCTTTAAACGACTTCTCCTCCAAACCTGCTGTTCAGATTTTGAAATAATTTCCCAGTAATGTTCCTTAGGAGACTGTCTACCAAAATTGCTCAAACGTTTTCGCTCCGCTGAACAATATGGCCGCCAGAGCTAAAAATAGGAAAAACCTTTAAACGACCTCCTCCAAAACTGCTAGGCAGATTTAAATATAATTTCGCAGAAATGTTCCTTAGGAAACCCTCTACCATAATTGCTCAAACGGTTTTGCTCCGCTGAACGATATGGCAACCAGAGCTAAAAATAGAAAACAACTTTAAACAATATCGTCTCTGAAGCCAATGGCTCGATTTCAAAAAAATTACACAGAAATCTTTTACTCATGGCCCAGAACAAAATTGCTGAATAAAATGGCTGCCAGAGCTAAAAATAGAAATAAACCTTAGAATAACACAGAAGGCACAGTTATGATCCAATCATCATGAAACTTGGTCAGAATGTTTATCTAAGTGATATCTAGACCATCTTTGAAAGTGGGTAATGTGGGTCAAAAACTAGGTCACTAGGTCAAATCTTAGAAAAACTTTGTGCACACTCTAGAGGGCACAGTTATGATCCAATCTTCATGAAACAATGTCAGAATGTTTGTCTATATAAAATCTAGGCCAAGTTTGCATCTGAATCTTGTGGGGTCAAAAACCTTGTGTACACTCTAGAGGGTACAGTTATGATCAAATCTACGTTAAACATCGTCAGAATGTTTATTTTTATAAAATCTATACCAGATTTGAAACTGGGACATGTCACGTCAAAAACTAGGACACTAGGTCAGTTCTTAGAAAAACAGTGTTAAACCTTTAGAGGACACAGTTTCGTTCTAATCTTCATGAGACTTTGTCAGAATGTTTGTCTACAACAAATCTGGACCAAGGGTGCAACTTTGTCATGTTGGGTCAAAAAGTAGGTCACTAGGTCAAACCTAAGAAAAACATTGTGTACACTCTAGAGGGCACAGTTTTGATAGCTTTGTCAGAATATTCATATCCAAGAAATCTAGACCAGGTTTGAAACTGGGTCATGTTGGGTCAAAAACTAGGTCATTAGATTAAATCTTATAAAAAACCTTAGATACACAAAAAAGGGTTCATTTTCCATTTTATCTTTGTGAAACTCTGTCTGTTGGTCGTATGGATGTCTCTGACGTTAAGTTCACAGGATACTCAGGTGAGCGATCCAGGGCCATCATGGCCCTCTTGTTTTAATTTTTACTGTAAGAAATTATCTTGCCTAAAAGTGTCTTCTTGTTCCAGGCGACTATTGCATACATGAAGAAATATCAGCTGTCGACAGCTTCGCTGCAATTCTTCCTGAAGCTGCAAAGTCTTCGCTGTCTGTCGCAGGCTACAGTTTTGATCAGAGCCCATTTGATTTTGTTGTTTACCGACTTCAAGAAACACATGATATTATGCGATTCAGAGCAGATGTAGAGGTCGTTCCTACGTCACCTACAGTTGATATTCGTGGTGCTCCTATAAATGTGGATATTAAAAAGGATTCAGAGACAGTTAAAGAAAAGGTAATAAAAACTTTATTGTAATTATTTTATTCACAAAAACAGTTTTAAACAGCAAGGTGACGTTGTATGTCAATTGTTAAAAACATATTTCTCAGCCTATATTAGAAGGGTGGCCCCTCATCATGATCTCAAATAAACATACCATTTCCCAATTCCTTACATCAAAGGATTCTATTATCTAAGTGATGACGAGTGTCATAAAATCCCTCCACTGTAGTCTCTACCTGTATAAAACAAACGGCACTCTTTAGGATCCCTACTGATTCTTTATCTCAAATCTTCATTTTCTACTCATCGGTTCTTAGGGTGTCATGGACTTCAAAACTGTGTTTTTAAAATTATTGGCTGCCATAATCTTATTATACAACAGTGTAAATCTACTAACTACCGGTCTTACACACCAAACTACATGAATAGGCCATATAATACCTGTCATCAAACTGCGTGCTCTATTTAGATTATTTCTAGATGACAGCCACAAACACTGTCAGGTATATTTGGTAAAATTAAAAAAAAGTGGGACAAATAGATCTGAGAAAATAGTGCGAACCCAGATTAGACTGCGTCCAAGATCAGGATCTACACTGTTTATCCTTCCAGATGCATTTTTGTACGCATTGCTGCACTGTAAAACCAAATTGCTGCAGCAGGCACATGACGTTGAAATGACTTCCATCTGACGTCGATGCGCCGAGCTGCATAGTGCAGTTGGTAGCGCTTCTGATTTATGAGCCAAAGGTCCCGAGTCGGTTACCGGGTCCAGCCACGTACTTTCGTTCGTTAGCTTCCGCTGATTCAAGAAGGGCAGTTGTCAGTTGCTTGCGAAATAATCTTCACTAAGTACTAGTTAACCTCTAAGGAGGTCTAAGTCTGCCCAGGAATAGTGCGGTTAGGGTAACTGACCGTCCCGACATGGCCATAGCTGTTTACCCTGGATGTAAGGCAACACCACATTCTAACGTCATTCGACGTCATCTGCCTACATGGTGTCCAGAAGTTTCCGATAAGGGCAAATATTTTGATAATAATTACGGGATACTTTATATTTGAGCCTCGACACAAGAAAACCCAACAAAGTGGTTGTGCGCCTAGCGCAGACTCAGATCAGCCTGGGCATCCGGCCAGTCGGATCAGACATTTTGCTAAGCGCTTAATTGGTAGCCAAGGTGCTAAGGTACCTCCATGCAGACAGCAAAGACTCTGATCAAACTGGGCGGATGCTAAGGCTGATCTGAGTCGGCGCTGGTCGCACAACCACTTTGTTGGTTTCCTCGCGTCGCGGCTTATTAATGTTGTTGGTTTTCTCGTGTCGCGGCTCATTATATTTCTTCTTTGATCATACCTGATGAAGTGTGTATATTATACCCCGTTTCACTGAATGGCGCTTTGACTGCGCTAATGACGATCTTGTTGCTTCTTCAAAATACTCGAAACGCCGCAGAAGCGTTGGCATTTGCCAAAACTTGGGACGTGCTCTTCCAGTACGCTGACAGTACACTTCCAGTACGAGCGTGCTAGTCACGATGATGCTGCAGTGTAGTTGCGCTACTGCCACGCTTGATTCCCGACTAGACGTCATTCAAGGCACTTCTACTACGCTGCATTTTCATATTTATCAGCAGAGAAAATTTCATGCTCAGCTGAGTTGAGCATGGAAAAAGTTTTATAACGTTGGAGCCTGGTTCGATTTTGCCTACTGCATTTAATGGGATGGCGTCTTGACGTTTTGAGCGCGAACAAATAATGACAATAGCCCTTGAAACGCGGCGTTTTCTTACCCTGATCTGATAGAACAGAGAAAACGCAGCTAAAGCACCTAGAGCGCAGTGGAAGCATCGTGGTTGCCCTGTTTAGAAATTATATTGTCGCAGCAGAAGCGCCAAGAGCGACACTAGCATATAGAGCGCAAAGGGGGCACAAAGAGCAGAAGCTTAGCTGGGTCGCGGACGCAACATCACGGCGCTGTCAGCAAGATCCCACTGCGCTGGTGCTACGTTGCTCGCGCTTCTGCTTCGACACTGCTGCGTTCATGACTTCCACGCGCTATTACTACGCTTTTGTTGCGCTTTGTGGCCACCGTGATTCCGCTATGTAACTTTTGAGCAAGGTTAAAACAAGCGCCGTGTCTTTACGATCATGCCGTTTCAGATATGCTTTCACTACGACATTTAAGCTTCTCCTGCGCTGCTTCAACATCTGCTACGATTCATGGCGTAATATCCAAAATTTTGAAGCGCAGCAGAAGCGCCGTCCAGTGGAAGGGGCTTTTAAGCTCGTTAAATTTTTTGGTAAGAATTTCTTATGGAAGTGAGTCAAAACTTAGTTGATAGTTTCTTTTTTTATATTTTCACTTATAACACTGAATTAAACGACTTGTGAATACTTAATTGTTAGAGAAAGAAAATCTTAAGTTTCTTTTGTAAGAATTTCAGTTTGTTAACGTCACTTAAAATATAGCAGAGTTTGGCATTTGGCATACACTGCCATGCAGTGTGTGCCATGTTCCGATACTAATGACGTCATAGATCTGCCACTGTTGTAACTAACAGTTCATACTGATGTCAAGGTACGTAATCGAAACGTCATTCTGTCCAGGTACAACGCACATAGTTTGCAATTCTACAGTTGCTATGGTAATAGATCTATGAAGTCATATCACTTATAATTCTGAGGATCATGACATTTATTGTATGCCTTTCTCCTGTAGAATTATAATTGAGACACCACCTGAAATTCATAAAATGGAAAAGTTAGATTTTTTGCAAACCTATAATCCATTCTCAAATACGAGGGTCATCCAAAAAGTTCTGTCACTGGCTTATATCTCGAAAACGAAAAGTGCGATTCACCTAAAGTAAAAACCATTCAAAAACCCTGTTTTTTATCACATAGCTGTAAAAAACTGATTCTTGTATCAATGACATAACATTCACAATCTGCATCAAAAGAAGGGTACCCTCACCCGACTGGCAAATTTGTAGATGCAACTCCGACAATAAGCAATGAAGGGGTGTCTATTATCGCTGCCCGGTGCCTACGATATCTCAGGTGCTAATAAAGACAACGAAAAAAACTCCAAGCGATTCTGTCCATTTTAAAGAGTTTACAGCATTTCGTAACCTCAACTTTATGCAAACAACGCCTTAGGAAAATCGACCAGGTCATGTTCTAAGTTCAAAAGCTTCATAAACGTATATTATTTCAAATTCTGAAGCATATCTGTATTGTAGTAGATCATGACAATGTGTTCTCAATCAAAATTTCAGAAAGATCCCAAAAATGAAGGCACAGTGGGTCCTTGAAAATCACGTGACTGCAAATTTCACCATATTTCATATATCAATATTTTGCATCGCATATAATCGACAGAAGTCACTGATTTTTATGTAGTGTCCCACAAACTGCAACAGACAGCAACCCTGAAAATTTCAGAATCCTGCGATATGTATTTGACGAGATATGCAGCATGAAGCAAGGCAGCAGAAAAACAAAAATCGTGAAAATAGGCAAGTGTCAAATATAAGGTCTGTATCTGAGCTTATAACTAACCAGATGGCATGTTTTCACCATTTACCTGATATCAGTATAAAGATAAAAGATTGCTCTTTTGATTGTTGCAAACCGTGGTAAGCTATCACGTCTGTGAGCAAAGTGATGAGTCCAGTGACAGAACTTTTTGGATGACCCTCGTAATTTAATTATCTGATTTATATGTTTTTTTTGAGTTCTTGTTTAAAAAATGAATTAGATGTAGATCTACATACAAGTTTACAGTTAAAGAAACACTAATCACAAACATATTATGTGTTCTAAAACGTAGTAAAAGATAATTTCTCTCTGAAATTGGGAAACATTTAACTCCATGCCTAGTGTCTCATACACGGGACATTGGCAAATAATGCAGACCTAGATCAGGGGCCGTATTCATAAAACGACTTAAGTGGTTGCTATGCTGTTGCTAAGGCAAAATTTCTTTGAAGGAGATTCCCTACAACTATGAAATTTGGTCTGGAGGAACAGTCTTACAAAGACTGTTCCTCCAGACCAAATTTCATAGTTGTAGGGAATCTCCAACATAGAAATTTAGCCTTAGCAACAGCATAGCAACGACTTAAGTAGCTTTATGAATACGGCCCTAGACGCCACAAAATGTGGCGTCTGAGCAGGGTCTACACTATTTGCATCAAACACATGAGTATTTTTCCTTACAATAAAAATTGATAAAAAAACTAAACCAGACACCATTTAATTGACAAATGAGCCGTGACGCGAGAAAACAAACAATGTGTTTGTGCGCCCAGCGCTGACTCCGATCAGCCTGGGCATTCGCCCAGTTTGATCGAACTCTTTGCGAACCGCTTAAAGGGTAGCTGACAGCAAAGACTCTGATCAGACTGGGCGGATGTGGCTGGGCGCACAACCACTTTGTTGATTTTGTCATGCCGCGGCTCATTAATGTTGCTGACTGTTTTGAAGACTACATAAGACAGAAATACTGTGTGTAAACCCATGCAGGTTTGCATGCAGGTGTTATTCTATCTGACCCTGATCTTCTATGTTGTCATACAGCCATGTCGTGGCTCAAATCGATTGAACCGATGCTTTAGAACAGAAGAATACTCTGAGAATATCTGGGTTAAGTCAAGCTGGGAATCCATAAAGTTTTGATAGTGCTATTTAAAGATTTAAATAAGGGGACGCATAAATGTCAAGGGCATAGTTTAGATCTTGATCTGGAGATTTAATCCAAAAATAGGGAGTGTCTGTCCCAAACAGACGATAGTACATGTTTGACTAAAGAAGAACTGCTAAGTGATAGTTTTATTTCTGCTTGCAAGCACCAAATATATTTCCGATAAACCTGTATAAATTAGCTTTGGAGGAAGTTTTGTGAAAGTCCCCACTAATTTTATCATATATCACTATATAGCTCCATATCGGGAGATTTTAGGATAATTCAGACACAATTTTCTTAAATTTCTCAATAAAAACATATGGTGTGACCCATCATTAAAATCGTATCAGGAAGATGGATCAAATGAAGAGTCACAACATATGAGCCGCAACACGAGAAAACCAACAATGTGGTTGTGCGCCCACCGCAGACTCAGATCAGCCTGGACATCCGCTTAGTCTGATCAGAGTCTTCAGTAGGCGCTTAAAGGGCAGCTAAGGGTCTAAGCTACCTCCATGCAGACAGCGAAGGCTCTGGTCAGACTGGGCGGATGCCCAGGCTGATCTGAGTCTGCGCTGGGCGCACAACCACATTGTTGGTTTTGTCACGTCGCGGCTCAATTATGTTTCAATGAAGAAATAGTTAAAGATATTCATCCTGAATTATCCCTTTTATCCCTTCTTATCTGGAGCATTGTCACTAAAAATCTCGTAAGATCCCAGAGACTGCAACAAGAGCATATTCTTTTTGACATATATCATATATAGAGGATCTTACATGAGTCCTCATATATTATTGAATTTATTGAATAGGCATTGACTTCTTTTGGGAAATTAATTTGCAGTTTTCTTTCAAATAAACAAGTCTATGAAGTTCTTTTCAAGTGTGCAAAAAGGTATGAAGCCAAACAACAGTTTTCTGAAAATTTCAACTGAAAACTTCTAACGTCAGGTAAGATAGAGAAACAATTCAAATTCAAAGCGAGATAATTTGAGGCATGTAGCATTTCTTTCTATGGTTGAAGACGTTTTGGTGGCAGTTTCAATTTAAAAGAAGATGTGGTTTTACTCACAGACATTAGTGCTAGGTGTTCATGAAGTGCAAAAAGCCATCTGTCATGTGCAAAGCGAGATTTGATGGATTTGATAGGAACTACTGATTTTGAATTAAGGGCCATAACTCCATCATTAATGACTGAGTATATTATTGCATTGTATTGGTGAAGAGTGGAAAAATACCTCACGGCATAGGCGAACTGGAAATACTCAGATCAGCCTTCGCTACCACGCAGCCTGATCAGAACTTTCGTTTTTGAATATGACACCTATGATACTAGGCGAAATTAAGTTGTCTTTTTTCACACGATGCCAATAATATATGTTTACTACGTAGATATCTTTTTTTGTATCTTTCAGGAGGACATTGTTCAGGATGGTCATTTAAGCATAAAGTTTGATGAGAAAACTACTGGCAACATAGTACATGTCGGCCATAAGCCTGGAGTTACAATAACATTGAAAAATGTTGTTATTACAGTTTGTAAGAAACAAGGTACATATATGGTATGCAGGTTAAACAACAGACAACTCTCAATAACTCAAAGTTGAATTTTATCTCTACTGAAATTTCAGAGTAAATCTTCGGTCCTAGAACATTTACTTTCAAGATATCAGAAGTTTGCAACAACAGGAGTTGAATTATAAAGTAGTAATAAAAATTATTGTGCAAAAGCAATATTTTTAGCTGACCTGAGCCAGGCTCAAGGAGAGCTTAAAAGGATGAAAGGCTCCGTCTTCCGTCGTCGTTCGTCAAAACATTCAAACTCTTATAGGGCCGCCACGCTTATATATAAGAACCTTCTCCTCTGGAACTTATTGACTGATGGCCTTGAAACTTGGTATATAGCTTTTGGTACTCAAGTACTACCAAGCTTGTCTAAATGTTGACCTTAGGCTACTCTTGACCTTTTTAACGGCAAGGTAAAATATGAGAAAATGCAAGACCGTAAGATTTAATGGAAAATGTTGAAATGTTGGTCTCAAACTTGAAATATACAGTCATCTAAATGAGTACATTAAAACGTGTAAGTACAAGTACAAGAGGTCAATGTCATTCCTTGACCAAGGACTCTCATATTTTGAAAATTTCAAACATCTCCTCAAAAGCCATTGGGCAAGATGTAACCTAATTTCATAAAGAGCTTCCAGGGGCTAAGGGAATATAAATCTTTTCAAACAGTCCAGGGGTCACATGCCTACCTAGGCCGTCCTGTCCTGCCCATATATGATAAAACGCTTAAAAGTCTTTTTCGCCTGAACCAATTAATCGATAGCCTTTAAATTATGTATGTAGCATTAAGAACTTACGTGCTATCAAGATTGTTCAAATGATGACCTTGGGATGACCTTGACTTTCTTACGGCAAGATCAAAGATGGGAATACGCTAGAACATAAGATAACATAATAAATTAAAAATCTTTGGTCTACAAATTGATATATACAATTGTCTTAATGAGTACATGAAAATTAATGAGGTGAGTACAAGAGGTGAATTTCATTCTTTGACCTTTCATCCAGGACTGTCATATTTCGAACAAATTTCAAACATATCAGCAAATTGCAACCCAGTCCCATGAACATTTGTTCAAACTTTCCAGGTCACATTGCCAACATGGCCGCCATGTCAATATATGGTAAAAACATGAAAAAATCTTCTCCAGACTCAATTGACCCACGGCCTTGAAACTGTGTATGTAGTATTGGGTTCTTAAGTACTACTAGGATTGTTCAAACGATGATTTTGTTTGACCTTGAATTCTTATGGCAATGTCAAATATGGGAAAATGCGAGAACGTAAGATCTCATTGAAAGTTTTGAATTTTGGTCAAGATGAATATAATGGTGACCTTTGGTTGACATTGACATTTTATAGCAAGGTCAAATTGGCTTTCTGGTGCATATTACCACCTGTTTGGGAAAGACCTGCTCATTCTGTTTACTGTGTGTGTCAATCGTAAAACTTGGCAATTTTATGTGTGCGCTCCTTTCCCTTATGGGTTTTAGAGGGGGATAGGGGATTTGATTGCATTAGTTCCTGATCATTGCCTGTCATTTTACTTTTTATATGGGAATAGTTTAAATGTAAGAGTTCGTAGACCTTGTAGAAGACATGGTGCAAAAGTTAAGGAACCCAGTCAAATGAATGAGAACATGAACATTTTAAGCAAAAGAGGTCAGTGTCATTTCTGAGCTTTAATCAAAATCTCTGTCAGATTTTGACAGTTTAGACGATCAAGTTTGTTCAAATGATGACCCTAGTTTGAGGTTTGGCCTTTTTACTCGGGTGAGACGTTAAGGGCCTCAGGGCTCTCTTGTTTTGTTTAGGAGGATTTTTGGGATGTCAGTGTTTGAGATAACGGGCCTCAACTGTATAGGATTATCTAAATAATGGAAATATTACCAATCTGGGCTATCAGAAGACGCAAACAGAAAGTCACAAAAATATTCTTCATAAAAATTGTGATAAAACATGGCAGTGTATCTGCACATAAGCCACGACACGACAGAACAAACAAAGCGCCTAGTGCGCCGAGCGAAAACTCAGATCAGCCTTGGCATCTGCCCAGTCTGATCAGAGTCTTAGCTAAGTGTCTAAGGTTAGCTAAGTGTCTAATCTATATCTATGCGGACATCGAAGACTCATATCAGACTGGACGGATGCCCAGGCTTGATTTGAGTCTTCGCTGGGTGCACATGCGGGTATGTCGTGTCGCGGCTCACATATGAACGGAAATATTGAATTTGATAGCTTCTGGAATGCCATTTTTTGCAGGCTGCTTCAAAAAGTGCTAATTACTGACAGCTAAGGTTGTAAAAGACTATTGATAAACTATAAACTGAAATAGACTTAATATATTGAATTATTGAAACTACATGTATAATTTTTGTCTCCCCTGCAAATGTCAGAGAGCAAGACATAGGTTATACTTTTTTAACGGTATCATTGTTGATCCTGGAGTTAGCAGCGTTGTGAACTTCTGTGACTTTTCTAGTTTATTGAGCTCGCCTTAAATAATGCACAGGCAATCAAGACTCAGCGTTCTAAGGAATTCTTGTCAGAGTGACTATAGCTGTATAGGTGTAACTTTATTCTACTGTAAAATTCTAAATATTGTGACACCAAAAATAATTGCCCTATTTTTTCAAAAAGGCGTCAAGTTTGATTTTATATTGAAGTGGTGCTCTAAAGAGATGAAGATGGAATGGCAAACAGTGTAGAACCTGATCAGAAGCAGTCTGATGTTGGCCTGTGCTTTTTAATCATAAATACCTGACTCAGGACGTAGAATTTTTATGATACAAATATTTGTTCTCATAAATCACGGTATGCCAGGCACTGCACATTGCTTTTATTTAGTTTCATTTATTATCATTTTTGTGTCTCCTTCTATGTAGAATGTGAAATTGAAATGGATAATGATGTGAAACCAATCTCATCGGAGCCCGAAGAAGCTATGGATGCATTGGAAAGCCAAAATGGAATGATGGAAATTACAGAAAAAACAGTTGTAGATTACAAGTTGGAATACACAGAACGCGTGGCAGAAGTGAAACTGATTGTAGAGAATATCGAGAAAGTAATTTATAAACATGGAAATACGCTGATGGTAAGCACTGTGTAGTTGGAATGAGCCGCAGCACAATGAAACCAGCAAGAGGCATGTTCGCTGAGCAAAGACTGAGATCAGCATAGGCATCGACCTAGTCTGATCAGAATCTTTATTGGGCTCGTAAAGGGTAGCTGAGAGCTTCAGCTACCTTCATGCTATTGGCAAAGACTTATTAGACTGGGCGTATGTCCAAGCTGATATGGGTCTTCGCGGAGCAGGCATGCCACTTTGTTGGTTTTGTCCTGCCGTGGTTTAAATATTCTGTTATAGCTAAAAATATGCCATTGTCAAAGACTTAGCATTGAAATTAAATGGTTGAGTAGCCAAGAGTTCAGGGCCTGTATTTATAAAACAACTTAAGTGGTTGCTATGCTGTTGCTAAGGCTGACTTTCTATAAAGAACTACAACTGTGAAATTTGCTCTGGAGGAACAGTCTGAAAAAGACTGTTCTTCCAGAGTAAATTTCATAGTTGTAGGGAATCTCCAACATAGAAATTTAACCTTAGCAACAGCATAGCAACGACTTATATGGTTTATAAATAAGGCCCCAGTTCGTTTATAGCAGTCGTCATTGGCTGCGAAATAATTGAGTAATAATTGAAAATAATTTAAAAAAAAAAAATCAAGGGCTTTTCTGCTGTACAAAAAGCCCTTGTTTCTTTTTAGCTCACCTGAGCCTTTAGGCTCAGGGTGGGCTATTGTGATCACCAAGTGTCCATCGTGCCTCGTGCCCCATCCATCGTGCGTCGTCTGTCATCAACAATTTGCTATAAATGATATCTTCTCTGAAACCGCTAGGCCTAGGCCTTTGATACTTGGTATGAAGCATTTAGTAAACCTCTACCAAGTTTGTTCAAATGGTGGTTCTAGGGTCCAAAATGGCCCTGGTGCAGGGAGTCTTGGGTTCGAAACGAAAAGATACTTAAAAATCTTCTTCTCCAGAACTGATTGGCTCAGATGCTTGAAATTTAGTATGTAACATTACCTAGGGGTCCTCTACCAAGTTTGTTCAAATGGTAGCCCCCGGGCCCAAAATGGCCTCGGGACAGGGAGGCACAGGTTTGGACCATAGAAATACATAGAAAAACTTTCAAAACTCTTCTACTTCAGAACCGCAAGGCTCAGATGCTTGAAATTTGGTATGTAGCAGTGCCTAATAGTCTCTTACCAAGTTTATTCAAATGGTGGCCCCAGGGTCTAAAATGCCCCCTTGGCATGGAGTATAAGGTTTGAACCATAGAAATGCAAATAAAAATATTCAAAAATCATCTTCAGAACCATAAGGCTTAGATGCTTGTTATTTGATATGATGCATTGCCTAGTAGTCCTTTACAAAGTTTGTTCAAATGGTGGCTCCAGGGTCCAAAATGGCCCCGCGGCAGGGAGTCCTAGGTTTGAACCATAGAAATACATAGAAAAATATTAAAAAATCTTCTTCTTCAGAAGCATTTGCCTCAGATGCTTGAAATTTGGTATGTTGCTTCGCCTAGTCTTCTTTTACCAAGTTTGTTCAAATGATGACCCCAGGGTCTAAAATGGCTCCTCCCAGTGGGTCCTGGGTTTTAACCATGGAACTACATAGTAAATATTCAAAAATCTTCTTCTTCAGAACCATTTGGCTCAGATGCTTGAAAAAAGCTATGATGCATTACCTTGCAGTCTTTTATCACGTTTGTTCAAATGATGGCCCCAGGGTCCAAAATGGCCCTGCGGCAGGGATTCCTGGGTTCGAGCCATAAAAATACATGGAAACTATACAAAACTCTTATTCTTCAGAACCACTTGGCTCAGATGCTTGAAATTTGGTATGATGCATTGCCTGGTAGACCCCTACAAAGTTTGTGTAAATGGTGGCCCTGGGATCCAAAATGGCCCTGTGGCGGGGCGTCTTGGGTTCGAAATTAAAATGTACTTAAAAATCTTCTGTTCCAGAAGCCCTCAGAGTAGATGCTTGAAATTTGGAAGGTTGCATTGCCTAGTTGTCCCTTACCAAGTTTGTTCAAATGATGGCGCAAGGGTCAAAAATGGTCCCGCCCCAGGGGGTCAGGGGTTAGAACCATACAAATACATAGAAAAATATTCAAAAATTTTCTTCTTCAGAACCACTTGGCTCAGAGGCTTGAAATTTAGCTTTTAGCATTGCCTAGTGGTCCTTTACCAAGATTATTCAAATGATGGCCCCAGGATCCAAGATAGCCTAGCCCCAGGGGGTCCAGGGTTGGAAACATAGCAATACATACAAATATATTAAAAAAGCTTCATCTTCAGAACCATTTGGAAATGGTTGCAAACTATCAGGTTTGTTCAAATTATGACCCTAGTTTGACCTTTGACATTTTTGCTCAGGTGAGCGATTCAGGGCCTCTTGGCCCTCTTGTTTGTTGCTGTTGTGGAAAAGCTCTTGATTTTTCTGAGAAAGTTGCTGTCGAACAACCTCGTAGTAAGAAAAACATAGTCGCATGTTTTGTGTTGGTGGGTCAGCTGTCTGTGAACAGGCATATCACGACTGTCATAGACCCAAGGACTTTGTATGCTCATCAGTATTTCTAAGCGGCTCCCATAACACTAGGTCGCAGTTACGAACATTCGTTATGTCTATACCAAGTCTGATTTTCGAACTGAGCCTAAACCTCATTGGTTGTATTTATAAAAAAACATTTAAGTCATTGCTATGCTGTTGCTAAGGCTTAATTTCTTTAAAGGAGATTTCCTACAAGTATAAAATTTGCTCTGGAGGAACAGTCTGAAGAAGACTGTTCCACCAGAGCAAATTTCATAGTTGTAGGGAATCTCCTTTATTGAAATTTAGCCTTAGCAACAGCATAGCAACCACTTAATTGTTTTTTTATGCCCCCGCCACGAAGTGGGGAGGGGCATATAGTTTTGCCATTGTCCGTCCGTGCATACGTCCGTACGTACGTCCGTACGTACGTCCGTACGTCCGTCCGTCCGTCACACTTTGAATAACTGTTCTTGTCTCCACAACTGCTCCTACAGTATTTAATATAGGGAGTTGAAACTTGCAACACAGTTCAGACATGCATTGAACATGTGCATAAAGGAAACAGAACTTTGATTGAGGTCTTGATTGCAGAATTATGTCCCCTTGAATAATATACATATTATAACCGTATTTCATATTTGAGTACTGTTCTTGTCTCCGCAACTCCTCCAACAGTATTTGCTATAGGGAGTTGAAACTTGCAACACAGATTAGAAATGCATTGAACATGTGCATAAAGGAAACAGAACTTTAATTAAGGTCTTCATTACAGAATTATGTCCCCTGGAATAACATAAATATTTTGACCATTTTTCACATTTGAAGTACTGTTCTTGTCTCTGCAACTCCTCCAATTGTATTTGATGTAGGGATTTGAAACTTGTAACACGGTTCAGACATGCATTGAACATGTGCATAAAGGAAACAGAACTTTGATCCTGGTCATTATGGCAGAATTACATCCCCTTGAATGACATGCATATTTTGACCATGTTTCACACTTTGTAGTACTGTTCTTGTCTCTGCAACTCCTCCAATAGTATTTAATGTAGGGATTTGAAACTTGCAACACAGTTCAGACATGCATTGAATATGTGCATAAAGGAAACAGAACTCTCAGTCAGGTCTTTATTGCAGAATTATGTCTCCTTGAATAACTTACATATTTTGACCATATTTCCATAGCTTAAATACAATCTCACCTTTTATCGTCGCTCTAGCGCCCTCATTTATTAACCGATTTTGGTATTACATCACAGCTTTATTGGGTATGACAGTACCTCGAATAACTTTGCGTTTCAGGTTGGTAGGATGAATGTCAAGGTCACAGTTGCTTTTTTCAGCAAAACTAGGGCATTGCTCCAGCGCTTTCATTTATACATCGATTTTGATGTAACTTCACATAAATGTTAAGTATAACAATATCTTGAATAAATTACCGTTTCAGCACTGCAGGTTCCAAGGTCAAGGTCAGAGTTGCTATTTTTAGAAAAAAACTTTATCATTCCTCTACTCCTCTATTCGTTGACAATTTTGACGTAACTTCACTCAAATATTTAGTGTGACAATATCTTGGACAAGCTCGTGATCTAGAATTTCAGGGTAAAGGTCAAGGTCAAATTTGCTATTTTTAAAAAAACACGCTGTCATCCCTCTGGAATGATTTTGGCATAACTTGACACAAATATTTAGCTTGACAATATCTGGGATAAATTTACGTTTGAGCATTGTAGGTCCAAGGTCAAGGTTACAGATGCTATTATAGGTACATGTAAATCTTTGTCATGGTTCTAGTACCTTTATTTATTAACTGATTTTAATAGAACTTCACACAAATATTAAGTATGACAATATCTTGGACAAGTTAACCTTTCAGGGTTGTAGTTCCAAGGCCAAGGTCACAGTTGCCATTTTTAAGAAAAACTCAGTCATCCCTCTAGCACCTTTATTTATTGACAGATTTTGATGTAACTTCACACAAATATGTTTTAACACATTACTCATCCAGTGACGCAAATGGCGGGGGCATTCATCACCTTTAATGATTGTCTAATTTTATAAGATACGGTCCCAGGTCTTTGACACATTAATAATGCATGGGCCCAATAGCTCCAAGCAAGAGGTCAGCTCATTTCTAGCAGGTGCCCGCGGGGTAATCCTAAATCATGTACAAAAATTAAAAGATTAATAGAAATTTAAAGAGTAACTACACTTCAGGAACTGACTGAATCAGATCCCAAACCCTATCCCCAACATCGAAGGGAAAGATTGACAAAGACATCCCAACAAACAATAAATTACAAGTGCTAAGCCGAGTCAGCAGCTCTTTCCCAAATAGGTGGCAACTCAAAATGCCGACGAAAAATGACCATAATAGATAAGCACAACGTAAGTATCGCCGGGAACGGTCAGTGATGAATGTCTGTAGGGGCTAAACCAGCTCTACATATGCACTAGATTTTATTGTCTACATATGCACTAGATTTAGGTTATTCAGTCTGCATGAAGAACTTCTTTTCCATTAATGGATCAAAAGCAGCAAAGATATAGATTGGGATTCAATACTAAGATGAAACCAGATGCAAGCTCAACAACTCTAAAACACATTTATGCATGTGCCCAACAGCCACAAAACTTAGTCAAACGGATATTTGCTTTTCCAAATGTTGACAACATCTAAGGTTTCCTAACTCGGCCTTTCATTTCGGTTTAACATGTTTAAGATATTTGAAATTGCACCAGTGTTTGCATCTGTTATCTTCAGATCAGCTGCTCTAGAACAATGTGATTACATAGAGGATCTTACATGAGTGCTCATGTATTATTGAATTTCTTAAACAAGTTGGGGACAGAAAAGATGCGAGGCTATGCCGAGCATCTTATCGGTTTCCACAACGAGTCGATAAATTAAATAATACAGGAGCACGAATGCAAGATTTTATTTATCATATGACGGCATTTATTAGCTATTGTTTTTACAAAATCGTCACGATTATGCCATTAGAAAACGCGACATTCTTATGGATATCAACGTATAACGTTACGACGTAATTTACATATTTAATTTGCTAGTTGATTATCATTTTTAATGCATGGCCTTATTTCACTCTCAGAAGCGACGTCATATGATAAAGTAACCTACTTTTGTTGGAAAATTAGCACAGTGACATGTACTTGAGCACTCCAAAAGCCTCAGACTTTTGAATCTCCATAGTCACTGCTGTTTAAAAACTAGGTCTCTGTGACTTTTAGCAAACTTTAGGATATCGTGGCTGGTTTAGAGCTCGGCCCTGAGTCCGACAGGAAAAAGCCAAGAGAAAAAACACACGCTGTTTTGTGGCCTCGAGGCACGGCTGTTAGTGTCTTATGACAGGACGCGAGTGCTATTTATATCGGATTACATAGAAGTTCCACAAAGTCAGAGAAAATGACTCGAAGTGTTGAAATATCTTTTACTTCAGACAATCCACAAGCGCAGTCACCCTGACATTGACTGACGTCGCGCGAAAACACACACGGAATGTTCCAACAGAAAATAGAAGATCAGCCGGCGCATCGGTGCAATCTGCTCAGAGCTTATCAGAATCGTCCATAGTCGCAAATACAATCTAGGAATTTTTGGAAAGCTAAAAATTCAAAATGAAGATTTACAAGGGGGCAATATTTTTGATCCTCACGCGAGGCTTCCATTACTTCTATCAAAAGTTGCAAGTTTTAGAAAAATCTATTTCAATCATAATTTTATATAGATTTGTTTGATCATGTTGTGCATCTGTATTGCCCGGGGTCAGCAATAAATAACCCACTTGGGGTTTAGCATCACAGAAGGCTTTTATTGCTCTGATAACTTCTTCTGACTTTCAGAAAAAAACAAACTTTGTACCCTGATTTTATTTAGATTTTTTCACGATTTTATACATATATATAGTCCCAGAGTAGGGGCAGATAACCCCTGAGGACAAAATTTCTATAGTAAAACATAGTTATGTCCCCCAACTAAAGGTGATGAGGACAACATATTGTTTTCAGTGCGGATCCCGGGCGTCGGCGTCCTCGTGACAGTTTCTTGCGTATGCGATATTTCTTGAACCAAGGGATGGAATTTCATCAAACTTGCATGGATATATTATTAGGAAAAGAAAAAGAGCTGATTAGATTTTGGTGACCTTGGCCTCATTTTCAAGGTCACTGGAGGACTTAGATGACAATTTCTTGTAGCCACTATATCTCTTGAACTAATGTAGGTAATTTCACCAAACTTGCACGGATACATCATTTGGACAATTTAAGAGCTGATTAGATTTTTGTAACTTTGGCCTCATTTTCAAGGTCATTGGAGGACTCAGATGACAATTTCTTCTACCCACTATATCTCCTGAACCAGTAAATGGAATTTCACCAGACGTGCATCATTGTGACAAGTTTAAGAGCTGAATAGATTTTAGTGACCTTGATTTTATTTTCAAGGTCACTCGAGGACTTAGATGACAATTGCTTGTACCCACAGTATCTCTTGAAACGAAGGATGGAATTTTACAGAACTTGCATGGATACTTCATTAGGACAAGTTTAAAAGTTGATTGGATTTTGATACCTTGACCTCATTTTCAAGGTCACTGGAGGACTGATAAGACAATATCCTGTTTCCAGAATATCTCATGAACCAGTTGATAGAATTTCACCAAACTTACTTTGTTACAATACTGGGACTAGCTTAAGAGCTGATGAGATTTTACCTAACCATGTAATATCTTATGCACCAATAGATGGAATTTCACCAAACTTGCATGGATACATCACTTGGACTAGCTAAGAGCTGATCAGATTTTGGTGACCTTGACCTCATTTTCAAGGTCAAAGGAGGTTTATATATGTGAAAATTTCACTGAAATTGATATATCTCATTAGCCTTTGGCTTGATTTCCACTTTATTTTCATAGATATACCTTTGGGACAATCTCAAGAGTTGACGGTGTTTTGATTAACTTGACCCCATTTTCAAGGTCAAAAGCTAACTTAAAAATACTTAATATTTTTTTCTCTTCAAAACTAGTTATATCTTTATCCAGTTGACAGGTATTCATCAAACTTGCATGAATATATTGTTGTGACAAGTTTAAGTCATGTTTAGTATTTGGTGACCTTGACCCATTTTTCAAGGACATAGTCATCTATGTAGGATATCTTAAGAACCAGTGGATAGATTTTCTCCAAACTTGCCTAGATATTTTACTTGTACAGGTTTTTTATTCATTAGAGGGGATGAGAAATGAGTTGGTTGGGGGACATCAGTTTTTCTCTGGAAAACATTTCTAGTTGTTGCTTTGATCATTTTTGTGACGTTGCACCATGATATTCTAAATAGTAAAGGAACTTTAGGCTAAAAACCAATTTTTGTACGTTGACAAGTGTCATAACTATGTCAGAAATTATCAAAATTTACCAATTAACAGTCCCAAGCGAGGCATTTTTTTTGTTCAATTGCATATGCAAAATTTGAACTAAATCCGTCAATAAATACTTGTTATCGAACGGACACAAAGTGTGGACAGTTGGACATATGTACGACGGACGGACGGATGGACAGACACATGGACATATTATAATACCCGCCACTAACATAAGGCGGGCTATAAAAAAGATCGAAATAGATGTATTTCGTGAACTTTTGTCAGTTTATGTATATACTTCTGCTTTTACGTGAGATTGTATTAGTCCTGATAGTGCTTAATATTTTACTCTATATATATGTTCTTAGCCTGAGCATAGATGAAGTGTCTACAAAGCTTCTGTTGTTTGAATGTGGCTGTTGGTTTAGTTCTTTAATCCGTGTATGTCCAGTTGACACTTCTATCCTTATCAATTGAACGTGTCCATTTATCGATTGATTCTGGCCTTTGAGGCTTATCAATTGGATGATTCTATTCATCAGTTCAGGGATATCTGGTTTATTTCATCTTATCACATTTTGTAGAAATTTCGGTAAATTTTATATCAAATTAGACGCCGCGTTCAGCGGCGTCTGATTATGGTTAGCGCTGTATGCCTTTATACTTTTTGTGAGACTCTAGACATTCATGGCTTAATTATTTTCAATGCCATTGAGTATCAAATGGAAAATTGAAAATACTCTGTTGGCAGGGACTTAGTAAAGCAATTCTGAAAATGACATCATATAAAAATAAACTCAGAAGCCAGAACATTGGAAAAGCTGACACTTTACAAAGATGATGTGAGCATAAACTTCTCTTTAAAGAAACTGGTTTGATAGCAGCTGGTTTTGTAGCTTTGATGCTACGGAATTTTGAAGTTGCCATTGACTTGAAATTGGTAAACTGAAATCTGGCTTTGACGCCCATAGCAGTGCGTATGATTTGGCATTTAGTGATTTACAAACTGTCTTAAGTGTAAATTAGGCATAACAAATATCTAAAATAAGTGTTTTTTAGTTAGGGATTTCAGCGGACAGATACAGGCCTTCACGGTCCTTTTGTTAAATTTCCAAGAATTCAGATGTTGTGAATACGAGAACGGAAACCTTTGATCAGACTGCAAGCATGCATGCTCAGATATGCTGAATGTCATTTCTACACGACACCAATCATTCAGACGCAGAATAATTCTTAAGACATAATATGAATATACCTCATTGTTGCTGAAGTTTTATTCCATTATCTGGAATACTTTATTGTCCTTTAATCAGCGTTGAGTGTTTGCGCTCTGATCGCCAAAAGAAATATTAGTGTCTCCGCACTTATACAGGTTTCGAAAGATTGTTAGAATTCCCAGTAGCTCAGTCGGTTAAGTGTTTGCCTGCTGATCTGGCGGCTCCGGGTTCTAGCCCCTCTGGAGGCGGGCATCTTTTCAATTGTAAATTGGTTTCCATTGCACACAACCGTTCATTATCACCCACTGACGCCCACTCATGATCCTGATTTGATTGAAATACTGTTTAAAAGGTCGTAAAAACCCAAGTTATCCATTGTCTTATAATTAGACATTAACTGAAAATGCGGTCAAGCAGTATGTCGTTAATTATGTGCATTAATTATTGTACATGTATCTGGACGCAAAGGTTATTGATATCCACAGTACTGATTGTTCTGGTAAGCACGCCCTTTAGGGACTCTTAAGGAATCTGCATACCGCATAACTGAATTTTTATCGTCAATATTTTTTCAGGAGAAGACAGCCAGGGGCACAGAACAACGACCTTTATCGTTTAAAATACAGACTGAAGAATTAACTGATACTATTACATTTGATCTGATTGCTCGTAAAGGTTTTACTGGATTTCTTACTGGCGTAGTGATTCGACCCTGCTCTAAAGGTAAGATACAGCTTAATTTAGAGTTCTGGATAAGGAGTATTTTCTATTAAGAGAAGATTTCTATTAAATTTATATGAAACCCTGTTGTGCCTCCTCGCCTGAACTTCCTCAAAGAGGCGGTCCAGTTGAACATTAACAACAAATCTTTTAAATAGAGATAAAAATTACCTACAATGTATCCTCATATACTTCCATCCAATACAGAGGAATTTGTTAAAAACGACAGCAGTATCAAAAACCGTTTAAAACATCTGGGCCACGACACGAGAAAAATAGCTAGCGCCATATGAAGACTCTGATCAACCTTAATATCCGCCCAGTCTTATCAGCGTTTGTTATGCACTGAAAGTGTAGTTTGAGGTCTAAAGCCCCAGTCACACATTCACGGAACAGGCTACGGTTCACCACGATTCACCACGGTTTGACCTAGACGGCGAAACCGGGATGAACGGTAGAAAATTCAGCATCACTACGGTTTGCCGGGGTTCCATTAGGGGTTCTCACAGTGTGTGTACGGTGTGTGTACGGATCATCTACGAATTCACGAAGGTGCAAGGCGGTATTCCACGGTCGTGTTACGGACGCTTACGATGCTACTGCCGCTGGATACGGTGCTAGTACAACTCAAGCCGTAACGCCACGGGCTCCTACGATTGTCTACTGTTTAATGGTGCGCCACAAGCTCCTACGATTGTCTAGTGTTTAATGGTGGTCATGATAATGATTTTTGTTGATGATTTTTAATTTATTTGTAGGCAAGGAAAGTATTTTAAGACATTATGTGTTGTCCGAATAATTTTGCAAGTTCAAGGAATAGAATAGAAATAATCTGAAGTGAGCTATTCGGGAATCATGACCATCATGCTATGAATATCAAAACATACTTCTGTTTCTTTCAGTACATACATGAAAAATAGAGTTAAACTTTATTTGGAAGTGACCTCTTTAGTTATTTAACCGTATATTAAATGTGTATTATTTACACTTTAAAGGTACAACAACGCCTCTACCAACAACTACGCCGACCCCAACAACATCTCCTCCTACTACCACACCAGAAGGTAAGTTATATTCTGCTCGAAGTCGCAGCTCAGTGAAATAAATGACCTGCGATACGACAAAACCAAAAAAGTGGCATGTGCGCCCAACGAAGGTTATGCTCACTCTCAGCATCCACACAGTCTGATAAGAATCAGTGTTGTCGGCATGGAAGTAGCTAAGACCCTTAGGTATAATGTAAGTGCACAGCGAAGACTGATTAGACTGGATGGATGCCCAGCCTGATCTGAATCTTTGTGAGCTCACATGCCACTTTGTTGGTCTAGTCATGTCGCGGCTCATTAATTTTGTTTTAAAATTTGTTAGTATTTGAGAGAATTTATTCACATTATAACATCTGCTCATTAGCTATCTTTTTATTTTGATAGTTAGGATTCCGTATGATACACAGAATAATAAATCCAGTGATAAACCGTTTATTCTTTGGTTATCAGACAGTTCCATTCAGACAGTTCAGACAGTTGTCGCTTCCAAAATAATCCCTATTATCTTGATCCGTCTAATAAGACAGATGTAGATTATTGATATTCTTTTGGAATGGAAAAAATTATTCAAGAGCCCAATTACAACTCATGCCTATTTATGCATCACAAGCAAGAAGATTAACAGTAAAACAGGTGTCACTGAGTATAACTACTATGCTATAATAATTTGTATGCAAATTACCAAACAATAGAAATGTTGACCATTCTTAAGGCTGTTTTATTGACAGATTTACTCCCTTGTAAAATACAATCAAAATAATAACTGAAAACAGGCATTTTTCAAAAGAAACTTTTTTTCATTTCAAAATAAAAGTTTCAAGAAAATTATACATTAGATATGTAATATATAGTCATTAAAGATGCACTTTACGACCTAGTGATATGTATTGTAGTTTTAGAGGTTAGAGAGTTTTAGAGCCCAAATGGCCTGTTTTTAAGACAGCAAATAGCCTATACATGCATTAAAGCTAGAATTTTTACCGTGTTAGGCCAATAATAAAAGGAGCATAAAGACGACTGTATTATCTTTCTTATATGGAATTGGTCTTTTATGTGGTTTTGTTCATCTGGTAATTTTCCAGACACATATAACTCATAAGTTTTCCGAAGAAAAAAGACCAGTTGAAAAAAAAGAAATGGTGAAAGAAGATAATTTTGTTTATAGGTTATTTGCTGTCTATAAAACAAGACATTTTAGAAGTTTCTCATTCATTACTAGCAGTAAAAATGATTTTCTTTCTCCCATTGTATTTTATTTTCTAACTAATACATGACTGGAAAATGACTCTCAGAACATTATTTTGTCATTTTCTTGCGTTTGTCCATTAAACCGATTACAAAGTTTTAAGCAGGAGGAGTACAGTAATTTAATGAAACAGCCATATCGCATGCCCATTTATGCCTCACATTTAAGAAGATCAACGGTTATACAGGTGTCACTGAATGCAGTTATTCTTTTTTTATATTTGCACGTGAATTACCTAACAATAGACAGAAGTAAATTTTGGCGACTCAAAAGGCTGTTACATTGAAAAATTTACTCCCTTGTAAAATACAGTCAAAATAGTAGATAAAAATGGGCAATTTGCAAAAAAACATTTTGTTTTAAAATACTTTTTTCAAGAAAATTATACATTAGTTATGTTTCAAATAGACTTTAAAGATGTACTTTACTTCATAATGATATATGTGGTAGTTTCTGACATACTTGTCAAAATGACCTGTTTTATAGACAGCTAATAGCCTACATTTCTTAACGATTTACAAAGCAAATTAAAAAAATAAGGTTCATGAACACTGAATCGTCATTTTATAATGTTTTTATAATCTCCATACATTGTGTATTTTTCTGTCACTTTGCGCAGAGACATTTACCTGTTCAATAAACCAACCAAATCCCTTGCGCAGTTTTAGAATTTTACTGGTACAGTTCAGGAATTGTAGTACAAAGTGAGAATTCCTACTTTGCATTAGACAATTCCGTAATTGTACCGATTCTTACTTTGCGCTGGACATTTATATGCAGTTTGAAGACTCTATCCCCTGTGGTTACTTAGAAACTGGGCTATGTGTATTATTTTTTTCTTCCTATGTTCAAACAACCGTGACATATAGGTCATACTCGAATATGTATCACTGCGTTCAGTTGATCTTTCCCGGATAAATTTATGGAACAAGTTTAAAGGCTCTAGCCCTTGTGGTTACTTAGAAACTGAGATAAAGGCGCACGCACACGCAGGGTATTACATAAACACGTCTTGGCTTTGCAAAGTCGCGCTAAAAGGTGCTTATCATACAGACTTGTCATTGATTTTTATTTATCTATTTTTTTTTATTTTATTATGGTTTTAATGTCCTATCAAAATATTCGGCTTTTTTTTCAAGCCAATCCTTAGACAAAGATAGGCAAACCCAGAGGAAAGATGCTCATTACCTTTCATAAGCAGAATTTAGTTTTCCCTACTTATTAGCGACCGAGGCTAGAACCTTTAGAAGTAAAATACCTAATTAAGAGTCGGCGCTCTTAACCACTTTGCCACTGTGGCTTTATAACCTAACTATGTGAACTACGATTTCGTCATCCTCATAAAAGCGATGTTACTAATTTAATGTTCTTTATAACTTCCATTGCACTGTTGTAAAAGCATCACACTTTAAGTAATTTTAAACAATTTTTCACATAGTGCCACTGAATAGACTGTAGCAGAATTTCCGATCGTGCCACCAGGGGGGACCAGTTATCCAGGACAGATTAATAAAACATTGAAGGAATAAAACTAAAAGGCATAATTCTTGTTTATTGGGTGTCAAAATCCAATTATGCAGCAATCCAGCGACATTGCCATTACATTAAAGGAAATACACATCTCACATATGTAATGATATAACAGGGTCATAAACCCATTATAGAGTGGTACCGCATTTTAGCTTACTTTACGTATGTCTTTAAGATACGCCATATTTTAATATTCTTTAATCTTGCAAACAAGATTACTTTATCAGCTCGCTTGGGTCCTATATTATATGGATGTGTTTGTGTGTTTCAGTTTTAGAATGAGCTTTGATAATTTTGTAGAAAAGCCGTCTTTGCTTCGTTATGCATTTATAAGGAAAACATAAATGACAGTAGATTTGCGGTGGTCTAGATCTGAGGTGAGTTTTACAAGACCACAGGTCTTTTTATTTATAACTGGCCGTTTCTTCTATAATAGGTGTGAATAACTTTGCTGTATCATATTTGCAGAATGCTTTTATCTGCCTCTAATGAATGCTGTTACAACCAGTGCACCACCAACGACTGCTGCAAGAGTGGACACTGTTGAAAGTTTTCCATTGACAAGTGTTGTGGTAGATACACCAGATGGTATTGCTAAAGTAGTGATAATTACACCTGAAAAAGTCATCGGAAAGGTAAGTGGGGTTGTAGTTGTGTAGTGTAAAACATCTTTATATTTAAAGCCAGTGTGATGGCCGTATTTGGAAGAACATTCGTTAAGAATGTACAGTCTGTAAATCGATAGTTTTTTCATCGCTATGGCCATATAGTACAAGGACTTTACTAGCCATATTTCGGTCCCTTACGGCGTATTTCGGACCCTATTTGCGTGCGTTGAAGGAGCTAGATAGTTGAGGGTCCTTATCACTTTATAGTTACAGTAATTTCGATGACGTCAATAGTGATACATATATAAAACTAACTGTACAAGAGTATGTTGCTTTTTTAACCGAGAATATAATAAAATTGCAGAAACAACTTTTATATGCAGTTGAAGATGTTTACAGTAGTGGAACATAATAAGGCAAGTTTACCTTCGCTGCCGTTAAATTCCAATTGATCCAGATTGAAAAACATGTTTAAGTATAAATACAAGTGATGGAGAAATTATAAATGTTGCATTGTGTGACCATGTATAAAATCCTACAGAATGCAGGTTAACATTTCTTCCTCGATGAATAGATACAACTGAACTGGAAAGTATCATCGCTTTTGAAAATTCTAAGCATTATATAATGTTAATACAATCAGTCGGCTTGAAAATTATAAAATCCTAAAGAGTTTCTTCAAGAGCAGAGAACACATTCACAAGAAGGGACATGGACCATACTTCGAAGTTTCGACTATCCAAGTCTCATCAGTGACCCTGATAATATCTGGCGACGAAAGCCAGAGAAAAGCATACTGAAAGTTTTTTTTTTAAATTTTAATAAGGCAGTCGATTCAAAGACTTATTAGTATCAAAAGATGGGTCCAAATAAATATAAAAAAACATTGGACTAGAATAAAAGTCTAAACCAATCAAACATTTCTGATTTCTCAGAATATATCCTCTGCTCTTAAAGGACAAAAATATAATAGAATCTGCACTATGAATAATGTACGGGGAGACGTTTTACGGCAGGCTGAAACGTCGAAACTCTGAAATTCAATGCAATTCGCAGAAGTCATAGGTATGGCTTTTGTGGCACCTAGAGTTGCCGCGTTCGACAGGTGAATACAACAAACGATGACAGGTAACTACCATAAAGCAAGATCATCAAATATCTTACTGCAAATGTACAGACTAAATTAAATCTTGTCTATTATTGTCGTTTCTCTGATATGTCCCTTGCTTCCAATTTGTTTTGTTTTGGAATTCAAATACAACTTATTTTTTATGAAATTCAGTGCAAATCATATATACATGTACATCTTTTGTTTGCTTTTTGTAAATTTAAAGAGTAAGTCTACGGCCACCAGATATTAAAAGTGCGTATGTTTGGTCACTTAAGATTTAATTAACTTAGGTTCTCATTTGCCACACATTGTAACACCGAAGAATACAAGAAATAAGAAATCTGAATTTGGTAAGGTACGTTTATATACGGTCATGAAATACACTGCCTTTGCAAATCTTCATACGATTTTGAACTATGAGTGAGTGAGTGAATGAACTCGGGTTTAACGTGCCACCAACATCTAGGTCATACGGAGAACGGAAATTCGGGGGATCGATCTTGCTACCCCTTGATTGGTAGTCCAGCGCGTAATCCACTACACTACCACCGCTCCTTTTTGAACTAATTTACACACCAATACGCCGATACATACTATCTGAGTGTATTTCGTAGGAACTAATGATGCTTCTGTATCAACTGTCTGCTTTTGATTTGACATGTTAGTGAATTCTCTCTTCCTCTCTCTCTCTTTCTGTCTCTCTCTCGTGATAAGCAACCTGAACCTATAACAACATTCAATTCTTCTTTAAGGTATTTAGATATATGACGTCGTGTTTTAAAATACTGGAAAAAGCTATTTAAACATGTCCATTAATTCACAAAAGCTTCAGTTGCAGAAGTCCATTTCCTCCGGAACAGAAGTCCCTTAGAAGCAGATGTTTTCTTCAGTTTATATAATTATACAATTTGCAGATGGCACATATTTAGCTTCAATATGTCTTAGAGTAATCAGATTTCATCAATGCAAGCCTATACTTACTATTACTTAAAACTACTTGCAACTCCTCCTACAGTTTTATGCCGATCCCTTTGAAACTTATAACAAATAGGTGACATGGCTAATCCTGACCATAGGAAATGATCTGTCCCTGGCTTGGATTTTAATGTGGGATAGAGAGCTAGTCATAAGTTCATCTAAGCTTTAATTGAATTTTCACTAAGTTTCTCTTACAAACAGTGGAATTTGATTTAAAACAATGCTAGGATGATTAAATTGACAATTTATTTCCAAATACATTTTAATCACAGGATTTATTTTTCATTGGCATGTCCTTTAATTGAAATGAACAATAATGACGGGGGACATAAATTCTTTGAATTTGCTTGTTCTTTACAGTATTTTCAAGAAGGATCGAAGTTTAAGACAACAAGAATTTCATTGCAACTAAGGCCCTGCTTATTTGCATGGGACAAATTTTGCAGTTTTTGAATTCTCTGAAATTGAGGCATTTTTCTGAAAGTCTACAAAATTTTATAATTTTGAGTTTAAAATAATCATGTTAAACGAGTCACCTTGTAGACATTGTGCGTCATAGACAATATGGTCGTTTTGATTTTGGTTGAGGGATGTTTTACACGTTTTACTTGTTCTGAAAATTTGCATTTATTACCAAAGTACCAAACCTCGACCCTCTTTATGAAATGACAACATAGTTGGAAATTCCTTGTCTTTGTCGATCAAAATTAAATGACTCTCAAAGTGCAGATGTGTTGCACTGTCGTCTATAGAAATAGTTTTAGATGCTCCTTCAAAACTTTGAGTACTGTACTTAGATTATTAAGCTTAGCAACAAATGATATTACGTTGTAAGACTATACAGAGGTGAGGGTGTATGTATAAAGTTACAACTAATAAGCATGCTTGGCATCGGAAAGATTGGGATTACTGAACGAAAAGCGAATTTATGTTTTATAACGCATGCATGTAGTATAAATATGGATATGAAAATATTGTTTACAGCGGCAGTTGGACAGAGATGAGATTATGGCAAGAGCAGCCTTACAGTCAAAAGCTTCTGCTTATACCTGTAATGGCTTAATGGCTGCCGAGGTCTGTAAACTCTTACCTGTAATGTTTTTTATAATTTACTGATTGATTGCACAATGTAACTGGACCTTAAACAGAATTCAATCCATTTGATGACCTTCCGAGCAAACCTAAAGATTTGGTAGTGGTTTTAATTGGAACTCTTACCTGGAATGTTTTTTATAATTTACTGTTTGATTACAGAATGTAATTGGACCTAAAACAGAATTCAATCCATCTGATGACCTTCCGAGCAAACCTAAAGATTTGGTAGTGGTTTTAATTGGAAAGAGTGGAGTTCCGGTTAAAGTAACTGTCAATGATAAGGATTCTGACGAACCTACCAGCGATGTAATTGAGGAATATATATTTCCAACACAGACTGAAGCTGTAATTGTGCAGTTGAAGAAGCCAGAAAATACTGTGAAAATACCTGTTAAAAACGTTGAAAATGCAACAGTTGTTAACCAGCCTGAAGCAGTGGTAAGTGTGACATCATTTTTATCATGCTCTGTTGTAAGCAACACGATGTATGTCCTATCCTAGTCCTAACGTTTCCATTTCAGCTATAAGAGTTCTGGATTTTTTATGTTTCTTTAAAACATAGTGCGGGTCGTATATTTGGACCATTTGAGATCAAAGTGCACATTGTGGGACGTTGGAAATCAGATTTTAAAAAAAGAAAAAATATGATTAAAAAATATAAGGCAAAGCTTTACTTAAATTACTTCATTTCGTGTTTTCAGTCCTACTTTCTTTGTCAAATAACTAAAATACAAGAAAGAAAAAATAGTATTTTTTAAACTGTCAGCCATAAAAAAAGGTTTCAAACTGTCGACTATAATTTTCTGCCTTTCCGTATACACATCCAACCTGTTGAAAGATAGCTAAAAGAGTCACTGTTGAGGCTTCAGTAGCAAAATCTAGCTAGTATTACCCATACCATTAAATAGTTCGTATTGCATTTTCACTCTTATGAATATTTTCATTGCTGTCAGTGACCAAGCCTTTAGAATTTATTAAACAGTCTCATCCCTGCCGACGAGGGGCATTTTAGTTCATTCCACACCGTCCAATTGTGTTTCAAAATAGTTCACAGCATATTTACCAGTTGTGTTCAAAATAAACTATCATTGCAGAACAACTCTTAATTAACGTTTTTATGTCCCCCCACCAAAGGTGAGGGGGGACATATTGTTTTCAGTGCGTTTCCCGGTGCGTCGGCGTCGGCGTCGGCGTCCCACTCTTGTATGCACGATATCTCTTTAACCAATTGATGGAATTTCACCAAACTTGCATGGATATATCGTTGGGCCAAGCTTAAGAGCTGATTAGATTTTGGTGACCTTGACCTCATTTTCAAGGTCACAGGAGAACTTAAATGGCGTGAAAATTTCTTGTATGCACAATATCTCCTGAACCAATGGATGGAATTTCACCAAACTTGCATGGATATATCATTGGGACAAGCTTAAGAGCTGATTAGATTTTGGTGACCTTGACCTCGTTTTCAAGGTCACCGGAGGACTTAAATGGCGTGAAAATTTCTGGTATGCACAATATCTCCTGAACCAATGGATAGAATTTCACCAAACTTGCATGGATATATCATTGGGACAAGTTTAAGAGCTGATTTTATTTTGGTGACCTTGACCTAATTTTCAAGGTCACTGCAGGACTTAGCTGACAATTTCTTGTACCCATGATATCTCTTGAACCAATGGATGGAATTTCACCAAATTTGCATGGATACATGATTGGGACAGGTTTAAGAGCTGAGAAGATTTTGGTGACCTTGACTTCATTTTCAAGGTCACTGAAGGACTTAGATGACAATTTCTTGTAACTACTATATCTCCTGAACCAATGGATGGAATTTCACCAAACTTGCATAGATACTTCATTGGGACAAGCTCAAGAGCTGATTAGATTTTGATGACCTTGACCTTATTTTTAAGGTCACTGGAGGACTTAGATGACAGTTTCTTGTACCCATGATATCTCTTGAACCAATGGATAGAATTTCACCAAACTTGCATGGATACATCATTGGGACAGGTTTAAGAGCCTATTAGATTTCGGTGACCTTGACCTCATTTACAAGGTCACTGGAGGGCTTAGATGACAATTTCTTGTACCTACTATATCTCTTGAACCAATGGATGGAATTTCACCAAACTTGCATGGATACATCATTGGGACAAGTTTAAGAGCTGATTAGATTTTGGTGACCTTGACCTCATTTTCAAGGTCACTGAAGGACTTAGATGACAATTTTTTGTACTCAATATATCTCCTGAACCAGTGGATGGAATTTCACCAAACTTGTATGGATACATCATTGGGTCAACTTTAAGAACTGATTAAATTTGGTGACCTTGACCTCATTTGCAAGGACATAGTCATCTATGTAGGATATCTTTAGAACCAGTGGATGGATTTTCTCTCCAAACTTGCCTAGTATTTTAATTGCACAGGTTTTTTATTCATAAGTGGGGATTGGAAATGGGCTGGTGGGGGGACATCAGTTTTTCTCTGAAAAACATTTCTAGTTTTTTATTAATTGGGCTTACCATCTGATGGCATTCCACCCCAACACACACACAGCATTCCTAAATGCACACATACATACAGATTGCATTAAAGGCTGCCATGGCTACTGAAACAGATACTTCTTTTTTTCCTTACAGTATATTGTCAGACCATCAGTTTGGTCATTTCAATTTTGTTTTGTGTCCTCTTAATAGATAAGGTTTCATTGCCCTGTAACGCCATCACTGTTTTATATGTCTTGCACATGAGGCTTCAAAACATTTGGTCAACTGAATCAGTGGTTAATGCTAAGCATGTGAGAGATTTTGAAAAGCTTAATGTTTGAATGAATATATGCGTCCTGTATTATCCCCACTTGCGCATGTCGTTGTGTAGCGGGCATTTAAATAGGTTCAACCTCCGTACTTATAATTCTCAGAGATTATAGCTACTTGTCTGGTCCAGTCCACATTCATCCCTATGCCTATTAATTTTATCAAATGTATTTCATCCACTTTTATAAGCTCTAAATGACTTCAGTTCTTTTGTAAGTGCTATAAAATCTTAAACTAGCCCTAAAATCCCACTATACACTTCCTTTTGGGCAGCCATTGCCCATGAACATATAATCAGATGCTAACTCACAATTACCAATCACGAGTTGTTATCAGAAGATGTTGGTCAGCCTGAAAACACCCTATTCTCCGTGCATGCCGTTTACATTTTTCCCATTGAGCGTATGGAAGCAGCATCGTGTGAAAAAATTGTGATAAATTACGTTGCTTACCTTCGGCATACATACTTTGCGCCTTGATGAGGTCAGATGTAAACGTGTAACTTCTGGCGACGTCCCCCTTAAATTAGTCTGTGGAAAACGTTGCAATGTCCTTATATTTTCATTTATGTGATGTAAGGAACGAAAAAAAAAAGTTACCTTACTGGTAAATTATTGCTAATAAATATATGCTGTCGGGCAGATAGGAATAATAATTCACTCCAACTTCGCCTACATTAATATTGCGTAATATGACATTCATCAAAATGTGTTAATCAGCGATAAATCATGGGAAAGAAAAAACATTTCTTAAATAACATAATCAACAGTGTCATAATTTATCAATATCTTGTTTCTGTTTTACGCTGAAACTGTTTAGCGAACTGTCAGTCCGTTTTTGTGCAAAACGGTTGTATCCTGAGTAACAATTGTGTTGCACAAACAATACTGTGCTGTCTGAAATACAACCTTTTGACAAATGAGCTTTTTGAGATAAACACATAATAAATGATATTTATGCCCCCGCCATGAAATGGCGGAAGCACATATATATTTTACCCTGTCCGTGTGTGCCTATGTATATATGTGTGTGTTTACGTTTGTGTGTTACCGAAATCGTGTCCGATCCATAACTTTGGATTGCATGTCGGGATTCCAAAAATAGTTTTGCAAAAGTAATCAGTATGACAAGACGGTGTGTTTCAGGCATGAACAGGAGCGGCTGTAGCGTAGTGGATAACACTCCAGACTACCAATCCAGGGGTCGCAAGTTCGATCCCCCACTTCTCCGGTCTTTCGGATGAGACTTTAAACCGAGGTCCCGTCTCCATATGACCTCGTTGTTGGTGGGACGATAAACCCGAGTTCACTCACTCACTCACTCAGGCATGAACCATGTCGCTATCCCAAAGGTCAAGGTCATAGTCCGCATTTAAACTTTGTACATAGGCTATAATGAAATATTTTCGTGTCCGACCCATAACTTTAGACTACAGGGTGGGATCACAACATTATTTGGCACGAATGATCATCATGACAAGATGGTGTGTCACGTGCAAGAATTACGTGTCTGTCTTAGAGGTCAAGGTAAAAGTCTGCACTTAAACTTTGTACATAGGTTATAATGAAATATGTTTGTGTCCGACCCATAACTTTGGACTGCATGGTGAAATTTAAAGATTATTTGGCACAAATGATCATCATGACAAAACAATGTGTTGCGTGCAAGAACCATGTCACTATCTTTAAGGCCAAGGTCACAGTCCGCATTTTAACTTTGTTGAAAGACTATAATGAAATATGTTCATGTTCTGTCCATACCTTTTTCCTGCATATGTTTCGCATAGATAATTGTCATGACAAGACGGTTTGTCGTGTGCAAATACCATGCTGCTAACTTGAAAGTCAAGGTCACAGTCAGCACCTAAGCTTTTTGCATAGGCTGTAGTGAAATTTGGCCTGCATGATGGGATTTCAATATTATCTGGCATAAATTATTATCATGACAAGTTGATGTATCACACGTAAGAATCATATCGTTAGCTTAAAGGTCAAGGTCACAGTCTGCACTTAAACGTTATGCATAGGCTTCAGTTAAACATGTTTATGTCCTGTCGTGTGTATGATGTGTAAACTTTATATATAGGCTATAGTTAAAACATTTTTGTGTCCGGCCTATAACTTAGTTTTGCAAAGCCGTTTTAATATTTCGTGTCTCTTGATTTGCCGTTTATATTGTACAAGTCTGCCTCTATGAACCTAGTTATTCTACAACTGCCAGTAACTTAATTCAAATGCCATCTTACTCAAGGCACTAGGGGGCATCCGTGTCCTATGGACACATTTCTAGTTTCGTTTTATCTCATAATCTATTAAGAAGAAATAAGAAGAATATGCAAAGACATTTGGAAAAAAATATAGTCTAAAAGGAATCTAAAAGGAATATAAGCCAAATTTGGCGAAATTGCATGACTCAATGAACATTCAGGCTTCGCTTAAGAATATTTTGGCCAGTTCTACCAGAAATAGATTAGAAAGTTACTTTAAAGTACTGGCGACGAACCAGAACTCAAAAGTACAACAATAAGCACCCGGTAATTACTAGGTTGGTAAAAAACACCCTTGGCTCCGACTTAAAATCCTTCTTTTGATTGGTGCTTTAAATTTTTCCTGATTACAGTAGGATTTGCTGGCTGAGTTTATTGGCATTAGATTTTCAGTGTTGGCAGTTGTTTCTGATACTGATTTGTGTTCCATCTATATGTTTATTCTCAAATGCTTGAATAAAACTGCTGTGGAAGTAAGAATATCTAGCAATAAACAGATATAAACTGTAAATATGCCTTATATGTAGGTATGTTATATTTAAAAGTCTTCAGCAGTTCCAAGATAATCAGTGGTTTTGAATATATGTGCTGTTCGAAAGCTAGTCCTTTTGAGCAATAAGTTCGACAGGTTCATATATGCACAATCCATCCTGTCCCTCTTTCTGGCTCACAAATGACTTCTCCTTGGAAGCTAGTTTCAACATGATGATAGCTTGGGATAATACGAAATGACGTTGGGCGGGGTATTCGTGCCCCAATGGGCCATTGCTTCAGGCTCACAAAATATCAAATTGCCTTTGTGTAGTTTTTAGCTCACCTGTAAAGGTAAGCTTATAGTATAACCTTGGTCCGTCGACCGTCGGCGTCGTTGGCGCTCGCACTTTTACACATCTTTTACTCAAAAACAACTGAGCCGATCGAAGTTAAATTTCATATGCAGGCTACACAGGATGGGTGGGGGAACACAAATTTATATATTTGGGCCAGGCCACATGACCAAGGTGGCCGCCATGCCCATATTTGGTAAAAACCATAAAAATCTTCTTCTCCAGAATCACTAGACCGATTTCCTTGACACTTGGTATTTAGCATCTAAGACTGTAGTACTGCAATTTTTTTTATAAATAGTGACCCTGCGGTGACCTTGACTTATTTTATGGCAAGGTCAAATTTGATCCCTTAGGCTTTTAAATGGGAAAACTGGAAAAAGTGCGTTTTACTGTTGCTCTGTGATATGGAAATGCAGTTAACTTCAACCCTATGAATACTAGAGGTCAAGGTTATTTAGGGAACTTGGCCAAAGGGCATATGTCTGTTGTGTGTCAACATTTTCAAAGGACTTCTACTATGAAACTACTGGTCAATTTTGATTAAATTTCATACGCAGCCTTCAGGCAAAGTGGGAAAGAAAGTTTATAAGTTTGGTTTCGGTCACATCACCAAGACGGCCGCCAGGTCTATATATGTTAAATACACTTAAAAATCTTTTTCTCCAGAACCACTGGGCTGATTGCCTTGAAACTTGTTATGTAGCATCTAGGGCTCTAGTACTACATGGTTTTTATAAATGATGAGCTTGGGTTGACCTTGACATACTTTATGGAAAGGTAAAAAGACTTGGCCGCTTAGGCTTCTGAATTCGAAAAGCTGAAAAAAGTGCATTTTTCTGTTGCTATTGTGCTCTGTGATATGAAAATGCAGTCAACTTCAGTCCCTATGAACACTAGAGGTCAAGGTCATGTTGTGACCTTGGCCAAAGGTCATTTATCTGTTGTGTTTCAACATTTTCAAAGGACTTCTCCCCTTCAGGCAAAGTGGAAAATAAAGTTCATATATTTGGTCCAGGTCACATGACAAATGTAGTCGCCTTGCCCATATATAGTAAAAAACTGCTTAAAAATCTTCTTTTCCGGAACTACTGGGCGGATTGCCTTGAAACTTGGTATGTAGCATTTGGGGCTCTAGTACTACAAAGCACTACAAAGTTTAAATAAATGATGTTCTTGGGTTGACGTTGACCTATTTTTTTCGCAAGGTCCAATTTGGTCTCTCAGGCTTCTGAATAAAAAAGGCTGACAAAGTGCACTTTTGTTGCTATAATGCACTGTGATATGAAAATGCAATCAGCATCAACGCCTAAGAATTAAAGAGGTCAAGGCTATTTAGTGACCTTGGCCAAATGTCAATTGTACATTGTGTGTCAACATTTTCAAACCACTTTTCCGCTGAAACTACTGGGTCTATTTCAGTTAAATTTCACATGCAGCCTTCAGGCAAAGGGGGAAATAAAGTTTATATATTTAGTCTAGGTCACATGACCAAAATGGCCACCATGAGCAAAAAGCTGAAAAATCTTCTCCGGAATTACTGGGAGAATTGCCTTGAAACTTAGTATGTAGCATCTGGGGCTCTACTACTACAGAGTTCTAAAACGGTTATATAAATGATGACCTTGGGTAGACGTTTACCTATTTTTCCGCAAAGTCAAATTTGTTCTCTGAGGTTTATGAATGAGAAAAGCTGACAAAGTGCATTTTTAGCTCACCTGAGCCGAAAGGTGAGCTTTTAGTATGGCAATTCTTCGTAGTCCGTCCGTCCGTCGTACCTCGTCCGTCGTCCGTCCGTCCACCATTTTCAAAGGTCTTTTTCTCCAAAACCGCTGGGCCGATCAAAGCCAAATTTTATATGGAGCCTCCATGGGTTGGGGGAACGAAAGTTTGTTCGGGTATCTGGGTCACATGACCAAGATGGCCGCCACGCCCTTATATGGTAAAAACCCTTCAAAAATCTTCTTCTCCAGAACCATAGGCCTATGACCCTGATACTTGGTATGTAGTATCGGGCATGCGGGCCCATCATAGTTTATACAATCATGACCTTGCGTTGACCTTGACCTAATTTACGGCATGGTCAACTTTGGTACGTTAGGCTTTTATATGGGAAAACGCTTAAACAGTGGATTTCTCAGAAACTGTTTAAGTCTAAGGTACAATACTTGGTATACATGGTCGACTAAATGACCAGATGAAGATATTTTGTCACTAAAGGTCAAGGTCATTCCGTCGGACCATCCGTCGTCAAGATTTTCAAACATCTTCTCCTCTGAAACCACTGGGCCGATTAAAGCCAAATTTTATATGGAGTCTCAGTGGGATGGGGGAATGAAAGTTTGTATCCGGGGTCTGGGTCACATGACCAAGATGGCCGCCACGCCCATATATGGTAAAAACCCTTCAAAAATCTTCTTCTCCAGACCCAAAAGGCCTATGACCTTTGTACAAATCATGACCTTGCGTTGACCTTGACCTAATTTACGGCATGGTCAACTTTGGTACATTAGGCTTTTATATGAAAACGCTTAAACAGTGGATTTCTCAGAAACTATTTAAGTCTAAGGTATAATACTTGGTATACATGGTCGACTAAATGACCAGATGAAGATATAATGTCACTAAAGGTCAAGGTCATTTCGTCGGACCATTCGTCGCTTAGATTTTCAAACATCTTCTCCTCTGAAACCACTGGGCCGATTAGAGCCAAATTTCATATGGAGTCTCAGTGGGATGAAAGAACGATAATGAGTACCCGGGGTCTGGGTCGCATGACCAAGATGGCTGCCATGCCCATATATGGTAAAAACCCTTCAAAAATCTTCTTCTCAAGAACCAAAAGGCCTATGACCTTGAAACTTGGTATGTAGCATTGGGCATACGGGCCCATTATAGTTTATACAATTGATGACCTTGCATTGACCTTGACCTAATTTACGCCATGGTCAACTTTGGTACGTTAGGCTTTTATATGGGAAAACGCTTAAAAATGTGGATTTCTCAGAAACTATTTAAGTCTAAGGTACAATACTTGGTATACATGGTCGACTAAATGACCAGATGCAGATATTATGTCACTAAAGGTCAAGGTCATTTCGTCGGACCACCCATCCGTCGTCAAGATTTTCAAACATCTTCTCCTCTGAAACCACTGGTCTGATTGAAGCCAAATTTCATATGGAGTCTTAGTGGGATAGGGGAATGAAAGTTTGTACCCGGGGTCTGGGTCACATGACCAAGATGGCCTATATGCCCATATATGGTAAAAACCCTTCAAAAATCTTCTTCTCGAGAACCAAAACGCCTATGACCTTGAAACTTGGTATGTATCATTGGGCATGCGGGCCAAACATAGTTTGTACAAATGATGACCTTGCATTGACCTTGACCTCATTTACGGCATGGTCAACTTTGGTACATTAGGCTTTTATACGGAAAAACGCTTAAACAGTGGATTTCTCTGAAACTATTTGAGTCTAAGGTACAATATGTTGCATACTTGGTCAAACAAATGACCAGATGAAGATATCATGTCTTTAAAGGTCAAGGTCATTCTGTCAGACCATCCGTCGCCAAGATTTTCAAACATCTTCTCCTCTGAAAGCACTGGGAAGATTAAAGCCAAATTTTATTTGCAGTCTCAGTGGGATGGGGGAACGAAATTTGTACCCGGGGTCAGGATGACATGACCAAGATGGCCGCCATGCCCATATATGGTAAAATCCCTTCAAAAATCTTCTTCTCGAGAACCAAAAGGCCTATGACCTTGATACTTGGTATGTAGTATCGGGCATGCGGGCCCATCATAGTTTGTACAAATCATGACCTTGCGTTGACCTTGACTTAATTTACGGCATGGTCAACTTTGGTATGTTAGGCTTTCATACGGGAAAACGCTTATATAGTGGATTTCTCAGGAACTATTTAAGTCTAAGGTACAATATGTGGTATATATGGTCAACTAAATGACCAGATGAAGATATTATGTCACTGAAGGTCAAGATCATTTTGTCGGTCTGTCCGTCATCAAGATTTTCAAACATCTTCTCCTCTGAGACCACTAGGGAGATTGAAAGTAAAAAGTATGCAAAGACCAGGAACTGAAACAATCAAAATCCAAATCCAGCCCTCAAACCATAGTTGGAAACAACTAAGATTACAAATAATCAAGATACAGAGAACATATGGCCAACCGAGTGAGCAGCTTGTTCCCAAAAGGTGGCCACTCAGCAACCCAAACCGAACCAAAAATAATAAGAACATACATAAGGTAAAACATCACAGAAACTCTGACACCAAAAACAGGCAACAGAGAACCACAACAGAACTACCGCCTTGGAACGGTCAGTAATGAATTACTGGGGGGCTTAAATCGATTTTACAGGCCCAACCTCACCCTCAGTTTCTGAAGTGGTACAAAACATTTAGTTGGTTGTTCGGTTCGCATGATAACCCTCTAACTCGTCAATGAATCATCACGGTAAACACATAAATCAAATTTCAACACCATGAAGAAGCAAAGACGAGGACTCAACAGATACCACGGGCCGTCTGACAGGTGGAGATCCCTGTCCTGCCAAACAACCCCACTGGAAATCTGAAGCAAAAGAAGGTCACCAGTTGAGCCCCGGTGGACCAAGCAACAGACAAAAAGGCTCCGGTCCCAACCAACTACAATATATAGCTTTAGGTCGGGGCCATCATAGAGTCTGACGACCGATCCCCCGGTGTGCAATTAAAGAGTGCAGCAAAGTTATCAACCGTGATTGGGTTAATCACTAAGCATGCAGACTGTCGCATAACATTTAAATTATAGCCAATACGTTTGTGACGTATTATTATTTTTCGGAATTGATCAGAAAAATCAGTCCTACCCTTAATCTTTTTGAATTTGTATACTAAGTCACCATAAAATTCTGGTTCCGATAGGCCTTGGTGTAAAAGAAATTTTAATCCGCCATCAAATTTTGAAACCAATTCATGGTGTCTGCGATAGAATTTAGAAAAAGCCTTTCTAAGCTTATGATACCGATAGCCCTGTTGAAGAAGTTTAGCAGTTAAACATTTATTACGAGCATTAAAGTCATCTACATGACTACACACTCTAGCAAATCTTATAAGTTGAGAAATATACACTCCATAAGAGGGACGACGTGGAACGTCACCGTCCAAAAATGGAAAATTAACTATATCAAAGTCAAAGTCATCACGTTTATCATAAATTTTAGAAGATACAAAACCGTTAGAAATAGATAGATGTAAATCCAAAAAGGGGGCCTCGGTATCTGAAGTATTAGCTTTATTCAATTTAAGTTCAGGTGGGTAAATTTGGTTAACCATGCTTTCAAAATAAGGATTATCAATATTCAGAAGATCGTCTAAATATCTAGAGGTTGAGTTAAATGCCTCAATGATATCAGCTTGATTATCAACAGAAAGAGAAGTCATGAAATCTCTTTCATAACAAAATAAAAACAAATCGGCCACAAGAGGAGCACAATTTGTACCCATCGGAATACCAACAATTTGTCTGTATAACTTATTACCAAATCTGATGTAAATATTATCTAAGAGATATGATAAGGCGTCACATACATTCTGACATGACCAAAGACTATATCCTCTATATATTTTACGGTCAGTAGAAGTGAAAAACGCTTTCTTATCGTTACAGGCAATATAAAGGGTATCTTCATTTTTGGAGAACTTTTTGAAGGCCCTCTCAATCAAATCAACAAGTTTTTCCTTTATTAAATTATGGGGTAATGTGGTATAAAGAGTAGAAAAATCATAAGTGGACAAACTAGTCGCACGGAACCCTCTTGACTTCAGTTTACTAAGTACCTCACCAGAATTTTTTATAGACCAAAACATATTTTTCCCTGACCTCTCATACACTGTCTCATAGTACCAAATGACACGAGATTTCACAGCAGTGAGGCAAGAAGTTAATAATTTAGATAATTCTGTAGTAGTACAAGAGCTAGAGTTGGCAATGAATCTAGCTTTATACGGTTTTTTGTGAAGCTTAGGTAACCAATACATCGTAGGAAGTTTGTCTTGGCGTTCCTTAACGTTTACAGCAAACTTTAAAGGCAAATTATTTGAGTGGCTATTAACGACAGTCTTCTCATCTGTAAAAGTCTCTTCGTAAGCCGTGGTGCCATTAAGTTCCTGCTTCAAAGTGTTAATATAGTGCAACCGACAAACAACAACAATGTTGTTTGCGGCCTTGTCAGCAGGAACCAAAACATACTTCCTATGAAAATCCTGGATACCCTGCTTCAAATATCTAAAGGAAGATTTAGGCTTAGGAGGTAAAAGATTAGTATTTTGTGAATAAAACTTTATACGTTTATCCACAATATTAAAGATACTTAGTTTCCATTTCTTTAAAGCGTTACTTTCGACACCCTCTCGTTTACACCAACGATTACCAAAATCATTTAATGCAGATGCAATTTCTTCCCTACATGTGTTGAAATCGATATGGGAAGGGAATCTATATTTAGGACCCTTAGAAACAATGTTACGAATTCTAGAATCCGGGATGATCTTCAAATTTCCAGTCACAACATGACCTGCTGATGGGTAAATAAATTTGGAATCTTTACAATCTCATGAATCAGGAGTATTAGCATCGATGTTAAGATCAGACACAAGTTTATTGAAATTTCATATGGTGCCATAATTTGAAGCCAAATTTCATATGGTGTCTCAGTGGGATAGGGGAACGAAAGTTTATACACGGGGTCTGGGTGACATGACCAAGATGTCCGCCATGCCCATATATGGTAGAAACCCTTCGGAACTCTTCACCTCTAGAACCAAAAGGCCTATGACCTTGAAACTTGGTATGTAGCATCGGGCATGCGGGCCCATCATAGTTTGTACAAATGATGACCTTGCATTGACCTTGATCTAATTTACGACATGGTCAGCTTTGGTTTGTTAGGCCTTTATATGGGAAAACTTTTTGTCACTGAAGGTCAAGGTCATTTTATCGGTCTGTCCATCATCAAGATTTTCAAAACATCTTCTCCTCTGAAACCACTGGTCTGATTGAAGCAAAATTTCATATGGAGTCTAAGTGTGATCAGGGAATAAAAGTTTGTTCTCGGGGTCTTGACCAAGATGGCCGCCATGCCCGTATATGGTAAAAATCAGCTTTGGGCACTCAAGCCCATCATAGTTTATACAAATGATCGTGCGTTGACCTTGACCTAATTTATGACACTGTCAACTTTGGTACATTATGTAGGCTTTATATGGGAAAATGCTTAAACAGTTTTTATCAGAAACTATTTAAGTCTAAGGTGCAATATTTGGTTATATGGTTGACTAAATGACCAGATGAAGATATTTTGTTGTTAAAGGTCAAGGTCATTCTTTGTCTTTTCTATATGGTCATTGAGATTGTGTCACCCGTCAACATTTTCAAACATCTTCTCAGAGGCCACTATGATCAATTGAAGCCATATTACATATGGAGCTTCACCGGTTTAAAGGTACCATAGTTTGTTCAGATGGTCTTGGTCACTTGACCAAGATGGCCACCATGCCCATATATGGTAAAAACTCTTCAAACGTCTTTTTCTCGAGAACCGAAAGGCCTATAACCTTGAAACTTGGTACCGGTATGCAGCATTGGGCACTCAGACCCATCATAGTTTATTCAAATGATTACTATATTTCATATGGAGCTTTAATACTGGGTCGAAGGAACCAAAGTTTGTTCAGATGGTCATGGTCACATGAACATGGGGGCCGCCACACCCATATATGATAAAAACCCATCAGAAATCTTTGTCCAGAAACAAAGGCCCAGTGACCTTGTGGCTTGGTATATAGAATTGGGACTCAACATTAATCCTCAAGGGAGCGGGGTTATCTGCCCCTGCCCTGGTACTATATACATGTATAAAAGCATTAAAATATATACCAGGACCAAGTGTCAGGTGAGCTACAGGACCATTGGTCCTCTGGTTGTTGTTATAATGCACTGTGATATGAAAATGTCGTCAACTTCAACCCCCAAGAATTCTAGAGCTCAAGGTTATTTAGTGACCTTGGTCAAAGGTTAATTGTCCATTGTGTGTCAACATGTTCAAAGGGCTTCTTCTCTGAAACTACTGGGCTACTTCAGTTAAATTTTATATGCAGCCATCAGGCAAAGGGGAGAAGTGCCCAGGTCACATGACCGAGATTGCCACCGTGCCTATTGCTTTGAGACTTTGTATATAGCATCTTGGACTCTAGAACAACAAAAAACAACAAAACTATTACCTTGGATTGATCTTGGTCTATTTTTGCGGCAAGTTCAATTTTTCTCTGTAAGGCTTTTGAATGGGAAAAGCTGAAAAAGTGCATTTTTCCGTTGCTATTAGACTCTGTGATATGGAAATGCCGTCGGCAGGCATAAAATCTTAGATGCATTGACATTAGACCGTATTGTACAATTTGCCTTAGAGTAACATACCCTAAAGTACTAAGGCTAATTGACTCAGGCGAGGAACAGGACCAATGGTCTTCTTGTTATCTAACTTACGGGAACAGTCGCGCAGTAGATTATTACATTACTTTTAGCTTCTTTACCATTGATTGGACTATTACTCTTTTTTCGATGCGAGGGTATCCGTATTTCCGGAAAGAAATCTCGTGTTATGATGATTGTACTTATACAAACAATAAGTGCGATAGATATGCATTTTTATATTAAACTTCTTCAATGTCGCTAAACTCCAGATATCTGAAACTAGCAGGTAATGGTCAAGTCCCGACAGCCTCAGATATCATGTAGGAGACGGGCACATACGAGTATAAACTCGTATTCAATGCAAATATCATTTGTTGAATTCATGACATATGTATTACATAATTGCTTTCTTGTAGGTTACAAAAGAAGGCGATACTCTTATAATCGAGTTCCCAACCGACAAGCCTCAAGCTGTCCTAACTTTAATATTTGAACCGGAAGATGAAGTTTCACCGATGGTTGTCGAAGATATAGTTCCAGGTGATGACGACACCAATTTCAAAGTTACGGAAGGACTAGACAAAGTAACAGACGATGATCCTGTTCCTATTGCGAATGGTGAGCTGGCTGTATCAGTACTGAAACCTGACGAAATTAAAACCCTTCTGAATGAAATTAGCATACGAACCACTAAGACGCAAAATGTGACAATGACTCTTGATAATGGAGAAAAGTTTTCGGTAAGTAAATGTGTTATTGATAAAGGTCAGTGAATATTTAAAAAACTTACAAAGTGAATATGACTTTGCTGGGAGGAAATCGGCTACGAAGCGCAAAACTATGGTACCTGCGTTTTGCAAATTGTTCAGGAGAAGGAACAAAACTGTTTCATTTTTAACTTTCAAGGCAGGTTAAACAACAGTCATGTATTTTTTTAAGTAATATTATCATTTTAGACCATTCTAAAACTTTCAGAATCAACATATTTCCCCAAAAGTCAAACTCACTTACCAACGTTTTGCGCCAAAATGATTTTCAGCCAAGCACATTTTATGAGAGCAAAACTATTGTTAGAGCAGATAATTTGCAGTTACAATAGTTTTACGCTCAGCCATGAAATGGTGAATATTTTTGTCGTCAAATGTGAATAATTTAGTCTTAAATGCTGATTTTTGTATGCAAATGTAAACAGCAAAAAGAAAAATAATTAGATAAAAACAACATGGATTTTGATAAAAGTTTAGTTACCATAGTTATGCGCTCAGCAAACGAAATATAGAACTTAGCTCAGTATTTTGAAGTGCCATTTTTGAACAACTGTGTCAAGTTCGATGTCAGAGTACTACGGATGAGAACAGAAATGGGCTAACATGTTTCCAGGATTACCGTCATCGAAATAGTTTGTTGTTGTTTTGTTTTCTTTCTTCGACGCATTTTGAGTATGATGTACAGAATTATATATTTAGTTAACTGTTGCATGCTTTCTTGTAGGAACATTTATTGGTGAACTGAAAAGACAAGTACGCAATATTGATATATTTCAATCAATTGCCTGGTTTCATTACAGGCTGAACCAGATGGAAATGGAGTCGTAAAATTTACGTTCCCAGAAGGAAAAGAGTTCGAGTCTCTAAAATTGGAATTTGTGCCGGAATCGCCATTTGAAACACCAACAGGATCAAACTTACAAATCAAAGCTTGTCCCAAACCTAAAGGTGATATTTATCTCTATTTACAAGTTTTGACTGATAGAGTTTACGGATTTCAGACGCAAAGTTAAAAAATTGGGCGTTTTTACTATTCAGTCAATGTTCACGCAAGAAAATGCAGATACCTACTCAACGCTCATTTAACTTTGCAAGTTCAAGGAATAGAATAGAATTAATCTGAAGTGAGTTATTCGGGAATCATGACCCCCATGCTATGAATATCAAAACATACATGTATTTCTGTTTTTTCAGTACATATATGAAAACTCTTAAGAGTTAAACTTTATATGGAAGTGACCTCTTTAGTTATTTAACCGTATATCAGATATGCATTATTTATACTTTCAAGGTACAACAACTCCGCTACCAACAACTACGCCGACCCCAACAACATCTCCTCCTACTACCACACCAGAAGGTAAGTTACGTTCTCCTCGAAGTCGCAGTCCAATTGAACAAATAAGCTGCGACACGACAAAATCAACAAAGTGGCATGTTCGCCAAGCGAAGGTTCTGCTCAGTCTTTGCATCCACCCAGTCTGATAAGACTCTTTGCTGTCGGCATAGAGGTAGCTCGGACCCTTAGGTACACTGTTAGTGCACAACGAAGACTTCGACTACACTGAACGGATGCCCAGCCTGATCTGAGTCTTTGTTAGCGCACATGCCGCTTTGTTGGTTTTGTCATGTCGCGGCTCATTAATTTTTAGCTCACCTGAGCCGAAGGCTCCGGGGGAGCTCATAGGATAGGCAGGCTCCATCGTCCATCGTCGACGATGTCGTCGGCGTCATCGTCCGTCCACAGTTTCAAAGGACTTCTCCTCTGAAACCGCTGGGCCGATTGTAACCAATAGTCATATGTAGCTTCCAGGGGTCTTAGGAACGAAAAATTATTCAAGAGACCCTGGTCTCATGACCAACATGGCCGCCAGGCCAATATATGGTAAAAACCTTAAAAATCTTCCCCAGAACCAATAGGCCGATGGCTTTGAAACTTGGTATGTAGCATTGAGGACGCAAGTACTACCAGAACACTTCAAATTATGACATTGGGTTGACCTTGATCTTTTTTTATCGTAAGGTCAAATTTGCTTTCTAGTGCTTTTAAATGGCAAAATGCTAGAACATAAGATGTCTTGAACACTGTCGAAGATTTGGGCTTAAAATTGGTAAATACATGTACAGTCATCTTAATGAGTACATGAAGATTTATAAGTACAAGAGTTCAAGGACATTCTTTGACCTTTGACCCAGAACTCTCATATTTTGACAATTTCAAACAATCACCTTAAAAGCCACTGGGCCAATTGATACCAAATTTCATATACAGCCTCTAGGGGTTAAGGGAACGAAAATTTATTCATACTGTCCAGGTCACATGACCAACATGCCGCCACAGCCTAATATGGTAAACATCATTAAAAATCTTCTACTCCAGAACCAATTGGCCGATGGCCTTAAATTTGGTATGTAGCATAGAGCACTCGAGTATTATCATGATTGTACAAGTTATGACCTTTGGTTGACTTTGACCTTTTTTACGGCGAGATCAAATAGGGGAAAATGCTCGAACATATTATTTCCTGGAAGGTTTTGTTGAATAAGGCCTAAACATTGGTATATGCAGTCATCTTAATGAGCACATGAAGATTTGTGGGTACAAGAGGTCAAGGTCATCGTTTGACTTTTGACCCAGAACTCTCATATTTTGAAAATTACAAACAATCTCGCTAAAAACTTCTTGGCCAGTTGTAACCAAATTTCATCTAGAGCCATCAGGGGTTGAGGGAATGAAAATTTGTTCAAACGGTCCAGGCCACATGACCAACATGGCTGCCATGCCCATATATGGTAATAACCTTAAAACAACTTCTTCTCAAGAACCGATTGACTGATTGCCTTGAAACTTGGTATGTAGCATTGTGTACTGGAGTACTATCAAGTTTTTTCAAATGATGACCTTGGGTTGGCCTTGACCAATTTTTACGGCAATGTCAAATATGAGAAAATGCTAGAACATAAGATTTCATGGAAAGTTTTGAATATTAAGGCCTGAAATTTGATAAATACAGTCATCTTAATGAGTACATGAAGAGTCATGAATACAAGAGGTCAAGGTCATTTTTTGACCTTTGACCCTGAATTCTTATAGTGTGAAAATTTCAAACTTCTTCTTAAAAGCTACTGAGCCAATTGTAACCAAAAATCATATGGACCCTTCTGGGGTAGAGGGAATGAAAATTTCTACAAATGGTCTGGATCACATGATCAACATAACCCCCATGCCCATATATGGTAAAAACCTTTAAAAATCTTCTTCTCCAGTACCAATACACAGTTCCGAGAATGGCTGCTAAGCTCCGCCTGCTTAGTTACTGTTACTACGTCTCACAAGCCTACACAAAGATGGCGGAAAAACAAATGACAAATGCAAGTGCCTGTTAAATGTTGGCGATCTATGGCGAAGAATCAGCCTCCTCATGGCCTACACATGGCAGTTGGCGCATCATGCATTTCCGATGCGTTCTGTTCTTGCAAAGCAGGGTAAATTTATTAAAAGTGGTGTTAGTTTGTTTTCTTTCAACAGGTATACATCCCTTCGTTAACTGAAAGGTAAGATCACGGACTTATGTTGGTATTGACCACGTGCGATTTGTTTGTGAGACTATGTCACGTGCTAAAGTGTCGTTGCATTGGCCAGGTATACGATATCATGTGATTTTGTGTGACATTCTGGGTGTGGCTCGGAACTGTGTATTGACCGATGGCCTTGAAACTTTTTTGTGAATATTTTTACAAAGGCGCGCGCACACGCAGGATATTACATAAGCACGTCTTGGCTTCGCAAAGTCGCGCTAAAAGGGTGCTTATCATACAGACTTTCATTGATTTTTATTTATATTTTTATTTTTTTATTCTTTTATATGAGTTTTAATGTCCTATCAAAGTATTTGGCTTTTTTAAGCCAATCCTTTAGCAAAGATAGGCAAACCCCGGGGAAAGACACTCATGACCTTTCATGAGCAAAATTCAGTTTTTGCATCTAATTAGCGGCCGAGGCTAGAACTTTTAGAAGTAGTGGACTTAATTAAGAGTCAGCGCTCTTAACCACTATGCCACTGTGGCTTAATAACCTAACTTGGTGAAATACGAAGTCATCATCCTCATACAAACGACATTACTTATAAAGTGTTGAATTTTATAACTTCCATTGCACTGTTGCGAAAGCCTCACACTATAGTAATTTTAAACATTTTTTCACACAGTGCAACTCAATAGGCTGTAGCCGAATTTCAGATTGTGCCACCGGGGACAAAACATTCTAGACATATTAGTAAAAGATTGAAGGAATAAAACTTAAAGACGTGTATCTTCTTTATTGGTTGTCATTATCCTATAATGCAACAATCCAGGGCATTGCTATTACATCAAAGGAAATACCCCGTCTCCCATAGGTAATGACATAACAGGGTCGTAAAACCACTATAGAGTGCTACCACTTTTGGGCTACTTTAGGTATGTTTTTAAGCTACGCCATATTTTATTATTCTTTCATCTTGCAAACAAGCTTACTTTATCAGCTCGCTTGGATCCTAGATTATATGGATGTGATTGTATGTTTCAGGTTAAGAATGCGCTTTGATAGTTTTATATAAAAGTAATAATTTGCTTTCTTATGCATTTATAAAGAAAACATAAATGACAGTAGACTTGCTGTGGTCTAGATCTGAGGTGAGTTTTACGAGACTACTGGTCCTTTATTTTAGAACTGGCCGTTTCTTCTGTAATATGTGAGAATAATTGTGCTGTATCATATTTACAGAATGCTTATATCTGCCTCTAATGAATGCTGTTACAACCAGTGCACCACCAATGACTGCTGCAAGAGTGGACATTGATAAAGACTTGCCATTGACAAGAGTTGTGGTAGATACACCTGAAGATATTGATGAAGTATTTGTAATTACACCTGAAAAAGTCACCCGAAAGGTATGTGGGGTTGTAGTTGTGTAATGTAAAACGTATTTATATTTAAAGCTAGTGTGATGGCCGTATTTGTAAGAACATTCGTCAAGAATGTACAGTCTGTAAAGCGATGATTTTTTATCGCTTTGGCCATATAGTACAAGGAATTAGCCATATTTCGGTCCCTTACGGCGTATTTTGGAACTTTTCGGCGTGCGTTGAAGGAGCTAGATGGTTGAGGGTCCTTATCACGCCATAATTACAGTAATTTCGATGACGTCAAAATTGATACATATATAAAACTAACTGTACAAATGTATATTGCTTCTTTAACGCTTACCGAGAATAGTATAAAATTGCAGAAACAACTTTTATATGCAGTTGAAGATTTTTACAGTGGTGGAACATAATAAGGCTAGTATACCTTCGCTGCCGTTGAATTCCCATTGATCCATTGTCTATAGTTTTTTTTATATTTTTTACAGTATTTTCAAGAAGGATCGAAGTTTAAGACAACAAGAATTTCAGTGCAACTAATGCCCTGCTTAAATTTTGAAGTTTTTGAATTCTCTGAGATTGAGGCATTTTTCTGGAAGTCTACAAAATTTCATAAGTTTGAGTTTAAAATAATCATTTCAAACGAGTCACCTTGTAAGACATTATGCGTCATAGACAAAATGGTCGTTTTGATTTTGGTTGAGGGATATTTTACACTTTTTACTTGTTCTGAAACATTTGCATTAAAATTTTATTACCAAAGTACCAAACCTCGGCCCTCTTTATAAAATGACAATAAAGTTGAAAATTTCTTGTCTTTGTTGATCAAAAGTAAATGAATCTCAAAGTGCGGATGTGTTGCACTGTCGTCTATACAAATAGTTTTAGATGTTCCTTCAAAAATTTGAGTACTGTACTACGAATATTAAGTTTACCAACAAATGATATTACGTTGTAAGACTATACAGAGGTGAGGGTGTATGCATAAATTTGCGACTAATTTGCATGCTTGGCATCGGAAAGATTGGGAATTATTGAACGAAAAGCAAATTTATTTTTTATAACGCATGCATGTAGTATAAATATGGATATGAAAATATTGTTTACAGCGGCAGATGGACAGAGATGAGATTATGGCAAGAGCAGCCTTACAGTCAAAAGCTTCTGCTTATACCTGTAATGGCTTAATGGCTGCCGAGGTCTACAAACTCTTACCTGGAATGTTGTTTATAATTTACTGATTGATTACAGAATGTAATTGGACCTAAAACAGAATTCAATCCATCTGATGACCTTCCGAGCAAACCTAAAGATTTGGTAGTGGTTTTAATTGGAAAGAGTGGAGTTCCGGTTAAAGTAACTGTCAATGATAAGGATTCTGACGAACCTACCAGCGATGTAATTGAAGAATATATATTTCCAACACCGACTGAAGCTGTAATTGTGCAGTTGAAGAAACCAGAAAATACTGTGAAAATACCTGTTAAAAACGTTGAAAATGCAACAGTTGTTAACCAGCCTGAAGCAGTGGTAAGTGTGACATCATTTTTATCATGCTCTGTTGTAAGCAACACGATGTATGTCCTGTCCTAGTCCTAACGTTTCCATTTCAGCTATAAGAGTTCTGGATTTTTTATGTTTCTTTAAAACATAGTGCGGGTCGTATATTTGGACCATTTGAGATCAAAGTGCACATTGTGGGACGTTGGAAATCAGATTTTAAAAAAAAGAAAAAAATATGATTAAAAAATATAAGGCAAAGCTCAACTTAAATTACTTCATTTCGTGTTTTCAGTCCTACTTTCTTTGTCAAATAACTAAAATACAAGAAAGAAAAAATAATATTTTTTAAACTGTCAGCCATAAAAAAAAGGTTTCAAACTGTCGGCTATAATTTTCTGCCTTTCCGTATACACATCCAACCTGTTGAAAGATAGCTAAAAGAGTCACTGTTGAGGCTTCAGTAGCAAAATCTAGCTAGTATTACCCATACCATTAAATAGTTCATATTGCATTTTCACTCTTATGAATATTATGTCTCCCCCCTTCAGGGTCGGGAGACATATTGTTTTTCCCCGGGCGTCTGTCTGTCCGTCCGTCTGTCCGTCTGTCTGTCCGTCTGTCTGTCACAAATCGTGTCCGATCTATAACTTGAAAACCGCTCAAGCTATATTCACGAAACTTCGTATAAATATCAATCAACATGAGACGACGTGCAGAGTGCAAGAATGGTAACTCTGGCATTTACACTTTTTGAGTTATTTCCCTTGGAACTTAGTCAATCACAAAATTGTGTTTCAATCATGTCTTTTGAATAACTTGAAAACCGCTCAAGCTATATTCGCGAAACTTCATATAAATATCAATCAACATGAGACGACGTGCAGAGTGCAAGAATGGTAACTCTGGCATTTATACTTTTTTAGTTATTTCCCTTGGAACTTAGTCCATCACAAAATTGTGTTTCAATTGTGTCCGCTCTGTAACTTGAAAACTGCTCAAGCTTTATTCACGAAGCTTCATACAAATATCAATCAACATGAGGTGATGTGCAGAGTGCACAAATGGTAACTCTGGCATTTATACTTTTTGAGTTATTGCCCTTGGAACTTTGTCCATCACAAAATTGCGTCTCAGTCGAGTCCGTCTATAACTTTAAAACCATTCAAGCTATATTCATGAAAGTTCATTCAAATATCAGTCAACATCAGACGACGTGCAGAATGCACTCTGGCGTTTATACTTTTTGAGTTATTTCCCTTGGAACTTTGTCCATCACAAAATTGCGTCTCAGTCGAGTCTGTCTATAACTTTAAAACCATTCAAGCTATATTCATGAAAGTTCATACAAATATCAATCAACATCAGACAACGTGCAGAATGCAAGAACCATAACTTTAGCATTTATACTATTTTAGTTATTTCCCTTAGAACTTTGTCAGTCACAAAATCGTGTCTCAGTTGTGTCTGCTCTATAACTTGAAAACCATTCAAGCTTTATTCACGAAACTTTATACAAACACCAATCAACATTAGAAGAATTGCATAGTGCAAGAACCCTAACTCTTGCATTTATACTTCTTGAATTATTTCCCTTGGACCTTTGTCAGTCACAAAATCGTGTCTCAATCGCTTTTTTACTTGAAAACCGGACAAGCTATATTCACGAAACTTCATACCAAATGTCAGTCAACACTAGACAACCTGCAGAGCACAGCATTTATACTATTTGAGTTATTTGCCTTGGACTTTTGTCATTCACAAAATCGTGTCTCAATCGTCTAAGCTCTATAACTTGAAAACCGTTTAAGCTATATTCGTGCATACTTCATACAAATATCAGTCAGCATATAAATAGACGACGTGCAGAGCACTGTAACTCTTGCATTTATATTTTTTGACAAAAACTAATATGAATATCAGTCAACATTACATGACATGCAGAGCATAACAACTATATATAACTCTTGCATTTATACTTTTTACTTATTATGAATCCCTGCTTCAGGGTAGGGAAACATATTGTTTTTCCCTTGGCGTCTTAATGACTGATCCTTTTGACGTCAAAAAGGGGGGAGACATCTGTTTTTTCGTAGGAAAACAATTCTAGTTTTCATTGTTGTCAGTGATCAAGCCTTTAGAATTTATTAAACAGTCTCATCCCTGCCGACGAGGGGCATTTTAGTTCATTCCACACCGTCCAATTGTGTTTCAAAATAGTTCACAGCATATTTACCAGTTGTGTTCAAAATAAACTATCATTGCAGAACAACTCTTAATTAACGTTTTTTTTTATTAACTGGGCTTACCATCTGATGGCATTCCACCCCAACACACACACAGCATTCCTAAATGCACACATACATACAGATTGCATTAAAGGCTGCCATGGCTACTGAAACAGATACTTCTTTTTTTCCTTACAGTATATTGTCAGACCATCAGTTTGGTCATTTCATTTTTGTTTTGTGTCCTCTTAATAGATAAGGTTTCATTGCCCTGTAACGCCATCACTGTTTTATATGTCTTGCACTTGAGGCTTCAAAACATTTGGTCAACTGAATCAGTGGTTAATGCTAAGCATGTGAGAGATTTTGAAAAGCTTAATGTTTGAATGCATATATGCGTCCTGTATTATCCCCACTTGCGCATGTCGTTGTGTAGCGGGCATTTAAATAGGTTCAACCTCCGTACTTATAATTCTCAGAGATTATAGCTATTTGTCTGGTCCAGTCCACATTCATCCCTATGCCTCTTAATTTTATCAAATGTATTTCATCCATTTTTATAAGCTCTAAATGACTTCAGTTCTTTTGTAAGTGCTATAAAATCCTTAACTAGCCCTAAAATCCCACTATACACTTCCTTTTGGGCAGCCATTGCCCATGAACATATAATCAGATGCTAACTCACAATTACCAATCACGAGTTGTTATCAGAAGATGTTGGTCAGCCTGAAAACACCCTATTCTCCGTGCATGCCGTTTACATTTTTCCCATTGAGCGTATGGAAGCAGCATCGTGTGAAAAATTGTGATAAATTACGTTGCTTACCTTCGGCATACATACTTTGCGCCTTGATGAGGTCAGATGTAAACATGTAACTTCTGGCGACGTCCCCCTTAAATTAGTCCTGTGGGAAACGTTGCAATGTCCTTATATTTTCATTTATGTGATGTAAGGAACGAAAAAAAAAGTTACCTTACTGGTAAATTATTGCTAATAAATATATGCTGTCGGGCAGATAGGAATAATAATTCACTCTAACTTCGCCTACATTAATATTGCGTAATATGACATTCATCAAAATGTGTTAATCAGCGATAAATCACGGGAAAGAAAAAAACATTTCTTAAATAACATAATCAACAGTGTCATAATTTATCAATATCTTGTTTCTGTTTTACGCTGAAACTGTTTAGCGAACTGTCAGTCCGTTTTTGTGCAAAAACGGTTGTATCCTGAGTAACAATTGTGTTGCACAAACAATACTGTGCTGTCTGAAATACCACCTTTTGACAAATGAGCTTTTTGAGATAAACACATAATAAATAATATTTATGCCCCCGCCATGAAATGGCGGAAGCACATATATATTTTACCCTGTCCGTGTGTGCGTATGTATATATATGTGTGTTTACGTTTGTGTGTTACCGAAATTGTGTCCGATCCATAACTTTGGATTGCATGTCGGGATTCCAAAAATAGTTTTGCAAAAGTAATCAGTATGACAAGACGGTGTGTTTCAGGCATGAACAGGAGCGGCTGTAGCGTAGTGGATAACACTCCAGACTACCAATCCAGGGGTCGCAAGTTCGATCCCCGCTTCTCCGGTCTTTCGGATGAGACTTTAAACCGAGGTCCCGTCTCCATATGACCTCGTTGTTGGTGGGACGATAAACCCGAGTTCACTCACTCACTCAGGCATGAACTATGTCGCTATCCCAAAGGTCAAGGTCATAGTCCGCACTTAAACTTTGTACATAGGCTATAATGAAATATTTTCGTGTCCGACCCATAACTTTAGACTACAGGGTGGGATCACAACATTATTTGGCACGAATAATCATCATGACAAGATGGTGTGTCGCGTGCAAGAATTACGTGTCTGTCTTAGAGGTCAAGGTTAAAGTCTGCACTTAAACTTTGTACATAGGTTATAATGAAATATGTTTGTGTCCGACCCATAACTTTGGACTGCATGGTGAAATTTAAAGATTATTTGGCACAAATGATCATCATGACAAAACAATGTGTTGCGTGCAAGAACCATGTCACTATCTTTAAGGCCAAGGTCACAGTCCGCATTTTAACTTTGTTGAAAGACTATAATGAAATATGTTCATGTTCTGTCCATAACTTTTTCCTGCGTATGTTTCGCATAGATAATTGTCATGACAAGACGGTTTGTTGTGTGCAAATACCATGCTGCTAACTTGAAAGTCAAGGTCACAGTCAGCACCTAAGCTTTGTGCATAGGCTGTAGTGAAATTTGTCCTGCATGATGGGATTTCAATATTATCTGGCATAAATTATTATCATGACAAGTTGATGTATCACACGTAAGAATCATATCGTTAGCTTAAAGGTCAAGGTCACAGTCTGCACTTAAACGTTATGCATAGGCTTCAGTTAAACGTCGTGTGTATGTTGTGTAAACTTTATATATAGGCTATAGTTAAAACATTTTTGTGTCCGGCCTATAACTTAGTTTTGCAAAGTCGTTTTAATATTTCGTGTCTCTTGATTTGCCGTTTATATTGTACAAGTCTGCCTCTATGAACCTAGTTATTCTACAACTGCCAGTAACTTAATCCAAATGCCATCTTACTCAAGGCACTAGGGGGCATCCGTGTCCTATGGACACATTTCTAGTTTCATTTTATCTCATAATCTATTAAGAAGAAATAAGAAGAATATGCAAAGACATTTGGAAAAAAATATAGTCTAAAAGGAATCTAAAAGGAATATAAGCCAAATTTGGTGAAATTGCATTACTCAATGAACATTCAGGCTTCGCTTAAGAATATTTTGGCCAGTTCTACCAGAAATAGATTAGAAAGTTACTTTAAAGTACTGGCGACGAACCAGAACTCAAAAGTACAACAATAAGCACCCGGTAATTACTAGGTTGGTAAAAAACACCCTTGGCTCCGACTTAAAATCCTTCTTTTGATTGGTGCTTTAAATTTTTCCTGATTACAGTAGGATTTGCTGGCTGAGTTTATTGGCATTAGATTTTCAGTGTTGGCAGTTGTTTCTGATACTGATTTGTGTTCCATCTATATGTTTATTCTCAAATGCTTGAATAAAACTGCTGTGGAAGTAAGAATATCTAGCAATACACAGATATAAACTGTAAATATGCCTTTTATCTAGGTATATTATAATTAAAAGTCTTCAGCAGTTCCAAGATAATCAGTGGTTTTGAATATATGTGCTGTTCGAAAGCTAGTCCTTTTGAGCAATAAGTTCGACAGGTTCATATATGCACAATCCATCCTGTCCCTCTTTCTGGCTCACAAATGACTTCTCCTTGGAAGCTAGTTTCAACATGATGATAGCTTGGGATAATACGAAATGACGTTGGGCGGGGTATTCGTGCCCCAATGGGCCATTGCTTCAGGCTCACAAAATATCAAATTGCCTTTGTGTAGTTTTTAGCTCACCTGTAAAGGTAAGCTTATAGTATAACCTTGGTCCGTCGACCGTCGGCGTCGTTGGCGCTCGCACTTTTACACATCTTTTACTCAAAAACAACTGAGCCGATCGAAGTTAAATTTCATATGCAGGCTACACAGGATGGGTGGGGGAACACAAATTTATATATTTGGGCCAGGCCACATGACCAAGGTGGCCGCCATGCCCATATTTGGTAAAAACCATAAAAATCTTCTTCTCCAGAATCACTAGACCGATTTCCTTGACACTTGGTATTTAGCATCTAAGACTGTAGTACTGCATTTTTTTTTATAGATAGTGACCCTGCGGTGACCTTGACTTATTTTATGGCAAGGTCAAATTTGATCCGTTAGGCTTTTAAGGTGGACGATCCCGGAAGAACTCTGTTCTTGCTTGTTTAAAAAACAAACAGAGTTATTGTTCATCATCAAATCGACTAACTGTGGAGTAAATACAGTTATAATATACACTTACAATATCTACCGTAAAGATCCTAAGTTTTCGGGCACATAGGTCTGTACAAACAGTGGAAACTGAGATCAGACTGTTCCTTAGGAACCAGAATGATCAAGATCTTCACAGTTTCCATTCCATCTGCGCATTTTTGTCGACATTACTCTATGGTAGAACCGAATAACAGGAAAATAAATAATAGGGCAAGGACCGGCTGTGCTTGCAGCAGGTGCAGAATTTGGGCAGTCTGTTTTGGGGATATTTTGAACTTAAACTTTTTTTTTCTAGGAAACGAAACGGTGAAATGATTGTTTTTTTGTTTTATTCTTTAACATACGACGTAAGTTTTACTAAAATAATACGCATAAGCATGCCCCATCGATTGATAATATTTTTCATGACGTTTTTCATGAAATTCAATTTTCTTGCATTTTTTCAAAGAATGTAAAAATATACTTATTAACAAGAAAACTGCAATTTTTTGTTATCAGTTTGTTTCAATATCATATATTACAGATTATATGATTTGCTGAAATGAAAGTGCATTCATGTGCTAGAGATATGAATTTTAATGGAAAATGTTTAGAAATAATATGTAGAAATACAAAATATTGTTTTTTAGGAAAACAAAACGGTGAAAATTGTTTTTTTCTTACCCAAATGTTTTATAGCTCTTTGGGTTATTTAGACGGTATAATGGTTTGAATGCCCCGCCAATATTTCTATTCAGTATTCGTCTACCTTAAATGGGAAAACTTGAAAAAGTGCGTTTTACTGTTGCTCTGTGATATGGAAATGCAGTTAACTTCAACCCTATGAATACTAGAGGTCAAGGTTATTTAGGGAACTTGGCCAAAGGGCATATGTCTGTTGTGTGTCAACATTTTCAAAGGACTTCTACTATGAAACTACTGTGCCAATTTTGATTAAATTTCATACGCAGCCTTCAGGCAAAGTGGGAAAGAAAGTTTATAAGTTTGGTTTCGGTCACATCACCAAGACGGCCGCCAGGTCTATATATGTTAAATACACTTAAAAATCTTTTTCTCCAGAACCACTGGGCTGATTGCCTTGAAACTTGTTATGTAGCATCTAGGGCTCTAGTACTACATGGTTTTTATAAATGATGAGCTTGGGTTGACCTTGACATACTTTATGGAAAGGTAAAAAGACTTGGCCGCTTAGGCTTCTGAATTCGAAAAGCTGAAAAAAGTGCATTTTTCTGTTGCTATTGTGCTCTGAGATATGAAAATGCAGTCAACTTCAGTCCCTATGAACACTAGAGGTCAAGGTCATGTTGTGACCTTGGCCAAAGGTCATTTATCTGTTGTGTTTCAACATTTTCAAAGGACTTCTCCCCTTCAGGCAAAGTGGAAAATAAAGTTCATATATTTGGTCCAAGTCACATGACAAATGTAGTCGCCTTGCCCATATATAGCAAACTGCTTAAAAATCTTCTTTTCCGGAACTACTGGGCGGATTGCCTTGAAACTTGGTATGTAGCATTTGGGGCTCTAGTACTACAAAGCACTACAAAGTTTAAATAAATGATGTTCTTGGGTTGACGTTGACCTATTTTTCTCGCAAGGTCCAATTTGGTCTCTCAGGCTTCTGAATAAAAAAGGCTGACAAAGTGCACTTTTGTTGCTATAATGCACTGTGATATGAAAATGCAATCAGCATCAACGCCTAAGAATTCAAGAGGTCAAGGCTATTTAGTGACCTTGGCCAAATGTCAATTGTACATTGTGTGTCAACATTTTCAAACCACTTTTCCGCTGAAACTACTGGGTCTATTTCAGTTAAATTTCACATGCAGCCTTCAGGCAAAGGGGGGAATAAAGTTTATATATTTAGTCTAGGTCACATGACCAAAATGGCCGCCATGAGCAAAAAGCTGAAAAATCTTCTCCGGAATTGCTGGGAGAATTGCCTTGAAACTTAGTATGTAGCATCTGGGGCTCTACTACTACAGAGTTCTAAAACGGTTATATAAATGATGACCTTGGGTAGACGTTTACCTATTTTTCCGCAAAGTCAAATTTGTTCTCTGAGGTTTATGAATGAGAAAAGCTGACAAAGTGCACTTTTAGCTCACCTGAGCCGAAAGTTGAGCTTTTAGTATGGCAATGCTTCGTAGTCCGTCCGTCCGTCGTACCTCGTCCGTCGTCCGTCCGTCCACCATTTTCAAAGGTCTTTTTCTCCAAAACCGCTGGGCCGATCAAAGCCAAATTTTATATGGAGCCTCCATGGGTTGGGGGAACGAAAGTTTGTTCGGGTATCTGGGTCACATGACCAAGATGGCCGCCACGCCCTTATATGGTAAAACCCTTCAAAAATCTTCGTCTCCAGAACCAAAAGGCCTATGACCCTGATACTTGGTATGTAGTATCGGGCATGCGGGCCCATCATAGTTTATACAATCATGACCTTGCGTTGACCTTGACCTAATTTACGGCATGGTCAACTTTGGTACGTTAGGCTTTTATATGGGAAAACGCTTAAACAGTGGATTTCTCAGAAACTATTTAAGTCTAAGGTACAATACTTGGTATACATAGTCGACTAAATGACCAGATGAAGATATTTTGTCACTAAAGGTCAAGGTCATACCGTCGGACCATCCGTCGTCAAGATTTTCAAACATCTTCTCCTCTGAAACCACTGGGCCGATTAAAGCCAAATTTCATATGGAGTCTCAGTGGGATAGCGGAATGAAAGTTTGTATCCGGGGTCTGGGTCACATGACCAAGATGGCCGCCACGCCCATATATGGTAAAAACCCTTCAAAAATCTTCTTCTCCAGACCCAAAAGGCCTATGACCTTTGTACAAATCATGACCTTGCGTTGACCTTGACCTAATTTACGGCATGGTCAACTTTGGTACATTAGGCTTTTATATGGAAAACGCTTAAACAGTGGATTTCTCAGAAACTATTTTAGTCTAAGGTATAATACTTGGTATACATGGTCGACTAAATGACCAGATGAAAATATAATGTCAATAAAGGTCAAGGTCATTTCGTCGGACCATCCGTCGCTTAGATTTTCAAACATCTTCTCCTCTGAAACCACTTGGCCGATTAGAGCCAAATTTCATATGGAGTCTCAGTGGGATGAAAGAACGAAAATGAGTACCCGGGGTCTGGGTCGCATGACCAAGATGGCTGCCATGCCCATATATGGTAAAAACCCTTCAAAAATCTTCTTCTTCAAGGACCAAAAGGCCTATGACCTTGAAACTTGGTATGTAGCATTGGGCATACGGGCCCATCATAGTTTATACAATTGATGACCTTGCATTGACCTTGACCTAATTTACGCCATGGTCAACTTTGGTTCGTTAGGCTTTTATATGGGAAAACGCTTAAAAATGTGGATTTCTCAGAAACTATTTAAGTCTAAGGTACAATACTTGGTATACATGGTCGACTAAATGACCAGATGCAGATATTATGTCACTAAAGGTCAAGGTCATTTCGTCGGACCACCCATCCGTCGTCAAGATTTTCAAACATCTTCTCCTCTGAAACCACTGGTCTGATTGAAGCCAAATTTCATATGGAGTCTTAGTGGGATAGGGGAATGAAAGTTTGTACCCGGGGTCTGGGTCACATGACCGAGATGGCCTATATGCCCATATATGGTAAAAACCCTTCAAAAATCTTCTTCTCGAGAACCAAAACGCCTATGACCTTGAAACTTGGTATGTATCATTGGGCATGCGGGCCAAACATAGTTTGTACAAATGATGACCTTGCATTGACCTTGACCTCATTTACGGCATGGTCAACTTTGGTACATTAGGCTTTTATACGGAAAAACGCTTAAACAGTGGATTTCTCTGAAACTATTTAAGTCTAAGGTACAATATGTTGCATACTTGGTCAAACAAATGACCAGATGAAGATATCATGTCTTTAAAGGTCAAGGTCATTCTGTCAGACCATCCGTCGTCAAGATTTTCAAACATCTTCTCCTCTGAAACCACTGGGAAGATTAAAGCCAAATTTTATTTGCAGTCTCAGTGGGATGGGGGAACGAAATTTGTACCCGGGGTCAGGATGACATGACCAAGATGGCCGCCATGCCCTTATATGGTAAAATCCCTTCAAAAATCTTCTTCTCGAGAACCAAAAGGCCTATGACCTTGATACTTGGTATGTAGTATCGGGCATGCGGGCCCATCATAGTTTATACAAATCATGACCTTGCGTTGACCTTGACTTAATTTACGGCATGGTCAACTTTGGTATGTTAGGCTTTCATACGGGAAAACGCTTATATAGTGGATTTCTCAGGAACTATTTAAGTCTAAGGTACAATATGTGGTATATATGGTCAATTAAATGACCAGATGAAGATATTATGTCACTGAAGGTCAAGATCATTTTGTCGGTCTGTCCGTCATCAAGATTTTCAAACATCTTCTCCTCTGAGACCACTAGGGAGATTGAAGCCAAATTTCATATGGTGTCTCAGTGGGATAGGGGAACGAAAGTTTATACCCGGGGTCTAGGTGACATGACCAAGATGTCCGCCATGCCCATATATGGTAGAAACCCTTCGGAACTCTTCATCTCTAGAACCAAAAGGCCTATGACCTTGAAACTTGGTATGTAGCATCGGGCATGCGGGCCCATCATAGTTTATACAAATGATGACCTTGCATTGACCTTGATCTAATTTACGACATGGTCAGCTTTGGTTTGTTAGGCCTTTATATGGGAAAACTTTTTGTCACTGAAGGTCAAGGTCATTTTATCGGTCTGTCCATCATCAAGATTTTCAAAACATCTTCTCCTCTGAAACCACTGGTCTGATTGAAGCAAAATTTCATATGGAGTCTAAGTGTGATCAGGGAATGAAAGTTTGTTCTCGGGGTCTTGACCAAGATGGCCGCCATGCCCGTATATGGTAAAAATCCTTCAAAATCTTCTTCTCCAGAACCAAAAGGCGTATGACCTTGAAACTTGGTATGTAGCTTTGGGCACTCAAGCCCATCATAGTTTATACAAATGATCGTGCGTTGACCTTGACCTAATTTATGACACTGTCAACTTTGTTACATTATGTAGGCTTTATATGGGAAAATGCTTAAACAGTGGATTTTTCAGAAACTATTTAAGTCTAAGGTGCAATATTTGGTTATATGGTTGACTAAATGACCAGATGAAGATATTTTGTTGTTAAAGGTCAAGGTCATTCTTTGTCTTTTGTATATGGTCATTGAGATTGTGTCACCCGTCAACATTTTCAAACATCTTCTCAGAGGCCACTATGATCAATTGAAGCCATATTACATATGGAGCTTCACCGGTTTAAAGGTACCATAGTTTGTTCAGATGGTCTTGGTCACTTGACCAAGATGGCCACCATGCCCATATATGGTAAAAACTCTTCAAACGTCTTTTTCTCGAGAACCGAAAGGCCTATAACCTTGAAACTTGGTACCGGTATGCAGCATTGGGCACTCAGACCCATCATAGTTTATTCAACTGATTACTATATTTCATATGGAGCTTTAATACTGGGTCGAAGGAACCAAAGTTTGTTCAGATGGTCATGGTCACATGAACATGGGGGCCGCCACACCCATATATGATAAAAACCCTTCAGAAATCTTTGTCCAGAAACAAAGGCCCAGTGACCTTGTGGCTTGGTATATAGAATTGGGACTCAACATTAATCCTCAAGGGAGCGGGGTTATCTGCCCCTGCCCTGGTGCTATATACATGTATAAAAGCATTAAAATATATACCAGGACCAAGTGTCAGGTGAGCTACAGGACCATTGGTCCTCTGGTTGTTGTTATAATGCACTGTGATATGAAAATGTCGTCAACTTCAACCCCTAAGAATTCTAGAGCTCAAGGTTATTTAGTGACCTTGGTCAAAGGTTAATTGTCCATTGTGTGTCAACATGTTCAAAGGGCTTCTTCTCTGAAACTACTGGGCTACTTCAGTTAAATTTTATATGCAGCCATCAGGCAAAGGGGAGAAGTGCCCAGGTCACATGACCGAGATTGCCACCGTGCCTATTGCTTTGAGACTTTGTATATAGCATCTTGGACTCTAGAACAACAAAAAACAACAAAACTATTACCTTGGATTGATCTTGGTCTATTTTTGCGGCAAGTTCAGTTTTTCTCTGTAAGGCTTTTGAATGGGAAAAGCTGAAAAAGTGCATTTTTCCGTTGCTATTAGACTCTGTGATATGGAAATGCCGTCGGCAGGCATAAAATCTCAGATGCATTTGACATTAGACCGTATTGTATAATTTGCCTTAGAGTAACATACCCTAAAGTACTAAGGCTAATTGACTCAGGCGAGGAACAGGACCAATGGTCTTCTTGTTATCTAACTTACGGGAACAGTCGCGCAGTAGATTATTACATTACTTTTAGCTTCTTTACCATTGATTGGACTATTACTCTTTTTTCGATGCGAGGGTATCCGTATTTCCGGAAAGAAATCTTGTGTTATGATGATTGTACTTATACAAACAATAAGTGCGATAGATATGCATTTTTATATTAAACTTCTTCAATGTCGCTAAACTCCAGATATCTGAAACTAGCAGGTAATGGTCAAGTCCCGACAACCTCAGATATCATGTAGGAGACGGGCACATACGAGTATAAACTCGTATTCAATGCAAATATCATTTGTTGAATTCATGACATATGTATTACATAATTGCTTTCTTGTAGGTTACAAAAGAAGGCGATACTCTTATAATCGAGTTCCCAACCGACAAGCCTCAAGCTGTCCTAACTTTAATATTTGAACCGGAAGATGAAGTTTCACCGATGGTTGTCGAAGATATAGTTCCAGGTGATGACGACACCAATTTCAAAGTTACGGAAGGACTAGACAAAGTAACAGACGATGATCCTGTTCCTATTGCGAATGGTGAGCTGGCTGTATCAGTACTGAAACCTGACGAAATTAAAACCCTTCTGAATGAAATTAGCATACGAACCACTAAGACGCAAAATGTGACAATGACTCTTGATAATGGAGAAAAGTTTTCGGTAAGTAAATGTGTTATTGATAAAGGTCAGTGAATATTTAAAAAACTTACAAAGTGAATATGACTTTGCTGGGAGGAAATCGGCTACGAAGCGCAAAACTATGGTACCTGCGTTTTGCAAATTGTTCAGGAGAAGGAACAAAACTGTTTCATTTTTAACTTTCAAGGCAGGTTAAACAACAGTCATGTATTTTTTTAAGTAATATTATCATTTTAGACCATTCTAAAACTTTCAGAATCAACATATTTCCCCAAAAGTCAAACTCACTTACCAACGTTTTGCGCCAAAATGATTTTCAGCCAAGCACATTTTATGAGAGCAAAACTATTGTTAGAGCAGATAATTTGCAGTTACAATAGTTTTACGCTCAGCCATGAAATGGTGAATATTTTTGTCGTCAAATGTGAATAATTTAGTCTTAAATGCTGATTTTTGTATGCAAATGTAAACAGCAAAAAGAAACATAATTAGATAAAAACAACATGGATTTTGATAAAAGTTTAGTTACCATAGTTATGCGCTCAGCAAACGAAATATAGAACTTAGCTCAGTATTTTGAAGTGCCATTTTTGAACAACTGTGTCAAGTTCGATGTCAGAGTACTACGGATGAGAACAGAAATGGGCTAACATGTTTCCAGGATTACCGTCATCGAAATAGTTTGTTGTTGTTTTGTTTTCTTTCTTCGACGCATTTTGAGTATGATGTACAGAATTATATATTTAGTTAACTGTTGCATGCTTTCTTGTAGGAACATTTATTGGTGAACTGAAAAGACAAGTACGCAATATTGATATATTTCAATCAATTGCCTGGTTTCATTACAGGCTGAACCAGATGGAAATGGAGTCGTAAAATTTACGTTCCCAGAAGGAAAAGAGTTCGAGTCTCTAAAGTTGGAATTTGTGCCGGAATCGCCATTTGAAACACCAACAGGATCAAACTTACAAATCAAAGCTTGTCCCAAACCTAAAGGTGATATTTATCTCTATTTACAAGTTTTGACTGATAGAGTTTACGGATTTCAGACGCAAAGTTAAAAAATTGGGCGTTTTTACTATTCAGTCAATGTTCACGCAAGAAAATGCAGATACCTACTCAACGCTCATTTAACAACTTTTTTCACAAAGTACAGTAGTTTTCCTTACAGTTCCGAACAAAATCGTTTTTGCTTTTAAATAAGCGTTTGCCTAGAATATTGAGGAGATATGTGCACTTCATAGCACGAAAATTGATTGGGTATTAAGAAAAAATATTATCTATTTTCATACGTTTTTGCCGGATACTGGCAGGAAAATTCATTGAACTCTGTCATATAAACCACGTGATTATCCATCTTCTTAAATATACTTTGTGAAGCCGCTTAAATATTTAAAGATTTAGACCCCAACTTTCCTATGGTAGTCTTGCTACTGTTGTTTCCGGAGCAGTTTTTTTCTGTTTCATAAACTCCTTATGCCCCTCGAAAACAGGGTTTGTTGGGGGTTTACTGTTTTAACGCTGTCAGTTCCTTCGACTGTTCGTCAGTCTGAAGTTTTTACTTCGAATTCTCACAAATTTGGTACATGGCTGCAGTGAAAAATTTTATTCTTAATTGTCGGAAGAGATTTATAGCTGAGTTGTGTCCCTTTGTAATTATTGTTATGAAGTCATGTCATCACAACTGATCCTAGACCGCATGACAGATTCCCTTGTTTAAAATCTATGAAAACATATTGGTATGAAGACGTAAGCGTTTAATCCTTGCCCGTTCTTTCGTAATTTATGACCCTTTCATAGCCCACTTGAGAAAAAGTTTCAAGTGAGCATATACTCATCTATCGTCCACAATTGTTACGATGTTATCTTTACTATTCATAGAGTTCAAAACATGATAGCAAAAACGCCTATTTATACCTATAGCGGAGTCAATTTATTGCCACTTAATGCTCATGAGTATTGGAGCAGAATGTATACTTATATATGAGCCGCGACACAAGAAAACCAACAAAGTGGTTGTGCGCCAAGCGCAGACTCAGATCAGCCTGGGCATTCGCCCAGTCTGATCAGAGTCTTCGCTGTCCGCATGTCGGTAGCTTAGACCTTAGCTACCCTTTGAGCACTTCACGAAGAGTCTGGCCAAACTGGACGGATGTCAAGGCTGTTCTGAGTCTGCACTGGGCGCACAGCCACATTGTTGGTTTTCTCGTGTCGCGCCGGGCCGCGTAGCGCAATCGGTAGGGCACCTGACTCATAAGTCAGAGGTTCTGGGTTCGAAACACGGTCTGGCCACATACTTTCGTTTCTCCTCCCGCTGATTCAAGAAGGGCAGTTGTCACTTACTGGCGAAAGTATGTGCACTTAGTACTGGTTAACCGCTTAGGAGGTCTAAGCCTGCCCAGGAATAGTGTGGTTAGGTTACCTGACCGTCCCGACATGACCATAACTGTTTACCGTGGACGTTAAGCATCAAATCAATCAATCAATCAATCAATGCTCGTGTCGCGCCTCAAGTATTATTGTTTTTTTTTTTGCATACATAAGTGTTGCCATTCGTCTTCAGAGATCGCTACCGAAGGTTCCGCTTTGTATTATTCTTGCAAGCAAAGTGCTAAAGTGAGTAAGAAATGAACTTTGTCAGCACAACAGTGGCAGCAGAAACAGGGTCGACAGTTTATATAATGTCATCTATGGTGTCCTCATAGCTTTGCAAGTTCAAGGAATAGAATAGAATTAATCTGAAGTGAGTTATTCGGGAATCATGACCCCCATGCTATGAATATCAAAACATACATGTATTTCTGTTTTTTCAGTACATATATGAAAACTCTTAAGGGTTAAACTTTATATGGAAGTGACCTCTTTAGTTATTTAACCGTATATCAGATATGCATTATTTATACTTTCAAGGTACAACAACTCCGCTACCAACAACTACGCCGACCCCAACAACATCTCCTCCTACTACCACACCAGAAGGTAAGTTACGTTCTCCTCGAAGTCGCAGTCCAATTGAACAAATAAGCTGCGACACGACAAAATCAACAAAGTGGCATGTTCACCAAGCGAAGGTTCTGCTCAGTCTGTGCATCCACCCAGTCTGATAAGACTCTTTGCTGTCGGCATAGAGGTAGCTCGGACCCTTAGGTACACTGTTAGTGCACAACGAAGACTTCGACTACACTGAACGGATGCCCAGCCTGATCTGAGTCTTTGTTAGCGCACATGCCGCTTTGTTGGTTTTGTCATGTCGCGGCTCATTAATTTTTAGCTCAGTTGAGCCGAAGGCTCAGCTCACCTGAGCCGAAGGCTCCGGGGGAGCTCATAGGATAGGCAGGCTCCATCGTCCATCGTCGACGTTGTCGTCGGCGTCATCGTCTGTCCACAGTTTCAAAGGACTTCTCCTCTGAAATCGCTGGGTCGATTGTAACCAATAGTCATATGTAGCTTCCAGGGGTCTTAGGAACGAAAAATTATTCAAGAGACCCTGGTCTCATGACCAACATGGCCGCCAGGCCAATATATGGTAAAAACCTCAAAAATCTTCCCCAGAACCAATAGGCCGATGGCTTTGAAACTTGGTATGTAGCATTGAGGACGCAAGTACTACCAGAACACTTCAAATTATGACATTGGGTTGACCTTGATCTTTTTTTATCGTAAGGTCAAATTTGCTTTCTAGTGCTTTTAAATGGCAAAATGCTAGAACATAAGATGTCTTGAACACTGTCGAAGATTTGGGCTTAAAATTGGTAAATACATGTACAGTCATCTTAATGAGTACATGAAGATTTATAAGTACAAGAGTTCAAGGACATTCTTTGACCTTTGACCCAGAACTCTCATATTTTGACAATTTCAAACAATCACCTTAAAAGCCACTGGGCCAATTGATACCAAATTTCATATACAGCCTCTAGAGGTTAAGGGAACGAAAATTTATTCATACTGTCCAGGTCACATGACCAACATGCCGCCACAGCCTAATATGGTAAACATCATTAAAAATCTTCTACTCCAGAACCAATTGGCCGATGGCCTTAAATTTGGTATGTAGCATAGAGCACTCGAGTATTATCAAGATTGTACAAGTTATGACCTTTGGTTGACTTTGACCTTTTTTTACGGCGAGATCAAATAGGGGAAAATGCTCGAACATATTATTTCCTGGAAGGTTTTGTTGAATGAGGCCTAAACATTGGTATATGCAGTCATCTTAATGAGCACATGAAGATTTGTGGGTACAAGAGGTCAAGGTCATCGTCTTACTTTTGACCCAGAACTCTCATATTTTGAAAATTACAAACAATCTCGCTAAAAACTTCTTGGCCAGTTGTAACCAAATTTCATCTAGAGCCATCAGGGGTTGAGGGAATGAAAATTTGTTCAAACGGTCCAGGTCACATGACCAACATGGCTGCCATGCCCATATATGGTAATAACCTTAAAACAACTTCTTCTCAAGAACCGATTGACTGATTGCCTTGAAACTTGGTATGTAGCATTGTGTACTGGAGTACTATCAAGTTTTTTCAAATGATGACCTTGGGTTGGCCTTGACCAATTTTTACGGCAATGTCAACTATGAGAAAATGCTAGAACATAAGATTTCATGGAAAGTTTTGAATATTAAGGCCTGAAATTTGATAAATACAGTCATCTTAATGAGTACATGAAGAGTCATGAATACAAGAGGTCAAGGTCATTTTTTGACCTTTGACCCTGAATTCTTATAGTTTGAAAATTTCAAACTTCTTCTTAAAAGCTACTGAGCCAATTGTAACCAAAAATCATATGGACCCTTCTGGGGTAGAGGGAATGAAAATTTCTACAAATGGTCTGGATCACATGATCAACATAACCCCCATGCCCATATATGGTAAAAACCTTTAAAAATCTTCTTCTCCAGTACCAATACACAGTTCCGAGAATGGCTGCTAAGCTCCGCCTGCTTAGTTACTGTTACTACGTCTCACAAGCCTACACAAAGATGGCGGAAAATCAAATGACAAATGCAAGTGCCTGTTAAATGTTGGCGATCTATGGCGAAGAATCAGCCTCCTCATGGCCTACACATGGCAGTTGGCGCATCATGCATTTCCGATGCGTTCTGTTCTTGCAAAGCAGGGTAAATTTATTAAAAGTGGTGTTAGTTTGTTTTCTTTCAACAGGTATACATCCCTTCGTTAACTGAAAGGTAAGATCACGGACTTATGTTGGTATTGACCACGTGCGATTTGTTTGTGAGACTATGTCACGTGCTAAAGTGTCGTTGCATTGGCCAGGTATACGATATCATGTGATTTTGTGTGACATTCTGGGTGTGGCTCGGAACTCTGTATTGACTTATCATACAGACTTTCATTGATTTTTATTTATATTTTTATTTTTTAATTCTTTTATATGAGTTTTAATGTCCTATCAAAGTATTTGGCTTTTTAAGCCAATCCTTTAGCAAAGATAGGCAAACCCCGGGGAAAGACACTCATGACCTTTCATGAGCAGAATTCAGTTTTTGCTTCTAATTAGCGGCCGAGGCTAGAACTTTTAGAAGTAGTGGACTTAATTAAGAGTCAGCGCTCTTAACCACTATGCCACTGTGGCTTAATAACCTAACTTGGTGAAATACGAAGTCATCATCCTCATACAAACGACATTACTTATAAAGTGTTGAATTTTATAACTTCCATTGCACTGATGCGAAAGCCTCACACTATAGTAATTTTAAACATTTTTTCACACAGTGCAACTCAATAGGCTGTAGCCGAATTTCAGATTGTGCCACCGGGGACAAAACATTCTAGACATATTAGTAAAAGATTGAAGGAATAAAACTTAAAGACGTGTATCTTGTTTATTGGTTGTCATTATCCTATAATGCAACAATCCAGGGCATTGCTATTACATCAAAGGAAATACCCCGTCTCCCATAGGTAATGACATAACAGGGTCGTAAAACCACTATAGAGTGCTACCACTTTTGGGCTACTTTAGGTATGTTTTTAAGCTACGCCATATTTTATTATTCTTTCATCTTGCAAACAAGCTTACTTTATCAGCTCGCTTGGATCCTAGATTATATGGATGTGATTGTATGTTTCAGGTTAAGAATGCGCTTTGATAGTTTTATATAAAAGTAATAATTTGCTTTCTTATGCATTTATAAAGAAAACATAAATGACAGTAGACTTGCTGTGGTCTAGATCTGAGGTGAGTTTTACGAGACTACTGGTCCTTTATTTTAGAACTGGCCGTTTCTTCTGTAATAGGTGAGAATAATTGTGCTGTATCATATTTACAGAATGCTTATATCTGCCTCTAATGAATGCTGTTACAACCAGTGCACCACCAATGACTGCTGCAAGAGTGGACATTGATAAAGACTTGCCATTGACAAGAGTTGTGGTAGATACACCTGAAGATATTGATGAAGTATTTGTAATTACACCTGAAAAAGTCACCCGAAAGGTATGTGGGGTTGTAGTTGTGTAATGTAAAACGTATTTATATTTAAAGCTAGTGTGATGGCCGTATTTGTAAGAACATTCGTCAAGAATGTACAGTCTGTAAAGCGATGATTTTTTATCGCTTTGGCCATATAGTACAAGGAATTAGCCATATTTCGGTCCCTTACGGCGTATTTTGGAACTTTTCGGCGTGCGTTGAAGGAGCTAGATGGTTGAAGGTCCTTATCACGCCATAATTACAGTAATTTCGATGACGTCAAAATTGATACATATATAAAACTAACTGTACAAATGTATATTGCTTCTTTAACGCTTACCGAGAATAGTATAAAATTGCAGAAACAACTTTTATATGCAGTTGAAGATTTTTACAGTGGTGGAACATAATAAGGCTAGTATACCTTCGCTGCCGTTGAATTCCCATTGATCCATTGTCTATAGTTTTTTTTTTTATTTTTTACAGTATTTTCAAGAAGGATCGAAGTTTAAGACACATGAATTTCAGTGCAACTAATGCCCTGCTTAACTTTTGAAGTTTTTGAATTCTCTGAGATTGAGGCATTTTTCTGGAAGTCTACAAAATTTCATAAGTTTGAGTTTAAAATAATCATTTCAAACGAGTCACCTTGTAAGACATTATGCGTCATAGACAAAATGGTCGTTTTGATTTTGGTTGAGGGATATTTTACACTTTTTACTTGTTCTGAAGAATTTGCATTAAACTTTTATTACCAAAGTACCAAACCTCGGCCCTCTTTATAAAATGACAATAAAGTTGAAAATTTCTTGTCTTTGTTGATCAAAAGTAAATGAATCTCAAAGTGCGGATGTGTTGCACTGTCGTCTATACAAATAGTTTTAGATGCTCCTTCAAAAATTTGAGTACTGTACTTAGAATATTAAGTTTACCAACAAATGATATTACGTTGTAAGACTATACAGAGGTGAGGGTGTATGCATAAATTTGCGACTAATTTGCATGCTTGGCATCGGAAAGATTGGGAATTATTGAACAAAAAGCAAATTTAATTTTTTTAACGCATGCATGTAGTATAAATATGGATATGACAATATTGTTTACAGCGGCAGATGGACAGAGATGAGATTATGGCAAGAGCAGCCTTACAGTCAAAAGCTTCTGCTTATACCTGTAATGGCTTAATGGCTGCCGAGGTCTATAAACTCTTACCTGGAATGTTGTTTATAATTTACTGATTGATTACAGAATGTAATTGGACCTAAAACAGAATTCAATCCATCTGATGACCTTCCGAGCAAACCTAAAGATTTGGTAGTGGTTTTAATTGGAAAGAGTGGAGTTCCGGTTAAAGTAACTGTCAATGATAAGGATTCTGACGAACCTACCAGCGATGTAATTGAGGAATATATATTTCCAACACAGACTGAAGCTGTAATTGTGCAGTTGAAGAAACCAGAAAATACTGTGAAAATACCTGTTAAAAACGTTGAAAATGCAACAGTTGTTAACCAGCCTGAAGCAGTGGTAAGTGTGACATCATTTTTATCATGCTCTGTTGTAAGCAACACGATGTATGTCCTGTCCTAGTCCTAACGTTTCCATTTCAGCTATAAGAGTTCTGGATTTTTTATGTTTCTTTAAAACATAGTGCGGGTCGTATATTTGGACCATTTGAGATCAAAGTGCACATTGCGGGACGTTGGAAATCAGATTTTAAAAAAAGAAAAAAATATGATTAAAAAATATAAGGCAAAGCTTTACTTAAATTACTTCATTTCGTGTTTTCAGTCGGTTGGCCATATGTTCTCTGTATCTTGATTATTTGTAATCTTAGTTGTTTCCAACTATGGTTTGAGGGCTGGATTTGGATTTTGATTGTTTCAGTTCCTGGTCTTTGCATACTTTTTACTTCTACTTTCTTTGTCAAATAACTAAAATACAAGAAAGAAAAAATAATATTTTTTAAACTGTCAGCCATAAATAAAAAAGGTTTCAAACTGTCGGCTATAATTTTCTGCCTTTCCATATACACATCCAACCTGTTGAAAGATAGCTAAAAGAGTCACTGTTGAGGCTTCAGTAGCAAAATCTAGCTAGTATTACCCATACCATTAAATAGTTCATATTGCATTTTCACTCTTATGAATATTATGTCTCCCCCCTTCAGGGTCGGGAGACATATTGTTTTTCCCCGGGCGTCTGTCTGTCCGTCCGTCTGTCCGTCTGTCTGTCCGTCTGTCTGTCACAAATCGTGTCCGATCTATAACTTGAAAACCGCTCAAGCTATATTCACGAAACTTCATATAAATATCAATCAACATGAGACGACGTGCAGAGTGCAAGAATGGTAACTCTGGCATTTATACTTTTTGAGTTATTTCCCTTGGAACTTAGTCAATCACAAAATTGTGTTTCAATCATGTCCGTTGAATAACTTGAAAACCGCTCAAGCTATATTCGCGAAACACCATATAAATATCAATCAACATGAGACGATGTGCAGAGTGCAAGAATGGTAACTCTGGCATTTATACTTTTTGAGTTATTTCCCTTGGAACTTAGTCCATCACAAAATTGTGTTTCAATCATGTCCGTTCTATAACTTGAAAACCGCTCAAGCTATATTCGCGAAACTTCATATAAATATCAATCAACATAAGACGACGTGCAGAGTGCAAGAATGGTAACTCTGGCATTTATACTTTTTGAGTTATTTCCCTTGGAACTTAGTCCATCACAAAATTGTGTTTCAATTGTGTCCGCTCTGTAACTTGAAAACTGCTCAAGCTTTATTCACGAAACTTCATACAAATATCAGTCAACATGAGATGATGTTCAGAGTGCACAAATGGTAACTCTGGCATTTATACTTTTTGAGTTATTGCCCTTGGAACTTTGTCCATCACAAAATTGCGTCTCAGTCGAGTCCGTCTATAACTTTAAAACCATTCAAGCTATATTCATGAAAGTTCATTCAAATATCAGTCAACATCAGACGACGTGCAGAATGCACTCTGGCGTTTATACTTTTTGAGTTATTTCCCTTGGAACTTTGTCCATCACAAAATTGCGTCTCAGTCGAGTCTGTCTATAACTTTAAAACCATTCAAGCTATATTCATGAAAGTTCATACAAATATCAATCAACATCAGACGACGTGCAGAATGCAAGAACCATAACTTTAGCATTTATACTATTTGAGTTATTTCCCTTAGAACTTTGTCAGTCACAAAATCGTGTCTCAGTTGTGTCTGCTCTATAACTTGAAAACCATTCAAGCTATATTCACGAAACTTCATACAAACACCAATCAACATTAGAAGAATTGCATAGTGCAAGAACCCTAACTCTTGCATTTATACTTCTTGAATTATTTCCCTTGGACCTTTGTCAGTCACAAAATCGTGTCTCAATCGCTTTTTTACTTGAAAACCGGACAAGCTATATTCACGAAACTTCATACAAATGTCAGTCAACACTAGACAACCTGCAGAGCACAGCATTTATACTATTTGAGTTATTTGCCTTGGACTTTTGTCATTCACAAAATCGTGTCTCAATCGTCTAAGCTCTATAACTTGAAAACCGTTTAAGCTATATTCGTGCATACTTCATACAAATATCAGTCAGCATATAAATAGACGACGTGCAGAGCACTGTAACTCTTGCATTTATATTTTTTGACAAAAACTAATATGAATATCAGTCAACATTACATGACATGCAGAGCATAACAACTATATATAACTCTTGCATTTATACTTTTTACTTATTATGAATCCCTGCTTCAGGGTAGGGAAACATATTGTTTTTCCCTTGGCGTCTTAATGACTGATCCTTTTGACGTCAAAAAGGGGGGAGACATCTGTTTTTTCGTAGGAAAACAATTCTAGTTTTCATTGCTGTCAGTGATCAAGCCTTTAGAATTTATTAAACAGTCTCATCCCTGCCGACGAGGGGCATTTTAGTTCATTCCACACCGTCCAATTGTGTTTCAAAATAGTTCAGAGCATATTTACCAGTTGTGTTCAAAATAAACTATCATTGCAGAACAACTCTTAATTAACGTTTTTTTTTATTAACTGGGCTTACCATCTGATGGCATTCCACCCCAACACACACACAGCATTCCTAAATGCACACATACATACAGATTGCATTAAAGGCTGCCATGGCTACTGAAACAGATACTTCTTTTTTTCCTTACAGTATATTGTCAGACCATCAGTTTGGTCATTTCATTTTTGTTTTGTGTCCTCTTAATAGATAAGGTTTCATTGCCCTGTAACGCCATCACTGTTTTATATGTCTTGCACTTGAGGCTTCAAAACATTTGGTCAACTGAATCAGTGGTTAATGCTAAGCATGTGAGAGATTTTGAAAAGCTTAATGTTTGAATGCATATATGCGTCCTGTATTATCCCCACTTGCGCATGTCGTTGTGTAGCGGGCATTTAAATAGGTTCAACCTCCGTACTTATAATTCTCAGAGATTATAGCTATTTGTCTGGTCCAGTCCACATTCATCCCTATGCCTCTTAATTTTATCAAATGTATTTCATCCACTTTTATAAGCTCTAAATGACTTCAGTTCTTTTGTAAGTGCTATAAAATCTTTAACTAGCCCTAAAATCCCACTATACACTTCCTTTTGGGCAGCCATTGCCCATGAACATATAATCAGATGCTAACTCACAATTACCAATCACGAGTTGTTATCAGAAGATGTTGGTCAGCCTGAAAACACCCTATTCTCCGTGCATGCCGTTTACATTTTTCCCATTGAGCGTATGGAAGCAGCATCGTGTGAAAAATTGTGATAAATTACGTTGCTTACCTTCGGCATACATACTTTGCGCCTTGATTAGGTCAGATGTAAACATGTAACTTCTGGCGACGTCCCCCTTAAATTAGTCCTGTGGAAAACGTTGCAATGTCCTTATATTTTCATTTATGTGATGTAAGGAACGAAAAAAAAATTTACCTAACTGGTAAATTATTGCTAATAAATATATGCTGTCGGGCAGATAGGAATAATAATTCACTCCAACTTCGCCTACATTAATATTGCGTAATATGACATTCATCAAAATGTGTTAATCAGCGATAAATCACGGGAAAGAAAAAACATTTCTTAAATAACATAATCAACAGTGTCATAATTTACCAATATCTTGTTTCTGTTTTACGCTGAAACTGTTTAGCGAACTGTCAGTCCGTTTTTGTGCAAAACGGTTGTATCCTGAGTAACAATTGTGTTGCACAAACAATACTGTGCTGTCTGAAATACAACCTTTTGACAAATGAGCTTTTTGAGATAAACACATAATAAATGATATTTATGCCCCCTCCATGAAATGGCGGAAGCACATATATATTTTACCCTGTCCGTGTGTGCGTATGTATATATGTGTGTGTTTACGTTTGTGTGTTACCGAAATCGTGTCCGATCCATAACTTTGGATTGCATGTCGGGATTCCAAAAATAGTTTTGCAAAAGACATCAGTATGACAAGACGGTGTGTTTCAGGCATGAACAGGAGCGGCTGTAGCGTAGTGGATAACACTCCAGACTACCAATCCAGGGGTCGCAAGTTCGATCCCCCGCTTCTCCGGTCTTTCGGATGAGACTTTAAACTGAGGTCCCGTCTCCATATGACCTCGTTGTTGGTGGGACGATAAACCCGAGTTCACTCACTCACTCACTCAGGCATGAACCATGTCGCTATCCCAAAGGTCAAGGTCATAGTCCGCACTTAAACTTTGTACATAGGCTATAATGAAATATTTTCGTGTCCGACCCATAACTTTAGACTACAGGGTGGGATCACAACATTATTTGGCACGAATGATCATCATGACAAGATGGTGTGTCGCGTGCAAGAATTACGTGTCTGTCTTAGAGGTCAAGGTAAAAGTCCGCACTTAAACTTTGTACATAGGTTATAATGAAATATGTTTGTGTCCGACCCATAACTTTGGACTGCATGGTGAAATTTAAAGATTATTTGGCACAAATGATCATCATGACAAAACGATGTGTTGCGTGCAAGAACCATGTCACTATCTTTAAGGCCAAGGTCACAGTCCGCATTTTAACTTTGTTGAAAGACTATAATGAAATATGTTCATGTTCTGTCCATAACTTTTTCCTGCATATGTTTCGCATAGATAATTGTCATGACAAGACGGTTTGTCGTGTGCAAATACCATGCTGCTAACTTGAAAGTCAAGGTCACAGTCAGCACCTAAGCTTTGTGCATAGGCTGTAGTGAAATTTGTCCTGCATGATGGGATTTCAATATTATCTGGCATAAATTATTATCATGACAAGTTGATGTATCACAAGTAAGAATCATATCGTTAGCTTAAAGGTCAAGGTCACAGTCTGCACTTAAACGTTATGCATAGGCTTCAGTTTAACGTCGTGTGTATGTTGTGTAAACTTTATATATAGGCTATAGTTAAAACATTTTTGTGTCCGGCCTATAACTTAGTTTTGCAAAGTCGTTTTAATATTTCGTGTCTCTTGATTTGCCGTTTATATTGTACAAGTCTGCCTCTATGAACCTAGTTATTCTACAACTGCCAGTAACTTAATCCAAATGCCATCTTACTCAAGGCACTAGGGGGCATCCGTGTCCTATGGACACATTTCTATTTTCATTTTATCTCATAATCTATTAAGAAGAAATAAGAAGAATATGCAAAGACATTTGGAGAAAAATATAGTCTAAAAGGAATCTAAAAGGAATATAAGCCAAATTTGGCGAAATTGCATGACTCAATGAACATTCAGGCTTCGCTTAAGAATATTTTGGCCAGTTCTACCAGAAATAGATTAGAAAGTTACTTTTAAGTACTGGCGACGAACCAGAACTCAAAAGTACAACAATAAGCACCCGGTAATTACTAGGTTGGTAAAAAAAACACCCTTGGCTCCGACTTAAAATCCTTCTTTTGATTGGTGCTTTAAATTTTTCCTGATTACAGTAGGATTTGCTGGCTGAGTTTATTGGCATTAGATTTTCAGTGTTGGCAGTTGTTTCTGATACTGATTTGTGTTCCATCTATATGTTTATTCTCAAATGCTTGAATAAAACTGCTGTGGAAGTAAGAATATCTAGCAATACACAGATATAAACTGTAAATATGCCTTTTATCTAGGTATATTATATTTAAAAGTCTTCAGCAGTTCCAAGATAATCAGTGGTTTTGAATATATGTGCTGTTCGAAAGCTAGTCCTTTTGAGCAATAAGTTCGACAGGTTCATATATGCACAATCCATCCTGTCCCTCTTTTTGGCTCACAAATGACTTCTCCTTGGAAGCTAGTTTCAACATGATGATAGCTTGGGATAATACGAAATGACGTTGGGCGGGGTATTCGTGCCCCAATGGGCCATTGCTTCAGGCTCACAAAATATCAAATTGCCTTTGTGTAGTTTTTAGCTCACCTGTAAAGGTAAGCTTATAGTATAACCTTGGTCCGTCGACCGTCGGCGTCGTTGGCGCTCGCACTTTTACACATCTTTTACTCAAAAACAACTGAGCCGATCGAAGTTAAATTTCATATGCAGGCTACACAGGATGGGTGGGGGAACACAAATTTATATATTTGGGCCAGGCCACATGACCAAGGTGGCCGCCATGCCCATATTTGGTAAAAACCATAAAAATCTTCTTCTCCAGAATCACTAGACCGATTAACCTTGACACTTGGTATTTAGCATCTAAGACTGTAGTACTGCATTTTTTTTATAAATAGTGACCCTGCGGTGACCTTGACTTATTTTATGGCAAGGTCAAATTTGATCCCTTAGGCTTTTAAATGGGAAAACTGGAAAAAGTGCGTTTTACTGTTGCTCTGTGATATGGAAATGCAGTTAACTTCAACCCTATGAATACTAGAGGTCAAGGTTATTTAGGGAACTTGGCCAAAGGGCATATGTCTGTTGTGTGTCAACATTTTCAAAGGACTTCTACTATGAAACTACTGGGCCAATTTTGATTAAATTTCATACGCAGCCTTCAGGCAAAGTGGGAAAGAAAGTTTATAAGTTTGGTTTCGGTCACATCACCAAGACGGCCGCCAGGTCTATATATGTTAAATACACTTAAAAATCTTTTTCTCCAGAACCACTGGGCTGATTGCCTTGAAACTTGTTATGTAGCATCTAGGGCTCTAGTACTACATGATTTTTATAAATGATGAGCTTGGGTTGACCTTGACATACTTTATGGAAAGGTAAAAAGACTTGGCCGCTTAGGCTTCTGAATTCGAAAAGCTGAAAAAAGTGCATTTTTCTGTTGCTATTGTGCTCTGTGATATGAAAATGCAGTCAACTTCAGTCCCTATGAACACTAGAGGTCAAGGTCATGTTGTGACCTTGGCCAAAGGTCATTTATCTGTTGTGTTTCAACATTTTCAAAGGACTTCTCCCCTTCAGGCAAAGTGGAAAATAAAGTTCATATATTTGGTCCAGGTCACATGACAAATGTAGTCGCCTTGCCCATATATAGCAAACTGCTTAAAAATCTTCTTTTCCGGAACTACTGGGCGGATTGCCTTGAAACTTGGTATGTAGCATTTGGGGCTCTAGTACTACAAAGCACTACAAAGTTTAAATAAATGATGTTCTTGGGTTGACGTTGACCTATTTTTTTCGCAAGGTCCAATTTGGTCTCTCAGGCTTCTGAATAAAAAAGGCTGACAAAGTGCACTTTTGTTGCTATAATGCACTGTGATATATAAATGCAATCAGCATCAACGCCTAAGAATTCAAGAGGTCAAGGCTATTTAGTGACCTTGGCCAAATGTCAATTGTACATTGTGTGTCAACATTTTCAAACCACTTTTCCGCTGAAACTACTGGGTCTATTTCAGTTAAATTTCACATGCAGCCTTCAGGCAAAGGGGGGAATAAAGTTTATATATTTAGTCTAAGTCACATGACCAAAATGGCCGCCATGAGCAAAAAGCTGAAAAATCTTCTCCGGAATTACTGGGAGAATTGCCTTGAAACTTAGTATGTAGCATCTGGGGCTCTACTACTACAGAGTTCTAAAACGGTTATATAAATGATGACCTTGGGTAGACGTTTACCTATTTTTCCGCAAAGTCAAATTTGTTCTCTGAGGTTTATGAATGAGAAAAGCTGACAAAGTGCATTTTTAGCTCACCTGAGCCGAAAGGTGAGCTTTTAGTATGGCAATGCTTCGTAGTCCGTCCGTCCGTCGTACCTCGTCCGTCGTCCGTCCGTCCACCATTTTTCTCCAAAACCGCTGGGCCGATCAAAGCCAAATTTTATATGGAGCCTCCATGGGTTGGGGGAACGAAAGTTTGTTCGGGTATCTGGGTCACATGACCAAGATGGCCGCCACGCCCTTATATGGTAAAAACCCTTCAAAAATCTTCTTCTCCAGAACCAAAAGGCCTATGACCCTGATACTTGGTATGTAGTATCGGGCATGCGGGCCCATCATAGTTTATACAATCATGACCTTGCGTTGACCTTGACCTAATTTACGGCATGGTCAACTTTGGTACGTCAGGCTTTTATATGGGAAAACGCTCAAACAGTGAATTTCTCAGAAACTATTTAAGTCTAAAGTACAATACTTGGTATACATGGTCGACTAAATGACCAGATGAAGATATTTTGTCACTAAAGGTCAAGGTCATTCCGTCGGACCATCCGTCGTCAAGATTTTCAAACATCTTCTCCTCTGAAACCACATGGCCGATTAAAGCCAAATTTCATATGGAGTCTCAGTGGGATGGGGGAATGAAAGTTTGTATCCGGGGTCTGGGTCACATGACCAAGATGGCCGCCACGCCCATATATGGTAAAAACCCTTCAAAAATCTTCTTCTCCAGACCCAAAAGGCCTATGACCTTTGTACAAATCATGACCTTGCGTTGACCTTGACCTAATTTACGGCATGGTCAACTTTGGTACATTAGGCTTTTATATGGAAAACGCTTAAACAGTGGATTTCTCAGAAACTATTTAAGTCTAAGGTATAATACTTGGTATACATGGTCGACTAAATGACCAGATGAAGATATCATGTCACTTAAGGTCAAGGTCATTCCGTTGGACCATCCGTCGCTTAGATTTTCAAACATCTTCTCCTCTGAAACCACTGGGCCGATTAGAGCCAAATTTCATATGGAGTCTCAGTGGGATGAAAGAACGAAAATGAGTACCCGGGGTCTGGGTCGCATGACCAAGATGGCTGCCATGCCCATATATGGTAAAAACCCTTCAAAAATCTTCTTCTCAAGAAACAAAAGGCCTATGACCTTGAAACTTGGTATGTAGCATTGGGCATACGGGCCCATCATAGTTTATACAATTGATGACCTTGCATTGACCTTGACCTAATCTACGCCATGGTCAACTTTGGTACGTTAGGCTTTTATATGGGAAAACGCTTAAAAAAGTGGATTTCTCAGAAACTATTTAAGTCTAAGGTACAATACTTGGTATACATGGTCGACTAAATGACCAGATGCAGATATTATGTCACTAAAGGTCAAGGTCATTTCGTCGGACCACCCATCCGTCGTCAAGATTTTCAAACATCTTCTCCTCTGAAACCACTGGTCTGATTGAAGCCAAATTTCATATGGAGTCTAAATGGGATAGGGGAATGAAAGTTTGTACCCGGGGTCTGGGTCACATGACCAAGATGGCCTATATGCCCATATATGGTAAAAACCCTTCAAAAATCTTCTTCTCGAGAACCAAAACGCCTATGACCTTGAAACTTGGTATGTATCATTGGGCATGCGGGCCAAACATAGTTTGTACAAATGATGACCTTGCATTGACCTTGACCTCATTTACGGCATGGTCAACTTTGGTACATTAGGCTTTTATACGGAAAAACGCTTAAACAGTGGATTTCTCTGAAACTGTTTAAGTCTAAGGTACAATATGTTGCATACTTGGTCAAACAAATGACCAGATGAAGATATCATGTCTTTAAAGGTCAAGGTCATTCTGTCAGACCATCCGTCGTCAAGATTTTCAAACATCTTCTCCTCTGAAACCACTGGGAAAATTAAAGCCAAATTTCATTTGCAGTCTCAGTGGGATGGGGGAACGAAATTTGTACCCGGGGTCAGGATGACATGACCAAGATGACCGCCATGCCCATATATGGTAAAATCCCTTCAAAAATCTTCTTCTCGAGAACCAAAAGGCCTATGACCTTGATACTTGGTATGTAGTATCGGGCATGCGGGCCCATCATAGTTTGTACAAATCATGACCTTGCGTTGACCTTGACTTAATTTACGGCATGGTCAACTTTGGTATGTTAGGCTTTCATACGGGAAAACGCTTATATAGTGGATTTCTCAGGAACTATTTAAGTCTAAGGTACAATATGTGGTATATATGGTCAACTAAATAACCAGATGGAGATATTATGTCACTGAAGGTCAAGATCATTTTGTCGGTCTGTCCGTCATCAAGATTTTCAAACATCTTCTCCTCTGAGACCACTAGGGAGATTGAAGCCAAATTTCATATGGTGTCTAAGTGGGATAGGGGAACGAAAGTTTATACCCGGGGTCTGGGTGACATGACCAAGATGTCCGCCATGCCCATATATGGTAGAAACCCTTAGGAACTCTTCACCTCTAGAACCAAAAGGCCTATGACCTTGAAACTTGGTATGTAGCATCGGGCATGCGGGCCCATCATAGTTTATACAAATGATGACCTTGCATTGACCTTGATCTAATTAACGACATGGTCAGCTTCGGTTTGTTAGGCCTTTATATGGGAAAACTTTTTGTCACTGAAGGTCAAGGTCATTTTATCGGTCTGTCCATCATCAAGATTTTCAAAACATCTTCTCCTCTGAAACCACTGGTCTGATTGAAGCAAAATTTCATATGGAGTCTAAGTGTGATCAGGGAATAAAAGTTTGTTCTCGGGGTCTAGACCAAGATGGCCGCCATGCCCGTATATGGTAAAAATCCTTCAAAATCTTCTTCTCCAGAACCAAAAGGCGTATGACCTTGAAGCTTGGTATGTAGCTTTGGGCACTCAAGCCCATCATAGTTTATACAAATGATCGTGCGTTGACCTTGACCTAATTTATGACACTGTCAACTTTGGTACATTATGTAGGCTTTATATGGGAAAATGCTTAAACAGTGGATTTTTCAGAAACTATTTAAGTCTAAGGTGCAATATTTGGTTATATGGTTGACTAAATGACCAGATGAAGATATTTTGTTGTTAAAGGTCAAGGTCATTCTTTGTCTTTTGTATATGGTCATTGAGATTGTGTCACCCGTCAACATTTTCAAACATCTTCTCAGAGGCCACTATGATCAATTGAAGCCATATTACATATGGAGCTTCACCGGTTTAAAGGTACCATAGTTTGTTCAGATGGTCTTGGTCACTTGACCAAGATGGCCACCATGCCCATATATGGTAAAAACTCTTCAAACGTCTTTTTCTCGAGAACCGAAAGGCCTATAACCTTGAAACTTGGTACCGGTATGCAGCATTGGGCACTCAGACCCATCATAGTTTATTCAAATGATTACTATATTTCATATGGAGCTTTAATACTGGGTCGAAGGAACCAAAGTTTGTTCAGATGGTCATGGTCACATGAACATGTGGGCCGCCACACCCATATATGATAAAAACCCTTCAGAAATCTTTGTCCAGAAACAAAGGCCCAGTGACCTTGTGGCTTGGTATATAGAATTGGGACTCAACATTAATCCTCAAGGGAGCGGGGTTATCTGCCCCTGCCCTGGTGCTATATACATGTATAAAAGCATTAAAATATATACCAGGACCAAGTGTCAGGTGAGCTACAGGACCATTGGTCCTCTGGTTGTTGTTATAATGCACTGTGATATGAAAATGTCGTCAACTTCAACCCCTAAGAATTCTAGAGCTCAAGGTTATTTAGTGACCTTGGTCAAAGGTTAATTGTCCATTGTGTGTCAACATGTTCAAAGGGCTTCTTCTCTGAAACTACTGGGCTACTTCAGTTAAATTTTATATGCAGCCATCAGGCAAAGGGGAGAAGTGCCCAGGTCACATGACCGAGATTGCCACCGTGCCTATTGCTTTGAGACTTTGTATATAGCATCTTGGACTCTAGAACAACAAAAAACAACAAAACTATTACCTTGGATTGATCTTGGTCTATTTTTGCGGCAAGTTCAATTTTTCTCTGTAAGGCTTTTGAATGGGAAAAGCTGAAAAAGTGCATTTTTCCGTTGCTATTAGACTCTGTGATATGGAAATGCCGTCGGCAGGCATAAAATCTTAGATGCATTGACATTAGACCGTATTGTACAATTTGCCTTAGAGTAACATACCCTAAAGTACTAAGGCTAATTGACTCAGGCGAGGAACAGGACCAATGGTCTTCTTGTTATCTAACTTACGGGAACAGTCGCGCAGTAGATTATTACATTACTTTTAGCTTCTTTACCATTGATTGGACTAGTACTCTTTTTTCGATGCGAGGGTATCCGTATTTCCGGAAAGAAATCTTGTGTTATGATGATTGTACTTATACAAACAATAAGTGCGATAGATATGCATTTTTATATTAAACTTCTTCAATGTCGCTAAACTCCAGATATCTGAAACTAGCAGGTAATGGTCAAGTCCCGACAGCCTCAGATATCATGTAGGAGACGGGCACATACGAGTATAAACTCGTATTCAATGCAAATATCATTTGTTGAATTCATGACATATGTATTACATAATTGCTTTCTTGTAGGTTACAAAAGAAGGCGATACTCTTATAATCGAGTTCCCAACCGACAAGCCTCAAGCTGTCCTAACTTTAATATTTGAACCGGAAGATGAAGTTTCACCGATGGTTGTCGAAGATATAGTTCCAGGTGATGACGACACCAATTTCAAAGTTACGGAAGGACTAGACAAAGTAACAGACGATGATCCTGTTCCTATTGCGAATGGTGAGCTGGCTGTATCAGTACTGAAACCTGACGAAATTAAAACCCTTCTGAATGAAATTAGCATACGAACCACTAAGACGCAGAATGTGACAATGACTCTTGATAATGGAGAAAAGTTTTCGGTAAGTAAATGTGTTATTGATAAAGGTCAGTGAATATTTAAAAAACTTACAAAGTGAATATGAATCTGCTGGGAGGAAATCGGCTACGAAGCGCAAAACTATGGTACCTGCGTTTTGCAAATTGTTCAGGAGAAGGAACAAAACTGTTTCATTTTTAACTTTCAAGGCAGGTTAAACAACAGTCATGTATTTTTTTAACTAATATTATCATTTTAGACCATTCTAAAACTTTCAGAATCAACATATTTCCCCAAAAGTCAAACTCACTTACCAACGTTTTGCGCCAAAATGATTTTCAGCCAAGCACATTTTCTGAGAGCAAAACTATTGTTAGAGCAGATAATTTGCAGTTACAATAGTTTTACGCTCAGCCATGAAATGGTGAATATTTTTGTCGTCAAATGTGAATAATTTAGTCTTAAATGCTGATTTTTGTATGCAAATGTAAACAGCAAAAAGAAACATAATTAGATGAAAACAACAAGGATTTTGATAAAAGTGTAGTTACCATAGTTATGCGCTCAGCAAACGAAATATAGAACTGAGCTCAGTATTTTGAAGTGCCATTTTTGAACAACTGTGTCAAGTTCGATGTCAGAGTACTACGGATGAGAACAGAAATGGGCTAATACGTTTCCAGGATTACCGTCATCGAAATAGTTTGTTGTTGTTTTGTTTTCTTTCTTCGACGCATTTTGAGTATGATGTACAGAATTATATATTTAGTTAACTGTTGCATGCTTTCTTGTAGGAACATTTATTGGTGAACTGAAAAGACAAGTACGCAATATTGATATATTTCAATCAATTGCCTGGTTTCATTACAGGCTGAACCAGATGGAAATGGAGTCGTAAAATTTACGTTCCCAGAAGGAAAAGAGTTCGAGTCTTTAAAGTTGGAATTTGTGCCGGAATCGCCATTTGAAACACCAACAGGATCAAACTTACAAATCAAAGCTTGTCCCAAACCTAAAGGTGATATTTATCTCTATTTACAAGTTTTGACTGATAGAGTTTACGGATTTCAGACGCAAAGTTAAAAAATTGGGCGTTTTTACTATTCAGTCAATGTTCACGCAAGAAAATGCAGATACCTACTCAACGCTCATTTAACTTTGCAAGTTCAAGGAATAGAATAGAATTAATCTGAAGTGAGTTATTCGGGAATCATGACCCCCATGCTATGAATATCAAAACATACATGTATTTCTGTTTTTTCAGTACATATATGAAAACTCTTAAGAGTTAAACTTTATATGGAAGTGACCTCTTTAGTTATTTAACCGTATATCAGATATGCATTATTTATACTTTCAAGGTACAACAACTCCGCTACCAACAACTACGCCGACCCCAACAACATCTCCTCCTACTACCACACCAGAAGGTAAGTTACGTTCTCCTCGAAGTCGCAGTCCAATTGAACAAATAAGCTGCGACACGACAAAATCAACAAAGTGGCATGTTCGCCAAGCGAAGGTTCTGCTCAGTCTTTGCATCCACCCAGTCTGATAAGACTCTTTGCTGTCGGCATAGAGGTAGCTTGGACCCTTAGGTACACTGTTAGTGTACAACGAAGACTTCGACTACACTGAACGGATGCCCAGCCTGATCTGAGTCTTTGTTAGCGCACATGCCGCTTTGTTGGTTTTGTCATGTCGCGGCTCATTAATTTTTAGCTCAGCTGAGCCGAAGAAGGCTCAGCTCACCTGAGCCGAAGGCTCCGGGGGAGCTCATAGGATAGGCAGGCTCCATCGTCCATCGTCGACGTTGTCGTCGGCGTCATCGTCCGTCCACAGTTTCAAAGGACTTCTCCTCTGAAACCGCTGGGCCGATTGTAACCAATAGTCATATGTAGCTTCCAGGGGTCTTAGGAACGAAAAATTATTCGAGAGACCCTGGTCTCATGACCAACATGGCCGCCAGGCCAATATATGGTAAAAACCTTAAAAATCTTCCCCAGAACCAATAGGCCGATGGCTTTGAAACTTGGTATGTAGCATTGAGGACGCAAGTACTACCAGAACACTTCAAATTATGACATTGGGTTGACCTTGATCTTTTTTTATCGTAAGGTCAAATTTGCTTTCTAGTGCTTTTAAATGGCAAAATGCTAGAACATAAGATGTCTTGAACACTGTCGAAGATTTGGGCTTAAAATTGGTAAATACATGTACAGTCATCTTAATGAGTACATGAAGATTTATAAGTACAAGAGTTCAAGGACATTCTTTGACCTTTGACCCAGAACTCTCATATTTTGACAATTTCAAACAATCACCTTAAAAGCCACTGGGCCAATTGATACCAAATTTCATATACAGCCTCTAGGGGTTAAGGGAACGAAAATTTATTCATACTGTCCAGGTCACATGACCAACATGCCGCCACAGCCTAATATGGTAAGCATCATTAAAAATCTTCTACCCCAGAACCAGTTGGCCGATGGCCTTAAATTTGGTATGTAGCATAGAGCACTCGAGTATTATCAAGATTGTACAAGTTATGACCTTTGGTTGACTTTGACCTTTTTTTACGGCGAGATCAAATAGGGGAAAATGCTCGAACATATTATTTCCTGGAAGGTTTTGTTGAATAAGGCCTAAACATTGGTATATGCAGTCATCTTAATGAGCACATGAAGATTTGTGGGTACAAGAGGTCAAGGTCATCGTTTGACTTTTGACCCAGAACTCTCATATTTTTGAAAATTACAAACAATCTCGCTAAAAACTTCTTGGCCAGTTGTAACCAAATTTCATCTAGAGCCATCAGGGGTTGAGGGAATGAAAATTTGTTCAAACGGTCCAGGTCACATGACCAACATGGCTGCCATGCCCATATATGGTAATAACCTTAAAACAACTTCTTCTCAAGAACCGATTGACTGATTGCCTTGAAACTTGGTATGTAGCATTGTGTACTGGAGTACTATCAAGTTTTTTCAAATGATGACCTTGGGTTGGCCTTGACCATTTTTTACGGCAATGTCAAATATGAGAAAATGCTAGAACATAAGATTTCATGGAAAGTTTTGAATATTAAGGCCTGAAATTTGATAAATACAGTCATCTTAATGAGTACATGAAGAGTCATGAATACAAGAGGTCAAGGTCATTTTTTGACCTTTGACCCTGAATTCTTATAGTTTGAAAATTTCAAACTTCTTCTTAAAAGCTACTGAGCCAATTGTAACCAAAAATCATATGGACCCTTCTGGGGTAGAGGGAATGAAAATTTCTACAAATGGTCTGGATCACATGATCAACATAACCCCCATGCCCATATATGGTAAAAACCTTTAAAAATCTTCTTCTCCAGTACCAATACACAGTTCCGAGAATGGCTGCTAAGCTCCGCCTGCTTAGTTACTGTTACTACGTCTCACAAGCCTACACAAAGATGGCGGAAAAACAAATGACAAATGCAAGTGCCTGTTAAATGTTGGCGATCTATGGCGAAGAATCAGCCTCCTCATGGCCTACACATGGCAGTTGGCGCATCATGCATTTCCGATGCGTTCTGTTCTTGCAAAGCAGGGTAAATTTATTAAAAGTGGTGTTAGTTTGTTTTCTTTCAACAGGTATACATCCCTTCGTTAACTGAAAGGTAAGATCACGGACTTATGTTGGTATTGACCACGTGCGATTTGTTTGTGAGACTATGTCACGTGCTAAAGTGTCGTTGCATTGGCCAGGTATACGATATCATGTGATTTTGTGTGACATTCTGGGTGTGGCTCGGAACTGTGTATTGACCGATGGCCTTGAAACTTTTTTGTGAATATTTTTACAAAGGCGCGCGCACACGCAGGATATTACATAAGCACGTCTTGGCTTCGCAAAGTCGCGCTAAAAGGGTGCTTATCATACAGACTTTCATTGATTTTTATTTATATTTTTATTTTTTTATTCTTTTATATGAGTTTTAATGTCCTATCAAAGTATTTGGCTTTTTTAAGCCAATCCTTTAGCAAAGATAGGCAAACCCCGGGGAAAGACACTCATGACCTTTCATGAGCAGAATTCAGTTTTTGCTTCTAATTAGCGGCCGAGGCTAGAATTTTTAGAAGTAGTGGACTTAATTAAGAGTCAGCGCTCTTAACCACTATGCCACTGTGGCTTAATAACCTAACTTGGTGAAATACGAAGTCATCATCCTCATACAAACGACATTACTTATAAAGTGTTGAATTTTATAACTTCCATTGCACTGTTGCGAAAGCCTCACACTATAGTAATTTTAAACATTTTTTCACACAGTGCAACTCAATAGGCTGTAGCCGAATTTCAGATTGTGCCACCGGGGACAAAACATTCTAGACAAATTAGTAAAAGATTGAAGGAATAAAACTTAAAGACGTGTATCTTGTTTATTGGTTGTCATTATCCTATAATGCAACAATCCAGGGCATTGCTATTACATCAAAGGAAAAACCCCGTCTCCCATAGGTAATGACATAACAGGGTCGTAAAACCACTATTGAGTGCTACCACTTTTGGGCTACTTTAGGTATGTTTTTAAGCTACGCCATATTTTATTATTCTTTCATCTTGCAAACAAGCTTACTTTATCAGCTCGCTTGGATCCTAGATTATATGGATGTGATTGTATGTTTCAGGTTAAGAATGCGCTTTGATAGTTTTATATAAAAGTAATAATTTGCTTTCTTATGCATTTATAAAGAAAACATAAATGACAGTAGACTTGCTGTGGTCTAGATCTGAGGTGAGTTTTACGAGACTACTGGTCCTTTATTTTAGAACTGGCCGTTTCTTCTGTAATAGGTGAGAATAATTGTGCTGTATCATATTTACAGAATGCTTATATCTGCCTCTAATGAATGCTGTTACAACCAGTGCACCACCAATGACTGCTGCAAGAGTGGACATTGATAAAGACTTGCCATTGACAAGAGTTGTGGTAGATACACCTGAAGATATTGATGAAGTAGTTGTAATTACACCTGAAAAAGTCATCCGAAAGGTAAGTGGGGTTGTAGTTGTGTAATGTAAAACGTATTTATATTTAAAGCTAGTGTGATGGCCGTATTTGTAAGAACATTCGTCAAGAATGTACAGTCTGTAAAGCGATGATTTTTTTATCGCTTTGGCCATATAGTACAAGGAATTAGCCATATTTCGGTCCCTTACGGCGTATTTTGGAACTTTTCGGCGTGCGTTGAAGGAGCTAGATGGTTGAGGGTCCTTATCACGCCATAATTACAGTAATTTCGATGACGTCAAAATTGATACATATATAAAACTAACTGTACAAATGTATATTGCTTCTTTAACGCTTACCGAGAATAGTATAAAATTGCAGAAACAACTTTTATATGCAGTTGAAGATTTTTACAGTGGTGGAACATAATAAGGCTAGTATACCTTCGCTGCCGTTGAATTCCCATTGATCCATTGTCTATAGTTTTTTTTTTATATTTTTTACAGTATTTTCAAGAAGGATCAAAGTTTAAGACAACAAGAATTTCAGTGCAACTAATGCCCTGCTTAAATTTTGAAGTTTTTGAATTCTCTGAGATTGAGGCATTTTTCTGGAAGTCTACAAAATTTCATAAGTTTGAGTTTAAAATAATCATTTCAAACGAGTCACCTTGTAAGACATTATGCGTCATAGACAAAATGGTCGTTTTGATTTTGGTTGAGGGATATTTTACACTTTTTACTTGTTCTGAAAAATTTGCATTAAAATTTTATTACCAAAGTACCAAACCTCGGCCCTCTTTATAAAATGACAATAAAGTTGAAAATTTCTTGTCTTTGTTGATCAAAAGTAAATGAATCTCAAAGTGCGGATGTGTTGCACTGTCGTCTATACAAATAGTTTTAGATGCTCCTTCAAAAATTTGAGTACTGTACTTAGAATATTAAGTTTACCAACAAATGATATTACGTTGTAAGACTATACAGAGGTGAGGGTGTATGCATAAATTTGCGACTAATTTGCATGCTTGGCATCGGAAAGATTGGGAATTATTGAACGAAAAGCAAATTTATTTTTTATAACGCATGCATGTAGTATAAATATGGATATGAAAATATTGTTTACAGCGGCAGATGGACAGAGATGAGATTATGGCAAGAGCAGCCTTACAGTCAAAAGCTTCTGCTTATACCTGTAATGGCTTAATGGCTGCCGAGGTCTATAAACTCTTACCTGGAATGTTGTTTATAATTTACTGATTGATTACAGAATGTAATTGGACCTAAAACAGAATTCAATCCATCTGATGACCTTCCGAGCAAACCTAAAGATTTGGTAGTGGTTTTAATTGGAAAGAGTGGAGTTCCGGTTAAAGTAACTGTCAATGATAAGGATTCTGACGAACCTACCAGCGATGTAATTGAGGAATATATATTTCCAACACAGACTGAAGCTGTAATTGTGCAGTTGAAGAAACCAGAAAATACTGTGAAAATACCTGTTAAAAACGTTGAAAATGCAACAGTTGTTAACCAGCCTGAAGCAGTGGTAAGTGTGACATCATTTTTATCATGCTCTGTTGTAAGCAACACGATGTATGTCCTGTCCTAGTCCTAACGTTTCCATTTCAGCTATAAGAGTTCTGGATTTTTTATGTTTCTTTATGTATATTTGGACCATTTGAGATCAAAGTGCACATTGTGGGACGTTGGAAATCAGATTTTAAAAAAAGAAAAAAATATGATTAAAAAATATAAGGCAAAGCTTTACTTAAATTACTTCATTTCGTGTTTTCAGTCCTACTTTCTTTGTCAAATAACTAAAATACAAGAAAGAAAAAATATTTTTTTTTAAACTGTCAGCCATAAAAAAAGGTTTCAAACTGTCGGCTATAATTTTCTGCCTTTCCGTATACACATCCAACCTGTTGAAAGATAGCTAAAAGAGTCACTGTTGAGGCTTCAGTAGCAAAATCTAGCTAGTATTACCCATACCATTAAATAGTTCATATTGCATTTTCACTCTTATGAATATTATGTCTCCCCCCTTCAGGGTCGGGAGACATATTGTTTTTCCCCGGGCGTCTGTCTGGCCGTCCGTCTGTCCGTCTGTCTGTCCGTCTATCTGTCACAAATCGTGTCCGATCTATAACTTGAAAACCGCTCAAGCTATATTCACGAAACTTCATATAAATATCAATCAACATGAGACGACATGCAGAGTGCAAGAATGGTAACTCTGGCATTTACACTTTTTGAGTTATTTCCCTTGGAACTTAGTCAATCACAAAATTGTGTTTCAATCATGTCTGTTGAATAACTTGAAAACCGCTCAAGCTATATTCGCGAAACACCATATAAATATCAATCAACATGAGACGACGTGCAGAGTGCAAGAATGGTAACTCTGGCATTTATACTTTTTGAGTTATTTCCCTTGGAACTTAGTCCATCACAAAATTGTGTTTCAATCATGTCCGTTCTATAACTTGAAAACCGCTCAAGCTATATTCGCGAAACTTCATATAAATATCAATCAACATGAGACAACGCGCAGAGTGCAAGAATGGTAACTCTGGTATTTATACTTTTTTAGTTATTTCCCTTGGAACTTAGTCCATCACAAAATTGTGTTTTAATTGTGTCCGCTCTGTAACTTGAAAACTGCTCAAGCTTTATTCACGAAACTTCATACAAATATCAATCAACATGAGGTGATGTGCAGAGTGCACAAATGGTAACTCTGGCATTTATACTTTTTGAGTTATTGCCCTTGGAACTTTGTCCATCACAAAATTGCGTCTCAGTCGAGTCCGTCTATAACTTTAAAACCATTCAAGCTATATTCATGAAAGTTCATACAAATATCAGTCAACATCAGACGACGTGCAGAATGCACTCTGGCGTTTATACTTTTTGAGTTATTTCCCTTGGAACTTTGTCCATCACAAAATTGCGTCTCAGTCGAGTCTGTCTATAACTTTAAAACCATTCAAGCTATATTCATGAAAGTTCATACAAATATCAATCAACATCAGACGACGTGCAGAATGCAAGAACCATAACTTTAGCATTTATACTATTTGAGTTATTTCCCTTAGATATTTGTCAGTCACAAAATCGTGTCTCAGTTGTGTCTGCTCTATAACTTGAAAACCATTCAAGCTATATTCACGAAACTTCATACAAACACCAATCAACATTAGAAGAATTGCATAGTGCAAGAACCCTAACTCTTGCATTTATACTTCTTGAATTATTTCCCTTGGACCTTTGTCAGTCACAAAATCGTGTCTCAATCGCTTTTTTACTTGAAAACCGGACTAGCTATATTCACGAAACTTCATACAAATGTCAGTCAACACTAGACAACCTGCAGAGCACAGCATTTATACTATTTGAGTTATTTGCCTTGGACTTTTGTCATTCACAAAATCGTGTCTCAATCGTCTAAGCTCTATAACTTGAAAACCGTTTAAGCTATATTCGTGAAACTTCATACAAATATCAGTCAACATATAAATAGACGACGTGCAGAGCACTGTAACTCTTGCATTTATAATTTTTGACAAAAACTAATATGAATATCAGTCAACATTACATGACATGCAGAGCATAACAACTATATATAACTCTTGCATTTATACTTTTTACTTATTATGAATCCCTGCTTCAGGGTAGGGAAACATATTGTTTTTCCCTTGGCGTCTTAATGACTGATCCTTTTGACGTCAAAAAGGGGGGAGACATCTGTTTTTTCGTAGGAAAACAATTCTAGTTTTCATTGCTGTCAGTGATCAAGCCTTTAGAATTTATTAAACAGTCTCATCCCTGCCGACGAGGGGCATTTTAGTTCATTCCACACCGTCCAATTGTGTTTCAAAATAGTTCACAGCATATTTACCAGTTGTGTTCAAAATAAACTATCATTGCAGAACAACTCTTAATTAACGTTTTTTTTATTAACTGGGCTTACCATCTGATGGCATTCCACCCCAACACACACACAGCATTCCTAAATGCACACATACATACAGATTGCATTAAAGGCTGCCATGGCTACTGAAACAGATACTTCTTTTTTTCCTTACAGTATATTGTCAGACCATCAGTTTGGTCGTTTCATTTTTGTTTTGTGTCCTCTTAATAGATAAGGTTTCATTGCCCTGTAACGCCATCACTGTTTTATATGTCTTGCACATGAGGCTTCAAAACATTTGGTCAACTGAATCAGTGGTTAATGCTAAGCATGTGAGAGATTTTGAAAAGCTAAATGTTTGAATGCATATATGCGTCCTGTATTATCCCCACTTGCGCATGTCGTTGTGTAGCGGGCATTTAAATAGGTTCAACCTCCGTACTTATAATTCTCAGAGATTATAGCTATTTGTCTGGTCCAGTCCACATTCATCCCTATGCCTCTTAATTTTATCAAATGTATTTCATCCACTTTTATAAGCTCTAAATGACTTCAGTTCTTTTGTAAGTGCTATAAAATCTTTAACTAGCCCTAAAATCCCACTATACACTTCCTTTTGGGCAGCCATTGCCCATGAACATATAATCAGATGCTAACTCACAATTACCAATCACGAGTTGTTATCAGAAGATGTTGGTCAGCCTGAAAACACCCTATTCTCCGTGCATGCCGTTTACATTTTTCCCATTGAGCGTATGGAAGCAGCATCGTGTGAAAAATTGTGATAAATTACGTTGCTTACCTTCGGCATACATACTTTGCGCCTTGATGAGGTCAGATGTAAACATGTAACTTCTGGCGACGTCCCCCTTAAATTAGTCCTGTGGAAAACGTTGCTATGTCCTTATATTTTCATTTATGTGATGTAAGGAACGAAAAAAACAGTTACCTTACTGGTAAATTATTGCTAATAAATATATGCTGTCGGGCAGATAGGAATAATAATTCACTCCAACTTCGCCTACATTAATATTGCGTAATATGACATTCATCAAAATGTGTTAATCAGCGATAAATCACGGGAAAGAAAAAACATTTCTTAAATAACATAATCAACAGTGTCATAATTTATCAATATCTTGTTTCTGTTTTACGCTGAAACTGTTTAGCGAACTGTCAGTCCGTTTTTGTGCAAAACGGTTGTATCCTGAGTAACAATTGTGTTGCACAAACAATACTGTGCTGTCTGAAATACAACCTTTTGACAAATGAGCTTTTTGAGATAAACACATAATAAATGATATTTATGCCCCCGCCATGAAATGGCGGAAGCACATATATATTTTACCCTGTCCGTGTGTGCGTATGTATATATGTGTGTGTTTACGTTTGTGTGTTACCGAAATCGTGTCCGATCCATAACTTTGGATTGCATGTCGGGATTCCAAAAATAGTTTTGCAAAAGTAATCAGTATGACAAGACGGTGTGTTTCAGGCATGAACAGGAGCGGCTGTAGCGTAGTGGATAACACTCCAGACTACCAATCCAGGGGTCGCAAGTTCGATCCCCCGCTTCTCCGGTCTTTCGGATGAGACTTTAAACCGAGGTCCCGTCTCCATATGACCTCGTTGTTGGTGGGACGATAAACCCGAGTTCACTCACTCACTCACTCAGGCATGAACCATGTCGCTATCCCAAAGGTCAAGGTCATAGTCCGCACTTAAACTTTGTACATAGGCTATAATGAAATATTTTCGTGTCCGACCCATAACTTTAGACTACAGGGTGGGATCACAACATTATTTGGCACGAATGATCATCATGACAAGATGGTGTGTCGCGTGCAAGAATTACGTGTCTGTCTTAGAGGTCAAGGTAAAAGTCCGCACTTAAACTTTGTACATAGGTTATAATGAAATATGTTTGTGTCCGACCCATAACTTTGGACTGCATGGTGAAATTTAAAGATTATTTGGCACAAATGATCATCATGACAAAACAATGTGTTGCGTGCAAGAACCATGTCACTATCTTTAAGGCCAAGGTCACAGTCCGCATTTTAACTTTGTTGAAAGACTATAATGAAATATGTTCATGTTCTGTCCATAACTTTTTCCTGCATATGTTTCGCATAGATAATTGTCATGACAAGACGGTTTGTCGTGTGCAAATACCATGCTGCTAACTTGAAAGTCAAGGTCACAGTCAGCACCTAAGCTTTGTGCATAGGCTGTAGTGAAATTTGTCCTGCATGATGGGATTTCAATATTATCTGGCATAAATTATTATCATGACAAGTTGATGTATCACAAGTAAGAATCATATCGTTAGCTTAAAGGTCAAGGTCACAGTCTGCACTTAAACGTTATGCATAGGCTTCAGTTTAACGTCGTGTGTATGTTGTGTAAACTTTATATATAGGCTATAGTTAAAACATTTTTGTGTCCGGCCTATAACTTAGTTTTGCAAAGTCGTTTTAATATTTCGTGTCTCTTGATTTGCCGTTTATATTGTACAAGTCTGCCTCTATGAACCTAGTTATTCTACAACTGCCAGTAACTTAATCCAAATGCCATCTTACTCAAGGCACTAGGGGGCATCCGTGTCCTATGGACACATTTCTATTTTCATTTTATCTCATAATCTATTAAGAAGAAATAAGAAGAATATGCAAAGACATTTGGAAAAAAATATAGTCTAAAAGGAATCTAAAAGGAATATAAGCCAAATTTGGCGAAATTGCATGACTCAATGAACATTCAGGCTTCGCTTAAGAATATTTTGGCCAGTTCTACCAGAAATAGATTAGAAAGTTACTTTAAAGTACTGGCGACGAACCAGAACTCAAAAGTACAACAATAAGCACCCGGTAATTACTAGGTTGGTAAAAAAACACCCTTGGCTCCGACTTAAAATCCTTCTTTTGATTGGTGCTTTAAATTTTTCCTGATTACAGTAGGATTTGCTGGCTGAGTTTATTGGCATTAGATTTTCAGTGTTGGCAGTTGTTTCTGATACTGATTTGTGTTCCATCTATATGTTTATTCTCAAATGCTTGAATAAAACTGCTGTGGAAGTAAGAATATCTAGCAATACACAGATATAAACTGTAAATATGCCTTTTATCTAGGTATATTATATTTAAAAGTCTTCAGCAGTTCCAAGATAATCAGTGGTTTTGAATATATGTGCTGTTCGAAAGCTAGTCCTTTTGAGCAATAAGTTCGACAGGTTCATATATGCACAATCCATCCTGTCCCTCTTTCTGGCTCACAAATGACTTCTCCTTGGAAGCTAGTTTCAACATGATGAAAGCTTGGGATAATACGAAATGACGCTGGGCGGGGTATTCGTGCCCCAATGGGCCATTGCTTCAGGCTCACAAAATATCAAATTGCCTTTGTGTAGTTTTTAGCTCACCTGTAAAGGTAAGCTTATAGTATAACCTTGGTCCGTCGACCGTCGGCGTCGTTGGCGCTCGCACTTTTACACATCTTTTACTCAAAAACAACTGAGCCGATCGAAGTTAAATTTCATATGCAGGCTACACAGGATGGGTGGGGGAACACAAATTTATATATTTGGGCCAGGCCACATGACCAAGGTGGCCGCCATGCCCATATTTGGTAAAAACCATAAAACTATTCTTCTCCAGAATCACTAGACCGATTTCCTTGACACTTGGTATTTAGCATCTAAGACTGTAGTACTGCAATTTTTTTTTAAAAAAAAGTGACCCTGCGGTGACCTTGACTTATTTTATGGCAAGGTCAAATTTGATCCCTTAGGCTTTTAAATGGGAAAACTGGAAAAAGTGCGTTTTACTGTTGCTCTGTGATATGGAAATGCAGTTAACTTCAACCCTATGAATACTAGAGGTCAAGGTTATTTAGGGAACTTGGCCAAAGGGCATATGTCTGTTGTGTGTCAACATTTTCAAAGGACTTCTACTATGAAACTACTGGGCCAATTTTGATTAAATTTCATACGCAGCCTTCAGGCAAAGTGGGAAAGAAAGTTTATAAGTTTGGTTTCGGTCACATCACCAAGACGGCCGCCAGGTCTATATATGTTAAATACACTTAAAAATCTTTTTCTCCAGAACCACTGGGCTGATTGCCTTGAAACTTGTTATGTAGCATCTAGGGCTCTAGTACTACATGGTTTTTATAAATGATGAGCTTGGGTTGACCTTGACATACTTTATGGAAAGGTAAAAAGACTTGGCCGCTTAGGCTTCTGAATTCGAAAAGCTGAAAAAAGTGCATTTTTCTGTTGCTATTGTGCTCTGTGATATGAAAATGCAGTCAACTTCAGTCCCTATGAACACTAGAGGTCAAGGTCATGTTGTGACCTTGGCCAAAGGTCATTTATCTGTTGTGTTTCAACATTTTCAAAGGACTTCTCCCCTTCAGGCAAAGTGGAAAATAAAATTCATATATTTGGTCCAGGTCAAATGACAAATGTAGTCGCCTTGCCCATATATAGCAAACTGCTTAAAAATCTTCTTTTCCGGAACTACTGGGCGGATTGCCTTGAAACTTGGTATGTAGCATTTGGGGCTCTAGTACTACAAAGCACTACAAAGTTTAAATAAATGATGTTCTTGGGTTGACGTTGACCTATTTTTTTCGCAAGGTCCAATTTGGTCTCTCAGGCTTCTGAATAAAAAAGGCTGACAAAGTGCACTTTTGTTGCTATAATGCACTGTGATATGAAAATGCAATCAGCATCAACGCCTAAGAATTCAAGAGGTCGAGGCTATTTAGTGACCTTGGCCAAATGTCAATTGTACATTGTGTGTCAACATTTTCAAACAACTTTTCCGCTGAAACTACTGGGTCTATTTCAGTTAAATTTCACATGCAGCCTTCAGGCAAAGGGGGGAATGAAGTTTATATATTTAGTCTAGGTCGCATGACCAAAATGGCCGCCATGAGCAAAAAGCTGAAAAATCTTCTCCGGAATTACTGGGAGAATTGCCTTGAAACTTAGTATGTAGCATCTGGGGCTCTACTACTACAGAGTTCTAAAACGGTTATATAAATGATGACCTTGGGTAGACGTTTACCTATTTTTCCGCAAAGTCAAATTTGTTCTCTGAGGTTTATGAATGAGAAAAGCTGACAAAGTGCATTTTTAGCTCACCTGAGCCGAAAGGTGAGCTTTTAGTATGGCAATGCTTCGTAGTCCGTCCGTCCGTCGTACCTCGTCCGTCGTCCGTCCGTCCACCATTTTCAAAGGTCTTTTTCTCCAAAACCGCTGGGCCGATCAAAGCCAAATTTTATATGGAGCCTCCATGGGTTGGGGGAACGAAAGTTTGTTCGGGTATCTGGGTCACATGACCAAGATGGCCGCCACGCCCTTATATGGTAAAAACCCTTCAAAAATCTTCTTCTCCAGAACCAAAAGGCCTATGACCTTGATACTTGGTATGTAGTATCGGGCATGCGGGCCCATCATAGTTTATACAATCATGACCTTGCGTTGACCTTGACCTAATTTACGGCATGGTCAACTTTGGTACGTTAGGCTTTTATATGGGAAAACGCTTAAACAGTGGATTTCTCAGAAACTATTTAAGTCTAAGGTACAATACTTGGTATACATGGTCGACTAAATGACCAGATGAAGATATTTTGTCACTAAAGGTCAAGGTCATTCCGTCGGACCATCCGTCGTCAAGATTTTCAAACATCTTCTCCTCTGAAACCACTGGGCCGATTAAAGCCAAATTTCATATGGAGTCTCAGTGGGATGGGGGAACGAAAGTTTGTTCGGGTATCTGGGTCACATGACCAAGATGGCCGCCACGCCCTTATATGGTAAAAACCCTTCAAAAATCTTCTTCTCCAGACCCAAAAGGCCTATGACCTTTGTACAAATCATGACCTTGCGTTGACCTTGACCTAATTTACGGCATGGTCAACTTTGGTACATTAGGCTTTTATATGGAAAACGCTTAAACAGTGGATTTCTCAGAAACTATTTAAGTCTAAGGTATAATACTTGGTATACATGGTCGACTAAATGACCAGATGAAGATATAATGTCACTAAAGGTCAAGTTCATTTCGTCGGACCATCCGTCGCTTAGATTTTCAAACATCTTCTCCTCTGAAACCACTGGGCCGATTAGAGCCAAATTTCATATGGAGTCTCAGTGGGATGAAAGAACGAAAATGAGTACCCGGGGTCTGGGTCGCATGACCAAGATGGCTGCCATGCCCATATATGGTAAAATCCCTTCAAAAATCTTCTTATCAAGGACCAAAAGGCCTATGACCTTGAAACTTGGTATGAAGCATTGGGCATACGGGCCCATCATAGTTTATACAATTGATGACCTTGCATTGACCTTGACCTAATTTACGCCATGGTCAACTTTGGTACGTCAGGCTTTTATATGGGAAAACGCTTAAAAATGTGGATTTCTCAGAAATTATTTAAGTCTAAGGTACAATACTTGGTATACATGGTCGACTAAATGACCAGATGCAGATATTATGTCACTAAAGGTCAAGGTCATTTCGTCGGACCACCCATCCGTCGTCAAGATTTTCAAACATCTTCTCCTCTGAAACCACTGGTCTGATTGAAGCCAAACTTCATATGGAGTCTTAGTGGGATAGGGGAATGAAAGTTTGTACCCGGGTTCTGGGTCACATGACCAAGATGGCCTATATGCCCATATATGGTAAAAACCCTTCAAAAATCTTCTTCTCGAGAACCAAAACGCCTATGACCTTGAAACTTGGTATGTATCATTGGGCATGCGGGCCAAACATAGTTTGTACAAATGATGACCTTGCATTGACCTTGACCTCATTTACGGCATGGTCAACTTTGGTACATTAGGCTTTTATACGGAAAAACGCTTAAACAGTGGATTTCTCTGAAACTATTTAAGTCTAAGGTACAATATGTTGCATACAGGTACAATATGTTGCATACTTGGTCAAACAAATGACCAGATGAAGATATCATGTCTTTAAAGGCCAAGGTCATTCTGTCAGACCATCCGTCGTCAAGATTTTCAAATATCTTCTCCTCTGAAACCACTGGGAAGATTAAAGCCAAATTTTATTTGCAGTCTCAGTGGGATGGGGGAACGAAATTTGTACCCGGGGTCAGGATGACATGACCAAGATGGCCGCCATGCCCATATATGGTAAAATCCCTTCAAAAATCTTCTTCTCGAGAACCAAAAGGCCTATGACCTTGATACTTGGTATGTAGTATCGGGCATGCGGGCCCATCATAGTTTGTACAAATCATGACCTTGCGTTGACCTTGACTTAATTTACGGCATGGTCAACTTTGGTATGTTAGGCTTTCATACGGGAAAACGCTTATATAGTGGATTTCTCAGGAACTATTTAAGTCTAAGGTACAATATGTGGTATATATGGTCAACTAAATGACCAGATGAAGATATTATGTCACTGAAGGTCAAGATCATTTTGTCGGTCTGTCCGTCATCAAGATTTTCAAACATCTTCTCCTCTGAGACCACTAGGGAGATTGAAGCCAAATTTCATATGGTGTCTCAGTGGGATAGGGGAACGAAAGTTTATACCCGGGGTCTGGGTGACATGACCAAGATGTCCGCCATGCCCATATATGGTAGAAACCCTTCGGAACTCTTCACCTCTAGAACCAAAAGGCCTATGACCTTGAAACTTGGTATGTAGCATCGGGCATGCGGGCCCATCATAGTTTATACAAATGATGACCTTGCATTGACCTTGATCTAATTTACGACATGGTCAGCTTTGGTTTGTTAGGCCTTTATATGGGAAAACTTTTTGTCACTATAGGTCAAGGTCATTTTATCGGTCTGTCCATCATCAAGATTTTCAAAACATCTTCTCCTCTGAAACCACTGGTCTGATTGAAGCAAAATTTCATATGGAGTCTAAGTGTGATCAGGGAATAAAAGTTTGTTCTCGGGGTCTTGACCAAGATGGCCGCCATGCCCGTATATGGTAAAAATCCTTCAAAATCTTCTCCAGAACCAAAAGGCGTATGACCTTGAAACTTGGTATGTAGCTTTGGGCACTCAAGCCCATCATAGTTTATACAAATGATCGTGCGTTGACCTTGACCTAATTTATGACACTGTCAACGTTGGTACATTATGTAGGCTTTATATGGGAAAATGCTTAAACAGTGGATTTTTCAGAAACTATTTAAGTCTAAGGTGCAATATTTGGTTATATGGTTGACTAAATGACCAGATGAAGATATTTTGTTGTTAAAGGTCAAGGTCATTCTTTGTCTTTTGTATATGGTCATTGAGATTGTGTCACCCGTCAACATTTTCAAACATCTTCTCAGAGGCCACTATGATCAATTGAAGCCATATTACATATGGAGCTTCACCGGTTTAAAGGTACCATAGTTTGTTCAGATGGTCTTGGTCACTTGACCAAGATGGCCACCATGCCCATATATGGTAAAAACTCTTCAAACGTCTTTTTCTCGAGAATCGAAAGGCCTATAACCTTGAAACTTGGTACCGGTATGCAGCATTGGGCACTCAGACCCATCATAGTTTATTCAAATGATTACTATATTTCATATGGAGCTTTAATACTGGGTCGAAGGAACCAAAGTTTGTTCAGATGGTCATGGTCACATGAACATGGGGGCCGCCACACCCATATATGATAAAAACCCTTCAGAAATCTTTGTCCAGAAACAAAGGCCCAGTGACCTTGTGGCTTGGTATATAGAATTGGGACTCAACATTAATCCTCAAGGGAGCGGGGTTATCTGCCCCTGCCCTGGTGCTATATACATGTATAAAAGCATTAAAATATATACCAGGACCAAGTGTCAGGTGAGCTACAGGACCATTGGTCCTCTGGTTGTTGTTATAATGCACTGTGATATGAAAATGTCGTCAACTTCAACCCCTAAGAATTCTAGAGCTCAAGGTTATTTAGTGACCTTGGTCAAAGGTTAATTGTCCATTGTGTGTCAACATGTTCAAAGGGCTTCTTCTCTGAAACTACTGGGCTACTTCAGTTAAATTTTATATGCAGCCATCAGGCAAAGGGGAGAAGTGCCCAGGTCACATGACCGAGATTGCCACCGTGCCTATTGCTTTGAGACTTTGTATATAGCATCTTGGACTCTAGAACAACAAAAAACAACAAAACTATTACCTTGGATTGATCTTGGTCTATTTTTGCGGCAAGTTCAATTTTTCTCTGTAAGGCTTTTGAATGGGAAAAGCTGAAAAAGTGCATTTTTCCGTTGCTATTAGACTCTGTGATATGGAAATGCCGTCGGCAGGCATAAAATCTCAGATGCATTTGACATTAGACCGTATTGTACAATTTGCCTTAGAGTAACATACCCTAAAGTACTAAGGCTAATTGACTCAGGCGAGGAACAGGACCAATGGTCTTCTTGTTATCTAACTTACGGGAACAGTCGCGCAGTAGATTATTACATTACTTTTAGCTTCTTTACCATTGATTGGACTATTACTCTTTTTTCGATGCGAGGGTATCCGTATTTCCGGAAAGAAATCTCGTGTTATGATGATTGTACTTATACAAACAATAAGTGCGATAGAGATGCATTTTTATATTAAACTTCTTCAATGTCGCTAAACTCCAGATATCTGAGACTAGCAGGTAATGGTCAAGTCCCGACAGCCTCAGATATCATGTAGGAGACGGGCACATACGAGTATAAACTCGTATTCAATGCAAATATCATTTGTTGAATTCATGACATATGTATTACATAATTGCTTTCTTGTAGGTTACAAAAGAAGGCGATACTCTTATAATCAAGTTCCCAACCGACAAGCCTCAAGCTGTCCTAACTTTAATATTTGAACCGGAAGATGAAGTTTCACCGATGGTTGTCGAAGATATAGTTCCAGGTGATGACGACACCAATTTCAAAGTTACGGAAGGACTAGACAAAGTAACAGACGATGATCCTGTTCCTATTGCGAATGGTGAGCTGGCTGTATCAGTACTGAAACCTGACGAAATTAAAACCCTTCTGAATGAAATTATCATACGAACCACTAAGACGCAAAATGTGACAATGACTCTTGATAATGGAGAAAAGTTTTCGGTAAGTAAATGTGTTATTGATAAAGGTCAGTGAATATTTAAAAAACTTACAAAGTGAATATGACTTTGCTGGGAGGAAATCGGCTACGAAGCGCAAAACTATGGTACCTGCGTTTTGCAAATTGTTCAGGAGAAGGAACAAAACTGTTTCATTTTTAACTTTCAAGGCAGGTTAAACAACAGTCATGTATTTTTTTAAGTAATATTATCATTTTAGACCATTCTAAAACTTTCAGAATCAACATATTTCCCCAAAAGTCAAACTCACTTACCAACGTTTTGCGCCAAAATGATTTTCAGCCAAGCACATTTTATGAGAGCAAAACTATTGTTAGAGCAGATAATTTGCAGTTACAATAGTTTTACGCTCAGCCATGAAATGGTGAATATTTTTGTCGTCAAATGTGAATAATTTAGTCTTAAATGCTGATTTTTGTATGCAAATGTAAACAGCAAAAAGAAACATAATTAGATAAAAACAACAAGGATTTTGATAAAAGTGTAGTTACCATAGTTATGCGCTCAGCAAACGAAATATAGAACTGAGCTCAGTATTTTGAAGTGCCATTTTTGAACAACTGTGTCAAGTTCGATGTCAGAGTACTACGGATGAGAACAGAAATGGGCTAACATGTTTCCAGGATTACCGTCATCGAAATAGTTTGTTGTTGTTTTGTTTTCTTTCTTCGACGCATTTTGAGTATGATGTACAGAATTATATATTTAGTTAACTGTTGCATGCTTTCTTGTAGGAACATTTATTGGTGAACTGAAAAGACAAGTACGCAATATTGATATATTTCAATCAATTGCCTGGTTTCATTACAGGCTGAACCAGATGGAAATGGAGTCGTAAAATTTACGTTCCCAGAAGGAAAAGAGTTCGAGTCTCTAAAGTTGGAATTTGTGCCGGAATCGCCATTTGAAACACCAACAGGATCAAACTTACAAATCAAAGCTTGTCCCAAACCTAAAGGTGATATTTATCTCTATTTACAAGTTTTGACTGATAGAGTTTACGGATTTCAGACGCAAAGTTAAAAAATTGGGCGTTTTTACTATTCAGTCAATGTTCACGCAAGAAAATGCAGATACCTACTCAACGCTCATTTAACAACTTTTTTCACAAAGTACAGTAGTTTTCCTTACAGTTCCGAACAAAATCGTTTTTGCTTTTAAATAAGCGTTTGCCTAGAATATTGAGGAGATATGTGCACTTTATAGCACGAAAATTGATTGGGTATAAAGAAAAAATATTATCTATTTTCATACGTTTTTGCCGGATACTGGCAGGAAAATTCATTGAACTCTATCATATAAACCACGTGATTATCCATCTTCTTAAATATACTTTGTGAAGCCGCTTAAATATTTAAAAATTTAGACCCCAACTTTCCTATGGTAGTCTTGCTACTGTTGTTTCCGGAGCAGTTTTTTTCTGTTTCATAAACCCCTTATGCCCCTCGAAAACAGGGTTTGTTGGGGGTTTACTGTTTTAACGCTGTCAGTTCCTTCGACTGTTCGTCAGTCTGAAGTTTTTACTTCGAATTCTCACAAATTTGGTACATGGCTGCAGTGAAAAATTTTATTCTTAATTGTCGGAAGAGATTTATAGCTGAGTTGTGTCCCTTTGTAATTATTGTTATGAAGTCATGTCATCACAACTGATCCTAGACCGCATGACAGATTCCCTTGTATAAAATCTATGAAAACATATTGGTATGAAGACGTAAGCGTTTAATCCTTGCCCGTTCTTTCGTAATTTATGACCCTTTCATAGCCCACTTGAGAAAAAGTTTCAAGTGAGCATATACTCATCTATCGTCCACAATTGTTACGATGTTATCTTTACTATTTATAGAGTTCAAAACATGATAGCAAAAACGCCTATTTATACCTATAGCGGAGTCAATTTATTGCATCTTAATGCTCATGAGTATTGGAGCAGAATGTATACTTATATATGAGCCGCGACACGAGAAAACCAACAAAGTGGTTGTGCGCCAAGCGCAGACTCAGATCAGCCTGGGCATTCGCCCAGTCTGATCAGAGTCTTCGCTGTCCGCATGTCGGTAGCTTAGACCTTAGCTACCCTTTGAGCACTTCACGAAGAGTCTGGCCAAACTGGACGGATGTCAAGGCTGATCTGAGTCTGCACTGGGCGCACAGCCACATTGTTGGTTTTCTCGTGTCGCGCCGGGCCGCGTAGCGCAATCGGTAGGGCACCTGACTCATAAGTCAGAGGTCCTGGGTTCGAAACACGGTCTGGCCACATACTTTCGTTTCTCCTCCCGCTGATTCAAGAAGGGCAGTTGTCACTTACTGGCGAAAGTATGTGCACTTAGTACTGGTTAACCGCTTAGGAGGTCTAAGCCTGCCCAGGAATAGTGTGGTTAGGTTACCTGACCGTCCCGACATGACCATAACTGTTTACCGTGGACGTTAAGCATCAAATCAATCAATCAATCAATCAATCAATGCTCGTGTCGTGCCTCAAGTATTATTGTTTTTATTTTGCATACATAAGTGTTGCCAGTCGTCTTCAGAGATCGCTACCGAAGGTTCCGCTTTGTATTATTCTTGCAAGCAAAGTGCTAAAGTGAGTAAGAAATGAACTTTGTCAGCACAACAGTGGCAGCAGAAACAGGGTCGACAGTTTATACAACGTCATCTATGGTGTCCTCATAGCTTTGCAAGTTCAAGGAATAGAATAGAATTAATCTGAAGTGAGCTATTCGGGAATCATGACCCCCATGCTATGAATATCAAAACATACATGTATTTCTGTTTTTTCAGTACATATATGAAAACTCTTAAGAGTTAAACTTTATATAGAAGTGACATCTTTTGTTATTTAACCGTATATCAGATATGCATTATTTATACTTTCAAGGTACAACAACTCCTCTACCAACAACTACGCCGACCCCAACAACATCTCCTCCTCCTACCACACCAGAAGGTAAGTTATGTTCTGCTCGAAGTCGCAGTTCAATGGAACAAATGAGCTGCGACACGATAAAATCAACAAAGTGGCATGTTCGCCAAGCGAAGGTTCTGCTCAGTCTTGGCATCCACCCAGTCTGATAAGACTATTTGCTGTCGGCATGGCGGTAGCTTGGACCCTTAGGTACACTGTAAGTGCACCGCGAAGTCTCTGACTAGACTGAACGGATGCCCAGCCTGATCTGAGTCTTTGTTAGCGCAAATGCGGATTTATTGGTTTTGTCAAGTCGCGGCTCATTAATTTTTAGCTCACCTGAGCCGAAGGCTCCGGGGGAGCTTATAGGATAGGCAGGCTCCGTCGTCGACGTCGTCGTCGGTGTCGTCGTCCGTCCACAATTTCAATTGACTTCTCCACTGAAACCGCCAAGCCGATTGTAACCATTTGTCATATGTAGCCTCCAAGAGTCTTAGGAACGAAAAATTATTCAAAAGGCCCTGGTCACATGACCAACATGGCTGCCATGCCCATATATGGTAATAACCTTAAAACAACTTTTTCTCAAGAACCGATTGACTGATTGCCTTGAAACTTGGTATGTAGCATTGTGTACTGGAGTACTATCAAGTTTTTTCAAATGATGACCAAGGTACAACAACTCCTCTACCAACAACTACGCCGACCCCAACAACATCTCCTCCTACTACCACACCAGAAGGTAAGTTACGTTCTCCTCGAAGTCGCAGTCCAATTGAACAAATAAGCTGCGACACGACAAAATCAACAAAGTGGCATGTTCACCAAGCGAAGGTTCTGCTCAGTCTTTGCATCCACCCAGTCTGATAAGACTCTTTGCTGTCGGCATAGAGGTAGCTCGGACCCTTAGGTACACTGTTAGTGCACAACGAAGACTTCGACTACACTGAACGGATGCCCAGCCTGATCTGAGTCTTTGTTAGCGCACATGCCGCTTTGTTGGTTTTGTCATGTCGCGGCTCATTAATTTTTAGCTCAGCTGAGCCGAAGGCTCAGCTCACCTGAGCCGAAGGCTCCGGGGGAGCTCATAGGATAGGCAGGCTCCATCGTCCATCGTCGACGTTGTCGTCGGCGTCATCGTCCGTCCACAGTTTCAAAGGACTTCTCCTCTGAAACCGCTGGGCCGATTGTAACCAATAGTCATATGTAGCTTCCAGGGGTCTTAGGAACGAAAAATTATTCAAGAGACCCTGGTCTCATGACCAACATGGCCGCCAGGCCAATATATGGTAAAAACCTTAAAAATCTTCCCCAGAACCAATAGGCCGATGGCTTTGAAACTTGGTATGTAGCATTGAGGACGCAAGTACTACCAGAACACTTCAAATTATGACATTGGGTTGACCTTGATCTTTTTTTATCGTAAGGCCAAATTTGCTTTCTAGTGCTTTTAAATGGCAAAATGCTAGAACATAAGATGTCTTGAACACTGTCGAAGATTTGGGCTTAAAATTGGTAAATACATGTACAGTCATCTTAATGAGTACATGAAGATTTATAAGTACAAGAGTTCAAGGACATTCTTTGACCTTTGACCCAGAACTCTCATATTTTGACAATTTCAAACAATCACCTTAAAAGCCACTGGGCCAATTGATACCAAATTTCATATACAGCCTCTAGGGGTTAAGGGAACGAAAATTTATTCATACTGTCCAGGTCACATGACCAACATGCCGCCACAGCCTAATATGGTAAACATCATTAAAAATCTTCTACTCCAGAACCAATTGGCCGATGGCCTTAAATTTGGTATGTAGCATAGAGCACTCGAGTATTATCAAGATTGTACAAGCTATGACCTTTGGTTGACTTTGACCTTTTTTTACGGCGAGATCAAATAGGGGAAAATGCTCGAACATATTATTTCCTGGAAGGTTTTGTTGAATAAGGCCTAAACATTGGTATATGCAGTCATCTTAATGAGCACATGAAGATTTGTGGGTACAAGAGGTCAAGGTCATCGTTTGACTTTTGACCCAGAACTCTCATATTTTGAAAATTACAAACAATCTCGCTAAAAACTTCTTGGCCAGTTGTAACCAAATTTCATCTAGAGCCATCAGGGGTTGAGGGAATGAAAATTTGTTCAAACGGTCCAGGTCACATGACCAACATGGCTGCCATGCCCATATATGGTAATAACCTTAAAACAACTTTTTCTCAAGAACCGATTGACTGATTGCCTTGAAACTTGGTATGTAGCATTGTGTACTGGAGTACTATCAAGTTTTTTCAAATGATGACCTTGGGTTGGCCTTGACCAATTTTTACGGCAATGTCAGCTATGAGAAAATGCTAGAACATAAGATTTCATGGAAAGTTTTGAATATTAAGGCCTGAAATTTGATAAATACAGTCATCTTAATGAGTACATGAAGAGTCATGAATACAAGAGGTCAAGGTCATTTTTTGACCTTTGACCCTGAATTCTTATAGTTTGAAAATTTCAAACTTCTTCTTAAAAGCTACTGAGCCAATTGTAACCAAAAATCATATGGACCCTTCTGGGGTAGAGGGAATGAAAATTTCTACAAATGGTCTGGATCACATGATCAACATAACCCCCATGCCCATATATGGTAAAAACCTTTAAAAATCTTCTTCTCCAGTACCAATACACAGTTCCGAGAATGGCTGATAAGCTCCGCCTGCTTAGTTACTGTTACTACGTCTCACAAGCCTACACAAAGATGGCGGAAAAACAAATGACAAATGCAAGTGCCTGTTAAATGTTGGCGATCTATGGCGAAGAATCAGCCTCCTCATGGCCTACACATGGCAGTTGGCGCATCATGCATTTCCGATGCGTTCTGTTCTTGCAAAGCAGGGTGAATTTATTAACAGTGGTGTTAGTTTGTTTTCTTTCAACAGGTATACATCCCTTCGTTAAATGAAAGGTAAGATCACGGACTTATGTTGGTATTGACCACGTGCGATTTGTTTGTGAGACTATGTCACGTGCTAAAGTGTCGTTGCATTGGCCAGGTATACGATATCATGTGATTTTGTGTGACATTCTGGGTGTGGCTCGGAACTCTGTATTGACCGATGGCCTTGAAACTTTTTTGATAATATTTTTACAAAGGCGCGCGCACACGCAGGATATTACATAAGCACGTCTTGGCTTCGCAAAGTCGCGCTAAAAGGGTGCTTATCATACAGACTTTCATTGATTTTTATTTATATTTTTATTTTTTTTATTCTTTTATATGAGTTTTAATGTCCTATCAAAGTATTTGGCTTTTTTAAGCCAATCCTTTAGCAAAGATAGGCAAACCCCGGGGACAGACACTCATGACCTTTCATGAGCAGAATTCAGTTTTTGCTTCTAATTAGCGGCCGAGGCTAGAACTTTTAGAAGTAGTGGACTTAATTAAGAGTCAGCGCTCTTAACCACTATGCCACTGTGGCTTAATAACCTAACTTGGTGAAATACGAAGTCATCATCCTCATACAAACGACATTACTTATAAAGTGTTGAATTTTATAACTTCCATTGCACTGTTGCGAAAGCCTCACACTATAGTAATTTTAAACATTTTTCACACAGTGCAACTCAATAGGCTGTAGCCGAATTTCAGATTGTGCCACCGGGGACAAAACATTCTAGACATATTAGTAAAAGATTGAAGGAATAAAACTTAAAGACGTGTATCTTGTTTATTGGTTGTCATTATCCTATAATGCAACAATCCAGGGCATTGCTATTACATCAAAGGAAATACCCCGTCTCCCATAGGTAATGACATAACAGGGTCGTAAAACCACTATATAGTGCTACCACTTTTGGGCTACTTTAGGTATGTTTTTAAGCTACGCCATATTTTATTATTCTTTCATCTTGCAAACAAGCTTACTTTATCAGCTCGCTTGGATCCTAGATTATATGGATGTGATTGTATGTTTCAGGTTAAGAATGCGCTTTGATAGTTTTATATAAAAGTAATAATTTGCTTTCTTATGCATTTATAAAGAAAACATAAATGACAGTAGACTTGCTGTGATCTAGATCTGAGGTGAGTTTTACGAGACTACTGGTCCTTTATTTTAGAACTGGCCGTTTCTTCTGTAATAGGTGAGAATAATTGTGCTGTATCATATTTACAGAATGCTTATATCTGCCTCTAATGAATGCTGTTACAACCAGTGCACCACCAATGACTGCTGCAAGAGTGGACATTGATAAAGACTTGCCATTGACAAGAGTTGTGGTAGATACACCTGAATATATTGATGAAGTAGTTGTAATTACACCTGAAAAAGTCACCCGAAAGGTATGTGGGGTTGTAGTTGTGTAATGTAAAACGTATTTATATTTAAAGCTAGTGTGATGGCCGTATTTGTAAGAACATTCGTCAAGAATGTACAGTCTGTAAAGCGATGATTTTTTATCGCTTTGGCCATATAGTACAAGGAATTAGCCATATTTCGGTCCCTTACGGCGTATTTTGGAACTTTTCGGCGTGCGTTGAAGGAGCTAGATGGTTGAGGGTCCTTATCACGCCATAATTACAGTAATTTCGATGACATCAAAATTGATACATATATAAAACTAACTGTACAAATGTATATTGCTTCTTTAACGCTTACCGAGAATAGTATAAAATTGCAGAAACAACTTTTATATGCAGTTGAAGATTTTTACAGTGGTGGAACATAATAAGGCTAGTATACCTTCGCTGCCGTTGAATTCCCATTGATCCATTGTCTATAGTTTTTTTTATATTTTTTACAGTATTTTCAAGAAGGATCGAAGTTTAAGACAACAAGAATTTCAGTGCAACTAATGCCCTGCTTAAATTTTGAAGTTTTTGAATTCTCTGAGATTGAGGCATTTTTCTGGAAGTCTACAAAATTTCATAAGTTTGGGTTTAAAATAATCATTTCAAACGAGTCACCTTGTAAGACATTATGCGTCATAGACAAAATGGTCGTTTTGATTTTGGTTGAAAGATATTTTACACTTTTTACTTGTTCTGAAGAATTTGCATTAAACTTTTATTACCAAAGTACCAAACCTCGGCCCTCTTTATAAAATGACAATAAAGTTGAAAATTTCTTGTCTTTGTTGATCAAAAGTAAATGAATCTCAAAGTGCGAATGTGTTGCACTGTCGTCTATGCAAATAGTTTTAGATGCTCCTTCAAAATTTTGAGTACTGTACTTAGAATATTAAGTTTACCAACAAATGATATTACGTTGTAAGACTATACAGAGGTGAGGATGTATGCATAAATTTGCGACTAATTTGCATGCTTGGCATCGGAAAGATTGGGAATTATTGAACGAAAAGCAAATTTATTTTTTATAACGCATGCATGTAGTATAAATATGGATATGAAAATATTGTTTACAGCGGCAGATGGACAGAGATGAGATTATGGCAAGAGCAGCCTTACAGTCAGAAGCTTCTGCTTATACCTGTAATGGCTTAATGGCTGCCGAGGTCTATAAACTCTTACCTGGAATGTTGTTTATAATTTACTGATTGATTACAGAATGTAATTGGACCTAAAACAGAATTCAATCCATCTGATGACCTTCCGAGCAAACCTAAAGATTTGGTAGTGGTTTTAATTGGAAAGAGTGGAGTTCCGGTTAAAGTAACTGTCAATGATAAGGATTCTGACGAACCTACCAGCGATGTAATTGAGGAATATATATTTCCAACACAGACTGAAGCTGTAATTGTGGAGTTGAAGAAACCAGAAAATACTGTGAAAATACCTGTTAAAAACGTTGAAAATGCAACAGTTGTTAACCAGCCTGAAGCAGTGGTAAGTGTGACATCATTTTTATCATGCTCTGTTGTAAGCAACACGATGTATGTCCTGTCCTAGTCCTAACGTTTCCATTTCAGCTATAAGAGTTCTGGATTTTTTATGTTTCTTTAAAACATAGTGCGGGTCGTATATTTGGACCATTTGAGATCAAAGTGCACATTGTGGGACGTTGGAAATCAGATTTTAAAAAAAGAAAAAAATATGATTAAAAAATATAAGGCAAAGCTTTACTTAAATTACTTCATTTCGTGTTTTCAGTCCTACTTTCTTTGTCAAATAACTAAAATACAAGAAAGAAAAAATAATATTTTTTAAACTGTCAGCCATAAATAAAAAAGGTTTCAAACTGTCGGCTATAATTTTCTGCCTTTCCGTATACACATCCAACCTGTTGAAAGATAGCTAAAAGAGTCACTGTTGAGGCTTCAGTAGCAAAATCTAGCTAGTATTACCCATACCATTAAATAGTTCATATTGCATTTTCACTCTTATGAATATTATGTCTCCCCCCTTCAGGGTCGGGAGACATATTGTTTTTCCCCGGGCGTCTGTCTGTCAGTCCGTCTGTCTGTCCGTCTGTCTGTCTGTCACAAATCGTGTCCGATCCATAACTTGAAAACCGCTCAAGCTATATTCACGAAACTTCATATAAATATCAATCAACATGAGACGACGTGCAGAGTGCAAGAATGGTAACTCTGGCATTTATACTTTTTGAGTTATTTCCCTTGGAACTTAGTCAATCACAAAATTGTGTTTCAATCATGTCCGTTGAATAACTTGAAAACCGCTCAAGCTATATTCGCGAAACACCATATAAATCTCAATCAACATGAGACGACGTGCAGAGTGCAAGAATGGTAACTCTGGCATTTATACTTTTTGAGTTATTTCCCTTGGAACTTAGTCCATCACAAAATTGTGTTTCAATCATGTCCGTTCTATAACTTGAAAACCGCTCAAGCTATATTCGCGAAACTTCATATAAATATCAATCAACATATGACGACGTGCAGAGTGCAAGCATGGTAACTCTGGCATTTATACTTTTTGAGTTATTTCCCTTGGAACTTAGTCCATCACAAAATTGTGTTTCAATTGTGTCCGCTCTGTAACTTGAAAACTGCTCAAGCTTTATTCACGAAACTTTATACAAATATCAATCAACATGAGGTGATGTGCAGAGTGCACAAATGGTAACTCTGGCATTTATTCTTTTTGAGTTATTGCCCTTGGAACTTTGTCCATCACAAAATTGCGTCTCAGTCGAGTCCGTCTATAACTTTAAAACCATTCAAGCTATATTCATGAAAGTTCATACAAATATCAGTCAACATCAGACGACGTGCAGAATGCACTCTGGCGTTTATACTTTTTGAGTTATTTCCCTTGGAACTTTGTCCATCACAAAATTGCGTCTCAGTCGAGTCTGTCTATAACTTTAAAACCATTCAAGCTATATTCATGAAAGTTCATACAAATATCAATCAACATCAGACGACGTGCAAAATGCAAGAACCATAACTTTAGCATTTATACTATTTGAGTTATTTCCCTTAGAACTTTGTCAGTCACAAAATCGTGTCTCAGTTGTGTCTGCTCTATAACTTGAAAACCATTCAAGCTATATTCACGAAACTTCATACAAACACCAATCAACATTAGAAGAATTGCATAGTGCAAGAACCCTAACTCTTGCATTTATACTTCTTGAATTATTTCCCTTGGACCTTTGTCAGTCACAAAATCGTGTCTCAATCGCTTTTTTACTTGAAAACCGGACAAGCTATATTCACGAAACTTCATACAAATGTCAGTCAACACTAGACAACCTGCAGAGCACAGCATTTATACTATTTGAGTTATTTGCCTTGGACTTTTGTCATTCACAAAATCGTGTCTCAATCGTCTAAGCTCTATAACTTGAAAACCGTTTAAGCTATATTCGTGAAACTTCATACAAATATCAGTCAACATATAAATAGACGACGTGCAGAGCACTGTAACTCTTGCATTTATATTTTTTGACAAAAACTAATATGAATATCAGTCAACATTACATGACATGCAGAGCATAACAACTATATATAACTCTTGCATTTATACTTTTTACTTATTATGAATCCCTGCTTCAGGGTAGGGAAACATATTGTTTTTCCCTTGGCGTCTTAATGACTGATCCTTTTGACATCAAAAAGGGGGGAGACATCTGTTTTTTCGTAGGAAAACAATTCTAGTTTTCATTGCTGTCAGTGATCAAGCCTTTAGAATTTATTAAACAGTCTCATCCCTGCCGACGAGGGGCATTTTAGTTCATTCCACACCGTCCAATTGTGTTTCAAAATAGTTCACAGCATATTTACCAGTTGTGTTCAAAATAAACTATCATTGCAGAACAACTCTTAATTAACGTTTTTTTTTATTAACTGGGCTTACCATCTGATGGCATTCCACCCCACCACACACACAGCATTCCTAAATGCACACATACATACAGATTGCATTAAAGGCTGCCATGGCTACTGAAACAGATACTTCTTTTTTTCCTTACAGTATATTGTCAGACCATCAGTTTGGTCATTTCATTTTTGATTTGTGTCCTCTTAATAGATAAGGTTTCATTGCCCTGTAACGCCATCACTGTTTTATATGTCTTGCACATGAGGCTTCAAAACATTTGGTCAACTGAATCAGTGGTTAATGCTAAGCATGTGAGAGATTTTGAAAAGCTTAATGTTTGAATGCATATATGCGTCCTGTATTATCCCCACTTGCGCATGTCGTTGTGTAGCGGGCATTTAAATAGGTTCAACCTCCGTACTTATAATTCTCAGAGATTATAGCTATTTGTCTGGTCCAGTCCACATTCATCCCTATGCCTCTTAATTTTATCAAATGTATTTCATCCACTTTTATAAGCTCTAAATTACTTCAGTTCTTTTGTAAGTGCTATAAAATCTTTAACTAGCCCTAAAATCCCACTATACACTTCCTTTTGGGCAGCCATTGCCCATGAACATATAATCAGATGCTAAATCACAATTACCAATCACGAGTTGTTATCAGAAGATGTTGGTCAGCCTGAAAACACCCTATTCTCCGTGCATGCCGTTTACATTTTTCCCATTGAGCGTATGGAAGCAGCATCGTGTGAAAAATTGTGATAAATTACGTTGCTTACCTTCGGCATACATACTTTGCGCCTTGATGAGGTCAGATGTAAACATGTAACTTCTGGCGACGTCCCCCTTAAATTAGTCCTGTGGAAAACGTTGCAATGTCCTTATATTTTCATTTATGTGATGTAAGGAACGAAAAAAAAAGTTACCTTACTGGTAAATTATTGCTAATAAATATATGCTGTCAGGCAGATAGGAATAATAATTCACTCCAACTTCGCCTACATTAATATTGCGTAATATGACATTCATCAAAATGTGTTAATCAGCGATAAATCACGGGAAAGAAAAAACATTTCTTAAATAACATAATCAACAGTGTCATAATTTATCAATATCTTGTTTCTGTTTTACGCTGAAACTGTTTAGCGAACTGTCAGTCCGTTTTTGTGCAAAACGGTTGTATCCTGAGTAACAATTGTGTTGCACAAACAATACTGTGCTGTCTGAAATACGACCTTTTGACAAATGAGCTTTTTGAGATAAACACATAATAAATGATATTTATGCCCCCGCCATGAAATGGCGGAAGCACATATATATTTTACCCTGTCCGTGTGTGCGTATGTATATATGTGTGTGTTTACGTTTGTGTGTTACCGAAATCGTGTCCGATCCATAACTTTGGATTGCATGTCGGGATTCCAAAAATAGTTTTGCAAAAGTAATCAGTATGACAAGACGGTGTGTTTCAGGCATGAACAGGAGCGGCTGTAGCATAGTGGATAACACTCCAGACTACCAATCCAGGGGTCGCAAGTTCGATCCCCCGCTTCTCCGGTCTTTCGGATGAGACTTTAAACCGAGGTCCCGTCTCCATATGACCTCGTTGTTGGTGGGACGATAAACCCGAGTTCACTCACTCACTCACTCAGGCATGAACCATGTCGCTATCCCAAAGGTCAAGGTCATAGTCCGCACTTAAACTTTGTACATAGGCTATAATGAAATATTTTCGTGTCCGACCCATGACTTTAGACTACAGGGTGGGATCACAACATTATTTGGCACGAATGATCATCATGACAAGATGGTGTGTCGCGTGCAAGAATTACGTGTCTGTCTTAGAGGTCAAGGTAAAAGTCCGCACTTAAACTTTGTACATAGGTTATAATGAAATATGTTTGTGTCCGACCCATAACTTTGGACTGCATGGTGAAATTTAAAGATTATTTGGCACAAATGATCATCATGACAAAACAATGTGTTGCGTGCAAGAACCATGTCACTATCTTTAAGGCCAAGGTCACAGTCCGCATTTTAACTTTGTTGAAAGACTATAATGAAATATGTTCATGTTCTGTCCATAACTTTTTTTCTGCATATGTTTCGCATAGATAATTGTCATGACAAGACGGTTTGTCGTGTGCAAATACCATGCTGCTAACTTGAAAGTCAAGGTCACAGTCAGCACCTAAGCTTTGTGCATAGGCTGTAGTGAAATTTGTCCTGCATGATGGGATTTCAATATTATCTGGCATAAATTATTATCATGACAAGTTGATGTATCACACGTAAGAATCATATCGTTAGCTTAAAGGTCAAGGTCACAGTCTGCACTTAAACGTTATGCATAGGCTTCAGTTAAACGTCGTGTGTATGTTGTGTAAACTTTATATATAGGCTATAGTTACAACATTTTTGTGTCCGGCCTATAACTTAGTTTTGCAAAGTCGTTTTAATATTTCGTGTCTCTTGAGAAGAAATAAGAAGAATATGCAAAGACATTTGGAAAAAAATATAGTCTAAAAGGAATCTAAAAGGAATATAAGCCAAATTTGGCGAAATTGCATGACTCAATGAACATTCAGGCTTCGCTTAAGAATATTTTGGCCAGTTCTACCAGAAATAGATTAGAAAGTTACTTTAAAGTACTGGCGACGAACCAGAACTCAAAAGTACAACAATAAGCACCCGGTAATTACTAGGTTGGTAAAAAACACCCTTGGCTCCGACTTAAAATCCTTCTTTTGATTGGTGCTATAAATTTTTCCTGATTACAGTAGGATTTGCTGGCTGAGTTTATTGGCATTAGATTTTCAGTGTTGGCAGTTGTTTCTGATACTGATTTGTGTTCCATCTATATGTTTATTCTCAAATGCTTGAATAAAACTGCTGTGGAAGTAAGAATATCTAGCAATACACAGATATAAACTGTAAATATGCCTTTTATCTAGGTATATTATATTTAAAAGTCTTCAGCAGTTCCAAGATAATCAGTGGTTTTGAATATATGTGCTGTTCGAAAGCTAGTCCTTTTGAGCAATAAGTTCGACAGGTTCATATATGCACAATCCATCATGTCCCTCTTTCTGGCTCACAAATGACTTCTCCTTGGAAGCTAGTTTCAACATGATGATAGCTTGGGATAATACGAAATGACGTTGGGCGGGGTATTCGTGCCCCAATGGGCCATTGCTTCAGGCTCACAAAATATCAAATTGCCTTTGTGTAGTTTTTAGCTCACCTGTAAAGGTAAAAGTAAAAAGTATGCAAAGACCAGGGACTGAAACAATCAAAATCCAAATAAGCTTATAGTATAACCTTGGTCCGTCGACCGTCGGCGTCGTTGGCGCTCGCACTTTTACACATCTTTTACTCAAAAACAACTGAGCCGATCGAAGTTAAATTTCATATGCAGGCTACACAGGATGGGTGGGGGAACACAAATTTATATATTTGGGCCAGGCCACATGACCAAGGTGGCCGCCATGCCCATATTTGGTAAAAACCATAAAAATCTTCTTCTCCAGAATCACTAGACCGATTTCCTTGACACTTGGTATTTAGCATCTAAGACTGTAGTACTGCAATTTTTTTTATAAATAGTTACCCTGCGGTGACCTTGACTTATTTTATGGCAATGTCAAATTTGATCCCTTAGGCTTTTAAATGGGAAAACTGGAAAAAGTGCGTTTTACTGTTGCTCTGTGATATGGAAATGCAGTTAACTTCAACCCTATGAATACTAGAGGTCAAGGTTATTTAGGGAACTTGGCCAAAGGGCATATGTCTGTTGTGTGTCAACATTTTCAAAGGACTTCTACTATGAAACTACTGGGCCAATTTTGATTAAATTTCATACGCAGCCTTCAGGCAAAGTGGGAAAGAAAGTTTATAAGTTTGGTTTCGGTCACATCACCAAGACGGCCGCCAGGTCTATATATGTTAAATACACTTAAAAATCTTTTTCTCCAGAACCACTGGGCTGATTGCCTTGAAACTTGTTATGTAGCATCTAGGGCTCTAGTACTACATGTTTTTTATAAATGATGAGCTTGGGTTGACCTTGACATACTTTATGGAAAGGTAAAAAGACTTGGCCGCTTAGGCTTCTGAATTCGAAAAGCTGAAAAAAGTGCATTTTTCTGTTGCTATTGTGCTTTGTGATATGAAAATGCAGTCAACTTCAGTCCCTATGAACACTAGAGGTCAAGGTCATGTTGTGACCTTGGCCAAAGGTCATTTATCTGTTGTGTTTCAACATTTTCAAAGGACTTCTCCCCTTCAGGCAAAGTGGAAAATAAAGTTCATATATTTGGTCCAGGTCACATGACAAATGTAGTCGCCTTGCCCATATATAGCAAACTGCTTAAAAATCTTCTTTTCCGGAACTACTGGGCGGATTGCCTTGAAACTTGGTATGTAGCATTTGGGGCTCTAGTTCTACAAAGCACTACAAAGTTTAAATAAATGATGTTCTTGGGTTGACGTTGACCTATTTTTTTCGCAAGGTCCAATTTGGTCTCTCAGGCTTCTGAATAAAAAAGGCTGACAAAGTGCACTTTTGTTGCTATAATGCACTGTGATATGAAAATGCAATCAGCATCAACGCCTAAGAATTCAAGAGGTCAAGGCTATTTAGTGACCTTGGCCAAATGTCAATTGTACATTGTGTGTCAACATTTTCAAACCACTTTTCCGCTGAAACTACTGGGTCTATTTCAGTTAAATTTCACATGCAGCCTTCAGGCAAAGGGGGGAATAAAGTTTATATATTTAGTCTAAGTCACATGACCAAAATGGCCGCCATGAGCAAAAAGCTGAAAAATCTTCTCCGGAATTACTGGGAGAATTGCCTTGAAACTTAGTATGTAGCATCTGGGGCTCTACTACTACAGAGTTCTAAAACGGATATATAAATGATGACCTTGGGTAGACGTTTACCTATTTTTCCGCAAAGTCAAATTTGTTCTCTGAGGTTTATGAATGAGAAAAGCTGACAAAGTGCATTTTTAGCTCACCTGAGCCGAAAGGTGAGCTTTTAGTATGGCAATGCTTCGTAGTCCGTCCGTCCGTCGTACCTCGTCCGTCGTCCGTCCGTCCACCATTTTTCTCCAAAACCGCTGGGCCGATCAAAGCCAAATTTTATATGGAGCCTCCATGGGTTGGGGGAACGAAAGTTTGTTCGGGTATCTGGGTCACATGACCAAGATGGCCGCCACGCCCTTATATGGTAAAAACCCTTCAAAAATCTTCTTCTCCAGAACCAAAAGGCCTATGACCCTGATACTTGGTATGTAGTATCGGGCATGCGGGCCCTTCATAGTTTATACAATCATGACCTTGCGTTGACCTTGACCTAATTTACGGCATGGTCAACTTTGGTACGTCAGGCTTTTATATGGGAAAACGCTCAAACAGTGGATTTCTCAGAAATTATTTAAGTCTAAAGTACAATACTTGGTATACATGGTCGACTAAATGACCAGATGAAGATATTTTGTCACTAAAGGTCAAGGTCATTCCGTCGGACCATCCGTCGTCAAGATTTTCAAACATCTTCTCCTCTGAAACCACTGGGCCGATTAAAGCCAAATTTCATATGGAGTCTCAGTGGGATGGGGGAATGAAAGTTTGTTTCCGGGGTCTGGGTCACATGACCAAGATGGCCGCCACGCCCATATATGGTAAAAACCCTTCAAAAATCTTCTTCTCCAGACCCAAAAGGCCTATGACCTTTGTACAAATCATGACCTTGCGTTGACCTTGACCTAATTTACGGCATGGTCAACTTTGGTACATTAGGCTTTTATATGGAAAACGCTTAAACAGTGGATTTCTCAGAAACTATTTAAGTCTAAGGTATAATACTTGGTATACATGGTCGACTAAATGACCAGATGAAGATATAATGTCACTTAAGGTCAAGGTCATTCCGTCGGACCATCCGTCGCTTAGATTTTCAAACATCTTCTCCTCTGAAACCACTGGGCCGATTAGAGCCAAATTTCATATGGAGTCTCAGTGGGATGAAAGAACGAAAATGAGTACCCGGGGTCTGGGTCGCATGACCAAGATGGCTGCCATGCCCATATATGGTAAAAACCCTTCAAAAATCTTCTTCTCAAGAAACAAAAGGCCTATGACCTTGAAACTTGGTATGTAGCATTGGTCATACGGGCCCATCATAGTTTATACAATTGATGACCTTGCATTGACCTTGACCTAATCTACGCCATGGTCAACTTTGGTACGTTAGGCTTTTATATGGGAAAACGCTTAAAAAAGTGGATTTCTCAGAAACTATTTAAGTCTAAGGTACAATACTTGGTATACATGGTCGACTAAATGACCAGATGCAGATATTATGTCACTAAAGGTCAAGGTCATTTCGTCGGACCACCCATCCGTCGTCAAGATTTTCAAACATCTTCTCCTCTGAAACCACTGGTCTGATTGAAGCCAAATTTCATATGGAGTCTTAGTGGGATAGGGGAATGAAAGTTTATACCCGGGGTCTGGGTCACATGACCAAGATGGCCTATATGCCCATATATGGTAAAAACCCTTCAAAAATCTTCTTCTCGAGAACCAAAACGCCTATGACCTTGAAACTTGGTATGTATTATTGGGCATGCGGGCCAAACATAGTTTGTACAAATGATGACCTTGCATTGACCTTGACCTCATTTACGGCATGGTCAACTTTGGTACATTAGGCTTTTATACGGAAAAACGCTTAAACAGTGGATTTCTCTGAAACTGTTTAAGTCTAAGGTACAATATGTTGCATACTTGGTCAAACAAATGACCAGATGAAGATATCATGTCTTTAAAGGTCAAGGTCATTCTGTCAGACCATCCGTCGTCAAGATTTTCAAACATCTTCTCCTCTGAAACCACTGGGAAGATTAAAGCCAAATTTCATTTGCAGTCTCAGTGGGATGGGGGAACGAAATTTGTACCCGGGGTCAGGATGACATGACCAAGATGGCCGCCATGCCCATATATGGTAAAATCCCTTCAAAAATCTTCTTCTCGAGAACCAAAAGGCCTATGACCTTGATACTTGGTATGTAGTATCGGGCATGCGGGCCCATCATAGTTTGTACAAATCATGACCTTGCGTTGACCTTGACTTAATTTACGGCATGGTCAACTTTGGTATGTTAGGCTTTCATACGGGAAAACGCTTATATAGTGGATTTCTCAGGAACTATTTAAGTCTAAGGTACAATATGTGGTATATATGGTCAACTAAATGACCAGATGAAGATATTATGTCACTGAAGGTCAAGATCATTTTGTCGGTCTGTCCGTCATCAAGATTTTCAAACATCTTCTCCTCTGAGACCACTAGGGAGATTGAAGCCAAATTTCATATGGTGTCTCAGTGGGATAGGGGAACGAAAGTTTATACCCGGGGTCTGGGTGACATGACCAAGATGTCCGCCATGCCCATATATGGTAGAAACCCTTCGGAACTCTTCACCTCTAGAACCAAAAGGCCTATGACCTTGAAACTTGGTATGTAGCATCGGGCATGCGGGCCCATCATAGTTTATACAAATGATGACCTTGCATTGACCTTGATCTAATTTACGACATGGTCAGCTTTGGTTTGTTAGGCCTTTATATGGGAAAACTTTTTGTCACTGAAGGTCAAGGTCATTTAATCGGTCTGTCAATCATCAAGATTTTCAAAACATCTTCTCCTCTGAAACCACTGGTCTGATTGAAGCAAAATTTCATATGGAGTCTAAGTGTGATCAGGAAATAAAAGTTTGTTCTCGGGGTCTTGACCAAGATGGCCGCCATGCCCGTATATGGTAAAAATCCTTCAAAATCTTCTTCTCCAGAACCAAAAGGCGTATGACCTTGAAACTTGGTATGTAGCTTTGGGCACTCAAGCCCATCATAGTTTATACAAATGATCGTGCGTTTACCTTGACCTAATTTATGACACTGTCAACTTTGGTACATTATGTAGGCTTTATATGGGAAAATGCTTAAACAGTGGATTTTTCAGAAACTATTTAAGTCTAAGGTGCAATATTTGGTTATATGGTTGACTAAATGACCAGATGAAGATATTTTGTTGTTAAAGGTCAAGGTCATTCTTTGTCTTTTGTATATGGTCATTGAGATTGTGTCACCCGTCAACATTTTCAAACATCTTCTCAGAGGCACTATGATCAATTGAAGCCATATTACATATGGAGCTTCACCGGTTTAAAGGTACCATAGTTTGTTCAGATGGTCTTGGTCACTTGACCAAGATGGCCACCATGCCCATATATGGTAAAAACTCTTCAAACGTCTTTTTCTCGAGAACCGAAAGGCCTATAACCTTGAAACTTGGTACCGGTATGCAGCATTGGGCACTCAGACCCATCATAGTTTATTCAAATGATTACTATATTTCATATGGAGCTTTAATACTGGGTCGAAGGAACCAAAGTTTGTTCAGATGGTCATGGTCACATGAACATGGGGGCCGCCACACCCATATATGATAAAAACCCTTCAGAAATCTTTGTCCAGAAACAAAGGCCCAGTGACCTTGTGGCTTGGTATATAGAATTGGGACTCAACATTAATCCTCAAGGGAGCGGGGTTATCTGCCCCTGCCCTGGTGCTATATACATGTATAAAAGCATTAAAATATATACCAGGACCAAGTGTCAGGTGAGCTACAGGACCATTGGTCCTCTGGTTGTTGTTATAATGCACTGTGATATAAAAATGTCGTCAACTTCAACCCCTAAGAATTCTAGAGCTCAAGGTTATTTAGTGACCTTGGTCAAAGGTTAATTGTCCATTGTGTGTCAACATGTTCAAAGGGCTTCTTCTCTGAAACTACTGGGCTAATTCAGTTAAATTTTATATGCAGCCATCAGGCAAAGGGGAGAAGTGCCCAGGTCACATGACCGAGATTGCCACCGTGCCTATTGCTTTGAGACTTTGTATATAGCATCTTGGACTCTAGAACAACAAAAAACAACAAAACTATTACCTTGGATTGATCTTGGTCTATTTTTGCGGCAAGTTCAATTTTTCTCTGTAAGGCTTTTGAATGGGAAAAGCTGAAAAAGTGCATTTTTCCGTTGCTATTAGACTCTGTGATATGGAAATGCCGTTGGCAGGCATAAAATCTCAGATGCATTTGACATTAGACCGTATTGTACAATTTGCCTTAGAGTAACATACCCTAAAGTACTAAGGCTAATTGACTCAGGCGAGGAACAGGACCAATGGTCTTCTTGTTATCTAACTTACGGGAACAGTCGCGCAGTAGATTATTACATTACTTTTAGCTTCTTTACCATTGATTGGACTATTACTCTTTTTTCGATGCGAGGGTATCCGTATTTCCGGAAAGAAATCTCGTGTTATGATGATTGTACTTATACAAACAATAAGTGCGATAGATATGCATTTTTATATTAAACTTCTTCAATGTCGCTAAACTCCAGATATCTGAAACTAGCAGGTAATGGTCAAGTCCCGACAGCCTCAGATATCATGTAGGAGACGGGCACATACGAGTATAAACTCGTATTCAATGCAAATATCATTTGTTGAATTCATGACATATGTATTACATAATTGCTTTCTTGTAGGTTACAAAAGAAGGCGATACTCTTATAATCGAGTTCCCAACCGACAAGCCTCAAGCTGTCCTAACTTTAATATTTGAACCGGAAGATGAAGTTTCACCGATGGTTGTCGAAGATATAGTTCCAGGTGATGACGACACCAATTTCAAAGTTACGGAAGGACTAGACAAAGTAACAGACGATGATCCTGTTCCTATTGCGAATGGTGAGCTGGCTGTATCAGTACTGAAACCTGACGAAATTAAAACCCTTCTGAATGAAATTAGCATACGAACCACTAAGACGCAAAATGTGACAATGACTCTTGATAATGGAGAAAAGTTTTCGGTAAGTAAATGTGTTATTGATAAAGGTCAGTGAATATTTAAAAAACTTCCTAAATTGAATATGACTTTGCTGGGAGGAAATCGGCTACGAAGCGCAAAACTATGGTACCTGCGTTTTGCAAATTGTTCAGGAGAAGGAACAAAACTGTTTCATTTTTAACTTTCAAGGCAGGTTAAACAACAGTCATGTATTTTTTTAAGTAATATTATCATTTTAGACCATTCTAAAACTTTCAGAATCAACATATTTCCCCAAAAGTCAAACTCACTTACCAACGTTTTGCGCCAAAATGATTTTCAGCCAAGCACATTTTATGAGAGCAAAACTATTGTTAGAGCAGATAATTTGCAGTTACAATAGTTTTACGCTCAGCCATGAAATGGTGAATATTTTTGTCGTCAAATGTGAATAATTTAGTCTTAAATGCTGATTTTTGTATGCAAATGTAAACAGCAAAAAGAAACATAATTAGATGAAAACAACAAGGATTTTGATAAAAGTGTAGTTACCATAGTTATGCGCTCAGCAAACGAAATATAGAACTGAGCTCAGTATTTTGAAGTGCCATTTTTGAACAACTGTGTCAAGTTCGATGTCAGAGTACTACGGATGAGAACAGAAATGGGCTAACATGTTTCCAGGATTACCGTCATCGAAATAGTTTGTTGTTGTTTTGTTTTCTTTCTTCGACGCATTTTGAGTATGATGTACAGAATTATATATTTAGTTAACTGTTGCATGCTTTCTTGTAGGAACATTTATTGGTGAACTGAAAAGACAAGTACGCAATATTGATATATTTCAATCAATTGCCTGGTTTCATTACAGACTGAACCAGATGGAAATGGAGTCGTAAAATTTACGTTCCCAGAAGGAAAAGAGTTCGAGTCTCTAAAGTTGGAATTTGTGCCGGAATCGCCATTTGAAACACCAACAGGATCAAACTTACAAATCAAAGCTTGTCCCAAACCTAAAGGTGATATTTATCTCTATTTACAAGTTTTGACTGATAGAGTTTACGAATTTCAGACGCAAAGTTAAAAAATTTGGCGTTTTTACTATTCAGTCAAGGTTCACGCAAGAAAATGCAGATACCTACTCAACGCTCATTTAACAACTTTTTTCACAAAGTACAGTAGTTTTCCTTACAGTTCCGAACAAAATCGTTTTTGCTTTTAAATAAGCGTTTGCCTAGAATATTGAGGAGATATGTGCACTTTATAGCACGAAAATTGATTGGGTATTAAGAAAAAATATTATCTATTTTCATACGTTTTTGCCGGATACTGGCAGGAAAATTCATTGAACTCTGTCATATAAACCACGTGATTATCCATCTTCTTAAATATACTTTGTGAAGCCGCTTAAATATTTAAAAATTTAGACCCCAACTTTCCTATGGTAGTCTTGCTACTGTTGTTTCCGGAGCAGTTTTTTCTGTTTCATAAACTCCTTATGCCCCTCGAAAACAGGGTTTGTTGGGGGTTTACTATTTTTACGCTGTCAGTTCCTTCGACTGTTCGTCAGTCTGAAGTTTTTACTTCGAATTCTCACAAATTTGGTACATGGCTGCAGTGAAAAATTTTATTCTTAATTGTCGGAAGAGATTTATAGCTGAGTTGTGTCCCTTTGTATTATTGTTATGAAGTCATGTCATCACAACTGATCCTAGACCGCATGACAGATTCCCTTGTATAAAATCTATGAAAACATATTGGTATGAAGACGTAAGCGTTTAATCCTTGCCCGTTCTTTCGTAATTTATGACCCTTTCATAGCCCACTTGAGAAAAAGTTTCAAGTGAGCATATACTCATCTATCGTCCACAATTGTTACGATGTTATCTTTACTATTCATAGAGTTCAAAACATGATAGCAAAAACGCCTATTTATACCTATAGCGGAGTCAATTTATTGCCACTTATTGCTCATGAGTATTGGAGCAGAATGTATACTTATATATGAGCCGCGACACGAGAAAACCAACAAAGTGGTTGTGCGCCAAGCGCAGACTCAGATCAGCCTGGGCATTCGCCCAGTCTGATCAGAGTCTTCGCTGTCCGCATGTCGGTAGCTTAGACCTTAGCTACCCTTTGAGCACTTCACGAAGAGTCTGGCCAAACTGGACGGATGTCAAGGCTGATCTGAGTCTGCACTGGGCGCACAGCCACATTGTTGGTTTTCACGTGTCGCGCCGGGCCGCGTAGCGCAATCGGTAGGGCACCTGACTCATAAGTCAGAGGTCCTGGGTTCGAAACACGGTCTGGCCACATACTTTCGTTTCTCCTCCCGCTGATTCAAGAAGGGCAGTTGTCACTTACTGGCGAAAGTATGTGCACTTAGTACTGGTTAACCGCTAAGGAGGTCTAAGCCTGCCCAGGAATAGTGTGGTTAGGTTACCTGACCGTCCCGACATGACCATAACTGTTACCGTGGACGTTAAGCATCAAATCAATCAATCAATCAATCAATGCTCGTGTCGCGCCTCAAGTATTATTGTTTTTATTTTGCATACATAAGTGTTGCCAGTCGTCTTCAGAGATCGCTACCGAAGGTTCCGCTTTGTATTATTCTTGCAAGCAAAGTGCTAAAGTGAGTAAGAAATGAACTTTGTCAGCACAACAGTGGCAGCAGAAACAGGGTCGACAGTTTATACAATGTCATCTATGGTGTCCTCATAGCTTTGCAAGTTCAAGGAATAGAATAGAATTAATCTGAAGTGAGTTATTCGGGAATCATGACCCCCATGCTATGAATATCAAAACATACATGTATTTCTGTTTTTTTCAGTACATATATGAAAACTCTTAAGAGTTAAACTTTATATGGAAGTGACCTCTTTAGTTATTTAACCGTATATCAGATATGCATTATTTATACTTTCAAGGTACAACAACTCCTCTACCAACAACTACGCCGACCCCAACAACATCTCCTCCTACTACCACACCAAAAGGTAAGTTACGTTCTCCTCGAAGTCGCAGTCCAATTGAACAAATAAGCTGCGACACGACAAAGTCAACAAAGTGGCATGTTCGCCAAGCGAAGGTTCTGCTCAGTCTTTGCATCCACCCAGTCTGATAAGACTCTTTGCTGTCGGCATAGAGGTAGCTCGGACCCTTAGGTACACTGTTAGTGCACAACGAAGACTTCGACTACACTGAACGGATGCCCAGCCTGATCTGAGTCTTTGTTAGCGCACATGCCGCTTTGTTGGTTTTGTCATGTTGCGGCTCATTAAATTTTAGCTCACCTGAGCCGAAGGCTCCGGGGGAGCTCATAGGATAGGCAGGCTCCATCGTCCATCGTCGACGTTGTCTGAAACCGCTGGGCCGATTGTAACCAATAGTCATATGTAGCTTCCAGGGGTCTTAGGAACGAAAAATTATTCAAGAGACCCTGGTCTCATGACCAACATGGCCGCCAGGCCAATATATGGTAAAAACCTTAAAAATCTTCCCCAGAACCAATAGGCCGATGGCTTTGAAACTTGGTATGTAGCATTGAGGACGCAAGTACTACCAGAACACTTCAAATTATGACATTGGGTTGACCTTGATCTTTTTTTATCGTAAGGTCGAATTTGTTTTCTAGTGCTTTTAAATGGCAAAATGCTAGAACATAAGATGTCTTGAACACTGTCGAAGATTTGGGCTTAAAATTGGTAAATACATGTACAGTCATCTTAATGAGTACATGAAGATTTATAAGTACAAGAGTTCAAGGACATTCTTTGACCTTTGACCCAGAACTCTCATATTTTGACAATTTCAAACAATCACCTTAAAAGCCACTGGGCCAATTGATACCAAATTTCATATACAGCCTCTAGGGGTTAAGGGAACGAAAATTTATTCATACTATCCAGGTAACATGACCAACATGCCGCCACAGCCTAATATGGTAAACATCATTAAAAATCTTTTACTCCAGAACCAATTGGCCGATGGCCTTAAATTTGGTATGTAGCATAGAGCACTCGAGTATTATCAAGATTGTACAAGTTATGACCTTTGGTTGACTTTGACCTTTTTTTACGGCGAGATCAAATAGGGGAAAATGCTCGAACATATTATTTCCTGGAAGGTTTTGTTGAATAAGGCCTAAACATTGGTATATGCAGTCATCTTAATGAGCACATGAAGATTTGTGGGTACAAGAGGTTAAGGTCATCGTTTGACTTTTGACCCAGAACTCTCATATTTTGAAAATTACAAACAATCTCGCTAAAAACTTCTTGGCCAGTTGTAACCAAATTTCATCTAGAGCCATCAGGGGTTGAGGGAATGAAAATTTGTTCAAACGGTCCAGGTCACATGACCAACATGGCTGCCATGCCCATATATGGTAATAACCTTAAAACAACTTCTTCTCAAGAACCGATTGACTGATTGCCTTGAAACTTGGAATGTAGCATTGTGTACTGGAGTACTATCAAGTTTTTTCAAATGATGACCTTGGGTTGGCCTTGACCAATTTTTACGGCAATGTCAAATATGAGAAAATGCTAGAACATAAGATTTCATGGAAAGTTTTGAATATTAAGGCCTGAAATTTGATAAATACAGTCATCTTAATGAGTACATGAAGAGTCATGAATACAAGAGGTCAAGGTCATTTTTTGACCTTTGACCCTGAATTCTTATAGTTTGACAATTTCAAACTTCTTCTTAAAAGCTACTGAGCCAATTGTAACCAAAAATCATATGGACCCTTCTGGGGTAGAGGGAATGAAAATTTCTACAAATGGTCTGGATCACATGATCAACATAACCCCCATGCCCATATATGGTAAAAACCTTTAAAAATCTTCTTCTCCAGTACCAATACACAGTTCCGAGAATGGCTGCTAAGCTCCGCCTGCTTAGTTACTGTTACTACGTCTCACAAGCCTACACAAAGATGGCGGAAAAATAAATGACAAATGCAAGTGCCTGTTAAATGTTGGCGATCTATGGCGAAGAATCAGCCTCCTCATGGCCTACACATGGCAGTTGGCGCATCCTGCATTTCCGATGCGTTCTGTTCTTGCAAAGCAGGGTAAATTTATTAAAAGTGGTGTTAGTTTGTTTTCTTTCAACAGGTATACATCCCTTCGTTAACTGAAAGGTAAGATCACGGACTTATGTTGGTATTGACCACGTGCGATTTGTTTGTGAGACTATGTCACGTGCTAAAGTGTCGTTGCATTGGCCAGGTATACGATATCATGTGATTTTGTGTGACATTCTGGGTGTGGCTCGGAACTGTGTATTGACCGATGGCCTTGAAACTTTTTTGTGAATATTTTTACAAAGGCGCGCGCACACGCAGGATATTACATAAGCACGTCTTGGCTTCGCAAAGTCGCGCTAAAAGGGTGCTTATCATACAGACTTTCATTGATTTTTATTTATATTTTTATTTTTTTATTCTTTTATATGAGTTTTAATGTCCTATCAAAGTATTTGGCTTTTTTAAGCCAATCCTTTAGCAAAGATAGGCAAACCCCGGGGAAAGACACTCATGACCTTTCATGAGCAGAATTCAGTTTTTGCTTCTAATTAGCGGCCGAGGCTAGAACTTTTAGAAGTAGTGGACTTAATTAAGAGTCAGCGCTCTTAACCACTATGCCACTGTGGCTTAATAACCTAACTTGGTGAAATACGAAGTCATCATCCTCATACAAACGACATTACTTATAAAGTGTTGAATTTTATAACTTCCATTGCACTGTTGCGAAAGCCTCACACTATTGTAATTTTAAACATTTTTTCACACAGTGCAACTCAATAGGCTGTAGCCGAATTTCAGATTGTGCCAACGGGGACAAAACATTATAGACATATTAGTAAAAGATTGAAGGAATAAAACTTAAAGACGTGTATCTTGTTTATTGGTTGTCATTATCCTATAATGCAACAATCCAGGGCATTGCTATTACATCAAAGGAAATACCCCGTCTCCCATAGGTAATGACATAACAGGGTCGTAAAACCACTATAGAGTGCTACCACTTTTGGGCTACTTTAGGTATGTCTTTAAGCTACGCCATATTTTATTATTCTTTCATCTTGCAAACAAGCTTACTTTATCAGCTCGCTTGGATCCTAGATTATATGGATGTGATTGTATGTTTCAGGTTAAGAATGCGCTTTGATAGTTTTATATAAAAGTAATAATTTGCTTTCTTATGCATTTATAAAGAAAACATAAATGACAGTAGACTTGCTGTGGTCTAGATCTGAGGTGAGTTTTACGAGACTACTGGTCCTTTATTTTAGAACTGGCCGTTTCTTCCGTAATAGGTGAGAATAATTGTGCTGTATCATATTTACAGAATGCTTATATCTGCCTCTAATGAATGCTGTTACAACCAGTGCACCACCAATGACTGCTGCAAGAGTGGACATTGACAAAGACTTGCCATTGACAAGAGTTGTGGTAGATACACCTGAAGATATTGATGAAGTAGTTGTAATTACACCTGAAAAAGTCACCCGAAAGGTATGTGGGGTTGTAGTTGTGTAATGTAAAACGTATTTATATTTAAAGCTAGTGTGATGGCCGTATTTGTAAGAACATTCGTCAAGAATGTACAGTCTGTACAGCGATGATTTTTTATCGCTTTGGCCATATAGTACAAGGAATTAGCTATATTTCGGTCCCTTACGGCGTATTTTGGAACTTTTCGGCGTGCGTTGAAGGAGCTAGATGGTTGAGGGTCCTTATCACGCCATAATTACAGTAATTTCGATGACGTCAAAATTGATACATATATAAAACTAACTGTACAAATGTATATTGCTTCTTAAACGCTTACCGAGAATAGTATAAAATTGCAGAAACAACTTTTATATGCAGTTGAAGATTTTTACAGTGGTAGAACATAATAAGGCTAGTATACCTTCGCTGCCGTTGAATTCCCATTGATCCATTGTCTATAGTTTTTTTTTTATATTTTTTACAGTATTTTCAAGAAGGATCGAAGTTTAAGACAACAAGAATTTCAGTGCAACTAATGCCCTGCTTAAATTTTGAAGTTTTTGAATTCTCTGAGATTGAGGCATTTTTCTGGATGTCTACAAAATTTCATAAGTTTGAGTTTAAAATAATCATTTCAAACGAGTCGCCTTGTAAGACATTATGCGTCATAGACAAAATGGTCGTTTTGATTTTGGTTTAGGGATATTTTACACTTTTTACTTGTTCTGAAAAATTTGCATTAAAATTTTATTACCAAAGTACCAAACCTCGGCCCTCTTTATAAAATGACAATAAAGTTGAAAATTTCTTGTCTTTGTTGATCAAAAGTAAATGAATCTCAAAGTGCGGATGTGTTGCACTGTCGTCTATACAAATAGTTTTAGATGCTCCTTCAAAAATTTGAGTACTGTACTTAGAATATTAAGTTTACCAACAAATGATATTACGTTGTAAGACTATACAGAGGTGAGGGTGTATGCATAAATTTGCGACTAATTTGCATGCTTGGCATCGGAAAGATTGGGAATTATTGAACGAAAAGCAAATTTATTTTTTCTAACGCATGCATGTAGTATAAATATGGATATGAAAATATTGTTTACAGCGGCAGATGGACAGAGATGAGATTATGGCAAGAGCAGCCTTACAGTCAAAAGCTTCTGCTTATACCTGTAATGGCTTAATGGCTGCCGAGGTCTGTAAACTCTTACCTGTAATGTTTTTTATAGTTTACTGATTGATTGCAGAATGTAACTGGACCTTAAACAGAATTCAATCCATTTGATGACCTTCCGAGCAAACCTAAAGATTTGGTAGTGGTTTTAATTGGAACTCTTACCTGGAATGTTTTTTATAATTTACTGTTTGATTACAGAATGTAATTGGACCTAAAACAGAATTCAATCCATCTGATGACCTTCCGAGCAAACCTAAAGATTTGGTAGTGGTTTTAATTGGAAAGAGTGGAGTTCCGGTTAAAGTAACTGTCAATGATAAGGATTCTGACGAACCTACCAGCGATGTAATTGAGGAATATGTATTTCCAACACAGACTGAAGCTGTAATTGTGCAGTTGAAGAAACCAGAAAATACTGTGAAAATACCTGTTAAAAACGTTGAAAATGCAACAGTTGTTAACCAGCCTGAAGCAGTGGTAAGTGTGACATCATTTTTATCATGCTCTGTTGTAAGCAACACGATGTATGTCCTGTCCTAGTCCTGACGTTTCTATTTCAGCTATAAGAGTTCTGGATTTTTTATGTTTCTTTAAAACATAGTGCGGGTCGTATATTTGGACCATTTGAGATCAAAGTGCACATTGTGGGACGTTGGAAATCAGATTTTAAAAAAAGAAAAAATATGATTAAAATATATAAGGCATTCCACACCGTCCAATTGTGTTTCAAAATAGTTCACAGCATATTTACCAGTTGTGTTCAAAATAAACTATCATTGCAGAACAACTCTTAATTAACGTTTTTTTTTATTAATTGGGCTTACCATCTGATGGCATTCCACCCCAACACACACACAGCATTCCTAAATGCACACATACATACAGATTGCATTAAAGGCTGCCATGGCTACTGAAACAGATACTTCTTTTTTTCCTTACAGTATATTGTCAGACCATCAGTTTGGTCATTTCATTTTTGTTTTGTGTCCTCTTAATAGATAAGGTTTCATCGCCCTGTAACGCCATCACTGTTTTATATGTCTTGCACATGAGGCTTCAAAACATTTGGTCAACTGAATCAGTGGTTAATGCTAAGCATGTGAGAGATTTTGAAAAGCTTAATGTTTGAATGCATATATGCGTCCTGTATTATCCCCACTTGCGCATGTCGTTGTGTAGCGGGCATTTAAATAGGTTCAACCTCCGTACTTATAATTCTCAGAGATTATAGCTACTTGTCTGGTCCAGTCCACATTCATCCCTATGCCTCTTAATTTTATCAAATGTATTTCATCCACTTTTATAAGCTCTAAATGACTTCAGTTCTTTTGTAAGTGCTATAAAATCTTAAACTAGCCCTAAAATCCCACTATACACTTCCTTTTGGGCAGCCATTGCCCATGAACATATAATCAGATGCTAACTCACAATTACCAATCACGAGTTGTTATCAGAAGATGTTGGTCAGCCTGAAAACACCCTATTCTCCGTGCATGCCGTTTACATTTTTCCCATTGAGCGTATGGAAGCAGCATCGTGTGAAAAATTGTGATAAATTACGTTGCTTACCTTCGGCATACATACTTTGCCTCTTGATGAGGTCAGATGTAAACGTGTAACTTCTGGCGACGTCCCCCTTAAATTAGTCCTGTGGAAAACGTTGCAATGTCCTTATATTTTCATTTATGTGATGTAAGGAACGAAAAAAAAGTTACCTTACTGGTAAATTATTGCTAATAAATATATGCTGTCGGGCAGATAGGAATAATAATTCACTCCAACTTCGCCTACATTAATATTGCGTAATATGACATTCATCAAAATGTGTTAATCAGCGATAAATCACGGGAAAGAAAAAACATTTCTTAAATAACATAATCAACAGTGTCATAATTTACCAATATCTTGTTTCTGTTTTACGCTGAAACTGTTTAGCGAACTGTCAGTCCGTTTTTGTGCAAAACGGTTGTATCCTGAGTAACAATTGTGTTGCACAAACAATACTGTGCTGTCTGAAATACAACCTTTTGACAAATGAGCTTTTTGAGATAAACACATAATAAATGATATTTATGCCCCCGCCATGAAATGGCGGAAGCACATATATATTTTATCCTGTCCGTGTGTGCGTATGTATATATGTGTGTGTTTACGTTTGTGTGTTACCGAAATCGTGTCCGATCCATAACTTTGGATTGCATGTCGGGATTCCAAAAATAGTTTTGCAAAAGTAATCAGTATGACAAGACGGTGTGTTTCAGGCATGAACAGGAGCGGCTGTAGCGTAGTGGATAACACTCCAGACTACCAATCCAGGGGTCGCAAGTTCGATCCCCCGCTTCTCCGGTCTTTCGGATGAGACTTTAAACCGAGGTCCCGTCTCCATATGACCTCGTTGTTGGTGGGACGATAAACCCGAGTTCACTCACTCACTCACTCAGGCATGAACCATGTCGCTATCCCAAAGGTCAAGGTCATAGTCCGCACTTAAACTTTGTACATAGGCTATAATGAAATATTTTCGTGTCCGACCCATGACTTTAGACTACAGGGTGGGATCACAACATTATTTGGCACGAATGATCATCATGACAAGATGGTGTGTCGCGTGCAAGAATTACGTGTCTGTCTTAGAGGTCAAGGTAAAAGTCCGCACTTAAACTTTGTACATAGGTTATAATGAAATATGTTTGTGTCCGACCCATAACTTTGGACTGCATGGTGAAATTTAAAGATTATTTGGCACAAATGATCATCATGACAAAACAATGTGTTGCGTGCAAGAACCATGTCACTATCTTTAAGGCCAAGGTCACAGTCCGCATTTTAACTTTGTTGAAAGACTATAATGAAATATGTTCATGTTCTGTCCATACCTTTTTCCTGCATATGTTTCGCATAGATAATTGTCATGACAAGACGGTTTGTCGTGTGCAAATACCATGCTGCTAACTTGAAAGTCAAGGTCACAGTCAGCACCTAAGCTTTGTGCATAGGCTGTAGTGAAATTTGTCCTGCATGATGGGATTTCAATATTATCTGGCATAAATTATTATCATGACAAGTTGATGTATCACACGTAAGAATCATATCGTTAGCTTAAAGGTCAAGGCCACAGTCTGCATTTAAACGTTATGCATAGGCTTCAGTTAAACATGTTTATGTCCTGTCGTGTGTATGTTGTGTAAACTTTATATATAGGCTATAGTTAAAACATTTTTGTGTCCGGCCTATAACTTAGTTTTGCAAAGTCGTTTTAATATTTCGTGTCTCTTGATTTGCCGTTTATATTGTACAAGTCTGCCTCTATGAACCTAGTTATTCTACAACTGCCAGTAACTTAATTCAAATGCCATCTTACTCAAGGCACTAGGGGGCATCCGTGTCCTATGGACACATTTCTAGTTTCATTTTATCTCATAATCTATTAAGAAGAAATAAGAAGAATATGCAAAGACATTTGGAAAAAAATATAGTCTAAAAGGAATCTAAAAGGAATATAAGCCAAATTTGGCGAAATTGCATGACTCAATGAACATTCAGGCTTCGCTTAAGAATATTTTGGCCAGTTCTACCAGAAATAGATTAGAAAGTTACTTTAAAGTACTGGCGACGAACCAGAACTCAAAAGTACAACAATAAGCACCCGGTAATTTCTAGGTTGGTAAAAAACACCCTTGGCTCCGACTTAAAATCCTTCTTTTGTTTGGTGCTTTAAATTTTTCCTGATTACAGTAGGATTTGCTGGCTGAGTTTATTGGCATTAGATTTTCAGTGTTGGCAGTTGTTTCTGATACTGATTTGTGTTCCATCTATATGTTTATTCTCAAATGCTTGAATAAAACTGCTGTGGAAGTAAGAATATCTAGCAATACACAGATATAAACTGTAAATATGCCATTTATCTAGGTATATTATATTTAAAAGTCTTCAGCAGTTCCAAGATCATCAGTGGTTTTGAATATATGTGCTGTTCGAAAGCTAGTCCTTTTGAGCAATAAGTTCGACAGGTTCATATATGCACAATCCATCCTGTCCCTCTTTCTGGCTCACAAATGACTTCTCCTTGGAAGCTAGTTTCAACATGATGATAGCTTGGGATAATACGAAATGACGTTGGGCGGGGTATTCGTGCCCCAATGGGCCATTGCTTCAGGCTCACAAAATATCAAATTGCCTTTGTGTAGTTTTTAGCTCACCTGTAAAGGTAAGCTTATAGTATAACCTTGGTCCGTCGACCGTCGGCGTCGTTGGCGCTCGCACTTTTACACATCTTTTACTCAAAAACAACTGAGCCGATCGAAGTTAAATTTCATATGCAGGCTACACAGGATGGGTGGGGGAACACAAATTTATATATTTGGGCCAGGCCACATGACCAAGGTGGCCGCCATGCCCATATTTGGTAAAAACCATAAAAATCTTCTTCTCCAGAATCACTAGACCGATTTCCTTGACACTTGGTATTTAGCATCTAAGACTGTAGTACTGCAATTTTTTTATAAATAGTGACCCTGCGGTGACCTTGACTTATTTTATGGCAAGGTCAAATTTGATCCCTTAGGCTTTTAAATGGGAAAACTGGAAAAAGTGCGTTTTACTGTTGCTCTGTGATATGGAAATGCAGTTAACTTCAACCCTATGAATACTAGAGGTCAAGGTTATTAAGGGAACTTGGCCAAAGGGCATATGTCTGTTGTGTGTCAACATTTTCAAAGGACTTCTACTATGAAACTACTGGGCCAATTTTGATTAAATTTCATACGCAGCCTTCAGGCAAAGTGGGAAAGAAAGTTTATAAGTTTGGTTTCGGTCACATCACCAAGACGGCCGCCAGGTCTATATATGTTAAATACACTAAAAAATCTTTTTCTCCAGAACCACTGGGCTGATTGCCTTGAAACTTGTTATGTAGCATCTAGGGCTCTAGTACTACATGGTTTTTATAAATGATGAGCTTGGGTTGACCTTGACATACTTTATGGAAAGGTAAAAAGACTTGACCGCTTAGGCTTCTGAATTCGAAAAGCTGAAAAAAGTGCATTTTTCTTTTGCTATTGTGCTCTGTGATATGAAAATGCAGTCAACTTCAGTCCCTATGAACACTAGAGGTCAAGGTCATGTTGTGACCTTGGCCAATGGTCATTTATCTGTTGTGTTTCAACATTTTCAAAGGACTTCTCCCCTTCAGGCAAAGTGGAAAATAAAGTTCATATATTTGGTCCAGGTCACATGACAAATGTAGTCGCCTTGCCCATATATAGCAAAGTGCTTAAAAATCTTCTTTTCCGGAACTACTGGGCGGATTGCCTTGAAACTTGGTATGTAGCATTTAGGGCTCTATTACTACAAAGCACTACAAAGTTTAAATAAATGATGTTCTTGGGTTGACGTTGACCTATTTTTTTCGCAAGGTCCAATTTGGTCTCTCAGGCTTCTGAATAAAAAAGGCTGACAAAGTGCACTTTTGTTGCTATAATGCACTGTGATATGAAAATGCAATCAGCATCAACGCCTAAGAATTCAAGAGGTCAAGGCTATTTAGTGACCTTGGCCAAATGTCAATTGTACATTGTGTGTCAACATTTTCAAACCACTTTTCCGCTGAAACTACTGGGTCTATTTTAGTTAAATTTCACATGCAGCCTTCAGGCAAAGGGGGGAATAAAGTTTATATATTTAGTCTAGGTCACGTGACCAAAATGGCCGCCATGAGCAAAAAGCTGAAAAATCTTCTCCGGAATTACTGGGAGAATTGCCTTGAAACTTAGTATGTAGCATCTGGGGCTCTACTACTACAGAGTTCTAAAACGGTTATATAAATGATGACCTTGGGTAGACGTTTACCTATTTTTCCGCAAAGTCAAATTTGTTCTCTGAGGTTTATGAATAAGAAAAGCTGACAAAGTGCATTTTTAGCTCACCTGAGCCGAAAGTTGAGCTTTTAGTATGGCAATGCTTCGTAGTCCGTCCGTCCATCGTACCTCGTCCGTCGTCCGTCCGTCCACCATTTTCAAAGGTCTTTTTCTCTAAAACCGCTGGGCCGATCAAAGCCAAATTTTATATGGAGCCTCCATGGGTTTGGGGAACGAAAGTTTGTTCGGGTATCTGGGTCACATGACCAAGCTGGCCGCCACGCCCTTATATGGTAAAAACCCTTCAAAAATCTTCTTCTCCAGAACCAAAAGGCCTATGACCCTGATACTTGGTATGTAGTATCGGGCATGCGGGCCCATCATAGTTTATACAAATCATGACCTTGCGTTGACCTTGACCTAATTTACGGCATGGTCAACTTTGGTACGTTAGGCTTTTATATGGGAAAACGCTTAAACAGTGGATTTCTCAGAAACTATTTAAGTCTAAGGTACAATACTTGGTATACATGGTCGACTAACTGACCAGATGAAGATATTTTGTCACTAAAGGTCAAGGTCATTCCGTCGGACCATCCGTCGTCAAGATTTTCAAACATCTTCTCCTCTGAAACCACTGGGCCGATTAAAGCCAAATTTCATATGGAGTCTCAGTGGGATGGGGGAATGAAAGTTTGTATCCGGGGTCTGGGTCACATGACCAAGATGGCCGCCACGCCCATATATGGTAAAAACCCTTCAAAAATCTTCTTCTCCAGACCCAAAAGGCCTATGACCTTTGTACAAATCATGACCTTGCGTTGACCTTGACCTAATTTACGGCATGGTCAACTTTGGTACATTAGGCTTTTATATGGAAAACGCTTAAACAGTGGATTTCTCAGAAACTATTCAAGTCTAAGGTATAATACTTGGTATAAATGGTCGACTAAATGACCAGATGAAGATATAATGTCACTAAAGGTCAAGGTCATTCCGTCGGACCATCCGTCGCTAAGATTTTCAAACATCTTTTCCTCTGAAACCACTGGGCCGATTAGAGCCAAATTTCATATGGAGTCTCAGTGGAATGAAAGAACGATAATGGGTACCCGGGGTCTGGGTCGCATGACCAAGATGGCTGCCATGCCCATATATGGTAAAAACCCTTCAAAAATCTTCTACTCAAGAACCAAAACGCCTATGACCTTGAAACTTGGTATGTAGCATTGGGCATACGGGCCCATCATAGTTTATACAATTGATGACCTTGCATTGACCTTGACCTAATTTACGCCATGGTCAACTTTGGAACGTTAGGCTTTTATATGGGAAAACGCTTAAAAAAGTGGATTTCTCAGAAACTATTTAAGTCTTGGTATACATGGTCGACTAAATGACCAGATGCAGATATTATGTCACTAAAGGTCAAGGTCATTTCGTCGGACCACCCATCTGTCGTCAAGATTTTCAAACATCTTCTCCTCTGAAACCACTGGTCTGATTAAAGCCAAATTTCATATGGAGTCTTAGTGGGATGGGGGAATGAAAGTTTGTACCCGGGGTCTGGGTCACATGACCAAGATGGCCTATATGCCCATATATGGTAGAAACCCTTCGGAACTCTTCATCTCGAGAACCAAAACGCCTATGACCTTGAAACTTGGTATGTATCATTGGGCATGCGGGCCAAACATAGTTTATACAAATGATGACCTTGCATTGACCTTGACCTCATTTACGGCATGATCAACTTTGGTACATTAGGCTTTTATACGTAAAAATGCTTAAACAGTGGATTTCTCTGAAACTATTTAAGTCTAAGGTACAATATGTGCATACTTGGTCAAACAAATGACCAGATGAAGATATCATGTCTTTAAAGGTCAAGGTCATTCTGTCAGACCATCCGTCGTCAAGATTTTCAAACATTTTCTCCTCTGAAACCACTGGGAAGATTAAAGCCAAATTTTATTTGCAGTCTCAGTGGGATGGGGGAACGAAATTTGTACCCGGGGTCAGGATGACACGACCAAGATGGCCGCCATGCCCATATATGGTAAAATCCCTTCAAAAATCTTCTTCTCGAGAACCAAAAGGCCTATGACCTTGATACTTGGTATGTAGTATCGGGCATGCGGGCCCATCATAGTTTGTACAAATCATGACCTTGCGTTGACCTTGACTTAATTTACGGCATGGTCAACTTTGGTATGTTAGGCTTTCATACGGGAAAACGCTTATATAGTGGATTTCTCAGGAACTATTTAAGTCTAAGGTACAATATGTGGTATATATGGTCAACTAAATGACCAGATGAAGATATTATGTCACTGAAGGTCAAGATCATTTTGTCGGTCTGTCCGTCATCAAGATTTTCAAACATCTTCTCCTCTGAGACCACTGGGGAGATTGAAGCCAAATTTCATATGGTGTCTCAGTGGGATAGGGGAACGAAAGTTTATACCCGGGGTCTGGGTGACATGACCAAGGAGTCCGCCATGCCCATATATGGTAGAAACCCTTCGGAACTCTTCACCTCTAGAACCAAAAGGCCTATGACCTTGAAACTTGGTATGTAGCATCGGGCATGCGGGCCCATCATAGTTTATACAAATGATGACCTTGCATTGACCTTGATCTAATTTACGACATGGTCAGCTTTGGTTTGTTAGGCCTTTATATGGGAAAACTTTTTGTCACTGAAGGTCAAGGTCATTTTATCGGTCTGTCCATCATCAAGATTTTCAAAACATCTTCTCCTCTGAAACCACTGGTCTGATTGAAGCAAAATTTCATATGGAGTCTAAGTGTGATCAGGGAATAAAAGTTTGTTCTCGGGGTCTTGACCAAGATGGCCGCCATGCCCGTATATGGTAAAAATCCTTCAAAACCTTCTTCTCCAGAACCAAAAGGCGTATGACCTTGAAACTTGGTATGTAGCTTTGGGCACTCAAGCCCATCATAGTTTATACAAATGATCGTGCGTTGACCTTGACCTAATTTATGACACTGTCAACTTTGGTACATTATGTAGGCTTTATATGGGAAAATGCTTAAAAAGTGGATTTTTCAGAAACTATTTAAGTCTAAGGTGCAATATTTGGTTATATGGTTGACTAAATGACCAGATGAAGATATTTTGTTGTTAAAGGTCAAGGTCATTCTTTGTCTTTTGTATATGGTCATTGAGATTGTGTCACCCGTCAACATTTTCAAACATCTTCTCAGAGGCCACTATGATCAATTGAAGCCATATTACATATGGAGCTTCACCGGTTTAAAGGTACCATAGTTTGTTCAGATGGTCTTGGTCACTTGACCAAGATGGCCACCATGCCCATATATGGTAAAAACTCTTCAAACGTCTTTTTCTCGAGAACCGAAAGGCCTATAACCTTGAAACTTGGTACCGGTATGCAGCATTGGGCACTCAGACCCACCATAGTTTATTCAAATGATTACTATATTTCATATGGAGCTTTAATACTGGGTCGAAGGAACCAAAGTTTGTTCAGATGGTCATGGTCACATGAACATGGGGGCCGCCACACCCATATATGATAAAAACCCTTCAGAAATCTTTGTCCAGAAACAATGGCCCAGTGACCTTGTGGCTTGGTATATAGAATTGGGACTCAACATTAATCCTCAAGGGAGCGGGGTTATCTGCCCCTGCCCTGGTGCTATATACATGTATAAAAGCATTAAAATATATACCAGGACCAAGTGTCAGGTGAGCTACAGGACCATTGGTCCTCTGGTTGTTGTTATAATGCACTGTGATATGAAAATGTCGTCAACTTTAACCCCTAAGAATTCTAGAGCTCAAGGTTATTTAGTGACCTTGGTCAAAGGTTAATTGTCCATTGTGTGTCAACATGTTCAAAGGGCTTCTTCTCTGTAACTACTGGGCTATTTCAGTTAAATTTTATATGCAGCCATCAGGCAAAGGGGAGAAGTGCCCAGGTCACATGACCGAGATTGCCACCGTGCCTATTGCTTTGAGACTTTGTATATAGCATCTTGGACTCTAGAACAACAAAAAACAACAAAACTATTACCTTGGATTGATCTTGGTCTATTTTTGCGGCAAGTTCAATTTTTCTCTGTAAGGCTTTTGAATGGGAAAAGCTGAAAAAGTGCATTTTTCCGTTGCTATTAGACTCTGTGATATGGAAATGTCGTCGACAGGCATAAAATCTCAGATGCATTTGACATTAGACCGTATTGTACAATTTGCCTTAGAGTAACATACCCTAAAGTACTAAGGCTAATTGACTCAGGCGAGGAACAGGACCAATGGTCTTCTTGTTATCTAACTTACGGGAACAGTCGCGCAGTAGATTATTACATTACTTTTAGCTTCTTTACCATTGATTGGACTATTACTCTTTTTTCGATGCGAGGGTATCCGTATTTCCGGAAAGAAATCTCGTGTTATGATGATTGTACTTATACAACCAATAAGTGCGATAGATATGCATTTTTATATTAAACTTCTTCAATGTCGCTAAACTCCAGATATCTGAAACTAGCAGGTAATGGTCAAGTCCCGACAGCCTCAGATATCATGTAGGAGACGGGCACATACGAGTATAAACTCGTATTCAATGCAAATATCATTTGTTGAATTCATGACATATGTATTACATAATTGCTTTCTTGTAGGTTACAAAAGAAGGCGATACTCTTATAATCGAGTTCCCAACCGACAAGCCTCAAGCTGTCCTAACTTTAATATTTGAACCGGAAGATGAAGTTTCACCGATGGTTGTCGAAGATATAGTTCCAGGTGATGACGACACCAATTTCAAAGTTACGGAAGGACTAGACAAAGTAACAGACGATGATCCTGTTCCTATTGCGAATGGTGAGCTGGCTGTATCAGTACTGAAACCTGACGAAATTAAAACCCTTCTGAATGAAATTAGCATACGAACCACTAAGACGCAAAATGTGACAATGACTCTTGATAATGGAGAAAAGTTTTCGGTAAGTAAATGTGTTATTGATAAAGGTCAGTGAATATTTAAAAAACTTACAAAGTGAATATGACTTTGCTGGGAGGAAATCGGCTACGAAGCGCAAAACTATGGTACCTGCGTTTGCAAATTGTTCAGGAGAAGGAACAAAACTGTTTCATTTTTAACTTTCAAGGCAGGTTAAACAACAGTCATGTATTTTTTTAAGTAATATTATCATTTTAGACCATTCTAAAACTTTCAGAATCAACATATTTCCCCAAAAGTCAAACTCACTTACCAACGTTTTGCGCCAAAATGATTTTCAGCCAAGCACATTTTATGAGAGCAAAACTATTGATAATTTGCAGTTACAATAGTTTTACGCTCAGCCATGAAATGGTGAATATTTTTGTCGTCAAATATGAATAATTTAGTCTTAAATGCTGATTTTTGTATGCAAATGTAAACAGCAAAAAGAAACATAATTAGATGAAAACAACAAGGATTTTGATAAAAGTGTAGTTACCATAGTTATGCGCTCAGCAAACGAAATATAGAACTGAGCTCAGTATTTTGAAGTGCCATTTTTGAACAACTGTGTCAAGTTCGATGTCAGAGTACTACGGATGAGAACAGAAATGGGCTAACATGTTTCCAGGATTACCGTCATCGAAATAGTTTGTTGTTGTTTTGTTTTCTTTCTTCGACGCATTTTGAGTATGATGTACAGAATTATATATTTAGTTAACTGTTGCATGCTTTCTTGTAGGAACATTTATTGGTGAACTGAAAAGACAAGTACGCAATATTGATATATTTCAATCAATTGCCTGGTTTCATTACAGGCTGAACCAGATGGAAATGGAGTCGTAAAAATTACGTTCCCAGAAGGAAAAGAGTTCGAGTCTCTAAAGTTGGAATTTGTGCCGGAATCGCCATTTGAAACACCAACAGGATCAAACTTACAAATCAAAGCTTGTCCCAAACCTAAAGGTGATATTTATCTCTATTTACAAGTTTTGACTGATAGAGTTTACGGATTTCAGACGCAAAGTTAAAAAATTGGGCGTTTTTACTATTCAGTCAATGTTCACGCAAGAAAATGCAGATACCTACTCAACGCTCATTTAACAACTTTTTTCACAAAGTACAGTAGTTTTCCTTACAGTTCCGAACAAAATCGTTTTTGCTTTTAAATAAGCGTTTGCCTAGAATATTGAGGAGATATGTGCACTTTATAGCACGAAAATTGATTGGGTATTAAGAAAAAATATTATCTATTTTCATACGTTTTTGCCGGATACTGGCAGGAAAATTCATTGAACTCTGTCATACAAACCACGTGATTATCCATCTTTTTAAATATACTTTGTGAAGCCGCTTAAATATTTAAAAATTTAGACCCCAACTTTCCTATGGTAGTCTTGCTACTGTTGTTTCCGGAGCAGTTTTTTTCTGTTTCATAAACTCCTTATGCCCCTCGAAAACAGGGTTTGTTGGGGGTTTACTGTTTTAACGCTGTCAGTTCCTTCGACTGTTCGTCAGTCTGAAGTTTTTACTTCGAATTCACACAAATTTGGTACATGGCTGCAGTGAAAAATTTTATTCTTAACTGTCGGAAGAGATTTATAGCTGAGTTGTGTCCCTTTGTAATTATTGTTATGAAGTCATGTCATCACAACTGATCCTAGACCGCATGACAGATTCCCTTGTATAAAATCTATGAAAACATATTGGTATGAAGACGTAAGCGTTTAATCCTTGCCCGTTCTTTCGTAATTTATGACCCTTTCATAGCCCACTTGAGAAAAAGTTTCAAGTGAGCATATACTCATCTATCGTCCACAATTGTTACGATGTTATCTTTACTATTCATAGAGTTCAAAACATGATAGCAAAAACGCCTATTTATACCTATAGCGGAGTCAATTTATTGCCACTTAATGCTCATGAGTATTGGAGCAGAATGTATACTTATATATGAGCCGCGACACGAGAAAACCAACAAAGTGGTTGTGCGCCAAGCGCAGACTCAGATCAGCCTGGGCATTCGCCCAGTCTGATCAGAGTCTTCGCTGTCCGCATGTCGGTAGCTTAGACCTTAGCTACCCTTTGAGCACTTCACGAAGAGTCTGGCCAAACTGGACGGATGTCAAGGCTGATCTGAGTCTGCACTGGGCGCACAGCCACATTGTTGGTTTTCTCGTGTCGCGCCGGGCCGCGTAGCGCAATCGGTAGGGCACCTGACTCATAAGTCAGAGGTCCTGGGTTCGAAACACGGTCTGGCCACATACTTTCGTTTCTCCTCCCGCTGATTCAAGAAGGGCAGTTGTCACTTACTGGCGAAAGTATGTGCACTTAGTACTGGTTAACCGCTTAGGAGGTCTAAGCCTGCCCAGGAATAGTGTGGTTAGGTTACCTGACCGTCCCGACATGACCATAACTGTTTACCGTGGACGTTAAGCATCAAATCAATCAATCAATCAATCAATGCTCGTGTCGTGCCTCAAGTATTATTGTTTTTATTTTGCATACATAAGTGTTGCCAGTCGTCTTCAGAGATCGCTACCGAAGGTTCCGCTTTGTATTATTCTTGCAAGCAAAGTGCTAAAGTGAGTAAGAAATGAACTTTGTCAGCACAACAGTGGCAGCAGAAACAGGGTCGACAGTTTATACAACGTCATCTATGGTGTCCTCATAGCTTTGCAAGTTCAAGGAATAGAATAGAATTAATCTGAAGTGAGCTATTCGGGAATCATGACCCCCATGCTATGAATATCAAAACATACATGTATTTCTGTTTTTTCAGTACATATATGAAAACTCTTAAGAGTTAAACTTTATATAGAAGTGACATCTTTTGTTATTTAACCGTATATCAGATATGCATTATTTATACTTTCAAGGTACAACAACTCCTCTACCAACAAATACGCCGACCCCAACAACATCTCCTCCTACTACCACACCAGAAGGTAAGTTATGTTCTGCTCGAAGTCGCAGTTCAATGGAACAAATGAGCTGCGACACGGTAAAATCAACAAAGTGGCATGTTCGCCAAGCGAAGGTTCTGCTCAGTCTTGGCATCCACCCAGTCTGATAAGACTATTTGCTGTCGGCATGGCGGTAGCTTGGACCCTTAGGTACACTGTAAGTGCACCGCGAAGTCTCTGACTAGACTGAACGGATGCCCAGCCTGATCTGAGTCTTTGTTAGCGCAAATGCGGATTTATTGGTTTTGTCATGTCGCGGCTCATTAATTTTTAGCTCACCTGAGCCGAAGGCTCCGGGGGAGCTTATAGGATAGGCAGGCTCCGTCGTCGACGTCGTCGTCGGTGTCGTCGTCCGTCCACAATTTCAATTGACTTCTCCACTGAAACCGCCAAGCCGATTGTAACCATTTGTCATATGTAGCCTCCAAGAGTCTTAGGAACGAAAAATTATTCAAAAGGCCCTGGTCACATGACCAACATGGTCGCCAGGCCCATATATGATAAAAACCTTAAAAATCTTCTCCAGAACCAAAGGGCCGATGGCCTTGAAACTTGGTATGTAGCATTGAGTACGCAAGTTCTACCACAATACTTCAAATTATGACCTTGGGTTGACCTTGACCTTTTTTACGGTAAGGTCAAATTTGCTTTCTAGTGCTTTTATATGGCAAAATGCTAGAAAATAAGATGTCTTAAACACTGTTGAAGATTTGGGCACAAAATTGGTATATACAGTCATCTTAATGAGTACATGAAGATTTATGAGTACAAGAGGTCAAGGTCATTCTTTGACCTTTGACCCAGAACTCTCATATTTTGACAATTTCAAACAATCATCTTTAAAGCCACTGGGCCAGTTGAAACCAAATTTCATCTACAGCCACTAGGGGTTGAGAGAACGAAAATTTATTCATACGGTCGAGGTCACATGTCCAACATGGCCGCCACATCCTAGTATGGTAAAAACCTTAAAAAATATTCTACTCGAGAACCAATTGACCGATTGCCTTGAAATTTGGTATGTAGCATTGAGCACTCGAGTTCTATCAAGATTATACAAATTATGACCTTTGGTTGATTTCGACCTTTTTTACGGCAAGGTCAAATAGGGGAAAATGCTAGAACATATGATTTCCTGGAAAGTTTAGATGAATAAGGCCTAAACATTGGTATATGCAGTCATCTTAATGAGTAAATGACGATTTGTGAGTACAAGAGGTCAAGGTCATTCGATGAACTTTGACCCAGAACTCTCATATTTTGACAATTTATAACAATCTCCTCAAAAACCACTGGCCAATTGTTACAAATTTTCATATAGGGCCTCCAGGGTTTGAGGGAATGAAAATTTGTACAACTGGTCTAGGTCACATGTCCAACATGGCTGCTACGCCCATAAATGGTAAAAACCTTAAAAATCTTCTCCAGAACCAATAGGCCGATGGCCTTAAAACTTGGCATGTAGCATTCTGTACGCAAGGACTACAAGAATACTTCAAATTATGACCTTGGGTTGAGCTTGACCTTTTTTTTTTACGGTAATGTCAAATTTGCTTTCTAGTGCTTTTATATGGTAAAATGCTAGAACATAAGAAGTCTTGGACACTGTGGGCACAAAATTGGTATATACAGTCATCTTAATGAGTACATGAAGATTGTTTGACCTTTGACCCAGAACTCTCATATTTTGACAATTTCAAACAATCACCTTTAAAGCCACTGGGCCATTTGAAACCAGATTTCATCTACAGCCTCTAGGGGTTGAGAGAACGAAAATTTATTCATACGGTTCAGGTCACATGTCCAACATGGCCGCAACATCATAATATGGTAAAAATCTTTAAAAATCTTCTACTCCAGAACCAATTGACCGATGGCCTTGAAATATGGTATGTAGCATTGAGCACTCGAGTACTGTCAAAATTGTACTAATTATGACCTTTGGTTGATTTCGACCTTTTTTACGGCAAGGTCAAATAGGGGAAAATGCTAGAACATATGATTTCCTGAAAAGTTTTGATGACTAAGGCCTTAACATTGGTATGTGCAGTCATCGTAATGAGTAAATGAAGATTTGTGAGTACAAGAGGTCAAGGTCATTTGATGAACTTTGACTCAGAACTCTCATATTTTGACAATTTCAAACAATCTCCTCAAAAACCACTGGGCCAATTGTTACACAATTTCATATAACGTAGGGCCTCTAGGGTTTGAGGGAATGAATATTTGTTCAACTGGTCTAGGTCACATGACCAACATGGCTGCTACGCCCATATGGTAAAAACCTTTAAAAAATGTTTTCTTCAATACTGATTGACGTGTTGCCTTGAAACTTCGCATGTAGCATTGGGTACTCAATACTATCAAGACTGTTCAAAATGATGACCTTGGGTTGACCTTGACCATTTTACGGCAATGTCAAATATGGGAAAATGCTAAAACGTAAGATTATTTGGAAAGTTATTAAGATGAAGGCCTAAAATTGGAATAAGCAGTCATCTTAATAAGTACATGAAGATTTATGAGTACAGGAGGTCAAGGTCGTTCTTCGACCTTTTGACCCTGAATTCCATAGTTTGACTATTTCAAACTTCTTCTTAAAAGCCACTTATGAAATTGTAACCAAAAATCATATTGAGCCTTCAGGGCTTGAGGGAACGAAAATTTCTTCAAATGGTCTCGGTCATATGGTCAACATGGCCGCCATTCCCATATATGGTTGTAGTTGTTTGAGAGAATTAATTCACATTATAACAAGTGATCACTACCTATCTTTTTATTTATATAATTAGAATCCCGTATGATACACAGAATAGTAAAATCCAATGATAAACCATTTATTCTTCAGTTATCAGACAGGGGTTGTCTTTTCCAAAATAATCCCTTTTATCTAGATCCGTCTAAAAAGTCAGATGCAGATTATTGAGATTGTTTCGGAAGAGAAAAATCTATTAAAGAGCCCAGTTACTCACAACAAATTTACATATTGGGGTACTGGGAGAGAGAATATCCGATCTGATAGCTAAATGAATATGGTATTAGTTTGACTTTTTAATTCCACTCAGATTTAAGAAATATTTTTCACTACTCTTAGTAGGCGCATTATACTGCCAGTAGGAAAGAATGGTATTCAGCAATTATTATCAATGGTATTGTGTCAACAACATAATGGAGCCGCAACACGACATAACCAACAAAGTGGTTGTGCGACCAGTTCAGACTCAGATCAGCTTGGGCATCCGCCCAATCTATTCAGAGTCTCCGCTGTCCGCATGGAGGTAGCTTAGACCCTTAGCTACCTTTTAAGCGCTTAGCGAATACTTTGATGAGGCTGAGTGGATGCCTTGGCTGATTTGAGTCTGCGCTGGGCGCACAGCCACTTAGTTGGTTTCCTTGCGTCGCTGCTCACATGGAGGCAGTTGACAGTTTCTGTCAGTTTGCTCGATTTTTATCTATATATTACGGTATTCCGTCCTTACAGTAGTAAATGATTATCTTAGTAAAAAGATGATCTTACACGAGTGGTCATTTCATATGAAATTTATGAAACGAGCCTTGGGCGAGTTTCATAAATTTTATATGAAATGACCACGAGTGTAAGATTTTGTGTATCATATGACCCTTTTAAATGGGATGTTAACGCTTTCAAATTCAATATTATTTCAATAAAAACACATTGTTGACATGAACGTTGTCAATGACGTTAGTGTACGCGCCAAAATGGTATTATACATGTGGTTATACGATTTTTCTGACATGACGACACGTTATCCACTGAATAACAGCGTCGTCATATGATAAAAAGTTTTACGACCCCATTATGTCACTTGGATTGTTTTCCATTATTCTTAAACAGAACCTTTATATGTTTGACTTGAAGTATACTTCGCTGATACTAAAGATTATTTGCTGACACGGACAAAAACTCGGTGTCGCAGAATGGATGAACCTTTAAATAAACTGTTAGTTCAAGGGGCCAAAATCAGAAAAAGACACATCGAAATATTTTAGATAAAAATACTTGGGACCCTGCACAGAGGTGTGATCGCTTGCTCGCGAGAAGTTAACATCACCTTCTTATAATAAAATACCTACAGGACACCCCTGTACTTTGGACGCATGTCTTATTTGAAAAGGCACAAAATAAAACACTTTCAATAGATCTGCTTTTAAGAGATTGCATAGGTTATCTGTTTGACTGCCGCTTAAGCTGCGTTTACACGGGGAAAGTTTCTGTGACAAACACGGTTTACCACAGACAAATGTGCTTGTGTAAATGCCAAAATATGACAATGTATCTTTGACAAATATATATGGTAAAGTTGCTTCGATAAATTGAATTTGTCTGCGTAAACGGAGAACTTGCTATTTTGCTCATTTATTATGGCGACAAAATGTTAGTGACGAGTTATATGTTCTCTCGCTATCCGTACTTATGTCAGTCCCTCTGTCAGTCAGTATGTTATACAAACTTACGGACGCCATGAGCAATTCGTTTCCGTGCGATAACGAATCGGTCTTACTGCGAACAAAGCATGTGTATTTGCTCGAAAATGACTTTTTTATGGTTGTTCACCAGGATAAATTGATAATTTCAGACAGATTTGAGTCCCTTGTTAGTGTCCACAATTTGGTTTTCAGCCTGTTATTCCTTTACTATTCAGAATATAAAGTTGAAATTTTACAGAATGATGCATTTTTAACGCACAGGATTTTTTCCCTTTAATTTATCTTTCCCTGCTCAGGGCTTATATACAGTTGTAAATAATTGATAAAAACATCTCTTTATTTAAATTAGAGTTGAAAGCGGTTTACGTGAAACTAACATAGGTAAAATCATATTTGAAATCAAAATAATGAGCTTTGCCTACACCTGGCCCGGGCCAGAACACTCTAGAGGGCACTTTTATGATCCAATCTACGTGAAACACTGTCAGAATGTTTATTTTATGAAATCTATACCAGATTTGAAACTGGGCCATGTCAGGTCTAAAACTTGCTCACTAAGTCAGTACTTAAAAAACAGTGTGAACGCTTTAGAGGACACAGTTTTGTTCCAATTTTCATGAGACTGTCAGAATGTTTGTCTCCAACAAATCTGGACCAAGAGTCAACTTGGTCATACAGGGTCAGAAAGTAGGTCACTAGGTCAAACCTTAGACAAAACATTGTGTACACTATAGAGGGCACAGTTTTGATAACTTTGTCAGAAAGTTCATATCCAAGAAATCTAGACCAGGTTTGAAACTGGGTCATGTGGGATCAAAAACTAGGTCATTAGGTTAAATCTTACAAAAACCTTGGGTACACGATAAAGGGTTCGTTTTCCATTTCATCTTTGTGAAACTCTGTCTGTCGGTCGTATGGATGTCTCCGCGGTTAAGTTCACAGGATACTCAGGTGAGCGATCCATGGCCATCATGGCCCTCTTTTTGCTTTATTTTATGGTTATGTTTGAATGGGTAAACTTCCAGGGGAAGCAACTCTGCAATTTTCATATTGCCAACCATTTCGATGCCGGTTAAGTCTAAAAGGAAATAATTCGATCCGCTAGGATCAGATTTTTTCCTTTGAGAGAAGGCTACATTTTTGTAGGGTTTTGTGGCCTAGGTAGGCAAACAAATCGTTACAAATATTATCTCTTAATTGAGAACATAGATGAAAAAAATACAGTATACCCAATGGCCGTAAGTATCATGAAGGCTTAAGCCAAGCGGTATGTATTATAAAAATCAGTTTCAATAGGGAACATTTCAGCGGCGATCGCTACAGGGATGGTGTGGCTGCAGCGCAATTATAAAGAAATTGATTGCAGTCAGGCTACCTCTCAATATTGCACTGCCTTTTGCACTGCAAATTGGTTTCAGGTACATCAGACCTTGGCTGCTAAGGACAAGTGAAGTAAAAAGTATGCAAAGACCAGGAACTGAAACAATCAAAATCCAAATCCAGCCCTCAAACCATAGTTGGAAACAACTAAGATTACAAATAATCAAGATACAGAGAACATATGGCCAACCGAGTGAGCAGCTTGTTCCCAAAAGGTGGCAACTCAGCAACCCAAACCGAACCAAAAATAATAATAACATACATAAGGTAAAACATCACAGAAACTCTGACACCAAAAACAGGCAACAAAGAACCACAATAGAACTACCGCCTTGGAACGGTCAGTAATGAATTACTGGTGAACCCTGAATAAAGTGACCCCTTTAGAAAGCTGTTACTGTTATTCTCTTACAGAATGTGAATTGGCGGATCAGATGAAAACCAGTTTTACTGTGGCAAACCCATATGACACTGTGACAATTCTTCGCGTTAAAACAGAAGGTATTGGCAGTGTATCTAGTGTAGAGGTACTTCTTCCGAATGGAGTCAAGATTTTCCTACTTACACCTCAGAAAGTGCTTGTTGAAAAGGTAATCGGAAGTTTTGAGTAAAGCTATTTGGTACATCATGGGGGACATATTACTTTTGTTGTTGATCACGTCGGCGTCTGCGTCTGTGTAGCTTCTTGTCTGCATCCTATCTGGGAGGGATGGATGGGTTTTAACAAGTTTTGCACAGACACATTACAGGGTAGGGAAAAAAACAGATTAAGTTTTGGTGACCTTGATTTTTATATTCAAGGTCACATGAGGTCAAAGAATGGTGACAATTGGCTTATCTGCACCATATCTCCTGAAGGAATAAATGAATGTTTACTAAACTGGCATAGATACATTACTTGGAGATGGAAAGGAATTGATTAGATATTGGTGAACTTGATTCTATTTTTAAGGTCACAGAGTATTGAGAAATGCCTTGTCTGCACCATATCTCCGGAATGGATAAATGTATTTAAACCAAACATACACAGATATATACAATAATATATATAATGGTTTCCGTTCTTTATCTTTTAAAAACATCGGTGTATTAAATTCGTATTTTATACACTGGTATATAATTATAAGATACAGGTCAAGCTTGATTTAGGACAAAATCCGTCCATTATTGAGGGAGTTATGGCCCTTTTTCGACTTCATTATGAAAAAATGGTTTCCGTTCGATATCTTTTGAAAACATTTTAAACATTGGTGTATTAAATTCATATTTTATACACTGGAACATCATTATAAAATGCAGGTCAAGTTTGATTGAGGGTAAAATCCGTCTATTATTGTGGGAGTTATGGCCCTTTTTAGACTTCATTTAGTATGAAAAATGGTTTCCGTTCGATATCTTTTGACCATTGGTGTATTGAATTTATATTTAATACACAGATATATAATTATAAAATACAGGTCGAGTTTGATTGTGGGTAAATTCCGTCGATTATTATTGGAGTAATGGCCCTTTTTCGACTTTATTTTGCACAAAAAATGGTTTCCGTTTGTTATCTTTTGAAAACATAAATGAATTGGATTCATATTTTATACACAGATATACTTTTATAAAATACAGGTCAGGTTTAATTTAACGTAAAACCGGCCAATTATTTTTGGAGTTATGACCCTTTTTCAACTTCATTTCTTACAAAAATGGTTTTCCTTTGTTATTTTTTGGAAAAATTACTTGTTTCCGTGCTATTTCTTTGGGAAAGTTGAATGACTTACATTTCTGTGATAAGATACAGAATGTGATCACATATCACAGTCATGACACCCCCATCTGCCCCCCCCCCCCCCCCCCCCCCCCCCCCAGCAGAATACATCTGCCTAAGGAAACAATAAAACATGTACCACACAAGTCTGTGTGAACCTAGGTATCCTACAAGTGCCAGTACCTTAAACACGGCACTAGGCGGGGCATCCATGTCTTTGATCCACATTCTGGTCTTTTCCAAAACAGTCCCATATAACTAGGTTACAGTTTCATATATCTAGATCCGTCGTTATTAGATAAATTAGATCTAGATATTTGGGTTTGGATCTAGATATTTGGGATTGGATCTAGATATTTGGGATTGTTTTAGAAGAAAAAACTTACCGAAAAGACAAAAAGAGCGGGAAGCAAAATGTACAATTCTTTTCCAGATAGATGGTATCGCCGAGACAGTTCTAATGAGGGGGTCACAACATATGTTTTCTCTGAGAAATAAGAAAAAATATCTTTGAATTATCCTCAATACCCCCTGTCATCTGGAGCACCACTTAACAAACAAATAAATTCATAAAACGTCTAAAACTTTGGAACAGCACCTGGAACTTATGTTCTTTCGCGTTTGTTCAGGGTCAAATAAAGAAAATAGCTAGAGCATAAGATTTCATTGAAACGTTTGAAGATTTTGACCTATTAATTATATATAATTAAAACAACTCTTTTACCCCTCTTTTAGTCAATTGACCAATGGCCTTGAAACTTAATTTGTAGCTTTGGGTACTCAAGTATAACCAAAAGTGTTCAAATGACGACCTTGAGTTGACCTTACCTATTTTATGGCAAGGTCAAATATGGAAAAATGCTAGAACCTAAGATTTCATGTAAAGTTTTGAAGATTTGATCAAAGATTGTGCAAATGATGACCTTGGGTTGACCTTGACATTTTACGGCAAGGTCAAATTCGCTTTCTTGTGTTTTTATATGTTGAAATGCTTAAATATAAGAGTCCATGGAATTTGTATAAGATTTTGGTGCAAAAGTTAATAAATACAGTCAAATATATTAGTACATGAGCATTTTTTGGCAATAGATGTGAATATCATTCTTTGACCTGTAACCAAAATCTTTAAAAATTTTACAGTTTCAAACTATCAGGTTTGTTCAAAGGATGACTCTAGTTTGACGTTTGACCTTTGTACTTAAGTGTGCTATTCAGGGCCTCATCTCATGGCTCTCTTGTTCTCTTTTTACACAAAGGTTAGATTAGCTTCCCTGTGCTTTGTGTATAGAAAATGCTTAAACATTAATTTCCCTGAAAAGTTGATATCTATACTATAGACCATTTGCTTCCAAGTACAGACGGGGTTTTGCCTATTTTCTCGAAAACGACGAAACTATTGTCCAAATTGTTCTAATAACTTTACATAACAAAATACGGAAAATCTTAAAGTTTGGATGCTTTAAATTTGTAAAATATTTTCCATTAACAGTAATGTATAAATTTAACAGTTGCACTGAAGTGTGGTGTCGTATGGTAGTCAGAATGTGGTAAATGGGCATTGAACTACTGAATTGTTTTCGGAGCAAAAAGGTGTGTTTTTAAAATTTGATAATATATATGGGAGAAACAAATGATAGAAAAAAAAAATGATTTGGAAAAACAACAATCATTTTTATGCAAATTTTGTGCTTGAGATAGTATATACTAGTCACATGCTATAATACGTAAAGGAAAACGGGAATTCCAACAGCCAATTATCACTCCCTTGTAATTAAGAGTCGAAAATGAGCTGAGCCCCGACACGGCAAACCATACAAATTGGCATGTGCGCCCAGCAAAGACTCGGATCAGCATGTGCTAAGGGTCTGAGCTAGCTCCATGCGGACAACAAAAACGCTAAGCAGACTAGGCAGATGCCTAGGCTGATCTGAGTCTTATTTGGACCCACATGCTTTTCTTGTTTTTTTGTTTTGTTTTTTTTTGGCTTTTTCGTGTAACGGCTCATTAACTGTTGGTACAATTTCATAATTATATGACCGAGTTATACCCTTTGTTTACTTTTTAACAACTTTTGTATTTTTTTTTTGCATAAGAGCTGATATCTGATATAAAAGTTGCATTTGTCTGTTACTTTTCTGAAAATATCAATAGATTGCTTCCATTAATGTCAGAGGTTTCTCCTTTTAAGGGAAACTCTTATTTCTGTTGAAATTAACTCTTTACTCAAGAACAATTTCGATATATGGGTATGGAGTCTGAAATTCTATAATAACATTTTAGTATGGAGAGTAATTTTTACTGAAAGCATATTGAAGTTGAGTGTTTAACATACACAATATCTAATGTTTCTTTTAATTTTAGGAATCAGAAGGTGTAGGTAAAGTGACCAGAATTGATGAGACAGACGGCTTGCCACAGAAGCCAATGAATGATTTGATGTTGTACATTCGTGGCCCGTTAGCGAACGTTCCTACTAATGTGACAGTGAATGACAATTCAATTCCAGCGGAGAAAGTGGATGATAAAGCCATAATTCCGCCTTATAATGGTAACGGAACGATTATTGACTTCGCTAACCCTGTAGACATAGTGGAGATTTTGGCTATTAACATGGACATTCCAATAGTATATTCTCAACCAGCACAGGTAATTAGTAGGGTAGAGTCGGGTAACTTCGGCAGCAGGTAAATTCGGACAGTGACATTGGCTCCTTTATATGTCATTTGTTTGGAATTAAAACAAACTTAACTTGGCAAACAGTGAAAATCTTGATGAGACGACTCATCATGAGCCGTCTTATCTGGATGTTCACTGTTTGCAATGGTATGTTCGAATTTACCCACTGTCCGAAGTTACCTGACACTACCCTACAGTGAAAGGATGCCGTAAACTTTGAAAATTTGGACACCTAAAATTGAACAGTTTGGTGTTTCAGTGCCGTAAGACCTCTAAATTGCAGATGGATTGTCAAACAGTGTAACCCTGATCGCAGTCTGATCTGGGTCTGCACTGTTTGCACTGATATGTATGTACAATTACGTAGAATTATTACGGTGCATACGATAAGCTGTCTGTCACAAAATATAAGGATGTCGTTTTCATAATATTTTGTTTTTACACGAAATACATACACAGCAACCACAAAAATTACAAACTGCTGCAGATAAGAAGGACTAACAGGGATAATGTAGGGATAAGTTTCCATGTTTCTGCTCAAGAAACATACGTTGTGATCCCTCATTTGAAGCGTCTGTCCCAGACGGTCCTACTAAGGGGTCACAATAGATATTTTTATTGCGAAGTAAGAAAAATATCACAAAAATAAACTCCAACCCCATCTTACCTGGACAAACTGTAAATTACACATTTGCGCGATAGTTACTGTGCTACTGTTAAAGTACCAAATAAAAGAGATGCGGGACTTCTCATATTTTCCATGGATACTATCTTTCTCTTTACGTTTAAGTGAACGCTATCGGCATGTATATGAGTTTTAACCAATATATTCTTCAAACATAAAATTGTTTTTGATCGCCATCATAAAATTGTTGACCCCCGATAAGATTTCAGTGTTCAGGGTCCTTTTCCGTTATACGTGTGGTTGATTGGAAGCGTTCTCTTACCGCCGATCAGGAATTCCGTAATTAGCCTTATAAACATCCTAGCTCTAATAAACGACCTTGTTTTTTTACCGAAAATAATGTTATACATGTAGTAACTTGCATGAATTCCTATATGCTTCTCTGAATGAGGCAGCTCTTCGTAATGAGGGTCTATTCTTAAAAGAAAGAATTTGCTCCGGGAGGAGTGAATTCATTCTTTTAAGAGTTGACCCCCACCCATACTTAGAAGGGAGGCAATCATAATAGCGTTACTTTTTCTGAAAGTATACCCATTCACCTTAATACTGTTGATTCGAAGAATTTGGGCAGTTGCTGATTTATTACACTTTGGGCTCTAAATGAAAGTGGTAAAAGTATCCAAGTCATAAGTCTGAACTCGTAAGTCTTGTAAATATTGACAGCTCTGGAATATTCTAGATACAAAGACATGAATCCCAAAATAGAGGTATGATCAGGTGCTCTTTAGAAGTTAGCATCACATGCCTATTATAATACGCTCACCATATCTATGTATTAGTGGAAATGTCAGTGAAAATGAAAAGTCCGGTATTTGACAGCCTAACTAAGCTTCGGCTGAGGACATCATATCGGAAATTAGTTCAGATACGGCCACACTGTTTAGGATCCACATTTGATTTACGCCACTTCTCGCGTAAGCTAGATTACAATATTTCTGAAGATCATCCTTAACTGCCGTAAGGGTTCTTGTAAGAATCTGATAGAGACTTGGTTGAGCACTAAGCCGAACCCGCAGTATATCGTTGCTTACATGGATCTTTATGTAACTTAGGGATCCAATACTGTTCTGGAAGATGGAGATCTTCATCTGCTGTGGAAAGCCCAAAGGACAGTACATGTAGAACCGTCTTGTGGTTTCCTGGAATATCCTCGTTAGACAACGAAGTGCATGTACATGAAGGGTTTCCTTCCAAATACTCAAATCAAGCTCATCATTTTATCTGCTGGAACTACGACATATTTATCATTGAGATCAGCTTGCTAAGCAGAGATGTCAGAGATGTCTAAGACTGATTTATGTCGGGTAGACATGGTCGCACTTAAGATACCAATACGCTTGTTTACCAAAGACACTATGCATTCGACCCACTCAGATAATGTGTCAGCTTCAACTTCCTCCTGCCTAGCCAAGCATCTGGCATAGTTTTGAACAGAATCCGTAATTAATGTTGCATTCTGTTTCCAACTAAAAAACTTGGGCTTCCTATATTTAGGGCCTTTGGAGAGTAACTCTGTTAAGTTGTTATTTTTATCAACGCCAAACTCCCTTTATCATGTCACCTGCTTGTTGGTAACAGTACTTAGAGGAGGTACAGGCACAAATAGGAGGACCACCGAAAACGTCCTCACTGTTTAGGCGCCGCAGCACATCCCTGTCATTAAAGATTTTTGTTGCATTAGGTAACATATACCTGTAGGAAATAAGAGGAGGATTCTGATGTTTAAAGTAAGGTTGAATAGCTACTTTGACTTTGTGATTTAGTAAATTGCTTATATTAATTGCTCAATGACGCCCCCTTTCTTAAAATGCAACGCCCAGGGGCGTTTAATAGGAATAGTACGGTAGCTCCTTTATTTCATCTGCTGCAGTACACCATAGGTCTAGTTGAACGAATGGATGCTTTTGCAGTATAGTATGATAAAGGCATGCCTTTTACACCTTACAGAGTACACGGCCTCTGACAGGTATTTATGAGATAGCATCTGATTTATTTATTCATGTCAGACTAGGCTGCCCGTGAGTTTCATCTGTACCATTAGTTCTTTTCTCTTCACCAGAAAAGGACATCCGCGTTTCACATGTACCGACAAATCTGATTATCACCCATGTTTGGCAACCAAAAGAATCTCGTATAGTCAGTGTATTGGTTGAACAGGAGAACACGTTGATATGCCTTCAAGTGAGCAATGATCATTTCCGGGCGAGACTTTTGAGAGATTTGTTTTATTTTATGCCGAAAATCTCACCAAATTCAATGTTCAATGGGAAAAATCTTATCCAAAATCCATTTCTTCAATCGAATGTACCATCACATCTCACTGAGAGTTGAGAATTCTAACGGAAACTAGTTTTTTTCTCGTAAAATTCTGAGCCAGACTAATCCCTGAGTGGGTTGAGTTTTACATACGATGGCGTCACGAAAACTGCAAAATGACGTCAACTGTGCCATGCCGAACGTCAGCGAAAAGAAGTAAACGCGGTCGTTGAAAACGGCGGCTTCTTTCTAAATCAATTGAAACCTCTTAATCGCTAAAATATGCATTTTTACAAGTTCAAAAAGTTAAACCAAATCTTATTGGTAAAAAGTATCTATCATGGCTATAATTTTGTCGTATTGCGTCTCATCTTCTTCCAGAAAGACAACTTTTATGACTTCATGTTTGCTTTCCTAGAAATCATAGCCCTTCCAAAATGGTATCGACTCTTATAGGAAAGAATTTTCTCTCATGGGAGAAAATTCTTTCCTTTTACGAGTTGAAACCATTGAGAAGTAAGGCAAAAATAAAATGGCTGATATTCTTACCCTGAAAGGGTACCCGTTCGCCTTAACCTTCTTTTGGGTAGAAATACAAAGAGATACATATACAGGATGGATGATCTCGTTTATTCTTATATCACTTTTTATGTATTTTGAATGAAAAAATCTCGGAAACTTTTTCTAGTTTTCCTTAATAATCGTGATGTTTCTATAAGCATTTGTATGAAATCAAGTGCAGATCGTACGAAACTATCAGTACTTCATGACGATATTCTTGATTCTATAGTGGGTTGTATAGTTTTAAATTTAACCTTTCCGATAAACGAAATCGAAAGTAAGCCTTGGTGTTCTAGATCTCCGCGTTGTTTCGAAATTTATAAAGGATAATTGCTAAACTCTCAATAAACGAAACAACCATACCACACTAAAGTTCGGTCGTGCACTCATTTTTTGCGCTTTATTCTATAAGAATGCGTTCGGTAATAAAGAATTTTATCATATGACGTCGCATCTGAGAGTGTAATAAAGCCATGCATTTAAAACGATAATCAGCTAGTAGATTAAATATGCAAATAGCGTCGTAACGTTATGGGTTGACTTCCATAAGAACGTCGCGTTTTCTAATGGCGAAATCGTGACGTTTTTGTTCAAAATTTGCTACTAAAATGTGATTATAGTGTCATATGATTAACAGAAGCTTGCATTCGTGCTTCTGTATTATTTAATTTATTAAACTCGTTAGGGAAAACGATAAGATGCTCGGCATAGCCTCACATCTTATCTTTTTCCCAACTCGTTTGATTAATTCGGTAATACAAGAGCACTTAAGTTAGATCCTCTATTTATTCTTCATGGATGCATCCGGAAATAAAAAAAATGTCTTAAACAAATCTGCATCGAAGCGGAATTTTCAACGGGACTTCCTCTCATATTGTGTGGTTTGAAAATAGAGAATACCATGAAAGGGTCTTTTAATATCAAGTTTATCAGGCGAGATAAGAAAAAGCGTAGTAATGGCGAGGCTTGCCGAGTCAGTCAGACGTGCTTTTGGTCAAGCCTGATAAACTCGATATCAGAAGACATTATCATTGTTTTCTATTAATCATGCATCATTAGAAGATTTTACGCCGTAAAGAGAATCAAACAAATAAAAAGCAAACGCAGTTTTGTTCGAACTTGCTAATGTCGCAGATGCGTTATGACGTAAGTCGGTGACGTCATTTAACCAATCGAAAGTTGTTACCACGGCTTTTATAGGCATCGCTTGATAAGATTTGCGTTGGCGCAGTTCTTAAGTGACTTGATAACATGATAACATCATACCCCTGTTATCAGGAGAATTTTGTAGCATAAGCATGTCACGGGAATTGCATACTTTGATGCCCCGACCTTGGGATGTAGGTTCTAATTGAACGAGAACAACAGACTTCTGATGACATGATGTTTAATGATGATCTAGAACATGGCAGCTGCAACATACAAAGATGTAGGAAACATAAATATACATGATAAACATGTATGTTCAAGGGTGAATATGTAGATGTCTTCGGCTTGAGTACCTATGGCTATCTGCAATGAAGCATACTTAATCATTTACAATCACTATGCAGCTAATTAACTAATGGAAATATGCAATACAACATGAATAAAGAACTGTCTCAACATTAATCTTATTTAAAAGTATTCAAATGATAGTACAAGGTTTCACAGTTCTTAGAAAGCAATTAAGATATAGTGAGTCAATGAAATGATGACAATGAAAGAATGTACAATGATGCATCCTTTGCCGGCAAGAAGAATTCCTGCCGTCACCGACGCCGACGGAATTCAATTCTGCTACTAAAATGGCAAATACTTAAAAACATGGCTTAACTAGTCTGTAAAAAATTAATGTTTCTATGAAAATGGTACAAAATATTCACTAACCTGCAACATACAAAGATGTAGGAAACACAAATATACATGATAAACATGTATGTTCAAGGGTGAATATGTAGATGTCTTCACCTTGAATACCTATGGCTATCTGCAATGAAGCATACTTAATACTCATGCAGGTAGCCTACACACCTGAGTGCTATTAATACAGGTTAGTTAGAAACACCCCATGCAATCTGCTACGCGAGGACAACCTAGGAGATAAATGTGCAGGATGCATATACAACAAAACACAATGTGTTTTCAATGATTTATTTCAACATATGACAAGCATACTAAAGCTTGTGATCATTATCCCTAGAATGTATCTGTAAGTTAGCTTCATTACAGGGTGTTTTTTTTTGTTGCATCTTTTAACAATCAGCTATTGATGTCTCAAAGTCACAACTCATCTAGAACTAATGATATCTCAAAGTATATTTCCTGGTACCAGAAAATTACTGTGAGACACCATTAATTCGAGATAACGTAAGTTGAAATGAAAATGAAAATAGGAAATGTTCCCAAACTGTATTCTTTCATATAAGAGGGTACTTTGAGACGTCAGTGATGGAAAAAACGAGAGCCAACGTTAGTTTGGTTATATTTTAGGTCACAAAAGGGGAGAACAAACTTGTGATTCATTTGCAAGGTGCATCTCAACTGCACGTCCAGTTTGTTCCAGAAGAACCGTCTGATCCCATGATAGCGACTAATATAGTGCCAGTGGCTAGCTCTCTGCCAGATACATTTACTGTCACACCAACAGAAGCGCAAGACATTACAGGCTCAGAACCAGTTAGGTTACCAGAAGATCAGTTCGATGTTACATTTCGACCAAGTGAGGGAACACAACCTGTAACAGAGAAAATAATGTTTTCTACAGATGCTGTTAGTGCAACTGCTACGGACGAAACTGGAAAAAATTTCACCGTGAGTATTTTTTTTATTTTTGCTTGGCTTTTTTGCTTGCTAAATAGCCAAAGGCTGATGCAGAGCTTTTAGCTCACTTATTGGTGCGAATGAAATTTGCGCAGAGTTGGGTTTAATTGCATGCAAATTTGCACAGCGTTTCATAATTACGAGTGTGCAGCTTTCACATCTGTTGTTACCTAATACTTCTTTGGACAACTATTTTTCCAACATGACAAAGTTTCGAATTGTTTTGTAGAATACGTCTTTTGAGATGCCCGGCACATGATAAAACTGCAGGCCGTTTTCGAAAACGTGTGGAGCATTAAAAGTAATATATTCCATAACAAGTGAATAAATTTTCATGAAACTTTGCCTACCTTAAATTTTAACCTATACGAAGTCTGGTTAGGCAAATACTTCTTAAAAATGTCTCTAATCTTTGAAGTTATATGCTTGATTGGAGCACTTTTGGAAGAGTCAGTCCTGTACATTCTATAAATATATACCCGTTTTCAGGACATTTACTCCCTATTTAGGAAAAACGTATTAGAAAATCCTTTAATTTGCTGATTATAATCAAAGCATCTTGTTTACCAAGTACTGAGTGGACATATTTCAGACCACACTGAAATTTGTGAATGCATAATAGTATAGTAATATGGAAGCTGCAATGGTTGATGTACCTTTATGGTTACCTCTGTAAGAAAGGCATAAAATTCAGAAGAAAAATGGAAAAATATTTTATAGAGTAACTCTTATTCAAAAGTCATCAAATTCTATAGTTATGCATGTGATTTCGTATAGGTAACGGATTAATGTAGACAAAGTTTCATGAAAATTTGTTCAGGAGTTCGAAATCAAATTGATTTTTGCACTTCACTTTTTCGCAAACGACCTATGCTTAATTTACAGATTATTTGTTCACCATGTATATCTTTCAGAATGTTACTTACCAACCATCTGTGCCTCTAGTATGAAACATATTAAAATGGGCCCGAAAATATTTGAGCCGCGACACATGAAAACCAACAAAGTCCTTGTGCGCCAAGCCTAGACTCAAATCAGCCTGGGCATCCGCCGAGTATGCTTAGACTCTCCACTAGGCGATTAAAGAGTAGATAAGGGTCTTAGCTACCTCTATGCGGACGGTGAAGACTGATCAGACTGGGCGAACGCCCAGGCTGATTTGAGTCTGCGCTGGACGCACAACCACATTGTTGTCGTGTCGCGGCTCATTTACATTATAAAGCTAAGGTTTAATGGCACCATCATGCGATTTTCGCGTTTCATTGCGTACACAAACAAGCGAATGGCTACTTAATATTCCTGCAGTCCTCTGAATGGGTAGGTCAGATAATTTTGCAAACGTATTTCCTATCATAGTGCTGAAATATGCTACTAAGCTTTTTCCCTGCAGGCATTCACCGTTGAATCAGTGTTGATTCACCTTCAGGATGTTGAATCACTGTTGATTGAATGTTGATTCACTACGATTGCGAACTTTTACTCAGATTCTAATAACAGATCGCGAGCGGCCCATCAAGCAATTCATACTCTTAATGGTGTACAGTTGTGTTACATGCACATTACTCTAAGTATTAGAGTGTCTAACTATGGGAAATGTAGACCTTTCTTTTTATCCGTGTATAAAAAAGGTGTAACAGTTTATACTGATGCACCGAGCAAATAAAAAGATGATACAGATAGACCGCTTTAAATCGCAGAAATGGTGCCAGCTTTCCTGAGGAAAATGTTGATTATTTTATTCTGTGATATTGGAGCCACGACACGACAAAGCCAACAGGTCCACGATTTTTTAGACACTCTGTATATATCAAAATCGGTAGCACATCATTGGGCCAACAGGAACAATTTTAATTATTGATTAATAAGCCCCGACACGGCAAACCCAAAAAATGGTATGTGCGCTGAGCGAAGATTCAGATCAGCCTGGGCATCGGCCCAGCCTGATCCGAGTTTTTGCTGCGCACTTCAAGGGTAGCTAAAGGTCTAAGCTAGCGAAGACTCTGATCAGACGGAGCGGATGCCCTTTTGTTGGTTTTGTCGTGTCACTGCTAAAAAAAACTGATTACTGTTCCATTAATGTAAGAGTAGCAGCGAAGATGAAGCTTTATAATGTAAATGGAAAACGAGGGTCGAAAAGAAGTTTTTAGCGAAGATTTGCAAAATGGATGGTTGACTTGCAATTTTACGTCCCTGTAACAGTATTTCAGTCATATCAGGACGGTGGTTGGGTGATAATAAAAAGCTTTGTGCAATGGAACCCCGTTTGCGATTAAAATATTCCCGCCTCCAGTTTTGCTAAACAAGTATGGAGACATTTGATGGTGGCTTTTATAAGTACAACTATCAGGTTGTGTTCTCTACCCTCTACATTTTCCTACTGATGCTAATCGTTGGAGAATTTCATTTCAGAAAAATAATTACTCAAGTGATTTTCTTACATTATATTACAGGCGCGGCAAATTGAGGACATGGTAGTGTTTGACTTTCGAGAAGGTGTGTCCTCTAAAAAGATCACCATTTTGTTGACAAGAGCAAATCCATCGGAAAATCCTACAGTGCGTAGGCTAGAGGTTAAAACCTGCTTTAAACCAGGTAATACATCTTTACGCTTAATGAGGTTTAAAAACATCAGTGTGCTGTGAGGTTATTGTCCCCCGCCTTTTCGAAGAAAAGCGGAGGGACATAGTTTTCGTCCTTCCGTCCGTCCGTCCTTCCGTCTTTCTATCCCCTTAAAGTAGTAGTTACCTTGTGTGCGCAACTCCTCCTACAGTTTTATGCCGATTCTTTTGAAACTTTACAGATGTTTTTGTCATGGTCTTAAAATACGCATGTAGTTTGAATGTAATCATGAGATTATTTTTTGTCACTTTTTTCACAAGTTGAAGTTTGTCATTTTTTAGGCGTTTTTACTATCAAAGTGACTAGATAGTGGGTACCTTGTGTGCGCAACTCCTCCTACAGTTTTATGCCGATGCCTTTGAAACTTCACAGGTGTTTTGGTCATGGTCTGAAAATATGCATGTGGTTTGAATATAATCCTCACATTATTTGTCATCACTTTTTTTACAAGTTGAACTTAGTCATTTTTAGGCGTTTTTACTACCATAGTGACTAGATAGTGGGTACTTTGTGTGCACAACTCCTCCTACAGTTGTATGCCGATTCCTTTGAAACTTCACGGGTATTTTGGTCATGGTCTGAAAATATGCATGTGGTTTGGATATGATCCTCACATTTTTTTGCAAATTGAACTTAGCCATTTTTCATACATTTTTACTATCAAAGTGAATAGATAGTGGGTACCTTCTGTGTTCAACTCCTCCTACAGTTTTATGCCCATTTCTTTGAAACTTCACAGGTGTTTTGATCATGGTCTGAAAATATGCATGTGGTTTGGATATAATTCTAACATTATTTTTATGCCCCCGTGACGATAGTCAGGGGGCATTATGTTTTACCCCTGTCCGTCTGTCTGTCCGTCTGTCCATCTGTCCGTCGCACATTTTAGTAGTAAGGCTGTGTAATCAACTCCTCCCACTGCTTATGTTGGATTAATTTGAAACTTTATACACATGTTGCTGACATATTGAAAATGTGCATGAAGATGATTTTTGGCCAAAAAATTATTTTTGACAAAATTACAGGCTTTCGGACATAGACATTTTCAGTGTTGGTTAGTGATATAGGGTAGCAAGTTTGTGTAATCAACTCCTCCCAGAGTTTATGATGGTTCAATTTGAAACTTTGCACACATGTTGTAGACATACTGAAGATGTGCATGAAGATTTCTTTTGACCAAAAAATTATTTTTGACAAAATTCCGGGCTTTCGGACTTCAGTGTTGGTAAGTGATATAGGGTAGAAAGTTTGTGTAATCAACTCCTCCCACAGCTTATAATGGATTGATCTGAAACTTTGAACACTTGTTGCAGACATACTGAAAATGTGCATGAAGATTTTTTTTGGCCAAAAAATTATTTTTGACAAAATTACGGGCTTTTGGACTTAGACATTTTCAGTGTTGGTTAGTGATATAGGGTAGCAAGTTTGTGTAATCAACTCCTCTCAGAGTTTATGATAAATCAATTTGAAACTTTGCACACATGTTGTAGACATACTGAAGATGTGCATGAAGATTTCTTTTGGCCAAAACATTATTTTTGACAAAATTAGGGGCTTTCGGACTTATCAGTTTTCACAGTTTGAGACCATGCACACTTCTTTAAATTTATGATGGTGGTGGTCAGGGAGAAAGGGGTGCAAGGGTTAATGGGGAACACGGGGGCATCACCTGTGTCTTACAGACACAATTTTCTAATTTTTTATTACTTTTTTCACTTTTTTAACTTAGCCGCTATTTGAGCTCAAACACTAAGTGTATATACAGTGGAGAGCTAGTTTCCAAGGTGGGGGGCATAAATTCGTCGAATTTGCTTGTTAGAAGACTTGTACTTAAGATAAATCATACATTGTATAAATATTCCTGCATAGCTTTCGGCCTTTTTGGCAAAGGTGAACAACTTTTGTCATTTTTTTGTTTTCTAAGAAGACCAAGCTTCTTCAAAGTGAGTCTAGAGGAGCAAATACATTCCTTTAAGAGTGGATTCCCATTTACAAGCAATGCTTCCCCTGAAACTACATTCATTTGCTTTTATATGTATAGGGTGATTACGATTACTAGATTTCATGATGACATAATATGAGCAGCGACACAACAAGACCAACAAAGTGGCCTGTGTGCCCAGCAGTAACTCAGATCAGCCTTGCCTTCTGCCAAGTCTGATCAGAGTCTTCGCTGTCTGCATAGCGGTAGCTTAAACTCTAAGCTACCCTTCAAGAGCACAGAGAAAATTCTGATAAGACTGGGCGGATTTTTACACAATTTCAAAAGTGCTCCAGGGCGCCTCCCAAAAATAGGTCACCGTGACTTTTGCCAACAAAAGAAATTCTGTTATATTTACTCAACACCGTAGTAATTCTATTTTCAGTTGTTACAACACCCTCTCTGACAACTGTTCCAACGCCTACGCCTACCACTTCGCAAACGACAACTCCAGAAGGTAAGCCGATATTTATAATCAGAGTGTAAAGTTTTGTTTTGCTTTGCAGCATTTGTCTTTATGGGTATCACACTTTAACTGGGCATAACTGGGTCGAGTTGCTTAACGCTAGCGCTACGTAGCGCTCGCTAGCAATTGGCTATGCAACGGCATGCTACAAAAAAGCGCTTTGTAGCGCTACGTGGCATCCCCGGAGCTGCCTCGCAAAGCGCTTTTTTGTAACATAACGTTGCATAGGGAAAGCGCTTGGTAGCGCTTTCTGTTTACATGTGTTTAAAACGAGGCAAATTTCACTGTGCAACGCACTGCTACAGAAAATCGCTTTTTGAAAGCAAAATCATTGCATAGAGTTGGCAAAGCGCTACAGAGCGCTATTTTATAGCGCCTTCGTTAAGCAACTCTCGCCTGGTAGAAAAAAACATCGGGATGTCAAGGGGATTTATTAAACTTGCCTGTGTTGCTTCTGTGAAATCTCAGAAACATCTTGTATGATATTGCGAGATACACGAAAAACCTGTTGTTGTTTTTTTAATGTATTTCTGATGTATTACCGGTTTGATTTTTTATACTGGATTTCCCTGGTGGTGATGATAAAGGTTTACTCATTTAGTTCAATTAGCGGCCATGTTCGGCAAAATAAGTCGGATAAACCTGAGAAATACACAAATATTCCTTGGGCTACTCCAAGATATGTGAGCCGCGACGCGACAAAACCAACAAAGTGGATGAGCACCCAGCGCAGACTCAGATCAGCCTGGGCATCCGCCCAGTCTGATCAGAGTCTTCCCTGTCCGCATGAAGGTAGCTAAGACCCTTAGCTACCCTTTAAGCGCTTAGCAAAGATTCTGATCAGACTGGACGGATGTGCAGGCTGATCTGATTCTACGCTGGGCGCACAACCACATTGTTGATTTTGTAGTGTCGCGGCTCATATCTTCGTGTAGCTCGAGGAATACCTGTGTATTGCTCGGTTTTACCCAAGTAATTATGCCGAATGTTCCCAGTTGGTAAACATAATTTACCTGGGTATATTTTTATGTGACCTCATGACATCATTAAGCGCTAACCCAGCAGGCACATAACGTCGCCAAGGTGTGTTGTACTCACCCCCAAATACACCGGTTACCATGGAGTTAGAGTGCGCTGGAGAAGTAAAGCAGTGGGGGAGAAAACCCAGGGGGTGGCTGTGAGTATGAATCCTGCAAACCAAGTAGGCTGTAATACCCAGCTAAAACTGTTTTTAGCTTGCCTGGGTCATTTTTACGTCATGTGCCTGCTGGGAAGGTTTATGGTTACACCGCCATGTTTAATCGCCAGTTTTACACAGAAAAATGTATATGACCTTCCTTTCGCGTCTCTGGACAACTTAGCCCTTCTATAAACAGTGTGTACTCTTTAAGTAAGAAATTTGCTCCAGGACGAGCAATTCTTTTCTTAAAGAGTCGATCTCCGTTGAGATGGGAGGTCAAGCTTTCCATGAAAGTGAGCCGGGCCGCGTAGTGCAATCGGTAGGGCACCTGACTCATAAGTCAGAGGTCCTGGGTTCGAAACCCGGTCTGGCCACATACTTTCGTTTCTCCTTCCGCTGATTCAAGAAGGGCAGTTGTCAATTACTGGCGAAAGTATGTGCACGTAGTACTGGTTAACCGCTTAGGAGGTCTAAGCCTGCCCAGGAATAGTGTGGTTAGGTTAACTGACCGTCTCGACATGACCATAGTTGTTTACCGTGGACGTTAAGCAATAAATCAATCAATCAAAAATCCATGAAAGTGTACGTATTTACCTCCAAATAATGCTTTGAAAATTACAGTCGTTAATATTCTCTTTTCTGTTTGTCTTTGTCAAATGACATAATGAACCATGTTTCCCAAGGACCATTTGATATGATTGCCCCAATTTCTAACGTTGTGTTGCAGTTGAAATACGTTCAAGAGAAACAGAAACGCTACCCTTTTTACATGGAAATATGTTTCTCATGGAAAATACACAAATTACTAATAAAAGTATCAGATACAGCCAGTGGTTCGTCACTTTTATAAGATCATAAAGATCGAAAAAGCCTATCTGTAGTAATAATACATTAACAAGCACCACATGCTAATCTGGTTTACGTCAACATTTGCTGACGTTGACGTCAGTTACGTTTTACGTTTCCTACGTTCGTAAACGGAATAGTTAATGCTTATTTTTTTTTCTTACGTGGCTTATTTATATTAACACTTGCTTACTGTCAGATCCTGTGTCATTATATAATGTATTTACATGTACGTAATTTCAATGTATAACATATTATTACACCCCGTTTTCCTAAAGCTTTATAGTTTTGACATTTATATAATTTTGTATTGTCATTAGTATCAATTACAAAGAATGTCCAAGCAAATAAAATACTTTCCTTTGGCAACTGAATCAAAACCCCAAATCTTTTGGGAATGAAATCATCATGCACATTGCGTTTCATTTCAATCTTTTCTCTGAAAATAGTGTGTACTAACAGCTATGACATCATCATAAAATGGATCAGTATGTGACTTCACATAACAGATGATGAGAAAATATATTAAATGGATGCGGTGAGATATGCGTAGCATCATTTAAGTATCTTGATTTCATCGTTAAAGCGTTACTCATATTTTTTTGGTCTAACGTTTTCATTTCTCTTGAATGACTTATACACTAACGTTAACTGGTATATACTTTATTGTCCAATATGGTAAACCTTGTTTCTGTTTCAAGTTCTAAATGAGCCGCGACATGACAAAACCAACAAAGTGGCATGTGCACCCAGCGAAGACTTAGATACTCTGTCTCATAAGAGCATTTGCTGTCGGCATTGAGATAGCTTAGACCCCTTACTACCTTTAAACACATACCGAAGACTCTGATCAGACTGGATGTGTCGCGGCTTAATTATAATTAAGTTTCGTCGCGTTCAAAAGGGATTGTGCAATGTGCGAACAGCGAATACCCGTATCAGACTGTTCTTCTGTGCAATTCGTCAGATTTGTCATTGTGCCAAAAGGAAGAGTGATTAGACTGCGCATTATCTGTGTCTTTACTGTTCGCATGATAGCTTTCACGTGACGCAGCGTATTTAAGTTTCAGCATTTTGATTGCTTAATTTGCTTTATTTTCAGCCTGCTTACTGGTTTGGTTATTTTTATGTTACTTAAAACACATTTTTCCAAGTATGCTTTATTTTTTGCACATGTTCGTTAGTGGCATTGCTTGTGAGTTTTGTGAGATTGAAACGCTAAGAAAGTCCTATGGTATGCCATGTAAATTTACTTTTTACCCTGGTAGGCAAAGTTTCATGAAAATTGATTGAGTAGTAAAGACATTAAATCAAATTTTTGTCCTCCACTTTTCACAAACGACCTATAGCAGAATAAGGTACCGTTGAAGTAATTGCGTGGCATTTTCACTATGGTTTGAGGGCTGGATTTGGATTTTGATTGTTTCAGTTCCTGGTCTTTGCATACTTTTTACTTTTTTCAAAATCTAAACTGTAAGTATATAGAATAATTAGCTCATTTTTTATTCAGCTTTGTTACACATTTTGCTGCTTTCCACGGGTTAAATCTCTTTAATTCTTAAAGAATTTTACTCTTGTTTTGAATCCATATTTCACCCTAGTGCTGCTCTAACCTCTTCATAGAATTCCAAAGTTAAGCCGTGACACGACAAAACCAACAAAGTCTCATGTGCGCCCAGCGAAGTCTCAGATCAGCCTAGGCTATCGCCCAGTCTGATCAAAGTCTTTGCTATCACAGTGGAGGTAGCTTAGACGCTTAGCTACTCTTTAAGAACACAGCGAAGACGCTCAGCAGCCTGGGCGCCTTCCAAGGTTGATCTGAGCCTTCGCTGGGCGATTTGCTTAATTTGTCTTCTTGCAGCTTATTTTCTCGACCATTCTGTCCTGCTCATACTGCAGACGGGTTCCTTTGGAATCGGCCTTCAACTAAATTCATGTTTAGTATCAAATTGAAGTTCTTAATGGGGACATTAACATTTTACGACTTCCATGACGAATTACCCGGCCAAAGTCATTTTGACTCTAACCAAAAAGAAGCCAGTAAAGTTTGTCTATGAATAAGGCCATATTTTGAATCAAATCGAAAAATAAAATAGATGGACACTTAGGCAGATAATGACCTAATCCGTTCTTGCCCTCAACATTGAAGCCCTTCATAACTCCGAAAAGAGGCCATTAAGAGTGATGTTTAAATAAGCCATGTTTTGAATGAAATAGAAGATCGTGGAAAAAGCCTTTCACATTTGTTGACTTAAATGAAGGTCCACCCGATGTAGTTGAAGGGGATCATAGTAATGGGTTCCGTCCGTCCATTTGTCCGTCTGTTAGTCCGTCCTTGGACAAGTGGTGTGTCCGCAACTCCTTTAAATTCCATCTGATTTTCATAAAACTTTCAAGATATTGTTACGACTACCTGACATGAATCATATTTATCGCTGTTATGATTGGACTCTTTCTATCAAAGTTACGACCATTTTTCTGTAAATCAGTTTCAAATCATGTGTCTTCAACTCCTTCTTCAGTTTTCATCTGTTTCTCATAAAACTTTCAGAATTTTGTTATCACCACCTGATGTGGATCATATTTTTACAAGATTGGGATCCGATCATTTTTGACAGAATTTTGACCCTTTATCTGTATATCTGTCGATAGACAAATCTTGTGTCCTCAACTTCTCCCTCAGTTTTCATCACATTTTCATAAATCAATCGGGATATTGTTTTCCTTACCTGACGTGGATCATATTATATTGGGGTCAGACCCTTTCTGACAGAATTATACCCCTTTTTCTGTATATTTGTCCATTGACAAGTATTTTGTTCTCTACTTCTTTAGTTTTCAAACAACTTTCATAAAGCTTTGAGGATATTGTAATCCTCACCTGATGTAGATCATATTTTATTGGGGTTGTGATGGGACCCTTTCTGTCAGAGTTTTGGCCCTTTAAAATGTAAAACTATTATAAAATCTTGTGTCTACAACTCCTCCTTGATTTTGCAACCGAACTATAAAACCTTGCAGGCTATCGTTATCACCATTGAACATGGATCATGTTTTATCAAGGTCATGATTGGACCCATTCTGTCAGAGATACTGAATATGTTGTTTGTAGGAAACTTACCAGAAATTGTATTCAGCATCATTTTTAAGGTAATCATATCATCCGATATTTGTAAGAATTATGATCATTGATCAGCACTCAACTTGTAGCCATGACTCCATTCAAAATCAAATTTTCCCGTTACTGACATACCTATACGTTGGTGGACGCTTGTTTTTGGTTGTTTTTTTTTTTTCATTTTATTGTGTTGATTTTCAGTTAGATGATCTTACTTGACCCGACATCCACGCTTTTATCTACGTATATACAATTTTCGAAGAAATTGCAGTTTGGTATCTGTTTTGCATTTTATTGTGTTGATTTTCATTTAGATGATCTTACTCGATCCGACATCCACGCTTTTATCTACGTATATACAATTTTCGAAGAAATTGCAGTTTGGTATCTGAACTGGTGTCAGATATAGGAGCTATCGATGTTATTATATTGACCGTTAGTTCTGACTTCCACTTGATAATTATATTATCTCTGTCATAAAGTTTATGTCCAGTCAAATTAACGTTTACGGTGTTTTATATTGCTGTGTCATGTATAGACATATGTTTGTTCACATCCCGAAATGATTACAGCCCCCCCCCCCCACCCCCACACACACAAATCTCTGTGTTTGTTAACGAATATGGTGGCAGGTATAAGGTACTTAAAGTATAGTTTACAGCATTTTGCCGACTGATAATTGTAATGACATATTTTTTACAATAAGTAAACATCAATGTTGCAGGGAAGGTTAATACGTTTATGAAGACACTCGAATAACCATATAAAGTCTTTCAGAGCTTGGAAAAGAATTTGGCGTGCATGTCATTTTCTGGTAACATTTGATTGTTTCAGCCACAACAACGTTGAGTTGTTCAGAAAGTGAGTTTGCTTGTGAAGATGGAATTCGCTGTATAGCGAGGCATTTTGTATGCAATCGACAGAGAGACTGTTATGATGACTCAGATGAAAAAAATTGTGGTATGGATCTTTTATTAGATGTTCCTAGACTGTATTCAAATACTCAAACATAAGACTCTTTTTCTTCGATGTTTGTTATTTTGTTACTGTTTCATAGCTTTTCGTAGTTTTTAGCTCACCTGAGCCAGCGGCTCCGGGGGAGCTTATAGGATGGCAAGGCTCCGGCGTCCGTCGTCCGTCCGTCGTCCGTCCGTCCGTCCGTCCGTCCGTCAACAATTTCAAACGACTTCTTCTCTGAAACCACTGGGCCAATTGTAACCAAATTTCATATGTAGCTTCTAGGGGACTTAGGAACGAAAAGTTGTTCACACGGTCCTGGTCACATGACCAACATGGCCGCCACGCCCATATATGGTAAAAACCTAGAAAAATCTTCTTCTCCAGAACCAATAGGCCGATGGCCTTGAAACTTGGTATGTAGCATTGGGTATGCGAGTACTACCAAGATTGTTCAAATTATGACCTTGGGTTGACCTTGACCTTTTTTACGGTAAGGTCAAATTTGCATTGTGTAGCTTTTATATGGGAAAATGCTAGAACATAAGATTTCTTGGAAACTGTTGAAGATTTAGACCTGAAAATTGGTATATACAGTCATCTGAATGAGTACATGAAAATTAATGCGTACAAAAGGTCAAGGTCATTGTTTGACCTTTGACCCTGGTCTCTCATATTTTGACAATTTCACACATCTCCTCAAAAGCCATTAGGCCAATTGTAACCAAATTTCATACAGAGCCTCTTGGGGGCAGGGGACGAAAATTTGTTCAAACGGACCGGGTCACATGACCAACATGGCCGCCATGCCCATATATGGTAAAAGCCTTTAAAAGTCTTCTTCTCCAGAACCAATAGGCCAATGGCCTTGAAACTTGGTATGTAGCATCAGGTACCCGAGTACTACCAAGATTGTTCAAATTATGACCTTGGGTTGACCTTGACCTTTTTTTACGGTAAGGTAAAATTTGCTTTTTTTAGCTTTTATATGGGAAAATGCTAGAACATAAGATTTCTTGGAAACTGTTGAAGATTTAAACCTGAAAATTGGCATATACAGTCATCTGAATGGTACATGAAAATTAATATGTACAAGAGGTCAAGGTCATTCTTTGACCTTAGACGCTGGTCTCTCATATTTTGACAATTTCACACATCTGCCCAAAAGCCACTGGGCCAATTGTAACCAAATTTCATACAGAGCCTCTAGGGGCTGAGGGAAAGAAAATTTGCTCAAACAGTCTTGGTCACATGACCAACATGGCCGCCATGCCCATATATGGCAAAAACCTTTACATATCTCCTTCTCAAGAACCAAGTGATCGATGGCCTTGAAACTTGGTATATAGCATCAGGTACTTGAGTACTATCAAGATTGTTCAAATGATGACCTTGGGCTGACTTGACCTTTTACAAGGCAAGGTCAAGTATGGGAAAATGGTAGAACATAAGAGTTCATGGCAAGTTTAGAAGATTTTGGCCTAAAAATTGGTATATACAGTCGTCTTAGTTAGTACATGGAACATTTGCGGGTACAAGAGGTCAAGGTCATCCTTTGACCTCTGACCCATGTCTCTTATATTTTGACAATTTAAGACGTCTCCTCAAAAGCCACAGGACCAATTGTAATCAAATATCATACACAGCCTCTAGGGGCTGATGGAACAAAAATTTATCAAGCGGTCTAGGTCACATGACCTACATGGCCACCATACACAGGTGAGCGATTCAGGGCCTCATGGCCCTCTTGTTTTTCTATATAATCTTGATGCTCTATTATTATCCGCGAGTAGAATTAAAGTATGTTAGACCCAATATACATGTAGAAGGTTTACTTGAGTGTGCAGTTCCTCTAATTTATTTCTTCTGATTGAAACCCTCAGCTCTTTTGAAAACTTAGTCTGAGTCTTATTATGTGACTTTGACAGAATTCGACTTTTTATGCTATTATAGTATGGCGACAAGGATGAAACACATATGCGAGCAGAAAGCCTGAAGTCAAACTACGCATGCGAAGATGTCTGGCAAACCCTTTGCGTTTTGCATGCATCAAATATGGACCCTGAATATTTTACAGATACAACACAAAGGCTGTAGCTTGACTTCACGGGCTCACAAGTTGGTTTAAGACATGATTGTTCGAAAACACGGTCAGCATTGGTTTTGCGTTTCGCGGCTCATATGCATTGAGTGCGCATTTTTTTTGTCTTGGGTGCATTTACAACATGCTTCAGTGTTTCAAAAGATTTCCATGTTGATTATTTTGTCATTAAATTATACCTTAAAGCTTGTTCCCGAATTTCTTTTGGTATAATGCAAATTCAGGCTAGGGGCATCAGACTTTTGAATTAATGCTGTTTGAGCCCGTGTCTCATGGATATTGTAGTTTATGTTTGACTAATATTACCTAAGTTACCAAACTTTACACTTTACAACCTCGATCACATCCTCAGTACATGTATGATAAAGCTATAAGTAAGCTTTTTCTAAAGATAAAATATTACGCTGGACTAGCGTTACTTGATGCATAGACTAATTTCAGATATAGGTCTGATAATTCATTTAAGGAATGAATTTCATTTTTCTGAGGTTTATCGAAGTGTAAACTACATTGGGTCACGTGCAAAGTGAATGAGCCCCGAAGGGGTTCATGTAAACTTTGCTAGTGACCCAATGTAGTTTACACTTCGATAAACATCAGAAAAATTAAGTTCATTGCTTATATTTACATTCGTTTCAATCAAATCTTTCATGAAAAATCTTCTATAAGCGCTAAAATTGAAGCAGTAAAACATGTACACGCAGTTTTTTCTGCTGACAGCAGAACGGCATGCATGACGCCATGACGTTGCTGACATCCAATCAGGTTTTAGAGAGCTATTGTTTATTTTGACGTCATTGACGTCGCGTGTCTCAATGTAATTATTGGAATGTAAACTACATTACGTTCCAATGGTTTACTATCGGGCTTTTCAGTAAATACACCAAGAATGTAAATACATAGAAATAACCCCAGCTTTCTCATAGGTCATAGACTTCGAAAGCTTAATGATCAAGCCGCGACACTACAAAACAAGCAAAGTGGCATATGCGCCCAGCGAAGGTTCAGATCAACCTGGGCATCCGCTAAGCTTGAACATTTTCTTCGGTGTCGGCAAGGAGACAGCTTAGCCACAAAGCTACAATTTAAGCGCACAGCGAAGATTTAGATCAGGCTGGGCGGATGCCAGGCTGATCTGAGTCTTCGCATGGCGTACATGCCACTTCGTTTGTTTTGTCGTGTCGCGGCTCAGTATTATGGAGCACGATAAAGCTTTCGGTAGCTGTTTACTTAAGGTTTGATTCTCTCGAAGGCGTATTTCTGGCAACGCGGTGTAAAATTAAGACCTATAAGAGTTCTTTCAAGAGCAGAGAACACATTCAAAAGAAGGCGAACGGGTCATACTTCGAAGTTTCCGAAGTTTCGGCTATTCAAGCCTCACTAGTAACCCTGCCAAGATCGGGCGACGAAATACAGATGAAAACATACTGTGATTTCTTAATTTTGATGAGGCAGTCGATTCAAAGACTTAGTAATATCAAAAAGTGCCCCAATGCATAAAAAGCCATGATTTTGATATCGAGACTTAACCAATCAAAATTTTCCGATTTATCATCCACCCATCGCCCTGATATGACTGAAATACTGTTAAAAAGGACATAAAATCGCAAGTCATCTATCCATCCATAAAAAGTCTCCCTGTACATCAATATAGTGCAGGTTATATATTTTCCTGACCCTTGGTGATCATTCGGTTTATTCTCAGTCAATTTGAAGATAGATTCCTGCTGAGAACAGTACTTAGAGGTGTGGACAGGGTCGCAACACTACATTAGGGTCGAGTCGGGTAACTTCGGACAGCGGGTAAATTTGGACATACAATTGCATACAGTTTTAATTCAGATGACACGGCTCATAATGAGCCGTCTCATCAGGATATTTCCTTCTTTGCCCAGTTTTTATGCCCCGAACTTCCAAGAAGTTGAGGGGCATATTGCATCTGGGTTGTCCGTCCGTCCGTCAATCCGTCTGTCTGTCCGCTCGTCACGTATACCATATCTTAGGAACCTTGCATGCTAGAGTTTCGAAAACTCTGTATGGATTCATCATGAAAATTGCAGACCTGTATTTTTTTTTCTTCGAGATATCCCTATTTGGAGTTATGCCCCTTGAGACAAAATCAGACTGAAACATTTTGAGCAAGATATCTCAAAAGGTATTTTAGCTAGAGCCTTGAAACTTTGCCAACTTATTAGGGCTGAAGAGTAGATGAACTTCTGAAAAAAAATCGTGAATTTGTGACAGCGTTATGCCCCCTTTTTCGACTCAGTGCATTGTAAGCATATGGAACCTTGTGAACACAATTTCTCAACAACTCCTGATGCTAGGATCATGATTTTTTGCTGGAAGATATTGCCCAAGGTGTAGACGACCTGATTAACTTTTGAAAAATATTAATAAATTTTCGCCCGAGTTAAGCCCCTTTTTCTATTTAGTGCATTGGAGCCTTTGGTACAAAGGTACCCAAACATATGGTCAAAAACAGTAAGAGCTAAGAACTTGAAACTTTATACAGGTACTCAGTATAGCAAAAAAAAAACAAAAAAAAAAACGAACACGTGGGTTTTTTTTTTCCGCCGATCATGTTTTACCAGAGTTATGCCCCTTTTTTATTTAGCCTGTGGAACAGTATCTCAAGAACCCCTGATGCTGGGATCATGGATTTTTGCAGGATATCATTGTCTAAGGTGTAAATGACTTGATTAACTTTTGGAAAAAAATCGGTAATTTTTGACAGAGTTATCCCCCTGTTTCAACTTAGTGCATTGTAAGCCTATGGAACCTTGTGACCAAAATATCTTGACAACTCCTGATACTTGGATCATGATTTTTTTTGCAGGAAGATATTGCCAAAAGTATAGATTACCTAATTAACTTTTGAAAAAAAAATCATAATTTCATCTCGAGTTAAGCCCCTTTTTCTACTTAGTGCATCGAAGCCTTTGGTACAAAGGTATCCTGACATACGGTCAAGAATGGTTAGAGCTAAGAACTTGAGAACTTGCACATGATTTGTATAGAAAATAGGCGAACTCATATGTTTTCTTTTTTCTGCGGGTCATGTATTTCCAGACTTATGCCCCTTTTTGGACTCAGCCTGTGGAACGTTGTGAACAAAATATCTCAAGAACACCTGATGCTAGGATCATGGCTTGTTGCCTGATGACATTGCTTAAGGTGTTGATGACCTGATCAACTTTTGAAAAAATTCGTGAATCTTTGACGAGTTATGCCCATTTTTTGACTTAATGAATTGTAAGCCTATGGGACCTTGTGAACTGTAAGCCTATGGAACCTTGTGAACAAAATATTTCGAGAACCCCTGACACTAGGATCACGATTTTTTGCAGGAAGATATTGCCGAAGGTGTAGATGACCTGATTAATTTTAAACAAATGTTTGTTTTTTTTGACCGAGTTATGCTCCTTTTTCTACTTAGTGCATTGAAACCATTGGTACAAAGGTAAAAACATTATGGGATGAGCCTTCTTTAGAGGCAAGCATATGGTTGGGGCCATAGTGTTTCATAAACACAATTTCTTGTTTGTTTTAATTCCAAACAACTGACGTATATAAATGAAACAATATTGGGTCCGAATTTTACTGCTGTCCGAATTTAACCGACTTGATCCTACTGCAAACGCATTGACTCATTTCAGCCGTGTCTGCAGTTTTCTTTCTTTTGATGTGTTCTTTGTTTCTGGGGATCTGCCTTAAGACTTCATTTCATAGGATCTGTTAGGTTATCACGATAATTGCTTAATTATGAAGTGCATGTAAAAACTCGAAAAGATTCCTACTGTTAAAGTACTATGTAGAATATAATCTCGCAGCACATTATCTGATCTGTTCTAATATTGCATAAATTTGATATATTTTTTACAATGTAAAATTAGATTGGTTACGGGCGAAGAAATGCAACGTCTCATGTTTTGGAGTACCTTCAATCCCTCAACACATTTAATGGTAGTGCTCAAGATTATTAACTGTAGCTAAGGACCTTTTACAGTCGAGCTGTTGGGAAAACAAACTGCTTTGTTTCTTAAAGAAAATTAATACTTCGGTGGAATCATTTGTAAATGTCAGCAATGTGAAAATTTGCTTTGCAGCGTAATGTTTGCATTTTACTTTCCATCGCAAATGGACCTCGAGAGTACCAGACCTTAATGCTTGTCGATGAACAAAGCCTGCAGGAGGTTTGTTTATGTCCGGCTTATGTTAGATACAAATTTTACAAGTTCCACTCCTACCCTTTTCCGTGACCTTTATTCCAAGGTCACAGACTTAGAGATTGTATGTTTAAGCTTATGGTTAGAGTTGCCCCACTGAATTTGGTAAAGATACGTTTATATGTATTAAAGGTTCATAGTTTTAATATGCCTTGATAGATTTGGTTGGGTTTAGATCGATGTTTAAAACTTATTTTCTGCCAATCCTAATATCAGTCAGATTTAGAGTACAGACGAGCCGCGACACGAGAAAACCAACAAAGTTGCATATGCGCCCAGCACAGACTCAGATCAGCCTTGGCATCCGCCAAGTCTTATCAGAGACTTCGCTGTCCGCATGGAGGTAACTTAGACCCTTAGCTACCCTTTAAGCGCTTAGGGAAAATTCTTATCAGACTGGGCAGATATTCAGGCTGATCTGAGTCTGCGCTTGGCGCACAAACACTTTGTTTGTTTCATGTTGCAGCTCAGTCATTAAGAAGTCTCTCTTCTGGACTGACATTATACTAGAACACGCAAATTACGTTGCCCTTGGTCTTGTCTTGCTAGTAAATGTAACGTTTTGCTTTATGCAAAAATGTAAGTAAAATTTTCTAGCATTGCTTTAAATTAACGAATACTCGTTTCTGTGTTTGTATTTCAATACCATCGGAAAATATACTAACTTGACTATTTAGCAAATTATTTATTAATTTCTTATTATTACGCACAACACAATATTCACTATCAACTAAACCTTCGTATAAATTGATTTATCATATGACGTCGCATCTGAGAGTGTAATAAAGCCATGCATTAAAAACGATAATCCATTAGTGGATTAAATATGCAAATTACGTCGCCACGTTATGCGCTGACGTCCATGCAAACGTCGCATTTTCTAGTGTCGAAATCGTGACGTTTTTGTGCAAAATTTGCTCATAAAATGCGATTTTAGTGTCATAAGATAAATAGAATCTTGCATTCATGCTCCTTTATTATTGAATTTATTAAACTCGTTGAGGAAAACGAATCTTGCACTCGTGCTCCTTTATTATTGAATTTATTAAACTCGTTGAGGAGAACGATAAGATGCTCGGCATAGCCTCGCATCTTATCTTTTTCCCCAACTCGTTTAATAAATTCAATTATACATGAGCACTTATGTTAGATCCTCTATATTATTACGCAAAACGCAATTCACTATCAACTAAACCTTCGTATAAATTGATTTACAGAGACCACAACAACTCCTTCAGGTAGTTCTTTAAATACCGTATACGCGGTAATTTTCGCGGGTTCAAATTTTTGCGGTTAAGGATCAAAAACATAAAATTTAATTTTTCGCGATTTTTAATTTTCGCGGTCAGCAACATGCGTGAAAAGCGAAACTACTTCTTTTCACTTGAGCCAGTTCGTTCATTAACCTGCGGCAGGGCCAGCAATTACCGAAGCAAACAGAAACAAAATATATGAACACTGTGTCCACATATGATACTTTGTAAGAAACAGGAAATTATTTCGCGATTTTAATATTCGCGGTTTCTAAGTGACCGCGCAATACCGCGAAAAATGGAACACCTTGAAAATTAATATCTTGTATACGGTACTTTCTTTTAATTATCACTTGAATTCTTAGCACGCTAAATTCTATTCAGGCTATGGTGTAAGGATATATGTTTCATCATGTACCTTAAGCTTATGCGTGCAAGGAATAAGGCAAAAACAGATTTTATTGTCAATATAATTTAGCGCTTGTGGGAAAGCGAAGTTGTTGCTGTTGATGTATGTGTGTGAGTTTATCATTTTATTTTTTAAATCACATTCTAGCAAAATGCTAATAATAGGTCATTTTATTTTGAGGTTGCCTATTTTTAGCTCGACAGAGAGATTAGTAAAGCTTATTCTGGAGGGGACCATCTGGCTGTCCCTTCCATGCCAGTGATTAAACCTAGTGCTGCTCGTACTTTCCCCCACGCATATTTACATCCCCATCATAGGACCAGCATGGGTAATCCACCATATGATAGCCGTGCCAAATATGATGCTGAGAACCATAATTAGCTGAGGATCCAATAAAGTATTTCCACTTTAAAGATTTATCATATTATAATGTAGGCTTAGGGTTTCATAGCCTACCTTGCTTAATGTCTCTGTTTTGGCCCCACCCTCTGAGGGAGTCATATTAAGTGTTTATCAAACAACAGTCTTGTTTACTTCAAATTAAACCCTTTGATTAGAAAAGTAAAACTGATCAACTTTTAAGTCAGTCTCAACCCCACCCACTTCAGGGTCGTTAACGATTAGCCTCCATTTGTGTCCATGTTCGGTATTTAATCGCAAATATCGACAACTTCAACACTTGATAAAATAAACGGAAGCGGAGTTCTGTCTTAACCATTTTAGCCTCGACACGACAAAACCAACAAAGTGGTTGTGCGCCCAGCGCAGACTCAGATCAGCCTGGGCGTCCGCCCAGTCTGATCAGAGTCTTCACTGTCCGCATGGAAGAAGCTTAGACCCTAAGCTACCCTTTAAACACTTAGAGAAGACTTCGATCAGCCTGAGCGGATGCCTAGGCTGATATGAGTCTGCGCTGAGCGCACAAGCACTGTCTTGGTTTTCTCGTGTCGCGGCTCATTTATGACATGTGGACTTTGCTGTCGCCTTTGCTATAAGATCAAAAGCCTTGATGAGAAGGATAACAGCAGATGAATTGCGTAGTCTGTCACAACCCCACCCACTTTAGGTCGTTTTAGGTCGCAAGGACAGCCAACTTACATAATAGTTTGCTTGGAATTTAGTCAAGAATCTTGATGAAAACTTTGGTACATAATGCCTTAGCGGAAGCGGAGTTCTTTCTTAACCCAAATATGACCAGAGTCGCGTCGGACAACAGGTAAATTCGGACACTGGCATTGTTTCCTTTTTGTGTCAGTTGTTTGGAATTTAAACTAAAATAACTAGACGAACAGTAAAAATCATGATGAGACGGCTCATTATGAGCCGTCTCATCTGGATTTTCCCTGTTTGCAATGGTATGTCCAAATTTACCCGCTGTTCGAAGTTACCCGACTCGACCCTGGTAGACTGTTCTGTTGTTTTATATTGGATGAGACCATGTATCACTTAAGGGTTGTCAGATTTTGTTGATAGGTATTATATTTATCTTATATAATAGAGAAGGACCCATTTGTCTTATACAAGAGGTGTAGATCCTTATCCGCGACGTGCGGTGTCTAATCTGTCTGCTTTATTTGCTTCTTTTGCATTGGACACTAGGCAGAAGTGATTTGAAAAACGGGTATGGTTGGTATGGTACTACATATGCCCTTTCGTCTGATTTTAAGAATAGAATTCGGTTTTGACCAGTGAATAAACTATTTTAACCATGCCGCATTCATATCTCTGCAACAGAAAGACTAGGACATTTAAAAACGTAGCCTTTTTATACCAGGGTATCATAACTTGGATCGGCTGTAGAACTTATAATCACGACGCTTGTATGTCTTGATACTTGGATGTGAATCTGTTGAAAGCAGGCGACTTTTTAGAGAGGAATGGAGACAGATATTTTATGATGTAAGAAAAGGACATACGAGACAAAAAAATAATAGAAAATGGCCCAGCTTAACTGAAAGAATCTCAAAAGTGTAGCGATTCACCTTCATTGATTTTTTTTGCTTTTGGGTGCAGGAGATTAGCAAATTTATTCTACCCATATATGATCCTCGACACCAACAAAGTGGTTGTGCGCAAACTCAGATCAGCCAGGGCTTCCGCCCAGTCTGATCAAATTCTTCCCTTACCACTTAAAGGGTAGCTAAGGGTCTAAGCTACCTGTATGCGACCAGCGAACACTCTGATCAGACTGAGCGGACGCCCAGGCTGACCTGAGTCTTGGCAAGGAGCACAACCATTTTGTTGGTTTTCTCGTGTGGCGGGTGATACCATGATTTTATTCTAAAGGTGCATGATCGTTGTTTTTTTAAATTATCCTAATTTCTGAACACGTACGTCTTTGACAAAATGCACAGGCTTACAGTGTAGACCCAAATCAGAATGTCCTGAAACAAATTGAGCCGCGACACGCCAAAACCAACAATGTGATTGTGCGCCCAGCGCAGACTCAGATCAGCCTGGGCATCCGCCCAGTCTGATCAGAGTCTTCGCTGTCCGCATGAAGGTAGCTTAGTCCCTTGGCTACCCTTTAAGTGCTTAGCAAAGAATCTGATCAGACTGGGAAAATGCCCAGGCTGATCTGAGTATGCGGTTGGCGCACGACCACATTGTTGGTTTTCTCGTGTCGCTGCTCAATTGATCGGGGTGTACACTCTTTAATTCCACCGACTTTCTTCAGGTAAAAAAATATCAGAAAAAAAAGCATTTTCCATGTTCTTTTCTTTTTGAGAGATCAGATACTTCTTTTTCATACTAAGTCTCCACATGCGTGAATTGCGTTAAAATGGACGTAAAAAATTGTCATTCATCCATCCATCCAATCATCATCCTTTCATCTATCCACACATCCATTTTCTTAATAGCAGTTTAGAATCTTGTGAACAAACACAAAAACTTGGACAGAGGATATTTGTCTATAACTTATATTTCTACGAACAGGGGGAAGTTAGTGTTTTGTAGAATGTATATAGAGAGAGGCGCGGTAGCCGAGTGGTTAGAGTGGCTTGGTTATTGTGCAGAAAGTCGCTGGAAGGTCGTGAGTTCTCGGCTCACCATCGCTATCCGACGACTGGAAAACTCTGTCAACCCAGCAGTAAATGGGTACCCTTTGCGAATTAGGGAAGGATAAGGCAGCGAAAGGAGAGGGATGGGCTCCGCCTTTTATCTGCTGTGCCCAAGATACAGTGGGTATCTGACCCCCACTGCCCCTACGGCTATAAGGCTATGGGAAACCTTTACCTTTTATATTGGGGTAGTTATATATTATACTAAAGAAACTTTAAATAGAACTTAATGACGCGGTTATTCTTGTTTTTAGTCATTGGTTATGTAAATTTTAATATAAGTTAACAATATTATAATAATACAATCTCGATATTAAACAACCAATACCACACTGAGTTAAGATATTTAACCTTAGTTAATGCTTCATGTATAAAAAATATTAAAATATAACACGAAACGCTCACGTGAATTTGAATGCAACATATTAAAACCAACTGCAAACAACAAATAGTTTTTAAGTGTTTTTTTACATTTATCTAGGTGGCTGTAAGATACAAATGTAATGGTATACTGTATTAATACTAATAAACCATTTGCTCTAATAAAGCCACCCCCTACCTGTTTTCCAAAAATAGTCGGTTATACTAACTTGCCAAACTGTGTGCATTGCAAAGGGCAACAACTTTCATGAATTCCTGTTAACTTCGCTGGAGGATATGGGTTCACTCTTCAAGGAGAGAATTTGCTCCTATAGGAGCAGATGAGGATATGGGTTCACTCTTCAAGGAGAGAATTTGCTCCTATAGGAGCAGATGCGGATATGGGTTCACTCTTCAAGGAGAGAATTTGCTCATATAGGAGCAGATGAGGATATGGTTTCACTCTTCAAGGAGAGAATTTGCTCCTATAGGAGCAGATGAGGATATGGGTTCACTCTTCAAGGAGAGAATTTGCTCATATAGGAGCAGATTCTTCCTTTTAAGAGCTGACCCCTATTCAGAAGAGAGGCAACAACAACAACAAAAAAGAAATAGTAGACTTGCTTCATCTGAAAGTATACTCATTCACCTTAATACTGTTTATTAGGAGTATTTTGGAAGTGGCTGACTTTCTACACTTTAGGCTCTAATAACCTCCCCCTTTCAGATATGCAACGCCCTCCAGTGCGTTTAATAGGATAAATACGGCATAAACTGTATAGCTTCCTGTACAGGTGTTGATTAATTTTGACTACCATCAAGAAATATGGCGTCCGAGGTTTCATTAAAACCAATAACAAAAACAAATAACAATAATAATACAACAATAATTAAAAAAATGGAGGTCAGTTTTGGAGTTACTACAAGTGTGTATTCGTGGTTATTATGGTTGAGGTTTGAATATCACAGGTTATTTTGTCTACACAAATACTGTTCATGTAAGTACTTCCACAGCAAAATATAGCTTTAAATTGCATGTTACTTTTTGCATATTCTTTATAGTAAATATAAACGAGCTTACATGTTAGTACAGTGAAGTACCGCCTCAAGAAGCAAATGTCAGAATGAATATCACCAAAAAAAAGAAAAGCACTTCCGATGCATTGGGTGTATCTATAGGGCAGCATCTGCATCATATAGTATGTCTATCTATGTTTAAAACAAATTATGACCTTGAATAATTCTTTACTAGCTTCACCTACTCACAATTGTATTTTATTGTAGTCGATATCTAAGCCGCGACACGACAAAACCAACAAATAGGCTTGTGCGCACAGCGAAGTCTCTGATCAGTCTGGGCATCCGCCCAGTCTGATTAGAGTCCACGCTTTCTGATTGTAGCTAAGTTAGATCCTTAACTACCCTTTAATCACAAAACGAAAACTCTGGTCTGATTCGGCGGATGCCCAGGCTCATCTGAGGCTTCCCTGGGCGCACATCCACTTTGTTGGTTTTGTCGTGTCGCGGCTCATATAGAGAATATTTGATTTTCAATGTAACATCAATTTTTATTCACCGAATGTACATCAAAAACAGTATTTTAAGAGCAGCGACGCCACAATTGAATTTATTACTTTTGATATTCCGTAAAGCAGCTACTAGTCAAAATAATACTTTTTTGTGTCCATGAGTGAAATAAAAAAAACTATCATCTACTGAAATAGTAAAATTTCCATTTATGCTTTAAAAGTGCATTAATCCAGTTTATTTTAATGCATCAGCCACCACGACAGAGACACGGCTTTTTTTCTAACCGTCTTGCGTCTTTGACGTTTCAAGCGTGTTTATTGGGTATGATATTTATTATCACTTGTAATTTATTGTTTGTTGGGATGTCTTTGTCAATCTTTCCCTTTGATGTTGGGGATAGGGTTTGGGATCTGATTCAGTCAGTTCCTGAAGTGTAGTTACTCTTTAAAGGGAAATCACCTCAATGTTCGTGCGCATACATTTTGACGCAGCGTCATTGTTTTCTGCTATGGTTATCATGACGTCGTTTGCCGTAACGCTAAAACGTTTACGTCACTTTCGAAGACAACAAGGCACCTAAATGAACGCTTTGTTGAAACAAACGTATGAGTTTTTTGCGACAGAAAAAAATGGAAATATATAAACCTGGAAAAAAAATGACGAAAACGGGGCTGAAGAATTTTATACGGAAAAGAGAACGCTAATTGTTTTCGGGTAGTGTGTAATTTTTTTAGGAATTATCTGTCAGGTAAAGAGAGGATGTGAAAACTGCAATTGCGTTTTGAATCTCGTAATTACATGTACTTAATGCAAGCATAAATGCAAATAAGGACTTAGTACCCTTGGCTTGATTCATACAGTGAAAGCGGAGATCAGACTGAGCAAATGCGCAGGCTAATAGCTTTTACTGTTAGGTCATGTCATTAAGGTAAGTCCCACAATGCGCAGGCTGATCTAAACATTTACTGACGTAGAGAGCCATTCCAAGGGAAGTAACTCAGTCTTCAAGCCTGCTAGACCTTCCTCATGCAGCCTAAAAATTACGACGTTCCAAACGTAAAACTATAATAAAGTTATTCGACCATAACCTCAAAGTCACATGCACATTTACAGACCTTGAAGATGAACTCTGCAAAGTTTCAGAATGATTCTGAGAAGCGTAGCTAGGCGGCGAAACTCTTATTTTTCACTGATTGCCCTAGACTTTCCATAGGATTCATAGATTGTCGATGCGAAAGGGGAAAAATATCAGGCTGCGCATCCTCCGAAATTGGTCTTAGCACTAATGATAAATTGAAACCATGCACCACGGACCAAGCTTTGCCGATGTTTCTGTGAAAATATAAGTCGGGAAGCGGCCGGGTCCAATATACAATGTTGGCATATGAGCTTGTTAATCAGATATAAATGGGATATTATCTAGACCCTGAAAAAGTTCGAGTATTCTATGAGAAACAACAATTCAATGCTGCCTAGTTTCAGTTCTTGGAATTTCTCTCACTGTCTGCATATGAGAAAACTTTGAGGGCGACAGTTTTATATAGACAATATGTTTCAAGACATAAGGACCTTGCTGAAAATGAATAGGGAATTACATTGCATTGCTATAAACAAGCATCGAAAGGTAAGAGCGTTATCAATATGGCCGTTTATGGCGCCAAATAGAAAGCGGCGTCAACGCACAAAAACGTTGACGTCAACGCGCTTAAATGAAAATTGCGCAAAATAAAAGTGGTTTTCCTTCCATAACTCGAATATTTGGCCGATGACCTATATTTTTTATTTGCTTACTTGCACGGGGTAGATCATCCCTTTATTATATCAAAAGTACATAAAAATTTCAATTGTGGAACTTTTTACATTGAAGAAATTCCACGTTTTTACCAATAATGGAAAATGGCGGGAAACAAAAAAAATGAAAATAACCTATATAATGAGGCATACGACGATGAAACTTTTGATGTTCAAAAGAGGAGTTAATTAATCTTTCTTTCGAAACGATCGGTCATCTATTTTCTCGGATAAAGTCTTCGTTATAGACACAGAAATGCTTCACACAGGCATATAGATGGCGCTGCATTATCTCAAAAAGTAGTACGGTGACCCCAATTTTTTATTTCGTTTTTTCACTCAGCATATAATATTCTACCACTGTATGAAGTTTCAACAAAAACTCAATGGCAGTTTTATAGGGTGATTTCCCTTTAAATTAGTTTGCATCTAAAACAAGCTTAAAATTTAACTTACTAAGCAGATCTCATGAAATTTGCCTAGAAAGAATGCCTATAGAAGACTAAGGCGGCCTGACATCACATTCACCATAATTGTAACTTTACTTTGGCGCACTTAAGTGACGTCAGGAATGTCGTAATGACGTGCAAACATGCATGACGTAATCTGTGTCAAGCCGGATAAGGCTTAGTCAATTAATTAACAAATAAATGAGACTATTTCACGAAACCCTGCTTTTGAAACAGTGAAAGTTAGTGATAATTTCACTGTTTGAAACGTACAGTGAAAGTATCAGTTTCGAATTTCACCGAGAAAGCTCTATAATCCATTGAAAAGTATACGAGAAAAATGTACATTTGAGAATTCTTACTACGCGCGAAAAATTCATGGCATATTCCTACAAATAATTGTTAATGTTTAATTTATTTCAGAATGCGAAGAAAAAATGATCCGAGACGGCTCTCAGTTTATGGATTACATTAGCATCATAGAAAGCGAAGACGAAGAAAATAGACGTCTGCAAGACATTTTTAAATCTGTAGGGGAGCTTCTTTCATCAGGTCGTAAGGAGTATACGTTTCAAATCGTTTTCAATCATGTCTTCGAAAACCCTAGCATTAATGGCCTTTCGCTCCGCATTGTTCCGTCAGATGATGTTGAAAGTGTGAAACTTATTGGTAAAGATGGAACAGGACAGCTAGTTACAAAGGTTTGTATTCTAGGTGACGATAATGACTTTTCAGCTCCATACAAAGTTCTGTAATAATTGGAAATAGTGACTTTCTTAATTGCATTTCGGATGGTTTGTAAACCATGACTATCACAACATGATAATCGCTTTTAGGTGTTTCGATAATATAATCGAGCCGCGACACGACAAAACCAACAATGTGGTTGTGCGCCCAGCGCAGAATCAGATCAGCCTGGACGTCCACCCAATCTGATCAGAGTCTTTGCTGTCCGCATGGAGGTAGCTTAGAGCCTTAGCTCCCCTGTGAGCACTTAAAGAGTCTGATGGAAATGGGTGGATGCCCAGACTGATCTAAGTCTGCGCTGGGCGCACAACCACATTGTTGGTTTGTCGTGTCGCGGCTCAGTCATGTTTTTGCCAAATATTTCAATAGAAAGTTTGATGACTTCCTGCTTACTTCTCTGGACGACTTAACCCTTCCTAAGTGGAAAAGATTTCGGAGTTTATTGATAGCAGCTATCCATGTCAGCTTGAAATTAAGGATACTGCAGGGTTCAGTTCATCTGCATCACACCTAGATTGCTATCTCTATATTGACAAGGAAAGCTTGTTACTACTCTCTTGTTGAGGCACTCCAGCAAGTGGTTTTTCGAAGTTTTTACTTAAAGGATAAAGAAACAGCAAATTCCACTTACATGGTTCAGTTTACTACCATTTCTCGTAGTCAGATTTGTCCAGTAGAGTTTTTGAAATTCATTGGCATGCTCTCAAGCTTGGAAAGTAATCTCTTGCAATGTATTTTTTTTCAGTTTCATAATGGCCGCCTCAAGATAACCATTATTGTTGTAGGGGTGGCATGTTTCAAGCACATTCTTGAAAATTACCATTTCATATAAAATTAACATGAAATCAGTTCAGAAGAATTTATGCTTATATCTTATAGCAGTTATTTTCATAAGTAATATCATTTTGGAAAACAAAAAGATGCATAAGTGCAGCTGACACTGCAAACAACCCTTTGCTGAAATATTTATACCCCCCGCAAACTGTGTTTGTGGGGGGTATACTGTTTTGACGTTGTCCTTCCGTCCGTCTTTCCGTCCGTCCTTCCGTCCGTCCGTCCGCAACGCTTTAAATTTGCTTCAATTTGTTTCAAATTTTGTCCATAGATGCACCATAAGAAAATAGTGGCTACGTATTTTTCAGTTTTTCCTGGAAGGTTTTTATTGCGGAGTTATGCCCCTTTGTATTTTTCGTGAAAAAGGTTTGTTATCGCAACTCCTCCTAGATGATGTGACGGATTTTCTTGAAATTAAGTATGTGAACAGATATTGGTATGAAGATGTGCATTAGGGTGTTGATTTTAAATTCTGCCCCTTTTTGCTTGAGTTATTCCCCTTTTTGATATTTTTTGCCCTATTTTATAGGGTTTTGCATTAAATTTGCTTCAATTTGTTTCAAATTTTGTCCATAATTGCAGCATAAGAAAATAGTGGATACGTATTTTTCAGTTTTTCCTGGAAGGTTTTTATTGCGGAGTTATGCCCCTTTGTATTTTTCGTGAAAAAGGTTTGTTATCGCAACTCCTCCTAGATGGTTTGACGGATTTTCTTGAAATTAAGTATGTGAACAGATATTGATATGAAGATGTGCATTAGGGTGTTGATTTTAAATTCTGCCCCCTTTTTGCTTGAGTTATTCCCCTTTTTGACATTTATTGCCCTATTTTATAGGGTTTTTGCATTAAATTTGCTCCAATTTGTTTCAAATTTTGTCCATGGATGCAGCATAAGAAAATAGTGGATATGTATTTTTCAATTTTTCCTGGAAGGTTTTTATTGCGGAGTTATGCCCCTTTGTATTTTTCAAGAAAAAAGTTTGTTATCACAACTCCTCCTAGATGGTTTGACAGATTTTCTTGAAATTAAGTATGTGAACAGATATTGGTATGAAGATGTGCATTAGGGTTTTGATGTTAAATTCTGTCCCTTTTTGCTTGAGTTATTCCCGTTTTTTATATTTTTTGCCCTATTTTATAGGGTTTTTGCATTAAATTTGCTCCAATTTGTTTCAAATTTTGTCCATGGATGCAGCATAAGAAAATAGTGGATATGTATTTTTCAATTTTTCCTGGAAGGTTTTTATTGCGGAGTTATGCCCCTTTGTATTTTTCGTGAAAAAGGTTTGTTATCGCAACTCCTCCTAGATGGTTTGACGGATTTTCTTGAAATTAAGTATGTAAACAGATATTGGTATGAAGATGTGCATTAGGGTGTTGATTTTAAATTCTGCCCCTTTTTGCTTGAGTTATTCCCCTTTTTGATATTTTTTGCCCTATTTTGTAGGGTTTTTGCATTAAATTTGCTCCAATTTGTTTCAAATTTTGTCCATGGATGCAGCATAAGAAAATAGTGGATATGTATTTTTCAATTTTTCCTGGAAGGTTTTTATTGCGGAGTTATGCCCCTTTGTATTTTTCGTGAAAAAAGTTTGTTATCGCAACTCCTCCTAGGTGGTTTGACAGATTTTCTTGAAATTAAGTATGTGAACAGATATTGGTATGAAGATGTGCATTAGGGTTTTGATTTTAAATTCTGCCCCTTTTTGCTTGAGTTATTCCCCTTTTTGATAATTTTGCCCTATTTTATAGGGTTTTTGCCTTTTTTGCTTCCATTTTATTCAAATTGGGTTACTAGATGCAGCATATGAAAAGAGCTGGTACATATTGTTCAGTTTTTCCTGGAAAGTTTTCCTGCAGAGTTATGTCCCTTTGTAGATTTCGTAAGAAAAGTTGTTATTGCTACTACTCCAAGACCATATGACGGATTTTCTTGAAATTAAGTATGCGAACACATATTGGTATGAAGATGAGCATTAACCCTTTGTGCATGAGTTGTGCCCCTGTTTTATATGTTTTGCCTTATTTTGAAGTTTTTTTCGACAATTTTCACTTCCATTTTATTCAAATTTGGTGCACAGATACAGTAGAAGGAAAGAGTTGGCACATATTGCTCTGTTTTTCTCAAAAGGGTTTTCCAGCTTTGTTGTACCCCTTTGTTGTCTTGGAAAACAGAATTTGTTGTCGCTACTTCTCCTAAACTGTTTGACTGATATTAAATATGTGAACACATATTGGTATATAGATGTGCACTTGCAGTTGTCATAACATGTATGCTGTGTAAATGTAAAACTTAAATGACAAAGCTGCATGCCTAACTGTTAAATGCGGGGGGTATTTAGTAAGCCATGCTTACTGCCACCTCTAGTCATATCATATTCCAAAACAGATCAGGTGATTAGTGATGACATCATTTCTGTTGTGATGTCATAATGGGTGGTTCCCAGCTTAATTAAAATTAAAATGAACCTCATCAAAGGCTGGAAACCAGAAGGAATATTTTTACTATTGGAAAACCCACCTCCAAACAAAAAATGATAAAAATAGACAAAATAGGTCATGCAATATGCTGCAAGTCAGGATTTAGCTACGAGAAATGGTTTGGGGTAAGTTAAACCTAAAATTTTGATATTTAAGCATCTTTAAAGAAAAAAGTTCCACTAAAAACCACTTGCTGGAGTGCCTCAACAAGAGAGTAGGCTTTATGACCAGAGAGACGACTTCAGTTTTCCCATGGTTAATTTTGCAATTCTGAGAAGCAGTATTCCTTCGGCACTTGCATTCATACGGAGTTGCTGTCTCTAAGGGCGCTATGCTAGAGCCTGTCTCATTTACCAAGACTTTTTTGATAGAGGGAACCTTGTTTCAACTCTTAAATATTCTATGGGGGACACCTTGCCCTCGTTAATCCCTACTGTGTAGCCGTTTCTTGAATTATTTCCGACATGACGGCCACGGCCGAAACAAAGTATGGCTTTCAGGTACCGGACAACCATTTTCACTGACGTTTCCATCAGATATACAGTCAGTGGCCAAAAGTATTTCATCAAATTCCGAATTCCCATTGACTTACATGCATTCTTCAGAGTGCAAAAAAATTTACTACGCTGCTTCTGTTAATGCAGTTAAAAAGAAAAATGAGCCGCGACACGACAAAACCAACAATGTGGTTGTGCGCCCAGCGCAGACTAAGATCAGCCTGGGCATCCGCCCAGTCTGATAAGAGTCTTCGCTGTCCGCATGGAGGTAGCTTAGACCCTTAGCTACCCTTAAAGCGCTTAGCAAAGAGTCTGGTCAGACTGGGCGGATGCCTAAGCTGATCTGAGTCTCTGCTGAGCGCACAACCACATTGTTGGTTTTCTCGTGTCGCGGCTCAATTATACTGATAGAGAGCGCGATAGCTTGGGCTATTTATACTAATGCTCCATTATTGTTCCTCTCCGGACATCAAAGTTGTACCTTTCTGAAACATAGTGATGTTTTATTCGGTTAAATTATGGCGACGTCGCCATTGACGTCAATGCAAAAATGTTTTTCGAAAATTTTGATCATCTCTAGACAGCTACGTTTATATAATACATGTATTATATTGTATCGAGTTTGAAAAATTATATTTCAAAGTAAAAATTATTTTGCTTTATTTTCATATAAGTTTCATAACGATAGCCTTAGTTTTCAACCCACAATAAATTAAAAAGTAAACTTGGAAATACATACAAATAAATGGGAATTTGGAATTTGATGATATATTTATGGCCACTGACTGTATAGACATGGCTGGTGTAATTTTAGAGACAGGTGATGCTTACTACCCGCGAGCACCTGATCACACTTGTCTTCCTTTTGAGGGACCATGTCTGTGTCTCTAAATATTTCTGATTTGTCGATGTTTATAAGAATTATGAGTTCGGACTTGGTTCTTTGACCGTTTTACTTCTAACACAAATTCCTAGAACCTAATGTATATGGGGAAAGTTACAAGCACTAAAAAAGCAAAACTGAAGGTAACTTAGCACTTTCGGCTTTGCAGCTTTCAACAGTTTCAGTCATTTTCACGTACGCACTCTCGAAATGGTATACAAGAGAGTAGTAAAAAACATATCTTTTGTTCATTCTTTCATTTACTTCCAAATTATTTTAGGCCTTATTTTATCCTACCGTTGTAAGTATTATAAAATTGTAATAGTAATTTAAGTATTATACAATTGCGTATAAATAAGTCAGATTCAGTAATTGTTTTCCAGTTTAGACCGCCAATGTTAAGGAGCCGCGGTAGTTCAGTAGGTAAAGTGCTGGCCTACTGATCTAATGGTCCCAGGTTCGAACCTCGCTGTAGGCGGGAATTTTCTCAATCGCAAATGGGGTTCCATTGCACACATATACTGCTCACAAAAAGTAGGGGATATTATGACATAGAAGCGTGTACAAAAGGTAATAATAATGACTGGGTTAGTTTATTGTTGTGTATTGAAAAGAACCCTATTCAAGTAACAATATTCAACTAAAACAGAAACAGTCAATGCAGGTCATGTGACCTAGAGCAGCACATAAAGGACTATGGGGTCTACACTTCAATTTAACATCGACGAAAAAAATTCTTTTGGACTCTCAGATTCTGTGAATGATAAAATTTTCCATAATTTTCCAAACTGAAAACACCCACTTTGGTAGGCTTCATTGCCTTATTTAAGGTGTAGGGCTGTTACAATTGTCACCATATGTAAGAAAATTCACCACACAATGGTTTCTTTTATGCCTATCATTTTCTCCAGTGATAAAACCGCATGAAAAAAGTATCTGTATCTTGTTAACTTAGGCATTAAGCGTCTGTCTTAATAAAGTTTGCATAAAAATTATTAGTCATTGCTGCGCTGGATTTGTGTGAAATTTGGGTGTTGACCCCTTTTCTACTTGCAATTTACTCTAGGTCTTGTGACAAGCTTAATCGTTTCAATATTCATAAAGAGGGTCTCTATGAATATTTGTTTTATGAATTATAACGGTTAATTATTTATTCACTTATTTTCCTTACTTCTGCTGCCTTAAATGCCTGAATATCCCTTACTTATTTTGAGCAGTATACTTTCATGAGCACCTATCCATCGTCTTGATTGGACTGAAATACTGTTAAAAAGGACGTAAAATCACTAGTCATCCATCCATTTTCAGCCATCCATCCGCTAAGTTTTTTTATTACTTTCGTTTCCTTTCGTTCAAGCGATAAGTAAATAAACACATCGTTGCCTGGCCCCGAGGTTATAAAACTTTTTTTCGTGCTCAACTCAGCTGAGCATGAAATTTTCTCTGCTGATAAATATGAAAATGCCAACTAATGTATGCATTTTCATATTCATAAGCAGAGAAAATTTCATACTCAGCCAAACTGAGCAATAAAACAACCGTACCTATCAGTAATTTGCTATTTATTAGCAGGTCAGATTTCATGCTCAACTCAGCTGAGCATGAAAAAAAGTTTTATAACCTCGGGCCCTGGTGTCCCATAAGAAAAGCAATGGCAAAAAGTGCAGACTCAGATCAGACTCTGCCAAACGCGGTGTCTGGTCAGATCTACACTGTTTGTTTAAAATTTACAGCAAGTTCTCTAACAAGTGATAAGTAAATAAACCAAAATATCCGTCATTAATTTGCTATGCTAGAAATGTGTCGGCATTTCCACACAGGTTATATCTAATTATCAAATAAATTCCTTCTCGGAATAGTTATAATTAACATTCATTCCGAGTTCGTCTGAGGCAGGCAAGAAAGCCAACCCAGCCAAGACTAAAGTTTGATCTTGAGAAGCTAAGGGACCCAGATGTGGCATGCACTTTTCAAGCAACAATAGGTGGGAAATTTGCACCACTCATTGGTCTGAGGGATGATAACATGGACATAGATACCCTGGTTACCACCTACAATACAGTAGTGACTGAGGCAGGCAGTGAGATACTTGGGAAAGGAACGTCGCAGGAAAAAGCCCTGGGTAACCAGAGTTCTCGACCACTGTGATGATAGGATAAATTTGAAGAAGAAGAGGTATGAAGCAGGAGGAGCAGAAGAATACAGGGAAGCAAACAAAAGAATTCAAAGGGCAGTGAAGAAAGCGAAGGAGGACTGGATAGCTAGCCAGTGCGAGGAGATTGAAACTTGCCTGAACAAAAACAATAGCAAGGAAAGCATACCAGCTGGTGAAGGATCTAACTTCAGAGAAACAGGGTAGATCCACAACTATCCAGGACAAGTCTGGGAAATGCCTTACAGAGGAACAAGAGATTCTCAGCAGATGGACAGAATATTGCTCAGAACTATACAACCATGAGACTTATGGTGACAATACGGCTCTGGACTGCAATCAGCCTCCAGAGGAAGATCAACAACTGATCCTACATGAGGAAGTTGAGATTGCAGTAGCAGCACTAAAGAAGGGGAAATCTGCCGGAGTTGATAATATACCAGCAGAACTAGTTCAAGCTGGCGGGGATACCATGATCGATGTTTTAACAGATATCTGTAACAGGATCTGGAGAACAGGAGAATGGCCTACCCTATGGACTCAGTGGCTGATTATTACACTACCTAAAAAAGGCAACCTACAGGTCTGCCAGAACTACAGAACCATCAGCCTCATCAGTCATTCAAGCAAAGTCATGCTGAAAGTCATCTTGAATAGGCTTAAACCACAAGCCGAAGAGATAATAGCTGAGGAACAGGCTGGGTTCCGAGCAGGAAGGAACACCACAGAACAGATTTTTAACCTTAGAACCCTGTGTGAAAAGTATCTCCAACATCAGCAGAATCTGTACCATGCCTTCATTCATTTCAAAAAAGCCTTTGACAGGGTATGACATGCAGCCTTATGGGCCACCTTGCGGAAGTACAATATTAATGCAAATCTCATTCGCACCATTGAGCAGCCATACGACAAGGCTACAAGTGCAGTCCTGATAAATGGCAGCACAGGAGAATGTTTCAGAACAACAGTTGGAGTAAGACAAGGATGTCTTCTGTCAACCACCCTCTTCAACATTTTTCTCGAACGGATCATGTCTGATGCTCTGGAAGAACATGACGGAAAGGTTAGCATAGGCGGTAGAAACATTACCGATGACATAGACGCTCTAACTGAGGAAAAGCAGGAACTAGAAGCTCTAGTTGAAAGTCTCGACCAAACCTGCACAAGGTATAAGATGGAGATCAGTGCTGAGAAGATTAAACTGATTACGAACAGCGCAGATGGCACCCAGAGGGAGATCAAGGTAAAGGGGCAGAAGCTGAGTACTGTAAGCAGCTTCAAATACCTTGGAGCAGTAGTCTCAGATGATGGCTTAAAACAGGAGATTCTCTCAAGGATTGCACAAGCCACTTCAGTTTTTACCAAGCTGAAACCAATTTGGAGGGATAACAACATATCTCTTGGATCAAAGGTGTAACTTATGCGCTCCCTTATCATTTCCATATTTCTGTATGCCTGTGAATCATGGAACTTGACAGCAGAGTTAGAGAAAAGAACGCAGGCCTTTGAGATGCGATGCTACCGAAGGTTGCTGAACATTTCGTACAAGGACCATGTAACCAATGAGGAGGCTCGCAGGAAGATCCAAGCAGCCATTGGAGAAAATGATGAACTCCTGACGCTGTTCAAGACGAAAACTCATGTGGTTTGGCCACGTCTCAATGTCTCCTGGTTTTGAAGAAGAGGTAGACAGAAGAAAAGTTGGGAAGACAATATCAAGGAGTGGACAGGAATGGATTTTGCCAGCTCAACTAGGGCAGCTGAAGACAGTACAGGGTGGAAAGGGAGTGTTTCGAAGTCATCTGTGGTGCCCCAACGACCTAGTAAGGTTATGGGATAGAATAGAATAGAATAGAACCATTCATTTGGGTAGAAAACAAAAAAATCCGATTTGCCATGCCATAGTAAATTGACCTATTTTGGGTCATATCACCCATCCTAAATTAAAGATTCATGAAAAATTAAAAATTAATATTCTTTGGATTAAAATGGTCCAGTATGGCTGCGAGCCTATGATAGAATGTCCTTTGGCTAATATAGTCAAGCATGGAATTATAACTATTTCACTTGTGGGTCTAACATACCGTGTTCAATAGAAATATTAGCTATTAATTAGAAATGGGTTCGTGAGCTTTCAACCAAATCGTTTTCACGAAAATATTCTCGGAATGTATATAACATGTAAGCCGAGACGCGAGAAAACCAACAAAGTGGTTGTGCGGAGAGCGAAGACTCAGACCTGCCTGGGCATCCGCCCAGTCTGATCAGAGTCTTCGCTGTCCGCATGGAGGTACATTAAACCCTTAGCTACTCTTTAAGCCTACAGCGAAGACTCTGATAAGATTGGGCGGATGCCCAGGCTGACCTGAGTCTGGGCGGGGCGAACAACCACTTTGTTGGTTTTCTCGTGTCGCGGCTCAGTTGTCATGGCTGAAGATCAATCATAAACATAGAGTTCAACCAAATACTTGCTAGATCTTATGACTTTATTATATGAGGAAACTTACAAGCTATTTAGATTTTTGTGTCCCTGACTGATATTGGGCGGATGCCCAGGCTGACCTGAGTCTGGGCTGGGCGAACAACCACTTTGTTGGTTTTCTCGTGTCGCGGCTCAGTTGTCATGGCTGAAGATCAATCATAAACATAGAGTTCAACCAAATACTTGCTAGATCTTATGACTTTATTATATGAGGAAACTTACAAGCTATTTAGATCTTTGTGTCCCTGACCCCATTTTCAATGTGACATAAGGACTTTAAATGTTACTTTTTTCGAATGCATATCAATCTTGAAGGGTAACTTGAAGCAAGAAGATATCGACTTGGCCTCGAGGTTATACGACATCTTTTCGTGCGCAACTCAGTAGAGTATGAAATTTTACCTGGCAATAAATAGCAAAATTCTGACAAGAAGAGTTTTCTTGCTCGGTTTAGCTGAGTAATGATTTTTTTTTTCTCTGCTGATAGATATGAAAATGCAAACATTAACATCAGTTGGCATTTTCATATTTATCAGCAGAGAAAATTTCATGCTCAGCTTAGTTGAGCACGAAAAATGTTTCATAACCTTGAGGTTTGCTTTATTTCATGGCATTGACCTCTTTTCCAACATCAATATGCCAAAGCATTTTAGGATCGTGACAGTCTGGCAATTGCGCCGGAGGAGAAACATTTTCTTCCGTGAATATATTAATCTTTTGTATGCCACGGTGACGTTAGTCAGGGGGCATTATTATTCCCTACTGTCTGACCGTCTGTCTGTCCGTTCGTCACACTTTACGGTATGGAGTTTGTGTATGCAACTCCTCTCATAGTTGTCAATGGATTTTGGCAAACTTTGTACGTATTTTGTGGACGTAATGAGTAAGTGAGTGTGTGAGTGAGTGAGTGAACTCGGGTTTAACGTCCCATCAACAATTAGGTCATATAGCGACGGGACCTCGGTTTAAAGTCTCTTTCGAAAGACCGGAGAAGCGGGGGATCGATCTTGCGACCCCTGGATTGGTAGTCCGGAGTGTTATCCACCGCACTACAGCCGCTCCTGACAAAATGAAGATGTGTATGCGGATTTTTGGTAGCGGTAATATTCATTTAGCGAATTACGGCGTTTTGAACAGTCATTTTTGGCAGCTTTTTTGCACTACTGGGTTTGGAGTTGTGTAATCAAATTCTCTCGCAGTTTTCAATGGAGTTTTGGTCGCGTAGCGCAATCGGTAGGGCGTCTGACTTATAAGCCAGAGGTCCTGGGTTCGATACCCGGTCCGGCCACTTACTTTCATTTCTCCTTCTGCTGATTCAAGGGCAGTTGAAGGGAGACGAATTCATATAAGCCATTTTGCTTTTTTCGAATCCCATTTGTATACATGTATTGATATATAAATTACTGTGTCTTTCTCTTGAATTGTTAGACATATTATGCAAATAAACAAGTTTAAACCAAGGGCAGTTGTCAGTTACTGGTGGAAGTAAGTGCACTTAGTACTGGCTAACCGCTTAGGAGGTATAAGTCTGCTCCGACATGACCATAGCTGTTTACCGTGGACGTAAAACAATAACACAACAACAACAACAACATTCAATGGATCTTTTTTCAAACGTTGTTAAGATGCTTTGAATGTGATAAAAATGTGCTTGTGGATTTTTGTGGAGGTCATATTAATTTTGACGGAATAACGGCCTTTTAAACTTGGTTATTTTGGGTAACTTTTGCAATAAAGGGTATAGAGTTCGTGTTATCAACTCTCACAGTTTATGATGGAATTTTTCCAAAGTTTGTACACATATTACGGAAATAATGCAGATATGCATGTAGCTTTTCAAGGCAGGTAAAACATATTTATTTCAGAATAACGGTCTTTAGAGGTTAGTCACTTTAAGCAGCGTTTCTGCGTTATAGGATGTTGAGGTTGTTGTTATCAACTTCTCTTACATTTTTTAATACATTCTTTCTTGTTGAAGGCATAACGAAGCTGTGCATGTAGGCTGATGATGGAGTTAAAACTAATTATGATGGAATTAAGTCATTTTGAACTTATACATTTTGGGCTTTTTGAAATATAGGGTACGGAGTTTGTTTTATCCACTTCTACTACAGTTTTCAGTGGATTCTTTTTTAAACATTTTAAAGGGTTTGGGACATAATGAAGATGTGCATACGGGTTTTACAGGGCAAAAAGAAAAAAAATAATAATGAGGGAATAATGGCTATTTAAACTTAGTCGTTGTGGGCAACTTTTGGCAATTTAGGGTATGGAACTTTTGTATCCAACTCCTTTCACAGATTTTAAAAGTTATTTTATTTGAGCATGTACATGAACACTGTATTTTAATGCAAAAATGCATATAGCTGAATAGTGTGTGTTGATAATAGATAATTTAGTAATGTAAAAAATCCTGTGACAGGCACTGCACGGGATATCACAACGAAATGAGTCGCGACACGACAAAACTAACAAAGTGGCATATGCACCCGGCGGAGATTCAAACCAGCCTGGACTTCCGCCCAGTCTGATCAGAGTCTTCGCTGTCTCCATAGAGCTAACTTAGACAATTGGCTACATTTTAAGGACACAGCGAAGACTCTCTTTTGATTAGGCGAATGCCCAGTCTGATATGAGTCTTCACTGAGCATACATTCCACTTTGTTGGTTTTGTCTTGTCGCGGCTCAAATCATAACAAAATGCCTTTTTGATTAAAGCTTGCCTTTTAGAACATACTTTTCCTGTTCTTTACGGAAAGATATGTCAGACGACAAATAAGAGGAAAACATGACATGTCCCGAGACATGCAATCTAAATGCAAACAAACTGTTGCCGCTGATCACGGTGGTAATACCAATTTACCTACCTGTACTGTGGACCGAACCAGTCAGTTATCATACATGCAGTATCAGCTTGGTCGACATCAACCGTTATTGGTAATACTTACGACCGAATTTTCGGGTGACAGCCGCTATGTATGGTACCGGATCGGTCGACAACACAGAAAGGCAAATTGGTATTATAAGGTATTTGCTGTCTATAAAAGACATTTTAGCTGTTTTCATTTACTACTTGAGATAAAATGATTTTCTATCTCCATTGCTATTTTCTAACTTATACATAACTGGGAACTGACTTTCGGAACTTTTTATGCTCCCCGAAGGGTGAGCATATAGTTGCCGCTTTGTCCGTCCAATTGTCCGTCCTTCCGTCTGTCCATCCGTCCGTCTGTCACACTTTTGTCCGGGGCACATCTCTGAAAGTATAAGGTTAACATAAAAGAAACTTTACACATTGATAGAGGACAATATAAAATATGGCAGTGCACAAGAAGAACCGTAACCCTGTCACAAGCATTTACGATGTTATCTACCTTTCCAGTTTTTTCAATGTTTTGCTTGTCCGGAGCGTATCTCTAAAAGTATAAACGGGAACTATATGAAACTTCACTCATTGATAGAGGACAATAAGAGGAAGTGCAGCGCGCAAGAAGCGTAACCCTGTCAAGCTTTTTACGAAGTTAGCTCCCTTTTCAGTTTTCTTTTCAACTTTTTGCTTGTTCGGAGCGTATCTATGAACCTATAGAGGGGAACTAAATGAAACTTTATACATTGATAGAGGACAATGAGAAACATTTCAATGCGTAAGAACTGTTACCCTGTCACAATTATTTACGAAGTTAACTCCTTTTCCAGTTTTTATGCCCCCGCCACGAAGTGGGGAGGGGCATATAGTTTTGCCCTTGTCCGTACGTACGTTCGTACATCACACTTTGTAGTACTGTTCTTGTCTACGCAACTCCTCCTACAGTATTTGATGCAGGGATTTGAAACTTGCAACACAGTTCAGACATGCATTGAACATGTGCATAGAGGAAACAAAACTTTGATTTAGGTCTTTATTACAAAATTATGTCTCCTTGAATAACATACATATTTTGACCATAATTCACATTTGTAGTGCTGTTCTTGTCTTCGCAACTCCTCCTACAGTATTTGATGCAGGGATTTGAAACTTGCAACACAGTTCAGCAGTTTAGACATGCATTGAACATGTGCATAGAGGAAACAGAACTTTGATTTAGGTCTTTATTGCAGAATTATGTCCCCTTGAATAACATACATATTTTGACCATATTTCACACTTGTAGTACTGTTTGTGTCTTCGCGAGTTGAAACTTGTAACACAGTTCAGACATGCATCGAACATATGTATAAAGGAAACAGAACTTTGATTCAAGTCATTATGGCAGAAATATATCACCTTGAATTACATACATATTTTCACCATGTTTAACAATTAGTAGTACTGTTCTTGTCTCTGCAACTCCTCCAGTAGTATTTGATGTAGGGATTTGAAACTTGCAACACAGTTCAGACATGCATTGAATATGTGCATAAGGGAACAAAACTTTGATTTATGTCTTAATTGCAGAGTTATATCCCCTTGAATGCCATTCAAATTTTGACCATATTTCTATGGCTTATATACAAGATCACCTTGTCATCGCTCTAGCGGCCTCATTTATTAACCAATAATTGTTGATATGACATCACAGCCATATAGGGTATGACAATACCTCGCACAAATTTGCGTTTCAGGTTGGAAGGATTAAGGTCAAGGTCACAGTTGCTATTTTCAGAAAAACTTTGGCGTCGCTCTAGCGCTTTTATTTGTGGATCTATTTTGATATAACTTCACACAAATGTTGAGTATAACAATATCTTCAATAAATTACAGTGTCAGTACCGCAGGTCTAAGGTCAAGGTCACAGTTGCTATTTTTAGAAAACAATTATCATCCCTCTTGCCCCTTTATTCATTGACAAATTTTGATGTAACTTCACCCAAATGTTTAGTATGACAATATCGTGGACAAGTTCGCAATCCAGAATTTTAGGGTCAAGGTCAAGGTCACATTTGTCGTCTTTTTTATGCCCCCGTGACGATAGTCAGGGGGCATTAAGATTTGCCCCTGTCTGTCTGTCCGTCTGTCCGTCCGTCCGTCTGTCTGTTCGTCACACTTTATGGTATAGAGTTTGTGTAATCAACTCCTCCCACAGTTTTCAATGGATCTGTTTCAAACTTTGCATACATCTTGGGGACATATTGAAAATGTGCATGTGGATTTTTGTTGGACCTAGAATTAATTTTGACAGAATTACGGCCTTTTGAACTTAGTCATTTTAGGCAAATTTTTGCATTGTAGGGTATAGAGTTTGTGTAATCAACTTCTCCCACAGTTTTCAACGGATCTTTTTCAAACCTTGCATACATATTATGGACATATTGAAAATGTGCATGTGGATTTTTGTTGGACCTAGAATTAATTTTGACAGAATTACGGCCTTTTGAACTTAGTCATTTTAGGCAAATTTTTGCATTGTAGGGTATAGAGTTTGTGTAATCAACTCCTCCCACAGTTTTCAGTGGATCTTTTTTCAAACCTTGCATACCTGTTGTGGCCATATTGAAGATGTGCATGTGGATTTTTGTTGGACCTAGAATTAATTTTGACAGAATTACGGCCTTTTGAACTTAGTCATTTTAGGCAAATTTTTGCATTGTAGGGTATAGAGTTTGTGTAATCAACTCCTCTCACAGTTTTCAATGGATCTTTTTCAAACTTTTCATACATGCTGTGAATGTATTGAAGATGTGCATGTGGCTTTTTGATGGCACTAGAATTAATTTTGACAGAATTATGGCCTTTTGAACTTAGTCATTCTAGGCAAATTTTGCATTGTAGGGTATGGATTTTGTGTTATCAACTTGCTCCACAGTTTTCAATGGATCTTTTTCAAACCTTGTCTACATATGGTGGACATATTTGAAGATATGATGAGGCATACCCGTGACGATAGTCAGGGGGCATTTAGATTTGCCCCTGTCTGTCTGTCCGTCTGTCTGTCCGTCCGTCCGTCTGTCTGTTCGTCAGACTTTATGGTATAGAGTTTGTGTAATCAACTCCTCCCACAGTTTTCAATGGATCTGTTTCAAACTTTGCATACATCTTGGGGACATATTGAAAATGTGCATGTGGATTTTTGTTGGACCTAGAATTAATTTTGACAGAATTACGGCCTTTTGAACTTAGTCACTTTAGGCAAATTTTTGCATTGTAGGGTATAGAGTTTGTGTAATCAACTCCTCCCACAGTTTTCAACGGATCTTTTTTAAACCTTGCATACATGTTGTGGACATATTGAAAATGTGCATGTGGATTTTTGTTGGACCTAGAATAAATTTTGACAGAATTACGGCCTTTTGAACTTAGTCATTTTAGGCAAATTTTTGCATTGTAGGGTATAGAGTTTGTGTAATCAACTCCTCCCACAGTTTTCAATGGATCTTTTTTCAAACCTTGCATACATGTTGTGGCTATATAGAAGATGTGCATGTGGATTTTTGTTGGACCTAGAATTAATTTTGACAGAATTACGGCCTTTTGAACTTAGTCATTTTAGGCAAATTTTTGCATTGTAGGGTATAGAGTTTGTGTAATCAACTCCTCTCACAGTTTTCAATGGATCTTTTTCAAACTTTTCATACATGCTGTGAATGTATTGAAAATGTGCATGTGGCTTTTTGATGGCACTAGAATTAATTTTGACAGAATTATGGCCTTTTGAACTTAGTCATTCTAGGCAAATTTTGCATTGTAGGGTATGGATTTTGTGTTATAAACTTGCTCCACAGTTTTCAATGGATCTTTTTCAAACCTTGTCTACATAAGGTGGACATATTTGAAGATATGATGAGGCATATTGATAGGTCTAGAATTAATTTTGACAGAATCACAGCCTTTTTAACTTAGTCATTTTGGGCAGTTTTTTTCATGGCAGGTTATGTTTTCAATGGATTCTTTGTAGGTGCTTTATGGATATATACATATCATGTGACAGGCGCTGCACGGGGGCATCTTTAGTGTCTTACAGACACAATTTTCTAGTTTTAGAAAATACGTTGTCATCCCTCTGGAATGATTTTGACATAACTTGGCAAATATTTAGCATGACAATATCTGGGACGAATTCACGTTTCAGCATTGTAGGTCCAAGGTCAAAATCACAGATGCTATAATAGGTACATGTACATGTAAAACTTTGCCATGGTTTTAGCGCTTTATTTGTGAACTGATTTTAATATAACTTCACACAAATAGTAAATATGACAATATCTTGGGCTAGGAAACCTTTCAGGGTTGTAGAGCCAAAGTCAAGGTCACAGTTGCTTTTTTTAGGAAAACTTCGTCATCCCTTCAGCACCTTTATTTATTGACACATTTTGATATAACTTTACATAAATATGTCTTAACAATTACTAATCTAGTGAGGCATATGGCGGGGGCATTCATCACCTTTAGTGATTGTCTAGTTATACCCCGCCACACGTTAGTGGTGGGGTATTATGTTTTCCCGCTGGCTGTCCGTGTGTCTGTCCGTCCGTCCGTCCGTGAGCACTTCGTTTCCGTTCGATAACTTGAGTATTTATTAACGGATTTTCTCCAAACTTGGCATGTACATTGATCATGGGAAGATCTTGGTTGGGATTGTTAATGGGCAGATTTCCATGTCTTCTGATGGAGTTATTGCCCTTGGCGGGCTATTATGCAGTCGTTTACGATGCTTTTATTTTTCAATATTTTGCTTGTCATGAGCATATCTACAAAAGTATTAATGGAACTTAATAAAACTTCATACATTGAAAGAGGGCAATAATAGAAATTGCTAAGCACAAGGTCCATAACCCTGGCCTAGTCTTTACAGAGTTTGCTCCCGTCCTATTTTTTCAGTATTTTGCTTGTCCGGAGCGTATCTCTGATGGTATTAAAAGGGAACTTAATGAAACTTTCCATTCTGATAGAGGTCAATAAGTAAAAGTGCAGAACACAAGAACCATAATCCTGTCATAAGTAATTACAGAGTTAGCTCCCTTCTTAATATTTGCTTGTGTAAAACATATCTTTGGAAGTATTGAAGCAAACGAAATAAAACTACACACATTGATAAAGAACAGTTAAAGAAGTGTTGAGCTTAAGATCTATAACCCTACCTTGAGTAATAACGGAGATAGGTCCCTTCATAATTTTTTCAATTATTTAGCTTGTCCGAAGCATATGTCAGTACATACTTAAGAGAACATGAATGAAACTTCACATATTGATAGTAGACGGCAATGACAAGAAGTGCAGAGCAGAAGAAGAATAACTGGATCCAAAGTTATTATTCGAGTTACTTCCCTTCTTATTTTTCTCAGTTTGCATGTCCAGAGCATAGCTCCAAAAGTATTGAAGAGAAATATTTTTCCACTTTAAATTGCATTTAATTTACACAGAACATTTCTCCTTCACCAGGATACCCATCCCCCTATTCCAAGCCTTCGGGGAGCATCCATCTGTTTCACCGACTTTCTTGTTTTTCTTCTCATTTCTTGCTTTTGTCTATGTAATCTGTTACACAGTTTTAAGCTTTAGTGAAGGGGAGTGCGGTAATGTAATAAAACAGCCATAACTCAAGCCCGTTAATGCATCACTATCAAGAAGATTAATTGTTATTCAGGTGTCACTGAATGCAACTTTGCTATTATTTGTATGCAAAATTATCTCATGTGTTCGAAATGTAAAATAAAATGTATGTACCGCTTTCAGTTTAAGGTCTGTTTTACGCAACTTTTCGTGTGTTCACAGGAGTGAATGTTTAATCAGTATATATCTATATCCAGGATCTGCTACTTTCAAATACTAAGAACGACACGTTTTACCTACCGGACGGGGAAGCGGTGGAGTGCGAAGATCAACTTGATATTTTAATCACATTCAAAAGTATCACCGGGACATCTGTTCGAGTTAAAGATCTGACTGTTGAAGCTTGCATGGAACCAGAGGGTAAATATACTGTTGACTGTGTGCAAATACTTAAGTGAGTCATGATCAATAGGAGTGTGGCTGTATGCTTTTGCAAGTACTATATTGTTCCTAGTCTTCTTGAGGGAGTCTGTGCAATAGCCTTGGCCTACCACAGTAGGTGATACTTGCTGGTATATTTCAAATATGATTTTTTACACGTTCCGTTCAAATTTAAAAAACAATATCACTTGCAATAGTAAAAAGCAGACGGAGATCAACGTTACAGAAATTATTTAGCCAGACTTACTTGAAGTCGAACTATAAATTGCCAAGTTTACATATTTCAGTGTACTATTTTAAGTTTGTTTTCAGTTGTGAGATCATGCGCTTGTTGGGTCTTAGCCTTCTTCAAACCTCATTATTGAAAAAAAATAAAAACCGACTGGAGTTTTGGCCAAGCCCGATGTTGTAGGCCGGCTGGCTGTATTGGACAAATTTACAAACAATGCATGGAATACCAGAATTCAAAACGAGAACCGTATTGGGCGTTATTGCACAACCCGCAGGTTTGCACTATAATCACTGTGTGAGTCCGTCCGTCCGTCCGTTATCATTTAGCGAAAACGCTTATAACTCTTAAACCGCATTCTATATTTTGATAAAATTTTGCATACTTATACATGTCAACATTATCTAACGACTCGCATGCATAACCGTCTTTTTTGATGGACGAGGCTTTGCTGAGCACAAGTTGAAAATTTACGGTCAAGTAGTGAAAATGCTCATAACTCTTGAACCCCGTGGTATATATGGTTCAAATTTTGTATACTTAATATGTATTTAAACATTGTCCAGCCACCGGCATGCACAAGTGTGACAAGGCTTCACCGAGCATCATTTTGGCCGGTTGAGCTGTTTTGTCCGTCTGTCCGTTATCAGTTAGCAAAAACGCTCATAACTCTTGAACCGCATGGGATATTTGACAAAATTTTACATACTTATACATGTCAACATTGTCTAACGACTCGTACGCATAACAACCTTATTTGATGGACGAGGCTTTGCTGAGCACAAGTTGAAAATTTACGGCCAACTACTGAAAATGCTCATAACTCTTGAGCCCCGTGGTAAATATGGTTCAAATTTTGTATGCTTATGTATTTTAACATAGTCCAGCCACCGGCATGCAAAACAGTGACGAGGCTTCACTGAGCATCAATTTGGCTGGTCGAGCTCTTTTATTGAAAGTGCTCATAACTCTTGGACCGCTTGGTATATTTGCTTCAAATTTTTTATACTTATGTAATTTAACATTGCCCAGCAACTGGTATGCAAAACTTCTTATTGCACAACCCGCAGTTTTGCACTATAATCACTGTGTGAGTCCGTCCGTCCATCCGTTATCAGTTAGCGAAAACGCTTATAACTCTTGAACCGCATTCTATATTTTGATCAAATTTTGCATACTTATACATGTCAACATTATCTAACGACTCGCATGCATAACCGTCTTTTTTGAATGACGAGGCATTGCTGAGCACAAGTTGAAAATTTACGGTCAAGTAGTGAAAATGCTCATAACTCTTGAACCCCTAGGTATATATGGTTCAAATTTTGTATACTTATGTTTTTTAACATTGTTCAGCCACCGGCATGCAAAACGGTGACGAAAGACTAAACAGTATTGCACGACCCACGGGTGTGCACTTTAATCGCCGTGCAAGTCCATTAGTCTGTTTTCCTTCCGCTGTAGTCAGTGGGTCAAATTGCTCATAACTTTTAACCACATGGTGTAGTTTGATAAAAAAATATGCATCATTCTACAAGAAATGACCAATTTCATTTCCATACATTCCTGCTGGCACCAGAAACTGATTATTCTACATTCACCACGGGTTGTGCACATTGCCATCAGTTGATTATCAAATATAATAAGGCAATTGAATTAAACGGCAATTATATATATTACAGAAATAGAAACTTCACCTCTAACAACACCTAGCACTACAACCGGTACACCGATGTATTGTTATGAATCAGAAGGTATGACGGATGGTTCGTGTTGTATCAGTGAAGACAGTGTGACCTTTACAAGCAAAGATAGCGTTGGAAACGAGATTCCACTCCAAGTGCCTAAGCTTGATGACCCATTCAGCGTCGACGGTGGTTCTCCTGAAATGGTGATTAAAATTAAAACTAATCCTGATGATCGGATCGATACAATATCTGTGATATCCTCTTCAAATATTAAAGAATATAGAGTTACGTACGACAAGGAAAACGGGGAAAGACCAGACCTTGGGAAAGTAAGTGTCTTGTTTTGGTATTTATAGAGCTATAGTATAGTATCGATGAAATTACACAGGAAATGTCTCAGCGGGAGATAAAGAATATAACAATCCATCATGCGTGTCCATGTAGGATAGGGAAATCTCATCCGAGGGGTCGGAATTTCAACCCGGGGCGATGCTTCCATGTAGGATAGGGAAATCTCTCCCGAGGGGTAGAAATTTTAACCAGGGACGAGGCTTGCCGAGTCCCTGGTTGAAATTCTTACCTCGAGGGTACCACGCGGATATCCTTAACTGGTGTGCAAGAAAATGAGTTTTGCTTGAATTGAAATAGTGGCCTTTGAAAATTAGTCACTTGAAACAACTGTTTGTCAAGGATGCACTTTGTGGAACAAACGTCTTTTACAGTCTGGATTAATCTTACATTCTTTTATGTCTACAAATGTAGACGTATGGACTATGTGCGTCTTATATTTGAAAGGGGTAACAGTTTAGGTGTATGGGTACACCTTTAAGTTTTACACCAATTATTACAACGAGAGCAACTTTTGCGACGTCCAGTCTGCTTTCCTGGAAAATGAAGCTCTTTTAAAATTATGCATATTCTTATGGAAAATAATTTTCTCCTTTGGGAACAGACTCTCTCTTTTTAGAGTTGACCACATTTAGGCGGGAAGGAGAAAACAGCACAGTAGCCTTCATTTGCCTTACTTTTGTTAAGATACAGCATGATAAAATGATTTATCATGCCAAAAGGATAACTATTTGAACACGTGTTGTAATGTTTCTGTCTTGGAATGGGAAGTGCAATTTCATGTTAGCTCTCTAGACAGTGTTAAATTGTAGTATTTCTATTAATACCTTATTAATACGCTTCAGTGCATTTTGATGGCTGCTCTAACATGCATTTGCAGTGTTTAGTGAATAGATTATTGTAACATAACACAATATATGATACAGATGTTTTAACTTTACTTGAGATAATTCCAGTATATGCATATCCATTTATGGCTTTAGCATGCAAACTGTTGTTCTCTGCTCTCTTTTTATATATAAATGTAACTATACCAATTTTAGTGCCACAGATGAGCCTTTTAAAACTTGTTGGGATGTCTTTGTCAATCTTTCCCTTTGATGTTGGGGATAGGGTTTCGGATCTGATTCAGTCAGTTCCTGAAGTGTAGTTACTCTTTAAATTTCATATAATTATCCTAGCAGGCACATGACTCGATATGACATCGCACCTTAGTAGAAGCGACGTAATGACGTCGCTTCGACGTAAGTATGACGTCATTTGGACGACATGTGCCTACTGGGATGAATATTTGTTAAAAGTTCCAAATGCTTTGTGTCGTCTCCCTTATAATTTTTGCGGTCAGACCATGGTTTTATATTCCTACTCGTTTATAACGTTTCTCAATGATTAAATTTGCAAATGAGTGATCCAATTTTATATTTTCATGTGGCGAAAATTGAAAATTCTAGGCGCAAAAACTTTTAAAACGATTTCATATGTAGAAACGTAGTTGGAAGTAACGTTTTGGACGTTGACACGTTAAGTTCGTACCTATCATATCACATATAGCACTGTTGTACCCCTTTTATGTACCTTACGTCAGGCTGACAGCAGCTGCGCTTTTCTTATTTGCTTATGTTCTTGTCATTCATGCGTAGATATTCTTTGTTATTTTCTGTTTACAGACTGCATTTTAACTCAATATCATACACTATTTACACGCTGAACAATATGAAACAGACATAAAATATGGAAAAGTTTTGTTTTTGAAATAAGATCCGATTAATGTTTGACAGTATGAAGAATATTAAAATACATACTCGTTTATAATAAATAACATAAATTCCTTCATCTCATGAGGAAAATCTTTCAGTTTGCAATCATGTTTGAAACTCGTGAGAATATCGTTTGAATCCTGTTCGTTACATCTACGAAAGCGGAGCGTTATTTAGAGCCTAAAGGCTAGTAAATCAACGCTTGTTATATACAGTATTAAGGTATATGGATATGATTTCAAGGAAATTCGACTTTTCCCCTTTTTGTGCTTTCCTTCTCTAAAGGGGTCAGCTCTTAAAGGAAGGAACTAGCTACTCTAGGAGAACATTCTTGCTTTGAAGAGTGGATCCGATTTGCGGAGCTGTTACTCCTGAGAAGAAACAGGAATTTATGTTGTTCCCCATAGAAGAAACGGAGGTTTGCAAGTCAGTATAACATTATTTCTGGAAAAGAGACAGAGTTGTTTATTACAACAGGGGTGTTTATTAGGATTAATACGGTATTAATGTTTTTATACAATCACTGGATATATTTATGATATTAACTGCAAAAAAGTAAATGAGCCATGACATGACAAAACCAACAGTGTTTTTTCGGCTAGCGCAGACTCATATCAGGCTGGGCATCCGCCCAGTCTGATCAGAGTTTTTGGCTGTCCGCATTGGCGTAGCTTAGACCCTTAGATACCTTTTTAAGCGCTAAGCGAATAGTCTGATCAGACTTGGTATATTCTCAAGCTGATCTGAGGTTTCACTTGGCGCACAACCATTTTGTTGGTTTTATCGTGTCATGGCTCATATACACTCTGTAAGCTTTAATATTTTGTGTCTATCTTTTAGGTCAGTCCTTTACAACCAACAATCGTCAAATCTGAAGATATTAAATTCATCAAGATCGAACTATTCATAGGCGATGTAAGCCAACCCGCCAGTGCTACTTTATCTGTACAGGGTTGTTGGAAGGAAAGTAAGTTGACTGACGCTTTTTCCAACACACTATAATAATTTCAGCCCCGCCCCCATCAAATACTTTATATCCCTCGCCCCTCGAGCGACGCTCCAGCGGAGCTTATACGATAGTTAAGCTCCGTGTGTGCCCACAGGTTGTAACATGTTCTCTACTCTGTAACGGCTCTGTCGGACGGAACCAAAATTTCGAGGGTCAGTGAAGGGTCAGAATTAAATTTCTTGAAGCGTGTGTAGTGTGTATGTGTGTGTGTGTGGGGGGGGTGGGGGGGGGGGGGTAGGGTGATGTAGGGTGACGGTTGGGCTTAAATCTGTTTTTATGGCTACAGTGCTTCCGGTGCTTCCGTTGCTACGCCAGCTCAAAGTTGTCATTGGTTGTCATTGATTGTGAACATGAAAATTGAATATATATTGGCTCTGTGTCAACAGTTAATGTATTTTGATAATATTTTTTTACAGAAATGTTATAGAAAATTCCGTACTGTATTTAAGATTTTGTGCCAAATGCTTAATTTGCTTGGTTGTAAAGGAACCATAACGCTAAACTTCATTAACTATTAAAAAAACAACTCCTATAAAGGAACGAGTTGGAAAAGGCCTAAAGTTTTAAGAAATTTTTAAGACACGCTTCCACAAAGGTTTGTTTTATCCTGCTGATCTATTAAGAAGTTTTGTTTTATGTTGTTATTGGCTCTAATGAGTAAATTTAAAATTGGCTGAACCTGTAACAACCGAGCAGATATTTTAATCAATTTAATTTATTGTTTTATTTTGTATTTATATTTCAGGTATGTGTCTTTTAGATTGACTTGTCTGTCATGGCCATCAAACGATTTAAAATTGGTAAAATGCAACCTTTCAGCTTTTCCAGAATAATTGCTTTTCAGGACTTTATTCGGAATAAATGTTAAATACTTTAATCCTGAATAAAGTCCTGAAAAGCAATTATTCTGGAACAGCTGAAAGTTTGCATTTTTTACCAGAAGAAAATACCTTAAAAATTCTGTCTGTCATTCCGATCGTTTGAGGTTGTTGTGGAAAAAGTAAATTAACCATAAGCTGGGAAATTTGAAACTGGCTCTAACTTCCTCAACATGCAGCAAATTTGACAGTTTTGTTAGTCATCTATCAAAAATATGGCATATATGCCAACTGATTAGCAAGCATAAATGTTGAGCAGGGCCGCGTAGCGCAGTCGGTAGGGCACCTGACTCATAAGTCAGAGGTCCTGGGTTCAATACCCGGTGTGTCCAAATAGTTTAGTTTCTCCTTCCGCTGCATAAAGAAGGGCATTGTCAGTTACTGGCGAAAGTATGTGCACTTAGTGCTGGCTAACCGCTTAGGAGGTCTAAGCCTGCCCACCAATAGTGTGGTTAGGTTAACTGACCGTCCCAACATGACTATAGCTGTTTAACGTGGACGTTAATCAGTCAATCAAAAGCATAGTTGTTATAAAAACTGACATGCTTTAAATAGTTCTTTATTCACATTTAAACTTCTCAGTTGATATCAAACCGGGTAAGCTGCCCTGTTGCAAAAGAATTAAGATATAAATAAGTTTCTTCAAGAGATATGAAAATACCCTTAAAAAACGAGATCAGACAACGTAGTTTCGGCTAATAAAACCTCATAAGTGACCTTGTAATTGCTGACAACGAAAGCCAGGAAATTCATACAAATTGCAAATTCATTATACGCAGTCTGTTCAAAGGTAGTATATACCAAAGAGAGATCCAAACGGTAAAAATGTCTAGAATATAAGTCTAAACCAATTGTTAATTCCGATTTCTCAGAATATTCCGCCTGATCTTAGGGGACCGAACGTAAAATATAACATATACTGTGAATGGTGCACGGTGAGACGATTTACGGTCGCATAATATCTGTAAAAAGTAAGAAATTCTTCTGAAATTATAAGGAAAAGATAAAAAAAACTCTTAAGGCCTTGTGTCAGGGTCTAATTTTGCCTCAAGGGGTTGTCTGTCCCTTTTAAGTTGCTACACACGTGAACAAAAAGAAGATAAAAGTAAGAATAAAGTCAGAAATGGAAGGATTTTTCTGCAATATACAGTTAATAATCTACTTAGGTAAAACTTTATTACAGTTAAGATGTCCAGGGGTTGTCTGTCCTTGGGATATGCACATCAAGATATTTTATTAATAAATCATTTAGGTGACAGTTGTCTGTTTACGATCATTAGACTATACAGATTTAACGTTAAAACTAATGAAACATGTTTGTTAGGTCAAAGTTCTGAGTGACTCTTCTTGGAAATAAGCTGAGATTAAGCAAAATCAGATACCTGTTATGATCTAAATTAGTAATTAACCAGTTTCTGGTCCAAAACATGATTCCAGTTTTTAATAAAATAGTGGCAATGAGTCTATAAAAAGTAAAATACAAAGTGTTTTTATATATATTTGCTGAAAGAGGTGGCCAAATGATAGGATTTATTTGTCTTAGACTAAATGCAAAACAACAAAGAAACTTCATAATGTGTCTTAGTGATAAAGGTTATTTGTTTTAACCCATTATACCCCCGCAAACTTGTTTGCAGGGGGGTATACTGTTTTCACATTGTCCTTTCTTCCGTCTGTCCCTCCGTTCGTCCGTTCTCAATACATTACATTGGCTCCGATGTGTCTCAAATTTTGTTCATGAATATAACACATGAAAAGAGTCGATATATATTTTCATTACTTTTGGAAGGGTTTTAGTTCAGAGTTATTCCCCTTTGTATTTTTTTTTTTTACAAAAAAAAGTTTGTTATCGCAACTCCTCCTAGACAGATTGACGGATTTTCTTGTAATTAGGTATATGAACCCATATTGGTATGAAGTTGTGCATTAAGGTTTTGATTTTTAGTCCTAAATCCTTTTGCCAGAGTTATGCCCCTTTTTGATATTTTTACCATATCTTTATGGTATATTTGGCCGTTTTTGCTTTGATTGTATTCCAGTTTTGTTCATAGATGTAGCATAAGAAATAATTGACACAAATTTTTAGGGTTTTTTTTAGGTCACCTGAGCCAGCTGCTCCGGGGGAGCTTATAGGATGGTAAGGCTCCGCCGTCCGTCGTCCGTCCGTCCATCAGTCCGTCGTCGGTCCACAATTTCAAACGACTTTTGCTCTGAAACCGCTGGGCCGATTGTAATCAAATTTCATATAGAGCCTCCTTGGACCTTAGGAACGAAAAGTTGTTCAAACGGTCTTGGTCACGTGACCAACATGGTCGCCATGCCCATATCATTCGGAACTCCTCGGCCAATTCCATGAATGAGACCTCTGGCGTATGTAAGGCGGAGCAATATGCAGCAAAATCCAACATTTTGTTGTTCGACCGAAAGTATACGCCGAAGCCGTAGATCTCTAGGTCTGCAAATGAATTAATTCTCGACCTGTGACCTTTTACAGCTGTTGCACGTACATTCATTTAATGCTTTGCTGCTGTTAAAACAAAATAGTCAATTATTAATGACGAGACATTTGCTTCTTCTCATTTTATTATTTACTCGGTGCGACAGTGCGGCCATCTTTGTTTATATCGTTGTTCCTAACAACAGTCGTGTGACGTAAGTAGTCCCTCGTCATACACTCGAGGTTGATTCACGGAACTGGCCGAGCGGTGTTCCGATTGATGCTCATATATGTTGAAAACCTAAAAAAATCTTCAGAACCAAAAGGCCGGTGGCTTTGAAACTTGGTATGTAGCATCGAGTACGCGAGTGTATTTAAAACAATAACACACTGAAAACTGTGAGCACAAAACAATGGTAAGTGCACTTACCATAATTTTGCACTCACTATGACTGCACTTACAATATTTTTGCACTCAGTTACTGTAACATGAGAAATGCAGCAGTTTTGTGTTATGTTACTATTTAAGATTAATTTTTCTAACTTATTTAAGGCAATATAGATCTATTAATGGTAAGCTGTTTTAGTTAATAGTATTCTACCCGACTCTTCCCGATCAATCCAAAATAAAAAAAAATCATAAACTTTTAAATCTCACGCAAAATGCCGGTTGTGTTCGTATTAGATTTCCCGATTTTTTGGGAACGGGTCATTTCGGAATCGAGTATAAAACCCCTCACCCCAACGGAAATTGCCGATGTGCGTCAGGCTTACAAAAACAAAACAGAAAAAAACACTTTGATCAATATTTTGGTATGAATTGTTATTAAATAGAATCACCTAACTGCAGATAAGTTTTTTTTATGATAATTCAATTTTTTACAAAAACTCAAACTTCCTTGAAAAGCCCTCATCCCGGAACCGCTTACGGAAATTAACGACCAATATCAGGCACATGATAGAGCGTATGTATATTCTCTGAATTCTACCCAGGTTACACTTAAAATTGAAAATGTTAAGTTTGTTTATGTTCTATTTCTTCATAGTTCTACTCTTAAATCCAAAACAATGATTAAACAAGTAATATATCTAAAGAAATTTCCTAATCAATCTCCTGTCTAAATTTAACCAAGGGTTTTGTGTCCTGCATAATACGCTGGAATGAGCAAGGGATTTCTGAATGGCATACTTCTGTTGAAGCAAGGAATGTATCACAGAAAAGAAAAGTGAACACTTAACTACTCTCAGTTTTTGTTCGTTTGCTTCTTTTTCTTTTGGTTTTAGAGGGCTGTATATGGGGTTTGATTGTACTTCATCCTCCTCGTTGCCTATATTTTTACTCTCAATACGATCAAAGTGTATTGGTACAATTCGATATCCCCCACCCCCTTATTTTACCAAGGTGGAATCTTTTCAGATTTCTATTTGCTTCTGGAAAAGATATCCAAAAATGAGATCTGTTTTAAGGGAAACAGTTAGCTCATCTTGATGGAGCAAATTCATTCCTTTAAACGTTGACACCAATTGTGAGGGAAGCGATAATAAAATTGTAGATTTTATTCCCCTGAAAATGTTTCTTTTCACCTTAACCCATTTATGTCTAGCGTTCCATAAATAGGACGAAGACAAACAGAGCAGACCTTGATTAGACGCCGCAGAACGCAGAGGAGGTTAAGTCCGTTCGTGCATAGGAAGGGAATATGTAGCACAGACTAACATTTAGAACCGGTCTGTTCAAAGGGCGTTCAAAAAGTTTTAAAAATTGTCTCATTACTTTGTTTAGAAGCATTGTGGGTAAAATATTATGCACGTACCGAAAGCAGTACATTTTGTCCTTACGATGATTCCAAAGACTATAAAAGACATTTTTCTTTATTTACTTACATCGCATTTTATCAGGCCTTAGTCATACAACTGGGCTAATTGCATATGTATAATCTTTTAACAATTAGGCATTCAAGCCAAATATCGTTGTAAATACAAACTATTGTCTTTGTCATCTAATTGTCTATCGGTACGTACAATATTCACACAAAAGTGGGAAGAGTGGCGGCTGTTCTCGATGCATTCCTTGCAAAACCAACACGCAGTTCTTGTGCCGTCACTGACATCGACGTCAAGTTTTTTATGCCCCGTGACGATAGTCAAAGGGCATTAAGATTTGCTCCTCTCTGTCCGTCCGTCTGGATGTCTGTCCGTCCGTTCGTCACACTTTAGGGTTTAGAGTTTGTGTAATCAACTTCTCCCACAGTTTTCTATGGATACTTTTAAAACATTGCATACATGTTGTGGACATATTGAAGATGTGCATGTGGATTTTTGAAGGAGCTAGAATTAATTTTGAAAAAATTATGGCCTTTTGAACTTAGTCATTTTAGGCAAATTGTTGCATTGTAGGGTATAGGGTTTGTGTAATCGACTCCTCTCACAGTTTTCAATGGATCTTTTCCAAAGCTTGCATACGTGCTGTGGACGTATTGTTAATGTGCATGTGGGTTTTTGGTGGAGCTAAAATTAATTTTGACCGAATTACGTCCTTTTTAACTTAGTCATTTTAGGCAAATTTTGGCATAGTTCGGTATGGAGTTTGTGTAATCAACTTTCCCATAGTTTTCAATGGATCTTTTTCAAATCTTGCATACATGCTGTGGACATATTGAAAATTTGCATGTGGGTTTTAGTTTGAGCTTTGATTTTTACAGAATTACAGCCTTTTAGACTTAGTCATTTTAGGTATATGTTTACATTGTAGGGAAAGTACTTTGTGTAATCGACTCCCACAATTTTCAGTGGCTGTGTTTTCAGACATTGTATACTTGTTTTGGACATACTGAAGATGTGCATGTTTGATTAAAAAGATCACTCATTTTGACTGAATTTTGGCCCTTAAAACTTAGTTTTTATTAGGCTGCATTTTGCACTAGAGGGTATCTAGTTTGTATGATGCTTTTGGTAGATTCTTTGTAGATGGTGTTTGTGCTTAAAAGGTTCTTGAGGGATGTACACATCCTGTGACAGGCGCTGCACGGGGGCATCATTAGTGTCTTACAGACACAATTTTTCAAATTTTTAATGAAATATTGTAGCGTCTTCATTTGTTCGTTAATGTGAATTTATTGATAGATTTTAGTTGGCCCATGCAAAGGCTCATGCTGACAAGATTTCAAATTTCAACGAATTTGGTTTCATAACAAAACCATTACAGCTTTAGTAGAAAGGGAGCATTTTGATACAACATAAAATATAGATATTACTTATTCACTGGACAGGATGGAACCTAGATTACATTTAATTTCCGCGATATTTACCGGACGGCATTGCCCGAGCATTCATAAATAAATAAAGGCCCACTAAAGTAAAACTCTGCATTGTATGCCTATTTCCAAGAAGTTAAACATGCGCCCTTTAAGAAAAAATACATTCCGTTTGTTATATGACAACTTGAAGTTACTATATGCTTTTAATAAAAAAATGAAGTGGTCTGTCACCTACTAACATCCATGTAAGACAACTTCTTTACCTTCCTGACGGATACAGATTCATATGTTTTTTTAAAGTGAAAAAATGTATATTGATAAATGTACTAAAGTGACAGTTACTTTCTCATTTCAACCAACAAAAGGACCCACACCAACAATAGGACCAACACCTACAACAGGGCCGACACCAACAACAGGACCCACACCCACAACAGGACCAACACCCACAACGGGTCCCACAACGGGTCCCACACCAACAACGGGACCCACACCAACAACAGTACCAACACCAACAACTGGACCCACACCAACAACAGGACCAATACCCACAACAGGACCAACACCAACAACGGGACCTACACCAACACCAACAACAGGACCTACACCAACAACCGGGTCAACACCTTCAGGTTAGTGTCTGTGTAGCTTTTTTTCTCCAAAACATGACTGTGCAACAGTCAGCATAGTCGATATCAGTTTTCATACCCACGTGACGATAGTCAGGAGGCATTATGTCTACTCCTGTCCGTCTGTCTGTCCATCTGTCTGTCTGTCTGTCGCGCCTAAACTGTTTGTATAATCATCTCCTACTGCAGTTTTTGAGCAGTCAATCTGAAATTTTGCACAAAAGTTGGAGGCATACTAAGATGCGCCCCTTGTTTGTAGAGGAAAAAATCACTTTTGACAAAATTACAGCTTTTTGATCATAGACATGTTTACAGGATCTGGGTAAATTACAGAATGGTAAGTTTGTATAAACAACTCCACCAAAAAGTTTAAAGCTATCATTTTAAAACTTTACATAGTTGTTTCAGACATATTGAAGTTGTGCACCTCCTTTTTTAAAGAGAGAAAAAAATATTTTTGACAAAATTACGGACTTACGGACAGAGAAAATTTTACAGGTTCTGGCCAATACAGAATGGCAAGTTTGCATAATCAACTGCTCATACAGGTTTTAAGCTATCGATTTCAAATTTTGCACACTTGTTTTAGACATATTGAAGATGTGCACCTCTGTTTGTGAAGAGAAAAAAAATATTTTTGACAAAATAACGGCCTTTTCGGGTTTAGAAATTTTTACAGGTTCTGCCTAATACAGAAAGGCAAGTTTGTTTTATCAACACCGCATACAGCTTTTAGGCTATCAATGCTTTGCACATCGTTTTTAGACATATTGAAAATATGCATGTGCATTTTTGAAGGGAAAAAATAGTTTTTGGAAAAAAAAAGCCTTAGACATTTTTGGGGTTTTGACTTACCGAATGACAAAAATCATATAATCAACTTCTTCCACAATGTATTACTAATCGATTTGAACATTTCCGTATATTTTACAGACATATTGAAGATGTGCATATGCCTTTTTCAAGAGAAAACATTAATTTTTGACAAAATTACAAGATTTTTAAACTTTGAAAATTTACAAGTTCTGGCTAATTCAGGATGGCAACTTTGGATAATCAAACTGCCCCAAGGTTTATAAGCAGTCAGTTTGAAATTTAGCACAGATGTTCCAGACGTATTGAAACTATGCATGTGTCTTATTCAAGTGGAAAAAAGTGTTTTAAAAAGAATCAATGCCTTTTCTTCGGGTTTTGGCTAATACAAAAAGACAACATTGTATAATCAACTTCTTCCACAGTTCTTGTGCAATAAAGGATAACAAGTTTGTATATTAATAATGTCAGCAGCTTTAAAACAATCTTTGAGACCTTTCAAAGATATTACCAAACAAACTAAAGATATGCACTCGCCTTTTTGAAGTAAAATTTTGGGGGAGGGGGTAGTGGGAGAAGAGGGGAGGTGGAGGACAGGCGCAGCACGGGGGCATCATCTCTGTATTACAGACACCATTTTTGGTTTTTAATTACGCTGCAGTGCATTCAAATACAATCATAAAAGTTGCCCTCGGCAACAAAAGTAAAAAGTATGCAAAGACCAGGAACTGAAACAATCAAAATCCAAATCCAGCCCTACACGTACAGGGAGGATTATCACGTGGTTTTCACTGCACAGGAGGTACTGGAAATTCGTGGTTATGTTTTTTCAGGATAACTTCTTTTTTGCTAAATCAGTCTTTTAGAATTAAGTGCAGTGAATGCGTGCTCGTAAGTCCTTTAAACTGGTGGTTTTGTTTTTACTGAGAATTTACTTGTTTCCACGTTTACACCTCTCCCAGTTTTGGATCAACAACATCATTAACGTGTGCCACATCCTACTTTCGGTTTGGATGTTGGGGGGCGATTAAATACAAAAACTATAAAACTCAATATAAAATCGTAAATATCGTCTGAAAGTACTCATGACAATACATTCACTGTGCTTCATTTTGAAAAAATGCATACATAAACAATGAAATTATTAAATAAAACGTGAAGAATTTCCGGTGTTTCCTAGTTCAGAACGACGTAAGAAAATGACGCAAAAACCACGTGATCATCCACCCTGAAGTACAAAAACTGAAGCTTGTTTATTAAACACCTCCATATAACAGCCATTCCATTTGCAAGGCTGTATACAGGCCCCTGGCGGAGTACTTGATTTCTAAAAGTTTAGGGTGGACAAAATGATCGTATTTTGCTCTCATCAATATAATTGTTTGTCCACTTGTACAGTTGTTTAAGTTCTATTCTCGCTGTCACGGTGCTGTTTCCGGTACTGTCCGGTGAAGAAATGCCGGTATACAGTATTGATCCTGACTTTTTGCCTAAAAAAATAGGGGCATTCTCATATTACCGACGCTGCCTCGGTGTATATTATTTGATACATACCGGGACATAACACCCTATGTCACTGCAGTTTCACTGTTTTAACCGTGGTAGAGCTGGGATCATCTCGCACGAGCCCTGTTTAACCCGACCAGTGTCTTATGAATTGGAGCCTACTGTTGTACTAACATTTTCCGGTACAATCCTGGCTTAAACGGCTATCTAACCGGCTCATACCGTTCCAGTCCCTGCCTTCACCAGTACAAAACGAGGTTATATCGTTCTTCACCTGAGCTTTACCGGCCCAAATCCGTGGTTCACTGCAATCCACATTTCATCAGCTTGCTACGGTTTATCACGGTAGAGGAAGGGTAGAGTCCCAAACTGCCTCGGAAATCCCAGGATTCTTGATGATTCTTGGTTCTTGATATCTTCCAGGTGAATCCTAGTTGTATTTATGATTTTATTACATCCGGGGCTGTTAGCAGAATCAACAGGGTTTATTCAGGCTCGCTCAGGATGTCCATGGTACCACCAGGGCGGTTCTCCCGGTTCAACAGATTTTTTCCCCGGATCACAAACCGGGATTTATCGGGTAGCCAGACCGGAACAGTGAAAATGGGGTCTTAAGTTTTTATGCCCCAAACTACTGAGCAGTTGAGGGGGCATATTGGTTTGGGCCTGTCCGTCCGTAACGCTTTTTTGACAGCGGGAAACTCAAGAACGGCTTATGCTAGGATCTTGAAATTTAATATGTGGCATATACATGGCAAATAAGCGGACCCGTATTTTTTTCTTTTCTCTGCCGGTCCCGTATTTCCAGAGTTATGCCCCCTTTATGACTTAGTCTAATGAACCTTGTGAATAAAATATCTCGAGAACCCCTGATACTAGGATCATGATTTTACCTAATGTGTAAATGACCTGATTAACTTTTGAAAAAAATCGTGAAATTTTGACTGAGTTATGCCCCCTTATTAACTTAATGCTTTGTAAGCCTATGGAACGTTGTGAACAAAGTATCTCGAGAAACCCTGACGCTAGGAACATAATATTTTGCAGGAAGACATGTATATTGCCCAAGGTGTAGATGACCTGATTAACATTAGAAAAAAATTGTGAAAATTTTACTTTATGCACTTTTTTCGACTTAGTGCATTGAAGCCTATGGTACAAAGGTACTCTTACACACTGTCAAGAACCGTAAGAGATATGAACTTGAAATTTTATATGCTACATGAACATGAGGAATAAGCGGACCAGTATTTTTTCCCACCACCTGTATTGTCTTTCAGGAGTTATGCCCCTTTTTCGACTTTGTCATTTTATATAGGAACAACCTTGTGAACAAAATATCTGAAGAACCGCTTCTTTAGCTAGAATTCTGATACTTGGCATTACTTGGTTTTGACCAAAGTGTAGATGACCCTCTTAACTTCTGAGGCCTATTTCATAAATTTTGGGTAGAATTTTTCTCATTTTCAGACATAGGCATTTTGTATACAAAGGACCTATAGGAATAACTCTTTGAACATTATATTTGAAGAACTGCTAAGCTATATTCCTTATTTTTGGTATACAGTTACAGGCTAAATTGTAGATGAACCGATAAAACCCCCTTAAACATTATGGGATGAACCTTTTACAGATGCAAAAGCATATGGTTTTGGGCAGGGTGTTTCATAAACTCATTTTCTGGTTTTTGTTGTTGTTGTTGTTGTTTTAACTCGCCTGAATGAAAGTTCAGGTAGAGCTTTTGTTGTCACCCTGGCGTCCGTGTCCGCGTTCGGATTGGATGTTTTGAATAAAGTTGTTTAAAGTCCCTTACCCCTTTATGGATTCTTTTGATACTTGCAATGTAGTTAGATATTGGTCCATAGTTTAACAAAATACCACCCCCACCCACTCAGTGACCTTGATGTTAAGGTCATGGACTTAGAAAATTGGGAGTTATTTTTTTTGGACTGGATGTTTTGGTAAAAGTTTGTGAAAGCCCAATATCTTCTTAACCCTTTTGATGCTTGCACTGTAGTTAGATATTGGTCCATAGTTTAACAAAGTACCACCCCCACCCACTCAGTGACCTTGATATTAAGGTCATGGACTTAGAAAACTGGGAGTTTTTCTGTTTGGACTTGGATGTTTTGGTAAAAGTTTTTGAAAGCCCAATATCTTCTTAACCCATAAATGGATTCCTTTGATACTTGCACTGTAGTTAGATATTGGTCCAAAGTTTTTCAAGATACTACCCCGACCCCCTAAGTGACATTAATGCCAAGGTCCTGGGATAAAAAAGTTGTCTTTTTATTGACTGGATGGTTTGGTGAAAGTTTTTTAAAGACCCATATCGCCTGAACCTATGGGTGAATTCTTTTGTTATTTGCACGGTAGATATTAGTTTAAAGTTTTACAGACTATTTACTATCCAAACCTGGCTCAATGGCCTTGATGTCAAGGTCACGGACTTAGGAAATTTTGGTATTTATGCCCCCAACTTCGGAGAAGTTGAGGGGGCATATTGGTTTGGGCCTGTCCATCCCTCTGTCCGTCCGTCCGTCTGTCCGTAACGCTTTTTGGCAGTTGGGAAACTCAAGAAGCGCTTATGCTAGGATGTTGAAATTTTATATGTGGCATGTACATGAAAAATAAGCGGACCCGTATTTTTATACGCCCGTTTGATAACCGGGACGTATATTGTTATGGCGCTGGCGTCCGTCCATCCGTCTGTCCATCCGTCCGTCCGTCCGCCGTAAACTTTTCGTTTCCTGATAACTCCTCCTACAATTTACATCCGATCAAGCTGAAACTTGGTATATAGTAAGACTATGAGGTGTACCAGTGCATATCGTTTCGAGGTTACGCTCCAATGATTTTTAGCGGAGTTACAGCCCATTACTTAGAATTTTTGGGGTGTTCGTTTCCGGATAACTCCTCCTACAGTTTTCATCCAATTAAGCTGAAACTTTGTGAATAGTAAGACTACGATGTGGAGTAGCGCATATTATACGGAAATTTTGCTGCGATGATTTTTAGCGGAGTTACAGCCCTTTGCAAAAACTCGACTGTGGCAGTTTGTATGGCAATTCTTTAGCATTCCATAACTTGGTTACTCTTTGGAATATCATGATGAAACTTTATAACAATGTATATGAGGTTAAGACAACATGTCTCATACAAGAATGGTTACTCCCCGTGACTTAGATTTTGAGTAACTTCCCTTTGATTATTTTGTCAGACTATATTTGTACCCCTCATATCTAACTAACCCTTTGGACTATTGTGATGAAACTTGATAGTGATGTATAGTAGGTTGACACAATATGTCAAATAGAAGAACGATTGCCTCCTCTTACTTATTTTTGGAGTAACCTCCCTTTGAATATTTTCTTAGTCTGTTCTTATGCAAGCGATAAGTAGGCAAACGTATGGAATATCTTGATGAAAATTTATAGCAATGTGTATTAGGTTGAGGTTGTATGTCTTATATAAGAATAATTGCTCCCCCTTCCTTATTTATGGAGTTACATACCTTTGATTAATTTCTACGGCTATTCTTGGGCAAGTCATTACTAGGTAACCGTATAGAGTATCTTGATGAAACTTTATAGCAATGTGTATTAGGTTGAGACAGTATGTCTTATAAAAGAATAATTGCTTCCCCTTCCTTATTTTTGTTTTTAGTTACATCCCTTTGGTTACGTTTTAAGGCTTTTCTTTTGAGAACCTTAATGTTTGGAATGTCTTGATAAACTTGATAGCAATGTAGACAAGGATGAAACGGTGCAAAACAAACATTCAGAAACGGGCGTATATTGCCCCGCTTGCGGAGCTTTTGTATCTTTTTTCCACCGGTCACATTTTTCAGAGTTATGCCCCTTTTTCGACTTAGTCTATGGTACCTTGTGAACAAAATATCTCAAGAACCCCTCATGCTAGGATCATGATTTTTTGCAGGATGACATTGCCTAAGGCGCAGATGACCTGATTATTTTTTTTTGAAAAAAAAAATCGCGAATTTTTGACTGAGATATGCCCCTTTTTCGACTTAGTGCAGTGTAAGCCTGTGGGACCTTGTGAACAAAATATCTCAAGAACCCCTGATGTTAGGATAGTGATTTTCGCAGGATGACATTGCCCAAGGTATAGATGACTCGATTAACTTTTTAAAAAAAATAAGTGAATTTTTGTCCGAGTTATGCATCTTTTACGACTTAGTGCATCGTAAATTTAAAGAGTAACTACACTTCAGGAACTGATTGAATCAGATCCCAAACCCTTTCCCCAACATCAAAGGGAATGATTGACAAAGACATCCCAACAAACAATAAATTACAAGTGAATTACAAGTACATTAAATAAAGTGAATCACAAGTAAATGAATAAATTACAAGTAAGCCTATGGAACCTTGTGAACAAAATATCTCAAGAACCCCTGATGCTAGGATCGTGTCTTTCTGCAGGAAGACATTGCTTAAGGTATAGATGACCTGTTTATCTTTAGAAAAAAATTCGTGATTTTTTGTCCGAGTTATGCCCTTTTTTCGACTTAGTGCATTGTAAGCCTATGTAACCTTGTGATCAAAATATCTCGATAACCCCTGATGCTAGGATCATGATTTTTAGCAGGAAAACATTGCTCATAGTGTAAATGACCTGATTAAGTTTCGAAAAACATTGGTGAAATTTTGACTGAGTTATGCCCCTTTTTCCGACATACGGTTTTGTATAGGAAAAAGCTTGTGAACAAAATATCTGAAGAACCGAATAAGCTAGGATCCTTATATTTGGCATGCAGGTTTGGACCAAGATGTAGATGACCTGATTAACGTTTGAGCCTATTTCATAAATTTTTGATAGATTTTTTTTCCATTTTCGGACATAGGCATTTTGAATATGAAGAAGCTATATGAATAACTTTGTGAACAAAATATCTGAAGAACCGCTAGACTATATTCCTTATATTTGGCATACAGTTACAGGCTAAGATGTAGGTGAACCGATTAAAACCCCTTTCTGACTTAAACATTAGGGGATAATTCTTCTTTAGAGGCAAACACTTACGGTTGGGGGCATAGTCTTTCATAAACACATTTTCTAGTTATTAAAGTTTTCTAACTGCATACTGATTCATAATGCTTGGCAGAGATTTAGTTTACACTTGAGCTGATGTTAGACACTGTTTTAGTTTTTACAAAGCCTTATATATTTACCCCACTGGATGATCTTGAAGTCAAGGTCATCGACTAAGAATTTTGTCTTACAGATTTTGGTTAAAGTTCTATATTTATGAAGATATTTCACAGAGCCACGATGGACTCAGTTGATACTAATACTTGGACTGATGTTAGATAAGAATTAAGGGTTTTGATACATGCCCCACCCCAGCCACGAACCCCTACTCTTCAGGTCTTTGACCTCAAGCTCATGGACTTTGAAATTTCATGTGGATTGTTTTATTTTAATTTTATTTTAAGACTTATTTCTGAGATAACTTTGGTTTATAATAGCAGTCCACACCATCATAGCGACTGTGCGATGGGCAAGCACCAATTCAGGCGAACAATGCTGTTAGACGACAGCTCTTGTTAACTAGTTTAATTGAATTGTTCCGTGCCAGCATTGTTGAACATAACATTACTCAATACTGGTTTTGTTACTTTCAATCCGATTTGAGCTATATAAACGTGTTGGTAGCAAACTTTGGGAGGATTGGACGAATTGGGACGGTCTGGTTTAGAGTGAGTGACATTGAAAAAAGCAAAGTTGGTACAGTAGTGGAATTAGAACACATTGATCTACTTCGTGCTTACACTTACAGCATCGCATTTGGTTGATACTGATTCAAGCAACATGTTGTTATAGCCGCGCTTAGAAAAAGTGGGGCTATACGGGATTAGGTCTGTCCGTAATCCCATAATGCTTTAACTCCGTAAGTCCGTAATTCCGTAAAGCTTTTTTGTGTCAGAGTTTTCCCAAGAACTATAGAATCTTGAAACCTGGTATACATATGAACAATGAGTTGTTGTATCGTGGGATTGAGAATCGGGCACATTTCTTTTATTGTTTCCTTTTTTTGTCCATTTTTCTGTCTTTTCAGGGTAAATTAGTTTTCTCAGGAACTGTGCATGCTACAATCTTCATACGTATGGAGAATGGTGGAATTGAGACTCAGGCGCATTGTTTTTGTTTTATTTTTTATCCATTTTTTTCTTTCGATATTTTGCATGTCAATATATAAAATTTGTGTCAATGTTTTCTTAGGAACTATTTAAGCTAGAATCTTGAAACTTGGCATACATATGAACAATGAGTTGTTTGTATTGTGTGATTGAGGATTGGGCTCATTGTCTTATTATTCTCTTTACTGGTCCATTTTTATACGCTCGTTTGAAAAACGGGACTTATTATGTTATGGCGCTGGCGTCCGTCCGTCCGTACGGCGTAAACTTTTCGTTTCCCAATTAGTAAGACCATGAGGTGGACCAGCGCATTTTGTTTCGAGGTTACGCTCAAATGACTTTTAACGGAGTTACAGCCCTTCACTTAGAATTTTTGGAGTGTTCGTTTCATGATTACTCCCATAGTTTTCATCCAATTAAGCTGAAACCTTGTAAATAGTAAGACTACGATGTGGAGTAGCGCATGTTATATGGAAATTTTGCTCCAAGATTTTTAGCAGAGTTTCAGCCATTTGAGAAAACTTGTCTATGACAGTTTGTATGGCAATTCTTTAGCATTCCATAACTTGATTACTCTTTGGAATATCATGATGAAACTTTATAACAATGTATATGAGGTTAAGACAACGTGTCTCATACAAGAATGGTTACTCCCCTTTACTTGGTTTTTTAGTTACCTCCCTTTTATTATTTTGTTAGACTATATTTGTACACCTCATATCTAACCAACCCTTTGGACTTTTGTGATGAAACTTGATAGTAATGTATATTAGGTTGATACTATATGCCACATGTAAGAACGATTGCCTCCCCTTACTTTTTTTTGGAGTAACCTCCCTTTGAATATTTTCTAAGGCTATTCTTGTGCAAGCTGTAAGTAGGCAACCATATAGAATATCTTGATTGAAATTTATAGCAATATGTATTAGGTTGAGGCTGTGTGTCTTATATAAGAATTATTGCTCTCCCTTTTTTATTTATGGCGTTACATTCGTTTGATTAATTTCTATGACTTTTTTTGGGCAAGTCATTACTAGGTAACCGTATGGAATATCTTGACGAAACTTTATAGCAATAGGTAATAGGTTGAGACAGTATGTCTAAATAAAAATAATTGCATTCCCTTCCTAATTTTCTTTTTTCAGTTACATCCCTTTAATTACTCTTTAAGGTTTTATTTTGAGAACCATTAACCATTGGAGTAGCTTGATAAACTTAATAGCAATGTAGACAAGGATGAAACGGTACAAACAATCAGTAACGGGCATATATTCTCCGCTTGCGGAGCTCTTGTTCTGTCTTTTTCAGGGTAAATTTGTGTCACAGATTTTCTCAGGAACTGTGCATGCTACAATCTTCAAATAAAGCATACCTGTGGAAAATGAGAGATTGTATCTTAGGATATGGACGCAGGTTCTTTGTTCGTGTCCTTTCATTTTTTACCTTATTTTTTCTTTCGATATTTTGCATGTTAACAATGGAAATTTGTGTCACAGTTTTCTCAGGAACTATCCAAGCTACAATCTTCAAACATGGAATACATATGGTAACTGTGTGATTGTATTGTGGGATTGAGACTCAGGCTCATTGCTCTTGTTCTTCTATTTTTTATCCATTATTCTTTCTTTCAATATTTTGCATGTTAAACATATGAAGAATGGGTTGTTGTATTGTGTGAATTGAGAATTAGCCTCATTGCTTTTATGTTTTTCTTTATTTGTCCATTTTTCTGTCTTTTTAGGGTGAATTTGTGTCACAGTTTGCTCAAGAATTGTGAAAGCTACAATCTTCAAACTTGGCATACATATGGAGAATAAATGATTGTGTTGTGAGATTGTGACTCAGACTCATTGCTGTTATTCTTTTGTTTTTTATCCCTTTTTCTCTTTCTTTCCCTATTTTGCATGTTAACTTTGAAAATTTATATCAGAGTTATCTCTGGAAGTATTAAAGCTAGAATCTTGAAGCATGGTATACATCTGGATGATACATTCTAGTTTCCTGTGATTGAGAATCGTGCTCATTGTTCTTATTCTTCCCTTTATAAATCTAGTTTTCTTTGTTTCATGGTAATTTGTCACAGTTTTCTCAGGATTTATTTCAGCTAGGCACTGCATATTTGATATACAGATAAACATTGAGGTGTTATATTGTGAGATTGCCAACCAGGATTATCACAATGAGTCATTCTTTATTTATCCAGTTTTCTTTCTTTTCGTTTTTAGAATGTTAAATCTTTGTGTTTAAGTTTTCTTTGCAATGTAATTATTGCTCTTTTTACATGGCAGTGCATTACTAAAGCAGCGCAGCGGTGCTATTGTCAGATCCTCTGACAGTTCTAGTTAAACCAATTAACATATGGTTCTCAAATTTTATATTGCTTATACAGCAAAACATAAAGGCTGACTGAATCTCAAACATGTTTCGGGAGATAGACACGTGTTACTATCAGTCATTGTTAACAAGAATTTGGCTTCTCCACATCACTCCATATCTCAGACCGTTTGAGATATTTTCACGAAAACTAATACCAATGTAAAGCATTAACAGACAATGTGCAGAGAACAAGAACCGTAACACATTTAACATTTTTACTCAATCATTCTCCTTTACAAAACACGTGTTTAGTACGAAAATTTTGTCCGCTGCATAAACCTGAAACCGTTTGCGATGTTTTCACGAAACTTGGTATAAATGTAAGCATTATCAGACGATGTGCAGAGAACAAAAACCATAACTCCACCTACATTTTTACGGAATTATGCCCCTTTGTAACTGTAAATACGGAAATCGTGTCCGCACTATAACTTTAAAACTCTAAAAGATATTTTCATGACACTTTGCACAAGTATAAAGCATCATCAACTGATGTGTAGAGAAAAGGGCCCGTACCTGTTTTACATTTTACAGACTTGTGATCCTTTGTAATTTTTGGATAGAAATCATGCCCGCTTTATAGCATCGAATCCGTCAAAGATATTTGTTATGACCCTTTGATTATTTTTCCAGTCTAGTATTCTGCGTGCCATAACTAAATAAAGTATTGGGATATCTTAATGAAACATTAGAGCAACTTGTATGAAGACTCATCACCGTGTCACGTGTAACAATGGTTGCTCTCTTATATTTTGTTTTAAAGTATTGTTCGTTTGATTAGTTTTAGGCTGTTTTTGTGTATACTAATCTTGTGCATGCCATAACTTGGTAACAGTTTAAAACATCTTGATGAAACGTCAAAGCAATGTGTATGATGTCAAGGCGATGTGTCACATCTGAGATTGCTCCTTTACTTAATTTTCGAGTAACTTACCTTGGATTAGTTTTCGAACTATTCTCTCCATATCTCCTGAAACCTTTGAAATATTTTAATTCAATTTTATAGGTGTATGTATAATAAAGCTGCCTTTGTATAAATTTCCTGTTCACTGTTACTCCCTAACCTTTTGAAATATTTCATCGCAACTTAATGATGATGTGTATATTGTCAAGTGATTGTATCAATCCCATGAAAGTTTCTTCTGATTTACTTAGTTTATTAATTGTCTCCCTGATTTACTTAGTTTATGAATTATCTCCCTGTTTTAACGTTTGTATTTCTCAGCTTCTGAGCCGCTTCACATTGGAAGCTGATTATTTGGTATACTGATAGAATTTTATGAGTATCATGATTTAATACAGGTGCAATAATAGATCGAAAATAAACTCGATAGTAAGGGCCGCGGCTGTGTGTGTGTGTGTGTGTGTGTGTGTGTGTTTGTGTGTGTGTGTGCATGTGTGTGTGTGTGTGTGTGTTTCTGTTTGAACAAATTAATTTGTGTCACGACGTTATTTGAAGGCGACAACGTATCTGCATCTGTGATGATTGGATATTCAGGTATTCAGGTGATACGTAATATGTCAAACTTTCTGATGAAGGTTCTGTTGCCTTAAATTTCCTGTTAGAAAACAAAAGTTCGTATTAAGTTGAAGGAAATCAGAAACTAATTGATACATGTAGGCTGCTTTAGAAGGTACATACATATTTTTGTCGATTCATACACTGAGGGAGTTAAAACATATGCACTTTGGAATGCAGTTGCTATAAGAAGCATACGGTTAATGTCTAAGTATTTAATAAATGCATTATCAAGTCAGAGTGCATAGTATTTTGTTTTCAATCAGAGAAAATACAGTTCTATTTGAACAACTTAAGATCACTAGCCGAAACAGACTCACTAAAACTGTTTTTGTATTCTATGTTGTATTTTTTCTCGCTTCCTTCAAGGGACTATCCTTTCTGAACTTATTATATGATAAAATCATTGAAAAGCGCAGTTAGTTATTAGTAATTAATAATTCGTGTATCTATACAAGCAGGCTTCTTCACCAAAGTTTGATTTTTTTCTGCTTTACGTTCTTAGGATGTCCGGAAATACAAGAGATGAATGGTGTGAAAAGCACTTCTCAGACTTCAACAATTTTAAGGGTAGAATTTCCAAACCAGATCCAGAGAAGTATACATGAAATTAGCATACAAACTCCTGCAGACGTCAAAGACATACTAATTGGTATGCCTTATGAAGATGCACCAGCTTTTGTGAAAAAGGTAAGTAGTATTGGAAGATCGTTTGACAAATAAGGAGGTGGAGGATCACATGGTTTGTTACATGCAGTGCGAGGGAAACTGTCGATACTGTAAATGAATATCGATGAATGTCAGTTGTGTTTTTTTTTTTTCATTCAAATACTTTACACCACTTTCCTGTCTATATATTTCATCTTTAAATCTTTATTTTTCTGGCTGTAATTACATTTTGTAATTACATTTTGATTCGTACTTTCTGAAACATCTCTGTTAAATTTCAGCCGACGTCTATGCAGAATAAATTTCCATTTTCGTTTCGATTTTTCCTGATTTTAGATTATGACAGAAGCCTTGCATTAAGTGTGAATTTTTTGCTGTTCCATCAGGGTGCCATTCCAATCGGAAAGATGTTGGCACGAAATTGACGAATTAATCCTTAAGTGCAAAGTATTAAAAGAGAAATAATCAGCTATAAACCTTGACGATTCAGTCTTATTTGTCCGTCCAGCCTAACAAAACAAAAACACGTGATCCCAACCCTGAATGATTATCAACATGTTTTTGTTATTCATTCTTATTTCGATTCCAACCCATTAACTATTGTAAAATATGTATAAGTAGAGCCTTCCTATTTATTTCTCACAGGGTGTAACGGGACTGTCCACAACGATTGATACATCGGACGGCCTACCTAAGAAACCAATTGAGCACTTTTATATAGTTTTATTTGGAGAGTCTCCTTTGTCTGCTACCCCATACTCAGTCCTGATAAATGGAAACATGTCTGTACCGACCAGTGTTGTTGAACGGCTTGTCCTTTCCCCAGAGAAGGATAATGAAGAATCTGTAACCTTCAAAACACCTGTTGATGAATTTGTAGTGATAGGCACGAACGTTTATACTTTTAACGTTACGAATTCCGATGATGCAGTGGTAAGTATAAACAGAATACTTCTATGTATAATGAGAAAACTTCAAGCGAGTTTTATGAGTTGATACTATATTTATATTTATTCGCATGGGCTTTCGGAAGGTGAACATTTGTTTTTTAGCAAATTAGCGGGCTTTGGAACTAGAATTAATTTTTTCAGTATTTGTTTAACAATATCGGTAACAAGCCATTGTTATCGGTATATGATATATTATTGACTTATCAGCTTGAAACCATGCACCCACTTCATGGGTTTGTAGTAAGGATATTGCAAAATGGTGTGGGGGAGAGTGCGAGACTTAATTGGAAGCAAAGTGCACGGGGGGCATCACCTGTGTCTTACAGACACAATTTTTATGCCCCCAATTTCGGAGAAATTGTGGGGGCATATTGGTTTGGGCCTGTCCGTCTGTCCGTCTGTCCTCTAACTCAAGAACCGTAAGAGCTAGGAGCTTGAAACTTTATACACATGATCAGTATGAAAAATAAGCGAACACATGTTTTTTCTTTTTTCCGCGGGTCACATATTTCAAGAGTTATGCCCCTTTTTCGACTTAGCCTGTGGAACCTTGTGAACAAAATATCTCAAGAACCCCTGATGCTAGGATCATGAGGTTTTGCAGGATGAGAATGCCCAAGGTGTAGATGACCTGATTAACTTTTGAAACAAATTCGTGAATTTTTGACCGAGTTATGCCCCTTTTTCGACTTAGTGCATTGTAAGCCTATGGAACCTTGTGAACAAAATATCTCAAGAACCCCTGAATCTAGGAGCAAGATTTTTTGCAGGAAGATACTGCCTGTGGTGTAGATGACCTGATTAACTTTTGAAAAAAAATCGTGAATTTTTGATCGAGTTATTCCCCTTTTTCGACTAAGTGCATTGAGGCCTATGGTACAAAGGTACCCTTACATATAGTCAAGAACAATAAGAGCTAGGAACTTGAAACTTTATACATATGATCAGTATGGAAAATAAGCAGACCCGTATTTTTTTATTTTTCCGCCGGCAATGTATTTCCAGAGTTATGCCCCTTTTTCGACTTAGCCTGTGGAACCTTGTGAACAAAATATCTCAAGAACCCCTGATGCTAGGATCATGAGGCTTTGCAAGATGAGAATGCCCAATGTGTAGATGACCTGATTAACTTTTGAAACAAATTCGTGAATTTTTGACTGAGTTATGCCCCTTTTTCGACTTAGTGCATTGTAAGCCTGTGGAACCTTGTGAACAAAATATCTCAAGAACCCCTGAAGCTAGGAGCATGATTTTTTGCAGGAAGATAATGCCTGTGGTGTAGATGACCTGATTAACTTTTGAAAAAAAATTGTGAATTTTTGATCAAGTTATTCCCCTTTTTCGACTTAATGCAATGGAGCCTATGGTACAAAGGTACCCTTACATATAGTCATGAACAATAAGAGCTAGGAACTTGAAACTTTATACACATGATCAGTATGGAAAATAAGCAGACCTGTATTTTTTTATTTTTCCGCCGGTCATGTATTTCCAGAGTTATGCCCCTTTTTCGACTTTGCCTGTGGAAACTTGTGAACAAAATATCTCAAGAACCCCTGATGCTAGAATTATGAGGTTTTGCAGGATGAGAATGCCCAAGGTGTAGATGACCTGATTAACTTTTGAAACAAATTCGTGAATTTTTGACAAAGTTATGCCCCTTTTTCGACTTAGTGCATTGTAAGCCTATGGAACCTTGTGAACAAAATATCTCAAGAACCCCTGATGTAAGGAGCATGATTTTTTGCAGGAAGATACTGCCTGTGGTGTAGATGACCTGATTAACTTTTGAAAAGAAATCATGAATTTTTTATTGAGTTATGCCCCTTTTTCGACTTAGTGCATTTTAAGTCTATGGAACCTTGTGAACAAAATATCTCAAGAACACCTGATGCTAGGAGCATGATTTTGTGCAGGAAGATACTGCCTGTGGTGTAGATGACCTGATTAACTTTTGAAAAAAATTCGTGAATTTTTGATCGAGTTATTCCCCTTTTTCGACTTAGTGCATTGAGGCCTATGGTACAAAGGTACCCTTACACAAAGTCAAGAACAATAAGAGCTAGGAACTTGAAACTTTATACACATGATCAGTATGGAAAATAAGCAGACCCGTATTTTTTTATTTTTCCGCTGGCAATGTATTTCCAGAGTTATGCCCCTTTTTTGACTTAGCCTGTGGAACCTTGTGAACAAAATATCTATCTCAAGAACCCCTATGCTAGGATCATGAGGCTTTGCAAGATGAGAATGCCCAAGGTGTAGATGACCTGATTAACTTTTGAAACAAATTAGTGAATTTTTGACAAAGTTATGCCCCTTTTTCGACTTAGTGCATTGTAAGCCTATGGAACCTTGTGAACAAAATATCTCAAGAACCCCTGATGTAAGGAGCATGATTTTTTGCAGGAAGATACTGCCTGTGGTGTAGATGACCTGATTAACTTTTGAAAAGAAATCATGAATTTTTTATTGAGTTATGCCCCTTTTTCGACTTAGTGCATTGTAAGCCTATGGAACCTTGTGAACAAAATATCTCAAGAACCCCTGAAGCTAGGAGCATGATTTTTTGCAGGAAGATACTGCCTGTGGTGTAGATGACCTGATTAACTTTTGAAAAAAAAATGTGAATTTTTGATCAAGTTATTCCCCTTTTTCGACTTAATGCAATGAAGCCTATGGTACAAAGGTACCCTTACATATAGTCATGAACAATAAGAGCTAGGAACTTGAAACTTTATACACATGATCAGTATGGAAAATAAGCAGACCCGTATTTTTAGCTCACCTGAGCACGAAGTGCTCAGGGTGAGCTTTTGGGATACCCTGATGTCCGTCGTCCGTCGTACGTCCGGACGTCCGTCCGGACGTCCGGACGTCCGTCAACTTTTGCTTGTGTACACTCTAGCGGGCACATTTTCGATCCAATCTTGATGAAACTTTGTCAGAATGTTAGTCTTTATAAAATCTATGCCAAGTTCGAAACTGGGTCATGTCGGGTCAAAAACTAGGTCACTAGGTCAAATCTTAGAAAAACCTTGTGTACGCTCTAGAGGGCACAATTTTCATCCAAAGTTCATGAAACTTTGTCAGAATGTTTATCCTCATAGTATCTAGGACAAGTTTGAAACTGGGTCACGTCGGGTCTAAAACTAGGTCACTAGGTCAAATCATAGAAAAACCTTGTGTACGCTCTAGAGGACACAGTTTTGATTCCATCTTTATGAAACTTTGTCAGAATGTTTATCTCCATAAAATCTAGGCCAAGTTCGAAACTGGGTCATGTCGGGTCAAAAACTAGGTCACTAGGTCAAATCTTAGAAAAACATTGTGTACGCTCTAGAGGGCACAGTTTTCATCCAAAGTTCATGAAACTTTGTCAGAATTTTTATCCTCATAGTATCTAGGTCAAGTTCGAAACTGGGTCATGTCGGGTCAAAAACTAAGTCACTAGGTCAAATCATAGAAAAACCTTGTGTACGCTCTAGAGGACACAATTTTGATCCAATCTTTATGAAACTTTGTCAGAATGTTTATCTCCATAAACTCTAGGCCAGGTTTGAAACTGGGTCTTGTCGGGTCAAAAACTAGGTCACTAGGTCAAATGTTAGAAAAACCTTGTGTACGCTCTAGAAGGCACAGTTTTGATCCAAAGTTCATGAAACTTAATCAGAAAGTTTATCCTTATAATATCTAGGATAAGTTAGAAACTGGGTCACGTCGGGTCAAAAACTAGGTCACTAGGTCAAATCATATAATAAACCTTGTGTATGCTCTAGAGGACACAGTTTTGATCCAATCTTTATGAAACATTGTCAGAATGTTTGTCTCTATAAACTCTAGGCCAAGTTTGAAACTGGGTCTTGTTGGGTCAAAAACTAGGTCACTAGGTCAAATCTTAGAAAAACCTTGTGTACGCTCTAGAAGGCACAGTTTTGATCCAAAGTTCATGAAACTTTGTCAGAATGTTTATCCTCATAATATGTAGGACAAGTTTGAAACTGGGTCATGTCGGATCAAAAACTAGGTCACTAGGTCAAATCATAGAAAAACCTTGTGTACGCTCTAGAGGACACAGTTTTGATCTAATCTTTATGAAACTTTGTCAGAATGTTAACTTCCATAAACTCTCGGCCAAGTTTGAAAGTAGGTCATGTCAGATCAAAAACAAGGTCACTAGATCAAATCTTAGAAAAACATTGTGTACGCTCTAGAGGGCACAGTTTTCATCCAAAGTTCATGAAACTTTGTCAGAATGTTTATCCTTATAGTATCTAGGACAAGTTCCAAACTGGGTCACATCGGGTAAAAAACTAGGTCACTAGGTCAAATCATAGAAAAACCTTGTGTACGCTCTAGAGGACACAGTTTTGATCCAATCTTTATGAAACTTTGTCAGAATGTTTATCTCCATAAACTCTAGGCCAAGTTCGAAACTGGGTCATGTCGGGTCAAAAACTAGGTCACTAGGTCAAATGATAGAAAAACCTTGTGTACGCTCTAGAAGGCACAGTTTTGATCCAAAGTTCATGAAACTTAATCAGAAAGTTTATCTTTATAATATCTAGGATAAATTTGAAACTGGGTCACGTCGGGTCAAAAACTAGGTCACTAGGTCAAATCATAGAAAAAACCTTGTGTATGCTCTAGAGGACACAGTTTTGATCCAATCTTTATGAAACATTGTCAGAATGTTTATCTCTATAAACTCTAGGCCAAGTTCGAAACTGGGTCTTGTTGGGTCAAAAACTAGGTCACTAGGTCAAATCTTAGAAAAGCCTTGTGTACGATCTACAAGGCACAGTTTTGATCCAAAGTTCATGAAACTTTGTCAGAATGTTTATCCTTATAATATGTAGGACAAGTTTGAAACTGGGTCATGTTGGGTCAAAAACTAGGTCACTAGGTCAAATCATAGAAAAACCTTATGTACGCTCTAGAGGACACAGTTTTGATCTAATCTTTATTTAACTTTGTCAGAATGTTTACTTCCATAAACTCTGGGCCAAGTTTGAAAGTAGGTCATGTCAGATCAAAAACTAGGTCACCAGGTCAAATCATAGAAACACCTTGTGTACGCTCTAGAGGACACAGTTTTGATCCAAAGTTCATGAAACTTTGTCAGAATGTTTATCCTCATAATATGTAGGATAAATTTGATACTGTGTCATGTCGGGTCAAAAACTTGGTCACTAGGTCAAATCTTAGAAAAACCTTGTGTATGCTCTAGAAGGCACAGTTTTCATCCAAAGTTCATGAAACTTTGTCAGAATGTTTATCCTTATAATATCTAGAACAAGTTTGAAACTGGGTCACGCCGGGTCAAAAACTAGGTCACTAGGTCAAATCATAGAAAAAACCTTGTGTACGATCTAGAGGACACAGTTTTGATCCAGTCTTTATGAAACATTGTCAGAATGTTTATCTCCACAAACTCTAGGCCAAGTTCGAAACTGGGTCATGTTGAATCATAAACTAGGTCACTAGGTCAAATCTTAGAAAAACCTTGTGTGCGATCTAGAAGGCACAGTTTTGATTCAAAGTTCATGAAACTTTGTCAGAATGTTTATCCTCATAATATGTAGGACAAGTTTGAAACTGGGTCATGTTGGGTCAAAAACTAGGTCACTAGGTCAAATCATAGAAAAACCTTGTGTATGCTCTAGAGGACACAGTTTTGATCTAATCTTTATGAAACTTTGTCAGAATGTTTATCTTCATAAACTTTCAGCCAAGTTTGAAAGTAGGTCATGTCGGGTAAAAAACTAGGTCACTATGTCAAATCTTAGAAAAACGTGTAAGCACTAGAAGGCATAGTTTTGATCCAATCTTCATGAAACTATGTCAAAATGTTTATTGTCCATATATCTAAGCCCCCTATGAAACTGAGTCACGTCGGCTCAAGGTCAAATCTTAGAAAAACTTTGTGTACACCCTAGAGGGCACAGTTTTGATCCAATCTTCATGAAACTCTGTCAGAATGTTTATCTTAATGAAATCTAGGTAAAGTTTGAAACTGGGTCGTGTTGGGTCAAAAACTTGGTCACTAGGTCAAATATAAGAACGACCTTGTATACGCTCCAGAGGGCACAGTTTTGATCCAATCTCAATGAAACTGTGTCAGAATGTTTAATCTTACAATATCCAGGCCAAGTTTGAAACTGGGTCATGTCGGGTCAAAAACTAGGTCAAATGTTAGTATGGTAAAAACTCTTATAAATCTTCACCAGAGCCAGTGAACTGATTAATGCTCAGGTGAGCGATTCAGGGCCACCATGGCCCTCTTGTTTTATTTTTCCGCCGGTCATGTATTTCCAGAGTTATGCCCCTTTTTCGACTTAGCCTGTGGAAACTTGTGAACAAAACATCTCAAGAACCCCTGATGCTAGGATCATGAGGTTTTGCAGGATGAGAATGCCCGAAGTGTAGATGACCTGATTAACTTTTGAAACAAATTTGTGAATTTTTGACAAAGTTATGCCCCTTTTTCGACTTAGTGCATTGCAAGCCTATTGAACCTTGTGAACAAAATATCTCAAGAACCCCTGATGTTAGGAGCATGATTTTTTGCAGGAAGATACTGCCTGTGGTGTAGATGACCTGATTAACTTTTGAAAAGAAATCATGAATTTTTTATTGAGTTATGCCCCTTTTTCGACTTAGTGCATTGTAAGTCTATGGAACCTTGTGAACAAAATATCTCAAGAACACCTGATGCTAGGAGCATGATCTTGTGCAGGAAGATACTGCCTGTGGTGTAGATGACCTGATTAACTTTTGAAAAGAAATCATGAATTTTTTGACTGAGTTATGCCCCTTTTTCGACTTAGTGCATTGTAAGTCTATGGAACCTTGTGAACAAAATATCTCAAGAACACCTGATGCTAGGAGCAAGATTTTATGCAGGTAGATACTGCCTATGGTGTAGATGACCTGATTAACTTTTGAAAATAATTTGTAAATTTTGGATTGAGTTATGCCCCTTTTTCAACTTAGTGCATATTTTGCCTATGGAAGCTTGTGAACAAAATATCTGGAGAACCCCTGATGCTAGGATCATGATTTTTGCACGTTGATATTGCCCAAGGTGTAGATGACCTGGTTAACTTTCGAAAACAATTCGTAAATTTTTGACTGAGTTAAGCCCCTTTTTCGACTTAGTGCATTGTAAGCCTATGGTACAAAGGTACAAGCATTATTGGATGAACCTTCTCTAGAGACAAGCATATGGTTGGGGGCATAGTGTTTCATAAACACATTTTCTAGTCTAGTTTAAATCCTATGTTCCTTTAAATTCCATCAGTACATTTGCAAAACTGTTCAGTTCATGTGCCATAAAACTATACTGGACAAAAAAAGTTGAGGATCCAACATTTGACTGAAATTTTAAATCGAAAAATAATAATTTTCCAAAAATCATTTTCTTCTCTTGAATACATCTATCAAGGCTGCACAAGACTGCGTGACACATATTGGAATCGGATCACGTGACACACCAGCATACATGAATAAACAGGCATGCCCCTAAAATCAAAGTGGAAACTGGCATTAAGACAACACTGAATGTCCATTATTTTTAGCTCACCTGAGCCTTTAGGCTCATAGGTGAGCTTATAGTATAGCCAGGCATCCGTCGTCCGTCCGTCGTCAACATTTTCAAACATCTTCTCCTCTGAAACCACTGGGCCGATTGAAGCCATATTTCATATGGAGCCTACCTAGGTCGGGTGAACGAAAGTTTGTTCCGGGTATCTGGGTCACATGACCATAATGGCCGCCACGCCCATATATGGTAAAAACCCTTCAAAAATCTTGTTCTCCTGAACCAAAAGGCCTATGACCGTGAAACTTGGTATGTAGCATCGGGTATGCTGGCTTATCATAGTTTATACAAATGATGACCTTGCGATGACCTTGACCTAATTTATGACACGGTCAACTTTGGTACGTTAGGCTTTGATATGGGAAAAAGCTTAAACAGTGGATTTCTCAGAAACTATTTAAGTCTAAGGTACAATACTTGGTATACATGGTCAACTAAATGAGCGAATGAAGATATTATGTCACTAAAGGTCAAGGTCATTCCGTCGGTCCATCCGTCATCAAGATTTTCAAACATCTTCTTCTCTGAAACCACTGGGCCGATTGAAGCCAAATTTCATGTGGAGTCTCAGTGGGGTGGGGGAACGAAAGTTTGTTACCATTGTCTGGGTCACATGACCAAGATGGCCGCCACGCCCATATATGGTAAAAACACTTCAAAAATTTTCTTCTTCAGAACCGAAAGGCCTATGACCTTGAAACTTGGTATGTAGCATTGGGCATTCGAGCCCACCATATTCTGTACAAATGATGACCGTACGGTGACCTTGACCTAATTTATGACACGGTCAACTTCGGTACCATAGGCTTCTATATGGGAAAACACATAAACAGTAGATTTCTCAGACACTGTTTAAGTCTAAGGTACAATATTTGGCATATATGGTCAACTGAATGAACAGCTGAAGATATTACATCACTAAAGGTAAAGGTCATTCTGTCAGCCTGTCCGTCGTCAACATTTTCAAACATCTCCGCCTCTGAAACCACTGGGCCGATTGAAGCCATATTCCATATGGAGCCTACCTAGGTCGGGGAAACGAAAGTTGTTCTGGGTATCCAGGTCACATAACCACGATGGCAGCCACGCCCATATATGATAAAAACCCTTCAAAAATCTTCTTCTTCAGAACCAAAAGGCCTATGACTGTGAAACTTGGTATGTAGCATTGGGCATGCGGGCTTATCATAGTTTGTACAAATGACGACCTTGCGATGACCTTGGCCTTATTTATGACACGGTCAACTTTGGTACGTTAGGCTTTTATATGGGAAAATGTTTAAACAGTGGATTTCTCAGAAACTTTTTAAGTCTAAGGTACAATACTTGGTATACATGGTGAACTAAATGAGCGAATGAAGATATTATATCACTAAAGGTCAAGGTCATTCCGTCGGTCCATCTGTCATCAAGATTTTCAAACATCTTCTCTGAAACCACTCGGCCGATTGAAGCCAAATTTCATATGGAGTCTCAGTGGGGTGGGGGAACGAAAGTTTGTCACCAGTGTCTGGGTCACATGACCAACATGGCCCCCACGCCCATATATGGTAAAAACACTTTAAAAATCTTCTTCTTCAGAACCAAAGGCCTATGACCTTGAAACTTGGTATGTAACATTGGGCATTCAAGCCCATCATAGTTTATACAAATGATGACCGTACGGTGACCTTGACCTAATTAATGACACGGTCAACTTCGGTACCTTAGGCTTTTAATGGGAAAACACCTAAACAGTGGATTTCTCAGACAATGTGCAAGTCTAAGGTACAATAGTTGGCATATATGGTCAACTGAATGAACGGCTGAAGATATTACATCACTAAAGGTCAAGGTCATTCTGTCAGCCTGTCCGTCGTCAACTTTTTCAAACATCTTCTCCTCTGAAACCACTAGGCCGATTGAAGTCAAATTGCATATGGAGCCTGCCTAGGTTGGTGGAAAGAAAGTTTGTTCTGGGTATCCAGGTCACATAACCACGATGGCAGCCACGCCCATATATGGTAAAAACCCTTCAAAAATCTTCTTCTCCAGAACCAAAAAGCCTATGACCTTGAAACTTGTTATGTAGCATCGGGCATGCGGGCCCATCATAGTTTATACAAATGATGACAGTGCGGTGCCCTTGACCTAATTTGTGACAGTGGATTTCTCAGAAACTATTTAAGGTACAATATTTGGTATATATGGTAAACTAAATGAACAGCTGAAGATATTATGTAACTAAAGGTCAAAGTCATTCTGTCAGCCCGTCCATCGTCAAGATTTTGAAACATCTTCCCCTCAGAAACCACTGGGCCGATTGAAGCCAAATTTCATATGGAGTATCAGTGGGATAGGGGAACGAAAGTTTGTGACCAGGGTCTGGGTCACATGACCAAGATGGCCTACACGCCCATATATGGTAAAACCTTTCAAAAATCTTCTTCTTCAGAACCAGAAGGCATATGACCTTGAAACTTGGTGCGTAGCATTGGACACTCGGGCCCATCATAGTTTGTACAAATGATGACCGTGCGTTGACCTTGACTTACTTTATGACACTATCAACTTTTGTATGTTAGGGTTTTATATGGGAAAATGTTTATACAGTAGATTTTTCAGAATTTATTCAAGTCTAAGGTACAATATTTGAAATATATGGTTAACTGAATGACCAGATGAAGATATTGTCACTAAAGATCAAGATCATTCTGTCAGCCCGTCCATCTGGGGTCAAGATTTTCAAACATCTTCTCCTCGGAAACCACTTCCCCGATTGAAGCCAAATTTCATATGGAGTCTTAGTGGGATAGGGGAATGAAAGTAGATTCCCAGGATCTGGGTCACATGGCCAAGATTGCCGCCAAAACCATATATGGTAAAACCCTTCAAAAATCTTCTACTCCAGAACTAAAAGGCCTGTGACCTTGAAACTTGGTATGTAGCATTTGGAAGTTGAGCCCATCATAATTTTTACAAATCAGGACTGTGCATTGTCTGTGACCTAATTTTATGGCAAGGTCAATTTTGATGCATTGGAAAATGCTTAAGCAGTGGATTTCTTAGAAACCATTCAAATCTACCACATGCCCATATATGGTAAAACTTCTTCAAATATCTACTTCTCTAGAACCAAAGGCACAGTGGCCTCGTGGCATGGTATGTAGCATTGAGGACTCGGGCCCATCATAGTTTGTACAAATCATGACAGCGCATTGATCTTGACCTAATTTATGGCAAGGTCAACTTTGGTATGTTATGCTGTTATGTGGATTGATTACAATTGATGTTTCGAAAAAAATTTAAGCCTAGATATAATAATTGGAAAATATGGTTAACTAAATGAATACCTGAAGACAAGGTCATCAAACTTGAACTTTGCTCAAGGTCACTGAGATTTAAAAATTAAAATATGTACACCTTTTAAGCTACTGGTTTCAAATTTGTAGCAAATGAGTGAAATGACAAATTGTGTCTGTTGACAGAAGGTGTCAGGTGAGCTACAGGACCATTGGTCCTCTGGTTTGCTGTATCCATGCAAAACCATTTTCAGTCCTCAGTGTGACCTCTAAGGGCCAGAATAACTGCATGACAGCTTCTCGGTATGCTTCCGGTAAATCCTCAGAGGCCTTTTTGGGACTGGTTTGCCATTTTTCACGAAAGACCTGAATGAGCTATCCATGAGTTTCAGGAAGCCTCTTGTGATAAGAAATTTGGCGGTATAGCATGTCCAAGGCTTGCTTAATCGGATTTTAAAGTTGTAATTAAACTGACATGTCAGTGCGGACGATTGATTGTGTCGCAAGGTACTGCTCTACCAGGTTTGCCCTGTGATTCGATGGTGTCATCACCAAAAACTTTTGCAAACGGTCAGGTAAATGGATAAAATATGTCATTCCTAACTCGAACACCAAACAGAGTTCCTCTGACTGGCATGCGCAGGTCCACTCAGTTGCCAATCCTATTGCCGGCCCATGCCATCACTCACCATCCTCGAGGCATGTCATATTCCATAACACGATTTAATTTATACTCTATACGACGTGTACCTGACAGGCGTCACAACGTTCTCTTATCGTCGTGGATATCTACACACAAATCTGGCCTCGTCTGCGAAAATGACAGTGGTCTAATGTCCCAGTTGTCAATTTGCGTCACCTGTTGCCCATTGTCGCCTCGCACTTCTATGGATTTTCGTCAAATCTGCCTCAATACCAGCACGGAAGCGCACAAATCAGCTGTGTAAACTCTCTTTCTAACCGTTTTAGCTTAAATTGACCGAGTAAATCATTTTAATGGACATAAACGCGCTTCCTCACTGTGTTATTGTGATGAGCCAGTAGCTTGGCACAAAGACAATCGTCCGTATGGACAAGTCTAGTCGATCCCAAAAATTTAAATCCGATTGAGCATGCTTGACCGATGTTAAACACACTAATTCTAATCACCAGAGGCTTCAAGAAACTCCTGGAGAGCTAATTCAGGCCTTTCATGAAAAATGTCAAACGAGTCCCAAAATGAGCCCCCAGCGCTTTACCAAAAACATACCGAGTAGCTGGCATGCAGTTAATAAGACCTCCAGAGATATCGATGAGCACTGGCAATAACTTTGCATGGATTAAACCAAGAGTCATGGACATTCAGTTTTTGTGGTGATGCCAATTGTCAGTTCAATTTTAGGGGTATATCTGTTTATTACTTTCTACTAGTGTGTCACGTTATCCGATTCCAATATTTTACATGCAGTCCTGTGTCGCTTTGAAAGATGTATTGAACAGAAGAAAATTATTTTTTCATGACTTAAGCTTCAATCAAATGTTTGATCCCTTACTTTTTTGCCCAGTATAGTTTGGTGTGCCCTTCTTTATCTTAAATGCATAACGCCTACGCCAATATATTAATTAGTTTAAAATAGGGAAAGCTTTGACTGAACTGAGCCAATCAGATCGAAATGCAGCCCGGGCTATGTAGTTCAGGAAATAAACAATACTTTTCTTGGCAATTTTACAGGTAAACAAGGATGGCGATCAAATCAGTATTGTTCTTCCAGTTCCCTTAAAGACGGTGAAATTTAAAGTGAAACCAGAGGTTGAAGGGAAACCAATTCTTATAACTAGTATTGAGACTGGAGAAGAAAATGTGATTAGTATCTCAGAAGGTGATGAGGGCGTTACTCAAGACGAATTTATTTCTGTTTCTGATAAAGAAATAGAGGCTACAGTGAAGAAAGCCGAAGGGACAACTGCCAAGTTGGAAGCAGTAAAATTTGTTACCAATGCAACAAGTGTTGACATATTTGTTGACGATAAAAAGTTAATTGACGTGAGTTTAAAATATTTTTTGTCTAGTAAACTTCCTTTCACGTCTAAACTTCCGACATGCAAAGCGTTCAGTGTTGCAAGGATTATTTTATACCACTTTTATATACCCCTATGGACAAAGTAAAAACTATCATCCGACGGCACTTTTCTCTATCTGACTCCTGTAATGACCGAGGCTGCAGGCATACGCCTAATAACAAAAGTAACTCAAAGGTCAGCCTCTGCAGTTGCAGTCTGGTCCGAGTATTCATGAGATTGTAACGCATCATTTGGTGTTGTATTGGTGTTCTTAAACAGTATATACAGTATATTTGAAATAGGAATAGATTTAATGGAAAACATAAATTAAGTTGAAGAATATCAATAGAAAAGTCATTGACCTGTATCTCGTGAAAAGACACTTGACTACATATTCGAACAGGGAAGACTCATATCACCTGCGTACCCGCACAGTCTGATCAGTGTCTTTCCTTTTCGCTTGAACACTCTTTGAACCTAAGATGTCTATGATGTACATATTGAAGAGTCTCGTCACTGTGGATGGATGACTATCTCATGACGGCATGTTATGTGATATATTTTTCTACAAGCAAGTAGCTGCTACTATTCTTTGAGTAATTACCTGTCGGCTTGGCATAGGGTTTATGCTAGATTCTGATTTGAGTCCTAAGACAGCCATACTACGATGCCAGTTTCAGATGAAATAAATGGATGATTGAGTGGCATGTAAAAATTGTTTATGTTTTATTTTAGAGGTTAGCTTCTTTAGACCGGGATCAAATTTGATTTCCAAGGTTGTTGCACCACTTTTATGCTATCGAACCGCACTTTATAATCACATCATCTCCTGCTTTTGTCTGACAGAAAAATATTCGCATGCCGGTCGGGCTTTTGCAAAATAGTGAATAAAACGATTGATTGGGTGAAGCCGGTTCCAGGCTTTAATCTGTGTAACCATTGATTAGATTTATTGATCTGTGATTCTTTGTAGTGCGATCATTCGTCGTGATGGAAATAATAGACCAGTAATAAAGTCCGTTATCTTCAATTCTTTTAAGTTTATAAGTCGTCAAGTGTAAAATTTTAGCATAAAATATAAGGATGCTTTACATGAAGTCCTATCAAACTATCAAAGGATTGGTAATCATATCCATTATACAACGAGATTAGGTCCGTTTGAGATAGTGGCGTTTGTGTTGGACAATTCCATTGGCTTATTCTTAAATAATAATTTAGTAGTAGGCATCTTTAGATTCGTCCGAGTTCACAAAATGTAGGCATTTCTCTTCTTCAAATGTTTCTTAAACAACAGTCAATAGATCATCATGACTTTTCTTGTTCTACCAGCATAACTTGAAGTAAGAGTGCGGAGAATGACTGAAAACTTTATTACGTATGTATTTTGTAGAAAAATAGCTTTAATTTACTTGATTTGTCTTTGTGATAGACAGAAATAGATGCAGAAGCCTTGTTATACCCCCGGCATACGAAGTATGACGAGGGTATATAACTTTCGTCCAATGTCCTTTCCTCCCTCTTTCCATCCGTCTGTTCTTCCGTCCACGAGTTAACATTTGCGTTAAAGTTTTGCATAAAAATCTTTGAGATCTTATATTATCCAAAACCTTCGTCACATTGGGCTTATATTTGGCATAATGATAGATAATGGTCTACAGTTTTACTCCTTACCACCAGCGCCCATGCCTTTGACCTACAGGTCAAGATCGCAGACTTTGTTTTCATGTTCAAGATTTTTAGATCTCTATATAATTCAAATTCTGTGTTTGCCTTAGGGTTTATGTTTGGCATAATAGTAGATGTTGGTCCAAAGTTTTATTTTGCTTCATCCCGATCCATGCCTTGAACCTCGAGGTCAAGGTCATAAACCTTTTTCATGTTAAAGTTTTGTGTTTAGATTTGTAAGATCCTATATCAATTAAACTCTTTCTTCAGTTTGGTTTATATGTCCAAAGATTTATTTTGTACCATCTTTACATACCTATGACTGTAACCTATAGGTCAAGGTTTCGGACTTGGAAGTGTTAAAGGTTTTGTGATCTCATCTCATCCAAATCCTTTGTTGGTTTTGGCATATATTTGGTATAATGATAGATTTTTGATCTGAAAATTCATTCTATACCATCCCCGCATATGCCTTGACTTAAGATCAAGGTAATACAGTTAAGCTTTTACCATGTTAAAGTTTTGTAATGCAATTCATATTTTTTGTTTTTCACCATACTCTTAATTTGGACCTTTTAGTTTAAAAAATATTTATTTCACAATACTGTACACATACAACGATTACATAGATACATATAAATAACACACAGTACAATGAATGGGATACAGGCGGAAAACCGACGCCTTTATCGCACCTCTTGCTTATATATTCTGCGGAAGCTATTTGGACGTTTTGAAATGTGACTTAATTAAGTTTACATCTGGATGGTGCTGTTGACATAAGGTTAAGGTCACATATTTATACAAATATGTATTATCACATATTCATACAGTGTACTGCTGTATAATGTTTCATTTATTTAAGAATCTTTTAATGGAACGTATTGATAAATTAATAGTTTTACGTTTAACTTGCGGCAGATAAGTTGAGATCCGCTTAACGCTGCTGCTGGCCAAAGAACAAGGTCACAGACTTTAAAATTTGCATTTTAGGTGTATTAATTATTTGTGTTTAAAGTTTAGTTTCAGTAGGCAGTCGCGCTGGTAGTGGGTATACGTGAGCCAGTGCTCACTTGCTTTAGTTCGATAACCTCTTTCTATTTGGAAGGGCCGGACACAGACAGACTCTCTGAAAGGAGGTGTATTAATTTTTTGTGTTTAAAGTTTAGTTTCAGTAGGCAGTCGCGCTGGTAGTGGGTATACGTGTGCCCGTGCTCACTTGCTTTAGTTGGATAACCTCTCTCTATTTGGCGGGGCCGGACACAGACAGACTCTCTGAAAGGAGGTGTATTAATTTTTTATGTTTAAAGTTTAGTTTCAGTAGGCAGTCGCGCTGGTAGTGGGTATACGTGAGCCCGTGCTCACTTGCTTTAGTTCGATAACCTCTCTCTATTTGGCGGGGCCAGACACAGACAGACTCTCTGAAAGGAGGTGTATTACTTATTTATGTTTAAAGTTTAGTTTCAGTAGGCAATGGCGCTGGTAGTGGGTATACGTGAACCCGTGCTCACTTGCTTTAGTTCGATAACCTCTCTCTATTTGGCGCGGCCAGACACAGACAGACTCTCTGAAAGGAGGTGTATTACTTTTTTATGTTTAAAGTTTAGTTTCAGTAGGCAGTCGCGCTGGTAGTGGGTATACGTGAACCCGTGCTCACTTGCTTTAGTTCGATAACCTCTCTCTATTTGGCGCGGCCAGACACAGACAGACTCTCTGAAAGGAGGTGTATTACTTTTTTATGTTTAAAGTTTAGTTTCAGTAGGCAGTCGCGCTGGTAGTGGGTATACGTGAGCCCGTGCTCACTTGCTTTAGTTCGATAACCTCTCTCTATTTGGCGGGGCCAGACACAGACAGACTCTCTGAAAGGAGGTGCATACTATGGATTCATTCTGCTAAGTCTCTTCTGAAACATCGTTATAAGACTTAGACAAAAAAGGTCTACTCAAGAAAGTATTCTTTAATAAATGTTCCGTTTCTTTCTTTTTTATAGGATCATACTCCAGATGATGGAGGAGACGTAGTAGTCAAATTGGATGGAATACCATTCGAAACAGTCAAGATAGCCCTGAAAACTGAAGCTCCTAATGATGTGCCACAAGTCTTAGGTTTAACGTTGAAAGCTTGTTTCGAACCGAAAGGTAATAAAATGTTGATATTGCATATTTATTGCATATTTATAAACAAAATGAAACAAACTTATATAAACTTATACGAATAATCTACGTGACTATCCTTTCATCTGAAAACAGGTTGTTGGTTATAATATTCCGTTAATGTTTTAAAAATACTGTCTGCTCATTCTTAAATTTATGTATAAAGCTGCCCATATTCGTTGATTCTTGGGATTACTATAACTTTTCTTGCTAGTAGCATGACAAAAAGTCTAAAAAGAATTCTCCTAGAAACATTCTATGCATGCAGGGTTCCACGCGTCTTCAGGTAATCTTTAGCATAACTAAAATATAATACACTTTTGACGACAGACATCGGTGGTGGTATTAACGTTAACCTCCCTCTGCCCCTCCCCATTTTCATTCGCTGTACAGATTTATATCAGCTCGTTTCAATTTTAAACTGCCAGCTGTTACAGCCCCTGCACGGCATGTTCCACCAGATGTAGAGAAGTAAAACAATGGGTGCCCTTCGAAACAACGAAGACAAATAAGAACGAAACCCGGAGTACTACTTTTACTGTGACTCTTCTTGTAATAGCAGTGACATTTGCAAGGCTACATACTCGACTCTCTCTCTCTCTCTCTCTCTCTCTCTCTCTCTCTCTCTCTCAACACCCCATCTCCCCTCCTCTCGGCGCTTGCCAAAGCAGTACTCGATTTTCAAAGTCACAAGAAAGGGAGAATGATTCCAGAGAAAACACAAAATCTGCACTATGATGAAGTAACAGGAATTTTTACAGCCGCCTTGCACAAGTTTACACCAGCTGCAGTGTTCTGCCTGTTGTTATGGTTTTGTCTTTACAGAACCTAACTCTACCCTCGGATGAATATGCTTCTGTTTCCAAAACCCTTACATATCTTTCAATATTTTCACTATCTGTTTGTTTAAAATATACAACTAGAATGCATTTATTATATGTATTGTACAAAATAAACCTTGATAGACTTAGATAAAGTTATGTAAATCATTTTTACTTAAAATCCGAGTTAAAGCAATTCGTTTGAATCTTGTACCTGCAGGTCTTCTTACGCTTATTTAGGACTATACAATAGGGTAAGGAGGGCTTTTTTCCCTTGCAGTAAGTGTGGAGGGGGGTTGTTTGGCTATTTTTTCTCAGGCCTACCATAGATTTTTTCTTTCTATCTCTCTCTGTGAGATGGCCCGATATAAACTGAAATACTGCCTTAAAGAGCTGTTTAACCAAAACCAACCACCCAACCTAGGACTATACAAATATTCAAAATAAAATGATAAGCATAGGATCTTTGAAAACGTTTTAAGGGATTCTTCTGAAATCAAGAGTTCTAAAGGCCTCCAGTCAGGGTCTTAATTTTGTCTCATGAGGTGGTCGCCCCTTATTCAATGGCTTCACTTATTAAGGAAATAAGGAAATTATGTCTCCCCCCGAAGGGGTCGGAGACATATTGTTTTTTTCCCTGGTCGTCTGTCCGTCTGTCTGTCTGTCTATCCGTCTGTCTGTCACAAATCGTGTCCGCTCAATAACTATGTAACCAATTGAGATAATATCACGAAACTTGGTACAAATATAAAGCATCATCAGACGACGTGCAGAGAGCAAAACCCATAATTCCACCTACATTTTTTACGGAATTATGCCCCTTTGAAAATTTTAGTATGGAAATCGTGTCAGCTCAGTAACTCGGTAACCGATTGAGATATTTTCACGAACCTTGGTACAAATATAAAGCACATCATCAGACGACGTGAAGAGAGCAAGACCCGTAACTCCACCTACATTTTTATGGAATTATGCCCCTTTGAAAATTTTAGTATAGAAATCGTGTCCGCTCTATAAGTGTTACTGATTGAGATAATGTCAGGGAACTTGGTACAAATATAAAGCATCATCAGATGACGTGCAGAGAGCAAGATACATAACTCCACCTACATTTTTTACGGAAATATGCCCCTTTGAAAATTTTAGTATGGAAATCGTGTCAGCTCAGTAACTCGGTAACCGATTGAGATAATTTCTCACGAAACTTGGTACAAATATAAAGCACATCATCAGACGACGTGTAGAGAGCAAGACCCGTAACTCCACCTACATTTTTTATGGAATTATGCCCCTTTGAAAAATTAAATATAGAAATCGTGTCTGCTCAATAACTCGATAACCAATTGAGATAATTTCACAAAACTTTGTACAATGTAAAGCATCATCAGACAACGAGCAGAATGCAAGACCTGTAATTCCACCTACATTTTTTATGGGATTATGTTCCTATGAAAAATTAAATATAGAAACCTTGTCCGCTCAGTAACTCGGTAACCAATTGAGATCATTTTACAAAACATTGTACAAATATAAAGCAGCATCAGACGACGTGCAGAGAGCAAGACCCGTAACTCCACCTACATTTTTGGTGGAATTATGCCCCTTTGAAAATTTAAGTATGGAAATCGTGCCCGCTCCATAACTCTAAAACTATATTAGATATTTTCATGAAACTTAGTACAAATATAGGGCATCATCAGAGGATGTACAGAGAACATAAAACGTAACTCCATCTACATTTTTTACGAAAATATGCCCCATTGAAAATTTTAGTATGGAAGTTGTGTCTGCTCAATAACTATGTAACCGATTTAGATAATTTGATGAAACTTGATACAAATATAAAGCATCATCAGACGACATGCAGAGAGCAAGACCCGTAACTCCACCTACATTTTTATGGAATTGTGCCCCTTTGTATATTTAAGTATGGAACTAGTGCCCGCTCCATAACTCTAAAACTATAAGAGATATTTTCACGAAACTTAGTACAAATATAGAGCATCATCAGAGGATGTGCAGAGAACAAGAACTGTAACTCTACCTCCATTTTTATTTTTTACGGAGTTATGCCCCTTTTGCAAATTCTTCTCCATCTACATTCCTGGTGAGGGCCGGAGAGAGATGAGAGAAGGGGGAGGGGGAGGGGGGGGAGACATCTGTTTTTGTTTCAAAAACAAACATCTAGGTATAATTATTTCTTTCTTTTTCTGTTTCCTCTTCATCTTTTAAAATGAGCATTCTTTCGGATTCATATCTCGAAGTTCGCATGCATATTTTTCTAGCTTCTAATCATAGAAAAATAACAGTCTTATTACTTCTATCAAATTTCCACCCTGTCATGTATTTCTATACCCCAGTAATGGTTATCAGTGGCATTAAGATTTGCTCCTACCTTTCTGTCTGTCAAGCCATAGTGTGTCCGCTCATACACGCTTTTCGATATGGAGTTTGTGTAATCAACTCCCAGTAAAGTGTAAAGTGGATCTAGAGAATATATATTTATATAATAAGTCATGATATTGTAAATGAATAAATAGATAAAAAAAATCCTATTTTTCAGAAACAACAACTCCAGCGCCAACAACTACACCACCGACAACTACACCACACCCTACATCACCTCCAACTACGACACCAGAGGGTAAATATCTATTTCGCTGCAAGGCGTCCAGGTTAAGGTCCGTTTTTCACGGTGACACAAGGAGCACGTCACAAGTGTCATTCAACAACAACAACAATAAAAATTGGTCTTCTGATGCTCCCAACATGTCTTGTGTCTTACCGTCGAAACAAACCACCCTTGCGATAAACATTTGCGCAACTAATGTGTCACGCGATCTGTGTCGCCGTGTAGTTCCAGGTTAAGTGAACCTTTTAACCTTTTGGTGAGGACATCAGTTTCATTATGCGATTTGTAACCCATCGGCCAGATATAAATGAATGCTTTAATGCAATCGTAAATCCACAAAGCGCCACTGACAGTTGTATTGTTGACTTGCCAAAGGAGTAAAAAAATGAATGTTACAGGCAACATCTCCGTAAATTTTAGTTATCTGTATGAACGGCTGGATGCAGCCAAACGCTTAAGCAAAACTCAATTTATGTTCTTAGTGTCATATCTTTATAAATGTATACATTTTGAGCTTCTAAAATAATTATTTCTTGGATTATATCATTGACACTTACTCTAAATCCAAAGTTTCAAAAAGTACTCTAAAATGGCTCTACAGTGATTTTTTGAAGGTCACGTGGATAGTACATTCAATGACATTTTATATATCCCTCGTTTGTGTTGCATGTAATTTATTTTTATCATTCATTTTTCTGTATGATTTCTTTGAATGTTACAGGCAACATCTCCGAAAATTTAAGTTATCTGTGACATGTAGTTATTATAATATGTTTTAGTTTACTTATGGTAATTCTAACCGTGTCCTTTTTTATTTTATATTAAAAATTGGGCCAAATAAAGCCAGTGGTTTGCTGTTTTCGTTAAGCCTGAATTAGCAAGGTATTTCTGAAAGGCTTGGTCATTTGGAAATGAGAAATGAATCACAGAAAAGAACATTGGAAACTTAATTTTTGTCAGTTTTGGTGTGTGCTTCCTGCCCTCTTGAGGGTGGGGCGTGGGATTTGAGACTACTTCCTGGTCATTTTAGTTCCTATACGAATAAGGTGTATGGGTCCAATTTTGTATATCCCCCATATTTCTACAAAGGAGGAATCGTTTCATGCTTCCCATTTGCTCTGGAGGATAAAAAATCTTCCAAACTGAGATGTGTTTTTAAAGAAAACGTTTTGCTCGTCAGTATGGGGCAAATTCATTTCTTTAAGAGTTAACAGCCATTGGGAGGGGAGCAATAATGAAATTGTAGATTTGCTTTCCCTGAAAGCTTTTCCTTTCACCTTAGCAAATTCATATCTAGCGTTCCATAAATAAGAAATAGGCAAACCGTGCAGACCTTGTTCAGACGTCGCAGAACGTGATTTTGCTGGCGGGATATGGGATTTGATTGAATTACTTCCTGATCATTTTTACTTTCAATACAATTAAGTGTATGGGTACAATTTCGTATTTTTCCCCACATTTCTACAAAGGAGGAATCTTTCACGCTTCCCATTTGCTCTGGAGGATAAAGATCTTGCAAACTGAGATGTGTTTTTAAAGAAAACTCGTCAGTATGGGGCAAATTCATTTCTTTAAGAGTTAACAGCCGTTGGGAGGGAAGCAATAATAAAATTGTAGGTTTACTTCCCCTAAAAGTTTTTCTTTTCACCTTTACCCATTTATGCCGAGCGTTCCATAAATAGGATGAAAGCAAAAAGTGCAGACCTAGATCAAACGCCGCACAACGCGGCGTCTGCTCAGGGTCAGCACTATTTGCATAAGATAAATAGTTGTTTTCCTTAAAATAAAACCAATACGATAAAAACTACCTAAATCAGACAGTCCTGAATTGATACATGGACTCATCTATTGGATAAGGATAGGAGAGTCCACTGGGCGTAATTGAGCCGCGACACGAGAAAACCAACAAAGTGGTTGTGCGCCCAGTGCAGACGCAGATCAGCCTGGGCATCCACCAAGTCGGATCAGACTCTTCGCTAAGCACTGGATCTAAGCTGCCTCCATGCGGACAGCGAAGACTCTGATAAGACTGGGCGGATGCCCAGGCTGATCTGAGTCTACGCTGGTCGCACAACCACTTTGTTGGTTTTCTCGTGTCGCGGCTCAAATGGATTAACTCTACTCGTGGCCAGGAAGGAAATTTGTTGCACAGGCTATCATTTAGACCCGGGTATTGTAAAATGACCTTAAATTAGTTTAAAGATTAACAATAATTGAGCCGTAACATGACAAAGCAACAAAGTGGAATGAGCAGCTAGCGAAGGCTCAAGTCATCTTGGGTATCAATCAAGTCTGATCTGAGTCCTCGCTGTGCGTTTAAAGGGTAGCTGATGGCTGAATCTACCTCCTACGGACAGCTAGGACTCTGAACTGACTGGGCGGGCGCCCAGGCTGATCTGTCTTGCCTGAGCGTGCATTTGTTCGTTTTGTCGTGTCGCGGCTCGACAGTATTATTGTTAGGTATTTGAAATCTTTAACGGCTGCCATAGTGTAGTTTTTCAAATATGGGTCCTTTGCATGCAAGGAACAATTCAGAGCTACTACATGTATCGGAATAGTTATGAAAATACTGTAAAAATTCTAAAAATGGGTCACCAAAAATATTAACGATATTGTCCTAAAATATGGAAAAAAAAATGTTCTACAATGCAGATTTGCACATCAGATGCAAATGGAATGGCAAAGAATGTAGACCCTATCAGACTGCTCCTTCCGAAGCAGTCCGGACCGAGTCTGCACTGTTTGCTCAGTCCTATCGGTCCCAATATATAGATATTTTACTGTAACAAGGAAGAGTCACAAAAAGTAATAATCGTTCTACGCCGTAGATTCTCAGTCTAGGGGGCTTTTGATGTCGTAATAGCGTCGATGACATCGCATGGATATCTATCCGCTGGGAAGTTCCGTCTTATTTGTATGGCTCTGCGAATGCTCACTCCATGGCTTCTGACGTTGTATGTCATATCTGCTGACTTGTTTAATGGGCTTATTTTAATGCCCCCCCCCCCGAAGGGACTTCGGGTGGCATATTAAAATCGCACCGTCCATCCGTCAGTTCGTCCGTGCGTGCGTGCGTGCGTGCGTGCATCCGTCCATCCGTAACAAATCGTGTCTCAGCAATAACGTAAAAACCACGGAAGCAAATTTGATAAAATTTCACAGAAAGGTAAAGCATAATGAGAATGTGTGTCGCGCACAAGATTTTGGTTCCTAGCCCAAGGTCAAGGCCACAATCGGGTCAAAGGTCAAACATGTTTTAAATCGTGTCTCAGCTATAACAAATAAACTACTAAAGCAAATTTAATGGAGCTTCACAGAATGATAAAGCATAATGATAAGGTGTGTCACATACAAGATCTAGGTTCTCACGCCAAAGGTCAAGGCCACTGTCAGGGGTTAGATGTCAAAACGTGTCTCTGTAATTATTTAAAACTACATAAGTGAATTTCACCACCATTCACAGACAGATAAAGCAGAATGAGAAGATTTGTCACATATAGTATTTGTATTCCCAAACCCAAGGTCAAGGTCACAGTCTGGAGTCAGATGTCAAATCATGTCTTTGCAATTGCTCAGAAATGTACCAAAGCAAATTTCCTTTGACTTCACAGAAAGATAAAGCTTAATGAGAAGGTAAGCCACACACAAGACATAGGCTTCCACACCCAAGGTCATGGTCACAGTCAGAGGACAAAGGTCAAGTTGTTTCTCCCTAATTACTTAAAGACTTCTTAAGCAAATTAGATTAAACTTCTTCCAATGTTAATCATAATGAAATGGTATGTCACAAACAAAATTAAGGTTCCCATTACGAAGATGAGGGTCTCAATCAGGGGTCAGAGGTCGGATTTTATCTCCAAACTGACTTAAGACTACTGAAGTGAATTTCATCCAACTTCACAGAAAGGTATAGAATGATAAGAGGGTGTCTCACTTGCAAGATTTAACTGATATAACTGATGGCTTTGCTGTACCAGATATCGTTTCATATGAACATGTTCTGCCAATATTTTGTATTTGTTTACTACCGTATTCCTCTTGGTCCACGGAAGATCTTTGTATATATAGTTGCCAATTTTCCGTCTGTGAATGACGCTTCATATCTAAATCAGTCTTAAGTCGTTCAATTATGAATTTGGGTTTTGCCGTTTCAAATAGTCCACAACATCTAGGTCCGTCTTTTAAAACGGATCTAAATTTTCGGAATTGGTTTTGAAAGAAGAGATATTTGTAACCGATTTTACAGGCGCCCAAAGCGTCACCCTTTGATTATATTAAATGTGGTATGAGCCACGACATGTCAGAACAAATAAAAGGCATATGCGTCGCGCAAAGAATCAGATCATACTGGTCGTCTGGCTAGTCTGATCAGAGTCTTTGCTTGCGCTTAAAGGGTATATGAGGATCTAAGGAACTGCCATGCCGACAGTAAAGACTCAGATCAGACTGTGCGAATGCTCAGTTATTCGCCCAGTCTGATCCTAGTCTTCGTGTGTTGCACATGCAACTTGTTTTTTGTGGGTTTTTTTCTTTTTTTGATGTCGCGGCTAATATGTGTATGATGGGTGGATGGCTTGCGATTTTGTGTCCTTATTAACAGTATTTCACTCACAGCAGGACAGTGGAAGGATGATAATGAAAGGTTGTGTGCAATGCAACTTCGTATACGGTAGGAAAGAATCTCGCCTCAAGCGGGGCTCGACCCCGGGTCCGCTAGATTAGTAGGCTAGCGCTTAACCCACTTAGCCCCGGTATGTGTATGAAGATTGGCATGTACAACACTTTTCATGCCTCTAGCATCGGTTGAACAGATCTTTTTGAAAAATGATATTTTATTTAGGCCAAAAAGTTTCATTAAAAGCATTAAATGAAACTTGTCCAAATGCAACCCTGAATGCGAATGTATTTGACAAATTATTTTGACACCGTCTGTCCCTTATGGATAGATTGTTTTAGTCTTAAAACTCGACAAACGCCAAGAACTAAGTTACCCCGCTCTTTTTTTATCTGAAATAAAACTACAAGTGACGTTTCCACTGTCATTATAGCTAATGCATTACATCACTACGTCATTATTGGTGAAGATATACGAGGACCGCCCAAGATGTTCTGTCACTGGACTCACAACTTTGCTCACAGACGTGATAGCTTAACACAGTTTGCACCAATCTAAAGAAGATTTATTTTAGTTTTATACTGACATCAGTTACATGGTAAAAACATGCCATCTGGTTGAGTTATAAGCTGAAATACAGACCTAGTATTTGACAGTGGCCTATTTTCATGATTTTGTTTCTCTGCTGGCATGTGATTCATGCTGCATATCTCGTCAACTACATATCGCAGTACTCTGAATTTTGTATGGGTTGCTGTCTGTTGCATTCTGTGGGACACTACACAAAAAATCAGCGACTTCTGTGTATTATATGCGATGCAAAAGGTAAATATCTATGGTGTCGAAGAAATATGTTGAAATACACAGTCACCTGATTTTCAAGGACCCACTGTGCCTTCATTTTAGGGAACTTTTTTGAAATTTTGATTGCGATCACATTGTCATGATCTATTGCAGTAAACATATGCTTCAGAATTTGAAATATTATACATTTATGAAGCTTTTGTACTTAGAACATGACCTAGTCGATTTTCCTATGGCGTTGTTTGCGTAATGTTGACATGACGAAATGCTGTAATCTCCTTAAATTAGACAGAGTGACTTGGAGATTATTTCGCTGTGTTTATTAGCACCAGAGATATCGTAGGCACCAGGCAGCGATAATAGGCATCTCTTAACTGGACATTGCCGGAGTTGCATCTACTAATTTGCAAGTAGGGTGAGGGCACCCTTCTTTTAAAGCAAATTGTGAATGTTATGTCATTGATACAAGGATCAGTTTTTTAAAGCTGTGTGCTAAAAATCAGGGTCTTTGAATGGTTTTTATTTTAGGTGAAAACCGCCTTTCGTTGAGATAAAAAGCAGTGACAGAACTTTTTGGATGACCCTCGTAGTATCTTCATTATGACGTCGTCGTCATATGTTAGAAGATGATGTATATACCAGCCATTGTCAAACAAAGTCTTAATTTGCGTGGCAAATTACATCCAACGTTTTGCAGAAATAAATTTAAAACTCGAGTGAGAGTGTGCGTTATTAATGAATAAAATTAAAGATTTTGTTTTGTCTACTGAAATGAAAGACATTTTACATGTTGAAACCGTGAAATAATTTGAATACTCTTGCAGAATTTGTATGCTCAAAGACCATGACCAAGTATGATTCTACGAATCCTAATAATGCCTTCATCTTCCTTGACACGGTAGACGAAAATGGAAACCCTGAGTCAGAAACATGGAGTCTGGAGAATTTTTATGAAAAACTCGTGTTAGAAACTACAAACGGCACTGTACGACTAATTGTACTGTTTACGCAAGTAATTGGGTTAACTGAGTTACGGGAAATACTGATCGGACTATCTTCCTCTGATAACCAGCCTATTCCCGCAAGTATCACGCTCATTACTGAAGACGGTGATGAGTTTAACGTAAGTACCCCTTATATATACCAAATTTTGTCTTGGAAATTCTGAAGATTTGGACAAGTAAAATGATTAGCGTTTTTGTCCTCAAATGGAACAATTTGTTTTTACAATGCAATGATGCGTCCAAAAATACCGATGGATGGGAACAATGTAGACCCTGATAAGTCTTTAGGGGCCGTCTGATTTGGGTCTGCGCTGTTTGTTCTGATCCATCTGTCCGTAGAATATTTACGGTATTTAAACTGCTTTGGGTAGGGGAGAGTCCGGTAACTTCGGACAGCGGGTACATTCGGACAGTGACATTGTTACCTTAATATGTCAGTTGTTTGGAACTACAACAAAAACAATTGGCCAAATAGTGAAAATCCTGAGCCGTCTCATTTGGTATGTCCAAATTTATCCCCATGTTCGAAGTTACCCGACTCTCCCCTACTATGTTTATTAAAGATGAAAGCAAACTTGTCAGCCGTAAAAGAGTTAATATCAGGCGTAAACATTGCCGCAAAAAATCTTTATTCAGCTGTCCTGATCGAAAATGGTGTAAGATATATTGTCTCACTTGGGTCGATGCCGCGTGGATTGGATGTTTTGGTTAGAATTTTTTAAAGACTCGTATCTCCTCAACCCATGGATGGATTCCTTTGATACTTGCACTATAGTTAGATATTGGTCCAAAGTTTTACAGAATACCATCCCCAAACTACTCAGTGACCCTGAGGTAATTCATCCCTAATTCAGCAACTCCTACAGTATTTTGACAATATTTCCCTTGTAGCACTGTTTGTGTCTCCGAAACTCCACATACAGTATTTGATGCAGGGATTTGAACTTGCAACACAATTCAATCATGCATTAAAAATTTGCATAAAGGAAACGGAACTTTGATCCAGTTCATGATTGCAAAATTACGTCCCCTTAAATGATAAACATATTTTGACAATATGTATGTGCCCTTTTAATTCGCCTGAACGAAAGTTCAGGAAGAGCTATTGTTGTCACCCTGGCGTCGGCGTCCGCGTCGGCGTCCGGATTGGATGTTTTGGTTTAAGTTTTTTAAAGACCTATATCTCCTTAACCCATGAATGGATTCTTTTGATACTTGCACTGTAGTTAGATATTGGTCCAAAGTTTAACAGGGTACTACCCCCACCCCACTTCTTGACCTTGATGTCAAGGTCATGGACTTAGAAAATTGGAAGTTTCTTTGGACTGGGTGTTTTGGTTAAAGTTTTACAAAGCCAAATATCTCCTTAGCCCTGGATGGATTCCTTTGATACTTGCACTGTAGTTAGATATTGGTCCAAAGTTTTCCAGGGTACTACCCCCACCCCCCTCAGTGACCTTGATGTCAAGGTCATGGACTGAGAAAAGAGTCTTTTTATTAATTTGATGTTTGGTTAAAGTTTTTTAAAGACACATATCTCCTAAACCCATGGATGAATTCTGTTTATATTTGCATCGTAGTTAGATATTAGTCCAAAGTTTTACAGAGTACTACCCCAACCCCGCTCAGTGACCTTGATGTCAGGGTCAGGGACTTAGGAAATTTGGTTTTTATTAAAGTTTTCTAATTGCATACTGCTTCATAATGCTTGGCAGTGATTTAGTTTACACTTGAATTGATGTCAGACACTTTTTTGAGTATTTACAAAACACTTATCACTCTGGATGACCTTGAAGTCAAGGTCATCGACTTTGGAGTTTGGTTAAAGTTTTATATTTATGAAGACATAATTTCACAGTACCACGATGGACTCAGTTGATACTAGTACTTGGACTGATGTTTGATAATGGTTCAATGTTTTGATACATCCTAGTTCCCCCACCCTCAGCATCCCCGCACCCCAGCACTCCCTACCCTTAGTTCTTTGAGGTATGACCTCAAGCTCGTGGACTTTGAAATTCCATGTGGATTTGTTTTGTTTTTTAATTTTATTTTAAGACATATTTCTGAGATAGCTTTTGTTTATAAATGCGTTGGCATCATGGACATGCTTGCCTGAAGTTTTATACATAGCAGTCCACACCACCATAGCGACTGTGTGATGAGCAGGCACCTATTCAGGCGAGCTATGCTGTCAGGCGACAGCTCTTGTTGTTATCGCTCTGGTCACCTCATTTATTAACTAATTCTGATACATCATCAAAGCTTTATTTGGTATGGCAATACCTCCTACGAGATCGCGGTTCAAGTGAGCACGGTCACGGTCACGGTCACAGTTGCTATTTTCAGAAAAACTTTCTCATCGCTGTAGCGTTTTTATTTGAATACCGATTCTTATATAACTGCACACAAATTTTTTTAGACAATTGACTCTTATTATCTCAAACACTGATATCTCATAGTATTCTCTTATATTAAAGAATACTGTTTTGACACATTTCTATTTTTTCTTTACATTTCTGATCCGTTTATCACAAATTAATTACATCTCAAAGTAAATTTTCTGGAACCGGAAAATTTACTTTGAAACATCAGTAGTTTAATATGAACTTCGGCTTTGAGAAAACGAGAGTTGACTTTTGTAAAGATTAATATTTAAAGAGCTACATTTGCTCTATCAGTCGTAAAAAAGCATGAAATATTTTATTGTGAGATGTGGCTGCAAGTTTCTCAGAACATTTTCGTCACTGTAAATGACCATGAATAGCCATCTTTAAACAAATAAAACACCCGTGAGTTTCACATAGGAAGAGTTTCAAAGTTATTTGGGTCATTTTCATTTGCAGCTCAAATGACCTATTTTCGTTTTAAAAAACTTGATAAAAACACACTGTACAATTGTGGGTTCTCATTCACGGGCCGGCTTTTGTTAATATTACAGCTGGCTACCAGGCCCTTTGCCGTAAAAAAGTACGGGACTGTGCCGAGATTGTTTCAGATGAAAAGTAACTGCATTATATAAAAACCCTCGTTTTAATCCCATAATTGATTAAATAGAGTTTATTAATCGTCCCATTTAAAATATGGAACGATCGGGATGTTTAAAAATCCGATAAAGGAACTCGTCCTTCGGACTCGTTTCTTTATCGGATCTTTAAACCTCCCTCGGTTTATAAATTCCATATCTTAAATGGGAGGATTCAATTAGCTATATATTACATTCATATGTCCTACAACTAAAGACTATTCCCATATGTTTTTATGTTTTCAAGCATCCTTCTGAGAGCCTGTACACAATAGTGCGAAAAAATACAAGAAAATTGAAATAATATGACCGTCATTTTGTTTTCTGAGAGGGGCAAGGTTTGTCAAAATAAGAATAATTTACTTGCCTATGAAACCTACATCATACCTTTACAATCATTGTCTGTACGGCTACTGGTCCCGACAATCGAAGGCTCGAAGAAAGTCTCACGGCTATGAACTGAATTATATGTTTCTTATAGCACAATGCGGAGCGTGTCTGATAAACGACAATGCAGTCCTACATAAAACTGACGATTCGTAGAATTATTCAGTTGAACATGCCAGTAATACACACCAAAGTTTTTTTATAGGTTTTACATTTCGTAATTTAGCGTCTGTTGTTTTCTCAATATTATAAAAGGCAACCCGACGTGTTTTATAGCTTCAACTGCAGTTGAAAGATACACTTTGAAAAGTAGTTCTAATAGCCGGTATCCGGCCGTACATCAATAACCAATCTCTGAATATTATGGAGAAGGTGACCAATCCTCAGGGATTTACTTCCCTAGAGGAAATAAATCCTCTAAGAAACCTAGGAAATGCCGGGCCGCGTAGCGCAATCGGTAGGGACGTACATCAATAACCAATCTCTGAATATTATGGAGAAGGTGACCAATCCTCAGGGATTTACTTCCCTAGAGGAAATAAATCCTCTAAGAAACCTAGGAAATGCCGGGCCGCGTAGCGCAATCGGTAGGGCACCTGACTCATAAGTCAAGGATCCTGGGTTCGATACCTAGTCTGGCCACATACTTTCGTTTCTCCTTCCGCTGACTCAAGAAGGGCAGTTGTCAGTTACTGGCGAAAGTATATGCCTTTAGTACTGGTTAACCGCTAAAGAGGTCTAAGCTTGCCCAGGAATAGTGTGGTTAGGTTAACTGACCGTTCCGACATGACCATAGCTGTTTACCATGGACGGAAAGCGACAAGTGAAGTCAAGACCTAGGAAATAGCATATCTATATTAGCAAGAAATCCTTGTATTTCTTTTCTAAGAATGTAATATTTATTGAGTATTGCTCATAAAGAAATTACTTGCGGATTTCAGGCAAGATTTTAATACAAGAAAGTCTCTGTCCGTATTAAAAACTTACGGTTTCATCCCGTACTTCTTACGTTAAATGACTCGATAGTCAGTAGCCCGGTTCTTAACCGTAAACTGTACGGGATTTTTACAGTATATGGAATTAGACCTTTTGAATAATTAGGGTAACTGAACAAACAAATATTTTGCTAAACTCCAATTTCACTGGACGACTCCTCTGCGGCGTTTCAAAATTTTGGACAAAGCGCCATGTATCATATCAGAAGCTGCAGCAGCTCAGTAGAAGCTTCTATGTCGAAGTAAAAGCGTGTCTGAAGTGGCAAGATTGCCAAGTCACGGCGCTTGTTTTGACCTTGCTCAAAATGTACGTAGCGGAATCGCCGTGGACACAAAGTTTTATGAAAGCTTAGTAACAGCACACTACCATATTTATGAACGAGGCAGCAGTGCGAGCAACGCAGCACCAGAGCAGTGGAATCTTGCTTACAGCGCCTTGGCGATTCGGCCCCGACCCAGCTAAGCATCTGCTACGCTCTTTGCGCCCCCGTTGCGCTCTATACGCTCTGTAGCGCACTTGGCACTTCCTCTACGACAGTACAATTTATGAATAGCGCAACCACGACGCATTCACTACGCTCTTTGGTCTTTAGCTGCGTTTCCTCCGCTCTTATGCAAGTCCGGGTACGAAAACCCCGCATTTCCACGGCTATCTTTATTGCTTGGTCGAACTCAAAACGGTTCACAACTCGTTTCTAACGTTTCATTCAAGATGCCACCCCGTCAAAAGCAGAAGGCAAAAACCAAACCCAGGCCTAGTCAGGGGACTACTTTTATTCAGCCTGGACCGCAGGAGAGGGTATCCCAACTCCTGCTTCCCAGGCTCCTGCTCTTTAAACTGAGCCAGACACGCGCCCTTCCGAACGCCGAACGCCCCAGATGAGCCTGAACAGCAAAAGAACAAGACGAGCTGCATGAAGTCGCTGGTTCATGATTGTCAGTTGGATCATAACCGCTGGAATCATTATATTATCCATCTTGTTTGAACCCTGGTGGTCAGCTGCCACTGAACCCCGATTTACATAGAAGCGGTTTCAATGCGCAACACAAGCGTAGCATTAGCGCAGCTCCGCCACTAATATCGTAGCACGATCGCAAATGCATCGCCATAAGTGTACATGGGGTGTAGCTTGAAATCCTTTGCCGTACGTAGTGGCAGGGTAGTAGAAACGCCTTTAAGTCCGTCGAGTCGTGCCTCAAGCGTGGAAGTAGCGCAACTGCACCGCAGCAGCAGCGTGACTAGCGCAGCAAGATCGTGTTAGAAGTGTGCTGGCAGCGTACTGGAAGCGCAGTTTTGACAAATGCCGACACTTCTTCGGCGATTTCGAATATTTTGAAGAAGGGTCATGATCGCCCTGAGCGCCGCATTCTAAGCGTCAACCAGGGATGGAGTATAGTTATCGTAAGAATTCTTAGTATTATGCAAGTAATCCTGAGCAAACAGTGCAGACCTAGATCTTACTGCTCCTGTAGAAGCAGTCTGATCAGTGTATACATTGGGTTGCAGTTCGATCAACGTCTTTGAGCGCATAACTGCATTTTAAAAGCAAACAGTTCCAGTTTAGGATAATTACGATAATTATTAGGGTCGAGTCGGGTAAATTCGGACAGCGGGTAAATTTGAACATACCATTGCAAGCAGTGAAAATCAGGATGCAACGGCTCATAATGAGCCGTCTCATCAGGACTTTCACTGTTTGCCCAATTAATTTTGTTTTAATTCCAAACAACCGACATATAAAGGAAACGATGTAATTGTCCGAATTTACCTGCTGTCCGAATTTACCTGACTTGACACTATTAGGCTGTTCTAATTTTAGAATTTTTACGGTATTTTTTTATCAGGTACATCAAGACATTGAGGATCCGGAGATATACCAGTTTTTGGCGAGCAGTACTTCTGAAAAGGTTGAGGGAAATACGTTTGACATTGTCATTAAGCCTTTGGACCCTCAGACGACGCAAGTGAGAGTGACCGATCTTTCTATTGATGTTTGTGCTGAGGAAGCACCTACGCCCGATCCTGAAAGTGAGTATAACTTACTGGCTGTCACAGTGTCTTAACATATTAGGATAAATTGCCTTGAGAAACTTTCCCAAAAATGACTGTCGTTTGTTGCAGAATGATACCTCACATTTTGTTTGACATACATTTGTAATTGCACTGACGTGTGCAAGAATATTGTTTGATTGTTATTTGTGGGATTTTAGGTAGAGCGATAGTGATTTTGTGTTTTGCTAAAACAAAACAGAGTTATTGTTCATGTTGAAATTGGTCAACTGTGGAGTTGTAAAGGTATATAACATACGCTTACAATGTCTACTGTAAAGAACCTAAGTTTTCGGGCAGTTAGGTCTGTAAAACAGTGAAAACCGAGATCAGACTGCCGTTTAGGAACCAGTCTGATCAGGGTCTACATAGTTGCCTTTCCATCTGAGCTTTTAAGCTCACCCAAGCCAGCGGCTCCGGGGGAGCTAATAGGATGGTAAGGCTCCGTCATCCGTCCATCCGTCGTCCATCCGTCAACAATTTCAAACGACTTCGTCTCTGAAACCGCTAAGCCGATTAGAACCACATTTCATACGTAGCCTCCTTGCGTCTTAGGAACGCAAAGTTGTTCAAAAGGTCCTGGTCACATGACCAACATGGCCGCCATGCCCATATATGGTAAAAACCTTAAAAATCTTCTTCTCCAGGACCTAAAGGCCGATGGCCTTTAAACTTGGTGTGTAGTATCGGGTACGGAAGTACTACCATGTTTGTTCAAATTATGACCTTGGGTTGACCTTGAGCTATTTCACGGTAAGTTCAAATTTGGTCTTTGAAGCTTTTATATGCAAAAATGCCAAAACATAAGATTTCTTGGATCTACTGATAATTTTTGCTTAAAAGTTGGAAAATACAGTCATCTTAATGAGTATAAAAGATTTATAAGTACAAGAGGTCAAGTTCATTCCTTTACCTTTGACCCAGGTCTCTTATATTTCGACAATTTCGGACAGTCTCCTCAAAAGCCACTAGGTCAGTTGTAACCAAATTTCATATAGAAGTTTCAGGGGTTTAGGGAATGAAATATCGTTAAAATGGTCTGGGTCACATTACCAATATGGCTGCCACGCCCACATATGGTAAAAAACTGAAAAAAAAATCTTCTCCAGAACCAATTGACTGATGGCCTTTAAACTTGGTATGTAGCATTAGGTACTCGAGTACTATCAAGATTGTTCAAATGATGACCTTGGGTAGACTTTGATCTTTTTTTCGGCAAGGTCAAATATGGGGATATGCTAGAACGTAAGATTTCATGGAAGGTTCTGAAGATTTTGGCCTAAAGATTGGTATGTACAGTCGTCTTAATGAGGTAATGAAAAACTATGAGTACAGAGGGTCAAGGTCATTCTTTGACCTTTGACCCAGGACTGTCATACTTTGACAATTTCAAACATCATCTAAGAAGCCAAAGTGCCAATTGTAACCAAATTTCATGAAGTTGTGGGAACAAAAATTTGTTCTATCGGTCAAGGACACATGACTAACATAGCCACCATGCCCATAAGGTAACACCCTTTAAAAATCTTCTTCCTAAGGACCAATGGACCAATGACCTTGAGACTTGGTAAGTAGCATTAGATACTCAAGTTCTTCCGAGAATGTTCAAATGATGGCCTTGGATTGACCTTGACCTTTCTTATGGCAAGGTCAAATATGGGAAAATGCTAGAATATTAGATTTCATGGGAAGTTTTCAAGATTTTGGCCAAAAAATTGTATATATAGTCGTCTTAATGAGGTCGTGAAGAATTATGAGTAAAAGAGGTCAGGGTCATTCTTTGACCCAGGTCTCTCATATTTTGACATTTTCAAACATTTCCTCAAATGCCAAAAGGCCATATGTAAACAAATTTCAAATAGAGCCTCCAGGGTTTGATGGAACAAAAATTTGTTCAAACGGTCCAGGTCACATGACCAACATGGCCGCCATACCCATTTATGGTATAAACCTTTAATGTGTTTCTTCTGCAGAGCCAATACACCTATGACCTTGAAACTTGGTAAGTAACATGTAGTTCTAGAGCACTACTAAGACTGTTCAAATGATGACCTTGAGTTTACCTTGACCTTTTTTGCGGCATGGTCAAATATCGGAAAATGCTAGAACATAAGATTTCATGGAAAGTTTTGAAAATTTTGGCCAAAAAATTGTATATATAGTCGTCTTAATGAGGTCGTGAAGAATTATGAGTAAAAGAGGTCAGGGTCATTCTAGAACATAAGATTTCATGGACAGTTTTGAAGATTTTGGCCTAAAATGGTACATACGGTTGTCTTAATGAGTACATGAATATTTGTTAGTACAAGAGGTCATGGTCATTCTTCGACTTTTGACCCGTATCCCGGATTGCACCATCACAATTTTATTCAGTAGTTTCAAACATCTGTGCACAGTAAAGCATGCTAATGCCCTACGGATGTTTTTTTTTCTACCGCATGTTCAAAGGTGATGTTTTTCTTGTTCTATTTTCTATATGTTTGACATCAGAACATATATTTACTCAGTTTACGGGGAAGGGTGTCAGTAAATCGATAAATCGATAGTTCCTATACATCCCGTGGGAGATACTGTTAAAAAGAAGAATTTGCACCATGTGGGAGCAGTGTTTAAAAGGTAACCCTTTATTTGCAAGTGATGCAGTTAGCACTATTGAAGAGTAAAATTCACTTTTGATCCGTAAAAAAAGGATTGGAAAACTGTTAATGTCAGAGAAAAATAAGGTAAAAGTCACGGATTATGAAGTGGAGGATAAGTGGCAACCCAGGGCCCAAGGTTATAAAACTTTTTCATGCTCAACTTAGCTGAGCATGAACTCTCCTCTGCTGATAAATATGAAAATGCCAATATATGTTGGCATTTTCATATTCATAAGCAGAGAAAATTTGATACTCAGATAAACTGGATAAGAAAAGAACTGCACTTAACAGTAATTTGCTAGATATTAGCAGGGAAATTTCATGCTCAGCTGAGTCGAGCATCAAAAAAGTTTTATAACCTTGGGGCCTGGACAGTCTTGTGAGTACTGTTAGTTCGATCTTAGAATTTCTGGCATTCCCTAGGGATTTTTTAATTGTTTTCTTTCAAAGCATAACCTTTCTTAATTAAACGCTGATTTCTATTTCAGACTGCAATACATTCTATCGAAAAGAAACGAAGAGAATTATGTATCATTTATAAAGCAGACTTCAAAATTCTTGTTGCTGATAAACGGTTTTGCTGGTATTTCAGTCTGTGAGGTTATGACACTGGAGGGATGGAACAGTGTTCTACTGGATTCAAAATTTACCAGTCCATCTACCGGACCAGGAGGGCCTTCAATTGGTGGTGGGCCAATGCTTTCCCCAGGTGGTTCTGGACCACAAGGACCACCAGGAGGACCTTTGCCACCAGGGTTTCCACAACTTCCGGGAGGACCTGGAGGAGTGATTCCACCTGTGGAACCTTCGCATTATAAACTAGCTGTGAATTTTAAAGATGTAGAAGACGATCCACGCCTTGAAGGCATACAAATCAAGCTTAATATGGAAGTACAAGAATCCATTATCCTGAAGGTGTTAACCAAGAGCGGAGAAGTAGAAAAGGTAATTTGAGCCGCGACACGAGAAAACCAACAAAGTGGTTGTGCGCCCAGCTCAGACTCAGATCAGCCTGGACATCTTCCCAGCCTGATCAGACCCTTCGCTAAGCGCTTAAAGGATAGCTAAGGGTCTAAGCTACCTCCATGCGGACAGCGGAGACTCTGATCAGACTGGGCGGATGCCCAGGCTGATCTGAGTCTGCGCTGGGCGCACAACCACATTGTTGGTTTTCTGACGTTGTGGCTCATTTAACCCTTTATGTGCCAAAAAGCATATGGCAAAATTTACGTCTGCAGAATTTCAAAAAGTGTTTCGTCCAAGCGATATCATATTGAGAATTCGAACACTAGAGAGCAAACAGTGTAGATTCAGATGAGGTGGCTCATTATGAGCCACCTCATCTAGATCTACACTGTTTGCCAATTCAATTAAAGTATCAGGTAATATATATATATACTCAGAGGCAATGAAAAGTATACAGTTTTTTGTTGTTTATTTATATTTGGTCTCGTGTAAATGGCTGCGTGGAAAATATTAATAGTATCATTTGGACAACCGTCTAGCTCTGCTAAACACAAACACAAACTGTTTTGCAGATATTTATAATAGAGTTAAGTCCTAGATTCAAATTCAGTAGTTCCAGTCAAAATTCGCTTTGCACATGATAAATGGCATTTTGCTCTTCACGAATGTCTAGCGCTAATGTCGGTGGGTAACACCACATCGTCATTTAATCTGAAACTCCCACCAAACGGCTTAACCCAAGTTTGAAATGTTACATGTCTCAAATTAGAATATAAAATATTCTTTACCTAGTTTCTATATTAATACATTTATGCTAGTGAAAGTATAAAGGGATGTTGGCTAATATTGTAGACCCGCGACACGTGGCGTCTGATCAGGGTATACAGTATTTGCATAAGACAAATGTGTATTTCTCCTTAAATTGAAATAAAAATAAATTAAACCAGGCCCCTTTATCGATATAGTTACACATCCAAATTAAATGGACAGAAGTACCCATTGAGCTAAATGGGTTAAATTACAAACAAATTAGGATACAAGCAGCTCAGCAGGGTACTTGAAATACAACATTGAATCCGTTCCAGACGCCCTAGATCAGATAGTCGCAGAAACAACTAGGATATGGAATTACTTAAACGCAAATCCCTACACTCCCTTCTGATAGAAACACGTTTGTTAGTGCCACAAATTACTTTGAAGGACCTTTTTGGCAAATACGGGAAAACTTCTAAATATCGGGACAGATGAGTCTAAGGAAACAGTGAAAACCCTTATCTGACTGTTCCTGAAGGAGCAGTCTGATCAGGGTACTCACTGTTTGCCATTCTGCCTTCATTTCTGGCGCATCACGGTATTGCAAAACTAAGCTGTTCCATTTCATGGCAATTACGGTAATTATTTTAGGTGTCTAATTTTTAGATTTTTACAGTATTTCTATTCACCGTCTAAGCTTCCTTCAGCATTGTAGTGGAAGGCAATTGGCCACGGTCGTGGCAGAGTCTTGCACTAAATGGCAGCTAAATCAACTGACCACTTTCTTTTTCAGAACCTTACACGTGTTGGCGACCTGCCGAATGTTTACCGATACCCACCACCGGGTGTAGCGGAACCTATTTTAGATGTTAAAAACATTGTTGTAGAAATAAAAGCAAGCTCTGCTGGTGAAGGAATTTTTATAGAAGATTTCTTTGTAGAAGCCTGTTTAAAGCCGACGGGTATGTTACTTTTATATGTTATAAATATCACAGTGCTGCAGTTCAGGTTTAGGTTCACCTAGTATCTCAATTTTTTGATACATTTTATTCCAAAATACGAATGAAGTTCACGCTGTCAGAGAAAAGTCCACCCAAGACACTGCCCACCAGGCACATGGTGTTGTTCTTACGTCACACTGACGTGGATTCAACGCCATGATAAGTCATTGATGTCCATACGACGTCATTTGCCCGCTGGGAGGAAGAAAAAAATAAGAGAAATACAAACAACACTATGCACCAGCACATTTATATCAGAGAAACTGTAGTAGAAGATTGGTTGGTTGGAGTTTCACTGCTCTTTCAGACAGTATTTCAGTCTATAGTGAGCCTTCTCCCAGGGATAGGGAGAAAGAAGAGTAATAGATAGGATAGACGAGACTAAAAAAACAATTAACCCATCCCACACCTCCTGCCACCACAGCCGGCCTTTGTTCTACTATTATCCAAATTAGTAGGGAGTAGGACGCCCCGGCACCGAACGTTACACAGCACCATCGCCCGACCCGACCACCCTTAGCAACATGATTGGTTAGCAGTAAACCTACTGTTTGTTTGGAGTAGTTGAATAATCGCAGCTTCATAATACATGTAGTTCTGATATAAATATTTTTCAATCGTTTTGGGGGTCGACTTACTTATAAAACATCAGAAAACTAACGTAAATTTCAACGAATTGGGACAGAAAGGCTGAGCAAACAGTGCATACTCAGATCAGACTGCTCCTAAAGGAGCAGTCAGATATGGGTATAAACTGTTAACCATTTTATCGGTATAAACTGTTAACCATTTTATCTGCATCTTTTTTTTTACATTTTGCCACGTTTTTACTGTCCATGCTAGTGGTTTCGTTCACCTAGTGTGTGATAGGTGTTTCATTTGGGTAGCTAAATGACATGAGCCGCGACGCGAGAAAACCAACAATGTAGTCGTGCGCCCAGTGCAGACTCAGATCAGCCTGGGCATTCACCCAGGCTGATCAGACTCTTCGCTAAGCGCTTAAAGGGTAGCTAAGGGTCTAAGCAACCTCCTTGCGGACAGCGAAGATTCTGATCAGACTGGGCGGATGCCCAGCTGATCTGAGTCTGCGGTGGGCGCACAACCACATTGTTGGTTTTGTCGTGTCGCGGCTCACATCATTGAGACGAAAAGAGCTGTTCATTCGTTTCTGCCATTGTCCTTCGTTGTCTGTTATAAATTTATAATTTTCTTTATATTTTCCCTTGCATTTCGGTTTTTAGAGCGGAATATGGGATGTGCTTGTATCAACTTTTGAGTATTGCCTGTCTTTAACTTACAATACCAGATTATCAACATTGTTTCTGAAACATCAAGTTCTATTTAAATTTGATAGGACCAGTCAGCGGAACGTTTAATGTAAAATTCTTAAGTTTGAGACTGATGGGTTTGGATAAATAGTTCAGGCTTAGATCAGACTGCAAGGAGTTGTCTGTTCAGAGCCTACTATTTGCGATTCCTTCTGTATCTTTTGGAGGCAAAGTTGGATTGTAACATCAAACTGTTTCATTTTTAGGACAAATACAGTTATACTTTTTGGTGTCACAATTTTTGTCGCACCTGCTTTAGCAAGGTGCGATATAGGAGTTCACTTTTCCGTCCGTCCGTCAGTCATTCCGTTCGTCCGTACGTCCGTCCGTCAACAATTACGTCGACCCTAGCCTCAACCCTAGTGTTAAGTCCATTTCTCGCAAACTATAATACCTACAATCATCAAACCTGGCATAAAGCCTCTTATTAGAATGTTCTCGAGGGCTGTTGCTCTTATTTTTACCATTGACCTATATTTTATGATCTGCTGACTTTGTAAAATTGTCCATCAACAATTACGTCGACCCTAGCGTCGACCCTAGTGTTTAAGTCCATTTCTCGCATACTATGATACCTACAATCATCAAACCTGGCATAAAGCTTCTTCTAAGAATTTTCTGGAGGACTATTGCTCTTATTTTTACTCTTGACTTATATTTCATGCTCTGCTGACTTCGTAAAACTGTACACCAACATTTACGTTGACCCTAGCATTTAAGTCCATTTCTCGCAAACTATAATACCTACAGTCATCAGACCTGGCATAAAGCTTCTTCTGAGAATGTTCTCAAGGGCTGTTGCTCTTATTTTTACCTTGACCTATATTTTATGCTCTGCTGACTTTGTAAATTTTTCATGTTCTTTTTCTACTGTGGAAGCGCAATGCAGGTGCGACATAGCATTCCGCGGAATTCTTGTATGGTATATTGTCTTAGGTTTGAGACAGATGGGTCTGGCTAAATAGTGCAGGCTTAGATCAGACTGCAAGGAGTTGTCTGTTCAGAGCCTACTATTTGCGATTCCTTCTGTATCTTTTGGAGGCAAAGTTGGATTGTAACATCAAACTGTTTCATTTTTAGGACAAATACAGTTATACTTTTTGGTGTCACAATTTTATGGTATATTGACTGAACCTTCTCGGTCTGGTCAGAAGAGATCTTTGTGGTGTTGCATAAGTGGAAAACAGTATAAAGTTGACAATCGTTATCTCAAACACTGATATCTCAAAGTTCACTGGTATCTCAAAGTTCCCTCTTATATCAAAGAATATAGTTTGGACACATTACTGTCTTTCTTTACATTTCAACTCCTTATATATCAAACTACTGGTATGTGAAAGTAAATTTTCTGGGACCAGAAAATCCACTTTGAGATATCAGTAGTTTGAAATGAACTTCGACTATGAGCTATGGAGAGTTGACTGTATGTCGAGATTAATTTTTTTTCTTGACATTTGAGATATTTACTCACTCCGCCATTGCAACTAAGTTCATACAACTTGTAGGTCACTTTAATCTATACTTGTCATACGCATTTACTTACTAGATCAGCATCATAATCGGAGTAAGGGTTTAGTCGTTTTATAATGCCTTTTGTAGGTCATTTTGAACTGTTTTTCATGGTCCAGTCAATTTTGCCTCTTCCCAAATATCATTCAACGAAACTGCGTCTTACATGAGTTAATATCTTACATGAGTTAATATTTAGCGTGACACAATTCAAATATTCCGCCACTATTTTTAGGTCATAGTTCCTAATACAGCGTGTTTGCCTAAAATAATCAACACCTGTGTTTAAAGGAATTGCACTAAACTTTGGATAGTTGATCACTCCCGATACTACAGCTGAACCTATTTTTTTTTGTAGGTCACTCTAATGTATAGACCATATTCAGCCGCAGATGTGGCGTCTGACGAAGGTCTGCTTGTTTGCATTTGAATACTGGATTTTCTTTTAAAAAATGAATAGAAAAAAATATCCTGACACGACGTTTGATTAGTGTCTACACTGTACGCCTTACTAAATACAGGATTTTTATACGCCCGTTTGAAAAACGGGACGTATATTGTTATGGCGCTGGCGTCCGTCCGTCTGTCCGTCCGTCCGTCCGGCGTAAACTTTTCGTTTCCGGATAACTCCTCCTACAGTTTACATCCGATCGAGCTGAAACTTGGTATATAGTAAGACTATGAGGTGGACCAGCGCATATCGTTTCGAGGTTACCCTCCAATGATTTTTAGCGGAGTTACAGCCCTTTACTTAGAATTTTTGGAGTGTTCGTTTCCAGATAACTCCTCCTATAGTTTTCATCCAATTAAGCTGAAACTTTGTAAACAGTAAGACTATGATGTGGAGTAGCGCATATTATACGGCAATTTTGCTCCGACGATTTTTAGCGGAGTTACAGCCCTTTGCAAAAACGCGTCCATGGCAGTTTGTACGGCAATTCTTTAGCATTCCATATCTTGATTACTCTTTGGAATATCATGATGAAACTTTATAACAATGTATATGAGGTTAAGGCAACGTGTCTCATACAAGAATGGTTACTCCCCTTGACTTAAATTTTGAGTTACCCCCCTTTGATTATTTTGTCAAACAATATTTGTACACCTCATATCTAACTAACCCTTTGGACTATTGTGATGAAACTTGATAGTGATGTATATCAGGCTAACACAATATGTCACATATAAGAACGATTGCCTCCCCTTACTTTTTTTTGGAGTAACCTCCCTTTGAATATTTTCTAAGGCTATTCTTATGCAAGCGATAAGTAGGCAACCGTATGGAATATCTTGATGAAAATTTATAGCAGTGTGTATAAGGTTGAGGCTGTGTGTCTTATATAAGAATAATTGCTCCCCTTCCTTATTTATGGAGTTACATCCCTTTGATTAATTTCTACGTCTATTCTTGGGCAAGTCATTACTAGGTAACCGTATGGAATAATTTGACGAAACTTTATAGCAACTTGTTGAGACCTATTTGGAATAGGAACTAGGGCCAATACAAATATTTTTTATTGGTGAGAGGTCAAATTCGATAGTAGGTGTCCTGCTTTGAAAGAACAAGTATTTGACCTTACGCCAATGCCCTTTTTGCTGCGCCTCTCAAATTCGTTGGAGTATATTTTACCAAAAACCTGACGCGCATTTGTTTGTCCGAGGTTTTTGCATTATTTGTCTGGTCAATGCATATTTTGACTGATAGGTGGCGTCAGGTCAGTTGTTTGTCAAACAAAATTTAAGGAAAGGATTTTAAAAGTGTAGTTCTGTCCCATAGAATAATATATAATTTATATGTATATGCATTTATATGATTTATTTACATATTTACTGAGCTGTAAAATATTTCAGCTCCAAGCCCACCAACAACACCAGCAGGAGGGGTAGGACCTACAACAAAAGGAAGAACACCACCAACAAAACCACATCCCCCACAGCCGACGCCACCAACACCACCAGGTAAGCACTTGGTTGCTGACTTGACAAACAATAAACCCATTAATGCCAAGCATCCCATAAAAAACAAGAAATGTTACAGTATGTAACAAATGCCCCCCAAGGCCCCTTAGACTGACCTTTGACCCCGATTGGGACCTTGACCTTGAGCAAGGAATCCCAAAACTTGCAAGTGAGATGCCTTTTTATCATCCTTTACCTTTCTATGAAGTTTGATGAAATCTACTTCAGCAGTCACCTCTAACAACCGACAGTGATCTTGACCTTGGGTTTGGGAACATAAATATCATATGTGACAAACCTTCTCATTATGCTTAATATTTCTGTGAAATTTGATAAAATTCAGTTGTGTAGTTTTAAAGAAATCACAGAGACAATATTTGATCTCTAACCCCAGACGGTGACCTTGACCTTGGATGTGGGAACCTAAATTTTTGTATGCGACACACTTTCTCATTATGCTCTATCTTTCTGTGAAGTTTCATCAAATTTGCTTCAGTAGTTTATAAGTTATAGCGGAGACACGATTTAAGATATGATTTGACCTTTGACCCAATTGTGACCTTGACCTTGGGCATGAGAACCTAGATCTTGTGCGCGACACACCTTCTCATTGTACTCTATCTTTCTGTGACGTTTCATCAAATTTGCTTCAGTAGTTTTTAAGTTATCGCTGAGACACGATTTGTTACGGACGGACGGACTGACGGACGGACGGACGGTGCGATTTTAATATGCCACCCGAAGTCCCTTCGGGGGCATAAAAAACAAAGGCAAACATTGCAGACCCAGATCAGACGTCGCTGATCCGGATTTACACTGTTTTGTTAAATGAGCAGCGTCAAGAGAAAACCAACAAAGTGGTTGTGCGCCCAGCATAGACTCAGATCATCCTAGGCATCCGCCCAGTCTGATAAGAGTCTTCGCTGTCCGCAGGCAGGTAGCATAGACCCTTAGCTTCCCTTTAAATGCTTAGAGAAGCCTCTGTTCAGACTGAGCGGATGCCCAGGCTGATTTGAGTCTACACTATGCGCACAACCACTTTGTTTGTTTTCTCGCGTCACGGCTCAAATATTTCTGGCAATTATAAAAACGATGAAAAAAAACACACAAATAAATCAGTAACCCCTTAAATGATAATTGACTCATCCGAATTTTAAGAAATGACGGGTCCATCAGGCTTAAATTGGTAAAAGCCATTTTTAGCTCGCCTGAACGAAAGTTCAGGAAGAGCTATTGTTGTCACCACGTCAGTATTCGGATTCGATGTTTTGGTTTAAACACTATTTTATTTGCATAATAATCATGTATAATGTACAACAAATACAAGTACAAACAATACAAAAACCATACAAATGGGATTCAGAAGAAAGTCCAAGGACTTATTTAAATCTGTATCCCAAACTGCAATAAAACAAATTTTCTACATAAACGCGATTGTCGTATATGATTTATATACAATATTCTGTACAGTGATACCAAAAGCGGAAGGTAATGAAAAAAAGTAATTAATGAAGCAATGGTTTTACAGAAAGAAATTGAGAAATGGATGTTTTGGTTAAATTTTTTTTTTAATAACCAATATCTCCTTAACCCATGGATGGATTCTTTTGATACTTGCACTGTAGTTAGATATTGGTCTAAGGCTTAACAAGGTACCACCCGCACCCCACTCCGTGACCTAGATGTCAAGGTCATGGACTTAGAAAATTGGTAGTTATTTTGGACTGGATGTTTTGGTTAAAGTTTTATAAAGCTCAATACCTCCTTAACCCATGGATGGATTTCTTTGATACTTGCACTAAAGTTAGATATTGGTCTAAAGTTTTCGAAGATACTACCCCCACCCCCCCCCCCCCCCTCTGTGACCTTGATGTCAAGGTCATGGACTTAGAATATTGTCTTTTTATTGATTAAATGTTTTGGTTAAAGTTTTGTAAAGACACATATCTCCTGAACCTATAGATGAATTCTTTTTATATTTGCACTGTAGTTAGATCTACAGAGTACTACCCCAACCTCGCTCAGTGATCTTGATGTCAAGGTTAGGGACTTAGGAAATTTTTGTCTTTTTTAAAGTTTTGTAATTGCATACTGATTCATAATGCTTTGCAGAGATTTAGTTTATACTTGAACTGATGTTAGACTCTTTTTTTAGTTTTTACAAAACACCTTATACTTACCCCACTGGATGACCTTGAAGTCAAGGTCATCGACTTAGAATTTTGTCTTAAAGATTTTGGTTAAAATTTCATATTTATGAAGACATAATTTCACAGTGCCACGATTATGGACTCAGTTGATACTAATACTTGGACTGATGTTAGATAATGGTTCAGGGTTTTGATACATCCTAGCCCCCCCCCCCCCCCCCCCCCCCCCCCCTCCCTCCCCCATACCCGTCATTTTTTCCCTCAAGCTTATGGACTTTGAAATTTCATTTCATTTTTTTATTTTAATTTTATTTTAAGACGTATTTCTGAGATAGCTTTTGTTTATAAATGTGTTTTCATTATGGACATGCTTGCATGAAGTTTTATGCATAGCAGTCCACATACACCCCCCCCCCCCCAACACACACACACACACACACAGCCCCCCACCCCTACCCGTCAGTTTTTTTTTTACCTCAAGCTCATGGACTTTGAAATTTCATTTCATTTTTTTTTATTTTAATTTTATTTTAAGACTTATTTCTGAGATGGCTTTTGTTTATAAATTTGTTTTCATTATGGACATGCTTGCATGAAGTTTTATGCATAGCAGTCAACACCACCATAGTGGCTGTGTGATGGGCAAGCACCTACGCAGGCGAGCTATGCTGTCAGGCGACAACTCTTGTTAATTAATCAAATACGAACTTGTTTATTTTATTAAGAGCAGTTTCTGATGGAAACAGTTCTCTTTTCTTTCTTGAAACGACAAGTAAGTAGTTTCGGAGTTAGCTCCTTTCTTAGTATTTGCCTTTTTGTGCTCGTCCGGAGCATATCTTCAGAAGTATTGAAGGAAACTATATGGAACTTCACACATTAATAGAAGGCAATGAAAGGGAACGCAAAAAATCATAACTCTATCCTGAGTAATTAATGAGTTTTTTCCCTTCCTATTTTTTCAGTGTTTAGCTTGTCCAGAGCTTATCTCTGTACATATTTAAGAGAACTGAAAAAACTTCGCATATCAATAGATGGAAATAACAGGAAGTTCAGAGCAGAAGAACCATAATTGTTTCCCAAGTTATTTTGGAGTTACTTCTGTTCTTATTTTTCTCAGTTGTATGCATGTCCAGAGCATAGCTCTAAAGAGGGCAAGAAACATTACCCTAACACAAGCAGTTTTCGTGTTCATAATTTTCAGCTACCAGTACACATACATCATGATGATCATGGCTTGTCATTATTATACTCAGTGATGGGTTTCCATAATAAGAAAACTTACTGAGTAGCTTTGCAGCTTCTCATTTTTTTCCACTTTAAATTGCAATTATTTACACAGAAAATCACTCCTTCACCAGGATACCAATTCCCCTATTCCATGCCTTCGGGGAGCATCCATCGGTTCCATCGATTTTCTTGTTTCTGATATTCAATGATTCGGAACGCCGGTATCGCTGTATAGACTGTTGGTTGTTATTCAGGGCAACCTCGTTATATCGATGAGGTCTTTCGTCCTTATGCCATACCTTTTCTCTGTAATCAGGGCCTCGGTGGTACTTTTCATCATGATAACGCCAGGCCATACACTGCTTTGATAACACAACATTTACTTACTGATGCCCTCCCTTGGCCATACCGTGTCCCCTAATATCAACCCGACTGAGCATGTTTGAGACGAGTTGGGTCGGCGTGGCCGGACAAATCATCAGATCAACACGTTGCAAGACCTGCATTGATACAAGAATGTCAAGAATTGCCTAACGCACTAATTCAACAATACTTTAACTCAATGCGACGGCGAATCGTGGTGGTAGTAAGGGCGCAAGGAGGTCATACCCGTTATCAGGCTTATTTTTAGATCGTTTTCCAGCAAAACATTTAAAAAACAAAATCAGTGTTAAGGATATTTGGTGCACTGCTATTCAATATTTTTAGAAACGACCCCAAGTGCATTCCGGGTGCTTTCAAGCATGACAGCTGAGGAATATTTTGACGCAATAACTTGATTTGAACAACAAATATAAATGAAGTTTTTACTATTGAAATTTGATTATGATATCTGGAATACATTTTGAGAAAAGGGCCATGAAATGCAGTGTAAACTGTTTTATTTTTGCTGAGTATACATTTAACATAAGCTAACAGTATTTTTTCTCTGACAAAGAAAAAGAAACATTAAACTCTGAACATTTTCAAAGGACTTCTCTTCTAAAACTACTAGGCTAATTTGAATTTAATTCCATATGCAGCGTCCAGCAAAGAGGGAAAGTGGTTTCGGCCACTAGAAAAAGATGGCCGCCATGCCTATATATGGTTAAAACCTTAGAAAGTCTTCTTTTCCAAAACCACAAGGCTTATTCCTTTGAAACTTTGTTTCTCGCATTTGGAACAGCAGTACTACAAAATTTATTTAAAAAAGGACCCTTGGTTTACCTTGACCTATTTTATTGCAAGGTCAAATTTGGTCCCTTAGTCTTTTGACTGAGGAAACTAAAAAGGTTCATTATCATGTTGCTGTTTGTTGTGCTGTGTAATATGGAAATGCATTCAGAGTCAACGGCTTGTAATTCTAGAGGTCAAGGTCATTTAGTGACCTTTGGCAAAGGTCACTTGTCCATTGTCTGTCACCATTTTCAAAGAACTGCTCCTCTGAAGCTTATGGGCCAATTTCAATTAAACTTCATATGCAGCCTTTAGGTAAAGGGAAAAAGAAAGTTTAAATATTTGGTCTAGGTCACATGACCAAGATGGCCGCAATAAGGTAAAAACCTTATAAAAAATCTTCTCCAGAATCACTTAGCCGATTGCTTTGAAACTTTGTATATAGCATTTGGAACACTAGTACTACAAAGTTTATATAAATAAAGACCCTGGGATGACCTTGAGCTATTTTATGACAAGGTCAGATTTGGTCCCTTAGGCTTTTAAATGGGAAAAACTGAAAAGTGTATCTTTATGTTTCTGGTGTGCTGTGTAATATGGAAATGCATTCAAATTCAACCCGTATGAAATTCTAGAGGTCAAGATCATTTTGTGACATTGACCACCTGTCACTTGTCCGTCGTCTGTCAACATTTTCAAAGGCTTTCTCCCTTGAGACTGCTGGGCCAATTTCAGTTAACTTTCATTTGAAGTCTTCAGGCTAAGAAAGTTGACCAAGATGAATTTAATGCCCGTGTATGGTAACAACTTTAATAAAAAAATTCCAGAACCACTGAGCAGATTGCCTTGAAACTTGGTATGTAGCATCTGGAATTCTAGCATCAAAAAGAGGTCAAGGTCATTTAGTGACCTTTGCCATTGTTCAGTTGGGTTAAATATATAAAGTACTTTCTCTCGAAACCTAGTAGGCCTGTTTGTATTGCAAACTACCATTTTGGCACTGTAACCTTATATCTACAAAAGATCAGTCAACTCATAGTGAAAACAAATGTCCAAAAGTTCATATAACAGTTAAGTCTCAGGGCTCAGGGGAGCTAATGGTCCTCTTGTTTACAGAATTATTCTCCTTTGTAATCTTAAGTATAAAAATCATGTCTGCTCTATAGGTTTAAAAATATCAAAGACATTTCCATAAAAGTTTGTACAAGTATAGAGCATTATCAGACGATGTGCAAAGAATATAAACTGTAACTTCATTTTTATTTTTTTTTAGAATTTTGCCCCACTGTAATTTTCTCTAAAGAAATCGTTCCGATTCAACATCTATTTTTATTTATTTTATTTTCAACTCACAAAGCAAAACAAAACAAAAGGCAGATTGGATAGCAAAACGGGTGACCAAACCGCCAAAGAGCATAGACAAGCGGACAAAGCACAATGTAACATCAAGGAACCACAACAGAAGTACCGCATTGGAACGGTCTTTTGTATATAGGCATCATTCAAGTAATCTCAAGACAGGGAGTTCCAGTTTATTATGCCCCCAATTTCGGAGAAATTGTGGGGTCATATTAGTTTGGGCCTGTCCGTCTGTCTGTCTGTCCGTCCGTCAGTCCGTCTGTCCGCTATCTATAAGTCATAAACTGTAAGAGCTAGGAGCTTGAAACTTTATACACATGATCAGTATTAAAAATAAGCAGACACATGTTTTTTTCCGCGGGTCACATATTTTTTGAGTTATGCCCCTTTTTCGACTTAGCCTGTGGAACTTTGTGAACAAAATATCTCGAGAACCCCTGATGCTAGGAATGAGGTTTTGCAGGATGAAAATGCCTAAGGTGTAGATGACCTGATTAACTTTTGAAAAAAATTCGTGAACTTTTGACCAAGTTATGCCCCTTTTCGTCTTAGTGCATTGTAAGCCTATGTAAACTTGTGAACAAAATATCTCAAGAACCCCTGATGCTTGGAGCATGATTTTTTGCAGGGAAATACTGCCTGAGGCGTAGATGACCTGATTAACTTTTGAAAAAAACCATAATTTTTTGACCGAGTTATGCCCCTTTTTTCGACTTAGTGCATTAAAGCCTATGGTACAAAGTTTCCTTCACAAACAATCAAGAACCGTAAGAGCTAGGAGCTTGAAACTTTATACACATGATCAGTATGAAAAATTAGCAAATATGTGTTTTTTCTTTTTTCCGCGGGTCACATATTTTCAGAGTAATGCCCTTTTTTCGACTTAGCCTGTGGAACAGTGTGAACAAAATATCTCAAGAACCCCTGAAGCTAGGATCATGAGGTTTTGCAGGATGACAATGCATAAGGTGTAGATGACCTGATTAACTTTTGAGAAACGTTCGTGAATTTTTGATCGAGTTATGCCCCCTTTTCGACTTAGTGCATTGTAAGCCTATGGAAACTTGTGAACAAAATATCTGGAGAACCCCTGAAGCTAGGATCATGATTTTTTGCAGGAAGACATTGCCTGTAGTATAGATGACCTGATTAAAGACAAATATTCCTGTTTATTGGTTCTCATAATCCTATTATGCAACAGTTCAGTGACACTGTTATTTCATCAAAGGAAATATCCCATTTCACATAGGTAATAACATAACAGGGTCATAAAACCAATAAAGACTGAGGGTGTGTTCTATATAGTAGAGAATATTTGTCTTTAACTGTTGAAAAAAAATTGTGAATTTTTGATCGAATTATGCCCTTTTTTAACTTAGTGCATTGCAAGCCTATGGAACCTAGTGAACAAAATATCTGGAGAACCCCTGATGCGAGGATCATGATTTTTTGCAGGAAGATATTGCCCAAGGTGTAGATGACCCGATTAACTTTCGAAAACAATTCTTAAATTTTTGATTTAGTTAAGCCCCTTTTTCGACTTAGTACATTGAAGCCTATGGTACAAAGGTACAAGCATTATTGGATGAACCTTCTTTGGAGGCAAGCATATGGTTGGGGGCATAGTGTTTCATAAACACATTTTCTAGTTCTTATTTTTTTTGCATACCTAAGCCCGAACCAATATGAATCTGAATATATTTCAGTACCACCTGTACCATCCAAGCCTACTACAGAAGGACCCACACCAACAACAGGACCCATACCAACAACTGGACCAACACCAACAACAGGACCCACACCAACAACGGGACCTACACCAACAACAGGTCCCACACAAACAACAGGTCCAACCCCATCAACCGGACCAACACCTACAACAGGGCCAACACCAACAACAGAACCAACACCAACAACTCCCTCAGGTTAGCATCAGTGAAGATTTTTTAAACAAGATATTATTGTATAACGGGTTCAGATTTTTCATTATGATCATTTGGCTTCATATTTATCGCTCGTCGTGTCTGTCGGACTTGCTCAAATAAGCATGATATGCTGATAGTTTGCGTTTATGATATATCCCTCTCGTTTGTTAGCCTTCCATCCACAGGTTACTTTAAAACATCTCCACTTAGCCTCTGTGTCAAACTGATGCAACTTTACAGCGGCGAGCCTTATGTTTCTCCATTTCAGAAAATTTTTCAAATGAAGATGCTCCGAATATAAGTTTGATTGAATTAGGGTAAACTTTTTGTATGCCCTGTGACGACAGTCAGAGAGGATTAAGATTTTCCTCTTGTCTCTATGTTCGTCTGTCTGTTCGAGGAGTTGGTCTTGTCGGGCAATGGTGTCGGGGAGTCCTACTAATTTGGATAATAATAGGGACAGGGCCTACTGTGCTTGCAGTATGTGCGGATGTGGATTGTTTGGACATTTTTTCTCTCGTCTATCATTTCTCATTTCTTTCTCCCTGTCTCTGGGAGTCGGTCTAATATAGACAGAAAATCTATCTGAAATCCGTCAAACCCAAAACAGCCAACCAACCAACTCTCTGTCTGTCTGCCCGTTCATACCACTTTTGGGTAAAGAGTTTGGATAATCAGCTTCTCCCACAGTTTTCAATGGAATGTTTTCAACATTTGTATACATGTTTTGGGTATAATGAGGTTATTTTAAGCAGCCTTTTGGACTTTCGGGTATACTATAATCCTACCTCAATTTCTAACGGATTTCTTCTTACTTTGCACACTTGTTGTGAACATAATGAGTATACGCTTATGGCTTATTAATGGAAATAAGATGAAATTGACAGAATTACGGCCTATTAAACTAAGTCATTTAGGGCAGATTTTCGACAGTTAAGGGTATGGACCTCGTGTTGTCAACTAGTTTCACAGATTTCTGTATATTATTCTGAGCATTTGCATAAGTATGATAGATACAGGGAAGACGTGCATTTTATAGATATAAATTTAACAAAATTACAGCCTTTTCAACTTCGTTATTTTCGGAAACTCTGTATTTTGTAATCAGCATTTACTATAATGTCTGAGGCTTTGTAAGGCCAATATGAGCAAGATTGGCATGGATTTAAAACTTAGTCATTTTAAGCAGCTATTTTAGCTCGCCTGAACGAAGTTCAGGAAGAGCTATCGTCCTACTCTCGGCGTCGGCGTCGATGTTGGCGTTTGCATCGGCGTTAGTGGCCGCGGCGGCGTCGGCGTTAGCAAAATGTTAAAGTTTTAAGTTAAAGTTTTTTAAGATTTTATAGTTTCTAAACCCTTTGACCAATTTAGATTATATTTAGTATGATGATAGATATAGGCCCAGGGTTTTATTCAGATGCATCCCCACCCTGGGTCATGACCCATAGGTCAAGGTCACGGACTTAAATTTCAAGTTTTACGTTGACGTTTTTTAGGTCTCACAGTTTCCAAATCTTTTAATCGATTTTAATTATATTTTGTATGATGATAGATATTGGTCCAAAATTTTAATCAGGACCATCTGCACTCCTGGTAATGATCCATGGGTCAACGTCATGGACTTATAAGTTTTATGTTAAAATTTGGTTAAAGTTTCTGATATCATAGTTTCTAAACCTTTTAATCAATTTGAATTATATTTGGTACGATAATAGATATTGGCCCAAAATTTTATTCAGGATCATCCTTACCCCTGGTCATGACCCATTGGTCAAGGTCACGGACTTGTTAAAGTTTTGCCTTAAAGTTTTTAAGATATCATAGTTTCTAAATCTTTTAATTGATTTTAATTATATTGGTCCAAATTTTATTCAGCACCATCCCCATCCCTTGACATGGCCTTAAGGACAAGGTCACAGACTTTTAAATTTTATGTTGAAATGTCTATGCTCAAGTTTTTAGCTCACCTGAGCCAGAGGCTCCGGGGGAGCTTATAGTATGGTCAGGCTCCGTCGTCCGTCGTCGTCCGTCGTCCGTCCGTCCGTCCGTCCGTCGTCCGTCCGTCAACATTTTCAAACGACTTCTCCTCTGAAACCACTGGGCCAATTGTAACCAAATTTCATATGTAGCCTCCTGGGACCTTAGGAACGAAAAGTTGTTCAAACAGTTCTGGTCACATGACCAACATGGCCGCCATGCCCATATATGGTAAAAACCTAAAAAAATCTTCTTCTCCAGAACCAGTAGGCCGATGGCCTTGAAACTTGGTATGTAGCATCAGGTACGCGAGTACTACCAAGATTGTTCAAATTATGACCTTAGGTTGACCTTGACCTTTTTCACGGTAAGGTCAAATTTTCTTCCTTGTGCTTTTCTATGGCAAAATGCTAGAACATAAGATATCTTGGAAACTGTTGAAAATTTTGGGCTAATAATTGGTATCTATAGTCATCTTAATTAGTACATGAAGATTTATGAGTACAAGAGGTCAAGGTCATTCTTTGACCTTTGACCCAGAACTCTCATATTTTGACAATTCCAAACAAACTCCTCAAAAGTCTCTGGGCCAATTGAAACCAAATTTCATATAGAGCCTCCAGGAGTTGAGGGAACAAAAACTTATTCATACGGTCCAGGTCACATGACCAATATGGCTGCCACGCCCATATATGGTAAAAACCTTTGAAAATCTTCTTCTCCAGAACCAATTGACCGATGGCCTTGAAACTTGGTATGTAGCTTTGGGTACTCAAGTACTATTAAGGTTGTTCAAATTATAACCTTTGGTTGACCTTGATCTTTTTTACGGCAAGGTCAAATATGGGAAAATGCTAGAACATAAGATTTTATGGAAAGTTCTGAAGATTTATGCCTAAAAATTGGTATATACATTTATCTTCATGAGTACATGAAGATTTGTGAGTACAAGAGGTCAAGGTCATTCTTTGACCTTTGACCCAGAACTCTCATATTTTGACAATATCAAACAATCTCCTCAAAAGCAACTGGGCCAATTGTAACCAAATTCCATATAGAGCCTCCAGGGGTTTGAGGGAATGAAAATTAGTTCAAACTGTCCAGGTCACATGACCAACATGGCCGCCAGGCCCATATATGGTAAAAACCTTTAAAAATCTTTTTCTCCAGAACCAATTGACCGATGGCCTTGAAGCTTGGTATGTAACATTGGGATCTCCAGTACTATCAAGATTGTTCAAAATGATGACCTTGGGTTGACCTTGACTATTTTATGGCAAGGTCAAATGTGGGAAAATGTTAGAACATAAGATTTCATGGAAAGTTTTGAAGATTTATGCCTAAAAATTGATATCTACAGTCATATTAATGAGTACGTGAAGATTTATGAGTACAAGAGATCAAGGTCATTCTTTGACTTTTGACCCAGAACTCTGTCATTTTGACAATATCAAACCATCTCCTCAAAAGCCCCTGGGCCAGTTTTGAAACCAAACTTCATATAGAGCCTCCAGGGGGGTGAGGGAAAGAATTTTTTTTCAAATGTCCAGGTCACATGACCAACATGTCCTCCATGCCCATATATGGTTAAAACCTTTAAAAATCTTTTTCACCAGAACCAGTTGACCGATGGCCTTAGAGTAACTTACCCTAGAGTACGGAGGCTGAATGGACTCGGGTGAGCTACAGGACCAATGGTCCTCTTGTTTAAAACTCTCTTGAAAAAAAAATTATGCAATACCACCCCCAACTCCCTTGATGACTGAGGTCAAGTTCATGGACATACAAATGTTATGCATAATTTTTTGGTTAATTTTCCTAGTGTATGGATGGATTCAGTTTATACTTAGAATTATGTTAGATGCTGGTCCAGAGGTTTACACAGTGCCGACCCCACGTCTTGCATTGATCTTTAAGTCAAGGTCACATGCTGAAGGTTTATAATTTCCTACTACCTAAATAGAAAGTTATACCAAGACTGATGACAGATACTGCTCCAGAGTTTTACATAGTATCAGCATTACCTTCCTCTATTGGCCTTGGAGAGAGGGAGAGAGCTGCTGACTCGGCTTATCACTTGTGGTTTGTTGTTTGTTGGAATGTCTTTGTCAATCTTTCCCTTTGATGTTGGGGATAGGGTTTGGGATCTGATTCAGTCAGTTCCTGAAGTGTAGTTACTCTTTAAATTTTCACATTTTTGGAACCTTGTGTTCATGATGGACAAGCGCCAGTTCAGACGAGCTATGCTGTCTGGTGACAGCTCTTGTTAAGATTTACTTTGTTTAAGCAAATTATTCAGATTAATCTAGATTGACCTCAGACTGTACAAATGTATGGAAAATGTGCATGTAATATTTATAGAGATCAAATTAGTTCTGTTCAATATGCAGAATTTTGAGAATTGGTTTAAACTAATAGGGTATCAATTTTCAAATAGAGTTCATTGAGAATAGATAATTTAGTAATTACAATGCCCAGTGATAGACACTACACGGGGGCATCATTCGTGTCTCAAGACATACCTTTTAAGTCTGATTACAAGTAAACTTAAAAAGAAAGTCCCCGGGTGACTTTATATGTAGCCTGTGATTTCGCTAATAAGTTGCAACCTGGGACGGGCTTTGTTGTTGTATTATTGTATACCTGACAAGGTGAGCTGATACACTGTAGTATGGGCTTGTCTGTCGTCCGTCGTTGTCCACAGATTTATACATCAATGTCTCCTAAACCATCTGGCCAACCTGAACCATCATCAAATTTTATGTGTATTATTGTTGGGATGGGGGATTGACTGCATATAATTTGGGGTGTGAGCACCATGGCAACAAAAATGTCTCATAGACTTATCATTTGAAAATGTTGTCCGGGCGATAGCGGCGTCAGTTTTGATCAGAACTTCTCTTCTTCGAACTTGCAGGTATCTAGAACAAGCATAAATCTCGGATGAATTTGAATTTGGGTCATGTCGGATGATTCAGATTGGAGTATCAGCGATAAAATTGTCCCAGTAGACTTCCACTGGGGAAAATGTTTTCCAATGCAAAGCAACTTTTTTATCAATTTTGACCAAACTTGCTGATAACAAGAATAGGCATAAAATCTCGGATGAGTCCAAAATTCGACTATATTAAACTATTGGCTTTAGAGTTACTTACACTTGAGTGCTAAAATAACTTATTGTACCTTCTCCGTGCTACAGCGCCTTCAGTTTTAATCGGAACTTCTACAAATGAATGTGGTCAGAGTACACAAATCATAAGTCCGAACTCGTTAGTCATAACATAGACAATTCCGGAATATTTTAAATACTCAGACATGAACCCCAAAACAGAGGTGTGATCAGGTGCCGGCGTGTAGTAAGCCTCGCCTGCCTATTATAATACACCCGCCGTATCTATGTCTCAGCGGAAAAAGTCAGTGAAATTGAAAGCCCGGTATTTGAAAGCTTAACTAAACTTCAGAATTTAGTTTAGAAACGGCCATATTGTAGGGATCAACGAGGTCATGGTGTCTCCAATAAAACTTTTTAACTGTCGACACAAGCTTTACTTTATGATAATACTGTTTCAACAGTTAACGAGTTAGTAGCTTCCCTCTTTCAACAAAGTCTTGATATTTGAAACAGGCTTTAGCATAGTGGACTAGCTGAGAAACAAAAACTCTGTATGCATGTGCAGAAGGGATATTACTACTCAAACATGGAAAGTTAACGAAGGGAAAATTGAAGTCTTCTTCTTGTCATAAAGCCTAGTAACCTTGCAGGTGTACGGGACAGGCATGAAACCTCGAATGAGCTTAAATTCGGGCAAGGTCGAATTATTCAATTTGGTGTTATTCATCCTTGCAGGAAGAAACGTTTGTCCATTGATTACCAATTAAAAAAACGTTGCCCCAGGCATAGCAACTTTAATTCTAATCTAAAGTTAAACTTTTCGATAACTTGAACAGACATAAAGTCTCGAAGAAGTTCGAAATTTGGCGATATTGAACAATCTGTTTTAGAGTTAGTTGTCCTTGAATGCTGAAAAGTTAATATTTGATCTTATCCGGGCCATAAGATTCAATTTTGATCGGAACTGCTTCAAACTTGCAGGTATTTGGGGCAGGCATAAAATATCGGACTAGTTTGAATTTGGGTCTCATCAGATTATTCAGTTCGAAGTTATTCGCCCTTTTGCGCTGAAAAATTTCCTCATAGACTGACAAAAGTGGAAATTTTGTTTCGAGCATAGCGACTTAATTTTTTGTCAAAACTTGATCTAACTTGCTGATAACAAGGACAAGCCTAAATTCCCGAACGAATTAAAATTTCGGCCATATTAAACAATTGGTCTTAGAATTACCTGATATTTAGTGCTATATCCAGTATTTGACCTTGTCTGAGGCGTAGCCCATTAATTAGTTCATTTGACAAGGTGCGCTTATAGTAGCAGCTTGGTCTGTTGTCCGTCATCGTCCGTCATCATCCGGCCACACTTTCAAATATTTTTATCTTTAAAGCCGGTCAGCCACTCTTAATCATATTTCATGTGTAGTATTGCTGGGTAGAGGATTGACTGCACAAGGTTTCCGGACGGACAGGATCAAAACTGTGGATTCCATAGCAACAGATAGCTGTCGTAGACTCAAAATGGGGAATAAGTTGTTTATTTTTTATCCGATCTTTCTTCAAACTTGCACATAAGCAGGACGTGCATAAAATTAAGGATGCATTTGAATTTAGGCCAGATCATTTCGAGGGCCCCGGTCACCAGTCACACTATCACGGATCAGGCTACGGTTCACCACGATTCACCACGGTCTGACCTAGACGGCAAAACCGGGATGAATCGTAGAAAATCCAGCTTCACTACGGTTTACAAGGGTTCCATTAGGGTTTCTCACGGTGTTTGTACGGTGTCTGTACGGATAATCTACGAATTCACGACGTTGCAAGGCGGCAGCACTACGGACAACAAAGGTATTCCATGGTCGTGTTACGGACGCTTACGATGCCACTACGGTTCGATACGGTGCTAGTACGACTCAAGCCGGAAGCGCCACGGCTCCTACGATTGTCTACGGTTTAACGGTGGTCATGATAATGATTTTTGTTGATGATGTTTAATTTATTTGTAGGTAAGAAAAGTACTTATGACATTATTTAGTACTGATTTTTTCGAAAAATGCGCAGCAAAATTTTTGAAAATCGGTTAACAAATAAAAAAATTATACTAAAAATTAATTTTGAGTAGGCATTTTGCATTGACATGGATAGTAATCCAAGATCATAAACTTTCGAGTCTGAGAACTTTTTTCTCTTGAATAAAAAGTGAGTTTTCGTAGTGATAAAACTACCACGGTTGTCTACGAATACCGACGGAAAGCCAGGGATAATCATGGATACACCTACGGTAGCGCTACGAATGATCACGATTCTGTTACGGTTGCGCTACGGTTTAGTCCACGCCCACAACCCACCACGGTTCACCACGGAAGTTTTAAACAATTTAAAATTTCCGTAGCGACTCCCGGATTACCACGGCTCTTCAGGGACCATTACGGAACACGACGGATGCATCTACAGTGCTACTACGAATCACGACGGTGTGCAACGGTTTGTGAAACCGTGGCCTGAACCGTGAATGTGTGACTGGGGCTTTAGTGCAAGACTAGTCTAACTCCATATTTTGAAACTTTTCAGGAGAAGCTAAAAACTGATTATTTCAGTACATAAACAAAATATTAATATGAAATTTGACACATTTACATAAAATATGGGAAGAAATGCTTACATTATTCAATTTTAATAATTTATTTATGTTAAATTAGGTTTTGTGACTTAGACTACTTTTGCGCTGAAAAGTTTAGTGCCAGACTAGTCTAACTTGAGATAGACATTTATTTCAAATGCAAAATATAAGTGCATTATAAAACAAATTTTAACAATTTTTACAGTTTGAAGGCAAAAACTCAATAAGCATGAGCTGTGAAATAGCTATTTAACAACTTTAAACATTTAAAAAGGACAGTTTATATAACTTTTTTTTGTTAGTGCAAAACTAGACTAACTTCAAATCCTTTTTTTCTTAGCGCAATACTAAGAAAAATGAGGAAAATATTTTGAAATGAAACGATTACATGTTTTACTACCGAAAACTGTTTACTAAAGTGTTAAGAAAACACTGTACCTAGACCTATAAACAGTTAAAGACTATAAGAACTTGAATCTAAATTTATAAAACTGAAAACTTAGCCATTTATCCATATTATGCTCTTTAAAATCAAATTCATTTCATTGTAGTTAGGCTAGTCTTGCGCTAAAGATTTGGCTCATTTGGCTCCTAGACTATTTTTAAATTAGGAATAAAAGCTTTTTTTGCAAAAACATGAATCTAAATATTTTCAAAGAATGTGTATTTGACCATTAAGTTTTGAAAACTGCAAAAAAGTGAATTTGTGAAAAATAGTGAGTTAGATCAGTCTTGCACTGAACCCTCGATTTTAGCTCACCTGAGCCAAAGGCTCAGGGTGAGCTATTGTGATCACACTGTGTCCGTCGTCCGTTGTGCGGCGTGCGGCGTCCGTCGTCAACAATTTGCTTTAAATGACATCTTCACTGAAACCGCTAGGCCTAGGGCTTTGATATTTGGTATGAAGCATTACCTAGTAGACCTCTACCAAGTTTGTTCAAATGGTGGCCCAAGGGTCTAAAATGGCCCTGGGGCTGGGGGTCTTGGGTTCGAAACTAATATATACTTAAAAATCTTCTCCTCCAGAACTGCTTTGCTCAGATGCTTGAAATTTTGTATGTAGCATTGCCTAATGGTCCGCTACCAAGTTTGTTCAAATGGTGGTCCCAGGGTCCAAAATGGCCTTGGGGCAGGGGGTCTTGGGTTCGAAACTAAAATATACTTAAAAATCTTCTCCTCCAAAACTGCTCAGCTCAGATGCTTGAAATTTTGTTTGTAGCATTGCCTAATGGTCCTCTACCAAGTTTGTTCAAATGGTGGTCCCAGGGTCCAAAATGGCCCTGGGGCAGGGGGTCTTGGGGTTCGAAACTAAAATATACTTAAAAATCTACTTCTCCAGAAATGCTTGGCTCAGGTGCTTGAAATTCGGTTTGTAGCATTGCCTAATGGTCCTTTACTAAGGTTGTTAAAATGGTTGCCCCAGGATCCAGAATGGGCCAGGGGCAGGGAGTCCCAGGTTTGAACCATAGAAATACATAGAAAAATATTCGGAAATTTTCTTCTTCAGAACCGCAAGGCTCAGATGTTTGAAATTCGGTTTGAAGCAATGCCTAATAGTCCTTTACCCAAGTTTGTTCAAATGATGGCCCCAGGGTTCAAAATGGCCCCGCCCTGGAGGTCCTGGGTTTGAACCAGAGAAATACATTGAAAAATATTCAAAAATCTTCTACATCAGGCTCGAAATTTGGTATGTAGCATTGCCTAATAGTCCTTTACCAAGTTTGTTCAAATGAGGGCCCAAGGATCCAAAATGGCCTCTTGGCATGAAGTCCAAGGTTCGAAACATAGAAATCAAGAGAATAATATTCAAAAATTTTCATCTTCAGAACCGCAAGGCTTAGATGCGTGAAATTTGGTATGTAGCATTGCCTAGCAATTCTTTACCAAGTTTGTTCAAATGTTGGCCCCAGGGCTCAAAATGGTCCTGTGGCAGGAGGTCCTAGGTTTGAACCATAGAAATACATAGAAAAATATTCAAAAAGCTGCTTCTTCAGAACCACTTGGCTCAGATGCTTGAAATTTGGTATGTAGCATTGCCTAGTGGTCTTTTACCAAGTTTGTTCAAATGATGACCCCAGGGTCTAAAACGGCCCCGCCCTGGGGGGTCCTGGGTTAGATCCATAGAAATACATAGAAAAATATTCAAAAATCTGCTTCTTTAGAACAACTTTGCTCAGATGCTTGAAATTTGGTATGTAACATTGCCTTGTAATCCTTTATCAAGTTTGGTCAAATGATGGCCCCAGGCTTGCAAATGGCCCCGTTCCAGGGAGTCCTGAGTTTGAACCATAGAAATACATAGAAAATTTTTCAAAAATCTTCTTTAGAACCAATTGGCTCAGATGCTTGAAATTTGGTATGATGCACTGCCTGGTGGACTCCTACAAAATTTGTATAAATGGTGGCCCTGGGATCCAAAATTGCCCTGCGGCAGGGGGTTTTGTGTTTGTAAATATACTTGAAAATCTTCTTCTGCTTGGCTCAGATGCTTGACATTTGGTATGTAGCATTGCCTAATAGTCTTCTACCAAGTTTGTTCAAATAGTGGCCCCAGTGTCCAAAATGACCCTGGTGCAGGGAGTCCCAGGTTTGAACCATAGAAATACATAAAAAAAAATATTCAAATATCTTCTTCTTCAGAACTGCAAGGCTTAGATGCTTGAAATTCAGAATGAAGCATTGCCTAGCGGTCCTTTACCAAGATTATTCAAATGATGGCCCCAGGGTCCAAACTGGCCCTGCTTCAGGGGGACCAGGGTTTGAACCATAGCAATACCTAGAAAAATATTAAAAAATCCTCTTCTTCAGAACCATTTGAAAATAGTTGCAAATTATCAGGTTTGTTCAAATGATGACCCTATTTTGACCTTTAACCTTTTCATTCAGGTAAGCGATTCAGGGCCTCTTGGCCCCCTTGTTTAATGTCAGGGTTACCTGCTCATAAGATCCAAAATACATGTTGTCTAAGCAATAACTTGTTAACCGTGATTTGAACTGGAATGAAGAAAACGATTTTTCATTGCCATCTAGTGGTATGAAACCGCCTACCAAAATGGACGATCGTCCAGTATTCCGTAGCTATTCCGTAGCTTTTTCAAACAGATACTCGCCCAAACCGATGAGCTTTGATATGCCAAAGGCTTAAATAGCTTGTATCTATTCACCAACACATGCACAAATCATTATCTGATATGACAAATCACCAAACATCACTCCTCGCATTCAAGTGAGCGACTGTTTCCCATTTGGCTACTTGTTTGTTTGTTTTTAATATTATCGCACAACCCTTAGTGTATTCTTACTGGAAAAGCAAAGTTTTTACTGTAAAATTACCATACGTCTATCTACAGCTTGAATCTCTCAAAATTCATTTCTGAGGCTTTCAGAAATTTCAGCACATCACAACTCACAGAAGCAACTTTGTGACATGCAGGACCTACCTGAACAGCCTTGACAGACGGGATGTTGGGTTTCCTAATAGTTCTAATCTGAATTCTCGAAAAAGTGAAATTGTGATAATTCTATTTAATTTGCATGCTGGAGTTACCAAATATTTTGAAATTACGCAATCGGCAAGTACAATTAATATGATGAGAGGTAGATTACCAAGTAAACAGATTATTTTGAAAATATCTGATTTTAATTATATCTTTTCGTTGACTTGGCGTTATGACAACTTTGACCCTTCAGTCTCGAGAGCGAGGCTTTAACATACTGTTGGTATTTGATTTGACAGTCATTCTGGTGTCGATATCAATTTGCTTTTTTTATCTCCTTCGCATCGATGTATTCGATGGTGCTTGTATTAAAGGCAGTGATCGTCCATTACTTCTCAATCTTGTATACACATTTTCATATTACATATCCGCTGAAAATATCAGTCTTTTTTTAAACCAAATGCATGTATACAGCATCTAGAAGATAAGAAATGTAGATGGTGCTTGAAGTAAAGGCACGTTAGAAGCAGCCTGATCAGGGTCTACACTGTTTGTAATTCCATCTGCGTTTTTTGGATGTAATACTGCAGTGAAGAAAAAAATCAGATTTAAGTAAAAACAAGGTTATTTTAGGTGTTCCATTTTTTTTAATTTTACGGTACGATAAAGTACTTCCTCGGAACATTTATGCTCATCTGATGAATTCTAATACCATCTGTACCAATACAGCCTACTTCAACTACTATGCACCAGATGCAACACCAGATGTAAAGTATTTCAGATAGTTTTGGATGAGTAGGTACATTTTCAGGGGATGCAACTCTGCCTTTCACTTTTGCCTCCCTTTCCAATAGGATCAGGAGCTGCTTAGTGTAGTGGATAACGCACTAGACTACCAATCCAGTGGTCGCCGGTTCGATCCCTCGTTTTACCGGTCTATGGGACGAAGCTTTAAACCAAGGTACCGTCACTGTATCACCTATGTGATGGTGGGACATTAAACCTAAGTTCACTCACTAACTCAAAAGGGGAAAACTATCAGAGAAAAACGATTGCTGTAGACATCGTGTTTTGGAAGGGCTTTATAGTCCAGTAGCCTAGGGAAGCCAACGAGAAGACACCAATGTGGCTCCCTTTTGCAAAAAAAATAATAATAAAATGCGGAATACCGTCCAAGGGTACCCATACACCTAAAGATTTTAACAGTGTGTGATTGTTAACAATAAGGGTAACACTATTTTTAACATGTGAAAATAAAATTCATATAGCTATAAAGGATAAATTTTAGAAATCGAATTCAATACTTGGCTAAAACCTCATTGTGTAGAACCATTTGCAAACTATCGGCCCTTTCCGCAAGTATTCGTCGTATTTTTTGTTAAGGAAGCTGGGAAACTTTCATTCGGAATACTTCAGCAGCTATTAACTTAAACTTAAATGCCGTCTCTCTCCAACTCTGGATAATACCCAAAAGTCAATGCGTCAGTTACAAGAGATCGCAAGAAGTTATAGTTTGGCTTACCTCCCCTCACATGCCATCGTGTGATGATAACGTTGCTTTTAATATACTCAGACAGACAGATGAATGAGAATGAAACTTTAATCATCCAGAAGCTTGAGATCATTGTCGACCTGAACCAAAGTTGTGTCACGAACCCTAGATAACGATTTCGGATTGTTAACGGAATTTATAACATTTGAACTATATGTACCGTAAAAAATCTATAAATTGGGACACCTTAAATAATAACCACAACTGTCCTAAAATAGAACAGTTTGGTTAGACAATGCAGTTTTATATCTATAAAATGCAGATGAAGTGGGAAAATGCTGCGTTACATGTACTTTATGTTTTTATGCACCTTTAATAAAGCTTAATGTTTGCATCTCTGAATGAAAACGATGTGAATAAAAACGATGTATAGTACGATGTGATCGTATCATACGTACCATATGTTATAAGACATATTCTTCAAACACATTAGAACACAACAATAAAGCAAAGTCAGGGAAGGGAACGGCGTAGCACGTTTTTGAGTTCATTCAGCCTCATATTTTAAGTCGATACTTGTATTGTTGACAACATGTGGGCAGCGATATACATGTAGAACGTAGCATGGCGTCTTATGAATACACTTGTAAAATTTCGGTTTGGGAGTAGAGGGTGAACTTATGTTCATCACTTATGCATTAAAATTATTGCGATGGATGCTCGCACTGTATTTTGTGCTTCACTTTCAGAATTGAAAAAGTAAAGTATTGGTAATTTTGCATTTGTTTTAATACATTTGTTTACTGTGAGTCATATGTCGATATAAATATATTTACAGTTTGTACACAAGAAAGTTTTATGGCTCCCACCATAGTGCCCGTGAATGTTAGTCCTACATCGGAGGTTTTAGTCAAAGTTTTACGAATTGCTTATCCTTCCCTGGCTTCAAGAATCGAGTTACAAGTCGATAAAACTGCTGCAGTGGAGGTTTTGTATTCTGATGATACTACTGGCAAAAAGGTACTTTTCAATTTCTTCAAGCCTGATTTTATTTTAGGTTTCTATTATGGTAGATAAAATCCACACAGTCTTTAAATGTATATCATAATCTTACCACAGTAAACATACATTACTGGATAAAGCACAATACCGGTAGAGAAAACTTAAAATAACAGGCGTCAGGTTCAAAGGTACCATTAGGCATTTTCTCCCTTTCTCTCTTGGAGATGGCTCGATATAGACTGAAATACAGTCTCAAAGAGCCGTTAAACCCAAACCAAACAACCAGATTAGGCATGTACGACCAGGAGAAACTAAGATCAGCCTGCGAATCTGCGCTCTCTCATCAGTCTTATATTTTCCGCTTACCTGAGTCTTTAGGCCTATAGCAGAACTTATAGTATTGGCAGCTCCGTCGTCCGCCAGTCCGTCGTCTGTCGACCGTGTACATTTTCAAACATCTTCTTTCCAAAATGCAGGCCAATCTGAAACTACTATGCCGATTGAGGCCATATTTCATATGGAACTTCAAAGGGTCAGGGGAACGAAAGGTTGTTCAGATGGTCTTGGTCACATGACCAAGATGGCCGTCATGCCCATATGTGGTAAAAACCCATAAAAAATTTCTTTTCTCGAACCAAAGGCTCAATGATCTTGTGGCTTAGTCTGTATAACTGGAAACCCGGCCCATCATAGTTTGTACAAATGATGACCCTGTATTGACCTTGACTTAACTTATGGCAAAGTCAACTTCTGTATCTTACGCTTTTATATGGCAAAATGATTAAACAGTGGATTTCTCAGAAACTCTTAAGGTCTAAGGTATAATATTTGGTAAATTTGATAAATTAAATAAGCAGATGAAGACACTGTGTTGTTAAAGGTCAATTTCATTCTATGACCTGTGTTCAAGATCATTGAGATTCTGTCACCAATCAACATTTTCAAACCTATTCTCACGTAAAGCCTCTGTGCTGATTGAAGTCATGTTTCATATGAAGTTTCACTGGGTCAATGGACCAAAGGTTTTTTCAGATGGTCTTTTTCACATGACCAAGATGCCTGCCATGCCCGTATAGGGAAAAACATTTTAAAAATCTTCTTCTCCAGAACGAAAAGGCAAGTGACCGTGAAACGTTATGTGTAGTATTTACATGATGACCCTGCGTTGACCTTGACCTAGTTTATGGTAATGTTAGCTCTGGAATGTTATGCTATTATATTGGAAAAAGCTTAAACAGTAGATTTCTCAGAAACTATTTAAGTCTAAGATATGATAGTTGGTTTAGTATATGTAAAGTGAGCAGATGAAGACATTATGTTGCCGAAGGTCAAGGTATTCCTTTGAACTTTGTTCAAGATCGATGAGATTCTGTCGCCTGTCAAAATTTTTAAATATCTTGTTCTCTGAAGCCACTTGGCCGATAGAAGCCATATTTCTTATGGAGCCTCCCTTGGTCAGAGGAGACAAAAGTTTGTTCAGATTACCTTGAACCAAAGACCAAGATGGTGGTCATGTCCATATATGGAAAGAATCCTTTAAAAATATTCTCGTGAAATATAAGGTCAGTGGATTTCATGGAAACTTTTTAAGCCTACTGTAAAATATGGTAAACTAAATGAAGACATAAGGGCAGCAAAGTCATGTCATCCTGTGAACTTTACTCACGGTCATTGAGATTTTAAAATTAAAATATGCACTCCTCTAAAACCACGTGTTTAAAAATTGTATCAGATGAAGGAAACAACAAATTGTGAATCTAGTATGGTCTCAGGTGAGCTACAAGTCTATTTCTCCTCTGGTTTATTCAAGTGCCTGTGTCATCAAGGGAAGCAAACAAGAAGTCACAAAAGTTGTTCCTCTTTGTAGAAATTGCGAAAAAATTAATGACGTGTAACAATTACACCTCGACACTAAGGCGAAAAAATAAATAATCAGAAAAATTCCGGTCATAGATGTACTTGTATCAGTGCATCCTGCTACGGCATAATTACGAGTGTAAATCCGAGCAGTTGCCTAATATTCAGAGCTCTAGATAAGAGGGAGTATTTGATGATAATCAAGGATAATTTTACTTATTTTTCGTCGAAACCATATGTTGTGACCCCTCATTGAGACGGTTCAGATGAGGGGTCACAACGTATGTTTTTATGCAGAATAACAAAAGTTATCCCTAATTATCATCAAATACTCCCTCTTATCTAGAGCTCTGAATATCCTCGAGCTACTCGAAGATATGTGTGTTTACATACCTTCGAGTAACCGAAGGATACCTGGTTTTGTTCGAGTTTACCCAAATAATTATGCCAAACGTGCCCAATGTTTATGGCACAGCTCAATTATCGCAGAAGCGTGCTTCTAAATCTACTCGATGATAACAGAAAAAAAATTACATTGATTTTAAAGGCATTTGGTTCTGGTATTGAACACTGTTTATTTTACAGGTTCCGAATGCATCTGGTTCTGTTGTGGCTATGTTAAGTCCTTCTGATACGGTCAGTGAGATTGCCCTTTTACTCGAACCAGCCATATTGGGTGAAGCCCCAGTGTTGGTTAGCACAAGAATTTTTGATGATGGCAATAACGACACCAGTGGCATTGCTGAAGTTTCCAGTGAAGGTGCTTTTGTTCCACAATCAAATCAGGATTATACCATAGATGTTAGACCTCCGGGAAAAACGTTTAATACTATAAAGATTGAAACACAGAACGTTGAAAAAATTGAAAGTAAACTTCAACCAAAGGTACCGTTGTTTTCTTTTAATCTTGAGTGTTCTATTGTTGCAAAAGTACTTAAGCCATTACAATATCATAACACGGGTTCTGTGCGTTATGACCTATGTCCATGAAAGTTCCGCAGCATAAACATCACATTTCAGCAAATCAGAACTTAAATGCAATTAGGTTATTAATGGCAGAGAACAAATAATTACCAGTCTATATTTTGCTGTTGTATATTCTCCATTATTAACATGAGGAGCCCCGTTAGCTCAGTGAATTAAGTGCTGTCCTGCTCATCTAGCGGTCCTTTGTTCGGATCCGGCCCAAGGCAGAATCGTTTTAACGTACACGGGGTTCCATTGCACACAGCTTTTCGTTATCTCCCTCCCGTTGTTCTGATATAAAATTTATCGCCTGACTACAATGTGCCCCTACTCCCCCATACACACACACGCCACACACACACACTTGACATTTAGTCAGGGATGACTTCCAGATAATCTAGATGTCTTCCTCTTACAGATGTTCAAAATACTAAATATTAATAAGCACTAAAACTTCATCTATGATCTACGTGTTGCTGGTCTACTGTGATTTAATTTGTTATATTACATTTATTTTCAGATTAGAACCACAAATGGAAATATGCACCTAATAAAATATGAGTCTCAAGAATCAATCGACACTCTTAGATTTATTGCGAAAAATCCAAATACACATATGTTTATAAAGAATTTAGTACCCATTAGTACACCTGAATCACTGGTGCTTGTAATGAACTCGCCAAGTGATTTTGAAATCTCTTCCGCCGATGATCCGGTTGAAGTAGCAGATAATGTTATAGACGTGACGTTGGTAGGGATGGCTGACATGGTAGATACGTTGGGAAGTGTAACGATGAGAACAGTTGGTGCTGAAAGAGTTACAATCAGCGGAGTGCCATCTGGAAGGAAAATAGCGGTAAATTGTAGCACTGTATATAACAAACTGCACACTTGCACATGCGATGATCAGATACCAACACCAGCATGCATTTTATATCCCCGTCATGGGATGTGTCGTATGTCGTTGCGTCCGTCCGTCCATCCATCTATTTGTCTTTCCGTCCGTTATTATTTCTGTTCTGTTCGCTCTATATCTTCTTGAAAGCTTGGACCAAATCTTTGTCTAATAAAGATTATGCAGAGCTTATGTTTTAAGTGTTCGACAACGGTCAGTTAAATTGAAAGAGTGTTGTTAATTGTATCGGGTTTAAAGGCTTTTTGAGACAATATCTCAGTCTTTATCGAGCTTTCTCCAAAAAGTAAGAGGAAGCAGGAAACGCTAGGATATGCTAGGCTAGAGAGAAAAAATTCAACAAGCCCAGCCCACATCAACTGCAAGCACAGTAGACCCTTGGCCAACTATTATCCAAATTACATGAAGAGGGACGCCCAAGAGCTGAAAGTCACCCTGCACCATCGCCATCACACTAAGAGGTCGGAGCTTTAAAGGAAATATTTCATGCCGCTCCATTTCTCTGAAACCGTTTAAAATTACTTTTTAACAGTTTGTGCAATAATGTACAATATGAAGAGAAAATGAACCATTACCCAACATTCAGCTTTCACGTAATTATGCCCGTTTGTATTGTTCGTGAAGTAATTTGATATTAGCTTCGTGTCCGCTCAGTATTTTAAAACGTTTAAGATATTTTCATGTAAGTTTTGTACAAATACAAAACATTGTCCGACAGTATGGATAGAAAAAGAATCTTATGTCTTCTTTCAATTTTGATGGAATTTTGCCTCTTTTTAATTTTCGTGTAGTAATTTTGTATCAGCTTCGTGTTTGCTCCGTATCTTTTAACGCGGTTAAGATCGCTTCATGAAAATTTGCACAAGTGTATAACATTATCAGACAATTTGCTGAGAAAGAGTCAAACCCCTGCTTTCAGTTTTGACGGAATGGTGCTCGATTGTATATTTCTAAAGGTGATTTTATGTCGACTCCATTACTTAATTTCTATATAAGATTTTGATATGAAGCTTTGTACAAATAAACTTCAACAGCAGGACATATTATATTGTACATAGTATATTTTACCATTGTCCGACAAATGTCAAGGTGACACTTAATGGTCAAACTTCTAAAGGATATATGTTAAGTCTTCTCCATAACTTTAATCAGTTCAAAATTTCTTCATGAATTTATGTACAAGTATAAAGTGCCATCAGGCGGTATGCAGAGTAAATGGACCAGTTACCTTCTTCTGATTATAATAGAATTCTGCCTGTTTTGATATTTTTTATACTGATTTTGTCTCTGCCTCCTACCTTTAAAACTGTTAGGACTCTGCTTTGAAACTTTGTATAAACACAAGAAACTCTCAAACACTATGCAGAGACTGTACTTGCAGTTTTGACAGTATTATGACATTTTGTATGACTTTTTGATGATTTCATATCTGCCTAGCTACTGAAGAACAGGCAACCACAAAGTCGGGAAGTTATTCCTCTTTTGGTTAAATGGCGGAAAACATGGTGTACTTGTAAACCTTAAATGTTCAGTTCACGTATTGCGTTCCTGCCTAAATTACAGCTGCATTATGAAGATAATTGAGCCGCGACGCGACAAAACAAACAATGCGGTTGTGCGCCCAGCGCAGACTCAGATCAGCCTGGGCATCCGCCCAGTCTGATCAGAGTCTTCGCTATCCGCATGGATGTAGTTTAGGCCCTAAGCTACCCTTTGAGCACTTAACGAAGAGTCTGATCAAATTTGGCGGATGCCCAGGCTGATCTGAGTCTGCCCTGGGCGCACAACCACATTGTTGGTTTTGTCGCGTCGCGGCTCAATTTGCAAATACCATCGATCTTAGAGCAATTTCACAGTTATGTTATCTGAACACAAGTTGAAATCATATGTGCTGCTTGTAATACGCCTATTTGGAAAACGGGACGTATTGTTGGTTATGGCACTGTCGTGGGTCTGTCAATTAATTTGTCCATCTGTGACCCTGCTTGTTTCCGGATAAGTCCTCATACAGTTTGATGGCATGACTAAAATTGTAACTAGTTTACATCATTTGGAGGTTTTCGGTCCAATAATTTTAGCAGAGTGACTTAATCTTAAAACTTAATCGTATTTTTTCACGTAAATGGAGTAATGCATAACATTTCTGGGTAACGCTCGCGTTTTAGCACAGTAACGGTCCGTTAATACTGAATTTGAAACTTTCAAGCTATTTCACCGCTTCACATGGGAAGCTGATTTTTGTACAATAATAATATTGTTTCGGTTAAGTATTTTGAAAGAATCAGAAAATCATGAGTCCAGTTGTGTGTTATTGCTAAACGGACTGAAGGCAGTTCTGTTCGACCTGTTTTGGGCATTTGTGAAGGTGGCTGTCATGCCCGTACATTCTGAAATTATTTTAAGCTGTTCCTTTCCATAGCTTATGTCAATTGAAAATCGGTATACACGATCTCGGACTCATACTATGAAGTTTGTTCACGGTATGACCTAATTTGACATTTGATACTTTTACAGGGACGTAAAAATTCTCTTGTGTTTTTGAATGGAAAATGCTGAAGAATGTTCTTTTTTACCCAAATGAAGCCAATGGTGTACAAAGATGGTATATGTAATCGTCAAGTAAAATAAGTACAGAACACTTTTGAGAACCTGAAGTTTGACCTCTGTATAACGCCACTCATTTTTCAGTAATTTAAACGACCACTGAACCAGTGGAAGCCTAATATCATATGACGGCTCAGTGGACAGGGGATCAAACGTCAGCCACATTCCATAATAACAACAGTCTTCATTTTATACCACATATACATGTATCTAAATATCCATCTGGTCCATACATGATGAGTGCGAATGCAAAGGCTTTGATAAGACTGCACGGAAACGTTATGCCCCCCCCCTCCTCCCCCCCTCCCCTCCCCCCCCCCCCCCCCCCACACACACACACACGTGTCGCTTGTCGCAGCTCAAATGGCTTTGATATACTCTTACCAGGAGAGAAAGACAGAAAGAATAGATGTTAATATGTAAATAGTTAATTGTCTTTAGTTTGGACAGAACAGAATTCAAGCTTAAGTTTTCTACATATTTATTTCTACGTTAATGCACTATGATTATTATTCAGCGTCTGAGTTATTCGCTGATAAAATCCACACACTCTAAAATATATTTTTATTAACTGATATTCGTGTTTTACATAAAACTAATTCACTATTGTATGTACCTTTTGTGATCCGAAGTGCCTGATATGCATAATTTGTACTGTCCAGGCTTTAGATCTTAAATTTACCTATACTACGAAAATAATACTTTTATGCAAATATCTTGACAACATCGCAGTCAGAGTGTTTCAAACCTGAACAAAGTCAGACTTTTTATATATTTAGTCTTAATTGATGATTTGTATTATGTTACATAGATGGTATAATAGATAGCATTGTGTAAACAATGGCACATATTTTAATGTGAATGGGTATTTTCCATATTGTTTTTTGCTAGCATTTGAAAGAGGCCATGGGGGACAATTTTTGTTACTTCCTGTTTCCTATCTAGGCCGACGATCCCCTCCATCGCCCCTTCTGATAGAGGGTTTTCTTTGAAAGGAAAGAATTTGCTTCTAGTTAGATCTTATGGAGCAGGGAAGCAAAAATAGCAATGAGAGTTGTTTCCCTGAAAATGTGTCTATTCACATTAAACGATAAAAATTCACATAAATATTCTGTTTGGGGCGTCATTGCAGGAACAGGAAATCGTTGTTGATAATACACAATTCACCATGCCATTAAGCGGAAGCGAAGCCTCATTCAGAACAGAATTCACTCCTAGAGTAAATGAGTTTGTGAAAGTTTCGAACTTCAGGGCTACTGCCTGTCTTAAGCCAAAAGGTATGTTAACTATCAGGGTTTTTGTACAAATTTTGTGTAAAGTTTGACAATGATTTACATCATATAGATAATAGTAAATTCTAAATCGTGATATTTTTGGCTCATAGATGGTGTCGCTTGTAAAGGGACATTAAGCAATGTGTGCACGATACAAACTCAAATGAGCCGCGACACGAGAAAAACAACAAAGTGGTTGTATGCCCAGCACTGACTCGTATTGCAAACATCGCCTAACAGTTGTTTTGCCAAATTTGCTTATCCCTTGTATTGCCAACTTCGCCTTAACGCAGTATTGTCATCTTCGCCTTACCCTTCTATTTCTTACTTCGCCTAACGCCTGCAAGTTTGTATTTACGAAGTTGACAACGACACACTACACAGTACGTCGGTCTATTGCGGTTTTAACCGATTTTATCTGTAGTTGTCATCACGGGTATAAAACCTGAAACTGAACTGCTAAAAGTTCGTTATATACGAAAATTTGATTTTTCATTTACCAATTTAGAAAGATGTGAAGAAATCATGGACGCAGACAGCAATATAGAAATCTACGTTGATGATGTCAGTCCAAACCCGTTTGGTGCATTTTACAACTCTTACAGCGTTTATGAGTCCTTACCCGATGTGCTGATGACAACGCTTAATATTAACTTTGCTGCTGTTGATGCTGTGTCCGAAGTGTCTTTTAAGTCAGCAAATATTGCCACAGCCACAGTGACAGCCTTCCTTGACGACGAAGCAGTTGAAAAATTGGTAAGATCACTTGCAAAATGCAAAATGTTGCAAAATAGAGGTGGAAGGAGGGGCGTGAGGAGAGAGATAGTTTAACTTATAGTAAAAGAACATACACAAATGGCAGTTACGTGCTGAAAATATCACATTTTATGGCATGCTCTTATGGATGAGCATAGACGGTTGTTGCAGTAGCCGTATATGATTGTATGGTTGGTTGTTTTGGGTTAAATTGCATTTTGAGTCAGTATTTCAGTCTATATCGACCCGCCTCCCAGAGGGAAAAGAAAAGTAATAGACAGGATAGATGAGACCAAAAATATCCAAACAATCCCCATCCCGCATGTGTTGCAAGCACAGCGGGCCCTTGCCCTTCTATTATCCAAATTAATGGGAGGCCAGGGACCTGACAGTTTCTCAGCACCATATCCGTAACCGTATATGACATCATAGTAATGAAGTAAATGATATCAGGGTCAGTTTAGCAAAGAACAGATTTTGCAGATGTCGGTTTTATCTTACTTTTTAAAGAAAAATATGATAAGATTATATTCTTTATAAACACGAACAAAGACAGCCAGATAACATGTAAATTTACATTTACAACTGAGATCGAATAGTCTGTAATTTTTTCAGTGAATGGATATAATTTCAGAAGCAACTCTCCAATTTTCTATATAGCGTATTTTGGAGAGCAATATAGTCTTCAAAGTTACACCACAGATACATCTGGGAAAAATCTTTCAAAGCAGCGAATGCATATCGAACAATGACCTATATTTTACGGATCATTGAAAATAGGAAAAATATTCACTTGATGCGTTTCACACAGTTTATAACGCACCAAAAAATGATGTAGTCTTTAAGCTTGCTCCACAGATACATCTATGAAAGATCTACTGAAAGCAGCGATTCATACTAGGTCATGACCTATATTTTACGGATCATTGAGGATAGAAAAAGTCACCTGTTGCATTCAGCTTAGTTTCTAAGTCTCCAAAAGGGATAGAGTCTAAAAAAAATTGCTCCGTAGATGCATCTGGGAAAGATCTTTTGAAGGCAGAGAATGCATATTGGACAATTCATCTGTTGCGTTTGGCTCAGTTTTAAGTAGCCCAAAGGGATAACGTCTTCAAACTTACGCCATAAATACATCCGGGAAAGATCTTTTGACAGCAGCGAATGCATTTCGGACAATGACCCATATTTTACGGATCATTGAAAATAGGAAAATATTTACCTTTTGCGTTTAACTCAGTTTCTAAGTAGCCAAAATGGATATAGTCTATAAAATTGCGCTATAGGTACATCCGGCAAAGATCTACTGAATGCAATGATAAAAATCGTGTCTTGACCTATATTTCACGGATCGATGAACATAGAAAATAATATTCACTTATTGCATTGAGCTCAGTTTCTAAGTTATCAAAAAAGATATTCTTCAAACTTGCAGCACAGGAATATCTTGGAAGGATCTACTGAAGTGTTGTATATCGGCCCATGAGCTCTATTTCATGGTCCAGTGATTTTGACTTATATATTGAAGACTATTTGATGTACAAACAAAATTTCTTTGTGTAATGACTCACTGTGCCTCGATATTTGACTTCAGAATACAAGTAAGTCACGGTGGCTTATATTTATGGTCAAGTGATTTTCGCCTCATATTTTTACACTGTTTCATGATTAACCTTATACTTGGGTTACTGGTTAAGGCATACAATCTGAGTGACCTCCTACTACTTGTTGGTGTGACCTTTAATTCATGGTCCAGAGATTTTCCTAATATTTCTTATTTTATTATATGGATTTTCATTATACTTGGGTAAATGGTTTTGACCGACACTGTCATGACATCAAACGAATTACAGGTAAGCGTGATGTTTTTTTCTGGTCCAGTAATTTTGCGTCACATGTTAACATGGATTTGCATTATACTTGGGTTAATGATTTGAGCTGATTTTGTGAGTAGCCTCATACTTATTAAAGGTCAGTGTGACCTATATATCATGGTTGGTCCAGTGATTTAAGCCCATTTATCTTACATTATTTTATTTATTCGACGTATTATACTTGGTGTTATGATAAGTTCAGATTCAGTGATGGACCTCGTATCACTTATAGGTTATTGCGACCTATATTTCACAGTTAAATGGTAGTGTCGTACATCTGGCAATATGTAAGAGGTTTGAATAATTCTTAGGATAACTGTTTTATTCTGACGCGGAAGCTGGTATCATTTCACTTAGCAGGTTTTGTTCATATTCAATTCGCGCTTGTTACGTTCAAGCTCCCATAACTGGTGCTTTATTGTCTTCTGACAGTTCTTGTTATCTTTTTTGCAGTGTAATTCATTTTCAAAGATTGATTGATTGATTGATTGTTTTGATTTTAACGGCCCTTTGAGACAGTATTTCAGTCTATATCGGGCCGTCTCCCAGAGAGAGGGAGAAAGAAGAGAGAAATGATAGACGAGAGAAAAAATGTCCAAACAACCCCCACCCGCACCCACAGCAGGCCCTTGTCCTACTTTTATCGAAATTAGTAGGACGCCCCGGCACTGGAAGTTACACGCAGCACCATCGCACCACTAAACCGCCCCCAATTTTCAAAGAAAAATAATGCTTCCATTGGAGCAAATACTTACCTTTAAGAGTGTGCACTGTCTGGAAGGTCTTGAGTAAAATGACGGAAAATTATGAACGTGTGCTTATACAGATTAAATCGAGAGAATTCTCGCAAACATACTGCACACAATCTAGTTGGTCCGAAGGAAAATATAAGCTCTTCTTGCAACAAATTATGACCGGCTCCGGCCATTTTTTCTTTCTTTGATTACTGGTATTTTTGTCTGAAGGTTTTTATATGACTCATACAAAACGTATCTATTCGGCTTTAAAATTGATTTTTAGCTCTCGGTGAAGTAATCCAAATATATAAATCAGTCGTGTGCAATACGGCTGTAAGATAGGGTTTTCTCTTCCAAAACAAATCCTGAAATTCGAGAGCTGTACTGTAAGAAGGATCTAGATTTTTAGCTCACCTGAGCCAGAGGCTCCGGGGAGCTGATAGTAAAGGCAGTCTCCGTCATCCGTCGACGTCATCGTCCGTTCTATCTCCATAACAGGCTTACAAGTAGTCCTACTTTTTCCTACTTTTCCTACTGTTTTTGCCCTGTTCCTACTTTTTTTCCTATTTTTTTCAAATATATTTCTACTATTCCTACCTTTTGAATGAAAATGAAAATAAAAAAAATTATATTTCAAAATATTTTAGTCTGTTGCAGAATGAAACATGCTACATGATATAAGGACTGATGGCATATACTACTGATGAGGTTCTTACAGAGTCTTTGAACATGCTACCGTTCACCTCTTATGCAAGCTGCATGGTGCCTTTCTGGGAAATGTGTTGAACCTTTTGAACATGCATGTTGCTTAATATGACGGATGAGGCCCTCCCAGGGGTTTTCGGTAGCTGGGGAGAATGGTCATTTATTTTCAGTGAGCTGGGGAGCACTAGCAATTATTTTCAGGGAGCTATGGAGCAAGTTCTTAATTTTGAGGAGCTGGGGAGCACTGTCAGAATGTGATTTTCTAAATTGTTTTTGGCTTATGGGGGGCTGTGCCCCCCAGACCCCCCATTTATACATAAATGATATCATTTTAGTCAATCTTTTTAAGCAAAAATGACTTCTGGTGGGCATTCAGACTTGCAAATGCTAGCATTTTGGGGTCTGACTAGAGGTGGAAATGACTGCTTTTACTCATCTTGCAGTAGTTGTCCTTGTTAATCAAAGTAAGCTGTTTTTAATCATATACTCATTCTAACGCATGTTCCAGAGAAAGGCATTGGGACACTGTCCATTCAACTCTGAAATTGAATTTCTGACTGCTCTCATTCCCTGTTCCCTGACAGATCACACTCAGGTCCTCCAATTTCATATAAACTACCATTATATCTTGTTCAAAGCAACAATTTCATACAAGCATCTTACCACCTGGTTCTCTTTCTCCCTCTCTGGAACAACATTGAACAGTTCTTTCACTATGTTTTATGGTTTGTTTAAATGTTCAATTTGATAAATAAATAAAAAACATTCAGGTTGACAGTGGCATGTAAAGTAAGATTTCAGAGCCTCCTGAAGTTAAACAGCCCTTATATCTTGTGACTGGAGTTTTTCTGAACTGTTAGGCAGCATTAAAGTGAGTTAGTGTATTCGAGATTTATTGGTAAGTCGGTATAAATAATTCCTACTTTTTATCATAAGATTCCTACTTTTTCCTACTTTTTTCTTTAAATGATTCCTACTTTTTCATGAAAAGTCACTTGTAAGCCTGCCATAATTTCGAACGACTGCTCCTCTGAAGCCACTGGACAGATTTAATCAAATTTCATGTATAGCCTCCAGGTCTTGTGGGAATAAAATATTGTTTCAAATTGTTTGGGTCACGTGACCAACATGGCCGCCACACATATACATGTATATGGGTACAAGATAAATGTCCTGGGTTCGACACCTGGTCCGGCCACTTACTTTCATTCCTCCTTCCGCTGATTCAAGAAGGGCAGTTGTCAGCTACTGGTGAAAGTAAGTGCACTTAGTACTGGTTAACCGCGTAGGAGAATAGTGGTGGTTTGGTTAACTGACCGTCCCATAGCTGTTTACCGTGGACGTTTAACAATAACGCAACAACAACAACAACACCAACAACAATTCAAACATCTTCTAAAAAGCTACCAGCCAATTTCAACCAAATTTCTTAAGGAGCCTCTAGACGCTGAGGGAATGCAAATTAGTTCAAACGGTTTCGGTTACATTTTCAAAGTAGCTGGCATTCCCATATATGGTAAAAACATTTAAAAATCCTCTTCTCCAGAACCAATTGGCAAACAGCCTTGAAACTTGGTGTGTAGCATTAAGTTCTCAAATACTACCAAGTTTGTTCAAATGTTGACCTTGCGATGGCCTTGACCTTTTTTACGGCAAGGTCAAATATGGCAAAATGCTAGAACATAAGTTTTGAAATGATATCCATTGGCTGACCTTGATCTGCTTTTACGGTAAGGTCAGATATGGGAAAAAATTAAACAAAAGATCTCATGGAAAGTTTTGAAGTTTTTGCCCTTAAAAGTAGGGTTACACAGTCGCTTTAACAAATACAGTACAAGAGGTCAAAGTCATTTGTTGACCTTTGACCCAGGACTCTCATATTTTGACACTTTCAAACATCGCCTCAAAAGCTAGTAGCTAGTTTTAACCAAATTCCATATGGAGCCGCCAGGGGCTGAGGGAATGAAAATCTGTTCAAACGGTTCAGGTCACATGACAAACATACCTGCCATTTCCATATATGGTAAAAACTGTTAAAAATTCTCTTCTCTAGAACCAATTTTACCATTGTCTCTCATATTTTGACAGTTTCAAACTATCAGGTTTGTCCAAATAATGACCCTAGTTTGACGTTTGACCTTTTTACTTAAGTGAACGATTTAGGAACTCATGGATTGTTTTGGAAAGGAGGACCGTCATCTTGTTACCGAAGAAAGATATATCAACTTTTTATCCCCCGACCGAAAGGTTCGGGGGATATAGTGATGAGCCTGGCGTCCGTCCGTCCGTAAACATTTTCTTGTCCCTTCTATATCTTGAATAGCCTTTGGAATATTTTCATGATACTTCACAGTTATGTAGAACAGGTCATGACGATGTGTCGCGTACAAGAACGGTAACTCTTGCAATTGTAGTTTTTGAGTTATCTCCCCTTAGGTGATTTTTGGCAGATTCGTGTTCGCTCTGTAACTTGAATACCCTTTGGAATATTTTCATGATACTTGACAGAAATGTAGAACAGGTCATGACGATGTGTCACGAACAAGAATGACAACTCTTGCTTTCTTACTTTTTGAGTTATTTCCCCTTGATAGTTATAGGTGTGATTTTTTGGCAGATTCGTGTCCGCTCTATAACTTAAATACCCTTTAGAATATTCTCATGATACTTCAAAGATATGTAGAACAGGTCATGACGGTGGGTCGCGAACAAGAATGACAACTCTTGCTTTCTTACTTTTTTAGTTATTTCCCCTTGATCATTTTAGGTGTGATTTCTTATCCGCTCTATAACTTGAATACCTTTGGGAATATTTTCATGATACTTCACAGATATGTAGAACAGATCATGATAATGTGTCGCGAACAAGAATGACAACTCCTGCTTTCTTACTTTTTTAGTTATTCCCCCTTGATGGTTTTGGTGTGATTTCGTGTCCGCTCTATAGCTTGAATACCTTTTGGAATATTTTCATGATACTTCACAGATATGTAGAACAGGTCATGATGATGTGTCGCGAACAAGAATGACAACTCTTGCTGTATTATTTTTGGAGTTATTACCCTTTGATAGTTTTAGGTGTCTGCCCAATAGCTTGAATACCTTTTGGAATATTTTCATGATACTTCACAGATTAACAGAACAGGTCATGACAATTTGTCTCATATATGAATGATAACTCTTGCTTTCATACTTCGGGAGTTATTTCCCTTTGGTAGTTTTAGCTGCTGTTTGAGTCTTTGTTCCATATCTGTATAACCCTGGCCTGCTCCAGAATTTGAATAACCTTGTACCTTTTAGAATATCGATGATCATGCTGTGATATCTTATCAGTGTTCCCAACTCTCTCTGACCCCTCCACATTCCAGCCCCCCCCCCCCCCCCCCAAAAAAAAAAAAAAGAGAAATCCAGATTTGGATTCTTAGTCCAAATTCACTTACTAGAGAGCTCAAAATTAGGTTTGTAGGGCTTGTACTTTACAAGTTATTCACACATTTTCAACGTTGAATGTATCGTATACTATACATTTGTGTATATGGTGGCTGTTTGAGATATTACCTCTTTTTAGCACTCAAGCATACTGTTTTAGTCTGAGTGTTAGATAATCATGCATCTGTTAACAGATAATGTCAATCAGAAGCATAAAAGAATGACAAAAATATTACTTATATGTGTTTTGAGGTGCACCCTTTTTACATAGGCACATGGAGGTTTTCGGTCGGGGGATTTGCCATCTCCTCTGATGGCTATTTTTGTGTTTTAGAAATTACCTATAAACGCCGACGATGAACTGATAGCCTTCGAGATGATACATTCGACGCCAGTCAATCGGCTACAATTGGAAATAACAAAGCGGGATGGTGTTTCAGAGCCAATGACACTCAAAGACATGAGTGTGAAAGTATGCTGGGAACCATACGGTAGGAAAATTTACGTTTTTAGGAAGGCAAAAATCAGGACTGACTGGTAGTGGGGAGCATTATCTGCAGTTAAATGAGTGTGAGATGTAGATAGAAAAGTCCGTTACAATGGTAACTGCTCGGCATTACCAGGCTAATTTATTGGTGCCGAACAGTGATTTCGAGGGACGCATTATTCTAGCTGCACTTCACATCAGTGATCGATGCTTTCTTTTGTATACCTTAGTATAGAACATTTGATTTTAAATATCTAACTTGAAAATGCATAATCACTCGTTTGAGAGGTTATAACTTAATTTTGATAAGGCCAACGCTTCATTGACTGACGACCGATTGTTAATTTTAACGTCCGTCATGACAAAGATTTAAGTGCAAGGTAATCAAATGAAATTTAGAATATTGAGATGGCAATGACAGATAACGCAGTGCTCAAGAACATTACCATGTCACAAGAAGTTTTGGTGTTCATTATGATCAGCCTTTATGCAATGGTATGTCCGAATTTACCCGCATGTCCGAAGTTACCCGACTCTCCCCTACATTTCAAAAACATTTTGATGGTTTACCATTGTTCTCAATGATATCTTCACATAATTTGCCAAAGATGAAAAAGCTGTTTTAGTGATTAAAGTTGCATCTTTTTAGTTGCATTAAGTTTACACTGGAAGTCACTCCTTCACCAGGATATCCATTTCACTATCGCACACCTTCGGGGAGCATCCTTTGGGCCACAGACTCTCTTGTTTATTATTTGTTTAGAAAGTTAAACCGATTCAAATTACTTGGCTGAACGATGAAACACATGTAACGCCTGTTTTTGCCAATGCCGTATTCATAGGAACGAGTCATAGGAACGCGTGGGAGTGTTTTTAGGTATATTTTTTTGTACATGTGGGCATCTTTTTGGTTTATCAGCTCATTTGATGCCCCTTCTCCATTTGTTTTTTTTAAGTGTTAAATCACCATTTAGACTTTCTGTGTAACTGGGATCTGTTTTAGAATTCTTGATCCTGTAATAATCGGACAACACTTTGAATTACAGACGTTTGTGAGGAGCCCATGGACGACAGTGATTACATATTGGTCTCTCCACAAAAAAGCGAGGCCGAGCAACTAACTGGCCCTCTTGAAGTAAATCTAGACTTTCTAAACATATCGATCGACCCATGGAGCCCGCTGCTGAAAATGTACCCAGTGAAAGAAAAAGGAGAAACAGGCACAGCAGAAATATATAGAGTGGAACTGGGCTTTGAGAGTCCTAACAGTGTTCAAGCTGTTAATTTCGAAGTGGTAGACTACGGAAAGGTTATATCAGAAAGAGTAAGTTGCACAGTTAGGTTTTTATGTACTCACTGGGAAGTAATCATTGGGTTTAGCCCCCAAGATATTTCATATTTTCACATCAGTTAGCAGTTCAGTTTGAAGTCTTGCTCATTTTACAAAATTTCAGCATGCAAATACGCCGATGTGTGTTGAATTTTTTTTCAAATTGACATGGTTTTAATACGCAACTGCGTAATTGCGTATAGGCAGCTGCGTCCTTGTCCTAATACAGTTACGAATTAATTCGACTGTAGGATGGAGCTTTCTGCAAAGGTAACCCAAATTGAGCCGCGACACGAGAAAACCTATGAAGTGGTTGTGCGCCAAGCGCGGACTCAGATCAGCCTTGGCCTCCGCCCAGTCCGATCAGACTCTTCGCTAAGCGCTTAAGTAGAGTAGCTAAGGATCTGCGGGCAGTGACTTCTCTTATCAAACAGAGCGGATGCCCAGGCTGATCTGAGTCAGCGCTGGGCGCACAACAGTTTTTTTTTGTTTTCTCGTGCCGCGGCTTATCATAAATCATTTTTGTGCTCTTTTGATATAAATATAATCTATCATTGGTCTCCGATGCGGACAGGGAAATCCCAACCCAAGGGCATACGGGGTGTGTCGGAAACGAGGCTTGCCGAGTTTCCGACACACCCCGTATGCCCTCGGGTTGGGATTTCCCTGTCCGCATCGGAGACCAATGATTGATTATTTTTCTTACCTACGATAATATTTACTTTGAATTGAATTGGGAACTAATAGGCCTATTTCATGCGAACGTGTACAAGTGTAAGTAGTACAACCGTGTCACCCTCATGGCTGCTGTAGTGAACAGACAAGTAAAAAATAGGTCCTTGACAAATCCGCATTTTTAGATTTACTAATTGAAATTTATATTAAAGAACAAAATTTGTATTGAGACGACTACAGAAAGCGCGTGTTTGACGTTAATTGTGACGTAACGTCAACGTCATTTCAAACGCCAGTTGGTAACGTCTTCAAAATGGCGGTCTCCTCGACAGTGTTTGTCACGGTGGAACATTGACTATTTTGGCTCTTTTTCCGACTTTAGGACCTTGAAACAGGCTATAATGGGATTATAAAGAATGAATGATCTTTCTTGTGTTGGATTTTATCGATGTGGCAATTTATTCCTATGAAAGAATAATACATAAAGTATGGAAACGCCAAGCCGGGCGCACCGTATTTCAAGGAGCGCGTAGTGGTACACAGAATTCAAGCTCGTGTGAGCTGTCCCAGTCCATGGGCAAGACAGAATTTTCTTGCACACCGGATACAAAATGCCATTCTTTTCACCTGGGATAGAAAATCTTATCTTACCCTGGTGTTCTGACCCAGGACCGAAAAAAAATCACGAGCTGTCAATGCATTGGTTGTATAGGAGCTCACGTACCTGCGTCGTCAAGTGACGTTGGCATTTTAGATGATGACGTCACGAAGACGATAAAGATGACGTCAGTTTATGCACGCCAGTCGTTGACGTAAAGAGCCGAATGGCGGTCGTTGAAAGCGGCGCCTTCTTTCAAATTCAAATTGAAACCTCTCAAGCACTAGAATTACGCATTTTAAGAAGTTCTGAAGTTAAAACAAAACATGGTGTGCAAGAAAAAGTATCTATCATTGGTGTGAGGTGCGGATAGAAAAATCCGTCACTCGGGATCACTGTTCGGCATCACTCGGCAAGCCTCGTGATGCCGAACAGTGACCCTCGTTACAGATTTTTCTATCCGCACCTCACACCCATGACAGATCCTTATATTCTAGCACCGCTAAAAATAGAACAAACTCTGTCTCGTAGGTAAGAAAAGATGGGGTTTTCTGTTTCAAGATAATCCTGAAAGTCTAGATCCGTCTTGTTAATGCGTCTCATAAAACGGATTTTTTTTTAATTTGGAATTAGTCATAGAAATTATAACCGTATTATAACCGAATAAATACGGTAGCATGGAATGGCATGATAAGGTTGTCTCAAAACGTTGTCCAGTTGGTCTGTGGTCCGATTTGTCTGTGGTCCAGTTGGTCCTAAGTTCATTAAGGTAGTCCTTGAAAACCTTATTGAAAACCTATCGGACAGTTCATGAAAAGAAATCAGTCCTGACATTGTTGAATAGGAAACCATTTTTGAGAAGCGCGCCCAGTGGCTCAAACCAGTGTAAGACTGGAGTCTCTGTATAAAGCTAGGTGCATTGGTGTCAACCGGCATTCAGATCCTAGCCATCTAGTGGGTGTTTCTAACCAAGTACTCCAATGTATGGGAACGTATTCGGAGGAACATGAGGAACATAAAAGCTACATTCAAATCAGAAAGAGAAATTCTAATTATCAGTATCATTTACAGCTGTCAGCCAAAGCGAGTGACAGCCCAAGATCCGGGGATGGGCTTTGGGGCTTTAGCCCCATCATCTAGGCCTCTGTGTTATGTAAAATATGTACGCCTCCAGATAATGAGTATCTGATGATAGTCTGAGATAATTTATCCTTGTGGCTAGATTAATATATATGTTGTGACATCTCATTAGCATCGCCGCGGCGATGAGATATCACAACATCTATGTCAAGGCAAATAAGAACATTATTAAAATTTCTCATCAAATTGATCCCTAATCATGTCATATATTTTTAACCTCCTCCCCATCCCCCACATACACATACATCTCGGCACCTCCAAGCCCCACCAGTACGTGGTGGTCTAGCTCCGTGCCTGAGTGATGTAGAGTAAGTTGTGTTTACTGACGTTGAAGCCAAGTCAAGTCATTTACCAGTCAAGGTCTATTTCAACTTCTGTATCGTGAATCTTAATGCGTGTTTATTAAACAATAACACGAAAAAGACGCTCTCCTTATATAAGTTGCACAAAAAGTCTACTAGAACTGCTGTTCGCCTATCTGACGAGGCACAATATGTGTGTTTACTGACCACAACGCGAAATTGATAGTTTCTTAATTTGAGTACCACACAAGGTCTTTGTAGAGTAAATGAATACGTGTTTACTGGCTATAACGCCAAATAAGAGTGTCTAAATTTAAGAGCCTAAGAAGATCTACTATAAATAGTGATGAAGATTCAGTGTGCGTGTACTGACAATGATGCAAACAAGATATTTAAAATTTTACAATAGAGTCATTGAGTGATCTTGACACCATATTGAAAGTTTCTGAATTTACGTTCCACAAGTTCTGTAGAAACTATATATGCAGGCATATCCGTACAAAAATGTCATAAAACATTTAAGTACAGTCAACCCTCTTTACAACGGCATTCATTACAACAGCAAAATTCTTTATAACGTCAATTTGGTTCGCACGGAATCAACTTATTGTTTATAAAGTGTTTATTATGAATCATAGCAGTTGTGTAATACATAGAGGATTTTACACGAGTGGTCATTTCATATGAAATTTATGAAACGAGCTTTCGGCGAGTTTCATAAATTTTGTATGAAATGACCACGAGTGTAAGATTCGGTTTATTATATGACCCTTTAAAACGGGATTTAAACGTCTTCGAACTGAGCATTATTTCAATTAGAAAAGCATTGTTGACATGGACGTTGTCAATGACGTTACGTGTGCGCGCCAAAGTGTTATTACACGTGTGGTCATACGATATTTATAACATGACGTTATCCACTGATTAACAGCGACGTCATATGATAAAATTTCTTCTGTATTTCAGTTAGTGCCAGTATTACCAGGTCAAAAGAGAGTTAAAGTCAATTTCGTAGGGGCACCAGGCAACGTTGTTGATGTGTTTCTACATCCCATACAAAACGCAGGACCTGTTGTTATCACAGCTGTAAAGGTTGAAAGTTGTGCCAAACCAGCGGGTAGGATCTTTTTTCTGATCTTATTTGACATTTTAAGGTGACTGGGTACCCTTTCAGGAGAAGTAACTGTAACACTACCGCTTTGCCTCCCTTCTCAGTATGTTCGATTCTGAAAGAGTTTGCTCACCTAAGACTAACTGTTTTCTTGAAGTGTAAACCCCATTTGAAAGAGCTGTCTTGTCGAGGGAAGCAAACAGGCCCCGAGGTTATAAAACTTTTTTCATGCTCAACTCAGCTGAGCATGAAATTTTACCTGCTAATAAATAGCAAATTACTAATAAGTACAGTTGTTTTCTTGCTCAGTTTAACTGAGTATGTAATTTTCTCTGCTTATGAATATGAAAATGCCATCATTAATTGGCATTTTCATATTTATGAGCAGAGAAAATTTCATGCTCAGCTGAGTTGAGCACGAAAAAAGTTTTATAACCTCGGGGCCAGGACGTCACAGAAGAAGTTATCCCTTGTAAAAATTGCAAAATAAAACATGGAGTTTTACCCATGCACTTTAAGACAGACCACTTACGTTTTAGCACTGGCCTTCTTTATAATTGTAGCAGTCAACTATTCATTATTTACAGAACCTATGTTGAGTATTATGGTAAGCCAAATAGACAATGCGTCTTACAGCCTATCTGTCTCACTGATCCATGCCCGGGCTACGATGCATCTTTATGTCAAACACATAAGAAAGTATAATTCTGCTTAATGTTACAGACCTAAAACGTGAATATAACATGAAGCTATCAGTAATTAGAAAGGCAAAACAACCATTTACCGCATTTGAATTTCGATTCGAAGAGGAATAATTGATTGGCGTCTTGTGAATATGTATCTTTCTGCATATATGAACGGAAAAGATTCAACTCAGCCTATGCATCAGCATAGTCTGATCAAAGTTGTCCTATTTTGCATATACCATCTATAATTCTCGGCGAATCTAAACCAGGTCCAGAGGTTATAAAACTTGAGTACATTCTCAAACTCAAAATAAAGCACACTGATTGGCTGCTTCCGAGCACATGCTCGGTCCGAGCACATGCTCGGAAGCAGCCATCAGTGTGCTTTATTTTGAGTTAGAGATTATTCTCAAGTTTTATAACCTCTGGACCCATGAAAAGGGAAGACTCTGGTCAGTTTGGTTGATTTGAGTAGGAAACAACTCGTTCATGACTTAAGATCTTTTTTTCAAATCAAACCAGTCATTTACAAAGGACATCAAATATTTATATGGCTTTAACGACCCTTTCAAGAATGTGTCACTTGTTTCAAGCCGATCGTTAAGAAGAGGTTGGCGAAAATCGAGGCTCCATAGGGATAGCCACCTGGTTTCCATGCGCGTTGTAAATGCTCTAGCACCTTCATAATAGATCGATTGTATCATTATATGACACAAATTTTAGGTGGGACAATATCTTGGACAAGTTTCTGTTTTAGTATTGTATGTCAGAGGTCAAGGTCACAATTGCTGTTTTAAGCAAATCTTTGTCATCGCTCTAGCGCCGTCATTTAGAAACCGATCTTGATATAGCTTCACACAAATATTGAATGTGACAATATCTTAGGTATATTCATGTCTAAGTATTGTATATCTAAAATAAATGTCACAGTTGCTATTTTGAGAGAAAAAAACTTTTGTCATTGTTCTTGCGCCTTCATTTGTTAACCAGTTATGATATAACTTTACACAAATGTTTAATACGACAATATCTTGGAGAAAATTGCATTATAAAGTTGTTGGTCCAAGGTCAATGCCACAGTTGCAATTTTTAGAAATCTTTGTAACTTCATATAAATGATAAATGTGACAATATCTAAATATAACTTGCGTTTCAGCGTTGTAGGTCTAAGGTCAAGGTCACAGTTGCTTTTTTCAGAAAAACATTGTCATCACTCTGTCACCGTCATTTATTGTGTCATGTTTAATTTACCAATATCTTGGATAAATATTCGTTTCAGTATTGTACGTCCAAGGTCAAGGTCACATTTGTATAAAATGTCTTAGGCAAGTCTAGCACCTTTATTTACCGACCGATTTTATCATGACCATACAAATATTGAGTGTGACAATATCTTGGACATGTTCTCGTTTTAGCATTGTAGGTCTAAGGTCAAGGTCACAGTTGCTTTTTTAGAAAAATTTTGTCATTGCTCTAGCACCGTCATTTATGAACCATTTTATTATCTTCACACAAATGTTTAATGTGAAAATATCTGATCAAGTTTGCCTCTGAGCATTTTACTCGAAAGTCACGATTACAGTTGCCTTTATTAGAAAACTTTGTCATTGCTCAAGCGCCTTCATTTGTAGACAGATTTTACATAACTGTATCTAATCCGGACCGTGTAGCGCAATAGACTCAGAGTCAGAGGACCAGGGGCCGTATTCATAAAGCCACTTAAGTCGTTGCTATGCTGTTGCTAAGGGTAAATTTCTATGTTGGAGATTCCCTACAGCTATGAAATTTGCTCTGGAGGAACAGTCTTTCTCAGACTGTTCCTCCAGAGCAAATTTCATAGTTGTAGGGAATCTCCTTCATAGAAATTTGGCCTTAGCAACAGCATAGCAACGACTTAAGTGGCTTTATGAATACGGCCCCTGGGTTCGATACACGGTCTGGCCACTTCACTTGCTTTCATTTCTCCTTCTGCTGATTCAAAACGTGCACTTGTCAGTGACTGGCAACCGTGGTTAGTAACCATGCCGTAAAGCAAAAACGCAACAATAACAACAATAATAACTTCATACAAATGTTTAATATTGCAATATCTTGGAAAAGTTTGCGTTTCAGGATGCTAGGGTATAGGTCAAGGTCATTGTTTCATGATATAGGAAAACTTTGTCATCCCTCTAGCAACCTCATTTATGGACCATGTCCAGTTCGAAGGGATCGTATCGCTTGCAATGTCTTGTTTTGATTGACAGAAGCCGGTTGATAGGTGAGAATCTGACGGTGTTGACACAGGTCGGGTGAAAAGTTAAAATACACCATATCTGTTTCAACAACGACGGGTTTTTGCTCTAATTCGTCAGAAGAAAGACAACCCATATAAATAGCATGCATTTGTTATGAAAATTGTGTCGATAAAATGAAAAAAAAACGTGGTATTGTATGTGACACTTGAGGCTTTGTTTACCAATTGGCATTTTATTCCAATTATTGAAGTTAGCAATGTGAAAACGTATTTGTTGACAAATGTATACACGGTTTGGCGTTGCGCGCGGACCAGCAACATCTAAAATCGGAAAATAAACGATCTCAATTCAAAATCCTCCCGTTTGTAATAAATTTTAGATAATATAAAACCGGTTGTTTATAGATAAATCTATATCCAATTATGTAGTTTATGTGTCAGAAGAATTAGTCTTATTTACTTCAAACTCTGAACTTAGCACTACCAACTTCGTTTGACAAAGCCAATCACCAATAAACATCATATTTTTACGTTGCTTACTTCGTGCAACACCGCCTCTTACCGAAAACATAAAAAATAATAATAATTGAGCCGCGACACGACAAAACTAGCAAAGTGGTTGTGCGCCCAGTGCAGACTCAAATCAGCCTGGGCATCCGCTGTCCGCATGCATGTAGCTGAGACCCTTAGCTACCCTTTCAGCATTTAGCGAAGAGTCTGATCAGACTGGGCGAATGCCCAGGCTGATTTGAGTCTGCGCTGGGCGCAAATCCACTGTGTTGGTTTTCTCGTGTCGCGGCTATTTTCACGCTGTCAACTTCGTGTAAGACCGCCTTATACCGAAAACATCATTATCTGACTCTGTTCAACGACGACTTTGTTCAACGACGACAATCACCGACAGACATGATATTCATACGCTTTCAACTCCGCTCAACACCGCTAATCACCAATAAAAATCATAGTCGGACACTGCCAACTTCTTGAACATCAAAAAGCACCCATAAACATCATATTCTGACACTGCAAGCTTCTTTGAACATCGCCAGTTACCAATAAACATATTCTGACACTGCTACCACCAGTCACCAATTAACATCATATTCTGACGCTGTCAACATCGTTAGACACCGCCAATTACCAATAAACATCATATTGTGACATCTGACATCAGATTTGCCGATATTTGAGTTCTTAAGACATTGCTGAATAGATTTTCACGGTTTGCACGGTTTGCAACATGAAAACCTGCCGCAGCAACACATTTCTGAATTCTTAATTTTTTTTAGCCTGAAAGGTCCTCACAACGGTCTGCACTTTATTTTGCGTTCATAGTGATATTCAGTCACTGACCTGTGTAGGACGATTACAAAAAATCCTGTAGTTGTAGGTGGTATCTCTTCCTTTTCACAGAACGTTATGCTACTTCGTACGTTTATTTGACATCACCGTTTTGCGTCGGAAATTTTGTTGAAGGGCCCTCCTTTTTTGCATCCCTGAGCTGAAGGCTCCTGGTGGCGCTTATAGGATAGGTAGCCTCCGTCGTCCGTCCGTCAGCATTTTCAAACGACTTCTCTGAAACCACTGGGCCCAATTTTTCATAGGTAGCGTCCAGGAATGGGGTAAACGAAAAATTGCTTAAATGGTCCTGATTTGAAATGCAAGATGGCCGTCATGCCCATATGTATTAAATAACATTCAAACGACTACTTCTCCAGAACCACTAGACTTATTTAGCTGATATTTGGCAGGAAGCATATGGGGCACCTCCCTATATAAACTAGCTAAAATCATTTCGGTCGGATAGTAAATAGACCTAAAGTGGGTAGGGCAAATTTGAGAAATGACGTAAAATTTCAGATACATGGACCCTTAGAGCTAAGAAGCAAATTTTTCATAGAATTATTGAAGACAACGTACTGATAATATATAAATGTTGATTTTATGAAAATAACATGGCAACTATGGTTGCCAAGGCACCCGTTCATGGAAAAATTAAAATGGCATTTCCCCTGAAACTAGGCAGCCAATTTTCATCAAATTTCATAGTATTAGCATTTATATGCTGGTTGAAGAAAAAGTAGCTAAATGGTCATGATTGCCGTCATGCCCATGTGTGGAAAAACATTCAAACAAATTTTTCTCCAGAACCAATAGAGAAGAATTTGGCTGATATTTTGCAGGAAGAATATGGGGTACCTTCCTATATAAAATAGTTCAAATCGTTCCAGTTGGATTGTAAACAGACCTTTCGTGGGTGGGGTACATTGGGTAAATGACGTAAAATTTCACATTCATGGAGCTAGCAAGCTAATTTTTCATAGAACTATATAGGACAATGTACTAATAAAATATATGAAGTTTTAATGAAAACTACATGTCAACTTTGGTTGTCATGGCAACTGTTCATGAAAAATTCAACGATATTTCCTCGAAACTAGGCAGCCAATTTTAATCAAATTCATATTTAGCAATTTTGTGCTTACTGTACAAAACATACCTAACATGGTTATGGTTATGATTCGAAATTCAAGATGTCCGTCATGCCCATATATAGCAAAAAAAAAATTAAAATAACTTCTTTTCCAGAACCACTGAACCGATTTAGCTGATATTTGTGCAGGAAGCATATGGGGCACCTCCCTTTATAAAATAGCAAACATTATTCTGGTCGTATCGCAAACAGACATTTAGTGGGTGGGGTACATTTGAGAAAACGACGAAAAATTTTAGATACATGGAGCCTTAGAGCTAGGAAGCTTATTTTCTGCAGAAGAATTGACGACAATGTACTAATAACATATATGAAGGTTGTATGAAAAGCACATGACAACTTTGGTTGTCCTGGCAACCGTTCATGAAAATATTCAACTGACATTTCCTATGAAACTAGGCAGCCAGTTTTAATTAAATTCAGTATTTAGCGTTTATATGCTGGTTGTACAAAAAAGCTTAAATGGTCATGATTCACATTCAAGATGGCCGTCATGCGCATATATGGTAAAAAACATTCAAACGACTTCTTTTCTAGAACCACTGGACCGATATAGCTGATATTTTGCAGAAAGCATGTGGGGCACCTCCCTTTATGAAATAGCTAAAATTATTTCGATGGGATCGTAAACAAAAAATTTGTAGGTGGGTAAATTTAAGAAAATGACTCAAAATTTCAGATGCATGGATCCTTAGAGCTCGGAAGCTATTTTTTACAGGGTTATTAAAGAAATTGTGCTGAAAGCATATATGAAGTTTCTTATGAAGAGTCAATGGCAACTATGGTCTTCCTGGCAACAATTCATGAAAAAAAAATCAAATTGACATTTCCTCTAAAACTAGGCAGCCAATCTTTATCAAATTTCATATTTAGCATTTATATGCTGGTTGTAAAAATGGTTATGATTCGATTTTCAAGATGGCCGCCATGCGCATATATGGTAAAAACATTCAAACGACTTCTTCTCCAGAACCACTGGACCGATTTGGCTGATATTTCGCAGGAATCATATGGGGCACCTCCCTTTATCAAATAGCTAAAGTAATTCCAGTCGTGTTGTAAACAGACATATAGTGGGTGGGTGGAGTAAATATGGGAAAAGTCATTGCTGCAACACTTTTCCCATTCGGTAGTTCACATTAGTATTCCTAGTCCATTTTTAAACCAACTTAATAACTTTGGATGACTTCAAGCTCCTTGTTTGTGCAGGTATCCCAAGACCGTGATTGTGAACAACATGTTTTAACTGATTTTAACTATGCATAAGAACCTCCCAGCACAAATGTTTTTTTGGTTCTTCACAATGCTACTATGCCAATATTGGCCATGCACTTAATTGTAGAAGTAGATGTATCAGGGGAACAACACATGACTGATATGGTCCTCTTGTTAAATACAGCAATGGTTATTTCAGGAATAACGTTTAACAATTATTTATCTGACATACAGATTTTCATAAGAGTGGTCAGTAGCAAACACGAAGAAGACAGTCAAAATAATCTCTTTGAGTTTTTTTTTTATTTTTTTATTTCTTCTTCTTTTTTTTCTTTTGAATGCAAAGTACTCATTAAAATGTTTTATCATATGACGTCGCATCTGAGAGTGTAATAAAGCCATGTATTAAAAACGATAATCAAATAGTGGATTAATTATGGAAATTACGTCGTACGTTGAGCGTTGACGTCCATAGAAACGCCGTGTTTTCTGATAGCGAAATTGCGAAGTTTAAGTGCACAATTTGCTAATAAAATTTGAGTGTCATATGATCAATAGAATCTTAAATTCATGCTCCTGTACTTTTGAATTTATAAAACTCGTTGGGGAAAAAGATAAGATGCTCGGCATAGCCTGGCTTTCTATATTTTTCCCCAACTCTTTTAATAAATTCAATAATACATGGACATTCATGTATGATCCTCTCTCTTTGAGCCTCGACATTGGCGACGGTTAATGTGTCTGGGCACACCATCATAATTGAGCCACGACGCGAGAAAACCAACAAAGTGGTTGTGCGCCAAGCGTAGACTCAGATCAGCCTGGGCATCCGCCCAGTCTGATCAGAGTCTTCGCTGTCCGCATGAGGTAGCTTAGACCCTTAGCTACCTTTAAGCGCTTCACAAAGAGTCTAATCAAACTGGATAGATGCCCAGGCTAATCTGAGTCTGCGCTGGGCGCACAGCCACTTTGTTGGTTTAACTCGTGTCGCGGCTCATTTGTCAGTATGCAAGAAAAATAAGTGTGTTACTTCACTTCAGCAGATCGCAATAAAATATATATGAGCCGCGACACGACAAAACCAACAATGTGGTTATGCGCCCTGTGCAGACTCAGATCATCATGGGCATTCACCAAGCTTGACCACACTCTTCGTTAAGTGCTCAAAGGGTAGCTAAGGGATTAAGCTACCTCCATGCGGACAGCGAAGACTGATCAGACTCGGCGGATGCCCAGGCTGATCTGAGTCTGCGCTCGGCGCACAACCACATTGTTGGTTTTGTCGTGTCGCGGCTCATATTGTTAAAGGCCCCATTGCTTCATCAGCATGAAAAAAAATATCATGAGGTATCGCTGCAAGCTTCTCACTATAGTTTCGTGATTCGCTAGCTTTAAATAAATAAATCGTCCTTGAGTTTCGCGTAAAACGTTTTGAAATCTCATCTGTGTCACTTTAGTTGGCAACTAAAATGACCTACTTTCGATTTCATGAAGTTGAATAAAATGGTCAAAATACAATGTACAGGATTGGAGTCCCAATCACTATCCCGCCTAGGCTTATATAGCATTGCTAGGCGGGTAACCAGAACAGGAAATTCTTTTTTGTGGATAGATTTGTTATTTTTCAAGAACTTGTTTTCGCTACTTTTTGCCAGGTATATGACTCAATATATATGCATATCAGCTTACATATTATTACCAAACGTGAATGCTGAACCGCTTTTTACAATGATTTGAATTTAGACGTTTTCCCCACTTATAGGACTATGGAGACTTTAAAAAGGTAGATGAACAAGGCACTGTACATACAATTTTTGTGAAAGAGAATAGTTTTTACGACGCTTCAAATTTAGAAACACAACTTTACCGTGAACGTCCATTGTGACATCGCCGATCAACTGAAAAAATATTAAAACGAATTGCATTTAAAATGCTGCTGTTCAAATATTCATTAATAGAAATTACAGCAAATATGTTTTATTGCTTTTATTAATGATTTAGCTTTTTAACAGTGTATTTTTTAATTCAGTCGCGCAAGCACACGCAACGCAATTAATTTTCTTGTGAGGCCAAAAAAACATGTAATTCTACGGAATTTTAGAAAATGTTGACTCACTTTTTGCACGATACTGTACTTACTGTTTTTTATGTCAACGCCTTTCCAGCATTGGGTCCACTGTTATAAACAAACAATTTGCTTCTATAGGAGCAAATTCTTTCCTTGAACAATAGAGTTTCATTTAGAAAGGGGGCAAAAATAAAAAGGGCAGGGTCGTTTCCACTTTAAGTATATCCATGCATTTTAAACTTGATATGAGCCGCGACACGACAAACCCAACAATGTGCCTTTGCGCCCAGCGCAGACTCAGATCAGCCTGGGCATCCGCCCAGTCTGATGTGAGTCTTCGCTATCCGCATTGAGCAAGCTTAGACCCTTAGCTACCATTTAAGCGCACAGCAAAGACTAGGATCAGACTGGGCGGATGCCCAGGCTGATCTGAGTCTGCGCTTTGCGCACAACCACATTGTTGGTTTTCTCGTGTCGCAGCTTATATTTATAGGAACAGAGTGAAAACTTGTTCTTCCTGTATTTTCTCATTGATTTAGTTTGCAAAATTACAAAGCCATCGGACATTGACTTTGACTACTAAAGTGACAGTCAGGGAACTAAAACATCCTGTCAGTTTAAGGCGACGACCACGATATTTATTGATAGAGGGCGTGGCTTCTAAAATTATTTGATTGATAGTTGTTGTTGTTGTTGTTTTTTTGTTTTTTTTATTGCCATTTTTGCTACTGTGAGACATTTAATAGCTGTGTTTATTATATGACGTCGCATCTGAGAGTGTAATAAAGCCATGCATTAAAATCGATAATCCACTAGTGGATTAAATATGCAAATTACGTCGTAGCGTTATGCGTTGACGTCCATTAAAACGTCGCTTTTTCTAATGGCGAAATCGTGACGTTTTGGTGCAAAATTTGCTAATAAAATGCGATTTTAGTGTCATATGATAAATAGAATCTTGCATTCGTGCTCACGTATTATTGAATTTATTAAACTCGTTGGGAAAAACGATAAGATGCTCGGCGTAGCCTCGCATCTTATCGTTTTTCCCAACTCGTTTAATAAATTCAATAATACATGAGCACTCATATAAGATCCTCTATTTTCCACATTTTGCTGTTTAATGAAAATGACATATTGGCGGAAATTTTGGTGTTCATGATAGACCCTGGCTGCAGATGATAAAGAAAATTTGATGTATATTCGTAACAATTATTGTTACCTTTTTGATACACAATAATTGTGGAATCTATTAGAATCGTCTCATAAGATTGATTCAAATTCAATGTGAAAATGATTAGTTTAATTGAACGGTAAAGAATATTTATATCTATCGGGTTTCCGTTTTTCTGAACCCCTTTGATGCTGTTTATTTAAAGTCTCCATGGTCCTGTCAGCGGTGAAACACCTATACTTAAATCATTGTAAAAAGGGTTTCAACTTCGGTAATAAAATGTGGGTTGTTGGGCATACATTGAGTCATGCAACCGGCGACTCATTGTAAAAAGGGGTTCAACTTTCATATTTTGTAATAAAATGTGGGTTATTGGGCAAACATTGAGTCATACAACCGGCAAAAAATAGATAAAACAAGTTTTTGAAAAATAACAAATCGCTCCAAATACCATTTCCTGTTCTGGTTTCCCGTCTAGGAATGCTATATAAACATAGGCTGTATAGTGATTGGGACTCCACGCCTGGAAATTGTATTTTTACCATTTTATGAAATCTAAAATAGGTCATTTTAATTGCCAACTAAAATGACCCAAATAAATTTTCAAACCCTTTTCATACGAAACTCAATGATGTTTTTCTTTTCTTAAAGCTCGCTAATCACGGTCATTTACAATTACGAAACTATAGTAAGAAGCTTTCAGCGCAGCCTCGTGATAAATATTATCATGCTTATAGAGCAATGGGGCCTTTAATCGTATCCATTTTCGTGTCATGGCAAAGATGTGGTATTTGTACCAGTTCATGTTCATTGACCGTCCTTTCCTAGATAAATATATATTGACAGTGATATATGGCACCCATTTAAAATTTCCCATTATAAATACAAAGGCCTCATCATTTCTTTTGAAATTTGCTTTTCTAAAATAACGGTCAATGAACATTAACTGGTACAAATACCACATCTTTGCCATGACACGAAAATGGATACGATTAAAGGCCCCATTGCTCTATAAGCATGATAATAAATGTTATTAGATTATTGTCTTGTTTCTATGATATGTTGTAGATGCGCTAAAATGTATTTGGCAATCTGAATAAAGAATTGAATTGAATTAAATTGATAATATTTATCACGAGGTTGCGCTGAAAGCTTCTTACTATAGTTTCGTTTACAACAGGACCCCCACCAACAACAGGACCAACACCTACAACAGGACCCCCACCTACAACAGGGCCAACACCCACAACAGGACCAACACCCTCAACAGGACCCCCACCTACAACAGGGCCAACACCCTCAACAGGACCAACACCCACAACAGGACCGCCACCTACAACAGGGCCAACGCCCTCAACAGGACCCCCACCTACAACAGGGCCAACACCCACAACAGGACCAACACCCTCAACAGGACCCCCACCTACAACAGGGCCAACACCCTCAACAGGGCCAACACCCACAACAGGACCAACACCCTCAACAGGACCCCAACCTACAACAGGACTAACACCATCAACAGGGCCAACACCCACAACAGGACAAACACCCTCAACAGGACCCCCACCTACAACAGGACCAACACCATCAACAGGGCCAACACCCACAACAGGACCAACACCCTCAACAGGACCCCCACCTACAACAGGGCCAACTCCCTCAACAGGACCCCCACCTACAACAGGGCCAACACCCTCAACAGGACCCCCACCTACAACAGGGCCAACACCCACAACAGGACCAACACCCTCAACAGGACCCCCACCTACAACAGGGCCAACACCCTCAACAGGGCCAACACCCACAACAGGACCAACACCCTCAACAGGACCCCCACCTACAACAGGACCAACACCATCAACAGGGCCAACACCCACAACAGGACCAACACCCTCAACAGGACCCCCACCTACAACAGGGCCAACATCCTCAACAGGACCCCCACCTACAACAGGGCCAACACCCTCAACAGGACCCCCACCTACAACAGGGCCAACACCCTCAACAGGACCCCCACCTACAACAGGGCCAACACCCACAACAGGACCAACACCCTCAACAGGACCCCCACCTACAACAGGGCCAACACCATCAACAGGGCCAACACCCACAACAGGACCAACACCCTCAACAGGACCCCCACCTACAACAGGACCAACACCATCAACAGGGCCAACACCCACAACAGGACCAACACCCTCAACAGGACCCCCACCTACAACAGGGCCAACACCCTCAACAGGACCCCCACCTACAACAGGGCCAACTCCCTCAACAGGACCCCCACCTACAACAGGGCCAACACCCTCAACAGGACCCCCACCTACAACAGGGCCAACACCCACAACAGGACCAACACCCTCAACAGGACCCCCACCCTCAACAGGGCCAACACCCACAACAGGACCAACACCCTCAACAGGACCCCCACCTACAACAGGGCCAACACCCACAACAGGACCAACACCCTCAACAGGACCCCCACCTACAACAGGACCAACACCATCAACAGGGCCAACACCCACAACAGGACCAACACCCTCAACAGGACCCCCACCTACAACAGGGCCAACACCCTCAACAGGACCCCCACCTACAACAGGGCCAACTCCCTCAACAGGACCCCCACCTACAACAGGGCCAACACCCACAACAGGGCCAACACCCTCAACAGGGCCAACACCCACAACAGGACCAACACCCTCAACAGGACCCCCACCTACAACAGGACCAACACCATCAACAGGGCCAACACCCACAACAGGACCAACACCCTCAACAGGACCCCCACCTACAACAGGGCCAACACCCTCAACAGGACCCCCACCTACAACAGGGCCAACACCCTCAACAGGACCCCCACCTACAACAGGGCCAACACCCTCAACAGGACCCCCACCTACAACAGGGCCAACACCCACAACAGGACCAACACCCTCAACAGGACCCCCACCTACAACAGGGCCAACACCCTCAACAGGGCCAACACCCACAACAGGACCAACACCCTCAACAGGACCCCCACCTACAACAGGACCAACACCATCAACAGGGCCAACACCCACAACAGGGCCAACACCCTCAACAGGACCCCCACCTACAACAGGGCCAACACCCTCAACAGGACCCCCACCTACAACAGGGCCAACTCCCTCAACAGAACCCCCACCTACAACAGGGCCAACACCCTCAACAGGACCCCCACCTACAACAGGGCCAACACCCACAACAGGACCAACACCCTCAACAGGACCCCCACCTACAACAGGGCCAACACCCTCAACAGGGCCAACACCCACAACAGGACCAACACCCTCAACAGGACCCCCACCTACAACAGGACCAACACCATCAACAGGGCCAACACCCACAACAGGACCAACACCCTCAACAGGACCCCCACCTACAACAGGGCCAACACCCTCAACAGGACCCCCACCTACAACAGGGCCAACACCCTCAACAGGACCCCCACCTACAACAGGGCCAACACCCTCAACAGGACCCCCACCTACAACAGGGCCAACACCCACAACAGGACCAACACCCTCAACAGGACCCCCACCTACAACAGGGCCAACACCCTCAACAGGGCCAACACCCACAACAGGACCAACACCCTCAACAGGACCCCCACCTACAACAGGACCAACACCATCAACAGGGCCAACACCCACAACAGGACCAACACCCTCAACAGGACCCCCACCTACAACAGGGCCAACACCCTCAACAGGACCCCCACCTACAACAGGGCCAACTCCCTCAACAGGACCCCCACCTACAACAGGGCCAACACCCTCAACAGGACCCCCACCTACAACAGGGCCAACACCCACAACAGGACCAACACCCTCAACAGGACCCCCACCTACAACAGGGCCAACACCCTCAACAGGGCCAACACCCACAACAGGACCAACACCCTCAACAGGACCCCCACCTACAACAGGACCAACACCATCAACAGGGCCAACACCCACAACAGGACCAACACCCTCAACAGGACCCCCACCTACAACAGGGCCAACACCCTCAACAGGACCCCCACCTACAACAGGGCCAGCACCCTCAACAGGACCCCCACCTACAACAGAGCCAACTCCCTCAACAGGACCCCCACCTACAACAGGGCCAACACCCACAACAGGACCAACACCCTCAACAGGACCCCCACCTACAACAGGGCCAACACCCTCAACAGGGCCAACACCCACAACAGGACCAACACCCTCAACAGGACCCCCACCTACAACAGGACCAACACCATCAACAGGGCCAACACCCACAACAGGACCAACACCCTCAACAGGACCCCCACCTGCAACAGGGCCAACACCCTCAACAGGACCCCCACCTACAACAGGGCCAACTCCCTCAACAGGACCCCCACCTACAACAGGGCCAACACCCTCAACAGGACCCCCACCTACAACAGGGCCAACACCCACAACAGGACCAACACCCTCAACAGGACCCCCACCTACAACAGGGCCAACACCCTCAACAGGGCCAACACCCACAACAGGACCAACACCCTCAACAGGACCCCCACCTACAACAGGACCAACACCATCAACAGGGCCAACACCCACAACAGGACCAACACCCTCAACAGGACCCCCACCTACAACAGGGCCAACACCCTCAACAGGACCCCCACCTACAACAGGGCCAACACCCTCAACAGGACCCCCACCTACAACAGGGCCAACACCCACAACAGGACCAACATCCTCAACAGGACCCCCACCTACAACAGGGCCAACACCCTCAACAGGGCCAACACCCACAACAGGACCAACACCCTCAACAGGACCCCCACCTACAACAGGACCAACACCATCAACAGGACCAACACCCACAACAGGGCCAACACCCTCAACAGGGCCAACACCCACAACAGGGCCAACTCCCTCAACAGGACCCCCACCTACAACAGGGCCAACTCCCTCAACAGGACCCCAACCTACAACAGGGCCAACACCCTCAACAGGACCCCCACCTACAACAGGGCCAACACCCACAACAGGACCAACAACCTCAACAGAACCCCCACCCACAACAGGACCCCCACCAACAACAGGACCAACTCCCACAACAGGACCCCCACCTACAACTGGACCCCCACCTACAACAGGGCCAACACCAACAACAGGACCAACACCCACAACAGGACCCCCACCAACAACAGGACCAACTCCCACAACAGGACCCCCACCTACAACTGGACCCCCACCTACAACTGGACCCCCACCTACAACAGGGCCAACACCCACAACAGGACCAACACCCTCAACAGGACCCCCACCTACAACAGGACCAACACCATCAACAGGGCCAACACCCACAACAGGACCAACACCCTCAACAGGACCCCCACCTACAACAGGACCAACACCCTCAACAGGACCCCCACCTACCACAGGACCAACCCCCTCAACAGGGCCTTCACCTACAACAGGGCCAACACCCTCAACAGGACCGCCACCTACAACAGGGCCAACACCCACAACAGGACCAACACCCTCAACAGGACCCCCACCTACAACAGGGCCAACACCCTCAACAGGGCCAACACCCACAACAGGACCAACACCCTCAACAGGACCCCCACCTACAACAGGACCAACACCATCAACACGGCCAACACCCACAACAGGACCAACACCCTCAACAGGACCCCAACCTACAACAGGGCCAACTCCCTCAACAGGGCCCCCACCTACAACAGGGCCAACTCCCTCAACAGGACCCCCACCTACAACAGGGCCAACACCCTCAACAGGACCCCCACCTACAACAGGGCCAACACCCTCAACAGGACCCCCACCTACAACAGGGCCAACACCCACAACAGGACCAACATCCTCAACAGGACCCCCACCTACAACAGGACCAACACCATCAACAGGGCCAACACCCACAACAGGACCAACACCCTCAACAGGACCCCCACCTACAACAGGACCAACACCATCAACAGGGCCAACACCCACAACAGGGCCAACACCCGCCACAGGACCCCCACCAACAACAGGACCAACTCCCACAACAGGACCCCCACCTACAACTGGACCCCCACCTACAACAGGGCCAACACCAACAACAGGACCAACACCCACAACAGGACCCCCACCTACAACAGGACCAACACAATCAACAGGGCCAACACCCACAACAGGACCAACACCCTCAACAGGACCCCCACCTACAACAGGGTCAACACCCACAACAGGACCAACACCCTCAACAGGACCCCCACCTACAACAAGGCCAACACCCTCAACAGGACCCCCACCTACAACAGGGCCAACACCCACAACAGGACCAACACCCTCAACAGGACCCCCACCTACAACAGGACCAACACCATCAACAGGGCCAACACCCACAACAGGACCAACACCCTCTACAGGACCCCCACCTACAACAGGACCCCCACCTACAACAGGGCCAACACCCACAACAGGTCCAACACCCTCAACAGGACCCCCACCTACAACAGGACCAACACCATCAACAGGGCCAACACCTACAACAGGACCAACACCCTCAACAGGACCCCCACCTACAACAGGGCCAACACCCTCAACAGGACCATCACCCACAACAGGACCCCCACCAACAACAGGACCAACGCCCACAACAGGACCCCCACCTACAACTGGACCCCCACCTACAACAGGGCCAACACCCACAACAGGACCAACACCCTCAACAGGACCCCCACCTACAACAGGACCAACACCATCAACAGGGCCAACACCCACAACAGGACCAACACCCTCAACAGGACCCCCACCTACAACAGGACCCCCACCTACAACAGGGCCAACACCCACAACAGGTCCAACACCCTCAACAGGACCCCCACCTACAACAGGACCCCCACCTACAACAGGACCAACACCATCAACAGGGCCAACACCTACAACAGGACCAACACCCTCAACAGGACCCCCACCTACAACAGGGCCAACACCCTCAACAGGACCATCACCCACAACAGGACCCCCACCAACAACAGGACCAACGCCCACAACAGGACCCCCACCTACAACTGGACCCCCACCTACAACAGGGCCTACACCAACAACAGGACCAACACCCACTACAGGACCTCCACCTACAACAGGACGTACTCCATCAACAGGGCCAACACCCACAACAGGACCAACACCCTCAACAGGACCCCCACCTACAACAGGGCCAACACCCTCCACAGGACCCCCACCTACAACAGGGCCAACTCCCTCAACAGGACCCCCACCTACAACAGGGCCAACACCCTCAACAGGACCCCCACCTACAACAGGGCCAACACCCACAACAGGACCAACACCCTCAACAGGACCACCACCTACAACAGGGCCAACACCCACAACAGGACCAACACCCTCAACAGGACCCCCACCTACAACAGGACCAACACCATCAACAGGGCCAACACCCACAACAGGACGAACACCCTCAACAGGACCCCCACCTACAACAGGGCCAACACCATCAACAGGACCCCCACCTACAACAGGGCCAACTCCCTCAACAGGACCCCCACCTACAACAGGGCCAACAACCTCAACAGGACCCCCACCTACAACAGGGCCAACACCCACAACAGGACCAACACCCTCAACAGGACCCCCACCTACAACAGGCCCAACACCCTCAACAGGACCAACACCCACAACAGGACCCCCACCTACAACAGGACCCCCACCTACAACAGGGCCAACACCTACAACAGGGCCAACACCCTCAACAGGACCCCCACCTACAACAGGGCCGACACCCTCAACAGGAACCCCACCCACAACAGGGCCAACTCCCTCAACAGGACCCCCACCAACAACAGGACCAACTCCCACAACAGGACCCCCACCTACAACAGGACCCCCACCTACAACAGGGCCAACACCCACAACAGGACCAACACCCTCAACAGGACCCCCACCTACAACAGGGCCGACACCCTCAACAGGACCAACACCCACAACAGGACCCCCACCAACAACAGGACCAACACCCACAACAGGACCCTCACCAACAACAGGACCAACACCCACAACAGGACCCCCACCTACAACAGGTCCAACACCAACGCCAGGTTTGTTATAGTTTCGTATCCATAGTGGTTTTGGCTTTGACTGCTTGATGAAGCAAGAGAGACATGGGGTTCATTTTACGTTATTATGCACCGGAGAACCGGGATATTCGTTTGGGCCTGTCTGTCAATCCGTCCGTCTGTCTGTCCGTTATGATTTTAGCAGCTGGAAAACTCAGTAACCTCTCTTGCTATGATTTGGAATTTCTTTATTTGTGGCATGTACATGATATATTAGCAGATCCACATTTTCAGCTTTTTCCTCCAGTCATGTATTTTCAGAGTTATGCCCTTTTTTGACTTGGTGCATTGTAAGGCTATGGAACCTTGTGTTTAAAATATCTCGAGAACCCATTATTCTAGGATCATTTTTTTTTTCAGGAAAACAGGGCTTAAGGTGTAGATGACCTGATTAACTATTAAAAAGATCGTGAAGTTTTGACTGATTTATGCCTCTTTTTCGATTTTGTTTATTGTATGCGACTTGAACCATGTGAATCTCGAGAATCCCAGAAACTAGGATCATGATGTTTAGCTGGAAGACTTTGTCCAAGGTGTAGATGACCTTATTAACTTTTGAAAAATGAATACTTTGGCCGTGTTAAGCCTCATTTTCGACTTAGTGCATTGAAGCCTATGGTACAAAAGAACCCTTACATACGGTCATGAACTGTAAAAGAAAGGAACTTGAAATTTTATATGTGGTATGAACATGAAACATTCGGGGATCTGTATTTATTTTTCCTCTGCCAGTCTTGTCGTTCAGGCGTTATGCCCCTTTTTGACTATGTCTTTATATATAGGAACAACCTTGTGAACAAAATATCTTGAGAACCGCTGATATTTAGCATACAGTTACAGACCATGGTGTAGATGACCTGATTAACTTCTGTGTACATTTCGTAAATTTTAGTTTGAGTTATTCACTTGTTCGGACATAGGCATTTTGTATAGGAACAAACTTGTGTACAAAATATCTGAAGAAGCGCATAAGCTAGGATCCTTGTAGTTGGCATGCAGATTTTGTCTAAGGTGTTGATGAACTCATTCACTTTTGGTTGAGTTATATCCCTTTTTGGGGCATTGGTATTTTGTTTGAGAACAAGCTTTTGAACAGCATACCTGAAGAACACTTACGGTATAAGCTAGGAATTTTTGTATTTGTCATGCAGGTTTGGACTGAGGTGTTGATAAACTGATTAACTTTTGAGCATATTTTATACATTTTTTTGGTTGAGTTATTTCGCTTTTTGGACATAGGCAGTTTGTATAGGAACGAGCTTGTGAGCAAAATATCTGGCTAGGTTATTTATATTTGGCATACAGTTACAGACTAAGATGCAGGTTACCAATCAATGCCTCTTTGTGAGTCATACAGTTTGGGATGCACCTTCTTTAGAAGCAAGCGTACGGTTGGTGGCATAGTGTTTCATAAACACATTTCCCAGGTGGTATAGCCATTGCCATTGCCGTTGTTCCTTCCCACGGCTCCAATACTAAGTGTCTTAATAACCAGCATCATGAGATTGTCTTTACGCTGGGTACATTCGACATAATTACTAGGGTCAGCTCAAACTATGCCCAAGTAGTCCTCGGGCTACTCGAACATAATTGAGCCGCGACGCGACAAACCCAACAATGTGGTTGTGCGCCCAGCGCAGACTCAGATCAGACTGGGTATCTGCCCAGTCTGATCAGACACTTCGCTTAGTGCTTAAAAGGTAGCTAAGGGTCTAAGCTACCTTCATGCGGACAGCGAAGACTCTGATCTGACTGGGCGGATGCCCAGGCTGATCTGAGTCTGCGCTGGGCGCACAACCATATTGTTGGGTTTGTCGTGTCGCGGCTCAATTATGTTTGAAGCATCATGATATTGTCTTTACACCGGGCACATTGGACATAATTAACTTGGTCAGTTCGAGCAATACTCAAGTACTGCCCCGATTACTCGAATCTTTGTAGATACATATCTTTGAGTAGCCTGAAGAATACCTGTGTATTGCTCGGGTTTAACCAAGTAGTTATGCCGAACATGCCCATTATTACTGCCATTTACTGACGTGGACCTGCTTTCATGCTCTTTGGAACAAACCACTTCAGAGTCTACGTTTCCCAATTGTAATCAGTTGTATTTTTAGAACATGAAAATTCCACGCCCTCTAGCGCCCTTCTATCTTCAATCTGACTCTGAATGAGCCCAATGATCCTAAAGGACCAGAATATATTAGCCGCGACACGAGAAAACCAACAAAGTGGTATATGCGCCCAGCCCAGACTCAGATCAGCCCGGGCATCCGTCCAGTTTGATCAGTGTCTTTGCTTTGCACTTTAAAGATTGTCTCCCTCGTTTATTTCATGTTTTCAGAAACAAATATTTGTACAAAATTTCGTTGGACAATATGTAATAGTCTCATAATTAGCCGTAAAAGTTTTGAGAAAATGCATGTTTATTCGATAAATGTGGAATGAAAAATAATCTTCAAATTAAAATGCAAATTACCTATTTCCTCACGGCCTGTAAGAATATCGATTTTGACCACGTGTGTCATGTGATCATGTAGAGGTATTTTTCTTATTCGTGCACGTGATTGTGACGTATGAATAAATTATTTTTGTCCAATAATGCAATTTCAACCGCGGTCCGCGACTGTATAATAAATTATCTTATTTTTTGTTTAAAGTCACTTTTATCAAATATTATTATCTAAACTCTAATTCAAATGTATAGTTAGACCATGTCGGAGGTATTGCATGAAATATTTCATCAAATCATTTTTGTTATTATTATAAAGGGCGTAAATCTTTAAGGGTAGCTAAGGTTCTAAGCTAGCTCAATGCGGACAGCGAAGACTCTGATCAGATTGGGCGGATGCCTGGGCGCGCATGCCACTTTGTTGGTTTTGTCGTGTCGTGGCTCATATAAAATCTGCACTATGATGAAATACGGGTAGACGTTTTTCTGGCTGGCACATGGCACTGAACACCAACTGCTCTGAAGATACATAGGCTTAGTACAGTTAAGAACTTCGGGTGAAAGGAACACACAAAAGAAGTGAAAATAGCAAGCTCGGTGCAATTAAGTGTTCTTTTGAAGAAATGAAATGTTGCAACACTGCCAGAGCCTCTAGCAAAGACAAAAGATAAACTATAGTTTCATACTGACCAAAAAAGGGTCCAATCATTTCAAAGGACCTGAAAATATTTCATCTACAATACATGTATGATGAAATACGCCTTCTTCATAATATTGTCCTCACAGCTGTAGAATTCCAACTCAACTTTCCACTGCTAGTTTAGCGCAATTTGATTGGTCAAGAGTTTCAGAAAACGGCATTTATACTTCATTAAATCTCCTGCACCTGAAACATGGAACTGCTTGGACTATTTTCTTTGCGGCAGTTTCTAGTACAGTCGTTTGACCGGTTTTGGCGCACTTTTAATCGCTTGTGTGGTACACTATAAATTTTTCAGTTATTCTTTGATTTCTCTATACCAGACAATGTCTTAAAGCCTCTTCTCTAAGGCATATTGTTTTCGTGCAGAAATTATTCAAGAGTCCTTGAAAAAAGTTACGATAACCTTACGTGGTCTTTTAGCCTGTTCCGGCGGACTTCTTCAGTTCATTCCATGAACGTAACCTATTATAAAGCTGGTTTTTAAATTTTAGATAGCTCTATCGAGAAATTAATTCAGTCATTAAGTGATTTGAAAACGTAAGACTTAACGTTGTTGCCATGAATTCAGTGACCAGAGAATACCATTATTTTCAAATAAGACCATCAAGTTGTCTAATAATTAATTCACCTTGGTTACACCAATCGGCATGACGAGAATGCCACTGGGTACCTTGGAAATAAAATTCCGTGAAAGCAAAATATTTATCCACCTGAATAATTAGGCTAATGAGTCATACATTAAAAACAACAAACCAAACAATTTTATTTGCATTCGGCATTTATCACCAGAGATTCCTTATAAAATGAGAAATCGACATATTTATATTTTCACCACATATCTGTTTACGGAGATTTTAGCTCACCTGTCAAGGTGAGCTTATGGTATAGCCTTGGTCCGTCGTCCGTCGTCGTCGGCGTCGTCCACACTTTTAAACATCATCTTCTCAGAAACCACTGGGTGGATTGAAGTCAAATTTCATATGGAGCCTTAACAGGATGGGGGAACGAAAGTTTATATATTTTGCCCAGGTCACATGACCAAGATGGTCGCCATGCCCATATACGGTAAAAACCCTTCAAAACATCTTCTTCTCCAGAACCAAAAGGCCTATGGCCTTGAAACTTGGTATGTAGCATCGGGCATGCCGGCCCATCATAGTTTATACAAATCATGATCTTGCGTTGACCTTGACCTAATTTACGGCATGGTCAACTTTGGTACGTTAGGCTTTTATATTGGAAAAGGCTTAAACAGTGGATTTCTCAGTAACTATTTAAGTCTAAGGTACAATACTTGGTATACATAGTCGACTAAATGACCAGATGAAGATATTATGTCACTAAAGGTCAAGGTCATTCCGTCGGACCATCCGTCGTCAAGATTTTCAAACATTTTCTCCTCTGAAACCACTGGGCCGATTGAAGCCAAATTTCATATGGAGTCTCAGTGGGATGGGGGAAAGAAAGTTTATACCCGGGGTCTGGGTCACATGACCAAGATGGCCGCCATGTCCATATATGGTAAAAACCCTTCAAAAATCTTCTTCTCCAGAACCAAAAGGCCTATGACCTTGAAACTAGGTATGTAGCATCGGGCATGCGGGCCCATCATAGTTTATACAAATCATGACCTTGATAACTATAAAGGAGATTCCCTACAACTATGAAATTTGCTCTGGAGGAACAGTCTTTGTAAGACTGTTCCTCCAGAGCAAATTTCATAGTTGTAGGGAATCTCCTTCAAAGAAATTTAGCCTTAGCAACAGCATAGCAACCACTTAAGTTGTTTGATGAATACGGCCCCAGATGATTTTGTTCTCGATTAAATTTAATGCCTGCCTTTGAGATATCAGCTCTCCGGTTACCTTGTCATCAGCAAACCTATTTGGCTTCAGGGGGCTGTGCCTCCAGACCCCCCCCCCCCCCCCCACCTCTCCATTACTATCATTAACAGTTTTATTGAACATTCGACAAAAAGATGTCTGGATGGCCATAAACAGAAGAAAGTGCAAAATATGCTGACAAAATTAAAAAATTTAATCTGCATGATTTATCAACCTGTCAGAATAAGAAAACGGTCTTTTCATACAGGTTTGATTGAGGTCAGTCGGATATGAAAGAAAAAATGTAATACATTGAGTGCGAAGGTAAGCTTGGGAGTTGGGATGGTAGGGCCATAAACTTTTTGTGACCTATTGGGGGGGGGGGGGGGGGCCTCGGGAAAAAATTCTGGTGAGACTGGGGGGTCAGAACAATTTTGGTGACAAATGACCCCTCCCCCCTCTAACCTGATAATATATGACTCGTCCCTCAGACGGATTTTTTTAATTTTCCTTCTAAAACAATCTCAAGAATCTAGATCCATCTTCCTTTGGGATTGTTTTGAAAGCACTTTGCTGTATTTTTTGTGGGATTATCTCCCTCCTGATAACCAAATAATTACAGTATTTTGAATTCAACCCACTATATTGTATTTATTGTATTTTATATTACCTTTTAGCATGCACAGAAACTATGTTTACTCCGGCAAATATGATTGAAATGGAACCTGATTTTAGTGTCCCTTATGTGATGAAAACAGTCTTGGTAGCTACCGGCCCAGCTGAAGTTGGAGAAATTAGTTTACAAGTTGGTGCCACAAGTGCTGTAGGTTTTGTCCTCCCAGACGGAAAAGTCATAGAAAAGGTATATTACACATCCGGTATTTTCAGTCATTTTGAGTCACTTATATGTTACTGATAAACATTTAACATCTGCGTTATCAAAATTTGGCGGTTAAAATGAAAATGACATATTTGCGGAAATTAATTTTGGCGTTCATGATAAACCATGGCTCAGTTGACGTTAATTTGCAGCAATTATTGTTAGCTTTCTGTTACACTATATATTGTGGCAGCTTTTTGAATCGCCTCATTGAGGCGATTCGAATCCGCTGACACAATGTTTGGTTAAATGGAATGGTATGGAATATTTAAATCCATCAGGTACATGAACGCCTTGCTTTCTGTGCCCGTGCGAGTGTAGGTGTATTGAAAATTAAGTATTGGCGGACTTTTATTTAAGAGCTTCTTCCCTTAATGGCCAATATTACCAATTCAGTAACCGGCAAATATAAGTGTTTTGCAGTATAATCTCTTGGATAGAATATTTTCTCCTAGAAGACGACATAATATAGCGCTAGGTGGTATGTGTAACTATGTTTGGCATGCGAAACCCGCATGTAAATTATGTACTAGTAAAGCTACAGCAGTTTTTCGCATTACGGGAAAAATAGGGGCATACCTGGTAAATTGGTAAATAAAACTTTATTCTTTGCATTCTGTTCTATTATTTTAGACGCCTTTTCATGAACTGTTTCTAACACAGTGCGCCTATAGAAGCAATGGAAAGTTGCCGTGTTTTATTCTGCAACAATTCACTGTAACGGAGAGCGTGAGTCTAAGTGCTGACGTCACTGCAATTACTGACGTAATTTTGTGACGTTAGACGGTGTAACGTCTCTTTTCTTCATAAAATCGCCATAAAAAAGTACATTTATCTTAGATACAGTTAAGAATATTGGCGGGAGCACGAACGCGCTGGCAGGAAGGTTGGGAGAGTCTGAATGAAAAGAATAGTTTTTCAGCGTTTTAGAGTGTTAGAATCAAAATAGTTCTGCTCTAGCATTGAATTGTTAAGTAATAATTCACTGTTTGTCGATCAGTTGTAAGTAGATATATCACTCGCGCTCCGCGCTCGTGATATGATCTACTTTACTACTGACCTCCAAACAGTGAATTATTACTCAACAATTCACTGCTAGTGCTGATCTATTTCTTAATTAAATCCCTTTCCTTTTGCTGCCATATCTTGCCTTGATTCGGTGAAGGTACCAAATTACTGCTTGGTTGACAGCGACAATTTGCAGGTCGCAGGCTTACCAAAACCCCTATTGGAACCCTCGATCTTCTGTGGCCGTATTCATAAAGCCACTTAAGTCGTTTCTATGCGGTTGCTAAGGCTAAATATCTATAAAGGAGATTCCCTACAACTATGAAATTTGGTCTGGAGGAACAGTCTTTGTAAGACTGTTCCTCCAGACCAAATTTCATAGTTGTAGGGAATCTCTTTCAAAGAAATTTAGCCTTAGCAACAGCATAGCAACCACTTAAGTCGTTTTATGAATACGGCCCCTGCTCCATAACCATGATTGTCTCTTAACACTCGACCACATCGCCTCTATGGAATTATTTACTATAGTTCAAAACCACTGTTAATTAAATTCCATAATTGAGCCGCGACGCGAGAAAACCAACAAAGTGGCATGTGCGCCATCAGATCAGAGTTTTCGCTGTGCGCCTACAGGGTAGCTTAGTATCTAAGCTACCTCCATGCCGACAGCAAAGACTCTGATCAAATTGGACGGATTCCCAGGCTGTTCTGAGTCTTCGCTGGGCGCAAATGCTACATTGCTGGTTTTCTCGTGTCGCGTCTGTTATCGAATTTATCAACAGCTGTGTACGAAGCATGTATTTCTTCTCATTTTTCACAGTTTGTAAGAACCTTTTAAATTGTTTCCCATTTATGCATAATATGTCATAAAAAGGACATTTGCACAAAGTGCAGACCCAGGTCAGACGCTGCAATACTCTTTGCATAACAAAAACGGATATTTTTCATAAAATAAAATGATAAATATAAACTAAATGATAAATATGAACTTAACCAGAAAAATGGACTCATTCAGTTAATAAGAACAGATGCGCTAGAAGCACCCGACAAGCTGACTCTCCTCTTTGAATTGTAGAGGGGATGGACAGACAGACTCGGTGCCAGGAGTGTGCTTCTATGGATTTGTTCCATTGAGCCTCCATGGCAACATTGTTATACCATTTGGAAAAAAAAACACACGCAAACGCGCAAGGTATCGCGCGCCTTTCGTAATACAAATTAAATCAAATCATCATACATTTAAAAACGAATTTTGATCACAGCCAATCCTTTGCGTTCCACGAAAAATTATGATGCGGATAGAGCTAAGTTTTACATGTTTTTTATTATTATTATCAATTTATATTTATTTTTTTATTTTATTAATTTTATTTTTTTCATTTGCAAGTTTCCGATTTAAAGGCATCTGCATACTTATCTAATTATAATTTTGATAATAAAGCTAAATGTACTACCATAAAATTATTTAAAGCTTGGGACAGATAGGTCTGAGCAAACAGTGCAGATCTGAAGGGGCAGTTTGCTCAAGATCTACACTGTTTGCCTTTCCATCTGCATTTAGACGCGTAGAATTTCTACGGTACCACTGAATACATAATTCAGCCGCGACACGAAAAAACCAACAAAAATGCTGTTTTCGTCCAGCGTAGACCTAAATCAACCTGGGCATCCTTCTAATCTGATATGACTCTTCCTTAAGCGCTGAAAGGGGAGATAAGGTTAAAAGCTTCCTCCATGCGGACAGCGAAGAATCTGATCAGAGTGGGAGGATGTCCAGGCTCTGAGTCTCCGCTGGGCGCACAACCACTTTGTCGGAATCTCGTGTTGCGGCTCAAATTTCTTTACATATAGGCCATTGCATATATGAAAAGAAGAAAAAACATGTTATATACTTTATAGTTAGGGGATAACTACTCAAAATTTTCATTCAGGGAGGTAAATCGTCGGTTCTATGTACGCAAATTTTGTTTGACATCGACGCGACAGTGGAGCAGTAAAGCGTTATTTGAGCCCACGAGAGCGACGATTTACCTCCCGAATAGACAATTTTCAATACTGTTATCCCCAATTCCATGCACTTTTCATTCTTCACCTTTCAAATGTGGCTGCTTTGCAGCTAAAGCATGCGTTTTCAGACATATAAGTCTAGACGTCACCCAAAGAGAGGCGACGTTATGTAATGGCATTGGATTTCTGACAGTTTTAGATCACGTATGTAACGCGCCGTCTGATAGGAAGATGTCAAAAATTTTGACATTATCCAATCAGACATCGCGTTGCATACGTGATTGCATTAAAAAAAGAAATCTCCGTGTGACATAATATCATTCTTTACCTTACTGCATGTTGTCTTTGTATTTAGATTCCAGAAAATGACGTGGTAACCTTAGCACAACAAGATTTACCAGCAAATGTTGAAGACATTATCGTTAGACTAAATCCAATACAACCAGGTGTTGAACCAGTTATAGTCAGTTCTAAAGTGAAAGACGTCAACGGTGATGAACTCACAAGTGAAACTTCCTACGCTCCAAGAACTGTTTTTATGCCGGAGAAAGACGAGCTTTACAGCTTCACGGTCGACAAAATGAATGAACCAATTGAACAAGTGTCGTTTATTACAGTTATTACAAAGCATGTAAAAGATGTTGAAAGTGATCCAAAACCAGATGAGGTAAAATAAAAAATATCCATTACGGTCAAGTCGGGTAAGATCGGACAGCAGGTAAATTTGGACAGTGACATTGTCCCCTTTATATTTCAGTTGTTTGGAATTAAAACAAAAATAACTGGGCAAACAGTGAGAATCCTGATGAGACGGCTCATGATGTGCCGTCTCATCTGGATTTTCACTGTTTGCAATGGTATGCCCGAATTTACCCTCTGTCCGAAGTTACCCGACTCGACTCTAATTTCTTGTACTGTTTTACTCATTCAGCTAGTATGGTCAGATACTTCTTTAACCCTTTTTAAACCTTTAAACCAGTGGACTTGCCCATTCTTATCATTTGGATGAGTCCATTTCTACTTTAAAGTGTTTCTGGATGATGTTTTCTTTGTGGACCTGCCAGACGAAGTCTTCGAAAGCCCTCTATTCTAGTAAACACCTTGTTCGTCCATCCGGATATCCATCGGTCAGTCCATCTGTCCCTCCGTCATGATTTATGACCGGGTCCTATCTCTGTCATCCTTGTAAATATTTGCATCAAATCTTGCATACTTACTCATCAAAACCTGCAGGTATGCAGAGTGCAAGAACAGTAACTCTAGTTCCCTGCCTCACACAGTTGTGGTCCTTGTTTTAATTACAGTCATGGTTTCGTGTCCGTGCCATATCTATGTCAGCTTTGGAACTGTTTTCACCAAACCTTCCCTACTTACTCACTATAGTCAAGGGTGTGCAGAATGCAAGAACATCGACCTTATTATATTACAGAGTTGTGGACCATGTTGTAATCGCAGTCATGATTTCGTCCTGCTCATACTTCAATAACTCTATGGAGTATTTTCATCAAATCTTGCATACTTACTCAAAACAGTCTGAATTTGTGCAGAGTGCAAGAACAGTAACTCTAGTTTCCTGCTTAATAGATTTGTTGCCCTTGTTTTAATCAGTCAAGATTTTGTATTTTGCCCATCTCTCAATGACTCTACCAGCGGTTTAATTCCAAACCACATATTAACTATGAAGGAACTACGTGATAATAGAAAACTGTTATTGTTTTTTTTCTGTTTGGGGACATATGACTTTAATGTCGTCAACAGTCCAATAAAGGCGTCTGTACAGGATCAGCACTGTTTGCATATGTCCCCAAAACGTGTTTTCAGCCGTGAAAGGGTTAAAATAAATATGTTTTGGGGGTTTTGAGTGATTTCCATTTAACTTCATCTATCCTTAGTGAATCTATCCTTTCAACTATGTAATACCCATTGACGCGAAATGAACGCCTACCACACACACACACAGTTTGACATGTCCATTTCAAATGCAAAAGGTGTTTGTGTTGATTTAACTCTTTACCTCACCTGACCTGGGGCCGTATTCATAAAACGACTTAAGTGGTTGCTATGCTGTTGCTAAGGCTAAATTTCTTTGTAGGAGATTCCCTACTACTATGAAATTTGCTCTGGAGGAACAGTCTTACAAAGACTGTTCCCCCAGACCAAATTTCATAGTTGTAAGGAATCTCCTTTATAGATATTTAGCCTTAGCAACCGCATTGCAACGACTTAAGTGGCTTTATGAATACGGCCCTGACCTGAAGGCTCCCGAGGTGAAAGTAGGCCAGGCAGGATCTGTTGTCTGTCGTTCGTTGTCTGTCCGTAAGTCGTCCATCAACATTTGAGTCACGACACGAGAAAACCAACAATGTGGTTGTGCGCCCAGCGCAAACTCGGATCAGCCTGGGCATCCGCCTAGTCTGAGCAAAGTCTTTCGGAAGCGCTTAAGGGGTAGCTAGGGGTCTATGCTACCTCCATGCGGACAGCGAAGACTCTGATCAGACTTGGCGGATGCCCAGACTGATCTGAGTCTGCGCTGGGCGCACAACCACATTGTTGGTTTTGTCGTGTCACGGCTCATTTTAAAACTACTTCTCCTAAACTGCTGAACCGATAGGAACTAAATTTCATTTGAAGCCTTATGGAGTCGGGCGATGAAAAGCTTGCGCAAATGGTCTTGGTCACATGACCAACATGGCCGCCACGCTCACAAATGGTAAGAAACGTAAAATATTTTTCCCTGTACAAAAATACCAATGGCTTTAAAACTAGGTATATACAATTGTGCATTCCAGAACTGTCAAGGTTGTGCGAGTTATGACCTTGGGCTTACCGTGACCTCTTGTACGGCAAGGTCACATTTTTTTGCTGGTGTACTTATATGGGAAAATACTGTTACTTCACTGCGCCCCAGCCCTAAACCAATCTAATGAAATTCTGCTTTGAAATAGGGGTTTTTCTTGTAAAACTATCCCGGAAATCTAGACCCGTCTTATAAGACGGATCTTAAGTTTTGACATTGTTTTGAAAGGGTTTCCCCCAACCCCCGCCCCCTCTTGCAACCGAAGTAAAATGTTAGTTGTTGCTGTCAGTTCTCAATTACATTTCTAGAGCATATGGACTGAAGCAGCCACAATTCCTCCTAGCGCCTTTCAGGTCAAGACCACAGAGGCGTACAACGTTTAATACGAAGGGGTCAATAACCAGTGGAAGTGAGCTATGTTGTTTCTTCGACATCAGGGCCCAGTTGTTCAAAGCATCGTTAGCCTAACGAGCTCGTTAAGAGGTCAACAGGCTAAGTCTTTTATGACTTCACAACTAAAAACACTGATATTTTTTTTCAACAAAAATGTGGGACGCTTTTGCAATGCAAAAGCTTCTCCCATTTTTTCAACAAAAAATATTGGCATATTTGAGATATGAACGTTTGAAATTCTAACGTCTCGTTAACTAACGATGTCGTAAGTTTTGAACAACTGGGCCCAGATGTTTATGTTTGACAGCTTTAGATGTGTGTGTTTCTCCGTGTGTATTCATAGTGTTAATTGATCTCTTCTGGACAATTTTAGGTGAAGACACATGATGAAGAAATATATAAACTGGTTTTCTCTGAGCTCATTATGGACGTTAAATTAAAATTTATACCTAAGGGCAAACCTAACGAGATGTTCGTTGGTGGCGTTGTTCCCGTGAAAAAAGAAGAAATACATATGCTCCTTCCCGAGTCACAGGAGTATTTCGATCTCTCCTATTCCGGTGAAATGGTGGTTGTTCCAGAGAAATATATCGATTTCACGCTCACTTCAATAGCTGATACTGTGTCTTCGGTAGGAAGCCTGACTCTGAAAGTAGAAGGCGTTGGAGAGTTAATTGTTTTAAGCCTTCCCGAGGAAGAAGAACTTACTGTAAGTTCAGTGATATTTGATTATTTTGTCTAACCGCTTGATATATATTAGTTCAATCTATCATATGACATCACTGTTATTCAGTGGATAACGTCGTGTCATAAAAATCGTATGACCACATGTGTAATAGCACATGGTACGGACCAGTGACGTCATTGACAACGTCCATGTCAGCAATGTATTTTCTTATTGAAATAAAATTCAGTCTGAAGGCATTAAACTCTCATTTTAAAGGGCCATATGATAAACAGAATCTTATACTCGTGGTCATTTCATATGAAATTTATCAAACTCGCTTAAGGCTTGTTTCATAAATTTCATATGAAATAACAACTCGTGTAAGAGCCTCTATATAGCAAACTTTTTTCGTCTCTCATTTTTGAGATATTTTATGGTTGGCAAAGTGGGTTAAAGGTGAAATATTTCAGCGTCCTACCGCCCTATTAACATTGGTTTAAAATAGACGAAGCCCAGCTTGGCCGGCAGGGGTAAATGCGGGATAGAACTGATTTTTTTCCTTCCTCCTGCCTTTCCTATTTGGATATTCTCTGCTCCTCTCACTCGAAGACTACATAAACAAGAATACTGTAAAAGTTTTAAACCTTAGGACAAGTTCTGTGTATATAGTGCAAACCAAGATCAGACTGCTCCTTAGGAAGCAGTCTGTTCAAGGTCTACACTGTTTTCCATTCCGTCTCCATCTTTCAAACACATAACTGTATTGAAAACCTAAATTATTCAATGTTCTTTTTTAAAGTAATACTTCTTTTGCTATGACGTCGTGAGAATGTGTGGGTTTCACGTCTTTTAAGCAAGAATAATAGCTTTCGGTTATACATCTTTTTCGCTTTTGCTTTGCTCTCCATAAATATATTTGAAATAAGTTACATACCAAAGTGCGAGCCGTCAAAAGGCCTTAAAAGATAGATGTTCTATTCTTCAAAATATTCTCACATTTTATGTTGATTTAGGCAAATATGAACTTTCACATGCTACTAAATAATCATTTCACATAAAAGCTTAGACAGAGAAAATAAACCTGAACTTTTTATGTGTTTGTGTTTTAGTTAAATACAGTCAAACCTGTCTTAAGGGGTCACCCAAGGGATGGAAACACAAAAAAATTGGCTGTTTAAGACAGGTGGCCCCTTTATAAGGTTCATTATGCCCCCAACTTTGAAAAAGTTGGTGGGGCATATTGCTTTTGGCTTGTCCGTGCGTGCGTGAGTGTGTGCGTGCGTCACACTTTTAGATACCTGCTGTAACTTTGGAACCCTTCCAGCTAGGCTCTTGAAATTTCATATATGGATTCCTCATGGAAAAATATCTGACACATATATTTTTTTTCTTTTCAGAGTTATGCCCCTTTTCAGAGTTATGCCCCTTTTAAGAAAATGAGACAAATATCTTGTTAGCAAGATATCTCAAAACGTATTTGAGATATGGCCTTGATATTTGGTGTACTGAATGGGTTTGAGAAGTAGATTACCTGATTATGTTTTGGGAGAATTCCGTTAAATTTTGATGGAGTTATGGCCCTTGTTAGAATTTGGCATTTTTCAAACTTTTAAACCGCTTGACCTAGACAGCTGATTTTTGGTATAAAAGTAGTTCTTGATGAGTTAAATACTGTAATACAGATTAGGTAACTCTGCATTCATTAATTACAGTTATTTCCCCTGATGTTAAATACTTATGCAGTTTCTGGGTGCAATATCTACTGGGCACAGGGTTTTGAAATTTCATATATGGATTCCTCATGAAAAAGTAGCTGACACATGCAGTGTTTCTTTTCCGAGTTATGTCCCTTTTTGGAGTTATGCCTCTTTAAAGAAATTGAGATGAATATCTTGTTAGCAAGATATCTCAAAAAGTGTTTGAGCTATGGCCTTGATATTTGGTGTACTGATAGGGTATGAGGAGTAGATTACCTGATTAACTTTTGGGAGAATTCCGTTAAATTTTGATGGAGTTATGGCCCTTGTTAGAATTTGGCATTTTTCCAACTTTTGATTTTTGGTATAGTTGTAGTCCTGAATGAGTTAAATACTTCAATACAGGTTAGGTAACCCTGCAGTCATTAATTACAGTTATTTCACCTGATGTTAAATACTTATGCCGTTTCTGGGTTCAATAACCACTGGGCATAGGGTTTTGAAATTTCATATATGGATTCCTCATAGGAAGCTGATTTTTGGTATAGTTGTAGTCCTTAATGAGCTAAATACTTGAGAAAAAGTTACATAACTCATTTGTTAATTACCGAGTTATTTTGTCTGATCTTCAATACTTATTCAGCTAATGGGCTCTAGAACCACTGGGCGTTGGGTTTTGAAATTTCATTAATGGATTCCTTATGGAAAAATAGCTGAAACCTATTTTGTTTGGAAGTTATGCCCTTTTTGAAAAAAATAACAGATGTATCTTGTCAGCAAGATATCTAAATAATATGAGCAATGTCCTTGATATTTGGTACCCTAATTGGGTATGAGAAGTAGATTACCCGATTTATTTTTTGGGAGAATTCCATAAAACTTTGATGAAGTTATGGCCCTTGTTTGAATCTGGCATTTTTCAACTATTGAATTGCTCGATCTAGGAAGCTGATTTTTTTGTATAATAGTAGTTCTTGTTGAGTTAAATATTTTAGTAAAGATTAAATAGCCATCTTTCAGATTTCAGACATTCTAAAGTTTGACACCTTTAGTGGCAAGCATATGGTTGGGGGCATAGTGTTTCACAAACACAATTTCTAGTTTACACTGTATCTTGGTTCAAGGGACCCCGGAAAGGTGGCTGTTTAAGACAGGTGACCTCATAATAGATTTGACCACATAAGCAGGTTTGACTGTATGTTCACATGTCACTTTGTAAATAATTCTAAATGTTTACCGTGAAAAAAAAGCACAAAGTAGATTTGTTTTACCATACCCCTTGTTCCAATAAAGTCGCTCCTTTCAACGTCGACACAAAATGGTTCGTAAGCATGTTTTCTGATATGAGCCGCGACACGACAAAACTAACAATGTGGTTGTGCGCCCAGCGCAGACTCAGACCAGCCTGGGTATCCGCTCAGCTGGACCAGACTATTTGTTAAGAGCTCAAAGGGTAGGTAAAGGTCCAAGCTACCTTCATGCGGACAGCGAAGACTCTGATCAGACTGGGCGGATGCCCAGGCTGATCTGAGTCTGCGTTGGGCGCAGAACCACATTGTTGGTTTTGTCGTGTCGCGGCTCATATAGTTTTAGTTTCTAGTGAAACATTTATAGTCTGTTCTAAAGGTCTTACTGCACAAAAATCGAAAAGACTGAATTAATTACGGAACCCCAGAAGGGACATTTCCTTTCCGATATTTATCAGAAAAAAATTGAAACAAGGAATTAGAATGGAAATCAAAACAATAAATATCTCGTTTAAACGACTTATTATATCGTTTAAACGACATAATATGTCGTTTAAACGATATAAAATAGAATGGAAATTAAAACAAGAAAACCAGAATTGAAATTAACTCAAGAGAAACAGAAAAGAAATTGAAACAAAAATATATCGTTTAAACGACTTATTATCTACTTTCCATTCCGATAAATATGAGACAAGAAATCGAAACAAAATTATTAGAACAGAAATCAAAACAACAAGTATCTCGTTTAAACGACTTAATATATCGTTTAAACGACTTAATATGTCGTTTAAACGATATAATAAGTCGTTCAAACGAGATATTTGTTGTTTTCATTTCCGTTCTAATTTCATATATCGTTTAAACGATATAACAAGTCGTTTAAACGAATTATCTGTTGTTTTTATATCCGTTCTAATTTTCTGGTTTCAATTTCGGAATATCGGAAAGGAAAGAAGATAAAAAGTCGTTTAAACGACATATTTTTGGTTTCAATTTTTTTCTGTTTTTCTTGATATAATTTCCACTCTAGTTTTCTTGTTTTAATTTCTATTCTATTTTCAGGGATGAGAATGTTCAGGATTGATCAGGAATTCCTGATTTGGGTGTCCCAGAAATCAACCTTGGGATACATGCAAAGTGAATTTTTAAGTCTGCAAGAATACAAGAAAATCATTTTTCTTCAGGAAAAAAACCCATTTCTTTGCACAGTAGACCTCTCTCAGGCATACATCTATGTAAAATATGGCTCAGGTGAAGCATACCATGGGTCTCAAAAATTGCTAGTATCCCTTTTCCTGATTGGCTGTTATGCCTCATTCTCATCCCTGTATTTTATACCGTTCAAACGACATAATATTTCGTTTAAACGATATAATAAGTCGTTTATACGACATATTTGTTGTTTTGATTTCCGTTCTAATTTTCTTGTTTCAATTTCTGTTCTGATAAATATCGGAAAGAAAATGTCCCTTCAGGGGTTCCGTAATTAATAGCTTATTTCGTCTTCCAGTGAGAACGGTTAAAACACACCAGGGGTCATTTTTACTATGATACTATTTTGCGTAGTCTGACGTCTCGTTTATCGAACCCTGACGGACGCGTTTGGCGACGTCAGTTACTTCCTAATATTTACATTCTAGGTGCATTTACTAAAAAGCCCTATAGTAAACCATTGGAACGTAATGTAGTTTACATTCCAATAATTACATTGAGATACGTGACGTCAATGACGTCAAAATAAACAATGATTCTCAACAATCTGATTGGACGTCAGCGACATCATGACGTCATGCATGCTGTTCAGCTGTCAGCAAAAAAACTGCGTGTACATGTTTTACTGCTTCAATTTTAGCGCTTGTAGAAGATTTTTCATGAAATATTTGATTGAAACGAATGTAAATATAAGCAATTAATTTAATTTTTCTGTTGTTTATCGAAGTGTAAACTACATTGGGTCACTAGCAAAGTTTACATGAACCCCTTCGGGGTTCATTCACTTTGCACGTGGCCCAATGTAGTTTACACTTCGATTGTTTATCGAAGTGTAAACTACATTGGGTCACTAGCAAAGTTTACATGAACCCCTTCGGGGTTCATTCACTTTGCACGTGGCCCAATGTAGTTTACACTTCGATAAACCTCAGAAAAATGAAATTCATTCCTTAAATAAGCCAAATCGGGTAATATGAACCCCTGAGCTGTTCAAACTAAAGTTACTTTGCCAGGAAACAAAACGGTGATTTTTCTGTCTTTTTTTTTTTTTTTTTTTATTCTGTAACATACAACGTAAGTTCTGCTGAAATAATATGCATAAGCATGCCCCATCACTTAAATACATTTTTCAGGATTTTTTTCATGAAATTCAATTTTCTTACATTTTCATGAAAGTGTAACAAATGATTATTATCAAGATAACTGCATTTTTACCAGTTTGTTTTAAATATCCTATAGCATAATGATATGATTTGCGGAAATGAAAGTGCATTCTTATGCTAGATATATGAATTTGAATGGAAATGTGTAAAAAATATGCAGAAATACAAAAAAAAAACGGTGATTTTTTTCCTATTCAATGGTTTATAGCCCTTAAGGTTTTTTAGCGGAATAAGAGTTTGAATGCCCTGCCAATATTTTATTCATGATCTTTCTGCCATAAATGTAACTTTAAAAATAGGCCAACCTCTTGTACTTGAAGCGCTGTTTAAAAGAAACATTTCGCAAGATTTTTTTTTTAAAAACTTCTGCAGAAAGCTGTGAAAGACTTCTAATAACAGTCATGTAACAGCGCATGCGCGGATTCAATAGAAGTATCTTGGACCGAGAACTTTTTAATTATCCCTCGTATTTAAGGTGTCTCATGCGGTATTATCCAGAGTTCCAGAAAAGAGGGATAATGAGGAAAAATCGAAGATAATTTTTCCTATTTCTCAATAAAAACATATGTTGTTACCCTTCATTAGAACCGTCTTACCGAGACGGTTCTAATGACAGGTCACAAGCTATGTTTTTATGGAGAAATATGCAGATAATCCCAAAATTATCCCTGTTACCCCTTCTTATCTGGAGCTCTGTTATTTATTTGCACCACATTTTACATGTGAATCTGTCACATAACTTATATTTCAGATTCTTAATACGTTATTTTCTTTGTTTAGAGAGTAAAGAATCCTCAGGATGACAAAAACCTTACAATACAATTTAACCTAACGGGTAACAGATTTAGAGTGCAAATCGTTCCTAGTGAGGAGGGTGTTGATGCCAAGGTGGGTGACGTTGTAGCAACGGCTTGTACCAAACCCAGAGGTACTGTTTCTCTTTATATTTTGACAACCTTCTTTTCGCTCGAATATATACTGGTCAAAAAAAAGAAATGCAGCTTTTGATTTGAGATACTTTTATTTGAATATTTTTGAATATTCTTAGCAGGCAAACAACACTGAAACTACGTTTTATCAACGGCTTATCAACGTCGATGTAACGTTGAAAAGGCGTTCCCTGACGTGTCCCCGACGTTTAAGCGAGGATATATGGCTGATTCGAATGTATTTTGTTTAACTAAATTCGGCCTTTCATTTTTGGCTTGTTTACGATTTAACATGAAGAGTTTTAAGCATAATTCTGTTTAAACCCAAATAACTGTATGATGTGACCCCTACGACAGTAGACAGCATAATTAACATCAAATGAGCCACGCCATGACAAAATCAACAATGTGACATGTGCGCCCAGCAAAGACTCATATCAGCCTAGGCATACGCCCAGTCTGATCAGAGTCTTTGCTGTCCGCATGGAGCTAGCTTAGACCCTTAGCTACCTTTTAAGCGCACAGAAAAGACTATGATCAGACGGGGCGGATGCCCAGGCTAATCGGAGTCTTCACTGGGCGAACATGCCACTTTGTTGGTTTTGTCGTGTCGTGGCTCAAACAGTGTTGATGTGCCTCTTTGGTCTTCGATGCTGTTCTTTATATAGCGTTATGCTGTAATGTTGGATTTATCATGCCAGGTGTCTTAGCAAAGAGTCTGATCAGACTAGGCGGATGACCAGGCTGACCTGAGTATGCACTGGGCACAAAACCACGTTGTTAGTTTTCCCGTGTCGCGGCTTAATATAGAATATTTTTCATTTTGTTATGTGGATTTTCCGTGCAGCTGCATTAAAGCACATGTACGCACGGAAACCATGGACAAACACTAAATCTGTTTACTACAGAGTTATGCCTCTTTGTTTGCGATTCAAAATGTTTATTTCTGCAAAAGAAGCTGAATTTTAAAATGGACTTTCCTGAAACCTAAAGAGGGTGGACAGAAGTGTTCGTTAAATCGTGACTTTACCATTGACTTTAATGCATTTTTTCTTTTAGCGCAAAAAATATTGTGAGAAATTTATAATAGATATTTACATGAAAATTACACCAGTGTCTAGCTACATAATTTGTGCAATATTATTAAATTTCTTACTCTCCTGATATCTATAGTTTCTATTTGGCATGACTTTAGCCTCATTTAGGTATCTTCTTGCGGTAAATTTTGCTTACGTCAACACTGACGTCAATGGAAACAGGGCTTTCTAAAATTTACGCGATCTTTTAATAATCACAACTTTGCGACTGGAGATCGCAAACGTACACAAATAGTTTGTATATTTCATAAATCATTTAGCTACGTATTAGTATAATTTACATGATGGTCTTTTTTAATGCTTCTCGTATTATTAAATTTTCAGCAAACATGGAAATGCACTGAAGTTAACGGCAACGTCACGATTTAACGAACACTTTTGTCCACCCTCTGTATGTGCAGTATTGGTATGCACAAGGCCATTGACAGATTAAATCAAGCAATTAACAACAGTATTGCGTCCCTTGAAATTTCTATGACATAATGGGAAAAAGCTTAAGAGCAAATTCCGAGATTGGCCCTATATCTCAGCATCCATAAGTCTGATGCTTTATAAACGTGATATACACATGCATCAAAGTGCTTCAGATTGTCTCACACATATCAGTGCTTTACTTTCACAAAATTCAACAACATGCGTAATTTTCATGGTCAGCCATGTAACTTACCTTGATAAGACGTTGAATCATCGATGATTCAATGTTGATTCTACTCGTTCACCCAATGAGTGGGTATTCCTCTGTATTTCCACCAAGTTTGCAATATGGCTCAATTTTGTGACTTCTTGTTTACTTCCCGGATGACGTATTCCTTCCTCATAGAGAAAAGAATTTGCTCCTATGGAGAGCACATTATTTGCATGTGTAGTGAAGTCCATTTACAAGATGGCAAATAAGACAATGGTAGATTTTCCCCAAAAATTATATCCATTAACCTTATTTCATCAACTTACAGAGAAATGTGAGGATGAAGCCAATATGGACGGATCAACTAACGATATAAAGATAGACGTTGATGATAGCAATCGATATCGCTATGTTTATGGTGCTTTCGAAGATTCAGAAAGTGTCTACTCGGCTGATCCTGCAGCGAATGAGACAACGATATATCTAAGCCTGAAACAATCATCAGCTGTAAACACAGTGTCCTTTAAAACTAATGCTGAAAGTGCCACTCTGTATGTTGTTGAAGGAACTCATACAGTCGAAAAAAGGGTAAGGCATCATATCTCACTGGGCACACAACTCTGAATCAACATTGAATCAATGTTGATTCAACGTTCGGACGTTGAATCAACATTGATGCAGCGTTGATTCAATGCTGTGTGCCTGCTTGGATACCATGACTAATTTTCATCGCATCATCAAAAGGAATCTAAAGAAGGATGGGTTCGCTGCCATATTTACTGCCATTTGTTCAAAGGTAGATATTAATAAGTACGTAAAAACAAAATGTCAGACAAATTGGGATACTCAAATTAATAATAAACTTTATCAAATTAAACCAGATTTTTATAGTAAAGACAATGTTTTATCGAATAGAAAAGAATAAACAATAATGACCAGATGTAAAATAGGACATACCAGAATTTCTCATTCGTTCATACTAAATAATGATGTTCCACCTTTCTGCATACCATGCAATGAAACGATTACTATTAAACGTCTTCTTGTGTCTTGCATTGATTTTAATTTCATCCGTTCTAAGCATTATATTAAAACTATGAAAACGATCTTTTTAATAAAATATCATTTTTCAAGATCATTAACTTCCTAAAGGAAGCTGGACTTTTTAATAAAGTATTGTCGTTTATTATACATACAGTTTTTAACATCTGGACATATACATATTTTTTAATATTTAGACGTACATGTATTTGAACCTGTTTTGTAAATAGAAATATTTTAAATTCTTGACGTTTAGACGCTGTATGCCCTAATCTGGGTTGAGCGTCTATAAATAACTTTAACATCCATTCATTCATGCAAAGGTAGATAAATTTATGAGTTCCTGTTTGCTTTCCTGGGCAAAATAGCCCTTCCAAAAAGACTAATTGTACTCGCTATTTATTGCTGCCCTAAAAATATTTTGTAGGACTTGTAAACAGCAATGCCCCGAGTGGTTTATCATAGGAAATACGGTATTCGGTGCAAATATGAAAAGTGCAGATTATATTTTATTTACATCCTTTGAGATCAGAGGATAGATTCTGAGAAATCTAAAATTTGAGATCGATTTGGCTCTTGTTACCTCAAACACTGATATCACAAATTCTCACTTACATCACCAAATATAGTTTTGACACATTTCCTATTTATCTTTACCTTTCAGCACATGTTATCTATCTTGACCTCCTTGTATCTTAAAGTAAATTTTCTGTGACCAGAAAATTTACTTTGAGATATCAGTAGTTTGAGATGAACTTTGACTTTGAGATATTGAGAGTTTACTGTATATATACATATATGACTGGGGTCTTGTGTAAAGGAAACCATGTTATGCACTACCAGCAAATTCTCAAATTAGTCTTGGGATGGTAGGATGCAACGAAAGCGACGTGAAACTGATCACTTCAGTTGTTCATGGCAACATGGAACAGTCCAGATGCACACACTGATCCGCGACTTAGCTTATTGCAGCTTGCCCTTGTCGTAAAGAAAATTATAAGAGTAAGAGGTTTCCCACTCCCATGCTAAGATTATCTGTGACTCAGTCTTGTATTATTCTATCCATACAAACAAGCAAATTATATTCAAATTACTTAAAGTGTTTTGCGCGGTTTCATTCCTTGAAAATATTATAAATTGAAGTGGATTTGCCGGGCCGCGTAGCGCAATCGGTAGGGCATCTGACCCATTAGTCAGAGGTCCTGAGTCTAGCTCAAAATCGTTTCTCCTTCCGCTGATTCAAGAAGGGCAGTTGTCAGTTACTGGCGAAAGTATGTGCACTTAGTACTGGTTAACAGCTAAGGAGGTCTAAGCCTGCCCAGGAATAGTGGTACAAATGTAAAGCATCATCAGACGATGTGCAGAGAACAAGAACCATAACTCTGCTTACATTGTTTACTGAATGATGCCCCTTTGTAATTTTGAGTACAGAAATCATGTCCGCTCCATAACTCTGAAACCCTTAAAGATATTTTCACGAGACTTGGTAAAAATGTAAAGCATTATCAGACGATGTGCAGAGAGCAAGAACCATAACTCTGCCTACAGTATTAACTGAATTATGCCCCTTTGTAATTTTGAGTACAGAAATCGTGTCCGCTCCATAACTCTGAAACCCTTAAAGATATTTTCACGAGACTTGGTACAAATGTAAAGCATTATCAGACGATGTGCAGAGAACAAGAACCATACCTCTGCCTACATTGTTTACTGAATGATGCCCCTTTGTAATTTTGAGTACAGAAATCATGTCCGCTCCATAACTCTGAAACCCTTAAAGATATTTTCCCGAGACTTGGTACAAATGTAAAGCATTATCAGACGATGTGCAGAGAACAAGAACCATAACTCTGCCTACATTGTTTACTGAATGATGCCCCTTTGAAATTTTGAGTGCAGAAATTGTGTCTGCTCTATAACTCTGAAACCAATAAAGATATTTTCACAAGATTTGGTACAAATGTAAAGCATCGTCATACGATGTGCAGAGAACAAGAACCATAACTCTGCCTACATTATTCACCGAATTATACCCCTTTCATTATTTACTGAATTATACCCCTTTGTTATTTTGAGTACAGAAATCATGTCCGCTTTATAAATCTGAAACCGTTAAGAGGTATTTTCATGTGACTTAGTAAAAATGTCAAGCATTATCAGTCAATATGCAGAGAACAAAAACCATAACACTGCCAACTTTTTTTACTAAATTATGCCCCTTTGAAATTTTGAGTACAGAAATCGTGTCAGCTCTTTAACTCTGAAACCATTAGAGATATTTTCACAAGACTTGGTACAAGTGTAAAGCATCATCAGATGATGTGCAGAGAACAAGAATCCAAACTCTGCCTACATTTTTTACTAAATTATGCCCCTTTGTAATTTTAGATATAGAAATCATGTCCGCTCTATAGCTTTAAAACCATCAAAGATATTTTCATAAAACTTGTACATAATATAAAGCATCATCAGGTACATAATATAAAGCATCATCAGACAGTGAGCAGAGAATGAGAACTGTAACTTCATCTAAATTTCCCCTTGGTAGTTTACAGTCTAGAAAACATGTTTGTTCTCTAACTTTAAAACTGTTTAAGATATTTTCACAAAACTTGGTACAAATATAAACATCATCAGACAATGTGCAGAGAAAAGGACCATGACTACACCTTCCGTCTGTTATTTTAGGTATGAAGATCTTGTCCGCTGTATAACTTTAAAGCCTTTGAAGACATTTTTAGCTCGCCTGAACGAAAGTTCAGGAAGAGCTATTGTTGTCACCCTGGCGTCGGCGTCCGCGTCCGCGTCGGCGTCCGAAATGGATGTTTTGGTTAAAGTTTTTTTATGTGATGGGCAATGCGCTGCAGGCGAGCTATCCTGTACGCGGACAGGTCTTGTTTATAAAACTTGGTACAAATGTGAAGCATCATTAGATGATCTGAAGGTGTGCAGAATGCAAGAATGGTAACATCAGTTTCCTGCTTCACAGAGTTGTTGCCCATGTTTTAATCAATCATGATTGTGTATTTTGCCCATATCTTAATGACACAACCAGAGGCTTAATTTCAAACAACATATTGAATATGAAGGAACAACATGATAATAGAAAGCTGGTATTGTTATGTCTGGTTGGGCACATATGACTTAAATGTCATCAACAGTTTCATAAAGGCGGGGCCCTATTAGTTACCATGTTTCTAGTTGCCTCCCTTTTCGATGGGGGTTGACTCTTAATTATGAATTTGCTCCAGAGGAGGCAGATACTTTCCTTTAAAAATAGACCCCTGCCAAGGTTGGAATAGGTTTGTCGCCGAGGAAAACGAACAGGAAGTCACAGAACTGTTCCCTTGCTAAAGTGGCGGACATATGGAGGTATATCAATTCACTGTACTTGCTTGCGTTTCAGACACGACCTGTGCCAGCTAATAGGAAAGTGACATTTGTGTTAAACGGGGTGACAGCCGAGGAGCTACAAATACAGCTTACCAGGGGTCCTGACGAGACGGATCCAATTACTGCTGAAGACTTAACTGTAAAAGCATGCAGAGAACCAATAGGTTTGTTATATTTAGTAAGAGCTGTAACATTGTTTGTCCGCCTGTACGAGGAGATAACCCACAAGCTTTAATCGTGGACTATAAAGCTCACGGATTATTATCTTCCGTACAAACGGATAAACGTTCGTTAATCAGAAATATCCATGTTATTACAGGTAATGCCCGCATATAATTAATACATCTGCTGTTGCTAAGGCGAAATTTCTATGAAGGAGATTCCCTTCAACTATGAAAATTGCTCTGGAGGAACAATCTGAAAAAGACTGTTCCTCCAGAGCCAATTTTATAGTTGTAGGGAATATCCTCCATAGAAATTATGTCTTAGCAACAGCATAGCAACCACTTAAGTCGTTTTATAAATACGGCCCCCTATCAAAGCCACGCCTACTTTCAGCATGTATGCATCTCTTTAACTGTAAGGTAAACAAACTTATTGCGGGTCTTTCAACGTGTGTGATTATTATTGCAATAGTCAATAATAGGTAAAAATATACACTATTAGGTGACTCATGAGTGACATTCAGGGTGTGACTTTGAAAGGTGTATTCTATGAAACAGTGGTTCGTTTTGTAACCTTATGAGTGGTAATGAAGGCTTTCTAAATGGACAGAGAGAACTTACAACAAGTGAAAAAGATCCAGACCTAACCAGCTTCCCTTGGTGGATTCAATATTGACATGAAAGTGCATCCGCTATCTTGAAATTTTTTTAAAAAATCAGACATATTGAAAATAATTTTTGCAAGTGTCCTAGAAACCGAACTCTTTGTTCTTGTAATGCAGGGGCCGTATTTATAAAGCCACTTAAGTCGTTGCTATGCTCTTGCTAAGGCTAAATATCTATAAAGGAGATTCCTACAACTATGAAATTTGGTCTGGAGGAACAGTCTTTGCAAGACTGTTCCTCCAGAGCAAATTTCAGAGTTGTAGGGTATCTCCTTCAAAGAAATTTAGCCTTAGTAACAGCATAGCAACGACTTAAGTCATTTTATGAATACGGCCCCAGTAATCTGTCCAAAAGATGCAGATGGATTGGCAAGCAGTGAAACCCTGATCAGGCCGCTCCTAAAGGAGTTGTCTGATTTGGATCTCCACTTTTTGCTCAGACTTATTTGTCCCCAATCTCAGAAGCCTTACGGTATGAACATCACACAATTTTCGTCAAAGTCTCTTTGGGTTCTCCAAAATGTGTTTATGAAACTTGAATTTCAATGTAGAAAATATAACTCTATTTTTACTAGTGGAATTGTCCAGCCTTATCATTTGGATGTGCCCATTTCTCGTTTTAGGGGTTTCTGGTGAATGTTTTAACTTTTATTATATTTTGCATAGAAATTTCTGTAAGCGAACAGTGCAGACCCTGATCAGACGCCCCATCTTGTGGCGTCTGATCTGGGTCTGCACTGTTTGCAGGGGTCCCCAAAACGGATTTCCGGTCTAAAAAGGGTTAATAATTTAGTCCGAGCAGATGTTTTGAAAAATGCATTATTATATATAAAGTGCCCATACCAAATTAAGTTCGACAGAGGCTCATTTCCGCACCCATACCAAATTAAGTTCGACAGAGGCTCATTTCCGCATTTAATTTTTCAGTGAGAGGATGAAGGCTCCAGTCAATTTCTTGCTATTTGCATTAAATATATAAATTCAGATTTAGTTTCCTTAGTCGTAAATTGGTATGCCTTATGTCATTTTCCAGTCAGATTGTTCACAAAGGATGTTGCGTTGCCAGATGTCGGCGGTAAAAAAATCGAAGGCGGCAGTCCCGATGTCATTCTTAATTCTATGTTGGTTTGTGGTTTTTGCCATGAGGCGCTTCATGCTATGAAGTCTTCTTCTGCTCTTTCTCCTCGTTTCTGTCTTTGTTTAAGCATTCCGATCACCTCACTTTGGAGAAGAGAGAGATTTTTTTTTTGCTTCCTTGGCATTTGTTTGTTTATGCGCGTGTTTGTTTGTTCTTTTTCTCTTCTTTTTGGTTTCATGGGTTTGCTGTGGTTTGTGATTGTGGCATACCCTGGCCCTTTTCCATTATGGAGACCCAGGAGCTCAGTGGGTTAAGCGCTGGTCTACTGATCTAGCGGACCGGGTTCGAGCCCCGCTGGAGGCGAGAATAAATCCTACCGTAAACGGGGTTCCATTGCAGACAGCCTTTCATTATCACCTTCTCATCGTCCTGATATGACCGAAATACTGTTGAAAAAGACGTAAAATCGCAAGTCATTCATCCTTTCTATTAATTTTTTACACTTCGTTTTGCCTTTACAGAGATATGTACGGAACCTATGAACCCGAATGATGTTTTGATAGAGTTTCCTGATGTACAGCCAACAAATGATGTACCTAGGCTGATAAGTGGTCATCAGATGGCTGAAGGGACCGTTCCCGTCATAAACTTCCCCAAGTCAACAAAACCGATCACAGTAGCGGCTGTACTGAAGAAAACGGACGAAGACACCAAAGAGGCGGCTACCTATCAAGTTGAAATAAGCCTTCAAAACGCTAACACTGTAGAACGCGTAAAATTATTATTGAGGAACAGCCTTGGCGGGGTGGTCTCATGGAAAGTAAGTTGTACTTTACCTATTCAGTTATAAGACGGGGAGTTGTCCTTCCAAAGCAATCCCAAAGATCTAGATCCGTCTTATAAGACGGATCTAGATCTTTGGGATTGTTATGGAAGAGAAACAAAACAGCCATTTTTATAGCTGAATTACACAAGACCGATTTACTGGCATTTTGGAAGGATAAACTCGCGTCTTATAACCAAATAAAAATGTGTCAAAAAACAGTATAATGACGTCACGTGAAAGGGACCCTACGCCATGTGCGTATTGTTACTTCTAAAGTCAGACTGCGCAGCAACTCGGAGTGATCAGAGCTTTCACTGTCCTGTTTTAAGGTTATGGACACACTCGCCATCTTTACATAAGGGGAATAACTTTTGTGACTCCGTGTTTGCTTCCCTGGAGGACGACTGATTAACGTCCACGGTAAACAGCTATGGTCATGTCGGGACGGCCAATTAACCTAACCACACTGTTCCTGGGCAGGCTTAGACCTCCTAAGCAGTTAGCCAGTACTAAGTGCACATACTTTCGCCAGTAACTGACAACTGCCCTTCTTGATTCAGCGGAAGGAGAAACGAAAGTATGTGGCCAGACCTGGTATCGAACCCATCACCTCAGACTTATGAGTCAGGTGCCCTACCGATTGCGCTACACGGCCCGGCGCATGGAGAACGAAGCCTTTTCACAAGGGGATATACTCTTAAATTTAAGAGTCGATCCCCAAAATTGGGGGAAGAAAACATGAAAATGGCCGAGTTGTTTCCCCTGAAAATGAACCCATTCACTTTAAAATGCTAGAGGATCCTTAGTGTCTATTTTCCATCAGAGGAAGGAATCTAATCAGACTGCAAAGATGCGCAGGCTAATTTGAGGGTGTTTTTTTTTTCGCACAAGGTATCTTTTCACGCGATGCTAAACAATTCACCGTTACGAAACCGAGCCTATTTTAGACAGTTATTCATCCCTTACTTTAAGGTAAAAATCGCAAAATAATTGTAGGACATCCAAAATGTGCGATTTTTTGTGGAACTTTGCCACATGCTAAGTTGTTGTTTAATTGGTCAGTTATACACTACCAAGGCCCAGATTCACAATCACACCTTAAGAGATAAGGAATACCTTAAAGTAAAGTTTTACCTCAAAGTGGTTAAAAGTGAATCTTTACAACACCTTAGCGCTAAGGTATTCCTTAACTTAAGGAAAAATCTTAATTTTTTAAGGTTGGTCCGTATCAACTTTAACTTTTTAAGGAACTCCTTAACTCTTTAAATATATATGAAAACAATGGCAAACGACCCTTTTAGCTGCAAAAAAATACCCGAATAATTTATTCTTTAAAGGCCTTTATAGTCTAGAAAAAATATTAAAAGGCGTTCATGGCATTTATTTTAATTAATTAGCGTAGGCCTATAGAGTTTATGTATGCCCACGGCCATGGCCAACGCCTTATGACACCAAACTATAATCATACAGCTTTTAACACATACGATACAAATTATAAAGTATGTGCAACAGCATCCAGAGGATGTCAACTTATCGACTGCAACCTACCAATAAACATAATATTTAACACATAAAAAGGTTTTATTGAAGGATATTGGAAAATAAGAAACATTGAAAACTTATAGCAGAGCTCTGATGCAAATGTTTAAGTATGTAACCATGACTTTATGTCAGCAGCATCCAGATGATGAGATCTGTTCTAACCCAGAAATAAACCAAGATACGTATATCATAAGGTTTCACTGAAGAAGTTGGAATAAATAGGCGTATCTTTAAACATGAACAAACAAAAGGCTGTGATCTTAACCTTTAGGTGAAAGCAATTGCGAAGATTGTTATACATGTACAATAAATTTTCAGACCAATATCTTTTTATCGTGTCAAATATAACCAAGCCCAACAAAGGTGAGATCTCAAAATTTTTAAGACAAATTTTTATCATGTAAAAGTCAAAGACCTTGACCCCTAGGTCACAGGCATAGGTGGGGTGGTTCAGAATAAAACTTTGGACAGGTATAAACTCCAATATAAACTTAACCAACATAGATTATGAATAAATATCAATATCTTACAAACTTTAACATAAAACTTTAATATGAAAAAGTCAAAGTCTGTGACCTTGATTGCTAGGTCATAGGCATGTGTTGGGTGGTATAGAATTTACACCTGCGTCTATCATCATGCCAAATATAAACAAAATCCAAGAAATGATGTGATTCTCAAAAACTTTAATGCAAATGTTAACTTACGGGTTGACAGACGGACTAACGGGCGAACAGACAACGGGCAAATCTATATGCCTAGGGTATAAACATTGCTACTTAAAATATGTAAACTTTGGCGTATAATAGTAATAATAATTATGGTATTGTCAAAAATCCATCTATAACATGCTACTGGGTATTTCGAGCTCTAAAACGCTCTAAAAAGCGTATGAATAGTTTTCCAGCTTTGACAAAGTTTCTCTCTCTCTCTCTCCCCTCTCTCTCTCTCTCTCTCTCTCTCTCTCTCTCTCTCTCTGAGTCTTTTTTTTAATGCACATGAAAAGATTTTAGTTTTCAAAGATTGAGCTTCCTTAACAGAATATCATCTCTCTCTCTTTCTCTCTCTCTGAGTCTCTCTCTCTCTCTCTCTCTCTCTCTCTCTCTCTCTCTCTCTCTCTCTGAGTCTTTCTCTCTCTCTCTCTCTCTCTCTCTCTCTCTCTCTCTCTCTCTCTCTCTCTCTCTCTGAGTCTTTCTCTCTCTCTCTCTCTCTCTCTCTCTCTCTCTCTCTCTGTCTTTTTAATGTACATGAAAAGATTTTAGTTTTCAAAGATTGAGCTTCCTTAACAGAATATCATTCAATTATGAGACCACGGCCCCAGTGTACGAAATAGCAGGTACATGACGTCGGTATACGCATGGTGTGTGCATGCATTATTACAACATTGGCTTTGCAATTCTCACGCTCACAAATACAAGTGCCGCCCTGGCACCTTCATACTCTGAGTTCGCCGAGCTGGATCGGATATACTGTTGGTCAGATTTATGTTTTTGCGAACTCGGAGAGGATCGAACCCAGATCTAGATTGAAAATTAAGGAAAATCCCGCATCTTGTTCTAAAATGTTGTAATAAGCCACAAAGGTAAAGCTGCAAGTACATACATTCGCGCATGTTTAAGGCAGTCGCCGTGGCTTTTCCCATGGCATTCGCCAACCTTCGTTGATTTGTCTGCAGCACGAAACGTTGCCCCAAACATTCTCCAGCTCCAGCACATACGGCATCAAAATAAGTTTCGTGTTCTTATTTTATTATTATTATTATCATTATTATTATCATTTCCTCTGTCTAGCGAGAATACAGCGTTGAAAGTTTTAAGCAACGTCTCCACAATGTGTGTGTGTGTTCGTGTGTGTGTGTGTAAGAGAGAGAGAGAGAGACGTTCAAGCACTGCCTGCTATCATTGGTCTATTAAACCTGTTTAACTTTACTTGCCATAATGTCAGTCTTTAAGTAAGTACTCATTTTTGGCGTTTTAATACCGAATATTCAAAGTACGGAGCGAAATTGTAAGGTTTGACAGTCAGCGGGAACATATATTGCCGCTTACATCAAGCACAAAATACGTAATCTCTCGCACATTTCCGTCAGATTTTCCGTATGACCCCGTGTAAATTTCCGAAGAGGCCACCTTAGTTAAGATGATGAATAAGGTGTTGTACAGACGCACTGTTAAAGACACTCCTTAGTAAAGGTATGACTTGGACCTTAAATAGTTAAGTTCTACCTTAAACTAAGGAATGATTGAGAACCTGGGCCCAGATGTCTGTCTTTTGAATGACATTCTGGGTGTGGCTGGGAAAGGTGAATTACAGGTGAAAGTCTCTTTTGCAAACACTGCAGACAAAGAAACCCAAGCTTTTTGGATGGTTAAAGCCACCCATTACTTACTCGGAGGAAATCTCAAAAGTCTTCTTGATCATTTTGACCGCTTGTCGGTTCATTTATCTATCAGTTATCTGTCGTCTGATAAATTTCATACGGCTGCTTTAAATGGGTTAATGTTTGCAAAAATCTGACTTTAACACTTAACCCATTCCTTTCGGGATACTCCTTTAGGGGTATCTGGGCAAACAGTTTGGATCCAGATCAGGCTCCAAAAACATTGGGCCTGATCTGAGATCCAAACTGTTTGCTGCCTAGACATTATTTCTACAAGAGTTAGTTAGACCAATATTGTCAAGATATTCTTGATTTTGATGCAGACGACAATTTAAGCAGACGACAAAAAATACCCAGAATGCAATGGGTTAAAGCGCAAAAAAGTGAAATATATATATATTTTTTTTTTTTTTTTTTGCAAACGGCATAGATAAAGATGAGGCAGCCCTCTAGTCTTTGATTTTCATAATGATATTGCTTTGGAGGAAACATTTTCTTTTAAGTTGGCGGACGTTAATTTTATGGTCTACTTATTTTAGGATATTCTTTTGCTACCTGGACAAAAGACTGTGAAGTATAGTTTTGATGGTGAGATGGGCAGCTTAGTTGAAGCCGAGATAAAGTCAATACCAAATAAATTTGTTTCCGTGACAGCCTTTAAAGCCGAGTCGTGTAGTAAACCAACTGAAATAGGTAAGATATTTGTTCTTCTGGGAAGTTCTGATAAAATATTTTTGAACCGAATTGGGCCAATATATATTATGAAGTCTCTTCGACTGTCGCTCATCTTCAAAGGTATGAAGGCTTCTAATGCTTTTTTTCTGTTTATTACTTATGGGCACATAAATGTTTTCATTTATGGCCTATAGGCTTATTTTATTTAATCATGTATTTATTTGTTTATTGTGAGATATAAAAAAAACTTATTTTTAGCATTTAAAATTTTATATGATCACTAATAATACTCTGGCTTCCTGGGGAGGGGTTGGGGTGCTATTGAATTCAATATACATGTGTTATTTAAGTGTGCTCAGATGTCTCTGCTATTAGTCATTTGGAAGGGTACAGACGCTGTAAATATTTTATTGAAATTTGGCATGTATTTTTTCAGTTAATGGCGTATAAGCCATTAGATACTTTGTTAATCGCTGTAAGCTCAACAATGTCGTTAGTCAAGGATTTGTTAAGTTTTCTACTACAAATTAAATCAAATTTGTTTAAAATATTTGTGGAAGAAATGTGAGGTGCTTTTTCAATGCACAATATTTACCACAGAAATGTCAGTGGTTTTGCTTTCAATACGTATGAAAGCGTAATGTCCCGTTTACCAACGACGTCGTTAGTTTTGAACAAGCAGGCCTCGAGGTTATAAAAAATTTCATGCTCAACTCAGCTGAGCATGATTTTTTTCTGCTCACAAATTTTAAAATGCCGACAATTGTTGGCATTTTAACTTTTATGAGCAGAAAAAATAGCCTTCTTGGTTATCTGAGCCTGAAATGCTGAATTTCTTGGCATTTTTTTATATTTTTGAGCATTTTAAATTTCATGCTCAGCTGAGTCGCGCACGATTTTTTATACCCTCGGGCCCAGGCCCTGGTTTTTTTTATTACCGTCATAACATGTCTGCTGTGAGGGTTTATTTTTAAGTAAAAGCATTGTTATTATTCACAAAACCCTAAGGCCATCCAATGAATTACCTCTAAAATTAAAATCCAAAGTTTCAAAAGGATTTGATGCAACTTTGCCTAAAATATTTTCACTTAAGAGGGGAAAATTCTCAAGTTGGTCTTCAATCAGCATTCGTCCTGTTTAGCAGAGTCAGCTGCTATGATTTTCGCCCGTTTGCATTCTGGGCTATAAAACTGCAGATAAGCCTTGGTAAAGATACGAGTATCACATTAAACAGAGAATTAAATTATTTGAGAAAAAAATTATAGGTTTGAGAAAGTCTCGCAGTTCCATTGTATGAATTTCAGGTAGCATCTCACTTATAATTCGCGGGGAGCATGGCATACACTGTATGTCATTCTGTCCTCGAATTGTACACAGCCATTAAAGAACGGCTTTGTGCTAAGTTTATGAGTGATTCACCGGCGTTTACACAGCCATTAAGTCCACAAAAACATTTCCATTCCTATAATTTTGCACATCGCCAAAATATTTCCAGATTAATGTTTGAATCCCTCGGTTCATCTGCTCAATATAAATAAGCCCATCTATTCCTAGTGGACTCTTCTATCCCTGAACATTGGATGAGCTTATTTACCAATTTAAGGGTGACTGTTTTTGTTAGCTCACCTGAGCCTTTAGGCTCAGTGTGGGTTATTGTGATCACCAAGTGTCGGTCGTGCATCGTCCGTCGTGCGTCGTCCGTCGTCAACAATTTGCTATAAATGACATCTCTGAAACCGCTAGGCCTAGGGCTTTGATATTTGGTATGAAGCATTGTCTAGTGGACCTCTGATAAGTTTTTCAAATGGTGGCCCCAGGGTCCAAATAGCCCTGGGGCAGGGGGTCTTGGGTTCGAAACTAAAAAATACTTAAAAATCTTCTACTCCAGAAATGCTTGGCACAGATGCTTGAAATTTAATATGTATCATTGTCTAATGAACCCCTACCAAGTTTGTTCAAATGGTGGCCCCAGGGTCCAAAATGGCCCTGGGGCACGGGGTCTTGGGTTCGACACTAAAAAATACTTAAAAATTTTCTTCTCCAGAGCTGCTTGGCTCAGATGCTTGAAATTTGGTATGTAACATTGCGTAGTGGTCCTCTACCAAGTTTGTTCAAATGTGGCCCCAGGGCAGGGAGTCCCAGGTTTGAACCATAGAAATTCATAGAAAAACATTCACAACTCATTTTCTTCAGAACCGCAAGGCTCAGATGCTTGAAATTTGGTATGTAGCAGTGCCTAATAGTCTTTTACCAAGTTTGTTCAAATGGTGGCCCCAGGGTCTAAAATGGCCCCTTGGCATGGAGTCCAAGGTTAGAACCATAGAAATGCAAATAAAAATATTCAAAATCTTCTACTTTAGAACCATAAGGCTTATATGCTTGAAATTTGGTATGATGCATTGCCTAGTAGTCCTTTACAAAGTTTGTTCAACTGGTGGCCCCAGGGTCTGAAATGGCCCCGCGGCAGGGAGTCCTAGGTTTGAGCCATAGAAATACATAGAAAACTATTCAAAAATCTTCTTCTTCAGAACCACTTGGCTCAGATGCTTGAAATTTGGTACGTGCTTTGCCTATTAGTCTTTTACCAAGTTTGTTCAAATGATGACCCAGGGTCTTAAATGGCCACGCGGCAGGGAGTCCTAGGTTTGAACCAAAGAAATACATAGAAAACTATTCAAAAATCTTCTTCTTCAGAACCTCTCACCAGGGGTCCTTGTTTTCAACCATAGAACTACATGAAAATATTCAAAAATCTTCTTTTTCAGAACCATTTGGATCAGATGCTTGAAAATTGCTATGATGCATTGCCTTGTAGTCCTTTGTCACGTTTGTTCAAATGATGGCCCCAGGGTCCAAAATGGCCACGCGGCAGGGAGTCCTAGGTTTGAACCGTAGAAATACATAGAAAACTATTCAAAAATCTTCTTCAGAACCTCTTGGCTCAGCTGCTTGAAATTTGGTTTGATGCATTGCCTGGTGGACCCCTACAACGTTTGTATAAATGGTGGCCCTGGGATCCAAAATGGCCCTGGGGCGGGGTGTCTTGGGTTCGAAATTAAAATGTACTTAAAAATCTTCTTCTCCAGCACCCCTTAGTGCAGATGCTTGAAATTTGGGATGTTGCGTTGCCAAGTGGTCCCTTACCAAGTTTGTTCAAATGATGGTGCCAGGGTCAAAAATGGCCCCGTCCCAGGGGGTCCTGGGTTTGAACCATACAAATACATAGAAAAATATTCAAAAATTTTCTTCTTCAGAACCACTTGGCTCAGAGGCTTGACCAAGATCATTCAAATGATGGCCCCAGGTTCCAAAATAGCCTAGCCCGAGGGGGTCCAAAGTTGGAACCATAGCATTACATAGAAAATATTAAAAAATCTTCATCTTCAGAACCATTTGGAAATGGTTGCAAACTTTCAGGTTTGTTCAGATTATGACCCTAGTTTGACCTTTGACCTTTTTTGCTCTGGTGAGCGATTCAGGGCCTCTTGGCCCTCTTGTTTATTTTTGTCATTTATGGAAACTGCTGTAATTTTTATCAATAGTGTAGACCTTGATCAGAAGGCGTACTATAAATGTACAAATTTAAATGTGTATTTCAGAGGAATGCCCAATGACGAGTATGCAATCGCCTACCATTCTTCTGAGCACGAATGCAAGCCTCGCAGTGGGTACTTCGCTAAGGCCACTTTTGTTAGGTTCCGGCGATAGTTTCACAGTCCCTGCAAATGTGGCTAGTTTTACCTTTGCTGCAACTATTGATGCGGAGGAAATAAGTAAACCAGTTCTCGAATACGTTTCTTTCGAGGCAGAAAACATAGATACGGCGATCATGACAGTTTATGCAAAGGACGGAACCATTGTCGGAGGATACGATTCACCGGTAATGACAAACAACAATAAATTGAGCCGCGACACGAGAAAACCAACAAAGTGGTTGTGTTCCGAGCGCAGACTCAGATCAGCCTGGGCAACCGGCCAGTCTAATTGACTCTTTGCTAAGCATTTCAAGGGCATCTTAGAGTTTAAGCTACCTCCATGCGGACAGGAAAGACTCTGATCAGACTGGGCGGATGCCCAGGCTGATCTGAGTCTTTGTTGGCGCACTTGCCACTTTGTTGGTTTTCTTGTGTCGCGGCTCATTATTTTCTTTCAATGTAAATGGATATACATTCAGAGAGAGCAACTCGATTTTATGTATTTTCCCTCTTTTGTCAATAAAATTGACTCTTAAAGGCAAGAATTTAAGGGGGCAAATCTTCCGTATTCATTTTCCGCCCTCGCTCGATGTGATGGGCTCTTGAAGGGAAGAATCGGCTCCTTCAGGAGTCATGGACAACTTTCGCCTACAGCCTCATATGATCTACATGTAAACGACGATATCGTGTGAACTTGAAATAGCAAGAATTACATAGGACATTTATACTTTTCCTCTTCTGTGATCTTCCTTATATGAAAAATAAAAAAATGTGTCAGGTCCATATAGTTCACATTTTAGGTGCATTTAGATTTTTTAGTCTACCTTGAGTGCGATCAATTTTCACCATTATTCTTTAATAGTAGATCTATATAGGGAACATAAATACAGAAATCGAGCAAAACGTCACTCAGTTTTCTTCGTCTTTCTTAAAACGCAAGACTAAGTAAAACATGTTAGTATGGTCTATATTCACCGGGGGATACATATACTTTAAATAAACCAAAATTTCTTTTCCTAATTTGATATATATTTCGACATTAAAATATAACGTCTAGAATGAAAGAGTATTTCAAGCTCTTTATGCTGGTATAAAAATCATAGAAATACGTCAGTGAGAAGTTTCTTCCATTTAAGCCCACTATCTTCTCTCTGTAAATCCTAAATATCTTAACATATTTTATTCAAATTACTTGAATCTTCGTTTTTGAAACGAAATAATATACATAAATTCGCATTTTCGAATCTATTATAACGTATAAGCAGAAAGATTGTATTCCATTGATTAAAACGATGTATTTTTTTACATATAAAGCTAAATGGGAAATTTCTTCCATATACGCCTAATTTTGCTGACATCAAACTATTAGTTAGCTTGGCCGAAAATTTTCTAAGTTCTATCTAAGAAGCGTTAAGACCGTTGAAAGGGGTAGAACTTCATTGTTGCTGAGGGCTAAATTCACAGGTAGTATAGAGTTATCATTTTGACATGTAACGCTGTTTCTGCTAGATGGTCGCAAATTTCGTTCTATGGGTTCGCGCTGCGTAGCCGTAAAATGTAATTTGCAACCACAAAAGCCGATGCTTTACTTCCATAAATGACACTTTTATCCCTATCATAATGCACTTTTTTCCCATTTTCAGGAAAAAACTACTAATGGTGATAATGAAGTTTTCAAGTTTGACTTAGAAAGTCTAAAAGCTGACGAAGTAGTACAAGGCGACAAAGTTGAAGTCACGGTTACAAAGGAAAATGGAGACTTACCAGCCGAACTGCTCCAGTTCAATATTGAAGCATGTTACGAACCTAGGGGTATGTGCGAATTATTTCACTTTGATTCCAATGAAGATGTAGCAATAACATGCAGGGTTGCCACGATCAGGGAAAATATTTGAAAAATGATTTGTTATCCCGGTCAGGGAGAAGTCAGGAAATTTTGTTGTAGGTCAGGGTCATTTGGAAAATCAGGGAAAAGTCAGGGAATTTGAAAATAAATGGCAACGACAGTCTTCTATACTTATTCTGTTCAAGGGGAAAGGTAGATAGCACAGACACATTATTCCCCTTCTCATTGGGGTCTACTCTTAAAGAAAATAACGTGCTCCCTCTGGGAGCAAATTCTTTCCTTTAAGAGTAACCCCAATTTACAAGTGATACAGTTAGCAATTTGGAAGTAAACAGTAAAATTGACTCTTGGATCCGTAGAAAGAGTATCAGAAACTGTAAAATGTCATGGAGAAAATCGGGAAAAAGTCAAGGAATTTTGAAGTTGAGGATAAGTTGGAACCCTGAAATATAATTATCATTATGAAATAATTCTAAGTTGGAACCCTTCAGTCTAATGGATTATTAAAGTTAATAGGTTCACTTTCAGGCGGAGTAACTTTAGCGTTAGCCGGGTCGTCCAGCAAGTCAAGCAATCGGTCACCCATCCAGGTACCGCGATCTCCATTGCTTAACTTCGTGAAAGAGCCATCCACTCTACCCGCGTCGCCATAAAAGCCAGCTTCTAATACACCTAATCCCGTTACATTTCTCCCCCTCTTCTCTTGACTTCGTCCCGAAGTCACCACCTGCTCACATAACAGACCCGAGGGTGGACACTTTTCCCTGCACACCTGGGTCCGGAGATGATGGTCATGTAAACTCCCATCCTACCGCTGCTACCAAATGTAGCGTTAGCCGGGTCGTCCACCAAGTCAAGCAGCCGGTCACCCATCCAGGTACTAACGGCGATATCCGTTTCTTAACTTAAGCCGTTTCCTCTCCAAGGCTTCGTTAAAGAGCCATCCACTCTACCTGTCTCGCCATAAAGCCGGCTTCTACAGCAAAGTTGTAGAAGTGTTTATATACACCTTAACCCGTTACACAACTGTCATTTTCTTTTTTGTCTATATATAAATGGTAGTCAACTCTTAAAGGAAAGCAATTACTTCCCTAGAATAGAAATCTTTCCTTCAGTTCGAGAGAAGACGCCATTTACGGAGAACCACATCATACAGATAAAGTGAGATGTGACACAACAAAACCAACAAAGTGGCATGTGCGCCCAGCGAAGACTTAGAATAGCCTGGGCATCCGCCCAGCCTGATCAGAGTCTTCGCTGTCCGCATGAAGCAAGCTTAGTCCCTTGGTTACCCTTTAAGTGCACAGGGAAGACTCTGATCAAACTTGGCGGATGCACACGCTGAGCTGAGTCTTGGGTGGGCGCATGTGCCACTTTGTTGGTTTTGTCGTGTCGCGGCTCAAGTTTGGTAAAAAGATACACCGCCATTTATTTGCCTTTCTTTATAAGTTAGGTGTGTGGGTAAACTAGTGGTTGGACTCGACTGGAATTTTGTAATCGAGCCGCGATTAGTTTATGAACATGATCAATGATCGAGTTAACATCGATTTATCATATGACGTCGCATCTGAGAGTGTAACAAAGCCATGCATTAAAAATGATAATCTACTAGTGGATTAAATATGCTAATTACGTCGTAACGTTATGCGTTGACGTCCATAAGAACGTCGCGTTTTCTAATGGCGAAATCATGCCGTTTTAGTGCAAAATTTGCTAATAAAAATGCGATTTTAGTGTCGTATGATAAACGGAATCTTGCATTCGTGCTCATGTATTATTGATTTTTTTAAACTCGTTGGAGAAAACCGATAAGATGCGCCTCGCATCTTATCTTTTTCCCCGACTCGGTTTATAAATTCAGTAATGAACACTCATGTAAGATTCTCTATTTATAAGACTGTTACAAGCTGTTTTTTTGGAATAAACAAAAGGGAGGGCCAAGAGCTTTTCCTTAGAAGTTCATAAAATTGCTGTCCTTGTGAAGTAAAAACTTAAAAGGAGCAATAAATATGCCATGTAAGGCACAAACTAGAAAAAAATGTATATAGGCCTACATATCATAAAGTGATACAATGATTATGCCAAATTGTGATCAGTTAACGTTACTATGCAAATAGGGTCAAGTCTGGTAAATTCTGACAGTGACATTGTTTCCTTCTTATGAGACTTGTTAGGAATTTAAACAAAATTAACTGGGCAAACAGTGAAAATCATTATAAGCCGTCTCATCTGGATTTTCACTGTTTGCAATGGTTTGTCCGAATTTACCCGCTGTTCGAAGTTACCCGACTCGACCCTAGGGTATCTATTTGGATTGAAAATGATGCAAAGTACAGTTTGGATCATTTCGTTACAGAGCAGTGCGACGAAGATATGAAGGTTACGAGCTTGACCATAAATTCCGATGATAACGATTACAGTCAATTCTCTCTTGATGATCCTCGAGCAGAAGCACTTAACATTCCACTTCAAAACCCAACCAGTGCTAGTGCGCCAGTGAACCTGGAAGTACTTGTCAAAGACTCAGCACTGCCCGAAGCAGCATTTACCATAGTTCACGTTGAGGTTCAAAACGCAAAGAAGATTAAAGTTACTTTAACAAATAAGGCTGGTGATCCAGTGAAAGTTTTCGAGGTAATGTTCATGTTTTGTTATTTACCCTAAAAGTTTGAAAAAATTAGCACACCTAAAAAGTACCGTAATTGTCATAAAGATGGAGCAGTTTGGGTTTTCAATGTAGTAATACGTCCAAAAGATGCAGATGGAATGACAAAAAGTGTAGACGGTGATGTCAGTTTTATCAGGATTTGCACGGTTTGCTCAGACCTATTTGCCCCAATACTTAGAATGCTGACGGTACATTCTTATTGCAATGCTGGAAATAAAACTTCTTAGTATATAATCTATAAATAAAACTAATATCATTGGTACAGAGGCTGATCACGTGAGGTAGACATTACTTCATGTCGTATGGTCTTTGACGTGACGTATGGTCTGTGACGTGACGTCTTAATGTTGCATGGTTTCCGCCCTAAGGTGGACATGAAGTGTCATTGCACAGTGAACTTCATATGGACCGACAATTTTTTTTTTTACTGTTCAATATCACTTCATGTTCGCTGCAACAGAAGTCAATAATTATTTTATTATATATTAATAATAAGTTCTGTTGAAGGGAATATCATTTAAGAACACTTGGCGTCAATTTTCGTATGATGCTACCTCACAAATCCTGCATCATGTCCACCTCATCAAAGTCAATAGCTGTATATTGTCCAATCCTCATAACGATGGTCCTAAGCAACGGTGTTCCCTAGCATGCTGGAGGGAACAAACCCATAACTTGCACCTCCTTGTCCGAGACTGTCCGGTTCCTCTCCAATTCGAAGAGGAGAGCGAGTTTTTCATCTGAAGTTACATGAAGCTTTCAGACTTGTTTTTCATGTCTCAATAAAATTCAGGGCGGAAATCGGAGCCTCAGTCGATAAAGGCATTGTTTTGAAGAGTTGTTCTGACGTTACGTGTTGTAAAGCGCCGGTTGCCGTAGTGAATCTCAACTGTCGTAGTCCCCGTGGTGACCTTAGGATCTCTGAATTTTTATTGCAATTTTCACCAATTGATGCCCAGTGCCGCATAAAAGGGCTATTGTCAAACAGCGCACACTCAGATCAGACTCCGCAAAACGCGGAGTCTGATCCAGGTCTACGCTTTTGCAGAAAGAAAATGGGTATTTCTTCATGAGAGAAAATAAAATTGATAAACATAAACTAAACCAGACACCCCTTCATTGACATTTCTAATGCACTTACCGATATAACGCGACGTCTGATTGGATAAAGTCAAAAATTTGCGACAGTATATTCCGCGATGTACTGTCGCAAACCCGACGTCATTATAAAACGTCGCTTCTCATTGGTTGACCTTTGGTTTTACGCTGCTGAAAGCGCTTGCAATTGATGTAAAAAAGTACACTTTGAAAGGTGAAAATTTGATAAAGTGCATTAGAATGGGTATAACTATATTGAAAATTGTCATTTGGGGAGGTAAATCGTCGGTATTATGGTCGCAAATTGCGTTTAACAGCTCCGCTGACGCGTCGCCGTAAAGGGAAATTTCCGACCATAAAACTGACGATTTACCTCCCCAAATGACAATTTTTAATACAGCTATCCCCTAATTCTAATGCACTTACGAATGTAACGGGACGTCTGATTGGATAACGTCAAAAATTTGCGACAGTATATTCTGCGATATACTGTCGCAAACCCTACGTTACTATTACACGTCGCTCCTCATTGGCTGACGTCTGGTTTTACGTTGCTGAAAAGCGGCTACCTTTAGGTGAAGGTAGATCACTTAGAAAGATGAAAATGCAAAATATGCATTAGAATTGGGATAACTGTATTGAAAATTGTCATTTGGGGAGGAAAATCATCTGTTTTATGGTCGCAAATTGCGTTTTACGTCTCCGCTGACGCGTCGCCGTAAAACAAAATTCCCGACCATAAAGCTTATGATTTACCTCCCCAAATGATAATTTTCAAGACAGTTATCCCCTAAATGGACTCATTCAATTTATAGGGACAGAAGACTCCACGGGGCATAAATGAGTTAATAAATAAACTGCGACACGAGAAAACCATCAGAGTGGCTGTGCGTCCAGCGCAGACTCAGATCAGCCTGAGCATCCTCCCAGTCTGATCAGAGTCTTTGCTGTCCGCATGGAGGCAGCTTAGACCCTTAGCTACCCTTTGAGCGCTTAGCGAAGAGTCTGATCAGACTGGGTGGATGCCCTGGCTGATCTGAGTTTGCGCTAAGCGCACAACCACTTTGTTTGTTTTCTCGTGTCACGGCTCAAATGAGTTAATAAATAGTGTGCATTTCTCCGTTAATCAGAATGGGTGGGAACTCGGACAGGAAGACGCTGTATGGGCACTTTCAGAGAATTGCTGTTACAATTCAAATAACACTGCGCATTTTTTTTTTCAGCGTACAGGACAGGACTTGCTGGTTGATCACTTCCAGAGTTTAGAAGGTGAAAAACTGGACATTGAAATCACACCGCAGTCGGCAACCAAGACAGTTATCCTGAAGAAACTTATCGTTGATGCCTGTATTAAAAAGCCATCAGGTACATGTAACCAGGGGCCGTATTCATAAAGCCACTTAAGTGGTTGCTATGCTGTTGCTAAGGCTGAATATCTATAAAGGAGATTCCCTACAACTATGAAATTTGGTCTGGAGGAACAGTCTTTGTAAGACTGTTCCTCCAGACCAAATTTCATAGTTGTAGGGAATCTCCTTTATAGATATTTAGCCTTAGCAACCGCATAGCAACGACTTAAGTGGCTTTGTGAATACGGCCCCTGTTTACATACAGTCAACACTCGAAATCTCAAGTCGATGTTCATCTCTAACTACTGATATGAGCCGTGACACGAGAAAACCAACAATGTGGATGTGCGCCCAGCACAAGCTCAGATAAGCCTTGGCATCCGCCCAGTTTGATCAGACTCTTTATTAAGTGCTCAAAGGGTAGCTAAGGGTCTGAGCTACCTCCATGCGGACAGCGAAGACTCTGATCAGACTGGGCGGATGCCCAGGCTGATCTGAGTCTGCGCTGGGCGCACAACCACATTGTTGGTTTTGTCGTGTCGCGGCTCATATCTCAAAGTAAAGTTTCTGGTCTCAGGTGTTGAAACGTTAAGAAAAATAGGACATGTGGAATGCTTGTCGTGTCTTCGTAATAATTACATTCGACAATCGATATCTCAAAGTTGATGTTCATCTCAAACTACTGAAATTGCAAAGTTAAGAAAAAGTAATTCGGGAACATCATCGGTCGACGATCGCCGGACCATCGGCCAATATGTCCAATTTTGCCCTCCTGGCGGATGGTCAGTTTGACTAATGTGAGCAAGGCAGAAGGATTTTCTTTGTTTTTTGGCTAAATAATTGTTTCTCCATAAATGTACTAAGCTCAACTTCTAACCGACCACTTTCTCTGTCTTTAAGCAAACATTTATAGATGTATAAATAAGTTTCGGCAAAAACGGCGTTTTGGTCAGGGGGAAAATGGAATTTGGTCAGGGAAAAGTCAGGGAATGAGTTTTTTCAGCTTTGTGGAAACCCTGAATGTGTCCACATTGTGCTCTTTTATATAAGCGGGTACTTTGAGATATCATTCTTTGAGATACCGAGAGTTCAATGTATGTTTGTTTGGGGTTTTTTTTTTGTTTTTTTCAGATAAAATATAATTGCATTATTGTAACCATTCTTTCAAAGCTCCACGTAAAAGAGATGAGCCGCGACACGAGAAAACCAACAATGTGGTGGTGCGCTCAGCGCAGACTCAGATCAGCCTGGGCATCCGCCCAGCCTGATCAGACTCTTCGCTTAGCGCTGAAAGGGTAGCTAAGGGTCTAAGCTACCTTCATGCGGACAGCGAAGACTCTGATCAGACTGGGCGGGTGCCCAGGCTGATCTGAGTCTGCGCTAGGCGCACGACCACATTGTTGGTTTTCTCGTGTTGCGGCTCAGATAACTGTTGACTCTCATTATCTCAAACACTTATTTTTCAAAGTTCTTCTTATATCAAAGAATATAAGTTGGACCTATTTTCTGTTTTATCTTTAAGGTTCAACTTTCTTTATCTCAAACTACTGATATCTGAAAGTAAATTTTCTGGGACCAGAAAATTTACTTTCAGACATATCAGTAGTTTGTGATGACCTTCTAATTTGAGATGTCGAGTGTTGACTTATTTGACAATGAGCAGTGGTTTCGTATGATGTCTATGAATTGCATTTTATGAACAAAAATGGCTGTATTTCTGCTATATATTTTTCATAATTCTCTTTAAAAATCTTGAATTGTGGCCTTGGCGACACAGTGATTATGATGGGTCAGAAGTTATCTCTTATTAAGATATCACCAACATCCCAGAATCATTGTTAAATATTCGCCTTACCTTTAGCGCAGAAGAAGTCTTATTTGAGTCACGACACGACAAAACCAGCAAAGTGGTTGTGCGTCCAGTGCAGACTCAGATCAGCCTGGGCATTCTCCCAGTCTGATCAGAGTCTTCGCTGTCCGCATGGAGTTAGCTAAGACACTAAGCTACCCTTTAAGCGCTAACGAAGACTCTGATCAGACTAGATGGATGCCCAGGCTGATCTGAGTCTGCACCGGGCGCACAACACCTATGTTGGTTTTCTCATGTCTCGGCTCATTTTATCAATAACTTTCTCTACTTCCTTTCCAGACTATTGTGAGAAGACACCAAGAAATGAGATTTTAAGGACAGGGGATGGTAACTGTGTATCCGTTAGAAAGTATGAATATAATGTCTGCATGGGAAGATGCAGGAATAGTAAAATGATACCACTGCTGTATGCTAATGTTGACAAGGACGACCCAACTAAGCTTTACAATAAAGGATGCACATGTTGTACAGGTACGTAGGTATCGGAGATCTCCAATAAAAGAATCTATCATGAGTTTGAGACCGATATAGGAAAATCTTCTTTTTTCTCTCGGCGCAGCCGAGTATAATTTCACTTTTATTCCATATTTCACAATATTTCATTGGTCAGATAACGCGTGTGTCAAAATTTAGCCAATAATATCAAAGGGCAATGAATATTTAATCTTCGTTTTTTCCCGTTGTACTGCACAGCCTGAATACTAGCACTCTGCCAGACATTAATTCAAGATGTTTGTCTTGTATGTAAATTTACAATGGAAATTTATCGAAAAACAGACGAAGATATTCAAAACTTTCTTTTTTCAGTGTAGATCTACTTTCAATTTCTACTTTCGGTTTAATACACATCAAGAAAATTGCATCATGTTGGTAACTGTTTTGGAATCAGGTCAATGTGAAGACTGACCGCGGTCTATTTTGGAATACCAAATTGGACAGCTCAGTCTTGAGATAGGTCAGTGACGCTATCCAGTGTCAAAATTACGGTTGCGGGTGCCTTTACCGACATAGCTCACTTGAGTTATATTTATGAAAGTTATTGTCAACTCTTCACCTAGAGACATATTACAAAACACACTTCCATTACATCTGCTCCGATCATCTTTATTTTTATAGATTTTTCTTGTTTCATTTTAGATTATTTAGTCTCATGCTTGCGGAACATGAGACTCAAACAATCTAAAATTGAGCTGCTGAGATTTCAATGTCGATGTCGCAATGCCATTAAGAATTATTTTCCTTACCAAAACAGAATATCTGATTTATTATATAATCTCTAAATAAACATGAGCCGCGACACGAGAAAACCAACAGATGGTTGTGCACCCAGTGCAGACTTAGATCAGCCTGGACATCCGCCTAGTCTGATCAGAGTCTTTGCTGTCCGCATAGAGGTAGCTTAGACCCTTAGCTACCCTTTAAGCGCTTAAGGAAGAGTCTGACCAGACTGGGCGGATGCCAAGGCTGATCTGAGTCTGCGCTTTTCGCATCACAACTATTGTGGTTTTCTAGTGTCGCGGCTCAGATACTGCCATTGGTTCAGAACCTGATCACGTGAGGCAGACATTACTTCATGTCGCATGATTTATGACGTCACGTCTATATGTCGCATGGTTGGAGAAATAATGTCAATCGAAATTTGATGTCAAGTTAACAAAGAACACAGACCTTTCAACTGAAACCCTCCTCATTATACACTACTCAAAATATTTAAAGGAGCAGGTAATAGATTTTCCATAGACGACAGTGCAATGCTACCCCTCTTAGAGGGTCATTTCGATTTCGATCAACAAAAACATAAAATTACCAATTATTGTGCAAAATCTCTAAAGAGGGTCGAGGTTGCTGACTGCATAAGTTTTGGTCCAATATTAATCCTGCTCATGACCATGGACTGATTTTGTAAAAATGAAATTTTGGTAAAATCATGGAATTTCTCAGAACAGGTGAAAAGCATGAAAATTTCACCAAAAATCAAAACGACCTTTTTGGTTATAAAACCGAATATCTTACAAGTTGACCCGCTTGAAAGAATCACTTTGAACTCAAGTTTATGGGATTTTACAGAATTACTGAAAAATGCCTCAATTTTAGAAATTTCGAAAATAGCAAAATTTGTTCGGTACAAATGCGGAAGGCATCAGCTGTAATGAAATTCTTGTTGTCTTAAACTTCCAACCTTTTTTAAAATGCTGCCAGAGAATGGGATTTTCTTAGCCTGTTGTGTACGTACGAATTTATGGGCTGTTGAACTGGGTATACGTCTATGGGAAAATATCAACTGCTCCTTTAGATATCTTGAGTAGTGTATAATAAAACAATTGTTGACCTTTTTTGTGAACATATAGTATTTTATCATATGACGTCGCATCTGAGAGTGTAATAAAGCCATGCATTAAAAACGATAATCCACTTGTGGTTTAAATATGCAAATTACGTCGTAACGTTATACGTTGACGTCCATTAAAACGTCGCGTTTTCTAATGGCGAAATCGTGACGTTTTAGTGCAAATTTTGCTAATAAAATGCGATTTTAGTGTCATATGATAAATAGAATCTTGCTTTCGTGCTCCTGTATTATTAAATTTATTAAACTCGTTGGGGAAATCGATAAGATGCTCGGCAAAGCCTCGCATCTTATCTTTTTCCCCAACTCGTTTAATAAATTCAATAATACATGAGCACTCATGTAAGATCCTCTATTTCAAACATAAAAAAACAACATTGGCCTCCGCTTTACATCAGTCAGTATGTAACATGTCATGTCCAACTATACGACAGTGCTCTAGATAAGAGGGAGTATTTTGTGATAATTAGGGATAATGTTTGTTAATCCTGCACACAAACATATGTTGTGACCCCTCATCTGAACCGTCTCGACGAGACGGTTCAGATGAGGGGTCATAACATATGGTTTTGAATTGAAATAAGAAAAATTATCTTTAATTATCATCAAATACTCCCTCTTATCTAGAGCTCTGATACGAAAGTCTATTGTACGTATAATGTCATACATTCTCAGGTTTTCAGAAAGTATTCAGAAATGCTAATATTTTCAAGTGACACAGTTATCTAATTTTTACTTTTTATGTCGTTAAACAGCCGGTTTTCACAGAGACTGGCTAATTCTTATATACATAGAGGGTGAGAGCACTTTGAGCAAATCCAACCAGTTTTATGATTTTAGTAAATTTTATAGTCTTTTAAGAAATACGATGTTTACTTGAGGTAATTGTGAGGTAATAGTAATAATAACGACGACAAAACCAACACAGTGGCTTATGCGCCCAGCGAAGACTCAGATCAGCCTGGGCTTCCGTTCAGTTTGATCAAAAGTCTTTGCTGTGCACTTTAAGAGTAGCTAAAGGTCTAAGCTAGCTCCATGCGAACAGCAAAGACTCTGATCAGACTGAGCGGATGCCCAGGTTGATCTGAAATTCGCTGGACGCACTCTTTGTTGGTTTTGTATTATGCGGCTCATATGTAACACATCCAATGTAGAAAAATGTGTTTTGGTAGAAACTTTCAAATACAGCATTTCTCTTATTTTCCCCTTTTTATAATATTTTTGTTTCGTTTTGGAGAAAGGGATTTTAAGATATTCAGCAGACCAGACAGGAGTGTTTTCGCTAACAGGCTAACAGTTTGTTGTTGTTTTTTTTTTTTGTTGTTGTTGTTGTTTTTATTTCGGGATCTCTTATTTGTTGTTTATGCGTTTATGAAAAATTACTTTTTTTGGGCAGATCACTGGTACGTCTCAAAAATATGTTTTAATACATAAAATATTAAGGAAAATCCAGCGGGCACGTGCCGTCGAAATGACGTCGTACTGACGTTGATGCGATGTCATCACGTTTTATGACATCAATACTAAGTCATTATGACGTCATGTGTCTGCTGGGAAGCCGGATGTTGGAAATGGGATTCGTAAGGAAAGGAGTTACATGGATGGTTGACTTGCGCTTTTACCACATTTCAACAATATTTCAGTTATATCAGGGGCCGTATTCATAAAACAACTTAAGTGGTTGCTATGCTGTTACTAAGGCTAAATTACTTTGAAGGAGATTCCCTACAACCATGAAATATGCTCTGGAGAAACAGTCTGAAAAAGACTGTTCCTCTAGAGCAAATTTCATTGTTGGAGGGAATCTCCTTTATAGAAATTTAGCCTTAGCAACAGCATAGCAATGACTTAAGTTTGTTTTATGAATACGGCCCCAGGACGATCAGAGGATGATAACAGAAGTGTGCAATGGAACCCGCCTCCAGCGAGTATTGAACCCGGGTCTGCTAGATCAACAGGCATGCACTTTACCTACTGAGGAGACAAAGCATAAATATCTATCAGACCTTGCGAGGTGAAATCTTAACACTATTCTCTGTATTTTAATTTTATAGGTAGTAAAGCTAGCGAGCTGGAAGTCGAAATGCAGTGCATTGGTTCTAACTCAACAACCACGAGAAAACTGGTGACTTATGGCGCCTGTAAATGTGACGGATGCCCATAAGGTATTTTTATAACAGACATTCTAACGTATTTTGGACATTGTATATGTAATTTGGAGATGCAGAAGAATTAGTCCTTACAGCGTCAATCAGCAGACAAAATTTACGTCTACGAAATTTAAAAAAATGCTTTGCCAAAGCTATACCATATTGAGAATTAAAACATTGTAGACCCTGCTGAGGAGGCTCATCATGAGCCGCCTCATCTGAATCTACGCTGTTCTCTAATTCAACTGTCTTCGTTTTTGGCCCTTTTAGGGTTGAGATATGTAGGATCCACATCTGAGCCGCGACGCGAGAAAACCAACAAAGTGGCTGAGCGCCCAGCGCAGACTCAGATCAGCCTGGGCATCCGCCCAGTCTGATCAGAGCCTTCGCTGTCCGCATTGGGGTAGCTTAGATCCTTAGCTACCCTTTAAGCGCTCAGCAAAAATTCTGATCAGACTTGTCAGATGCCCATTCTAATCTGAGTCTGCGCTGGACGCACGACCACCTTGTTGACTTTCTCGTGTCGCGGCTCATCTATTTTTTTACGCTATATTTACCGTGACAAAGGGGAACTACTTTTGGACTTCCTATCAGCTTTCCTGGACGACATAGCCCTTCCGAAAAGGAGTCTACCCAATTTTCATTTCCATGTGACCAGCCCCGGATCCAGGGGATTGGCTTTCGGGCTTCGGTCCCGCCATCTAGACCCCTTTTTAGCTCGCCTCAACGAAGTTCAGGAAGAGCTATTGCGCTACCCCCGGCGTCAGCGGCGGCGTTGGCGTTGGGTCGGCGTTGGCGTTGGCGTCGGCGTTAGCAAAATGTTAAAGTTTTACGTTAAAGTTTTTTATGTGATGGGCAAGGCGCTGTCAGGCGAGCTATCCTGTCCCTGTGACAGGTCTTGTTTATGTATAATACGTAGGCCCCCAGATGATAAGGAGTATCTGATGACAGTTTGAGATAATTTAACCGTGTGGTTAGATTAAAATATTTGTTGTGACATCTCATTAGAATCGCCTCGGCGAGGCGACAGAATTCACGTCAGTGAAACTTAAAAAAAAGCTTAAGTGCAAGCTATATCATATTAAGATTTGAAAGACTAAACTAGAGGGCAAACCGTATAGATCCAGATAAGGTGGCTAAATGTGGGTCAATGCTATTTGCAAATTCAAATACAGTCAACCATACCCTATTGATGGTGTCATATGTCGTTAAAAGCCTCCTATGTTGGTTACATTTAACCAAAATATATTAGTAGGGCAGCTAAACCTGTATTATGAAGTCACCTGTTTTAAGCAGAAATTTTTAAGTCCCTTTAGAGAGAATTTTATGAACTGTCAAGCATGTCTTAAGGAAGCACCCATGTGAAGGAAAAACTGCTTGCTTAAAGCAGGTTAAAACAGGTCAATTTATACTGAAAATGCTACTTTGGGATATGAAATTTTGGCATTTTAAGGCAGGTTTTTGCTAAATAGAGAGAGGGGGGCATTTAAGACAGGTTTGAATGTACTTTCATTTTTGACACTTGTGTTACTATCAGCTCTTTAATCCATTTGCCATTATAAATTCCACATTGAAGCCAAAATATTCTCGGGAATATAATTAATCCGCGACATAAGAAAACCAACAAACTGGTTGTGCGCCCAGCGCAGACTCAGATTAGCCTGGGCATCCGCCCGATCTGGTCAGAGTATAGGGCCTACGCTGTCCGCATGGAGGTAGCTAAGACCTTTAGCTACTCTTTTAGCGCAGATGCCCAGGCAGATCTGAGTCTGCGCTGAGTGCATAATCTCTTCGTCGGTTTTCTTGTGTCGCGGCTGATATGATTTTACGGAGATGTAAAGACTAATAGAATCTATGATGGAGTTTAGGCCGAGACAAGGAAATCTCAGGCTAGTTTTCAGATTATTTAGTCTTATGCGAGGTTTGCTGAGCATAAGACTTAACCCCATCATTGATTATTTTTCTCACCCATTATATTTTATACAACAGAAAATTCATTGAATACCTTTACTTCTTCTTGAGGCCATTACTATAAACTTCAAGCTAATTTTCTATTAATAGTTATGACATGTGTGTTAATTTCATCTTGTGCATGCATTTTTCATGACTGGCAGCTAATCAAAACTTTACAGTGACACCTCATTCACATCATTTGCTGTCAATTTCATTTTGCATGCAATCTACATGACAGGTAGCAGCAAGTTGGCTTGTTGAATTTAATTGTGTAATTAATTGGGCTGTACTATAGCAATGATTGGCATTTTGAGACAGCGTTTTGAGCCTAGGCCGAGATAGTAGGCCGAGATAGAAAAACCATAGACACCTCTAGAGAGGGATATTCTTGTCCAGTGGGTGAGAAAAAATGAAACTGACAGCCAGTGATGTGTATGAGGTGTCACTGTAGATGTCTGATTAGCTGCCAGTGATGAAATATGCATGCACTAGGTGAAATTAACACTCATGTCAGAACTATTAATAGAAAATTAGTTTGAAATTTATAGGAATGGCTTCAACAAGAAGTTAAGGTATTCAATGGATATTCTGTTCTATAAAATAAAATGGGTGAGAAAAATAATCAATGATGGGATTGAGGCCTCGACAAGGAAATCTCAGGCTCGTTTTAAGATTATTTAAGTCTTATGCTCGGCAAGCCTCGCATAAGACTAAATAATCTGAAAACGAGCCTGAGATTTCCTTATCTCGGCCTCAACCCCATCATAGATTCTATTAATCTCAGAATTTCAATCAGTTAATTTTCCATCTCTGGAATGGCCTCAAACATCTCAATCAGTCTTACGAATTTCAGCAATAAGATTGATTACCAATTCTAAAACAATCCCAAAATTCTAGATCCGACTGTTTTCAAAAAAACGTTGGAAGGGAAATCCCCGTATTTTCCAGGGACTTATTAGTGTCGCGCTTCATTGAATTTTAGCTTCGCCCACTGGCTTCATCACCGGATGAACGCTAAAAAATCAAATTTTACTCCTTATACTTTATTTTTAGACACTTTCTGCGTTGTTTTCATGGTAATTAAATATAGAATATGCAAAATATGGGTCATAGAAAAGTTTGTAACGACGTGTTCGGCCATTACCATAAACAACCATCGCATTGACGTGCCATGGAATCGAACGTTAGGTGGAGCAATCAAGTCGTTTGTTTACGTAAGACGTGCTTGACGACAACGTCATATGATCAATTGTCGAAGCTAGTTGCTCTAAAAGGTTTATGTAGGGAAAGTCAATGGAAAGTGTAAATATTAGTGTAATGAACACGTGTTATTCTCCATTTCAGATTACAATGATGACTCACCAACTTTTACTTTCAACGACGACGATGAAGAAATTAATCTCTCTTTTCTACGAAGTTGCAAGGATGTTTGAAATCCAGGGATCCGATCTTTTCATCTCGACAGCCAAGATTATAATAATGTAACATAGACTGTTTAAGGGACTTGAATGAATAAGAAATCTTTTGTTTTTGGAAGGACATTGTTTGCGTTGATATGACCAGCAAAATAACTGTTCACTTTGCACCAAACTACCTTATTACGTACGTTTTGATGACTCAGAGGAGAGTTAAGGAAAAAAATGCTAAATTGTCTTCAAACCATTATTGTCTAAGGCTATTCTGATTTATCGGAACAAATAAAAAAAACAGACGACAATTTCACGTCTGCAAAATTTCAAAAAAATGTTTCATCCAAGCTGTATCATATTTTGAATTCAAAGTTTACAGGGCAAACAGTGTAGGTCCAGATTAGATGGCTCGTTATGAGCCGCCTCATCTGGATCTACGCTGTTTGCAAATTCAACTGCTTTCATTTTTGGCGGATTAAGGGTTAAAATGGTTTTATGTTATTCTGTCAGAAATATTGTTTACGAGTTAAAAAGTGTAAAAGTAGTATCATTTATATAATATTTTTTTTTTCGAGGAGTTTATGATAACTTTTATGGTGACAAATAGACGGAAAAAAAAATAAAAAAGCGAGGCGGATTTTGAAATATTGTGAAATATACGTATAGATATTTCAGAGACAGTCACCCTCTAAAAACCTGACCAAACTTCCTGGGGGTAATTTTTATTATATTATAATACTACTGAGGGGACAAAGGTATGGTTTCTGTATGTTATATTTATGTAACAGAGGAGTAGAATGTCAAATGCAATTTCATAGAAAAGACTATAGTCCTGTACATATGTAGCTAAGCACTGAAAAATACCAAAAAAAATTAAAAATGATTTTAAAAAGTAAAAAAAAAAAATTAAAAAAAATAAAAAAAAGTAAAAAAAAAAAGTAGAGCTAGTAATACACAGAAAAAAAAAATTACCAAATTCAAATTTAAAATCCGTGTTCTCCGTTTGTTAATTTATTTTTGGAAGTTTTTTGGGGTTTTCATGTTCTAAAATGTCTGTTAATTATTTGTTAAATTTTAAAAATTGTTAGAGTTTTCAGATTCGTTGACCTATTTTGTTTAAATTTTAGATCTGTTTGGCAAAAATAAATTCTAAAACAAATTACATGTGTTTGTTTGAAATTAAAAATTCCCTATTTCAACATTTTGAGCACTGAAAAATACCAAAAAAAATTTAAAAATGATTTTAAAAAGTAAAAAAAAAATAAAAAAAATAAAAAAAAGTAAAAAAAAAAAGTAGAGCTAGTAATACACAGAAAAAAAAAAATTACCAAATTCAAATTTAAAATCCGTGTTCTCCGTTTGTTAATTTATTTTTGGAAGTTTTTTGGGGTTTTCATGTTCTAAAATGTCTGTTAATTATTTGTTAAATTTTAAAAATTGTTAGAGTTTTCAGAATCGTTGACCTATTTTGTTTAAATTTTAGATCTGTTTGGCAAAAATAAATTCTAAAACAAATTACATGTGTTTGTTTGAAATTAAAAATTCCCTATTTCAACATTTTGAACATCTGTTGCTTAGTATATAGAAATCGATACAAAAAATTGCTGCCTTTGATAAATGATTGGTGTTGCTTAAAAATGCAAAGCGAGCTATGTGCATACACTAATTCTAAATATTGTCCAATAGGGAAAAACTAAAACACGAATTCCACTTTTCCTGAAATATTTTGGCTTCAAGTCTTCTTCGATTAAATAGAACTTGATAGCTGGATAGATGTGCGATTTTACATCCTTTTCAGAAATATTTCAGTCATATCAGGACGACGGGACGGTGATAATGAATGACTGTGCGTTATGGTGCTAATGGAACCTCGTTTAAGGCTGGGAAGATTTCCGTCAGCTGGAATCGAGCCCAACACCGCTAGGTCAGCAGGCCAGCACTTAACTCACCGACCTATCGGGGCTCCTAAAATAAAACTTGAGAGAGAATTACAGTTAATCTGAGCAGCAATTACATTCGACAAGTCGGAAATTCCGGATTTTAGTTTTGCAGCCATTCTGAGTTGTCTACTAATTGAGCCACGACACGAGAAAACAAACAAAGTGACATGTGCGCCCAGTGCAGACTCAGATCAGCCTGGGCATCCGCCCAGTCTGATCAGAGTCTTCGCTGTCCGCATGGAGCTAGCTTTGAGTCTACGCTTATCTTTAAGCGCATAGCGAAGACTCTGATCAGACTGGGCGGATGCCCAGGCTGATCTGAGTCTGCACTGGGCGCACATGTCACTTTGTCGGTTTTCTCATGTCGCGGCTCAAGCAATGACTGCTAAATCGCAGTTCTCTCAAGTTCCATTTTACTGCTTAAGGATTAAGTTGGTTATTTTGGGTAAATACAAAAATCTAAATTAAAACCATGAAAACATAACATCTTGAAACTTCTCATCTGTTTGTTCTCAACAGTTTAAGTGACATGCTGATGAAAAAAGTGTTTATATATTAGGAAAGAGCAAAGGGTACATATGTAATTCGCGGGGTAAAAATCTAAAAATAACCATCTTTATTGAAACTGTATTTGGGTCTGATGGATTTCAAGGTATTTAGAGTAGTGCCCTATCAATTATTTCTTCCAACTCTTTCTTAAATTGTCGGGTATAACAGATGAAAAAATAGCTTATTCTCAAATGTTAACATGTTTAAGGTGCATATAATATTGTTGATAAATGGGTGCATTCATTAAAAAAGGGTAGGCAGGTTTAACAATATCACATAGAGTATAAAACCTACATTTATTTGACCATGACAATTCGGCCTTGAAAAAGTAGATACCTTTGTGTGATCTGCGTAATTTGCCTAAACCTTGGAGACGGCTATCTCTTGTTAATCTTTTTAGCCTGCTAATTTGTGAAAGAGTTGGAAAAAATGATTGAAAGAACATTACTCCAATGCACTAAAGTACCCATTTTTATAGCTCTTATACAAATTTTAAGAACAGGTCTGATGAGGAACCGCCAAGTCCACTTTTTGCTAAGGTTGACTGCCCATTTTAGCACAATTTAAACCTATTCTGCTACAGCTGACTGCTTATGCCTGATATAATACCTTATCATAGCAGCTTTAATATTGACAGAAGCCATCTCTGCAACAGATGCCATTGTAAACCTAAATTAAGTTGATATTTTATCAGAAGCTTCACTGATTTGTCTATCATCTATTTGGCACAAAGGTGCTGGCAGAATGGGAAATACTATTGCTGTCCCTGAACAGTCTGGTCTTGGTCTACAGTGTTTGCCCAGACATTCCTGTCCCAATATTTAGTGAGGTGGTGCAAGTTTTACAGATCATTTTGGAACTTTATTTGCTTGTAAGACCAGATTCACACCTGTGTTTTTATATCACTTTGAGTAAAAATCCAAGTATATGCATGTACATGGTAAACAGTAAAATGAATAAGATGAAGAGGGAAAGATATCAGAATCCAATGATGTCTATGCAAAGAGATATATTGATAAGCTTCAGTTCTGCAAAGCCTATACTGCCATGGCGAAAGCCAGTCAACAAGTTCTTATAATAGTTTGAAAACTGTTTTCTCAAAACCTTCAGTATTGCATTGTGTCCTTTATTCAAGGTCTTCTGAATAGCTGTATTTAGGTCCAGTTTCCACAAATATCTAGTTTTAGTTAAGAAACCAGTTCAAATATTTCAACAGTAGAGTATTAGCATTGGAATCATGAAATTCAGAATTTGGCCTTTTTAAGGAGTCATAGGAAGCATGGCTTCTAAGCATGTATTTACGCACACTTAGCCAGGTAAGAGATTTTGAACAGTGCATTGATTATACATGCATAGTATGCTAAATCAGACAAGCGTGACATCCCTTATTCAGTGAATAAACCTTACCACCACTGAACTAGAAAGTGTAAACAGTTTTTAAAATTCGTGGAAGACCTATAGCGATAATAGTTTCTTTTGTTAGATATGTGCGCCTTTGGTATTTACATATATAAACCTTCCTTAACATCAACAAGTCAGGCATTTGAATTATCAAAAGAAACATAAAAAGACATCTGCTAAGTTATGGAAGATCTTTTGTAGTTTCATGATTTTATGCAGTTTTTTTGCATTCACCACAAATCAGTGATTATCACCACCTTAAAGCTGGAGTGGAATTCGACATTTCATGTGCATACATGAATACCCTGATCGACCCGCACATTTTTTGCATATTGATTAGTCTTCACTGTTCACTCTTAAGATTCTCCAGAAGTCGTAGCCCAGCAGGCACACATTGTTGAATCAACCTTGATTCAACGTCATGACGTTGAATCAAGGTTGATTCAACCTTGCGTACCCACTGGGCGCGACACGACAAAACCAACAATGTGGCATGTCCGTCCAGTTAAGACTCAGATCTGTCTGGACATCTGCCCAGTCAGATCAGAGTCTTTGCTGTGCGCTTAAAAGGTAGATAAGAGTGTAAGCTACAGTACAGCAAAGACTCTGATCAGACTGGGCTGACCTGAGCCTAGGCAGATCTGAGTCTTCGTTGGGTGCACATGCCACATTGCTAGATTTGCCATGTCCGGCTCAATTATATGCGAAAAGAAAAGACCAGTTCAAGACCCTAATCTTAGTCTTTCCAGGCCCCACACATCATTAGGTATCTGTTGAAATGACCCCTACCAAGTAGCTTATGAGAGTAATATGGTCTTGCCCCTACCAAATATTTTATTTACAGATTTATCATATGACGTCGCATCTGAGAGTGTAGTAAAGCCATGCATTAAAAACGATAATCAACTAGTGGATTAAATATGCAAATTACGTCGTAACGTTTTGCGTTGACGTCCATAAAAACGTCGCGTTTTCTTATGGCGAGATCGTGACGTTTTAGTGCAAAGTTTGCTAATAAAATGTGACTTTAGTGTCATATGATAAATAGAATCTTGCATTCGTGCTCATGTATTATTGAATTTATTAAACTCGTTGGGGAAAACGATAAGATGCTCGGCATAGCCTCGCATCTTATCGTTTTTCCGAACTCGTTTAATAAATTCAATAATACATGAGCACTCATGTAAGATCCTCTATATATTCAGTTATAAGACGGGAGTTTTCCATTCCAACCCAATCTCAAAGACGTAGATCTTCGGGATTGTTTTGGAAGAGAAAACGCACATTTTTAGCTGAATTACAAAAGACTTTTTTAGATATTTGCCTTTATTTTGGGAGGATGAACTCCAGTCTTATAGCCAAATAATAGTCAGAACGCTGAATCAAAAACAATATAACTTCAATGCCACGACACAACAAGTCATAGTCAACTCGTATACCAAATATGAACTTTCTATCTCGAACAGTTGCTGAGAAATTTTTTATGACAAATTAAAGTAATGACATGGTGCTTGGAGAGAAAGAAGAGTGAACAAGTACTGGGAAGAACAAACTGGCGAAAGCCGGTTCTCTATCCCACGATACAACTTGTCAATCTGTATACAAAATATGAACTTTCAATCTTCTATGGTTGTGTAGATAGCACTGACGAAAAAACTGAGGAGAGAAAGAAAAAGGGAAGAAATACAGGGAAGAACAAACAGGAGAGTGCCGCTCTCAGTCCCACGATACTTATTATTCTCATGACAATATACACAATAAACACATCATCATTAACATGTGTTAAAATATTTAAACGGTTATGGGGTCACAGAGAAAACAGGTAATTTATTTAAGGGAAGATAATTAATGAAACAAGTAAGCCAGAGTTGTGGCTCTTGCTCAGGATACATTGCATACATTGCAACATTATTATACATAATCGTACAAAGTTTCATTAAAATATTTCAAAAGGTTCAGGTAATATAGTGAATGGGAATGGCTTCAAAATACTAATAATGGGAAGTTACTCCAAAATTAAGTAATAGGGAGCAACCATTCTTATATGCGACACATGGTCTTGTGATCATGCACTGCTACTATAAAGTTTCATCTGAATATTCCAAACGGTTTACAAAAAAATATGCTATGTAAAAGAGAAGTGTACACAATTATAACCTAAAAAAGATCTGATCAAAGGGATGTAACTCTAAAACGAAGTAAGGGAAAGCAACCATTGCTGTACATTGCTATGAAGTTTCACCCAGATATCCCAAACAGTTATCTACTTATGGCGCGCACAAGACTATTAGGGAAAATAAATAAAGGGACACAACTTGAAAACTAAGAAATGGGGAGCAACTATTCTTATAAGCGACACGTTGCACCGACCTAATGTATATTCCTACAAAATTTCACGAAGATATCCCAAACGGTTACTGAGTTATGGCGCGCACGAGAATGTTGTCGGACGGACAGCGCCATGCCACAATATGTCTGTCCGTTTTTTGTGTGTTTTTTTTCAAAACGGGCGTATAAAAACATGACTGTTCTTGTTGTTGTTTGACAATGCCAGCATGTGGACGAGCGGACAACAACGAGAACAGTTAATGCCAGCACGTGGATGAGCGGACAACAATAGAACCAATCATGACAGTGCCAGCACGTGGATGAGCGGACAACAATAGAACCAATCATTACAGTGCCAGCACGTGGATGAGCGGACAACAATAGAACCAATCATGACAGTGCCAGCAAGTGGATGAGCGGACTACAATAGAACCAATCGTGACAGTGCCAGCAAGTGGATGAGCGGACAACAATAGAACCAATCATGACAGTGCCAGCAAGTGGATGAGCGGACAACAATAGAACCAATTATGACAGTGCCAGCACGTTGACAAGCGGGCGACAACAGAAACAGTCATGACGATGCCAGCACGTGGACGAGCGGACAACAACAGAAACAGTCATGATAATGCCAGCACGTAGACGAACAGACAACAACAGAAACAGTCATGACAGTGCCAGCACATATTAATTTATTTTTTTTCTGTCTGTTTTCCAGACACTACATATATACTTACGCAACAATGTTAGCATCTGTTTACGGCACTGACTTGCCCCTGATTGTGTCCGCTTCCCAGTCCCGGATCCAGGGGGGGGGGGGGCTTTGGGGATTAAGCCCCCCGGCCATCTGAAGTTCTGCGTCCAATACAATGCAGGAATGTAGGTAATAAGGAGCACCTGATGATAATTTGAGGTGATATTCCATAAGCTTCAGAATTTAGGGTAGGTTACCAATTAATAATTGAGCCGTGACAAGACAAAACCAACAATGTGGTTGTGCGCCCAGCGCAGACTCAGATCAGCCTGGGCATCCGCCCAGTCTGATCAGAGTCTTCGCTGTCCGCATGGAGATAGCTTAGACCCTTAGCTACCTTTTGAGCACTTACCAGAGAGTCTGGGCAAACTGGACGGTTGCCCAGGGTGATCTGAGTCTGCGCTGGGCGCACAACCACATTGTTGGTTTTGTCGTGTAGCGGCTCAATTATAATACTTTCGTTATAAACTATCAACCTAAGTGGACTAAAATTTGACATTTCATCCAATGAATACTCTTACTTACATGTAGGTTGAAAGATACTGAATGGAAATATATTGGCAGGACATTCAACAAACCATTATACAAGCTAAATAACCCAAAGAACTATAAAACATTTGGATAAGAAAAAATATCAGTTTTGATTTCCTAAAATTTTGCATTTCTATATACATTTTTACACATTATCCATTTAAATTCATATCTCTAGCACATGAATGCACTTTCATTTTTGCAAATCATATAATCTATAATATAAGATATTTAAGTTATTTCTATTACGAGGTAAATATATAATACGTACTCCTTAAAAAGCTTTTACATACCTATCTGCCCGAAAACTTAGGATCTTTACAAAAAGTGAAAACTGAGATCAGAGTCTTTGCAGTGCGTGTAAAGGGTAGCTAAAAATCATATGAAAATGTATGAAATAAGTTTACAATAGTAAGAACCTTTGGAAGCAAGGAATACACACACAAATAATAATAATAATAATAATAAAAAGTGAAAATAGCAGACTCGGTTTAACTGAATCTGTCCATGACCAGTAATGAGATGTGCATCACTGGTCACGCCACAGGGACGTAGCCACAAGGAGGCCTGGAAGCCCAGGCTTCAGTATTTCGCTGTCTGTTCTTAGAATGAACTGGCAGCCTTTAGAGGGAAGCAACACTGGATTTTTTTTGCCTTACTTTCCAACCGGGGTCAGCTCTTACAGAAAAGAATTTGCTCCTGCGGGAGCAAATTATTTTCTTTCAGGGTTGACCCTCATTTAGAAGGGTTTCGCTTTCCAGAGAAGCGAAAAGCAGGTCACAAAAAATTGTTCTCCTTCCTTAAAAAAAAGCGGAAGGAGGCAGAGTTTTGCATATAAGAGTGATCTCCCTTGGAGTTGTACATCACAAAACAATGTTTGCTTTAACAAAATATTAGGACTGGCTACGCCCCTGCGCCAACTAGCACCGGCTTAAGCATAACTATTTTCAAAATGACTCAAAATGAACTCCATGATCTCAAAGGACCAGAAAATTTAATCTGCACTATGAAGTTGTACGGGGAGACGTTTTACGGCCGCCACACGGCACAACATCAGCGGCAGAGTAGGTATATAAGTTCTGAATAGTTCGATCCTTTGTAAGCAAGGAATACACCAAAAAAGTGAAGAGGAAAAAAACAGTCCGGGTTAAATTGAGTCCGTACATGACCATGAAGTGATGAAATGTGCAATACTAATTATGCCCCTAAGCAGGGGCGTAGCTAGGGGAAATTACACGATACGCACAATTATGTTTCATTCTCATTAAGGGCAATAATAGGGGGTTAAGCCCCTTAGATATTTCAATTTTTCGTGTCTGTTGGCAGTTAGTATTACAATTGTGCCCAGTTAACAACATTTCAGCAAAATGAAAATACGCAGGTGTGTGCTGAAATTTTGTCATTTTGACAAAATTTCAATACGCACCTGCGTATTTGCGTATAGGTTAGCTACGCCCTTGCTAAGCACCGTCTCAAGCAGAACACTATTTTCAAAATAACTCGAAGCATACCCAACTGTGAAATCTGTATATACGTTTGACCCGCAAACTGCCAAATCTGCGTGTCAGATAATGCTTCATATCTACCAAAGACTGTTTAAACTATACTCGAAGGGAAATAACCCATATCATACGATGGTAAAACGGTAAGGGAGGTAATCTCATTTTATTTGAAAATCAATAAGCCAGCGACTGGCTAAACCGAACCTTACGACAAAAGTGATATAAAAAATCAGCTCAGCCTATGTATCCATACAGTATAGCTCACAGTTTTTTCTGCTCATAGTTTCTTCAATATATATGCAACGTTACCTGTGCCAAGCAGAGTCTCCAATCAGACTGTGCAAACACGCAGGCTGGTTCTTTACTTCCTTGCCAAAATGACAAGTACATTTTACTCTGCCTTAGCTGATTTGGACATTTTTAGAAAAAATAGATTTCTTGAATTTTTTTCATCAGTATGCGCGGATGCGCAGACTGACTGACTTTGTTGTGCCAGTACATGCCCATAGATTCATTTCGCTCTCTCTTTAATTAGGAATTATATTTCTATTATTCAGCATTCATCGTGTGATGAAGCCAGTTAGCGGAGCTAAAATTCCGCTTCTTGTAGAGTTTTAGTGACGAACACGATGAACGCTGAAAAAATCAAACTTTCATTCTTATATGTAAGCTTTATTTCTAGACCCTTCCTGTGTCATTTTCGGGGTTATTTAGTGTAGAATATGCAAAATATGGGTCGAAGAATAGTTAGTAACGACATGTTCGGCCATTACTTGAAACAGCCATCTCCATGACGTGGCGTCAGTCGAACGTTACATGGACCAATCAAGATGTTCGTTTACCTCAGATGTCGACCGACGAGAACTTCATATGATCATTTGACGTTATCGGTGTATGAAACTAATTGCTCTGAAAAAGTCAGTGGCAGATAGATGTAGGTATAAATATTAACTTAGTACTTTGGTTGCTGTGGCCAATAAAAGTTGTTATTGACCTATTATTGGATAAGTTTCCATCAGGGCCCGGTTGCTCAAAACTAACGACATCGTTAGTTAACGAGATGTTAAAATTTCAAACATAAATATCTCAAATACACCATTATTTTTTATTGAAAAAGAGTGAAAAGCTTTTGCACTGCAAAAGCTTCTCACAATTTTTCAACAAAAAATATCAGTGTATTTGGCTATAAAGTTGTAAAACACTTAACGAGTTGACCTTGGTAACGAGCTCGTTAGGCTAACGATGCTTTGAACAACTGGGCCCTGATGTTTATAAAACATTATCCTAAAAAGGAAGTGCTTCAATAATGAATCTGTCAGCTACTTTGCTTTCATTACGGCAAGGTTAAGAGCCCCATTTGTTGTAAAAGCTCATTACAAGATCATGTCCGGAAAATGCTCGATTTCGTTTCCTCTTAGGAATTACAGATTGCCTAAATAAAGCACTGCTATAGATGTGGGTCAGCGACGCTACAGATTGCCTAAATATGGCATTGCTATAGATTTGGGAAAACGACGCTACAGATTGTCTAAATACAGCACTGCTATTGATGTGGGAAAACGACGCTACAGATTGCCTAAATATAGCACGGCTATAGATGTGGGAAAGCGACGCTACAGATTGCCTAAATATAGCACGGCTATAGATGTGAGAAAGCGACGCTACAGATTGCCTTAATATAGCACGGCTATAGATGTGGGAAAGCGACGCTACAGATTGCCTTAATATAGCACTGCTATAGATGTGGGAAAGCAACGCTACAGATTGCCTAAATATAGCACTGCTATAGATGTGGGAAAGCGACGCTACAGATTGCCTAAATATAGCACTGCTATAGATGTGGGAAAAGTTCTCACAGAATTCCTGCAACCAGGCAAACTGAAATTTCTGTTTGGCTGCTTTCAGGACTTTTGCGATAAATCCGCCACATTTTCTCCGTCAAAGATAATATTATGCCCTAATGCACACTTGGGACTGCTTGTTCAAAGCATCTAGCTTAACGGTATCGTTGGTCCAGGATGCATTCAGTCTTCTAGTGGACATAAAATGTTATTACATTTAGCGGAAAAAATGAGATGAGCATTTGCACTCCTCACTTTTTTTTACTGCAAAGAAATGGCAGAGTATTTGATACGTGAACGTTTCGTTAGCTAACGATGTCGTTAGTTTTGAACAACTGGGCCCTGGAAGACTATCACCGGAACCGCCGACGATATCTTATTCTTGGTAAATCACCTGAAGAGTTACAGTATCATCTTGGCCTATTACATACTTATTGTAGAAACTGGGGATAAGATTACGCGGAGTAAAATTCTATGTGCATATTCGAAATAGAATGAGACAATCCATTGAACAAGCTTAATAAAGGTGTGCTTATAATACCTTTCTATGGATCATCCTCATTTAACTCTTTCGGTGCCAAATTTTTCAGACGACAAATTTTCGTCTGCTCAAATCATCAGACGACAGATTTGTAATTGGAAATTTTAATAATCTAAAGACATTTTTCATAAAATCAGGCTTTTTAAGTTTATATTTGAATGGCAAACAGTGTAGATCCTGATCAGACGGCTCTTTTAAGAGCCGGCTGATCTGGATATACGCTGTTTGCAAAGTCGCATTTTTGCGACTTTGGCGCCGAAAGAGTTAAAACTGCAAATGTGTAAGAGAATTCTACTTCAAATTCTGATACACTCTGACAAGCTGTATTTTGATACGTGACGTAATATGCATTTTCGTGTGCCGATGTATATGTACAAGTCATGTTATTATGTTCTGTTCTGTTCTGCCAAAAGAAATTTCAGTTTGCCCACTTTCAGGAGCTTTGAGAGAACTCTACAAGTTTGCCTTTTACAATCCTCAAATTTTGTACTGATAAGCTTTACAGACATACACAGCTATATCAATGCTATAGTTATGCAATCTGTAAAGATTAAACATATTTATTGTCTTTACATATAATGGGGTTGGGCTACAAGTTCTCACAAAATTAGTTAGAGCCCTCCTCCTACAATATCAAACAAACATTGCCATTCTCTCTCAGAGAATGAAATTGTGCATTTTCCGGTCATGATCTTGGTATAAGCCTGTTCAGTAATCGGGCCCATAATTCTAAGAAAGCATAGTAACTGACAGGTTTTCTTTATTATATATGTTTTTCGAACATCTGATGAAAAATAATGAAGTTATTGTGGACAGAAGTATGTCCCGTTATAGGTCAATTACAGTTTTCATTGGCCACAGCAGTAAAAGTTCTAAATGAGCCGCGACACGAGAAAACCAACAAAGTGGTTGTGAACCCAGCGCAGACTCAGATCAAGCTTGACAGCCGCCCAGACTGATCAGATATTTCGCTTAAAGCGTTTAAAGGGTAGATAAGAGTCTAAGCTACTTCCATGCGGACAGCGAGGACTCTGATCAGACTGGGCGGATGCACAGGCTGATCTGAGTCTGCGCTGTGCGCACTATCATTTTGTTGGTTTTCTTGTGTCGTGGCTCATTAAAAATTATTAAAGGCGGAGACAGCAAAATAAATCTATTGGCATGTCCTAGCACAATAAAGCCGTTCAGCCTGCGCATCTGCGAATACTAATGAGAAAACTTCAAGAAAATATATTTCTTTTAAAATTGTCAAATCAGCAAAGGCAGAGTAAAAGGTACTTCTCATTTTAACAAGAAAAGAAAAGATAAGCCTGCGAGCCTGCAGAGTCTGACCTGAGCCTCTGCTTCGCACAGATAAAGTTGCACAGATCAGGAAGAAACTATCAGAGAGAGAAGCCTCTGTGGATGCAAATGCTGAGCCGGTATTTTTAGTCACTTTTGTCGTAAGGTTCAATTTAGCCAGTCTCTGGCTTATTGATTGTCAAAAAATATGAGATTACCTCCCTTAGCATTTTACCATCGTATGTAAAGTGTTATCTCTCTTCGTCTTTGGTGGATATTAAGTACACATTGAATCTGGGATCTAACACGCAGGCTGGTTTGGTAGTTTGCTGGTCAAAAATATGCTGTTTTCTCAGTTGGGTATGCTTTGCTGTATTTTCACATTTCTCTTCAGCATTCTTGCTCAACCAACCTACAATTTTTTAACAATGCGCAAGCGCCCATCTGACACAAAATGCCACAATGGTGTCATTTTAATTTAAAGAGTAACTACACTTCAGGAACTGACCGAATCAGATCCCAAACCCTATAAACACATTGTCAAGTCGTCCTTTTTATCCCTTAGGGAGCTTTTAAAGTGCGGTATCAACAAATCCGAGTCGAAATGGTAAGAATATTGATTTTATTCCATACCCATCACCAGCTACTCGCAATTTCTCAGCAAAAAACATTACTGCAATTGATTTTGCTGCAAGGGCGTAGCTACCTATACGGCAAATACGCAAGTGCGTATTGAAATTTTGTCAAAATTGACAAAATTTCAAAACGCACCTGCATATTTGCATGCTGAAATTTTATAAATTGGACAAGATTTCAATACCAATTACCAAAGTGGCTGAAATACTAGCTTTCCTTTCAAGAAGTAGAGCATAAAACATTGTTGTGCGTATCATGAACTTGCCCCTAGTTACGCCCCTGATTACTGCAATTGATTTTGCTAGTACTACAAAACTTTTAAGGGTGCTTTGTACATCCGAGCCCAAATAGGAAAGAAAAACAGTAAAGACGTCACACAAAGCAATACAAAACAAACCTAAAGCCAAGATGGGCCGCGACACGAGAAAACCAACAATGTGGTTGTGCGTCCAGCTCAGACTCAGATCAGCCTGGACATCCGCCCAGTCTGATCAGCGTCTTCGCTGTCCGCGTGGAGGTAGCTTAGACCCTTAGCTACCTTTTAAGTGCTTAGTAAAGAGTCAGAGCGGACGGGGCGGATGCCAAGGCTGATCTTAGTCTGCGCTGAGCGCACAACCACAGTGTTGGTTTTCTCGTGTCGCGACTCAGATGTTCCTCTCTCAGTAGATGGTCGCGAGGCTATCCAAAATAATGTCCAAAATGCCAAAGACTAGTGGAAAGCCGACAAACAGTTCAAATTATAGTGAGCCATAACAAAAACAACGCTTTTTATAGGTAAGCAATAAATCCATCGGGGACTTATGCGGTTTAACATGCGCTTAAACCTCGCCATTAGTTTTGTTATGGTTTGTAAACATAAAAATTAGACCAAAATGACACATGAAAATATATATATGTTCTATTTTACCTATTTTCTATATTTTATAACACAAAATAAAACGGAAAACAAAGCCGGCAGCTAAACAAGCGACCACAATGCCAGAATTACAACAAAGAACGATAAGCAACAACAGAAGCACCGCCTTAGAACGGTCAGTAATGAATTACTAACAACTTAAACCGTTTTTGTTTTTTGTTTTTTTCATGCGCATAACCCTTGCTCTGCATTCTGCTAGGATCAAGTCGGGTTACTTCAGACAGCAGATAAATTCCGACATACCATTACGAACAGTGACAAATCCAGATGAGACGGCTCATCAGGATTTTCACTGTTTGCCCGGTTAATTTTGTTTTAATTCCAAACAAATGACATATAAAGGAAACGACGTCACTGTCCGAATTTACCCGCTGTCCGAATTTACCCGACTTTACCCTATGGTTCAAACATACAAGTTCCTCGGTCCGTGGGAAGGACTTCTAACGCGCAATAGATCGAAATGCAAAATAACAGAGTAGCTACGTGTAATCCATTACTGAAAATGATTTAGGTCTGAAGGTACTTCTATGCATTGAGAGTAACGTCCTATCAATCATTTTTCCAAACTCTTTCGCAAAATGGCAGCTTGAACAGATAAAATGAAAAGACCGGGATTAAGTAATGAAATAAAACCAGATGAGCGCTCAACAGCAATAACAGCACTGAAACGCTGGAACAAAGAAAGTCCAGCCGCTGAACCCCTATGAATCAGTTCCATAAATCTCACAAATTCTTGATTTTAGAATATTTCTAAAGTGGTCGCCCACTGAATAATTATCATTCCAAAATGAGCGCAGATATGTTGATTTTTGCGCTGCGTTTAAAATTCAAATAAAATGCATTTTTAAATTGACTGGTTTTGGTAAATTACATTATAAAAAATAATGTACAATGCGTTCATGCTTTAGTCTGGATGACACAAAAACAAAAACAGGCAACTTAAAAAAAAAAAAAGAAAAAAAAAAAGAGAACAGAATCGAGAATGATAATATATTGGCTCAACTTGTGTGCCTTGCGGGCATTCTGTTTTCTCTTTTTAAATATGGTTTGGTCTCTAAATTTATATGCAATATTTTAAGAGGTTAATTTCGCTGCGACGTGACAAAACCAACAAAGTGGCATGTGTACCAAGCGAAACTCAGATCAGCCTGGGCCGCTGCCCAGTCTTAAAAGAGTCTTCGCTGTCGGCAAGTATCTAGCTTTGACCCTTAGCTACCCTTTAAGCGCAGAGCCAAGACTCTGATCATACTGGGCGGATGCCAAGGCTGATCTGAGTCTTCGCGTGGCGCACACGCCAATTTGTTGTTTTTGTCATGCCAAACTCAATTAGATTTTATTGCCGTATTAGCGTAATGAGTAAGCAGAAACAGTTATACGAGGGTGAGTCAATAAGTTACCAACCTACTTTATAGCTTGCCTCTAGACCTATGCAACTATCCTGCCTACATGATGTATTTGTCCCAACGGTGATTCAGTACCATCTCCGAAAGTTTAGGAACTAGAGACACTGTCTGGTGGTTGACTCTCAGCCGCCACTTTAATAGAGTTTATAGACCGGAAATGCCGTTCATGGATATCTGTTGTTATTTTTTCCTTTTTATGTGCGTGTGTGTGTGTGTGGGGGGGGGGGGGGCGGGGGGGGGGGAGGGGGTTGTTGATATTGTCTTCTTTTTTTTTCTTCTTCTTCTTCTTCTTCTTCTTCTTCTTCTTCTTCTTCTTTTTTTTCAGATTCGGACACCTTAATAATTATCAGGTAGTCTTATTGGGTCAATTACAAACTGGGTTGGTTGGTCACCTATTTACTCGCCCTCGTAGATTTGCTGAAACCTCGCACTATATGAAAAGCGCATAATAGATGTCAAAACAACATTTCTAGTCCCAGAAGTCAATAGTCAGTTTAAATACACCCCTAAGACTGCTTAGTTGCGCATGCGCAGTATGCCTGCACTAGTATTTTACTTTTCAGGGAAAATGTGTACAACTGATTTTTTTCGCCATTTTAGTGATATCAGGACGCTGGGAGGTTGAGAATGAAAGCCTCTGTGCAAAGGGAGCCCGTTTACAGTGGAAAAGATTTCCGCCTCCAGGAATCGAACTCGAGACCGCTGAGATCCGCTGGCCAGCGCTTAACCCACTGAGTTACCGAGGCTCCTACTACCCCATTGAGAAGGGACCCAAAAAATCAAACGAATAGTTTCTTCTCTTGAAAGTGTAAGCTTTATCTTAACACTGAAAGCACCACAAATGAAAATAGTTGAATTTGCAAACAGCGTAGATATAGTTGAAGCGGCTCATCATGAGCCGCCTCATTTAAATCTACACTTTTTGCCCGCTTTTATTTGATGTCCCAATATGATATAACTTGAGGAAACATTTTTTTTAATTCTGCAGATGTCAATTTTGTCGTCTGCAATTTGGCGCATTAATGATTTAAAGTGTTTCGCATCATGGCCTATAGTTCCATATTGAATGCGTGAGAAAACACGTCCGACGGCCGAAGGCATGTAAGCATTACGCATGCCCAGACCATCTGTGCCCGCGCACATTCGCTGTTATGTCATAACCATCGCATAGAAAAATAAGGTATTGCAAATCGACAGCGCACAGTCCGACCATAGACTACGCATGTCTGCACCGGGCGAAGCAGGCGCAGCTCATAAACAGATTTGTTCCGCCCCGGCTCAAATTGCTACACGTAATATAACATAATTAATCCTTTGGGCTATTTCATAATTTCATATGACAAAGACAATTACGGCTTCTTAAATTTCCAAATTAATTATTTATTTATTATTTATTAAGTGATAGTGGTAATAGTGAACAGCACACACTCAAATCAGCCTGCAAATCTGTGCAACCTGGGGCAGAATTTATAAAATGACTTTAAGTGGTTGCTATGCTGTTGCTAAGGCTGAATTTCTATAAAGGAGATTCCCTACAACTATGAAATTTCCTCTGGAGGAACAGTCTGAAAAGGACTGTTCCTCCAGAGCAAAGTTCATAGTTGTAGGGAATCTCCTTCAGGGAAATTCAGCCTTAGCAACACCATTGCAACCACTAAAGTCGTTTTGTAAATACGGTCCCTGATGTCTAACATTTGCCCTGATCCATAGATTGTATATTCAAACAAGATTAATAAGACTTGGTCAATAGGAGCAGGCTTATTCGAGTTTCCTCTGCTCACACATCGCATCGTAGCGTACACTCGTATCAAGAAAGGCGATCGGAAAACTCATTGAAATCTGCTTATTAACGAATATTAAAGATAGTCGCAATCATCAAACCTTAATACAAGAACTAAAATAGTTTAATACAAAATTTTAATGCGAAATGTGCAGGATAACTCGCCATTAAGACGAATTGGCTTTAAATTCAAATTTAACTATTTTATATCGCATTGTCATCCTGATGGATCATCATGTTTTTAAACCAAAGGACCCAGTTCTTTAACCCTATTGCACTCAAAAAGGCCAAAATTGTATACAATTTTGGCTTTTCTGACCGCAATAGGGTTAGAACTAACGGGTCGTTAGTTGAAAAGACGTTACAGTACACTTTCAAGCGTATTGTTATCAACAAAACACAGCCAGCTTCTTGTCGAAAACATGTGAGGAGACGCTTCTTAGCCTACATAAATCTGAATAAAACCATAAAACTTTATTATAGCTTCCTGAAGGTTAGCAAACTTCTTATTTTCGGTGTTCTCTGCAGTTTAGCGTACAAAATAGAGGGACATGCAGTTTAAATAAGTGTTCTTATATGGAGCAGCACATTTGCGCAACTATATCCGAAGATGTCCTACGTTTGCGCGACTTTTTCCCCGGAAATATGGCTGCGTTTGGGCGACTTTTACCTAGGTCCGTGGATAGGTTAGAAGACCCGGACGCATCACAAATGGAACAACTAGCTAATTGATATGTTCTATCACTCACATCCATCTATGTTTGACTTCAGGAGGAAACCTAAAGCTCTGCTGACAAAAACATAACCTGATCAGGGGGGAATCGCGCTTTCGTAGGGGAAAAATGTTGCGCTTTCGTAGGCTAAAAAGGCAGGCGTGCATTCGTATATGTCGCGCAAATGAATATATCGAAAAAGACGCGCAAACGTATTGCGTCCTTTTTATATGGCAAGATCGATTATTTTTGTTTATTTGTTTGTTTGTTTTCGGTTTTTTTTTGTGCGCTGAAATCTAAAAAAATAACATTCTTATTGAAAATGTATTTAGTTCTGACGGTACTTTATTGCATTAAGAAGGGCGTCCTAGCAATTACTTGTTGCAATTCTTTTTCCATTTGTAAGGTGCCAGATGAAAACAGTAGCTTATTCTCAATTGTTCAGTCATGTATAAGGTGCCGCCTTAATTTGAATCTTTACGAGTTCATCAGCCTCATATTGAGTACAGCTGCCCCATACCACGTCCGCATACTCTAAGACAGGTCTTATGAAAGAAAGGTAGATAGTTTCCATAGATTTTATGTCAAGGATAAATTGAAGTTTCCTCATAATGTTAATTCTATGACATGCTTTGGTTTTGAGTTCTGTAATATGACCATGCCATTTACAACTACTAGAAAAGGTTATGTCTAAATGTTTTTGTAAATTCACTTCATTTATTGATTGTTGATTCATATAGAAGGGAGAATAGCGAGGTCTATTTTGTTTTGTTGGAGAAGGGCAATGATTCAAATTTTGAAGTATTAAATGATGCAAGCAAGTTGGAGACCCACTAGTGTATCTTTTCCATGACGGAGTGCGGTCTTTCAGCAGCGTCGGTAGGGATGTAAACTATAACGTATAAAGACTTGTGTCATCAGCAAAGAGCCTAAATGTAGAATTAATGTCATCAGTTATATCACTAATATAACCAAGAAAAAAAGAAGAGGACCGAGTATAAATCTCTGAGGAAAACCTGCATTAACAGACGCCCAGCCGGAAGAAACACAAGGCCTAGAAGTTATAAAACTTGAGTACATTCTCAAACTCAAAATAAAGCACACCGATTGGATGCTTCCGAGCACATGCTCGGAAGCAGCCAATCAGTGTGCTTTATTTTGAGTTTGAGATCATACTCAAGTTTTATAACCTCGGACCCAGGTAAAACAACCCGTTGGACGCTGTTGTTAAGATAATCAGTAAAAGAGCTTAAAGAAAATAGTTTGCTCCTATTATTTCGAAATGTCCATTTGGAAGAGCATGGCGGACTCCCTGGAAGTGTTCCCATTTTTTTCTCAGATTTAATTGTTTAGAAAAGCCTGAAGGTGTTCGCGTTAAAGACGATGCCAAAGTTTCTGTTTAATAAATTGAGCCGCGACACGAGAAAACTAACAATGTGCTTGTGCGCCCAGCACAGACTCAGATCAGCCTGGGCATCCGCCCAGTCTGATCAGAGTCTTAGCTGTCCGCATGAAGGTAGCTTAGACCATTAGCTACCCTTAAAGCGCTTAGTAAAGAGTCTGATCAGACTGGGCGGGTGCCGAGGCTGATCTGACTCTGCGCTGGGCGCACAAGCAGTTTGTTGGTATCTCGTGTCACGGCTTAATTATGGTTTCAATGATCATAAAATTTGATTCAAACAGTTTCTCTTAGATAATGAGAAATTATATATTAGTGTTAGCTCATTATACTTTACGATGCAAATTTGGTCGCTTGGCAACAAATAGAAAATTGCAGAGTTCTTAAAATCTGTTCCTGGGGTTTGCGTCAGTTTGCAGAAAGGCTGGAGAAAGAATTCGGAGCATTTATATGGTCAGTTCTTCGTAGGCATCATCTGCTTTTTAATTTTAATTTCTTAATTTAATTTTAGGTTTAAATGAAATTACTCAAGTACCGTCAAAATTCTAAATATAGGGACAGAGAGGTCTATGCAATCAGTGCAGACCCGGATCAGACTGCACCTAGTGGAAAGGTTTAATCAGGGTCTACACTCTGCATTTTTAGCCACATCACTGCATTGAAAAGCCAAACTGTTCAATCTATGTAAAGGGCTCGGTAATTGTATAAACTGTCCATTTTTTTTTAGAATTTCAGTTTCCGGTTTTGTAAAGGCTTTGCCCTAAAAACAGAGAATTGAATTTTTTGAGAATGAATTATAGGTTTGAGAAAATCGCACCTTTCCATTGTAAGAATTTCAGGTAGCATCTCACTCATAGTTCGAGAGGAGCATGGCATACATTGTATGCCTGGTCCTCTCGAATTATGAATGAAATGACGCTGTAGATCTTTTAGCATAGCAACTGGTGCTGCGTGTAACTTCCAGTGCCGGGGCGTCCTACTGATTTGGATAATAGTAGGGCAAGGGCCTACTGTGCTTGCAGTTGGTGCGGGTTGTTTGGACATTTTTTCTCTCGTCTATCATTTCTATCTTCTTTCTCCCTCTCTCTGGGAGACGGATCGATATAGACTGAAATACTGTCTCAAAGGACCGTTAAACCAAAAACAATCAAGAAACAAAAACCATAGCAACTATGGAATTAGCAACTGTTGTGCTTATTACCTTGACAGAATAACGTCTCAGTGACGCCACTTTGACATCAATATGAACTCTTAGTTGCTTTGGTAATAGATACATGACGTTATCGGAGCATGGCATACAGCAGTGTATGCCATTATCCGCCAAATTTTCAGTGACATTACAACTTGACTAAAATTCTTTGAACAGAAACTTCAGATTCTCTCATTTTGTCCCTTTTTGTGTTTTTCTTCTGAAAAGGGGTCTGCTCCTAAAGAAAAGAATTTGCTCCTCTTTCCTTGAAGAGTGATGAACCCCATTCACTGTGACCCCATTTGAAGAGCTTTGTCCTCCAGAGAAGCAAACAGGAAGTCATGTTGTTCCCCTTTGTAAAACTGATCATAGAACAGGCCTGGATGCAGACCACCATATACTGGTGGGGCTGGGACGTACCGAGATGTATTTGGGAAGGGAGTGGGGCGGGCGAGCGGGGCTTGAAAAAATATGACATAACTAGGGATCAATTTAATCAAAAGAATTTTTGATTTTTTTTTTTTGCCTTGAAATATATGATGAGATATCTCATTAGAATCGCCTCGCCGAGGCGATTCTAATGAGATGTCACAACATATATTTTGATCTAAACAGGCCTAGGTGGTGGGGCTGAAGCCCCAAAGCCCACCCCCTGGATCCGGGGCTGTAGAACACACGAAGCTTAGTAAGTCGATAACATTATTCAAGAGGCGGGGGCGTTTATTGGAGCAGGGACATTTATTAGGATTAATACGTTTTAAGTATACCTATTTATCTGAATCTGCGTCAATTGCAACCTGAAAAAGTTATATACAAGCTCAGCGGTCCAGGGTCGATTCTTGCTTGAGCCGGAAATCTATACAGCCGTAAACAGGTTGGCCACTCGGCGCCAGCTGTGCGCAACTATGGTTACTTACCGCTGAGCCACTTCGGGAAAGTCGTTAGGAGAATTGAAACAGAGCAGAACAGTTCCATTGCACACAGTGTTTCATTATCACTCTCGCGTCATCCTGATATGACTGAAATACCGATGCCGAAAAATTCGTAAAATTGCAAGTCATCCATCCAGCCATGTGTACATGGCGCTTCGTCTAATATTATTATTATTTTTTTTTATTATTATTTATTTATATATTTTGTCTCAATTGCCTTTCAGATTTTTGAAACAGGTGAAAAGATGGTGCTGTGCATTGCAAGTCTATTGGTCCTGGGGTGCGTTCTTTTAGCACGAAAATCGGAAGCAGGGTTCGCTATTGATCCGGCCCCTGATGATGATTTAGCCTGGTTCACGAAGATGTCTATAAAACAAAGAGAAGTGTGTGTCACTCATTCTTCATGTCAACAAAACCAGATAGACCCTGATACCGGTTCTTACTGCTGTGGGAGTTGTACATGTAGCTCGTCATGCGAGGAGTATGGTACCTGCTGTCTACAAGTCTACGACAATTTTACTCACGCCAGGATCACTACGGAAAAGAGCAGGTGCGTTGCGTGAGAGCAAACATATTTGAGCTGCGACACAAGAAAACCAACAAAGTGGCATGTGCGCCATGCGAAGACTCACATCAGCCCGGGCATCCGCCCGGTCTGATTAGAGTCTTTGCTCACGTCGGTATGGCGGTAGCTTAGATCCTAAGCTACCCTTCAGGCGCAGAGCAAACACTCTGATCAGTCTGGGCGTTTTTTTGTTTGTTTTTTTTCAGTTTGTTTTTGTCTTTCCGCGGCTCATTTAGTTTAGCCAGTATTGCAAATTGCTTTTTGTCCGCGTGCTCGTATTACACGAATAGACCTGTTGCAGATTAGAACAGAACAGAACTTTTTTGCAGCCTGTCAGTCAAACTACGCAAAGACCAATCAATTATGGTAAAAACCTCGGACAAACGAATGCACGTGTGTCTTCTTTTGTAAAATATACTCGGATAGATTTTAAAAGGCGGAGCGATGAGTCTGCAATAGCATTAAATCAATTTCTTACCTCGGAATAATATGCACATCTGGAGAGAAAGCGGTTTACTGGTGAAAGTCTAGAATAAGTTTTTTTAAGGTGAACGGGCACACTTTAAGGGGAACCAACTCTGCAATTTTCAGTTTTGTCTCCCTTTTCAATAGGGGTCAGCTCTTAAAAGAAAAGATCTGCATCTTTGGTGCAAAAACTTCTTCCTTTTTAGAACCCCCCCCCCCCACCTCCACGTGGAAGGGCGTCATCCTGCAGGGAAGCATACAGGAAATCACAAAAAAATGTTCCCCTTTATAAAACGGCAGAAAAGGTATACACAGGTTATATAGGCCTTGCTTTTACAATATTTCTTGATCCAATAGACAGATTCTCACTAAACTTGCAGGGATATATTATTAGAACAAGCCCAAGAGCTGGTTAGAATTTATGAGTAACCTTACCTTCATTTTCAAGATCAGAATAATACACACCAATTACCCATCAGAACATATAATGTGACATGTGCAATATGATATGAAAAGCGATCGTGCTACGACCTAAGTGCCGGAGCTGTGCTTATGCTGCGCTTGTGTTGCGCTTTGAAACCGCTTCTATGTAAATCTGCGCGCAATCGGGGTTCAGTAGCAGATGACCACCAGCCTTCGACCATGATGGACAATGATGCAGCCGGCAATCATGAAACAATGACTCCATACACTCGTCCAATTCTTGTTTCTGTTCTGACTCAACTGGGACGGGTCTGAGAGGAGATACCCTCTCCTGCGGTCTAGGCTTGGCGAAAATAGTCTTCTGGCCAGGCCTGTGTGTCGATTTCACCTTCTGCTTTTGACAGGATGGCATCTCGAACGCAACGTGAGAATCGAGCTTTGAAGCCTTGTAAACGCGAGCAAATAATGACGACAGCTGTGAAATCGGGGTGTTTTGCAGTAGCGCAGCGACAATCCTCAGGAATGTAGTTCAGTCGCTAAGACCGCACCATAGGAGCAAGGAAACGCGTTGCGGTTGCGCTGTTCATAAGCGGCAGCGCTTTAATTGCCACGAGAGCGTATAGACAGCAACAGGGGCACAAAGAGCGTAGCAGAAGCTTAGCAGGGTCGCAGACGAATCTCCACAGCGCTGTCGACGAGAAGCCACTGCTGCGTTGCTCGCGCTGCTGCCTCGATACTGCTGCGTTTATGAATTTCGTGCTGCGCTGTTACTAAGCTTTCGTTGCTCTCGTTGCACTGTGAGTCCACGGCGATTCCGCTACGTAGACTTATTTTTCAAAAGTTAAATTCATCGTTTTATTGTTTATTAAGAAATGAGTCATTTTGTGCAATTATTTAACAACCCAATAAAATTCTCTTTCCGGATTTTTTCCGGGCCAGTTAACAAAGCGGGAGGGAATCAAAGTTCGCAAATACAGTCAACTCCCGATATCTCGAAGACTGATATCTCAAAGTACCTTCTTAAATTATAGAATATATTTCCTATTTTTTTAATTACATTTCAATTCCTGTTATCTCAAACAACTGATACCTCAAAGTAAATTTTCTGGTACCAGTAGTTTTGACTTAAGATCGACTTCGAGATATCGAGAGTTGACTGTATTTCTAACAAACAAGACAGTACAGACAAACACATTAAATTATAGCTTCAATGCCATAGTACCATGTTACCCCAAATGGTGTTTTAACCCTTAAAGCGCCAAAAAGCAGACGGCAAAATTTACGTCTGCAGAAATTTCAAAAAATGTCATTATGAGCCACCTCATCTGGATCTACACTGTTTGCCAATTCAACACTTTTAATTTTTGGCGCTTTAAGGGTTAACATTGTAACTGTGACTGAACCATTCAGTCCCAAATAAACCATGATACTGTGGCATAAAAATTTTGAAATTTCCATTTTCCTTTCCAAATTCATATTTTCTTTATTTTTTTGTGGGGATTTTATGGATGTTTAAACGCCGGCGAATTGTTCACAAACTTAACATGGCTTTATTCAATTTGTGAGTGATTGGCCGGGCTTTATTCAGTATGTGAGTAGGCCTAATTAGCCGGCGTTTACACAACCATAATTTCCACAAAAATAAAATGCATTCCTAAAATATTTTTTTTCTATTCTACTTTTAGGTATGGTTGTGTTGAAATGCAATATTTATCAAAGCACGAGACCGAATATCTCACAGACCGAAAGAACTGGATGATTACGAAGTGCAATAGAGGCTACACTAACGCCGACTACATAACATTGTGCGAACATCCGGGGATTGATGGCATTTTAGACACGGTGATTCCGGTTGCCGACACCATGTCCGATTTGCACTTTAGGAACGTATTCTGCGCGTACTGCAACGGTATAGAGGACGATGCTCGTTTGGTAGCTTGGAAATTTCGGGTTGCAAGTGATATATTCATACCTTTGCCTGATCAGAATATATTATCAAGGATAAAAGAATCAAAGGGAAACATTTTCTATATACAGCCAGAGCATACAATCACCATGGTGTGTAATGTGAAGTCATACACAGTGTCATCCTGCAACGAGACGGGACTCTGGCCTCAATACGATAAGTATATAGCAGAGGCGTGTAGTTCGTTTGTAGATCCATTTAATGGCACGTATAAAAACTACTTTTGTTATTTGTGTAACATAAGAGAAAGAGTTCCTGCAGAAAATTGGAAATGTTCAAAAGACAGCAGCCAAATTAAGGATGTGTCTCCTCGATTTTTTGCGCTTCTGGATTTAGTGACGGTTAAAGGTGAAGAGAAGACTGCCTCATTGGTTTGTGACAGCAATCAGTTCGCAGATTATAAGTTGGTAAGTAGCTTCGGAAAAATCCAAGCGGATACAGGTAGATAGAAGAGTTTTATGCACTGGTGACGATAGTCATGAGTCAATAAGATTTTCTCCTGTCTGCATGTCTTTCTGTCTGTCTGTCCACCCGTCACTTTTTAGAGTGTAGAATGTTTGTAATCAACTCCAATGCTTTTGAGTCCCTGTAGCTCAGTAGTTTGAGCGCTGGCCTGCTGATCTCGGGTTCGAGCCCCACTAAAGGCGGAAATCTTCTTAAGCGTAAACGGGGCTCCATTGCACACAGCCTTTCATTATCACATTCCCATCGTCCAGATGACTGAAATGGCTGAAAGGATGTAAAATTGCAAGTCATCCATCCATCCTTCCGCAGTTTTCAAGGAGTGCTTTCAAACTTTGTGCACATGCTGTGAGCATAATGAATATGTGCATGTGAGTTATTGACGGAGAAAAATACCAACTTTGACAGAATTACAGCCTTTTGTATTCAGTCATTTTGAGCAGTTTTTTGCACTGTAGGGTCCAGAGTCTTTGTAAGCAACCCGCTCCAAATTTTCAATGGATTGTTTCAAACTCTGTGGACGAACTGTGATCATAATGAAAATGAACTTATCATATGACGTCGCTGTTATTCAGTGGATAACATCGTGTCATAAAAATCGTATAATCACACATGTAATAACACTTTGGCGCATACACGTAACGTCATCAACAACGTCCATGTCAACAATGCGTTTTCTTGAGGAAATAATGTTCAGTTTGAAGGCGTTAAAATCCCAGTTTAAAGGGTCATTTGATAAATAGAATAATACACTTGTGGTCATTTCATATAAAATTTATGAAACTCGCCGAAGGCATGAATTTCATATGAAATGACCACTCGGATCCTCTATATGTGGGCTTTTATTGGTGTTCATTTCAATTTTCAGAGAGTTTGTCGGGATGTATTTTGCCACCATGATCGTTACTTGCACAATGGACGCTGTGTACCACACACCATCAATTCTACAGTTTTTCACCCAACTTGCTCTGGAGTCTTCATAAAAATGACACCTTATTCGAGAGAAATAAGTCCAGCCGTGATGAAAATTATCAGTATTGCAAAGCCTTTGGCTGATAAAATTGGTGAACTTGGTATTACTACTGATCAGGGAATTACTACAAATGCTTATGTCTTTTACAAAACATCGCCACTTCTTAACCAGGTTGACTATTTGGTCGTTTACTTGACAGCAACTATAACCACAGCCGTGGCAGTTTCAAAATTTGTTGATGCGATTATGAAGCTTGATAACGAAACTCTTACTGCGTATCATAAGGATGTTTCGCTGCCATTTTCAATGGAGCTGGCTTTGTACAACATTGTCTTTTCTGATAATCAGACTCCGAAAATTTATGTTTATGACACAACAAACTTGTCTACACCTATAGCATTAGACTCGACTCTGGACGACTGGGCGAATGACTCTTGTCTAACACAGAATACTAGTTTAATAAACAAATTGTATGTTTGCCCGTTCATTAAAATCAATATGACTGAAATGGCAAGTAAAATAGAAAATGGGATTCTCTCTCTCAGAAAAGGTTACGTCTCTCGTGTATTTTCAGATTGGGAGTATGAGACGGGGGGAGCTAATATATCTATTTGCCTGAATGATTACAAGGAATTATACAACATGATAAAAACTGCGGATTCTGACGTCACAGAGTCCGACAGTGACGTCTATGCTAAACAAGTGTTGTCATTGGTTTGCGTGTGTTTGTCTATTGTTTGTTTACTGGTTACTATAGTAGTATACGTCCGTTTTACGTCGCTTCAGTCCCAGCCAGGGATGAATAATATGATTCTTTGTATTTTCTTGATTTTAGCCCAGACATTGTACCAATTCGGGGCCGGTCAGCAGTCATTGTCAGCTGTGTCGTGTTCAGTGATTGGCGCTATTTGCCACTTTCTTTGGCTAGCGGTAATATTTTCGATGAATGTTTGTTCCATTAACATGTTCATTATTTTCAGGAGACAAACTAAATTATTGTCTACTTTCAGCTGGAATCATACCGTCAAAACCATAGCATACATTGTTTGTCCGTCGTTAGGTTTCATTTCCATTAATTTGGTTGTCTCCCTTGGCGTCAGTAACGGCACCGATAGCGGGTATGGTGGTGAGGTCTGCTTTATTTCTTCAAATGTTATGCAGTCAATTACTTTTATTCTACCTGCGGCAGTTACACTTGTCGTCAATATTCTACTGTTTTCGTATGTGGTATACAGAATAGGTCAAAGCAAGTCTTTAACAACAAAACTTAACAGAGATCGAAATTATCTAGGCATCTATGCAAGATTGTCAACTTTGACCGGTATAACTTGGCTATTTGGTTTTCTTAGGATTTTTCTTGCGATTGAAGTCCTAGAATATCTCTTTATCACTTTAAACGCTAGTCAAGGTGTTTTCATTATGATAGCTTTTGTTTTGAACAAAAGAGTATATGCGTTATGCTGTGCAAGGGACGTTGTTGTCTATTCTGAGAAAACAAATGAAACGATTACACCAAAACGGGAAGCGTCCGCTTGGACGAGTGGTTAGCTCTCCCGGTTTCGAATCATGGTGTCGCAGATATGACCTTGACTGGAGGCGAGGGTCTTTTTGAAACTAAATTGGCGCTTCATTGCAAGGATAACAGGCCCGGATCCAGGGGCCCTATTCATAAAACGACTTAAGTGGTTGCTATGCTGTTGCTATGGCTAAATTTCTTTGAAGGAGATTCCCTACAACTATGAAATTTGCTCTGGAGGAACAGTCTTACAAAGACTGTTCCTCCAGACCAAATTTCATAGCTGTAGGGAATCTCCTTTATAGATATTCAGCCTTAGCAACACCATAGCAACGTCTTAAGTGGCTTTATGAATACGGCCCAGATCACAATGTACTGGTGAGGCTCTGGATAACTGGTGGGGCTGAAAGGTGCCGAGATATATGTGTTTATGTGTGTGTTGGTGGGGGGGGGGGGGGGGGGGGAGGGAGAGGGATGGGGGCTCGATAATATATGAAATAATTAGGGATCATTTTGATGATAATTTTTATAAAGTCTTTTTTGCCTTCAAATATATGTTGTGATATTTCATTAGAATCGCCTCGCCGAGGCGATTCTGATGAGATGTCATAACATATCTTTTAATCTAACCACATGGATAAATTATCTCAAACTGTCATCAGATACCACTTATTATGTGGATAACACAGAGGCCCAGCTGGTGGGGCTGAAGCCCAAAAGCCCACCCCTGGATCCGCGGTTGGATTCACTTCGTAATCTTTTCCGTTGCTGCATTGTTGGTTATGGTGACAGCTTGTGATAGTCATGTTGCACACCCCTTAACTTATTGACAGGTCAACTCAACTCAGGTATACGCTGTAAACAAATTCCGTAGATTTTACGGTAGATTACCTAGTAACCAGATGCCAGTCCATTTCCCGTTATTTTTACATGCGCCCGTAAAATTGGCAGGAATTATCAGGCACAGTAGGATAGAATAGAACAGGTGTTGTTTTGGTCATATTGCCCTTCAATGCTATAAAGGTATTTTCGAGCACGATGTTCGAACAATAGACACTTCCAGAGGGTCATTTGCACAAGAATCTTTTATTTTCAGCAGAAACTATTCGCGTTTTACATCAAATGAAAGCTAAAACTCTGCAGAATATGACTCTGTATATTTAAATATTTCAAATATACCGTTTTAAGGAGGGATGGCACAGCTGTACGAATTTTGGTCCAAAATCGCATGTCCAGCGTTACATTTTTCGGCCACCTCCAATCATAAAATGATAAATGAACCGTTAAAAACGCACTGGAATATATCAAATTTTTAACAGACGTTTACCATAATGTACCTTTGACACAACGTCCAAGGGCGTAGCTACCTATACGCAAATACGCAGGTGCGTATTGAAATTTTGTCAAATTGACAAAATTTCAACACACACCTGCGTATTTTCATGCTGAAATGTTGTTAATTGGGCATGATTTTAATGCTAACTGTCAACAGACAGAAAATTTGATATATCTTAGCGGATTAGCCCTCTATCATTGCCCTCAGTGAGTATAAAGCATAATTGTGCGTACAGTGTGATTGACCCTAGCTACGCCCCTGACGTCCCATGGGTTTTCTCATACGGGCGTCTCTTAAGGTGAGAAAATATGAAGTATTTTGTAAATAGAAACTGTCCATCGACAGAAGAAATGTCACCGGCGTTATGATCAAATACATATAAACATGGAAGGAAAAAGGGGATTGGCATGATTAAAATCTACCTTAAATGCACAATAGTTACTCTTTATGGTGAGATATATTTATTTAAGACTGCTCGTGAAATAAAAACTTTAAGATGCCAGTTTCAATTTCTCAGTAATTGTCCCATGACGTAAAAACGGCACCCCAATTTTTGAATTGCTTTAAGAAAATTTAATTTGTCAGATTTTGAATTAACATGTATGAATTAGCGAAGTTTATAAGAAATGCACATTGTTTGAAGATTACAGAAATGTGCAACTTGTTGTGTTGCACTTTAAATTTTAGAAATAAGGAATATCATTTTGATTTCTCATAAAATGTCCCAGGAACGCGATTTTTAGCTCTAATGACGTACATCCATTCCGTTTTGCTTGATAATTTCAGTATGGATGTCCAGCCGTTGATATATACTTTAAAATATGACCGAAAAACAATGGACATTAAACATTTTAGTAAAACGAGATATTTTTCTTGATTAGCTGCAGTTATTGATAATAATGCAGTAACGTAGTAAAGGGCTTGTATTATGGACAAGAGAGAGAGAAAAAAGAATTTAAAAAAAAGACGCTCTCTAAACTTATTAAATGCCAAATTGCATATGTGTATACATTTGCCGTTCGGTATATATGTGTAGAAACGCCTGACGATAACAAGATATGCACCGAGATAATAGACTTATCTGTGAAGTAAATTGCGCCGAAATGATTAATTTTGACCCCAACCATGTCTCTATTTACTTTTTATAATTACTAAACCAACCATTCAGAACGGTCAATAAGTACAGTCATCTCTCGGTATCTCAAATTCGAAGATCATCACAAAATACTGATATCTCGAAGTAAATTTTCTGGTCCCAGGAAATTAACTTTGAGTACCAGTAGTTTGAAATATCCGGAGTTGAAAGGGAAAGACAAAGAGAAATGTGTAAAGTGTTCAATCTATATTCTTCGTTATAAGAGGGATCTTTGAGATATCAGTGTTTGATATTACGAGTATCAAATGTATACAATGTATCAATCTGTCAGTCATATAGTCAATAAATTAATGAATGAGCAAATGAACGAATGAATGAATTATTGAAGTGAACGATAGAATAAACGAACGAAAGAACAAATGAATATCCTTTGCACGCTTAATTGCTAAATAACCACGACGTCATTTGAGTGTAACGTTTTACGACGAACATCGTGCGCGAGTAAACATAACACTACCATATCGTAATTTCGAACATTGTTCCACAAACAAACGCCCGTAAAAATAACGGGAAATGGACTGGCAGCTGGCTGCCAGGTACTCTACCGTAAAATCTACGGATTTTTTTCCACAGTGTATATAAGACGATTTTAACCGCGTGTGCGACACGTTACTTGGTTGCCATTTCCCACAGACTCCTTTGCCCCAGTGTTTAACCATAGGCGCTCGACGGAAAATTTGTATTTTTGTATTTATGTTATTAACTGTCAATCTATTTTCTACCTCTCTGTCAAATCTCAAGTCGATCGGTTGCGAAATAAGAAAGTTACTATTTACCGTGTACATTATTAAACATGCAATTGAAAATATAACAAAGAAACTGGTTGTGCACATGGTCACAGAAAACTTTGCCCATGACCAAATCAGTCTGAGTTTGAACAAAGAAAATGTTGCAAGGTTGGTCGTTTAGGGTAACTTGGGGGAATATGGACCGCTTAGGCATTCTCTTGCTTATTCTGACATCAGTTTCGAGATCAGATTATTTTGTTGTTTATTTACAGAAAGGCATGCATCTAACAAGCATTATGATATACAAATTATTTCTTTTTGTTCCCTAATTTCCGAGATAAAATAGATAATATACACCTAGTGGGTGGACCATATTACCCCAAACCTTTGGGGTAAAATGGTCCACCTAGAATAGGCCAACTAGTTAAAGATTAACATGTCATAATATTGATAAGTGTGGTAAAACATCTAAATTTCTTTGCATAGTGTACACGTTTTAATGTCTTAAAGATGAACATTATGTTCGTAAAATCTGTCTGATGAAATATTGGGCCATAAAGTCAATATCAGAAAATTACCTATAAAACAACCATTTCTTAATATTTTAAGAATATAGCCGTTTTGCGCTTTTATGTAGCATTCAAATAAAATCTTCTCTCTGAAAGTTTATTCAGGTTAGTTAATAAAGCAGGAGGAAATTAACTTTTGCAAATATTCCCATCAAACAAGACATTGTAGGCTCACGTGATAAGTTTTAGCTGTAATGCCATGGTGGACCATATTACCCCAAATGGAGGTTTAACAACTGTAATTTTGGGTGGACCATTTTAACCCAAACAGGCCATGATACTGTGACATGAAAATTTTGATATTTCCATTTTCTATCCACACTTATGATTGTTTCTAACTGCCTTGAGATGGAACTTTGTTGATCATTAGACATAAAATTTGCGAAAATCTCATCAGCCCGATAGAATTAGCTCCTTCAATCCGAAACTATTTTCTTACACCAGCCTGTTTTTGACAGAAAAAATAGGTTGGGTCACCTTCTTTAAAGGCAAGTAAAATTATTATTCCCTGAGATATGATTTAAATTTTGTCTAGGCCCATTAAAAAGATAGTATACACATATTTTAGACCGAATACGGTTTGATTTTAGTATCATGTGGGCGATAGTATTATGCATTTTATTCCGGGTGGACCATGTTCCCCAATGGACCATATTCCCCCAAATTACCCTACATGGGCAAAGTTTATTTGTCTAAGATAACCGGGGCTGTTTATTAGAAGAAATAAGGTCTCTCGTTCCGGCACTACTCCTACAAATACATGTATTTTCTAATATGTACATTATCCGTGCATTTATTAAAAAGCCCTATGGTAAACCATTAGAGCGTAATGTAGTTATACTTCAATAACTACATCGGTTCACGCGACGTTTAATGACGTTAAGTGACGTCAAAATAAACGATGGTTTTCCAATCTGATTGGACGTTGGCGACGTTGTGACGTCGTTGTTACGTCGATGACGCTGTTCCGCTTTTAGTAGCCTAAACTGCATATAAATGCTTTTCTGCTTCATTTGTAGCCACTAAAGCAAATTTGTCGTCAAACAATAGATGGAAAAGAATGTAAATATAAGCAATGAACATAATTTTTCTGGTGTTTATCGAAGTATAAACTACGTTGGGTCGCTAGCAAAGCTACATGAACCCTACTTTGCGCGCAACCCAATGTAGTTATAAGCCACTTCGATAAACATCAGAAAAATGAAATTCATGTCTTAAATGAAACAGTTATTTTATACCCACTATGAAACATGGGAGCTGATTGTTTTTCTTCTTTCTTATCTGCGATCTGCCTGTCTATCGGCAACCGGTTTTGTGTAACAATTAGGTTGTGATGAGATATGGGTTCAATTTTTCCAATTTGGCATACAGAATCTAGAGTGTAACTGAAAAAAAATCTAACAATGATGACATTAACGTTTTCCCCATTGAACGCGGCGTCATGGGAAAATTTGCGATGATTCACGTTGCTAACGTTGAGATGTAGGCTACCGATTTCGCACCTTGATGACGTCGGATGTAAACACATGCTTCTTTCGACGTTCGCCTCAAAATAGTCCTTAGGAAAACGCCGCAACAGCCTTACATTTTCTTCCTATATAATGTTAGAATCGAAATAATTTTTCCTTACCGGTAAATTATCGCTGATTATCACATGTGTTGTCGGGCAGATACGAATATTAATTCACTTCGGCTTTTAGCTGTCGTGAATTAATATTTCGTGATCTGCCCTCCAATAACATGTGTTAGGGTAGAGTCGGGTAACTTCGGACGGCGGGTAAATTCGGATATACCATTGCAAACGGTGAAAATCCAGATGAGACGGCTCAACACGAGCCGTCTCATCAGGATTTTCACTGTTTACCCACTTACTTTTGTTTTAATGCCAAACAACTGACATATAAAGGAAACAATGTCACTGTCCGAAGTTACCCGACTCTACCCTAATCAGCGATATTAACGGGTAAGGAAAAAATATTTCTTAAAATTAATAATAAAACTCGATTCTGTCTCCGCTAGAGGACAATCTTGAATATGTATATTAACGGAATGTTTGTATATATGTATGTGCTTTATATGTTGTAAAAATTTTCTTAGTTAATAAATATTGTTAAGAATACTGAGTAAACTTTCTCTTCTGGCGATTTAGGGTGAAGTCAGGTAAATTCGGACAGCACCTAAATTCGGACGGTGACATTGTTTCCTGTCAGTTGCTTGGAATTAAAACAAAATTAACTAGGCAAACAGTGAAAATCCTGATGAGACGGCTCATGATGAGCCGTCTCATCTGGATTATCACTGTTTGCAATGGTGTGTCCGAATTTATATGCTGTCCGAAGTTACTCGACTCGACTCTAACTTTTAATTCAGCCTTGAACTCGAATAGCTGTTAATATATATTGGAATAAAATAAAGGAAAAAATCTGCAATATCTTCCTACTCAACTGATAGCGAAATAAATATGAATATAGATTATTAAAGATCTAAGATAACGGTTATATTATACATACATGTAATGCTTTTATTCTCTCGAATTTTAATACTACATATCAAATGTTAGAAACATATTACCAGTCAAAATTGGTTCAGTCTACAAGGCGGCATTTAGCCTCTGAATTGGATGGGTTTCCAAAGCTTCCCATCAGTTCTTTCTGGTTTCAAGATGTCGAAACAATCTGAACTGCAAGCAAATAAGACGTTTGTTATTCATTTCTTAACGTATTCACCCAGAATGACTGAACTTCTTATGAGTAAACCGTCTGATAAAGTGTAAAAGATTCCCGTAGATTGTAAGACCTCGGCCCAATTGTTCAAAGCATCGTTAGCCTAGCGAGCTCGTTAACACACGGGTTATCCCGAGACAACGACCGCGACAGAAGACAACTAACGCAGTTCAACTGGTAAGGCGGAAAACAGACGTGAGTTGCCGTTTTTCCCTTATTTTCTCTTTAATCAGACTGAATCGAAATTTCTGGTTTCCATATTAAGAAACGGGGGAGTTTTCTACATGTCATGAAGAAATCCCGGGTTCTAGCATAATCAACAAAGCGACAAAAAACTTTGAAATGTCAGCGACGAAGCCAAAAAAAAAATAAATGTTTTATTTCAGAGGGCCGTGAACGGTTTACCAAATGTACAAACTTGGTGATTCCGACAGTTTCAATGCTACCAGGGATTACAGAAAACATACCAATAGTAATAAATCATAAATTACTTTGTAGAATGGAATTATAAGCATTGAAGTTAGGTACTGTCTTTTCTTTTGTCAACAACTTACCACGGTTCACATTTTAGGCCAGGTATAATGAACACGGTTCGCCAGAAACAACCAACGCAGTTTTAAACCAAAGAAAATCTATACCCTACTGTCTCTTACCCATTCCATTCCTATTTTTTTTTAGTTGTAAGATATTTTGCCTCGTGCTTGCAGATGGGCACTACTCGATCCATGCGGCATTACGTATTGTCTCATTTGATGCACACATCTTGCTGTATCTGAACTGGTCTCTGCATACGCGCGTATCTTTTAAGTGATTGAAATATCTCACCGAAACCGCTTGTTAACTATTCCTGCACTTGCTTTTTTATACAAATGAGAAATCAATGCAGTACTAACATCAGCATAAGAAAAAGCATTGAGTTCTCTGCCACACACAGATGAAAGACGTTATGATACATCATAAATATTGTTGAGAGGCATTAAAACGTTACACTCACCAGCGCTCTCCAAGCTGTAGAAGCCGTGAGCTCATTCACCATGCAATCACCTAGCAAAATAGCAATATAAGGGTCACATGTTCGATCCGTTTTTTTCTTTTATATTTTGGGAACGACGTCCCCTCTCAAAAGCTTGAATACAATGTATAAGTGGGTCTGAACCCCAAACCTACATACACTCACACCTGGTTAACTATGTTTTCATGGACGTTACCAAAAGAAAAGGAGCCGATCATTACGAAACGAAAAAGAGTTTGAAACGACCTGGTAACTCTGACTTTATTTCGTTTTGTAACAGCTCTTTTTTAGCTCACCTGTGGTGAGCTTATAGTATAGACTTGGTCCGTCGTCCGTCGTCGTCGTCGGCGTCGTCGGCGTCGTCGTCGTCGGCGTCCACAATTTTAATCATCTTCTTCTCAGAAACCACTGGGTGGATTGTAGCCAAATTTCATATGGAGCCTTAACAGGATGGGGGAACGAAAGTTTATATATTTGGTCCAGGTCACATGACCAAGATGGCCGCCACGCCCATATATGGTAAAAACCCTTCAAAAATCTTCTTCTCCAGAACCAAAAGGACTATGACCTTGAAACTTGGTATGTAGCATCGGGCATGCGGGCCCATCATAATTTATATAAATCATGACCTTGTGATGACCTTGACCTAATTTATGACATGGTCAACTTTGGTACGTTAGGCTTTAATATGGGAAAACGCTTAAACGGTGGATTTCTTAGAAACTATTTAAGTCAAAGGTACAATACTTGGTATACATGGTTGACTAAATGACCAGATGAAGATATTATGTCACTAAAGGTCAAGGTCATTCCGTCGGACCATCCGTCGTCAAGATTTTCAAACATCTTCTCCTCTGAAACCACTGGGCCGATTGAAGCCAAATTTCATATGGAGTCTCAGTGGGATTGGGGAATGAAAGTTTATATATTTGGTCCAGGTCACATGACCAAGATGGCCGCCATACCCATATTTGGTAAAAACCCTTCAAAAATCTTCTCCTCCAGAACCAAAAGGCCTATGACCTTGAAACTTGGTGTGTAGCATCGGGCATGCTGGCCCATCAAAGTTTATACAAATCATGACCTAGCGTTGACCTTGACCTAATTTACTGCATGGTCAACTTTGGTACGTTAGGCTTTTATATTGGAAAACGCTTTTACAGTGGATTTCTCAGAAACTATTTAAGTCTAAGGTACAATACTTGGTATATATGGTCGACTAAATGACCAGATGAAGATATTATGTCACTAAAGGTCAAGGTCATTCCGTCGGACCATCCGTCGTCAAGATTTTCAAACATCTTCTCCTCTGAAACCACTAGGATGATTGAAGCCAAATTTCATATGGAGTCTCAGTGGGATGTTGGAACGAAAGTTTATATATTTGGTCCAGGTCACATGACCAAGATGGCCGCCACGCCCATATATGGTAAAAACCCTTCAAAAATCTTCTTCTCCAGAACCAAAAGGCGTATGACCTTGAAACTTGGTATGTAGCATCGGGCATGCGGGCCCATCATATTTTATACAAATCATGATCTTGCGTTGACCTTGACCTAATTTACGGGATGGTCAACTTTGGTACGTTAGGCTTTTATATGGGAAAACGCTTAAACAGTGGATTTCTCAGAAACTATATAAGTATTAGGTACAATACTTGGTATACATGGTCGACTAAATGACCAGATGAAGATATTATGTCACTAAAGGTCAAGGTCATTCCGTCGGACCATCCGTCATCAAGATTTTCAAACATCTTCTCTGAAACTACTGGGCCGATTGAAGCCAAATTTCATATGGAGTCTCAGTGGGATTGGGGAACGAAAGTTTATACCCGGGGTCTGGGTCACATGACCAAGATGGCCACCATGCCCATATATGGTAAAAACCCTTCAAAACTCTTCTTCTCTAGAACCGAAAGGCCTATGACCTTGAAACTTGGTATGTAGCATCGGGCATGCTGGCCCATCATAGTTTATACAAATGATGACCATGTGTTGACCTTGAATTAATTGACGACATGATCAACTTTGGTATGTTAGGCTTTTATATGGGAAAACGCTTATACAGTGGATTTCTCAGAAACTATTTAAGTCTTAGGTACAATACATGGTATATATGGTCAACTAAATGACCAGATGAAGATATTATGTCACTGAAAGGTCAAGGTCATTTTGTCGGTCTGTCCGTCATCAAGATTTTCAAAACATCTATTCCTCTGAAACCACTGGTCTGATTGAAGCGAAATTTCATATGGAGTCTAAGTGTGATCAGGGAATAAAAGTTTGTTCTCAGGGTCTTGACCAAGATGGCCGCCATGCCGTATATGGTAAAAACCCTTCAAAATCTTCTTCTCCAGAACCAAAAGGTGTATGACCTTGAAACTTGGTATGTAGCTTTGGGCACTCAAGCCCATCATAGTTTATACAAATGATCATGCGTTGACCTTGACCTAATTTATGACACTGTCAACTTTGGTACTTTATGTAGGCTTTTATATGGGAAAATGCTTAAACAGTGGATTTTTCAGAAACTATTTAAGTCTAAGGTGCAATATTTGGCATATATGGTTGACTAAATGACCAGATGAAGATATTGTGTCGTTAAAGGTCAAGGTCATTCTTTGACTTTTGTACAAGGTCATTGAGATTCTGTCACCCGTCAACATTTTCAAACATCTTCTCAGTGGCCACTAGGGTCAATTGAAGCCATATTTCATATGGAGCTTCACGGGCTTAAAGGAACCATAGTTTGTTCAGATGATCTTGGTCACTTGACCAAGATGGCCACCATGCCCATTATATGGTAAAAACTCTTCAAACGTCTTTTTCTCGAGAACCGAAAGGCCTGTAACCTTGAAACTTAGTACCGGTATGTAGCATTGGGCACTCAGGCCCATCATAGTTTATACAAATGATTACTGTGTTTCATATATTATGGAGCTTTAATACTGGGTCAAAGGAATCAAAGTTTGTTCAGATGGTCATGGTCATATGAACATGGTGGCCGCCACACCCATTTATGATAAAAACCCTTCAGAAATATTTGTCCAGAAACAAAGGCCCAGTGACCTTGTGGCTTGGTATATAGAATTGGGACTCAACATTAATCCCCAAGGGAGGGGGGTTATCTGCCCCTGCCCTGGTGCTATATACATGTATAAAAGCATTAAAATATATATATCAGGACCAAGTGTCAGGTGAGCTACAGGACCATTGGTCCTCTTGTTTTAGTTTCGTAACAGCCGTTGTATATACATAGTTAACGGGGGGTGACGCTTGCGAACGCTTTACTATGTATGAACGTTTGAATGTCTATGCATAAACTTCACAAGGTTCTTATTTAATGAAAATTGCATGTAAGCCTTATTCCCAGAGCGTTCACTTGAATTTCTGAGAAACCTTATCGAACCAGTGAAACCAACCCCATCTTATCCAAACAGTTACACAAACCAACGGATCATAGTGAAAACAATTGAGCCGGTTCATGAGATATGGTGTCTTCAAGAGTTCCGACCACAAGCCAGAATAGAGTTACTCATGCTGGTTTGAGGCTAGCTATTTGGCATGACCCTTCTGGAGACTTTGTTCTATCCATGCAGTGAACAATAAAGACGCTAAGACTATGCTGGTGCGCAGGCTAATTTGTGTCTTCGTTATTCGCATATGGCATAAAGCACGAATTGTTACGTCGCGCCTGAAATATGATCGGGTGACTAAGGCGCACGTGCAAAGTCCAGCAGCCAAGACGAATGGAGGGATGATTTTCGATTTTATGACCTTTTCAACAGTATTTCAGTCATATCAGGACGATGAAAGGGTGATGATGAAAGGCTGTGTGCAATTGAACCGCGTTTACGATAGGAAGTAGTCAAGTATGGTCGTCATCATTCGCATACAGGTCAAACAAGCCTACACTTAGTATAGAGTCAGCTCTCACACAGTTTCAGCATATGTGCATCTGTGTGAACAAAAAACAAATATGTTACAACCATTCGTAAGCCGTGTTTAGACGGACAGAATACACCCGGGTGTGTATTTGCACCCTGGTGCAAATTGGCATCCCCGATTTTGCTTAAAACCTTTTTTAGATGGACAAAGTACACCCCAAGATGACTGATTCTACCTATAAACGTCGTTTACATGGACAAAATATACCCCGGGTGCAATTTTGCACCCCATGTGCAAATTTACACCCGGATGTATTTTGTCCATCTAAACGCGGCTTTAAGTGTCAACCTTAGCACGATCTTGTCAACGTAATATTACCAAGATGAGATGAGTAATATAACTAAAATCAGAAAGATGGGTTCAGAGCCGGAAAAAGCACCACTGAGCAGATCTTCAACCTTAGAATCCTGTGTGAAAAGTATCTCCAACGTCAGCAGAATCCGTACCATGTCTTCATTGATTTCAAGAAAGCCTTTGGTAGGGTGTGGCATGCAACCTTATGGCCCACCATGCGGAAGTACAATATCAGTGCAAATCTAGTTCGCACCATTGAGCAGCTATACGACAATTGCAGTCTTGATGAATGGCAGCACAGGAGAATGGTTCAAAACAACAGTTGGAGTAAGGCAAGGATGTTTCACCCGCCCTCTTCAACATTTTTCTCGAACGGATCATGTCTGATGCTCTGGAAGAACATGACGGAAAGGTCAGCATAGGCGGCAGAAGCATTACCAATCTGCGTTTTGCCGATGGCATAGACGCTCTAGCTGAAGAAGAGCAGGAACTAGAAACCCTACTTGAAAGTCTCGACAAAACCTGCACAAGGTATAAGATGAAGATCAGTGCTGAAAAGACCAGACTGATAACAAACAGCGCAGATGGCATCCAAAGGGAGATCACGGTAACAGGGCAGAAGCTGGGTACTGTAATAAGCTTCAAATATCTTGGGGCAGTTGTCTCAGACGATGGCTCAAAACAGGAGGTTCTCTTAAGGATTGCACAAGCCACTTCAGCTCTTACCAAACTGAAACCAATTTGGAGAGATAACAACATATCTCTTGGATCAAAGGGAAACTTATGCGCTCCCTTGTCATTTTGATATTTCTGTATGGCTGTGAATCGTGGACCTTGACAGCAGAGTTAGAGAAAAGAACGCAGGCTTTGAGATTAGATGCTACCGAATGTTACTGAACATTACGTACAAGGACCATATAATCATTGTGGAGGTTCGCCGAAAGATCCAAGCAGCCATTGGAGAATACGATGAACTCCTGGCGCTGGTCAAGAAACGGAAACTAAGGTTGTTTGGCCACGTCTCAAGGTCTTCTGGTTTAGCAAAGTTGATTCTACAGGGCACAGTGAAAGGAAAAAGAAGAAGAGGTAGACAGAAGAAGAGGTGGGAAGACAATATTAAAGAGTGGACAGGGATGGATTTCGCCAGCTCAACTAGGGCAGCTGAAAACAGGACATTGTGGAAAGGGATTGTTTCGAAGTCATCTGTGGTGCCCTAACGGCCTAGTAAGGTTAAGGGATAGAATAGAATAGAATAGAATAGAATAGAATAGAGGAGTTAGTTGTTTAGTAGAAAGCATCTTAAGAACGGAGCACGAGAAATATGTCTAGGCCGTCTTGCAACTGATAGACGAAGAGCGGATTACATGTATAACTCGACAGCTCATTGTGAAAGCTGAACGTTTTCGATTCTATGACTTGAAAATGCTGTAATAATATCATGGTTCTCCAATTAACTCCACCCAGTCCATCTATTCAGATTTCGTAAGTGTAACTAAGCCATATTGCTTATGCCAAATGTCACTCAGTAGTTTATACCCGACAGAGGCGAGTTCAGCAGCCCCAGCGCTATCGGGCGCTCAGCTGAATAACTCTGACCATCAACAACCACTCACACTGCTGAACTCGCATCTACCATTTAAAGGGTGCCTGTTAGGTGTGTGCTTGCTATCACAGCGATTTCCTTGAAATTGCAAATAATGCAGCTTCAAGGAAATCGCGAGTGGTAACATCGATTTTTTCCAAGGACTTGATATTTTACAAACTGCGTTCGTTGTTCCCGAAGTATGCTGACGAACCGCGTTCAGATGTTTCATGACCCGTGGTATGTTGTGTCCAGGAACAAACTCAAGTGTTCACTGTTCCATGGATTTGAACAATCGACAATAATTTTTCAGACAGATGCTTGCGATGAATTAGAACCATAGACAATATATTATATCTACATAAGAAAAAAATAAGAAATAAGATGTCTTACAAAGCCAAAAACTACAACCGAAATAGAAAGGGGTAGGTGAAATTGAACGAAATGAAACGTTGCGAGGTTTATCTCTCGTTTTAATGAACAAATCTCCGTGGAACTTAATCGGTCGGTACCAACATTAGTCTGCTTTCACTCTGCCAAATAACTTTTAAAAGTATTCAAGTTCAAGGTTAAAAATCGCTGTTTTTCTACCTTAGGTAGTCCTATGACGTCACCAAATCGAACTGCGTTGGTTGTCTTCTGTCGCGTCCGTTGTCTCGGGATAACCCGCGTGGTTAAGAAGTCAATTCAATAAGTGTTTTATTCCATTATAGCCAAATAATACACTGATATTTTTGTTGAAAATTTTTTCAACAAAAAATGTAGGCATATTTGAGATATTAACGTTTGCAATTTTAACAAAGCATCGTTAGCCTAACGAGCCCGTTAAAAGGTCAACTCATGAAGTGTTTTGCGACTTTATATTCGTATACACACGTATATTTTTGGTTGACAAGATGTGAAAAGCTTTTGCAGTACAAAAGCTTCTCACATTTTTTCAACAACAAAAATATTGGCATAGGCCTATTTGAATTATAAACGTTTGAAATTTTAACGTCTTGTTAACTAATGACGTCATTGGTTTTGAACGACTGGGCCCTGGCAACTGGCTGCTAGGCCCGTTACCGTAAAATATACGGGGTAGTACCGTAACTTTTAGTATGGAAAAAGACTGTATTGTAAAAGTTAGAGGGCAATGAGGCCCTGAATCGCTCACCTGAGAAAAAAGGTCAAAGGTCACATAGGGTCATCATTTGAACAAAACTGGTAGTTTGAACTTGTCAAAATATGAGAGACATTGATTAAAGGTCAAAGAATGATCTCACCTCTGCTACTCAAAAATGTTCATGTACTTATTTAGTTAGGGCTTTTCCAGGAAAAAATACATCCTGGGACAGCACTGGAAACTAGTTACAATTTTGGTGGTGAGGGTTTGAACAGATAAAAATATGATCTTTTATTGTAAATGCAATTAAAATTACATTGGTGGTACCCCTCAGAAAAAGTTTGGGGCCTGCCCAGAGGGGTCCTTTTATCTGAAATAGTCTGGTTTGTATTTATCAAATCTTTTATAAGTTCCATGAACTCCTATGTTTAAGCATTTTCCAATATAAAAGCACCAGAAAGCAAATTTGACCTCGCCATAAAAAGAGTCAAGGTCATCCAAACCGAAAGGTCATCATTTTAACAATATTGGAAATACTCGAGTCTCCAATGCTACATATGCTACATACCAAGTTTCAAGGCCATCCGTCAGTTGGCTCCGGACAAAAAGATTTTTAAAGTGTTTTTTTTTTCCACATATGTACATGGCGGCCATGTTGATCATATAAACCGGACCGCTTGTCCCGGAGGCTCTATATGAAACTTGGTTACATCTGACCCAGCTGCTTTTGAGGACTTGCTTGAAATTGCCAGTTTTAAGTTTGAAGGAATAGAATGTGAAAATATAATGGGGGTCAGGGGGCGAAGGCCCTCCCAAGCTGAGGCATTTTTTAAGAATGAAGACCGGTGGAAGAATTCTGACCCCTATCCCTCATAACAAAATATACTGATGATGACACCTCCCCACCCCTGCTTCAAGGCTTATTGTTTTCCGACCCTCACCAAAAAATCCGACCCTGCCCCTGAATGAACCCTACCCCACCCCCTACATACACTGATAAATAACTCGTCCCTTAAGTTGTTGGTAAAGTGCTAGCGGTCATAAAAGCAATGCTTTCGGTATTCAAGAAAACTTTAGGGCACACGTTAAGGTGTGACGTTTATAAATTTTCAAGCTTGTCTAAGCCTAAAGCAAACATTCACAGCTGACAAACCTTTCAGGCAACAACAGTGCCCCAGTTAAGTATAACCCTACTCTGCCACGTTGTTTGCCGCGCACAGTAGGAGTAAAGTCGGGTAACTTCGGACAGCGGGTAAATTCGGACAGTGACTGTGACATTGTTTCCTTTATATGTCAGTTGTTTGGAACTAAAAAAAATAATAACTGACCAAACAGTAAAAATCCTGATGAGACGGCTCATTATGAGCCGTCTCATCTGGATTTTCACTGTTTGCAATGGTATGTCCGAATTTACCCGCCTGTCCGAAGTTACCCGACTCTCCCCTACCGTATTGGTTCGGCTTTGGAACGAGCCGTGACATGACAAAACCTACAACTGCACGTACGCCCAGCAGAACACTCTGTACAGCCTGGGAAGCCGCCCAGTCTGATCATAGTCTTTGCTGTCGGCATGGCAGTAGCTTAGAGCCTTAGCTACCCTAGAGGTGCATAGCGAAGACTCTGGTCAGACTGGGCGGATGCCCAGGCTGATCTAGGTCATCGCCAGGCTGACATACCACTTTGTTTTGTCGTGTCGCGGTCCAAATGGTGTTTTTACATCCCCAGAATGACCCGAAACATCTAATTAAGAAACAGTCTTGTGAAATTCTACTATTAGATGGGATTTCCTTTCTTAAACGACCCCAAAAATCTAGATCCGTCTTATAAGACGGATGTAGAAATTGGACATTGTTTTGGATTGGAAACCCCCCTAATTATAAGCGAAGGAATACCGTAGCTGATTCGCTTAGAAAATAGACAACGACTGCGTGAGTCCAAGGCTTGTCCGGTCCGCAGGCATAGAGCAACATGTGTGTGCAAGGCTTGTCTATGCCATAGGCATAGGACAACATGTGTGTGCAGGGCTTGTCTGTGCCATAGGCATAGGGCCGCACGTGAGTACAAGGCTTGTCTTTGCCCGCAGGCACAGGGTAACATGTGGATTGGTTGATAGATGCATCTTTATGATGACCAGAAGGTTATCATGTTGACATTATAACCATGAGGTAGCCAAGCTGGCAGTCCATTGACTGTTTCAGGATTTTAAAAAAAGTACCATTCTTGCAAGAATGGTCTCTTTTCTAGTGCAAGTCCTGGGCCCGGAATTACAATCGGTCCTTAAGTTAGGTCGAGTTTTATACTTGCACACCAATATCTTTTCTGAAAAGTTATGCAAGTGAACCAGTTTGGGATGTACTGAGTCGATCAAGCGGTAGACCAAGGTTCGAGGTTATAAAACTTGAGAATATCTCAAACTCAAAATAAAGCACACTAACTGGCTGCTTCCGAGCATGTGCCAATCAGGGCTTTATTTTGAGTTTGACCAGTCAGTGTTTATTTTGAGTTTGAGAATGTACTAAAGTTTTATAACCTCTGGACCAGTTCGCAAAATACTTGTTAGACGTTGTTGTTTTTTTTTTTTTTTTCAATGCACAAAATTACCTCCCTTAAAGTTAAGGTGACCTTAACTTTAATGAATGATTGTAGTCCTGGGGCCTGGAAGCAGTTAAAAATGGTTCCTTTGCTATCGCATTCAAGGTGGTTGTCCTTTCTTGTGCGAAACCTGGAAAACAGCCAATATAATTTCCACAGTTCCAGTGCCTTACACCACTGGCTAATTACAAGAACGTACATAATTGAGCCGCGACACGAGAAAACCAACAATGTGGTTGTGCGCCCAGCACAGACTCAGATCAGCCTGGGCATCCGCCCAGTCTGATCAGAGTCTTCGCTGTCCTCCTGAAGGTAGCTTATTCCCTTGGCTACCCTTTAAGCGCATAGCGTAGACTCTGATCAGACTGGGCGGATGCACAGGCTTATCTGAGTCTGCGCTGGGCGCACAACCTCTTTGTTGGTTTTCTCGCGTCGCGGCTCAATTGTTGTTCCACTCCTATTGTTTGACAAGGCCCCCAAAATATTGAAACAGTCCCGAACTTTAGCTAAATAGATACACTTTCAAGGGAAGCAACTCTGCCATTTCCATTTCCCCCCCCTTCTCAAAGGGGTTGACTTGTAAAGGAATAATTAAAAGGGAAGCAGTTTTGGAAGGACTTCTTTGGGGGAAGCAAACCTTGCAGGAACTCACAAAGCTATTCCCCTTTATCTGTTTATAATATAAGGGTAGAAAAACATGGAGTTGGACCCATATACTTTATAGGATAAAATTACTGCCTTGCGACCAGTTGCGGCCATGTTTCGTAACACTTTTTTTCTATCCTTTTACCTAGTTAAGGCATTTAGATAGTCTATATTTTATTAAATGAGCCGCGACATGACAAAACCAACAAAGTGGTTGGGCGCCCAGCGCAGACTCAGATCAGCCTGGGCATCCGCCCAGTCTGATCAGAGTCTTCGCTGTCCGCATGGCTGTAGCTTAGACCCTTAGCTACCCTTTGAGCACTAAACGAATAGTCTGGTCAAAGTGGGCGGATGTCCAGGCTGATTTGAGTCTGCACTGGGCGCACAACCACATTGTTGGTTTTGTCGCGTCTCGGCTCAAATATACTAGAGTCTAGAGGTACCCCTCGTTATTATACCGACGTATTTTTTAAGTAGACTGTAACATGTGCCTGGGACAGGTCCTTGAAATATGTCACAAACAACCAGCAAAACACGCGCGAACTGTACCAATGGCGACCATCTTAGTTGACATGCGCTCAATGGTGCATTTCTAATGAATTTAACTATAAATAATCATTTGCCGTTCTACATGTAATACTGCTATGCGGTCTATGTCACATTTTGGAAGTTTGAGTGCTTCCATGCGAGGATCAAACGTCATACTCCCCCGGAAAGGAAATGTTGTTGGTATAAGGACACCTAGGGGAAGTTGTTTATCTTTTGCCCCTTCAAATTGTGAGTTGTGCTGATCCTTTTTGTTTATGTTTGCATTTGAGCTCATAATCTATTACGCAATAAATACGAAACTGCGCGTGCAAATTGCATCCCAAATTTGTACTTATTGCGTAATAGATACCAGTAGTACGCGACCGCTACTGGTCTCTACCCAGTCGTGTCCCAACAATTTGGGGATTGACGTTTTTTTTTTTAGCTCACCTGAGCACGAAGTGCTCAGGGTGAGCTTTTGGGATACCCTGATGTCCGTCGTCCGTCGCACGTCCGGACGTCCGTCTGTCCGGACGTCCGTCAACTTTTGCTTGTGTACACTCTAGCGGGCACAGTTTTGATCCAATCTTTATGAAACTTTGTCAGAATGTTAGTCTTTATAAAATCTAGGCCAAGTTTGAAACTAGGTCATGTCGGGTCAAAAACTAGGTCACTAGGTCAAATCTTAGAAAAACCTTGTGTACGCTCTAGAGGGCACAGTTTTGATCCAAAATACCTGAAACTTTGTCAGAATGTTTATTTTTATAATATGTAGGATACATTTGAAACTGGGTCATGTCAGGTCAAAAACTAGGTCACTAGGTCAAATCATAGAGAGACCTTGTGTACGCTCTAGAGGACACAGTTTTGATCCAATCTTCATGAAACTTTGTCAGAATGTTTATCTCCATAAATTCTAGGCCGAGTTTGAAACTGGGTCTTGTCGGGTCAAAAACTATGTCACTAGATCTTATCTTAGAAAAACCTTGTGTAGGCTCTAGAAGGCACAGTTTTGATCCAAAGTTCATGAAACTATGTCAGAATGTTCATCCTCATAATATGTAGAACAAGTTTGAAATTGGGTCATGGCATGTCGAAAACTAGGTCACTAGATCAAATCTTAGAAAAACCTTGCGTATGCACTTGAAGGCATAGTTTTGATCCAATCTTCATGAAACTATGTCAAAATGTTTATTGTTCATATATCTAAGCCCCCAATGAAACTGAGTCACGTCGGATCTAAAACTAGGTCACTAGGTCAAATCTTAGAAAAACTTTGTGTACACGCTAGTAGAGGGCACAGTTTTGATCCAATCTTCATGAAACTCTGTCAGAATGTTTATCTTTAGGAAATCTAGGTAAAGTTTGAAACTGGGTGGTGTCGGGTCAAAAACAAGGTCACTAGTTCAAATATATAAGAACGACCTTGTATACGCTCCAGAGGGCACAGTTTTGATTCAATCTCAATGAAACTTTGTCAGAATGTTTATTCTAACAATATCCAGGCCAAGTTTCAAACTGGGTCATGTGGGGTCAAAAACTAGGTCCAATATTAGGAAAACGGTGTGTACGCTCTAGAGGTCACAGTTCTGATCCAACCCTAATGAAACTTTGTCAGAATGTTTATCCACACAATATCTAGGCCAAGATTGAAACTGGGTCATGTCGGACCAAAAACTAGGTCAGGTCTTAGAAAAACCTTGTGTACGCTCTGGAGGACACAGTTTTGATCCAATCTTTTTGAAACTTTGTCAGAATATTTATCATCACAATATTTAGGCCAAGATTGAAAGTAGATCATGTCGGGTCAAAAACTACGTCACTAGGTCAGATATAAGAACGACCTTGTGTACACTCTACCGGGCACAGTTTTGATCCAATCTTCATGAACCTTTGTCAGAATGTTTATCCTCACAATATCCAGGCCAAGTTTGAAACTGGGTCATGTCAGGTCAAAATCTAGGTCACTAGGTCAAATCTTAGAAAAACTTTGTGCACACCCTAGAGGGCACAGTTTTGATCCAATCTTCATGAAACTTTGTCAGAATATTTATCTGTATAAAATCTGGGTCAAATTTGAAAATGGGTCATGTCGGGTTAAAAGCTAGGTCACTAGGTCAAATCTAAATTAAGTTAACTCCTTGGAATACATCAGTTTCACCACAGTGAGATAATGATGCTTCCATTCTATCATCTGTGTTTGCCTAATTCAGTCTAGTTCAAATCCATCAAAGGAACTCAACATGAACGGGAACTTTTCGGAGAAGCGACTCTGCCATTTTCAGCTCACCTGAGCCTTACAGTATTTGTGTTAGCTGCCTCTGTCATCCATCCATAAACATTTTCAAACATCTTTGAAACCACTGGGCAGACTAAACTCAAATTTCATATGGAGCCTGCACATGGGTCAAAGGATGGAAAGTTCTTCAAATGATCTTGGTCACATGACCATGGTGGCCGCCATTCCCATGTATGGTAAAAACTCTTATAAATCTTAACCAGAGCCAGTGAACTGATTAATGCTCAGGTGAGCGATTCAGGGCCACCATGGCCCTCTTGTTTTTTGTTTTTTTTTTGTCTTGTTTTTTTCTGGTCATTTGTAACACATGTTGCGATGCCTAGAAGAAAGCAGTGTCAGATTTATTCCTTACGCGCTTTCTTTTAAGGTATAAATATTGATAAGAAAAAAAAATGTTCAACTTTCTTTGGCAGCTATACCATTGTCTGGTAAGTGCTAACAGAATTTATTATTAAGCTGAAGAATTCCACTCGATGCTGACATGTTTCGTATTATGGCTGGTGTTGATCGGATCAACACCAGGCATTATACGGATCATGCCAGGCCAGTTTAAGACATCAGTTGTTTATAAGCCTCGCAGCAATCCGATCTTTGGACTGACCAGGGGGTGCGTTAAGACTAACGCATTATTAATTTAAGACTATTAAAATGAACTGATATGAATAGAATCATGAAACCAAAACATACAAAAAATAAACAAAATAATTCATACTCAGTAACCCGAACGTCGACACACAAAAAATGATTAAAATAAAAAGAAATCAATAATAATAACAAAATTAATTAAAAACGATAAAATCAAATGTAAGCGTCGCTGAATAGCCACGCTTTTTAAAGAACGAATTGATTCATTACCTTGCCATTCGACTTCTTGTTCCATTTCTTTGTTCCATTTCTTTTTCTTTCTTTTTTTTTTTTTTTTTGTATATGGTAAAACTTGACTGCATCATAATGGTAAAAATATTTGCTTCATTTATGAGAAAAATGGATGAGCAGTTATGACACTGAATATTGCCGAAATGTCTTTCATGATGACTTGTATTTAGACGTTTTTACCACTGATAGGACTATGGAGGCCCTAAGACATTTCTTCGTGATTGTCGTGATGTGTGTTGCCGTCTGGGCTGTAACAAGAGCTGATGATTTTAATTATGACCCTGATGATACGGAAAGTGAGTACACCATATTATACCGCATTTGTCCGGCAATAAACCGGCGTTTTTTCCATTTCTAGAATGACCCCAAATATCTGAATAAGTCTTAGGAAATTCTACTTTGAAACAGCCTTTTCTCCCTTTTAAATGTAGCCCCGGTACATGCAGCTCAGTAGGTTAAGCGCTGGCCTCATCTAACGATCCCGGATTAGCTCCAGGCGGGAATCTTTTTAATCATAAATGGGGTTCAATTGCATTCAGCCTTCAATTATCACCCACTCGTCGTCCTGATATGACTGAACTACTGTTAATAAAAGCACCGCAGGCACTGCATGATACCCCGCCACTGCTGTGCATCCTAACTTATTTTTTGAGATATATAATAGCTAAAGAGCCACAGAACTGAGATAGACAGAGATATGATGTCCTTACTGTAAATAAATATTAATATAAACCACCCAACAACGTGGAGCATTCTGACCAGTGTAGATTTAGATCAGGCTGTAAAGCATTTCTTTGAGCTGAGAGACTCTGTTTCCTATTCTATGGTGTTAAACATATCAGTGAAGTTTCATTCAGATATTCCATATAGTATAGGAACTACAAGTCAAAAAACATTTTTCAGATCTATCAAGGGGGAATACTCATTAACTGGAAAGGTAAGAGTGATGGTTCTTTGTCACAATATGTAACCTTTGATGTAAAACATACCTATGAAGTTTCGTTCAGATATTCCATATAGTAAAGGAACTACAGATAAAAAAACGTTTTCCAGATCAATCAAGGGCGGATAACTCACAAACCGGAAAGATCAGAGTGACAGTTCCTAGTCACTATATGAAGCCTTTAATGTGAAACATATCTGTGAAGTTTTATTCAGATATTCCATATAGAAAGGGAATTACAGGTCAAAAACCATTTTTCGGACCTATCAAGGGCAGATAACTCATGAACTGGAAAGGTAAGAGTGATGGTTCTTTGTCACAGTATGTAACCTTTGATGTGAAACATATCTGTAAAGTTTCATTTAAATATTCCACATAGTAAAGGAACTACGGGTAAAAAACATTTTTTAATTCAATCAAGGGCGGATAACTCACAAACGGGAAAGGTAAGAGTGACGGTTCTTAGTCAGAATATGTTACCTTTGATGTGAAACATATCTGTGCAGTTATATTCAGATATTCCATATAGTAAAGGAACAATAGGTCAAAAACCTTTTTTCAGACCTATCAAGGGCGGATAACTCACAAACTGGGAAGGTCAGAGTGACGGTCCTTAGTCACAATATGTAACCTTTGATGTGCAACATATCTGTGAAGTTTCATTCAGATATCATGAACAGTAAAGGAATAACAGGCCAGAAACCATTTTTCCAATACGAAAAAGGGCAGTAACTCCGTTAAAATGGACGGATTTTGCCCATTAACAATCCCATACCACTCATCACCGATAACAATATGTATGCAAAATTTGAAAAAATTCCATGAATAAATACTCAAGTTATCGATCGGAAATGGTGAGCACGGACGGACGGACGGACGGACGGACAGACGGACGGACGGACACCGAATGGTATAACATAATACCCCGCCACTAAAGTGTGGCGGGGTATAAAAAGGACGTAAAATCTTGTCATCCATCAATCCATCTCCCTTTTTAAAATGAAGCCAATGTCACCAAAAAAAAACCACAGTTTTTGTGCCTGAGCCCAGTATCAGAGTCAAACAAACTTTGTGAAAATCCACCAACGGATTGGTTTAAACTTTATTTCATTTGTATAATAACAAACAGAAACGAGAATTATAAGATGCATATATACATGTAAGTGCATTATACGTATAGGATTCAAAGGATGTCACTCGGGATCTGCACGGAAAACATTATGTCCCCTTCTCCACCTCACATGACAAGTCAAACAAGTGTTATTATTATTGGTCTGCATATCTTTCTTTATTTAAGATGGTCCACACGCATGGACGCACGATTGTAATGGAAATCGACAATCACCTATCGACATTCGACTTACCCGGGTAGCGGGGCAAAGATCCTCTTCTATACAATACAGATTCAATTCCCCCGAGGTTCAAGGTGAACTTAAAAATAATGGTAAGTATTGGGGCACTAATATAGAAAAATAAACAACGTCATATTTAACGTCGGTGCAACGCTGACGTTGCACCGTCGTTAATATGACTGTGTTTCAACGTTGTATTCGGCTGAATAAATAGACTGGAATGGTATGTGAAAATACCGAACGCAAGGAGCAGCCAAAGGGTTCACCTATAAAAATAAATATGTATGAGTTTTGGAAAATTGTCTGACCGAACAGGGTGTAGATAATTGTTAATAAGAAAATCCAGAACCCGGATATTTTTTAGACATTCCTCTAAGTAAAGTGCTGTAGAAGATGAGTCTCACTTTCTTTTGCAGTGTACTATTGTTAATCAAATAAAGAGTTTTTTAACCTTAGGATTACAACATCTGAATAAGGTCGTATGCGAAGTTATTTTAACTTCGGGTTTCTATTTAGAAATACCGTAAATATTTAAAAATTGGAACACATAAAATTACTACTATAAGTTTCCTAAAAATGAGACTATTTGGTGTTACGAAGCAGTAATGCTCAAACAGATGCAGATGGAATGGCAAACAGTTTAGACCCTGATCAGACTGCTCCTTCTGATATGGAGCTGCACTGATTGCTCATACTTATTTGTTGTGCTTCTAAGAATGTCTGCAGTATGTTTCTCATTTCTTGTAGGACACACCGCAGTGTTTAAACTAGATACGAAATCCTACACGTTAATAGGGGTACCTTTTCATACAGGAGACACGTATGTCCTTGAGCAGCTTCATTTCCATTTTGGGAATGGAAATGACGAGGGATCGGAGCATAGGCTTAATGGCAGGAAATTCCCCGGAGAGGTAAGATCACTCATCTCAGTAAGTCAGGGGGGTCACGTTGTCATGGGAAAGAGATAGAGACAGACAGACAGACAAACAGAAGCTCGTTTTCTTTATCTGTCTATCTGAGATGTTTGAAACGATGTATCCGTAACTATTTCTAGTTGTCTCTCATTCCTTGTTTTAAGTTGTGAGATAGTTTTCAGAGTTTGGTTTATTTTATAAACTCTGAGACCTAGGACATGCAAAACTTTTTAAAATAAAGATTGTAAAAAATGAAAAATCCATACGGTTTATTTGTGACTTTTGACATTTAGCCTACCTTTTTTAAGGAAAAACTGGCATTATGGAGGAGACCTCAATGCATAGAGGTTTTTTTTTTTTTTTTTTTTTTTTTTTGCGATTAGTACTCCTGCAAAAAAAACATGTTTTCAATAGATATAAAAGGACCTCTGGCAGTTGTAATGTAAATTTGCCCATAAAAGAGGTCAAATATAAACTTTCGGAATATTTCAAATTTTCATTAAAATGTGTCAATCTGAACTCTCTATAATTGTCACAAAAAAATTTTTTTCGTATTTAAAAAAAAGTTTTTATATTTGAATTATGAAATCTTTAACATTGGCTTCCAAAGGACGCTGCATTAATTTGTCAAAAACTAGGTAAATTAATACATTGAAACTGTCAGAGGTCCTTTGCCAACCAAACTCCTATTTGACTTATTTCACGCCGGTTAGGTGGCAATCGGAAACGCTCGTGCAATCGACGAACGCGGATCAAAAACCGTCAGAAACAGCGTTTTCGATTGCAAATTGGCGACAATTTGCAATCGAAAATCGCCAATTTGCAATCGAAAACGCTGTTTCTAATGTTTTTTGATCCGCGTTAATCGATTGTTAATTAAGAGCGTTTCCGATTGTCACCTACCCGGTGTGTATTTGGAAACGGGTACGTTACATGTAATATTATGTCTCTTTACTAGGTTCATTTTGTCAACGTCAACAAAAAGTATGGAGACATCAGCGAAGCAATCAAACATTCTGATGGTTTAGCAGTTGTAGCAGTATTTATACAGGTGAGAGAGATAAAAACCGGAATCCCGGGATCATTATTGCTATTTGTTTTTGTTTTTTTACTTTTGCTTTTTCTATTTTTATTATTTACTTCTGGTACTCCTAAGGAAAAGCAAGCCCATTTACAGATGTCTCCTTTCGCCAAACTATCGTTGCCTTCTTCTTTTTTATCGTTTGTTTTTCGTCCAACTATGTTCCCAAAGAGGCTCAGGGGATCGAGTCCATATAACATGCACCTCCTGGCACTGAGTCTGTCGCTGTCTTCTCATCCACCTTGAACAATGCCTGAATATATAAGAAAGTGGGAACGAATCCACTTCGGCAATACAATCCTCCTCCTCTTTGAAATAATATATAAGAAAGTGAGAACGAATCCACTTCGGCAATACAATCCTCCTCCTCTTCGAAATAATATATAAGAAAGTGGGAACGAATCCACTTCGGCAATACAATCCTCCTCCTCTTCGAAATAATATATTCGAAAGTGGGAACGAATCCACTTCGGCAATACAATCCTCCTCCTCTTCGAAAGATTATATAAGAAAGTGGGAACGAATCCACTTCGGCAATACAATCCTCCTCCTCTTCGAAAGATTATATAAGAAAGTGGGAACGAATCCACTTCGGCAAAACAATCCTCCTCCTCTTCGAAAGATTATATAAGAAAGTGGGAACGAATCTACCTCGGCAATACAATCCTCCTCCTCTTCGTCAATGCCTGAATATATAAGAAAGTGGGAACGAATCCACCTCGGCAATACAATCCTCCTCCTCTTCGTCAATGCCTGAATATATAAGAAAGTGGGAACGAATCCACTTCAGCAATACAATCATCCCCATCTTCTAAGAGGATTGATTGACTGATTTGATGCTAAATGCGTCCACGGTTAACAGCTATGGTCATGTCGGGATGGTCAGTTAACCTAACCACACTATTCCTGGGCAGGCCGGTTAACCGGTACTAAGTGCACATACTTTCGCCAGTAACTGACAATGAAAGTGTGGGGAGGATGGTATTGCCGAAGTGCATTCGTTCCCACTTTCTTATATACTCAGGCATTGTTCGAGGTGGATGAATACATTATCATTATTAGGGGGTGGGGGGAGGGGTTCTGATATTTTCCTGCCTCCCTTCTGTGTGTGTGTGTTGGGGGGGGGGGGGGGGGGGGGGGGGAGGGTCGCCTTAAAGAAAAGAAAGACTTTGCTTCCCTATGAGTAAAAGTGGCGGAAATCATGGTGGTGTAATGCTATGATAGTTTGGTTTGACTATCCGGTGATTTGTAAAATCAAAGCTGAGAAAAGGCAACGAAGGCTGATTTCTGATCAAACGGCTAGTCATTTTCCCCAGTCTTGTGGCAATAATACTATTATTTTTGTTTACAGGCGGCCAGCGGAGGAGGTGAAAGAGACAAAAGGGACTCTGAAAACGAGGTGAAATTTTATTTAGAACTGAATGCTCTGTCTGCATGTTTTATTTTTTAGTATTTAGCCAACCTTTTTAGAAAATGAGAATGCACAAAGATTCATAGAGCCGCCAAAGTTACTGGCTGCGCCATCTCATTGGATAAAATCGCCGACAAACACTAAAACCGTATTCGAATAAAGTAGACTCCTTCCCAGTCTGTTTTATTCAAATACTATATGAGCCGCGACACGAGAAAACCAACAATGTGGTTGTGCGCCCAGCGCAGACTCAGATCAGACTGGGCATCCACCCAGTCTGATCAGACTCTTCGCTAGGCGCTTAAAGGGTAGCTTAGAGTCTAAGCTACCTTCATGCGGACAGCGAAGACTTTGCGGGTTCGAATCTCCGTTCAGCAAGTCGGCGTCATCCTGGCGATAAACGGATACGTTTTTCGAATAAGGGAAGGATAAGGCAGCGGAAAGAGAGGGCTATTCTCCGTTTTTGCATGCTGTACCCAAGATGCGGTGGGCCCGAAGCCCCCACCACTCCTATGGACTTTAGACTACGAATCATTTACCTTTTTTAAGGAACCGGTTACAGAATCGCTGCTTATTTCTCGTGTTAACTAATGAGTTACTGTTGCCCGCCCCCCATTGCAAGTCAGTGTTACAATCCGATACGTGTTTACCAAGCGATTGCTTTAAGTTGTATTGATACACAGCTAAGAAGTATTACTCTCAATTTGCCGCCCTTCTCGCAGGGAATACATTCATACGGGGCTACATTTATCGGAGGAAAATGCTGAATGAGCAAATTCTTTCCTTTAAAGCGGCTTCTTAGAAGGAACAAGGGGAGAAATATCATGTCTCTTGTATATGACGACCACTCGATAAGAAATGTCTATTCTTTCAATATTTATCAAGTAATTTCTGTAGTTTTGATAACAAGACCGGTATTTAATACTTTCAGGGTGGTAATAATGGATTCGCAGCAGAAATTGATGCTATTCTTAAGAAGAATCTTCCAAAAATTAACAGAAAAGGTAATATGAATGATGAAACAATGGCAGACAAAGGCAATAATTCGTATATCAGACAAATTAAAACAGTTCCATTGTATGCATCAATAGTAAAGATTATGAAACGAAGAAGTCAGCCAAGCTCGTATTTTGTGTGTTTGGAGGGGAAGTTGCCGCGCTTGCATTTTGTGTGTGTGTGTGTGTGTGTGTGTGGCAGGGGGTGGGGAAGGAGGAGGGAGGCAGTTACAATTTAAAGTACTGCTCTGTTGGCCCTGCTCAGAGAGCCGATCGACTGGAAAATTCTTTGTCAATTCAGCAGTAAATGGGTACCTGTTTCGAATCAGGGAAGGATAAGGCAGCGAAAGGAGAGGAATGACCTCCGCCTTTCACATGCTGTGTCTAAGATACAGTGTGCCTCTTACCCCCACTGCTCCTACGGCCACTAGGCTATGGGAAACCTTTAGTCTTTGTTACATTTGTTAGCAGAGGGGGGTGGGGTCAGTAGGTCTCTTGATTGAAGTTGGGAAGGAGGCCATGAAATTATATGCTTTTCTTTACATTTGACTTTCTTCTGTTTTGGCTTCTTTTGTTCTTTGTTCCTTAAAACCCCCTTTTCTAATTTGCACATGGTAGCTCGAATTAATCGTCTCCAATAAGTATCTGACCACCACCCCCACGCCCCCCCCCCCCCCCCCACACACACACACGGCGATCCTTTGAAAAGAGCAGTCTTGGACAACAAATGGGAAGCATACACTAACTTTAGATACAGACATTCAGTCCACGTGCTCATATTAATTGGACTGGTACATTGTACTAGCTAACATTCTAACATATGGATGTTTTGCAAAAGATGTGATTGTGTGGTGCATGTGAGTGTAGATGTGGCGAAGGGGAGAGAAAGACGAAAACCTAAGTCGATGGTTGGGTTAGAAAAACTCTTATGCGGACTTCTTGAAATTCTTCGAACCCTTCCAATCACCTACCCAGCCCCTCTCCTCGGCTGATAAATATTGAAAATATATTTAAGAAAAAATCTGTCCAATTGATTGTTGTCAGATACAAGCAAAAAAAATTGCATGTATTTGCTGACTTTAATAGCTCATGTATTTTAAAATCCCTAGGTGATGAAGTGGAACACATCAGTATGAAGCCAGTATCTCTGCTACCAAAGAGCAACGCCCTTTTCTATTACAAAGGCTCCCTGACCACGCCTCCTTGCAGCGAGGTAGTAACTTGGGTTGTTTTCCGGAACCCTATTAGTCTATCTGAGGAAACGGTATGTATCGACTAATACCATAATTTTTCAGAAAATTGAGACATTTAAAATAACTACCGTTATTGTCCTAAACATGCAACAGTTTGGTGCAGAAATGTATCCAAAAAATGTCCATCCCTTCTTGACACGAAAACAAAATGTCGTTCGATCCCTTGTTACAAGCACTGAAAATTATAATTTCAACTTCTGCAATTAAATAGCCAGGCAGTGAATGTCCAAAATATAACGAGGATATCCAATGCATATGTTTGGATACTTGGACTCGGTGCCAAGTTGTGCAGATATGTTTTCGTTCTGCTAAGCCTCTTAATAAGAGAATGCAACATCATCAACATTATGTATTATATGTAAAACATATAAGTAAAAATCCGCATGGTAAAAGATAAACTGATGGAGTTTTTTACAAGAAAAACTTCTTAGTAGCCACACCAAATTTTCGGTAGTTCTCTTACTTCAAATAAAACAATATGCACAAATAACAGACAATTAAATTGAGAATGACTGAATAGCTTAGGAAATCATACTTTTTCATTTCCGGTAGAATCTCACGTAAAATTCGAGAGGCATACACTGCGACTATGGAATTACCGTTGCGCTTAGTGCCTTGGAAGAATGACGTCTCGATGACGTCACTTAGACATCATTATGATGCCTTAGTTGTTATGATAACATATCTCTAACGGCATTGGTTTGGAGCATGGCAAACAGTGTATGTCATGCTCCGCCATTTTTTCAGTGACATTACAAACTAAAATTCTGTTATCAGAAACTTCAGATTTTCTCAAACAAATAATAATTTCCCAGTCATTCAATTCTGTGTCAAATATGCTTTATGTACATATCAGTTGAACAGCATTTTCATTTTGGCTTACTATTCTTTTTGTTCTTTTTTTTTTTTTTTTTTTTTCTTATCGGTGTAAATATGGGTAATCATATACTCCAAATGTTGTAGCCTATATATGTACGTACATGAGTTTTGCTGTATTACGTATATATATTTTGTTGTTAACTTGCTTTCACCATGTCCGTGTCTAGTCACTGAAATTGTTTCTCTTTAGGGGCAATCCCCGGCGGGGGTCAATCCGGGTAAGTAAGCGCCCCAGTGCAAAAACTGTCCGTACTTACCCGGTTCGACCATGCCGTATAATATATATTTTTAACGTGACCGGATTTAGTTCTTTCCTTTTTTTTCAGTTCAACTTGTTTCGAAATCTGAAGGACACCCATGGTAACCCGATAGGAAGGTTCGGCAATTTCCGTCCACTCCAACAACAGAACTCACGTAATATATTCATAAGTAGTAGTAGCTCATCAGACTGAAATATCTCAAAATAAAATTGGCATTTTTTTATCGCTGTTGTTGTTTTTATATGAACGTCACTACATCCCCTCCTACCGCCCCTTTCGCCTGTTTTTTCCTCTGCGACAATCACGCCTGGTTAACTATGTTTCCAACGCTGTTACGAAACGAAAAAGAGTTATAGTTCCAAAACTACTTGGTCATCGTGGCTAACAAATTTATTTAGCAACATTGATCAGGTCGTTTGGGAGCTAGGACCCTTTTCTGTTTGGTAACAACCCTTTTCGTATGGTAACGGTCCTTGTGTATATAGTGTCTCAGATAATAGGTAATAATACAGACACACTTGCCTTATATCTAGCCATTTACATACCGACCAGTCCTTGATCTCGTAATTCCCGGACACAGCCTGACACCGTCTATTCGGATGACGTTTAGCATCAATAAGAAACTACTGAAGTAGAACTGGGCCCTGCTTGATTGGGCTGTGCGAACTATGCCAGAACAGTTACTAGAATTCCGACATCGAGCATACCAAACGAGCAGGAAAGGGGCGAATGCACGGCTATTGAACAATCACGATATAATGGCGTTTTGAGAAACACATTCTCTTCTGTTTGATGACATTTTGGGTGATGCAATCTGAATTTTAAGGGAAACCAATTCAAATTTCACCGTACAAGCTTAGATCTATATCTTGTTTAAATATTTTGCTCTGTCGTCTGCTTATCCGCCATTTTGTTTTGACTATTTGTTCTCTCCACACCACTTTCTCGTTTGGAACAGTGCGCACCGTTCCAGAACTCAGTTCCAGAGTACCAGGGTACTCGATTGATGTTCCAAAAATCCCGACTGTGTGCACAGCCCAATCGAGCACGGCCCTGGAGAGACGATCTCGCGCGGCTTTGGCACAGAAGGTCGCCGGATTAAATTATAACGGGCCATCGACTTCTTCGGGAAGCTGCACGGATTTCTACCATCAGTGGTAAAATAGGAAATAAACCGATAAGTGGTTTCAATCCGAACACCTCTCGACCAATTCCGTGAATTCACGGAATTGGCCGAGCGGTGTTCCGATTGTAGGTCCTACCTGCCAGTGATGCGCGTGATAGCCTGGTCAGTTAACCATACTCGGCTTACTTTTGTCTTTTCCATTTCACCATTGATGGGAATGGCGACATCCTTGAGAAACCCGTGCGGATTCCAGGAGGTTTTCCGTAGCCTTGTTGCCGTATATAGTGATAGTGGGTATTAGAAGTCCTTGTTGGAATGGCCATGTGTTCCTGGAAAGCAAATATGAAGACACGAAAGTTGTTCCCCTCTGTAAAAATTGCGAAAAGATGGAGAGTTATTATAGATAAAAGATAAAAGCATATGTGATATCTGTGGTGAGGCATGATTCAAATGTTCATGATATATTCAGAGTTCACGGAAGTCTGTGGAAATTTACAGGACTGAGTTTGTAAAATGACAAAAATTTACTTGAAAATTCTCAAGATTATTGCCAGATCGAACAAATTTTTGCCGGTTTGCCGGACATTTCATGCGATCAAATGAAGTGTACTTTGCGCCATGATTTTAACGTAGATTTGCAAGGCTTTGTATTTTCTGCCAGTAAAGTCCTATCACTGAGATATATTCCGATTAACCACTGTATGTGCCAGACTACAGTTCTCGGCTCGGAGGCAGAAGGCTAAAGCTATCCAATTACCCTACAGGGTGGGAGAGGACGTGAGGAAGCGAATGACCGGAGCACTATTTAAAAACATTCAAAATATTCAGATTCCTTAACACGAGTACAGATATGCCTTTGGCATGCGCAGATCACAAATGCCTAGGGTATCAACCATGAACTCATATATAAATGACCTTGAAACAGATGTTGGAAACTTTATAACTAACTTTATGCATACCAGAAAAATTGGGACAGTTTTAGCTATACCCAGCCCAGAGTTTGCCGAACTTGAATACGATTTTACTATTATGCGATTTGCAACCAAAAATGCTCGCGAAATGGCAAGCAGTGTAGACCCCGGCTGATCGGACTGCTCCGGATCTACACTATTAGCCCTGACGCTTCCTCAATATTCAGAGCCATTAAAATGTATGTGGTAGAAAATTTAATGCAAAAAATGAAGTCTTCTATTACCAGCTGATACATGAGACGTCGTGCGGCCATTTTTGTTAAAGGCATTCGCCAACCGACATAGTTTCATTGTAAGTAAACTGTTATTCATTTATTTAAATTTGTATGTATATATATCCAAGGGCGTAGCTACCTATACGGCAAATACGCAAGTGCGTATTGAAATTTTGTCAAAATTGACAAAATTTCAAAACGCACCTGCATATTTGCATGCTGAAAGTTTATAAATTAGACAAGATTTCAACACCAATAGCCAAAGAGGCTGAAATACTACCTTTCCCTTCAAGGAGTAGAGTTTAAAACATGGTTGTGCGTACCATGCAATTGCCTCTAGTTACGCCCATGTATATCTTTAAATAAATACTAGTAATATATTATCGAAATCCCACGTCTGTTTATCTGTATGCAATGGAACCCCGTGTACGTTGAGAAGGTAGCCGCGTTCAGCGGGAATCGAACCCGGGGCCGCTAGATCAGCAGGCCTACGCTTAACCCCCTGAGCGACCCGGGGTCCACCACTTATAGCGTCAAAAATGAAATAGTTGAAGTTTTAAACATTATGCCATGGCTTGCTCTCATTTTCGTCATATAGCTTGGACGAAACATTTTTTTTTTAATTTTGTAGATGTTAAGGTGGTGATAATCACTGATTTGGGACAAAGACAAAAATCTGCATAAAATACTCAAAATAACACTGATCTTTCCAAAACTTAGCAGATGCCTTCTTTATGTTGTTTCTCATAATTTAGAATCCCAAAATGCAGCATTTGTTAATATTAAAAAGTGCTTTTATAAGAGAAGATCAAATGGTAATTTTCTGCGAATAAATCTGAAAAAATAATATCATTATTGAAAATACACTTAGTGCTTTGAGTACCTTGTTGCATAATGGAGTGCGTCCTAGCAATTATTTTTTCAAACTCTTTCACACATTATCAGGCTGAGCAGATGAAAAAAGATGCAGTCTGCGTCCAAATTTTTTTGTCAAAACACACAGGTGAGACAGGTGAGACTATTTTAACAAGGTTGAACAATTTCATCTACACACCACTGATAATGTCAGTAATGTATTATTTATATTGTAGGTGTTAACATAGGTATGCTTGCCTACCCTGTATTTAATAAATGCGCCCAGTGTACATTTACTTTTTACATGGTGGAACATTTGAGAAAAAGCTACCGTTTTCATCTGGTCTACATTACAATTTGAGAAAGAGTTGGAATAAATAATTGCTAAGACGCTCTTCATTATGCAATAATGCACCTTCAGCACTACGTAAATTTTCAATAACGATATTATTTGTTCAGATTTATTCGCAGAAAATTACCCTTTGATCTTTCCTTATAAAAACACTTTTTTAAGCAGCATGTACGTCTATTTTATATTCTTAACTGTGAAGAACAACAAAAATAAGAAGGCTGCTAACTTTCAGGGAAATACGCTACTTTTTTATGGTTTTATGCAGATTTTTACATTTACCATAAATCACCACCTTAATATTGTATGTTTATGGCGCTTAAAGTTACATAGAAGTAGACAAATTTATATTGGACCCAGTTTGAAATCAGTATTACTGTTACGGGTGCATTTTGCTGACTCAACTATATGCATGGACTAGTCCTCATTTTGTTAAAATTTTTGGTCGCGATGTGATAAATTTTATTTTATATAAGTTTCATTTTCCTAAAATGAAAACCCTACGTTTGCATCCCAACTTGATTAATTTTGAACGAAACCATATGACGGGCATAATTGAGCCGCGACATGAGAAAACAAACAAAGTGGTTGTGCGCCCAGAGCAGACTCAGATCAGCCTGGGCATCCTCAAAGTCTGATCAGAGTCTTCGCTGTCCGCATGGAGGTAGCTTAGACCCCTAGCTATCTTTTAAGCGCTTAGCGAACAGTCTGATCAGACTGGACGGGTGCTCAGGCTGATCTGAGTCTGCGCTGGGCACACAACCACTTTGTTGGTTTTCTCGTGTCGCGGCTCAGTTATGTCTTTACTCGGCTGACGTTCAACGACAGCGTAAAAGTAAAATGGTGGGTAAACATGGATGTGAACCCATTTACCGAGCATTTGAAAAATGCTCTACTTATCGTAAATATTGAGATAACTTCTTGTAAACCCTAAAGCGCCCTAAGAAAGGCCGAGGACAAAATTTACGACTGTAAAATTTCAAACAAAAAATGTTTTGTCCAAGCTATATCATATTGAAAAATCAGATGTAAGAGGGCAAACATGGTAGTTCCATATGAGGCAGCTTTCCACTGGGCACACAAGGTTGAATCAACCTTGAATCAACGTTGATTCAAAGTCACAACGTTGAATCAAGGTTGATTCAAGGCCGCAAGGTCGAATCAACGGTTGAATCAACCTTGATTCAACGTCACAACGTTGAATCAAGGTTGATTCAACCTTGTATGCCTGCTTGTGACGTGGAATCAAGGTGGATTTAAGGTTGATTCAACCTTGTGTGCCTGTTGGGTTAGTAAGAGCTGCCTTATTTGCAGCAATTGTATTGACGCTGTTTGAATATCGAAATGTTTCCAAGTTGTCAGTCAGGGACGTAGCTACGGGCAATTACACAGTGCGCACAATCATGTTGGCAATAATAGGGGTTAAGCCGCTAAGATTTTCAAATTTTCGTATCTCTTGGCAGTTTAATAGCATTAAAATTCTGCCCAATTAACAACATTTCAGCATGAAAATACGCAGATGTGTGTTGAAATTTTGTCAATTTGACAAAATTTCAATACGCACCTGCGTATTTGCGTATATGTAGCTACGCCCTTGTCAGTACCGTTTGCCAAGGTCCTTATGCCCCTATATTCAGAATAATAACGGTACATGTACAGTAGCTATGCTAAATATCGCATGTCAGCTTCTTTCATTATTATATCGGATATCAGGAATTTGATACGTATTGTAATATGATGCTAGACATTGCAACAGATGTACTTGCACTTACTGCGCAGACCCTGACCAGTCTGTTACTAAAGATTGAAGCAGTCTGATCAGGATCTCCACTGGTTGCCATTCAGATTGTTAAGTTTTGACACTGTGATTATTTTGTTCAGTTTTAACATGTTTAAGAATAATCATGGGAATTCGCTGTGTACCGTTTTACGGTGAATAGGTACACCTTCTGGGGAAGCAACTCTGCCGCCTGTATTTTTTCCTCCCTTTTAATTGGATGTCAACTCTTACAGAAAAGAATGTGCCTTCTCCGAGAACAAATTCTTTTCTTTACCGTAAGATCTGTTTTGGTAAAAGAATATCGCCCAGGGAAGTAAACAGGAAGTCACAAAAGTTAACTCACGTTTGAGCAAGGCCGTCGTCGCCGGTCCGGCAGGTCCGGCGAGCGCCGGACCACTTTTTTTGGCCGAGTATGTTATCTGCCGTACCACTTTTTTCTTTTCAGCCGATTTTTTTTCGTGCTTACCTGTGATTTTAGTGAAGCGCATCATCAAAAGTGCCGCAATTTATCCATGAAATTATCAATGACGCTCGTTGCTCGTGTCATCAATAAACCTGGCCAAGGTGTGAAAACATGCAGTCACACACCGTGCAAAAGAATGACACCTGCTTGATTAATTTCATAATCGTTAAAGGATTATTTTCAGTGGACGATCTAACAAAGACAGGATAAACTCTTTGATCCAGAATGTATTAAAGAACGTCTTCGTTTTGATTTTTGTATATCAACAATGGTATGAAAACAAAATACAGCGGCATGTTTTTTCTCGACGCAACAGAAGAAAGTTTTAATCCCTCAACGTATTTTTCTAATTATTCTAAATCAAAGAACATTTCGGGCGCCAAAGTATATAAATTTAAAGAGTTACTACACTTCAGGAACTGACTGAATCAGATCCCAAACCCTATCCCCAACATCAAAGGGAAAGATTGACAAAGACATCCCAACAAACATCATGATCCCAATAAACATTTTGAATGTACATGTATGAGCATTCTAAGTCCTGAGACTGTACCGAAAGTTCCATGTCAATGTTGTTATTCCATTATTGATATACAAGTGCCACCTGTTCCAAATCAGCCCAAGACTTTTCGGTTCCCACAATGTACATTTGGTGTAACAAAAAAAGCCGGAGTAGAGAAGTTTTCAGCCGTCGTGGTTTGACAGTAGGCCTTGGCTAGCCATTAACAAATAAAAAAAAAAATAAAAAAATAAAACAACTATATAGTGGGGATTATATCTGTATCAGGCTTAATTTTGCTTGAACGCAGACATTGATGCCAGCGCCTGATGAGACTCGCAGAGGGGTCGAAATAGTTGTCAAAGATCTTCTTGAGTCTTACGTTTGTTCTTTTTCGTATTTAACTAGCAAAACTTCGTGACCAAAACGACTGAAATTTGGCCACAAACGTATCCAAAAATGCATCTAAAACGCACATAGAGACGCCCATAAATCAAAAAAAATCTCGGGGGAGGTCCCCCGAACTCCCCTTACCAGAGGGGGGAATCCCCCTCTCGTGCTCTTCCCCCTCGTGCCTTCGGCATTCGCTGATATCCCCCGCCGGACCAGTTTTCAATACACGGCGACGGGCCTGCGTTAAACGGAGGAAGTCACAAAAGTTAACTCACGTTAAACGGCGAGAAAACTTACACCTTAAATAGTAAACAAAAAATAAAGAAAAAAAAGTTTAAGTAATATGGGTATCATTCTTCAAAGTGATGTTTGACATTCCCTTCTAAACTATTTAAGATATTCTACACCGGCTTACCTATTTCTCTCATATTTCGAAAAACTTCCCATTCAGCAGTGTATACCAAGGTCCGACCGCTGCAATGTTTGATCTTTCGCCTGATTTTTTAAAGAGAAACAATTTTTGGGACTTCGTCTTTGTTTCCTTTTATGGCCAAAGCCTTCCAAAAATAAGTCAGAATTTGCTCCATCAAGAATTTATACTCATTGAAAGGGGGAACAAAAAAATAGAATATCAGAAATTGTACATATTCATCTTAAGAATACTGAGTTTTTACTAACCGACAATTTCGCAAACTTCCGAAGAGTGGAAACCCTGATCAGAGTGCTAACTGGTACAATTTAGGGGTGAGCAGCTCTACCACATTCATTTTACCTCTATTCCCAATGGGGTCAATTCTAAATGTAAAGAATTTGCTCCCCAGTTTGGAAGGGCATCATCATTCAGGGAAGCCAACCGGGAGTTCTAAACCAGCAGGCACCGACGGTTGAATCAATATAGATTCAACCTTGATTCAACGTTATGACGTTGAATCAAGGTTGATTCAATATTGATTCAACCTTGTGTGGCCAGAGGGAGTCTGATCTAGTCTATCCCAGAACCATGCGAGGTCGTTGGGGCAACACAGGTGACTTTCCAACAATCCTTTCCAACCCAATCTTGTCTTCAGGTGCCCTACTTGAGCTAACAAAGTCCATCCCTGTCCACTCCCTAATATTGTCTTCCCACCTCTTCTTCTGTCTAACTCTTCTTTTCCTTTCGCTGTGCCCTGCTGAGTTGTCTTTGCTAAGCCGGTGATCTTGAGACGTGACCAAACCACCTCAGTTTCTGTTTCTTGACCAAGGTCAGGAGTTCATCATATTCCCCCATGGCTGAGAACTTCTTCATTAGTGACATGGTCCTTGTACGAGATGTTCAGTAACCTTCTATAACATCTCATCTCAGAGGTCTGCGTTCTTTTCTCTATCTATCCTATCAAGGTCCATGACTCACAGGCATACAGATATATGAGCCGCGACGCGAGAAAACCAACAATGTGGTTGTGCGCCCAGCGCAGACTCAGATCAGCCTGGGCATCCGCCCAGTCTGATCAGAGTCTTCGCTGTTCGCATGGAGGTAGATCAGTCCTTTAGCTACCCTTTAAGCACTTAGCAAAGAGTCTGACCAGACTGGGTGGATGTCCAGGCTGATCTGAGTCTGCGCAGGGCGCACAACCACATTGTTGGTTTTCTCGTGTCGCGGCTCATATATGGATGTGACAAGGGAGCAGATTAGTTTCACCTTTGATCCAAGAGATATGTTGTTATCTCTCCATATTGGTTTCAGCATTGTCAGAGCTGCAGTGGCTTGTTCAACCCTTGACAGAACCTTCGGTTTTGAGCTTTCATCTGAGACAATTGCTCCAAGGTACTTTAAGCTTGTAATTGTTCCAAGCTTCTGTCCTTTAACCTTGATCTCACTTTTGATGTAATTGGCGCTGTTTGTCATTAGCTTGGCCTTCTTAGTACCTATCTCCATTTTATATGTTGTGCAGGTTTTGTCGACACTTTCAAGTAGGGCTTCTAGTTCCTGCATTTCCTCAGCAAGATCATCAATGTCATCGGCAATCCGCAGATTGGTAATAGTTCCGCCGCCTATGCTAACCTTTCGATGATCCTTTCGAGAAAAATGTTGAAGAGGGTGGGTGAGAGAAGGCATCTTTGCCTAGCTCCAACTGTTGCTCAGAACCATTCTCCTGTGCTGCCATTCATCTGGACTGCACTTATAGCCTTGTCATAGAGGTACTCATTAGCGCGAACTAGATTTGCATCGATATTGTAATTCCGCATGGTGGCTCATAAGGCTGCATGCCTTAAACTGTCAAAAAAATTTTTTCTCAAATCTTTGAAGACATGGTACAGATTCTGCTGATGTTGGAGGTACTTTTCACATAGGATTCTTAGGCTGAATATCTGCTCTGTGGTGCTTCTTTCAGCTCTGAACCTGGCCTGTTCAGCGATAATCTCTTCAGCTTGGGGTTTGAGCCTGTTCAAGATGACTTTCAGCATGACTTTACTCGGATGACCGATGAGGCTGTTGGTTCCGTAGTTCTGGCAGAGCTGCAGGTTGCCCTTTTAAGAGAGTGTAATAATCAGCAACTGAGTCCATGGGGTGGGTCATTCTCCTGTTCTCCAGATTTTGTTACAGATATTTGATGGTCTCTCCGCCTGCTTGAACAAGTTCTGCTGCTATATTATCAACGCCGGCAGACTTCCCTTTTTTCAGTGCAGCTACTGCAATATCAACTTCCTCCCGAAGGATCGGTTGTGCTGTGAGGAAATAAAACGCTCCCACCCCCAATAGTCTCACAAGCCTATTGGTCAACTAGGGGTGGTGTGAACACAACATCAAAAGGCGGACGTTAGAAAGTTATTTCCCATCGCAAAATAGCAGAAACACATGGACGTGTGTACCCGTTTAACTTAAGAGCTTGATTGGGTTCTACACCATTCCCTCTGAGCCCTTAACGTTGAAGTCAACATTGTGTGCCTCGCATTTCTGTCCAAATGTTTAGCCATAACGTCACACTTCGGTAACTCCAATGTCACTTGGACCTTCTAAATTAGTCCCAGTCATTTTAGTTTCAGCTATTGAGGCGGAGTTCTATATAAACTGATCCTTATGGACCCTACACCCTATGTATATTAGTTTGAGTTAACCATGGTGTTAAATGAGTTTCGGAGTTCTAGACATGACATTTCACTGTATTTCACTGTATTTTTGTCTTATCTCACAGCATGGCTGAATCAAGAGACGGTAGCCTTAAAAACGGAACAGACAGCGGTTTGAGCTCAAATCAGGAGGTTTCTGAACAGATGATCGATCCCTGGTGTGACTTGTGCTACGATTCCTCCAGTCAGAAAGTTGAGAGCCATGGATTCTGCACAGAGTGCAACTGTTTCATTTGTACATCTTGTATTAATGCCCATAAAAAAGTTCCATCATTAAGGAGCCACAAAATAGTCCGGGGTGAAAAGATGCCAAAGTCCCAAGCAGAAAAGCCTGTAAAGTACAGAAAATGTATTAAGCATACTAAAAAGATTAGCGATCAATACTGCACTGACCACAGCACTATGGTGTGCCGCAAATGTATCAAGCATGATCACAGTTGCTGTAAAGTCACTGATATCCATATCCTATGCGAGTCAATCAGTTCAACAGATATCCAACAGTTCAGAGATCTCGTCAGTGCCTTGGAGAACACCGCGGTTTCTGTCAAAGCTACACTAGAGAGTAACATGGCTGACATCGAAGGTCAACAGAAAGAAAAAACCAATGAAGCTGAAAGTCTGCACGATAAGGTAATTGATCACACAAAAGGGCTTTACGTTGGCGCAGCTGTAAAGATATCAGAAAGCTGCAGCAAGAAAATTGGTTCCATTTCCGACCAGCTGACATCCATATCTGAAGCGATCAAATCTCTTGAAGTGACAAGTGCAATAATTTCTGATGTTGACATATCTATAGCAGCTGCTGCACATGTTGGTGTCAATGATTTCATCAGGCTACAGGACAGTGTCGAAAAAGCAAAGCTATGGAAAGCGGAAATAGAAGATATGAGTAAAAATCTAAGTAAAACCCAGTTTTCATTTACTCCAGCGGAAGAGATATCAACGTTATTATCTTTGTGCAAGCAACTGGGTGAATTCAAAGAAGAGTCAATAGCACTCGAACCTCCAGAACCAGTTCCTGATATCATCTTTCCGCAATTTATACAGCCTGATTCTACGCAAGCAGAAAAAAGGAAGCAGAGAGATACACAAAAACAACACATAACAAAAACAACAACTTTGAGTGCAAAGGCCGCGGATGATGAAGCACCATGTATAATCGATGGATTTGATGTAACAGTTAATGGTGAAATACTAGTTGTCGACAGAGAAAATAAGAAAATTAAAGTCCTGTCACCAGATAACCAGATACTGTCTTCATTATCTCTCAACAGTACGCCTCTGTGCATCACCGTGATGAATGAATCTACTGCAGCAACTGGTACAACTGATCAACAACTCCATATTTTGGATATTTCCAATCCCTCTTCTCCAATCATTCAGAAAAGTTTAGCTCTCGGATACTGGATAAACTGTATGACAACCTACAATGGCAAGTTAGGCATAGTAGAAAAATGGAGCAAGCCGCCGTGTGTGAAAATGATCGATTTAAATGGTCATGAGCTCTTGTGTATGTCGGCAAAACAGAAAGAGAATTTCTTGGGTCTAAAGACAGAAGGAAAGCTATTTAAAGATCCACAGTCGATTGGATTCAAATGCATCGATGGCAAAGCCACTTTAATGGTTAGCGACTGGAAAAGAAATAAAATAATATTTCTGGATGCAAACGATGGCCACGTAGTCAAGACAATTCTTGATAAAGATAAACTTCCATATAACCTGACAACAGATTTTGACGGAAACGTTTACGTCACTTACCGCGAGAGACAGGAGATATGCGTCTGGACAACTGATCTGCAATACTGTAAGCCTATCCTGGCAGATACCGAATTACCAGCTGTTCCAAGTCACATTGTTTATATGAATACCACTGATGAACTGCTAGTCAGTTATGAAAATGCGGATATAATTGATAAGTTCCAGGTATCATAATATGCAAAGCTATAAAGTAGTGTTCCCACAGTATAATGATTACACACTAGGAAATGTGAAAGAGTTAAAACAATGCAACAAGAAGCAAATGCAAAAATTGTTATTTTCATTACATGTAGTGTCACAAAATGTAGGTAACTGAACTTCTCTGTATCAAAGAAACATATACTTATTCACCACAGAAGGTATAACAAAACAGCAGTTAACTTTAAAAAGTGTTCAGTTCTAATCAGATAAACTGTACATGTGTGCTAGGTACATACTGAAGTTAGATGTGAGATTGCAAACGAATCGCTTTGGTTTTAACAATGTTTTATTAATCAGTGCATTGTAAAGTATCAGGATCTGAAAGTAAGCTAGTTTCCAGTGGTCACTTCCTAGAATTCATCATAAATGTACAGCATATATGAATGATTAACAAAACAACTACTATATCCTATTAGGTGCAAGTAAGATGCTTAAAGTAAGATTTTAAACAGGGAAGCTATTTCAGTAGACCAGTGTTATTGGAGAAACCTCTCCCAATTCAAAGTACCAGTAGTGAATCAGCAAATGACAAAATATACAAGCATACCTGAAATGAAATCTAACACTTGTACATCCCCTGGGGCCGTATTCATAAAGCCACTTAAGTCGTTGCTATGCTGTTGCTAAGGCTAAATATCTATAAAGGAGATTCCCTACAACTATGAAATTTGGTCTGGAGGAACAGTCTTTGTAAGACTGTTCCTCCAGAGCAAATTTCATAGTTGTAGGGAATCTCCTTCAAAGAAATTTAGCCTTAGCAACAGCATAGCAACCACTTAAGTCGTTTTATGAATACGGCCCCAGAACTCTGAGATATATATTTGAGATACAAGAGTCTACCAGCACCTAGAGTAAAAGAAGAGAAACCTAGAGAAAAGGACAAGTCGTTTTATATGAAACAAATAACTTTGATCAATGAGGATTAAGGTAGGGAACATGCACACCAGGCCAAGATTTAAAACTAAATTTTATGAGATGAAAGATGCTTAAAAAGGAAGTTGTGAATGTACCATGGTCAGCTACAACGAAAATCGCAAAAACAATTCTTTACAATCGGGCGTCAAACGGGAAACTGGATAAGAAATATTTGTAAATGAATTCAGTAAACTTTGTAGAAAAATCTAACATTATCATACAGCAGAAAAAAACAACAACTTTTTTATGAAGTCTAACAGAGTGTTGGCATGTTTCATCATCTAACATTGCTAGCTGGTAACATTATTAACACCTGTTTCATGATGGCGTGTAGATCCGAAAGCAGCTATGATAGGCCTCCCAAAGAAAAGTGCTTCAAAGGAAAATTGAAATACTGAAAGATTGGCTATACTATTTAGGTGAATGGTACACTTTCAAGGGAAGCAGGAGATGACTTTGATATAAGTTTTTCACTTACCATCAGATCCTATGTTTGCAAGGGTAAAGACGGGTAAATTCGGACAGCGGGTAAATTCGGACAGTGACATTGTTTCCTTTATATGTCAGGTGTTTGGAATTAAAACAAAATTAACTACACAAACAGTGAAAATCCTGATGAGACGGCTCATTATGAGCCATCCCATCTGGATTTTCACTGTTTGCTATGGTATGTCCGAATTTACCCGCCGTCTGAATTCACCCAACTTTACCCTATTATGGGTATTTTTGTGTTCATTTGCCAAAGATATATGTATAGAATATCAAACATATTTTAACGGTAGTGGGACAAATAGGTCCGAGCAAACAGTGCAGACCCAGATTAGATTGTTCCAAAAGGATCAGGCTGGTGAGGACCTACACTGTTTGCCATCTGTAGTCACTACTGCATTGTAAAACCAAACTGTTCCATTTAAGGACAATTACTTTATATGTCATAGAGAGGTGCGGTAGTTGAGTGGTTAGAGTGGCTAGGTTATTGTGCAGAAAGTCACCGGAAGGTCGTGAGTTCGGGGCCGACCAATGGAAAACTCTCTCTGTCAACCCAGCAGTAAATGGGTACCTTTTTAGCTCGCCTGAACGAAAGTTCAGGAAGAGCTATTGTTGTCACCACGGCGTCGGCGTCCGCGTCCGCGTCAGCGTCCGCGTCCGCGTCGGCGTCCGGATTGGATGTTTTGGTTAAAGTTTTTTAAAGACCTATATCTCCCTAACCCATGGATGGATTCTTTTGATACTTGAACTGTAGTTAGATATTGGTCCAAAGTTTAACACGGTACCACCCCCACCCCACTCCTTGACCTTGATGTCAAGGTCATGGACTTAGAAAATTGGGAGTTTTTTGGGACTGGATGTTTTGGTTAAAGTTTTCTAAAGCCCAGTATCTCCTTAACCCATGGATGGATTCCTTTGATACTTGCACTGTAGTTAGATATTGGTCCGAAGTTTTCCAAGGTACCACCCCCACCCCCCTCAGTGACCTTGATGTCAAGGTCATGGACTTAGAAAATTGTCTTTTTATTGATTGGATGTTTTGGTTAAAGTTTTTTAATGACACATATCTCCTGAACCCATAGATGAATTCTTTTTATATTTGCACTGTAGTTAGATATTAGTCCAAAGTTTTACAGTGTACTACCCCAGCCCTGCTCGGTGACCTTGATGTCAAGGTCAGGGACTTAGGAAATTTGGTCTTTATTAAAGTTTTCTAATTGCATACTGATTCATAATGCTTGGCAGAGATTTAGTTTACACTGGAACTGACGTTAGACACTTTTATGAGTTTTTACAAAACACTATATACTTACCCGACTGGATGACCTTGATGTCAAGGTCATGGACTTTGAGTTTTGTCTTAAAGATTTTGATTAGTTTTATATTAATGAAGACATAATTTCACAGTGCCACAATGGACTCAGTTGATACTAATACTTGGACTGATGTTAGATAACGGTTAAAGGCTTTGATACATCCTAGCCCTGCCCACCTCCCCCCTACCCCTTAGTTCTTTGACCTCAAGCTCATGGACTTTGAAATTTCATGTGGATTTTTTTTTTATTTTAAGACATTTCTGAGATAGCTTTTGTTTATAAATGTGTTGTCATTATGGACATGCTTGCCTGAAGTTTTATACATAGCAGTCCACACCACCATAGTGACTGTGTGATGGACAAGCACTTATTCAGGCGAGCTATGCTGTCAGGCGACAGCTCTTGTTCGAATTAGGTAAAGATAAGGCAGCGAAAGGCAAGAGATAGGCTCCACCTTTCATCAGCTGTGCCCAAGATACAGTGGATCTCTAACCCCCACTGCCCCTACGGCTATTAGGCTATGGGAAACCTTTACCTTTACCTTTTTACTTCATATGTCCCATTTTTTAGGATATGATTTGTTATTTTGTGGTCCTTAAACATTTTATCCCAGGCTGATGGTCAAAATGTGTAAGACCATGAGAAGAATAAACAAATGCTACATGTGACTCATGATGTGAATCAGACTTGCTCTGGACCCCAATGGCTAGATGATGGAAGACTTGGCAGTTTTATGTCCTTTTCAACAGCATTTCAGTCATATAGTAATTTCAAGACAATGCCAGGGTGATTATGAAGGGCTTTGTGCAATGAAGTGCTATTTGAGCCATGACACGAGAAAACCAACAAAGTAGTTGTGCGCCCAGCGCAGACTCAGATCAGCCTGAGCATCCGCTCAGACAGATCAGACTCTTTGCTAAGCAATTAAAGGGTATCCAAGAGTCTAAGCTACCTCCATGCAGACAAGTAAGACTCTGGTCAGACTGGGTGAATGCCCAGGCTGATCTGTCTGCGCTGGGAGCACAACCACTTTGTTGTTTTCTCGTATCACGGCTCATTCAAGTTTGGACTGATTCTTGTCTCCAGCAGGACTTAACCCGAGGGCTAACTGTTGGCCCATGTGGACACTTCTCTCATTGGTTGGAGATGAACAACATAAACCCATATGTCTTCATTATAGATTATAAGTTTCGAGTGGTCATCCTTAATGCATAATCACACCTGATTCTTCAAAAAGGATAGGACGTGAACCGACTGCAAGTTATGGATTTGTTCCTTTTTGCCTCCTGAGGAACATTGTTATGACGCTGTACAACTAGAAAATTGTGTCTGTAAGACACTAATGATGCCCCCGTGCAGCGCCTGTCACAGGACATGTGTACACCCCTAAAGCACCTTTCAAGCACAAATGCTATTTACAAAGAATCCACTGAAAACATTTCACAAACTTTATAACCTGTAGTGCAAAATGCAGCCCAAAATGACTAAGTTTAAAAGGCCATAATTCCTTCAGAATTATTTTTTTCCTATCATAACCAACATGCACATCTTCACTGTGTCCACAACAAGTCTCCAATGTCTGAAAAATAGAAAATGAAAACTGTGGGAGTAGTTGATTACACAAACTGCATACCCTACAATGCAAAAAATTGCCTAAAATGACTAAGTTCAAAAGGCCGTAATTCTGTCAAAATTAATTCTAGCTCCAACAAAAACCCACATGCACATCTTCAATATGTCCACAACATGTATGTGAAGTTTGAGAAAGATCCACTGAAAACTGAGGGAGGAGTTGATTACACAAACTCCTCACCCTACAAATGTAAAAATTTGCCTAAAATGACTAAGTTCAAAAGGCCGTAATTCTGTCAAAATCAATTCTAGTTCCAACAAAAACCCACATGCACATCTTCAATATGTCCACAACATGTATGTGAAGTTTGAGAAAGATCCACTGAAAACTGAGGGAGGAGTTGATTACACAAACTCCTCACCCTACAAATGTAAAAATTTGCCTAAAATGACTAAGTTCAAAAGGCCGTAATTCTGTCAAAATTAATTCTAGCTCCAACAAAAACCCACATGCACATCTTCAATATGTCCACAACATGTACGCAAGGTTTGAAAAAGATCCATTGTAAACTGTGGGAGTAGTTGATTACACAAACTGCATACCCTACAATGCAAAAATTTGCCTAAAATGACTAAGTTCAAAAGGCCGTAATTCTGTCAAAATTAATTCTAGCTCCAACAAAAACCCACATGCACATCTTCAATATGTCCACAACATGTATGTGAAGTTTCAAAAAGATCCATTGAAAACTGTGGGAGGAGTTGATTACACAAACTCTATACCGTAAAGTGTGACGAACGGACGGACAGACAGACGGATGGATGGACGGACGGACAGACAGGAGCAAATCTTAATGCCCCCTGACTATCGTCACGGGGGCATAAAAAAAACCTTACAACACAACCAGTGAGTGAGTGAGTGAACTCGGGGTTTTACATCCCACCAAGAACTAGGTTATATGAAGACAGGACCTCATATAAAGTCTCATCCAAAAGCAGGGAAGCAGGGGGATTGACCTTAATATCCCAATAGTGTGTTATCCACAACACTACCCCGCTACCACAACACAACCAGACACGAGCTGGAGGACTAACAATTTAACGGCCTTTTTTAACTGCATTTTAGTTATATCACGATGATGGGAAGGTGATAATGAAAAACTGTGCAATGGAACCCCTTTCACGATTGAAATGATTTCTGCCTACAGCGGATCTCGAACTCAGGACCACTAGATCAGCAGGCCAGCACATAACATATGCAGCTACAGGGGCTCCTCAGACAGGCACTATTAGGTTTGATCCCAGCATGTTTAATGCACATTGTTGTACACCTTTTAAGCTTGATTTTTCAAATGCTTTCAGTGTTTATTTTAGTTGAGGTGTATGGATGCCTACTAGACATGACATGTTTTCCCACTATTTTAACAAAGATGAACAACTTTTATAAATCAATTCTGAGTTGCTTTGATGGGTGTCAAAACTTTCCAATGGGTCTACTCTTAAAGGGAAGAATTTGCTCCCACAGGAGTAAATCCTTTATGAGTTCACCCCCTTGAGAAGGGAGGTAAAAATGAAAATGGCAGAGCTGCTTCCCCTAAAAGTCAACCATACACCTCTAGCGTATACAGGTGTGACAACAAGTCTTTCCTGGTCAACGTACATTGGTGAAATGAATAAATTTCACCCTATTTACCCTACACATTTGCACACTATGGGATCTTCTATTTCCATCAATGGGTACAATGTAAACTGATGTAACCATCACATCATGTGTTAAAATAAGACATCTGTGGATACAACTTATAAATGAGCTGCAACCCCACAAAACCAACAAAGTGGCATGTGTGTCCAGCAAAGACTCAGATCAGCTTGGACATCTGCCTAGTCTAATCAATCTTCGCTGTCAGCATGGAGGTAGCTTAGACCCTTAGCTTCCCTTTGAATGCACAGAAAAGACTCTGATCATACTGGGCAGATGCCCAGGCTGATCAGAATCTTCACCAGGCACAAATGCCACTTTGTTTGTTTTGTCATGTCGCAGCTCATATGTTGTAACCAGCATGAAGTGGGATATGACACCTGTGTGTACTATTTAAGTATGACGTAACTGACATGTAAAGTATTAAGTCTGACACCTGCATATAGGATGCCTGATTGTGAGGGTTGGATGGAGGGATGGATGACTAGCAGTCACGTCCTTTTCAACAGCAGCTCCGATCATAGCTGGTATGTACAATGTAATATTTGCTACAGCAAAGACTAGATTCTATCATTGGTCTCTGATGCGGACAGGCAAATCCCAACCCGAGGGCAAAAGGGGTGTTTGGAAATAAGGCTTGCTGAGTTTCCAACATACCCCTTGTGCCTGAGGGTTGGGATTTTCCTGTTTGCATCTGAGACCAATGATTGATTATTTTTCTTACCTACAATTATAATTATTTCATATTAAGTGGTGAATTATGAGGCCTATTTCATGCAAACGTGTACAAATGTAAGAAGTACAACCGTGTCAGCCACATGGCTTCTGTAGTGAACAAACAAGTAAAAAGTAGGTCCTTGACAAATCCGCATTTCTTTTTATTTTCTATTTGAAATTAATATTAAAGAAACAATGTATTGAGATGACTACAGCAAGCGCGTGTATGATGTTAATTGTGACATAACGTCAACATCATTTCAAACATCAGTTGGTAACATTTTCAAAATGGCGGCACTCTCGACAATGTTTGTCACGGTGAAACATCGACTATTTCCGATCTTTTTCTGACTTTAAGGCATAGAAACAGATTATAATGGAATTATAACGAATGAATTGCCTTTCTTGGAATTTTATCGATGTGGAAATTTGTTCCTACGAAAAATAATGCATAAAGTATAGAATTGCCAAGCCCGGCACATGAGATTTAAAAAAGCGCGTATTAATACACAGAATTCAAGCTTGTGTGAGCTGTCCCAGCCCATCGCCAAGACAGAATTTTCCAGCACCGCTCAAAACAGAACAAACTGTCTAGAAGGTGAGAAAAATGTCTCGTTATCCTCAAATCTGCTTTAGAAGCTGTCTGATCTGATTTGGTCTACTGTAAAAAATTTCAAGTATTGGGACAGACGGTTCTGGGTAAACAGTGAAGACCAAGATCAGACTGCTCCTTAAAGGAGCAGTCTGATCAGTGTCTATACTGTTTACCATTCCATCTGCATCTTTTGATGCATTACTGCATTGTTAAATTAAACTATTCCATTTTATATGCATTTCATGACAACTACAGTCACTATTTGATGGTGTCCCAGAGCTCTAGATAAGAGGGGTATTTGATGATAATTGAGGGATAATTTTTTTTATTTCTCATTGAAACCATATGTTGTGACCCCACATCTAAACCGTGTTCAGATGAGGGGTCACAACATATATTTTTATGCAGAATTAGCGAAAATTACCCCTTATTATCACCAATTACTCCTTCTTATCTAGAGCTCTGGACAGTCCCAATTTTTAAAATCTTTACATACTGAGTTTTGGAAACTGAAGGTGAACAGAGACACAACAACAGGACCTCAGTCTGTTTCTTCATTCACAGTTTAATTAAAACAAGGTTTGCATGATTGAAACAACAACAAATCCAAACAACAGTAAATAAACAGTTGAGCCATCCCAGGAGAAACAGGGTCTCAGGATCTGCCAACAGAGTAGGAAGGCTCTAATCAGTCTATACATCAACGTAGTCTGAGGAGGCTTTCCTCTGAGAATCAATAATGCATGGATCATGAAAGTTTGAGAAAAAATATTTTCAGGGGAAGCAACTGTACAGGCTCTTATCAGTCATGAGTCTGTACCAATCGGAGCACCGCTCAGCCAATTCCTGAAATCAGACCTCTGATGTATGTCGGCGGAGAAATATGCTGCAAAATGCAACATTTTGTTCGCCAGAACAAGTATATGCCTAAGACGTAGCTCTCTATATCTACGAACGATAATTAATTCTCGACCTGAGACCTTTTCAGCTATTGCACAGACATTCATTTAATGCTTTGCTGTTGTCAAAACAAAATAGTCAATTATTGATGCGGAGACAGAAAATACATTTTTTTCTTTTCATTTTATTATTTACTGGATGCAAGCGTGCAGCTATCTTTGTTTATGTCGTTGTTCCTAACAACAGTCATCCAAGGTTGATTCATGCAATTTGGCTGAGTGGTGTTCCGATTGCAGTCTGTACATCAGCACTTCCCTTTGTGAGCCAATAATCCATGGATTATACATGCCAAGTTTGAGGCAAATTACCTTTTGGGAAACAACTCTGCAATTTTCTGTTTTGCCTCCCTTCTCAATGCTGGTCAACTCTTAAAAAAAGAATTTGCTCTCTTAGGAGCAGGTTTCGTTATCCAGGGAAGCAAACAGGAAGTCACTAAATTTGTTCCCCTTTGTAAAAATGGCAGAAAAACATGGAGGTGTACCCATGAAGCTAAAATACTTCACTTAAATTAACAAATCTCACTTATAAGCATACAAGCGCTGTCCAAAGTGTATGGCATGTACAATGGATCCTCCAGAAATTGTATACAGAGAAGCAATGACTCTGATCAGCCACAAGGAATGCAGGCTGATCTAAGTCTCTGCTCTGGCCTCATGACTAATACCCATTTTCTGGTGGGTGTGGCTCAAATACAATTCGAATGTACCTATTATAGCACTTACTCTAGCTGATGATTCAACTGGTCATGATCTAAGATTTAACCCTCCCATCTCATAATACAGAGGTCTCGAGTTCGAGTAAGATCCTTTGCTCAGCTCTTAGAATATTTATTTGGATATAAGACAGGATTTTTTCCCTCCAAACCAATCCCAAAAAATATATTTCTCTGAGAAGACACATCTAGATCTTTGGGATTATTTCTGGACAAGAAAAATGTATCTTGCAGCAGAATCCATTATACCGATTTACATACTTTGGGTTATTTTGGCGGAGAAGTTGTGGTCGGGCGGTGGTGCTGGGTAACTTTCAGTGCCAGGGTGTCCTATAAATTTGAATAATAGTAGGGCAAGGACCTACAGTTCTTGCAGTAGGTGTGGGCAGGGATTGTTTGGACATTGTTTCTCTCCCCTATCATATCTATTTTCTTTCTCCCTCTCTGTGGGAGATGGCTCGATATAGACTGAAATACTGTTTCTCAGAGTTGTTAAACCCAAAACAACCAACCAACCATTTTGGAGGGAGAAAAATGTCCTATATGCAAGTACCAATATATATACATCCGTATTATAGATCTGTTTGAATAGGTAAAATACAAGAATACAAGAAACTGTCATGGTCTACTGCTAATGATCACAGACAAGCTATAGAAATGAGGTACTGCAGTGTAAACTGAGAATTAGTCCCTATAGGTTTCCTTTCATCAAATTTTGTGAAGTTTGGCAAAAATAATACTAAAGCATTTCTTTGGCTATAAGACAGACATTTTCCCTCCCAAAACCATCCAAAAACTCTAAATCCATCTTACAAGATGGATCAAGATTTTTGGCACTATTTCAGAAGACAAAAACCTATCTAACAGCCATATCACACATTTACCGAGTTACATATCTGGGATACTTTATGGAGGGTGTAAACACCCATCTTATACCCGAGAAATTATGGTATCATGGCTCTCTCATGGCCTATATCAAGCCTAAAAACCATTAAGAGGCTTACAAACTCACATGAACTCTGCATCAGTCAGTGTTTCCCCTGTCTGAGCATTGTCACACAACAGTGCTGAACTAGAAAACTTGACAGAAAAGTTAACTCTTTAAGCACCAAAAAGCAGACGACAAAATTACGTCTGCAAAAATTAAAAAATGCCTTGTCCAAGTCATTTCATATTGAGACTTCAAGACTAGAGGGCAAGCATTATGAGCTGCCTCATCAAGATCTATGCTGTTTGCAAATTCTGTTATTTTTGTCACTGGTGCTTAAAGTGTTAATGCTGCTGACCCTGACACCTGTCAAGTAATACCTAAGACTTGCTCACTGCCTGTCGCAAGCGAGAAAAAAAGACTTTAGCTGAATGGATACACTATTCAGGCAAGAAACTCTACAATTTTCATATTTTGCCTTCTTCTCAATCGAGGTCAATATTAAAGGAAATAGTTTGCTTTCCTAGGTGAGAATTCTGTCCTTTGCAAGTATTCCCAAACTGAATGGACATCATCTTCCAATGAAGCAAACCAGAAGTCAAACTGCTCTGTTTCCAAAAAAAAGGTGGAAACACATAAAGCATATTACCCATACATAATAAGAGAAGTTTAAGTTCAAATTTTTTTTAAACCTGAATTCTTGAAAACAAGATATATATGAAACTGCACCTTTTGGTGCATTGTTAAACCTCAATGTTTATTCTTTTTTTTATTTACAAATGGGAACATCTCTTGTGACTTGTTTGCTTCCCTGGACAACAAAGCTCTTCCAAAAAGGGGTCTACTCTTAAAGCAAAGAATTTGCTCCTAAAGGGAGCAAATTCTTTCCTTTAAGAGTTGGCCCCTACTGAGAAGGGAGGCAAAAATGCTTCCACCACCCAGAACATCTACCCTAGCATTAGGGCAAAGGTGTACAGAGACAGACTGCATCCATCCCCCAGAACATCTACTCTCCAAGTTTGGGAAAGTGGAAATGACAGAGTTGCTACCCCTGAAAGTGTACCTATACACCTTAAAGCATATGCCCAGAGCTCTACATAAGAGTATTTGGTAATAATGAGGAATAATTTTTGTTAATTCTGCTAAAAAAACATGTTGTGTCCCCTCAGCTGAACCGTCTCAATGAGACTGTTCAGATGAGGGTCACAACATATGGTTTCAATGAGAAATAAGACAAATTATCCTTCTATTAATTGAGCCACATGACACAAATGACAATGTGTGCTAAGCAAAGACTCAAGACTAGCATGGGCATCCTCCAAGTCTGATAAGAGTCTTCCCTATCTGCATGGAGGTAGCTTAGACCCTTAACTACCCGTTAAGCACACAGCAAAGGCTCTGATCAGACTGGGTGGATGCCTAGACTGATCTGAGTCTTTTCTGGGCTCACATGCCACTTTGTTGGTTCTGTAATGTTGCGCCTCAATTATCATCAAATACTCCCTCTTATCTAGAGCTCTGACGCAAACATCATAAAAATACCATTAAATCAGATCAGATTGCATATCCATGTGGTCAGATGAGGGTCCCACACAAAATTTCTACAAATCCTACGCAACAAATTCAGTGTAAAATGCTTTATTGTCATGCATTCACTATTTTGCTTTTTTTTTCTTTTTGAAAATATTTGCATGCGCTTGGTCACAAAGCAATTATCAATTGCTGATTTCAATCAGTCAAATATAGGTGAGATTCTACAATTCCTGAGAAAGGATGTGAGAATATCAAGGATAATAAAATTCTTGCAAATATTAAGAGATTTATGGTACAGAAATCTGAAGCACCTGACCAGACTGCAGATGTTTGCTCATAATGTGGCACTGTGTTCAATAATACAGCCCATTTAAAAAGTTACCCTTCAGTCTAATCTCAGTATCAGTGGTACCTAACAGTCCTCATAAGAAGGAGTAACAGGGATAAATTTCCATATAACTCCACAAAAACATATGTTGTGACCCCTCATTAGAACCATGTTGGCAAGATGGTTCTAATGAGGGGTCACAACGTACATTTTTGTTGAGAAATAAGAAAATTACCGTAATGACCCTATATATTTGGACAGACAGGTCTGAGCAAACATTGTAGACCTAGATCAAGGAGCAGTTTGATCAGGGTCTACAATGTTTGCCACTCATTAAACATCATTTCGATGCGTTAATGTGTGTAAAATCCTCTTTCTAAAAACTTTCTCACAATAATTGTCAGACTTTTGGGTGTCTGAATTTTTAGGGTAATTACGGTATCTCAGAATTATTCTGGATCTCTGACCTATGTAAATGCTCAAGTAAACACACATAAATATCAGAGAAAACAATGTGGGCCTGATCAGACCGCTCCTCAATCAGGGTCTGCTCCATTTGCCATGCAGCAAACAGAGTAAGTGGACCTGCCTGTTATCATGTTTTACCAAACATGTTCTTGTGGGGAAATAAAAATATATGTGTAAGGATTTATCGATCAAAAATTCTGTCCTCTGCAACTTCGGCAAATTCACTTTGTATCAACTTCTAGCTACAGTGAAAACTATATATACACATATTTCTGACAAATATACATTAATAACAATTCATAAAATATGTACATAAAATCTTTAACACTCCATAAAACCAAGTTACAAGATCAAACTTGTAGTTTGATACTAATTCATATCACACTTCGGAAAAATGTATTCCATGTCTTACATGTACAATATCCAGTCACACGGATAACAATAACTATATACCGTAATGTGCTTAAATATAGGATCACCATTTGGGACACACACAATTTATTTTTAGCTCCCAATAACCGTAAAAATTTCTATAAATAGGGGCACCTAAAATATTTACCAACAACTGTCCTACCGTATTCAACCTAATTAGCGCACCTGCCCCTACAAGTGCACATCATGGTGATTGATGAGGCATATGACTATAAGCGCACATATATTTACTGGTTTGTCCCTTTTCTGCTGATTCACAAGAGCTGACAAATGCTACACAATCTTTCATTTTTCATTTGTATAGCTTCTTTATCTTTCTATGACCAAAAGCAGCTTTTCTCTTATGATTAACATTTAAATTTGTTTCCTTCATTACATAATAATTCATTGAAATGTATGCTTATAAGAAAGAAAACTTACTACAAGTATTTGCCGCCATTTTGAAAAAGGTAAGTGCACAGGGCTCAAAAAGGATTGATTATGTTAATAAGAATTCCGTGGAATGCGGTATCTCACCTGTCAGCGCATCATCACAAAACAGAGCAGGTTGGTTGGTTGATTTGATGCTTAACGTCCACGGTAAACAACTAAGGTCATGTCGGGACGGTCAGTTAACCTAACCACACTATTCCTGGGCAGGCTTAGACCTCCTAAGCGGTTAACCAGTACTAAGTGCACATACTTTCGCCAGTAACTGACAACTGCCCTTCTTGAATCAGCGGAAGGAGAAACGAAAGTATGTGGCCAGACCGGGATTCGAACCCAGGACCTCTGATTTACGAGTCAGGTGCCCTACCGATTGCGCTACAAGATTTTATGCAGCTGCCAGCACTGACACTTGAAAAGAAATGGCAGGCATATGTCTCGCTTCTGGTAGTCGCTGGCGAGATAAAAATTAAACAGTTTGGTATTTCAATGCATTACTGCATCTAGACATTGCAGATGGAATGGTAAAAAGTGAAGACTTTGATCAGACTGCTCCTTAGGAGCAGTCTGATCCGAGTCTCCACTTTTTGCTCAGACCTATCAGTCCCGATATTAGAAATTTTGAGGTACTTTAGCACATTACGGTATTATCAAGCACAAGCACATACACGCAAAACGACTTAACAAAAGGAAGTCAATATAAGCTAGCACTCTAGAAAACCCACAACATTGGCTATTACCCTCATATGTTCCTTCATCTGAGTAGATTGCAGGATTTTCCATATAATGTTCTATAAATATACTGGATTATAGCATTTTCAAGAAGCTGGCTGTATTATACTTGCTTCCATCAAGCTACTAAATTTTTCTCCCTTAGTAGTTATACTGTAATCCTCCATAATACTCCGTGTTTTGCAAAGGATCTTCTGATGAACGGTCAAAAAATAACATGCGCCAAGGGAAACAACTCGCTGCAGCTGAAAGATGGCACTGTGCGGGAAATCCCACATGTGAATCTGCCATCGGCCAAGGGTATATAAGAAACAAAGTGGACCTAGTACCCTTGGCTTGTAAAGATGGCTAAGGGTGGGCTTATAAATACTGTAAAACAGTTAATAACTGCGGTATCAAAATTTCGCGATTTAAATAAAATGACATATTGGCGCATGCTAATTTTGGCGGTTATTATACACCACGGCTCTAGACAATAAAGAAAATTTAATATGATTTTGTGATAAAAAATAATCTTGTTTTCAATTAAACTATACATTGTGGCATCAATTAGAATCGCCTCATCGAGGCGATTCTAAAAGGATGCCACAATGTATAGTTAAATGGAAAGGTATAAAAAAATCTAAAATACTCATCAAATGCCCTTTTTTATTTGAACCCTCGTATATGTATTAAATCTATGTAATATTGGCGGACTTATATTTTAGCGCTCTTTGCTTTAACCGCCAATATCGCCAAAATTCAGTCACCGCCAAAAATAAGTGTTTTACAGTAACTTCTATTCAAGCTCAATAAAACATACATTGTGACCCCTCATTTGAACTGTTTTGATACAAGACAGTTCTACTGAGGGGTCTCAATATCAACAGATATGAAAATTTCCCAGAATGATCCTTAAAAGCCCATCATATATGGTGGTCTGATATTTCCACAGCACTCTCCGTACACGAATCATAGAGGCCTATAGTCTGTCTTCTCACATGCCTGTATGAATCAGAGGCCTATTGACTGTCTTGATGTGCTGAATGAATACTAGAGGCCTACAGTCTGTATCACCGAGGCCTACAGTTTATATTCACACACTCCCATATGACCCATAGAGGCCTATAATCTGCCTTGACGCAATGCATGAATAACAGAGGCATATAGTCTGTTGATATTCTGAATGAATCATAAAAGTTTATAGTATGGCTTAATGACCTGTTTTAATCACAGAGGCCTATGTTATGTCTTCGCACACTGCTTATATTAATCAAAGAGACCTATAGTCTGTCTCCATGGCATCCACTTCCAGCATGAATCATACAGGCCTATATTCTGTATTGAAGCTCTGTATGAATCACAGAGGCCTATAGTCTGTCTTGATGCCAGATCCAGCGTTTACAGACATGATCGAAGTTGTGGGCAATCCACTGGGACTGTAACAACTTGTATCTTTCTTGGCTCAGGTAAAGTGGCTTCCCTCTCCTAGAAAAGAACAAAAAATGAGGCTCTGAACTGATATAAAACCCATACTAGCTCTAAGCCAATATGTAAAACCTATACAAGCTCGAAGTTGATAAGAATACATACAATTTTACATCCGTAAAAATTCTAAGTTTTGGGATGGATAGGTTTGAGCAAACAGTGAAGACCCACATCAGACTGCTCCTTTAAGGAGCAGTCTGATCAGGGTCTACACTGTTTGCCATTATATTTGCACCTTTTGTAGGTATTACTGCATTGTAAAAATAAATTGTTCCAGTTTTACAGCAATTACCCTTATTATTTAAGGTGTCCCAAATTTTGGGGAATTTTTACAGTATCTCTGAGCTGATATATACATACTTGAGATCTCTATCTTCCTCGCCATGTTCATCAAGATACACGGAACCCCAGAGCGTGGCCCGGGGACCACGTATCACAGCAATTATGCTTGAATTGACCAGAAGAAATATACCACATCCAGCGCCACATTCCACAGAATGCTGAAATAGAAAAATAGAAAAATGAAAATTTTATAACCAAATAAATACATGTACTTGTCTTGTTTTTAAACCTTTCCTGAGTAATGAGTGCAGTGGGTGGAGCTAAAATTCAATGAGGCCCAAAGCACTTCATGAAAATTTTGTATTCCATCCACGGTCTTCATTACACCATCGTGATTTAAAAAAAATTTCTTACATACAAGTACCTTATTTACCGTATACGCGGTAATTTTCGCGGCTTCAAATTTTCGCGGTTAAGGTCAAAAACATAAATATTAATTTTCGCAATTTTTAATATTCGCGTTAACAACATACTCGAAAGACAAAACTATTTCTTTTTCACTTGAGTCAGTTCTTTCATTAACCTGCGGCAAGGCTGCCGCAGGTTAATGAAAGGACTGGCTCAAGTGAAAAGTACCAGCAACTACCGTAGCAAACACAAACAAAATATATGAACACTGTGTCTAAAGAAGACACTTTGTAAGAAACAGGAAATTATTCGCGATTTTAATATTCGCGGTTTTTAAATGACCACTAAATACCGCGAAATATAGAACACTGCAAAAATTACCATGTATACGGTATTTGGTTATAAAACAGGGGACATCCCCTTTTAGAATGACACAGTCTTGTATAATTCTGTTAGAAGATGGCTTTCCTCTCCTGACAACAACAATCCCAAAAATTGTAGATCCATCTATTTGGAGTCATTTTGGAAGGGAAAAAACCCCACCATTTTACTATATGAAAACAAGGATTCGCAGGCGATACAAATCCCCTCGCACAAGACCATAGTGACCTTGACTTTGAGACTAGCATCCTGAAAGTCGAACTTGCTCGAGATATTGTCATATCCTACATTTGTGTGAAGTTATTTTAGAATCCATGGAGAAATGTAGGCGCTAGAGCGCTGACAAAGTTTTTCTAAAAATAGCCACAGTGACCTTGACCTTGAGCTCAGCACCCTGAAAGTTGAACTTGCTCAAGATATTGTCATACCCTACATTTGTGTGAAGTTATTTCATTTCCACTGAGAAATGTAGGTGCTAGAGCGCTGACCAACTTTTTCTAAACATAGCCACAGTGTGACCTTGACCTTGGGCGCAGCACCCTGAAGGTCGAACTTGCTCAAGATATTGTCATACCTTACATTTGTGTGAAGTTATTTCAAAATCCATTGAGAAATGTAGGCGCTAGAGCGCTGACAAAGTTTTTCTAAAAATAGCCACAGTGACCTTGACCTTGGGCGCAGCACCCTGAAAGTCAAACTTGCTCGAGTTATTGTCATGACCTACATTTGTGTGAAGTTATTTCAAAATCCATTGAGAAATGTAGGTGCTAGAGCGATGACAAAAGGTGAACATATGTACGTACGTACGTACATACATACGTACGTTCTTACGTACGGGACAAAACCTATATCCCCTCGCCACTTCGTGGTGCGAGGGGATAAAAATATGGTACAATATTCTGAATCACATTTGAGCCACGACGGGACAAAACCAACAATGTGGTTGCGCGCCCAGTGCAGACTCAGATCAGCCTGGGCATCCGCCCAGTCTGATCAGAGTCTTCGCTGTCCGCATGGAGGTAGCCTAGACCCTTAGCTACCCTTTAAGCATCTACCAGAGAGTCTGATCAGATTGGGCGGATACCCAGGTTGATCTGAGTCTGGTCGCACAACCACATTGTTGGTTTTGTTGTGTTGCGGCTCATTTGCTTCTGATTAGGTGCATCTAGGAGGCATACTGAATGATAAACAAAATTCATTAAAGCATTGTTTATTGTTATGTCTAACAGAGATGTACCTGTAACTGAATGTCTTCCAACTCCTGACGGCTATAACGTTTGACAAACTGGGCCTAGTTGTTCAAAGCATCTTTAGCCTAACGAGCTCGTTAAGAGGTCAACTCGTTAAGGGTTTTACAACTTTATAGCCAAATACGCAGATATTTTTTATTGAAAAAATGCGAGAAGCTTTTCTCAACAAAAAATAATGGCGTATTTAAGTAAATACTTTTGAAATTTTAACGTCTCGTTAACTAACGACGTCGTTAGTTTTGAACAACTGGGCCCTGGCCTACATCGATGTATGAAGTCAGTTTGCCCACAAACGCTACAATTAACAGAAATCTATGGCAAGTGCAAATGAACAAATTACCTGTACGCATTCATAGACATGCTGTTGTCTGCAGCACGACTCTCGAAAACACAGGAACACACCACAGATCAGGCATACACAGGGATCCTTTGGTATGTTACTGCACACCGGGCAAGTCTTACTTCGGTATGCCTGGAAAATCTTGTAGTAGTGGTCAGGTAAGTTGATCAGGTGAGGCTGGTACCACTTTGTGTTTACCATCAGTAAGGACTGAAAAAGAAAATATATACTACTATGTTCATTCTAGTAGTAAAGTTTTTCTCTCACCAAAAGTACATGTACCCCAATAAATAAAACAGTTGTGTGTAATTCGCCTATAATGTAGGTTTTTCTCTTCCAAAACAACAATCCAAAAAATCTAAATCCGTCTTTTAGGACATCTAGATTTTAGTGATTTTTTTGGAAGGGAAAAACCTGTGTCTTATAACCCAAGAAATATGGTAATTCACCACTATCTCTTGTCCTTTCCACCCAGCTTTTAAATCTCTCCCCTACACTCTCCTAATCTCCTGCCCTTTCACACAGCCTTCATACCTTGCCCTCCACTTGTTTCATACCCTGCCCTTTCAACCCAGATTCTCTTTTCTGTTCACTATTCTCCTGCCCATTCCAGCTAGTCTATAAACCATCCCCAACAATTATTACACACCACCCTTTCCATCTATCTCTAAAATTTTACAGTAACTGTTAATGTTAGCGGAGGCAGAAGTTTGTGGTTTTGCAATAATCGGGCATATTCACAGTTGGCAAATTTGTTTTTGGATTTTGTTTTTTCTTTTCTATTATTATTATCTCTGCATATAAACCACAAGTTCTCAGGTTTTAAGTTTCTGCACCTACGTTGAATGTGAAAACTGTGAACATTAAAACACAACAATTACACGAGCAGCGACACGACAAAACCAACAAAGTGGTTGTGCGCCCAGAACAGACTCAGATCAGCCTGGGCATCTGCCCAGTCTGATCAGAGTCTTCGCTGTCCGCATGAAGGAAGCTTAGACCCTTAGCTACACTTTAAGTGCTTATCGAAGAGTCTGATCATGATCAGACTGGGCAGATGCCCAGGCCGATCAGAGGCTGTGCTGGACGCACAACCACATTGTTGGTTTTCTCGTGTTGCGGCTCACATTATCTAATGTCCTTTCCATACAATCTTCAAACTTCACCCTTAACTTCACTTACATGTAAACCCTGCCTTTTTTCACACAGATTCCATTTACCGTATTTCTTCGGTTATAAGGTGGGTTTTTTTCTCTTCCAAAACAATCTCAAAGATCTTTAGCCTAACGAGCTCGTTTAAGAGGTCAACTCGTTAGAGCTCATCAAGAGGTCAACTCGTTAAGTGTTTTACAACTTTATAGCCAAATACACTGATATTTTTTATTGAAAAATGTGAGAAGCTTTTGCAGTGCAAAAGCTTCTCCCATTTTCTCAACAAAAAATAATGGCTTATTTGAGGTATTTACTTTTGATCCATCTTGTAAGATCTAGATACAGTTACAGCTGAATTGCATAATACATGTGCTTACATATTTGCAGTACTTCTAGAAATGAGCCCCGACTCGAGAAAATCAACAATGTGGTTGTGCGCCCAGCGCAGACTCAGATCAGCCTGGGCATCCGCCCAGTCTGATCAGAGTCTTCGCTGTCCGCATGGAGGTAGCTTAGACCCTTAGCTACCTTTTAAGCGCTTAGCAAAGAGTCCGATCTGACTGGGCGAATGCCCAGACTGATCTGAGTCTGCACTGGGCGCAAGACCTCATTGTTGGTTTTCTCTTGTCGCGGCTCAAATATAATCTTCTTCTGTCTTATTACTGATTAAATAACATATGCTCTGCCATATGGTCTTCAAACCTTCCCTTCACTTTACTAATACCCATAAGCATTTCACAGATAGTTTTATTTTTCAGAAACTTTGTGAATAGGAAGTTTTGCAAAAATTATGGCCATTATCAATTCAAACAGGTAAGTTTTGGGAAAATAAAACCTATACTAATGTTTTCTGATTTTCAGTACCTTTCCGTCAAGTGGATTTCTATTGACAAAATTAATCAGGTCTGTACACCAGGCTCTTGTTAAGATATGTGGTTCATCGACGACCCATTCTACACAGGTGGCGGCACTTGTTAGAGTGGAAGGCGGGACTGTTTTGCCGTTGATAATGTTAAGCCTCAGGTATGAACACACATACTGGAAATCTGTTAGATCCTGGAAATATGAACAATATACAATGTATATTTTCGGTTATAGGACAGATTCTTTTCCTTCCAAAACAATCCCAAAAATCCAGATCCATCTTATAAGATGGATCAAGATTTTCAGGATTTTTTTAACTAAAAAGAAGATGGGTCTAGATATGTACTGGAATTTGGGACCAAAGACATAAAACTTTTGCAGTATGTTATTTCATCCATTTGATGATACGGTGCTCCATAAAACAAGAGGTAACACAGATAATTTAGGGATAATTTTCCATATTTCTCCATTAAAACATATAGTTGTGACCCCTCATTAGCACTGCCTTGCAGAGACGGTTCTAATGAGGGGTCACAACATATGTTTTCATTGAAACAAGAGGGCCATGGTGGCCCTGAATCTGAATCGCTCACCTGAGCATTAATCAGTTCATTGGCTCTGGTGAAGATTTATAAGAGTTTTTACCATACATGGGAATGGCGACCACCTTGGTCATGTGACCAAGATCATTTGAAGAACTTTCAATCCTTTGACCCATGTGCAGGCTCCATATGAAATTTGATCTGCCCATAGGTTTCAGAGATGTTTGAAAATGTTTATGGATGGATGAAAGAGGCAGCTAACACCAATACTGTAAGGCTCAGGTGAGCTGAAAATGGCAGAGTCGCTTCTCCGAAAAGTTCCCGTTCATGTTGAGTTCCTTTGATGGATTTGAACTAGACTTAACTAGGCAAACACAGATGATAGAATGGTAGCATCATTATCTCACTGTGGTGAAACTAATGTATTCCAAGGAGTTTGTGGCTGGCATCATTGCAATGTTAGTTCTAATTCTTGCAACATAACTTAATTTAGATTTGACCTAGTGACCTAGCTTTTGACCCGACATGACCCAGTTTCAAACCGGATATTGTAAGAATAAACATTCTGACAAAATTTCATTGAGATTGGATCAAAACTGTGCCCTCTAGAGCGTATACAAGGTTGTTCTTATATTTGACCTAGTGACCTAGTTTTTGATCCGACACAAACCAGTTTCAAACTTTACCTAGATTTCATAAAGGTAAACATTCTGACAGAGTTTCATGAAGATTGGATCAAAACTGTGCCCTCTAGGGTGTACACAAAGTTTTTCTTAGATTTGACCTAGTGACCTAGTTTCTGATCTGACGTGACTCAGTTTCATAAGGGGCATATATATATGGACAATAAACATTTTGACATAGTTTCATGAAGATTGGATCAAAACTATTCCTTCTAGTGCGTACATGAGGTTTTTCTAAGATTTGACCTAGTGACCTAGTTTTTGACCCAACGTGACCCAGTTTCAAACTTGTCCTAGATATTATGAGGATAAACATTCTGATAAAGTTTCATAAAGATTGGATCAAAACTGTGTCCTCTTGAGCGTACACACAGTTTTTCTATGATTTGACCAAGTGACCTAGTTTTTGACCCTACATGACCCAGTTTCAAATTTGTCCTTCATATTATGAGGATAAACATTCTGATAAAGTTTCATGAACTTTGGATCAAAACTGTGCCTTCTAGAGCGTACACAAGGTTTTTCTAAGATTTGACCTAGTGACCTAGTTTTTGACCCCACATGACCCAATTTCGAACTTGGCCTAGAGTTTATGCAGATAAACATTCTGACAATGTTTTATAAAGATTGGATCAAAACTGTGTCCTCTAGAGCGTACACAATGTTTTTCTATGATTTGACCTAGTGACCTAATTTTTGACCCAACATGACCCAGTTTCGTGCTTGTCCTAGATATTATAAAGATAAACATTCTGACAAAGTTTCATGAGCTTTGGAAGAAAACTGTGCCTTCTAGAGTGTACACAAGGTTTTTCTCTAATTTGACCTAGTTTTTGACCCAACATGACCCAGTTTCAAACTTGGCCTAGAGTTTATGGAGATATATATTCTGACAAAATTTCATATAGATTGGATCAAAACTGTGTTCTCTTGAGCGTACACAAGGTTTTTCTACGATTTGACCTATTGACCAAGTTTTTGACCCGACGTGACCCAGTTTCGAATTTGTCCTAGATATTATGAGGATAAACATTCTGACTAAGTTTCATGAACTTTGGATGAAAACTGTGCCTTCTAGAGCATACACAAGGTTTTTCTAAGATTTGACCTAGTGACCTAGTTTTTGACCCAACGTGACCCAGTTTCGAACTTGTCCTAGATATTATAAAGATAAACATTCTGACAAAGTTTCATGAATTTTGGATGAAAACTGTGCCTTCTAGAGTGTACACAAGGGTTTTCTAAGATTTGACCTAGTGACCTAGTTTTTGACCCGACATGACCCAGTTTCGAACTTGGCCTAGATTTTATGGAGATAAACATTCTGACAAAGTTTCAGAAAGATTGGATCAAAACTGTGCCCGCTAGAGTGTACACAAGCAAAAGTTGACGGACGTCCGGACGTACGACGGACATCAGGGTATCCCCAAAGCTCACCCTGAGCACTTCGTGCTCAGGCGAGCTAAAAATAAGGAAAATTATCCCTGTTACCCCTTGTTATTAGGAGCACTGATGAAATTTGTTACAGAATGTGATTGTGTTTTACAATACTCTCAAAGTCTGCAGCTCTAAACTCACCCCTCTTTCTCCAAACTGGTCTCCGAAGATATGGAATTTCACGAGAGCGGCAATTCTCAGAAACGGCTCACAGAATTCCTGGACAGCCATCTCCACACTCTGAGGTGACCAAACACTCTGACATATCTACAACAGAATTTTACATCTACAAAATTTCATATCCATAAGAATCACAATGTGTTTTGAGGACATGACCCATTACCAAACTTAATGCAAATCTTGTAGCACTAAAAAGGGCTGCCACCAGGGGCCGTATTTATAAAACAACTTAAGTGGTTGCTATGCTGTTGCTAGGGCTGAATTTCTATGAAGGAGCTTCCCAACAACTACGAAATTTGTTCTGGAGGAACAGTCCAAAAAGACTGTTCCTCCAGAGCAAATTTCATAGTTGTAGGGAATCTCCTTCAAAGAAATTCCTCCTTAGCAACATCATAGCAATCACTTAGGTCGTTTTATAAATACGGCCCCAGAGTATCCACTTCAAAACTCCCAGACTTTTCTCTTTTCTGAGCATTTTCCATTCCACATTACTTTAACAGTGCTATGGATAACATCCCCAGGGAAAGAATTGTTTCCGTTATGAGTAGCCTTAAATGAGAAGGAAAATATATGAGCAATACACGACAAAACCAACGAAGAGGCATGTGCGCCCAGTGAAGACTCAGATTAATCTGGGCATCCACCCAGTCTGATCAGAGTCTTTGTGCCACTGATTTTCAAATCACACTGACATTTTCCTACCTTTTCAAGTTCTTTCCAAATTTCCCTGAGTGATAACAGAATTCTCTAACTTTTCACTGAACTCGAAAACATATCATTTTCATCATTATCACTGTAATACATCGATCTACTCACAAAGAAAGTACTTGTGTATGGAGGCTACTAGTTGTAACAAGCAAAAATTCAAGGGTGACAACCTACGTCATAGCATAGATCTCGTAAACATATAGGACGCCGCCATCTTTGTGCGAAAAGGTAAATAAATTGCTTCAAACAATGTGTTTATATTAGAAATTTTACAAAACTCATAATTTTGGTGGTACTAGTGAATATTTTCGACCCACTGATGAGTGACTTTTGCCTAACTATAATGTTACAGCTTTAATTGCCTGAACACAGTGATTCTAATCGGTACTGTCAGCAAACATTTTGCATAGATATCGAACACACTTTTGAGTAAATTTGCATATTGTAGATCTTTAAATCGTTTTCCCACAGAATTATTTACAAATATTACAATTATGGTAGAAATGCAATGCTTTCGCACCAGTGTAGATGTTGGATATGATTTAAAATGGAAGAAAAACGTTGGATGATGTCGTAAACACATACAAAGGCATAGATCTCGTACGCACATATAAAGTAGAATGTTCGCTCGGTCGGTAGCGAGGCTGCTAATTAGGGTGTTAGCAACACGAGGTTGACTCCACGTCCGGTATATTGTTTCGTGAAGATTTGGTCATGGAATGATTGCTATTTCCATTCTTTCTCATCCACTAATTCGTGAAGAGCAGTTGCCAGTTAATGGGGGAAAGAATGTATGCTAAGTACTAGTAATCTGCCTCCAGATGGCTTGTTCAGGAAAAGTGTGGCAAGAATAGCACACAAATTCTAACAAGAGTTGTCAGAAGACAACAAAGCGCGCCTAACAGCGCTGGTGGTATTGAAAGGCTCTTGTCCAAATGTATGTGAGTGTCAAGTATAATGATTGCCTTCCATATAGGGACTGAGAAATATGAATGAGTCAGTGAAGCATAAAACACATGTCAAATCTATACACGGATGGCAATGCTAAAATCTTCTTGTCCATATATAAGTGTGTGCCAAGTATAGTGGCTCTAATCCCTATAGGAACTGAGAAATATCAGAAAGTCAGTGAAGCAAAACTATAGGTCGAATCCATACATGGATGATGGTGTCCATATGTAGGCGTGTGCCAAGTATCATGGCCCTAACCCATACACAGGAACTGAGAAATATCACGAAGTCAGTGAAGCGTATCATAAAGTCAAATGAAGCATAAAACATACTCAAATCCATACAAACAGGATGCTGCTGAAATGATCTGGTCCATGTGTAAGTGTGTGCAAAGTATCATAACTGTAACCCATATAGGGACTGAGAAATATAAAGTCAGTGAAGCGTAAAAATGTATGTCACTATCCTACATGGTTGGTTACACTCACATACCCTCATCCAGATGCAAGTCATGACCAAATATCATGACTCTAACCCTTTTAACTACTTTGAAACTGACTTGGAACACACATGTTTAACATACATTAACCTGTGCGAAGCAGTTAGGAAATCCCTTGCAAAACAACTTTTCAAATATTTTTTTGATTTACACTTTTTAGTGAAACTTATTCATTCCCTTTTATACGTGCTTTCCAACAACTTGGATAAAAGATCATCAAAATTATGATGCATTCCAAAGTACAGGAACCTACCTTTAAAACAGTGCTGTGGGTACCCATAGAACTGCCTCGTCGAGCGATTCTAATAAGTATCCACATATTTTTACAATATGTTTTTGTTTTTAAAATAATGTTATGGATAGCCATAGAACCGCCTCGGCGAGGTGGTTCTAATGACTAACCATAAAATACTTTTTATGGAGAATTCGGCCAAATACTCCCTTCATCTGTCCCTCTGTAGTGAGAAAACATGCTCATTCGAGAAATCTACATTGACATCTAAATCAATTTGACTTGTCATGTTGAAGCCATTTATAGACGTGACAGGCCAGAGAAGACTGTACATTTCTGATCACTTGAATTTTCAAGTCTTCAGTAGATTTATTGGTGAAGACTCTCTTCATGGATAAGTGATGAGTCTACACCAATAAATCTATTGAAAATTCGAAAATTCGGGTGATCTGATTGGTTTATTATCTGGGGCTATCACTAATAGCAGATACAAAAAAGACTGGTTTGTTGGACTAGTGTTTAAGCTCAAATCAGAAAATGAACAATGGATCTTACATTAAAAGTATGATTTGAGTAATGACCGTGAATTTGTACAATTAAAAGCAAAAGATGAGCAATGACCAGGAACTGATGCAATCAGAATGCACGAGTCTGTGACTTTGCCATACCTGTGTGCACGACACCTCTGCCGTCATAAGTGTCTACGAGATCAAAATTGGCCGTTTGAATGCTCTTTCCGTTTTCCATCACAAAAATATGTTTAAGAATAATAGTTTAGGGCAAATACTAACTACGATCACATAAATATTGGTAAGATTGGTAGTATTAGCGGTAAAATACGTTATTTTTCATAAATGTGTACACTATATCTCTGCTAAAATCGTCCTTTTGTCTTCCACCTGTTTAACTGTGGGGAGGCAATTACAAAGGCAGCGGCATTTCTGGGCTCGATCATTATACATTCTGTCCAAGTGTAATGTCAGGCACCGCCAAAACTGTTTAGTTTTGACAGACACTGATTTATTGATTTAAACGAGAGGAAAAACTTACCCTGCAATTCAAAGATGGCGGCGATCCATATGTTTGCGAGATCCATGCTATGACGTAGGTTGTTACCCCTGAAAAATTATTTCTGTACTGATTTTGTCAGTGCTTTGGTTAAAATTTCTTTGATAATTTTATTTCTGCAGCAAAAAATGACATCCTGAACTCCATTCAACTCCCTCATGCAGACCTATTTCATCAAACCACAGAAAATACTGTAAAACTTACAGCCGGTATGTCAGAGTCACTGTCTTTCTCATACAGAAAGCTGGTAGCCAGTCGAGTGATCACATGACTCAGCATTCCCTCCAGTGTGTTGAATGACACCTATAAGAAAGACAAGAATTCCATGGAATGTGATGCCTTACCTGTCTGGAATTGTCAAAATACACAGTGAAACCTGGAAACTCAAAGCAAAGTATACGCTGCTGACAATGATGGCAACAATGACAGCAGAAAAGTAATACCTATGTCTTGCTTCTGCTAGCCACAGGCAAGACAAAACTCATATCAATAAAGGCTGGATTTTTATAGAAATAATACTGTAAACTGCAACGTTTAAATCTTAAAGCACTATAAAACCAGAGGACCAATGGTCCTGTAGCTCACCTGACACTTGGTCCTGGTATATATTTTAACGCTTTTATACATGTATATAGCACCAGGGCAGGGGCAGATAACCCCCCTCCCTTGGGGATTAATGTTGAGTCCCAATTCTATATACCAAGCCACAAGGTCACTGGGCCTTTGTTTCTGGACAAAGATTTCCAAAGGGTTTTTATCATATATGGGCGTGGTGGCCACCATGTTCATGTGACCATGACCATCTGAACAAACTTTGATTCCTTTGACCCAGTATAAAAGCTACATATGAAATACAGTAATCATTTGTATAAACTATGATGGGCCTGAGTGCCCAATGCTACATACCGGTACCAAGTTTCAAGGTTATAGGCCTTTCGGTGCTCCAGAAAAAGATGTTTGAAGAGTTTTTACCATATATGGGCATGGTGGCCATCTTGGTCAAGTGACCAAGACCATCTGAACAAACTATGGTTCCTTTAAGCCGGTGAAGCTCCATGTGAAATATGGCTTCAATTGACCCCAGTGGCCTCTGAGAAGATGTTTGAAAATGTTGACGGGAGACAGAATCTCAATGACCTTGTACAAAAGTCAAAGAATGACCTTTACCTTTAACGACAAAATATCTTCATCTGGTCATTTTGTCAACCATATATACCAAATATTGTACCTTACACTTAAATAGTTTCTGAAAAATCCACTGTTTAAGCATTTTCCCATATAAAAACCTACATAATGTACCAAAGTTGACAGTTTCATAAATTAGGTCAAGGTCAAAGCACGATCATTTGTATAAACTATGATGGGCTTGAGTGCCCAAAGCTACATACCAAGTTTCAAGGTCATATGCCTTTTGGTTCTGGAGAAGAAGATTTTGAAGGGTTTTTACCATCTTTGGGAATGGCGGCCATCTTGGTCAAGATCCGGAGAACAAACTTTTATTTCCTGATCACACTTAAGACTCCATATGAAATTTTGCTTCAATCAGACCAGTGGTTTCAGAGGAGAAGATGTTTTGAAAATCTTGATGACGGACAGACCGACAAATTGACCTTGACCTTTAGTGACATGATATCTTCATCTGGTCATTAAGTTGACCATATATACCATGTATTGTACCTTAGACTTAAATAGTTTCTGAGAAATCCACTGTATAACGGTTTTCCCATATAAAAGCCTAACCTACCAAAGTTGACCATGTCGTAAATTAGGTCAAGGTCAATACAAGCTCATCATTTGTACAAACTATGATGAGCTCGCATGCTCAATGCTACATACCAAGTTTCAAGATCATAGGCCTTTTGGTTCTCGAGCAGAAGATTTTCGAAGGGATTTTTTACCATATATGGGCATGGCGGCCATCTTGGTCATGTGACCCAGACCCCGGGAATAAACTTTAGTTCCCCTATCCCACTTAGACACCATATGAAATTTGGCTTCAATCTCCCCAGTAGTTTCAGAGGAGAAGATGTTTGAAAATCTTGATGACGGACAGACTGACAAAATAACTTTGACCTTCAGAGACAGAATATCTTCATCTGGTCATTTAATTGACCATATATACCACATATTGTACCTTAGACTTAAATAGTTTCTGAGAAATCCACTATATAAGCATTTTCCCATATAAAAGCCTAACAGACCAAAGTTGACCATGTCGTAAATTTGGTCAAGGTCAACGCAAGGTCATCATTTGTATAAACTATGATGGGCCCATATGCCCAAAGCTACATACCAAGTTTCAAGGTCATAGGCCTTTTGGTTCTGGAGAAGAAGATTTTTGAAAGTTTTTTACCATATATGGGCATGGCGGCCATCTTGGTCATGTGACCCAAATACCGCGAATAAACTTTCGTTCCCTCAACCCATGGAGGCTGAATATGAAATTTCGCTTCAATCGGCCCTATGGTTACAGAGGAGAAGATGTTTGAAAATCTTGACGACGGATGGTCCGACGGAATGACCTTGACCTTTACTGACATAATATCTTCATCTGGTCATTTAGTCCACCATGTATACCAAGTATTAAACCTTAGACTTAAATAGTTTCTGAGAAATCCACTGTTTAAGCGTTTTCCCATATAAAAGCCTAACGTACCAAAGTTGACCATGCTGTAAATTAGGTCAAGGTCAACACAAGTTCATGATTTGTATAAAATATGATAAGCCTGCATGCCCGATGCTACATACCAAGTTTCAAGGTCATAGGCCTTTTGGTTCTGGAGAAGAAGATTTTTGAAGGGTTTTTACCATATATGGGCGTGGCGGCCATCTTGGTCATGTGACCCAGATACCGCGAACAAACTTTCGTTCCACCAACCCATGGAGGCTGCATATGAAATTTGGCTTCAATCAACTCAGTGGTTTCAGAGGAGAAGATGTTTGAAAATCTTGACGACGGCTGGTCTGACGGAATGACCTTGACCTTTAGTGACATAATATCTTCATCTGGTCATTTAGTCGACCATGTTTACCAAGTATTAAACCTTAGACTTAAATAGTTTCTGAGAAATCCACTGTTTATGCGTTTTCCCATATGAAAGCCTAACGTACCAAAGTTGACCATGCCGTAAATTAGGTCAAGGTCAACGCAAGGTCAAGATTTGTACAAACTATGATGGGCCCGCATGCCCGATGCTACATACCAAGTTTCAAGGTCATAGGCCTTTTGGTTCTGGAGAAGAAGATTTTTGAAGGGTTTCTACCATATATGGGCGTGGCGGCCATCTTGGTCATGTGACCCAGATACAGCGAACAAACTTTTGTTCCACCAACCCATGGAGGCTGCATATGAAATTTGGCTTCAATCGGCCCAGTGGTTTCAGAGGAGAAGATGTTTGAAAATCTTCATGACAGATGGTCCGACGGAATGACCTTGACCTTTAGTGACATAATATCTTCATCTGGTCATTTAGTCGACCATGTTTACCAAGTATTAAACCTTAGACTTAAATAGTTTCTGAGAAATCCACTGTTTAAGTGTTTTCCCATATAAAAGCCTGACGTACCAAAGTTGACCATGCCGTAAATTAGGTCAAGGTCTACACAAGGTCATGATTTGTATAAACTATGATGGGCCCGCATGCCCGATGCTACATACCAAGTTTCAAGGTCATATGCCTTTTGGTTCTGGAGAAGAAGATTTTTGAAGGGTTTTTACCATATATGGGCGTGGCGGCCATCTTGGTCATGTGACCCAGATACCGCGAACAAACTTTTGTTCCCCCGACCTAGGTAGGCTCCATATGAAATATGGCTTCAATCGGCCCAGTGGTTTCAGAGAAGAACATGTTTGAAAATGTTGACGACGGACGGACGGACGGACGACGGATGCCTGGCTATACTATAAGCTCACCTATGAGCCTAAAGGCTCAGGTGAGCTAATAAAAAAGAAGTCGAATTATCCAGACGAGGCTCTCATAATGAGCCACCTTATCTGGATTTACACTGTCTGCCCTCTAGGATTTGGGTTTTCAATATGATAAAGCCCAGACAAAAGAGTTTAGAAACTTGGCATACATAAATTTTGACATCTGCTTTTTTGGTGCTAAACTGGGGTTTAGATATGATTAGGGGAAAATGGGAGTATATGGTGTGATAAAATACACTGTTACTGCTTGCAAATGGTCAATTTTAAGCTCTATGCTGTTTCAATTAGCCTTTAAGGTAAAGAAAAGCACTTTCAGGGGAAGCCCATCTGCCATTTTCAATTTGCTTCCCATTTAGATTCTCTTTTCTATAAGGTAAACATCTTGAGGAAAACAATTTGCTCCTCCATTTTGGAAGGGCTATGTCATCCAGGGAAGCAAATAGGAAGTCACAAAAAGTGTCCCATTGGCCAAAATGGCATGAAAAACATACACATTATGCTGTATTTGAACCAGTCCATTCCTTCAGGGTGTTTTCCATAAAAGTCAGAACATGAAAATGGCAATCACTGTATATATAAACAGACAGATCCTTGGTAGCAGTCTGATCTGGGTCTACAATGTCCAAAAATAAAACTGGAGGTGTACGCTCACACCATTAACATTCTTGAAGACTTCCCGTTTTTTTGTTGTTTTTTTTCATTTTATTATGATGTGAAGCATGATTCAACAGTGCTTCAGATGAGAAGTGGTAACAGGGATAATTTGGAGCTAGTTTTCCATATATGTCCATCAAGACGTAAGTTGTGACCCCTTATTGGAACCGTCTTGCCAAGATGGTTCTAATGAAGGGTCACATTGTATGTTTTTGTTGGGGAATATGTAAAATTATCTTTGAGTTATCCTCAAAACCTCACTTTATCTGGAGCTCTGATTATCTATGATTCAGATTTCATAGGTGCATTAACATAACTAACAACCTGTCATAAATCTAGTTTTGAAAACTTGAAAACAAAATTATAGTTTTAAATTTACCATTCTTCCTTTCTTCCTCCAAGCTTCTCTTTCTTCTTCCGTGAATTTACAAGTAATAACACACAGAGACTGTAGATATACCATGTTGTATATCACTTTCACCACAAATTCATAATGTTCTGTAAAAGATCAAGAAACAATATGAGAATTTACAAGTGATAACATATAGAGACTGTATATATATACCATGTTGTGTATCTCTATCTCCACAAACTCATAATGCTCTGTAAAAGAAATCGCAGCTAAAAACCATCAAGGGGAAATAACTACAAAAGTAAGAAATGAAGAGTTGTGATTCTTATATGTGAAACATCATCATGACCTGCTACCTGCTCTACATACCTGTAGAGTATCATGAAAATATTGCAATGGGTATTTAAGTAACGGAGCCGACACGAAGCTGCCAAAAAAAAGCACTAAAGGAGAGATAACTCAAAAAGTATGAAAGTAAGAGTAAACCTTCTTGTACACAACACATTGTCATAACCTATTCTACATAACTGTGAAATATCATGAAAATAATCCAAGGGCTATTCAAGTTACATAGCTGACGAGAAAATGTTTACAGATGGATGGACTACGGACAGATGCCAGGCTCATTGCTATATCCCCCTCAATCTTTCTATCGAGGAAAAAACCTAATTACCTCTCTCTATGGTGGCAGGAAGAGTAAGCACCAACTGGATGAGTAGTGATACAGGATCTTTCAGCAGCAGGGGAACTTCTTTCTGATACAGCTGTACACTGTAATAAAACATTACTCAAATATAGACATGTTCAGAATCTTTGCAGGTTATGTTAACACCCCACAAATGAAATATTTATCAGTTTCAAAAACATAGAACTAACTAAGCATGACCTAATACCAAATTGTTAACCTGCAAACTTTTGTCCATAAGAATATGAGATACAAAAAGCTCCACACAACAATATAGCTGGGGTCCAAGTAATTTTAAGTATCAGTTAAAAATCTATGTTAAGACCAAACAAAGGAGTGGCAGTAGTGTAGTGGATAATGTGCTGGGGCCGTATTCATAAAGCCACTTAAGGTGGACGATCCCGGAAGAACTCTGTTCTTGCTTGTTTAAAAAACAAACAGAGTTATTGTTCATCATCAAATCCACTAACTGTGGAGTATATACAGTTATAATATACACTTACAATATCTACCGTAAAGATCCTAAGTTTTCGGGCACATAGGTCTGTACAAACAGTGGAAACTGAGATCAGACTGTTCCATAGGAGCCAGAATGATCAAGATCTTCAAAGTTTCCATTCCATCTGCGCATTTTTGTCGACATTACTCTGTGGTAGAACCGAATAACAGGAAAATAAATAATAGGGCAAGGACCGGCTGTGCTTGCAGCAGGTGCAGAATTTGGACAGTCTGTTTTGGGGATATTTTGAACTTAAACATTGTTTTTCTAGGAAACAAAACAGTGAAATGTTTGTTTTTTTGTTTTATTCTTTAACATACGATGTAAGTTTTACTAAAATAATATGCGTAAGCATGCCCCATCGATTGATGATATTTTTCATGACGTTTTTCATGAAATTCAATTTTCTTGCATTTTTTCAAAGAATGTAAAAATATACTTATTAACAAGAAAAATGCAATTTTTTGTTATCAGTTTGTTTCAAATATCCTATATTACAGATTATATCATTTGCTGAAATGAAAGTGCATTCATGTGCTAGAGATATGAATTTTAATGGAAAATGTGTAAAAAAAAGTATGTAGAAATACAAAATATTGTTTTTTAGGAAAACAAAACAGTGAAAATTGTTTTTTTCTTACCCAAATGTTTTATAGCTCTTTGGGTTATTTAGATGGTATAATGGTTTGAATGCCCCACCAATATTTCTATTCAGTATTTGTCTACCTTAAGCCGTTGCTATGCTGTTGCTAAGGCTAAATATCTATAAAGGAGATTCCCTACAACTATGAAATTTGCTCTGGAGGAACAGTCTTTGTAAGACTGTTCCTCCAGAGCAAATTCCATAGTTGTAGGGAATCCCCTTCAAAGATATTTAGCCTTAGCAACAGCATAGCAACCACTTAAGTCGTTTTATGAATACCGCCCCTGGACTACCAATCCAAGGGTCACAGGTTTGATCCCCACTTTTCTGGTCTTTTGGATGCGACTTTAAACCAAGGGTCCATCTCCCTATGACCTATGTGTTGGTGGGATGGTTAAACCCGAATTCAACCACTAACTCACCATAACCATACAAAAGTGCATATATTGTACTTAATTGTAAATCCAGAAACATATAGTAGTTTTATTTTCACAAAACTTCACCCCTCCAAGAGGAGCAGTCTGGTCTGTTTAAACTGTGAGACTGTTTTGATATCACAATTTGTTTGAGTTGCAATAGCCTAAATAAGGTAAAAATTCTAAGTACTGGGACATAAAGGCAACAGTGCAGACCCAGATCAGACTGCTCTTATTAGAGATCTGAACTGGGTCACACTGTTTGGCATTCCAGCTGTATCTTTTGGATGCATTACAGCATTGTTAAACCAAACTGTTTTGGAAGTTATTTAGGTGTCCAAAGTTTTTTAAATTTGGGTGGTATTTTGGAAGACTACTGTACCTTGTGGTTTCTTCTGAGCATGAGATTCCTGTGATGTGGGACCAGAGGTCAGTGTAGGGCTTGGTAGTTAGAATCTTACTATGCATACTCAACACATGCAGCAACGGCACTGGAAAAAAAAGAATTACTGAGTGCACCAGATAAGAAGGTTGGTTGGTTGGTTGATTTGATGCTTAACGTCCACGGTAAACAACTAAGGTCATGTCGGGACGGTCAGTTAACCTAACCACACTATTCCTGGGCAGGCTTAGACCTCCTAAGCGGTTAACCAGTACTAAGTGCACATACTTTCGCCAGTAACTGACAACTGCCCTTCTTGAATCAGTGGAACCAGATAAGAAGGGGTAACAGGGATAATTCAGGGATAATTGTCCATATTTTTTCACAAAGCGTATATTGTGACCCTTCATTCGAACCGTCTCGCTGAGAAAGCTCCAATGATGGGTCACAAAATGTTTTCAGTATATAATAAGAAAGATTGTCTCAGAAGTATCCTCAAAACCCCCAGCGGGCACATGACGTCAAAACGACGTCAAACTGATCTCGATGGGATGTCATCACGGAGCATCGACGTCATTTCGATGTCATGTGCCTGCTGGGCCTCAACCTTCTCCGGAGCTCTGAGTTATTGCACATGTAACAGAGAGGGCTGCAGGCTGACGATGATCTTATAAATGAGCAGTGACATGAGAAAACCAACAAAGTGGTTGTGTGCCCAGCGCAGACTCAGATTAGCCTGGGCATCTGTCCAGTCTGATCAGACTCTTCGCTAAGCGCTTAAAGGGTAGCTAAGGGTCTAGGCTACCTCCATGCAAACAGCGAAGACTCTGATCAGACTGGGCAGATGCCCAGGCTGATCTGAGACTGTGCTGGGTGCATAACCACTTTGTTGGTTTTGTCGTGTGGTGGCTCAAATTTTTCTTAGCTCTTCACGAGGCAGCTTCAATAGATAAGGTGAGGTTTTGAGTATAATTCTGAACAAGGGCTTCGCAAGCGGCGCATAATACGCCCGTTTCAATTTCCTAAAGGAGTTACAGAATGAGCAAGATTGCAAAAGGATAGACAGGCAGACAAACAGGGGCAACCACTCTATAATAATTAACTAGAACTGTCAGCGAATCCGACTATACCAAAAATGAATGGTTGCTGTGAAATCTGTTACAAAAAATTACTTTATATAAAGTCAGGAGAGAAAGAAAATTGGAAAAATATAGGGAAGAATAAGCAGGAGAAGACTGGTTATCAATCCCACAATACAACAAGTTATCATCAACATGCATACAAAAATCCCTACCCTAACTTACAGATGCATAGAAATCTTTTGCAAAAAAAATGCATTATTCAAAGTAAAGAGAGAAAGAAAATCGGACAAATACAGGGAATAAAAAGAGGAGAAGTCTGGTTCTCAATCCCACAATACAGGAAGTCATCATTAACCTGCATACCAAATATGACTAATCTAGCTTGCATGGTTGTGGAGAAATCTTTGATGAAAAAGTCCATTATTCAAAGTATGGAAAGAAAGAATATTGGACAAATACAGGGAAGAATAAGCAGAAAAAGGCTGGTTCTCAATCCCACGATACAACATATCATCATCAACCTGCATACCAAATAAGAGTACTCTAACTTGCTTGGTTGTGGAGAAATCTTTGACGAAAAATTTTATTATTCAAAGTATGGAAAGAACGAATATTGGACAAATACAGGGAAGAATAAGCAGAAAAAGGCTGGTTCTTAATCCAAAGATACAACATATCGTCACCAACCTGCATACCAAATATGACTACTCTAGCTTGCATGGTTGTGCAGAAATCTTTGACGAAAAATTTCATTATTCAAAGTAGGGAAAGAAAGAAAATCGGACAAATACAGGGAAGAATAGGCAGGAGAAGGCTTGTTCTCGATCCCACGATACAACATGTCGTCATCAACCTGCATAACAAATATGACTACTCTAGCTTGCGTGGTTGTGGAGAAATCTTTGACGAAAAATTTCATTATTCAAAGTATGGAAAGAAAGAAAATCGGACAAATACAGGGAAGAATAAGCAGGAGAAGGCTGGTTCTCAATCCCACAATACAACATGTCGTCATCAACCTGTATGCCAAATATGACCAGTCTAGCTTGTATGGTTGTGAAGAAATCTTTGATGAAAAATTTGATCAAATGGGGATGGAAGGACAGATGGAAGGACGGACAGATGGACGGACGGACGGACGGACGGACGGACGGACGGACAGACAGATGTAAACCAGTATAGCCCCCACTTTTTCAAAGTGGGGGTATAATGACTGCAACATCATCTAAATATTTAACACATGATATACTGTTAGTATTCCAAGGTAAGTTGGACAAGGGAGATAACCTAAATACATAAGTTACACCAGTTTTAGTTCTAGTTTTTCCCTTGACAATATATTGTACAAGAAAACACGAAAACAGCCTTTTAGAACTAATGAAAGGGATTAACTCTAAAACGAAGAAAGGGAAAGCAGCCATTTTTGTACGCGACACATTGTTAGGACTTCATTCACATTGCTATGAAGTTTTATAAAGATATCCCAAACGGTTATCTAGTTATGGCGCGTACAAGACTTAGAGGGAAAAAATTAATCAAAGGGGCATAACTTCAAAAGTAAGAAAGGGGGAGCAACCATTCTTGTACGCGACACGTTCCCCCACCCTGATACATATGTCTACCAAATTTCATGAAGATATCCCAAATGGTTACTGAGTTATGGCGTGTACAAGAATGTTTACGGACGGACGGACGGACGGACGTACGGACAGCGCCACAACATAATACGTCCGTTTTTTCAAAATGGGCGTATAAAAATGAAGTTTTGAGAAAATTATCCCCAAAATTATCCCTGTAACCCCATCGTATCTGGAGCACTGTCAGAGTAGCCTCGACAACAAAGACCTAACATTAAAGAAAGGAGCTCTGGTAGCTCTGTAGGCTAAGCACTGGCCTGCTGATCTAGTGGTCCTGGATTTGTAGAACTGCTGGAGGTCAAAATCTTTCCAATCCTAAACACACAGCCTTTCACTATCACCCATTCATTGTCCTGATATGACTGAAATACTGTTGAAAAGACTTAAAAATAGCAAGTCATCCATCCATCCATCATTCATTGCAGAAAGGCGCTGTGGTCGGGTGGTTAGAGTGAATTGGTTATGGTGTGGCGAATGATATTAACTAAAGAATGATATAGCATACACATTTAATAATTCCACAAAGTAGCCACATTGGTATACAGTTACATATGAATTTTCCTCTTGAATTTGAATAAATATACTAAAGATATATTTCTAATGTTCCTGATATGATAAATTTCTATAAACACTTTCCTTCTTTCTCTTTGTACACTTCTTTCCCGATCAGTCTCTTTGTTTTCTTCAATCTGTGAAAATGTTTCAACTGTGTTTCTTCTTACTGTCCCTGAATTCTGTCGTGACGTTACTTAGCCTTGGATACGACGTCAATGTCTAATGACGTTATACCAGTAATTGTTAATCAACCCTAACGTTACTTAAATTAATGTCATGTTACCAAAAGTAACTTTATTATAATTACATACAAACTGTAGTGTGGGAAGTAGCTTATCAACACTATAAAATAAAATAAAATACAAACATAAGGATGGAAAGAAAACTTAAACATAACATCACGGAATATCCGTGACATATGGTGCAGAAAGTCACTTAGAAGGTTGTAAATTCAATTCCAGGTGTAGCCATCTAACAACTGGAAACTCTCTCTGTTAACTGTCAGTGAATACCTGTTTCCAATCAGGGAAGGATACAGCAGCAAAAGGAAAGGAATGGGCTCTGCATTTCATAGCTGTGCCCAAAATAAAGTGGGCCTCCAACAGTCCTATATAGCTAACAGGCTATGAGAAACTTTAACTTTAATTGCATCTGTTACGACTGTAGAATCAAAAACTCTACTGAGATAAATTTTTCGCAACATTTCCTTCCTCCCAAAAGTTGCTAAAATATACAGCTTTCTAGATAAAAGTTGTTTTCAGTAACTTACAGAAACTATGTTTTTTAGTTGTAGGTAGGGGTTTACTTAAGTCTCCACCTCTCTGTAGAAGTTCTATCTCTAAGTTGGTTCTGGAAAAACAAATATAGTCAACTCTCGATATCTCGAAGTCAAATTTCAGCCCAAACTACTGATAATTTACTTTGCGATATCAGTAGTCTAGAATAATAATAGGAGTTGAAATGTAAATGAAAATAGGAAATACGTTCTATGATATAAGAAGATATTTTGAGATATCGATGTTCGAGATATCGGGAGTTGACTGTAGAAAGGTACAGTTAAATTTCTGAATATCGAGATACATAGGTCTGAACAAAAGTGGAGCAGTCTCACCAGGGTCTATACTGTAAGTGTTTGCCTATCAGCATTTTTTTGGACGCATAACAGCATTGTAAAACCAAAATGTCTATTATTTATAATAATTGCAGTACCTACTTTAGATGTTCTAACTTAAAGTATTTTCACAGCATGAAACCAGATTACAGTAAAACCTGTCTTAGTGGCCACCTCTATTAAGCAAGCAACCTGTATTATGCAAGCAAGTATTCAGTTCCCAAATCAGGCAAATACACTGAAATGTGCCTACATTAAGCAAGCACCTGTCTTAAGCAGATTTTGATTATCCCTTAGGTGCTTGCTTAATACAGGTTGGACTGTATACAGGAAAGCAGGGATTATTTTGGAAAAAAACCTATATTACAAGCCTATTCAAATTTTGCACATGTAAATTTTGTAGTATGCTTTTTCGACACTTTCATCAATTTACAGGACCTTTATTTTGAAAATGTCTAACAATACAAAGCAGTTCTTACCTAGCAACAGAACAGACAAACAACAACACACTTTCTGATGTCTGAGAATTTGTGTAAGTTTTATATGCTCCATATGTTGCATTACTCAAATCCTCCATCATACTGCCCATTGCCTTTGTGACTTGGGCTGATCCCTGAAAGAAACAGAGAAATGGCATTCAGGCTGTTTTATTGTATGCCTTTATTCATTTAATGTGAAAATATACAAGAAGTTTCGTGGTAATTCTACTGACTAACCTTTAGGCTTAAATGTTGAAGTTCAACTGTTTGGGGACAACTTTATTTCACCTTATATTTGATCTATATAAGCAGGCTATTGTGAGGCAGATTTGTGCAAGCTTCAGTTCATGCTTGACTGTGCGTTTAATAGAATGGCTCTTTAATGGCGATATTTAAGGTAAAAATGAAATTTCTAAGTACGGTGAATTTGCTACATTAAACTCATTTTCTGCTATTGAATGGCAAGACAATAAATCCTAATGCTTAGTATCCTAAGACATCTCCATCACATTTCAAGGTATCTCTCCCAAATCAACATCAGAACACAAATGTGTAATTCTTCAGCAATGAGAATAATATATTCATCATGTTAAACACTCTGGGAATATTGCAGTTTATAAAACGGGGTACCGGATTTGTAAAAATGGTAGATCCAGATGAGGTGGCCCATAATGAGCCACCTCATCTGGATCTACATTGTTTGGCCTCTGTTCTTTAAATTCTCAACATTATATAGCTTGGACAAAAACAATTTTTTTTTTTTTAATTTTGCATACACTAATTTTGTCGTCTCCTTTTTTGGTGCTTATAGGGTTAAATACACAAAAAACTTACTGGTGTTATGGATCGTTTCACCATCATATCAGACAAGTCAAGAACCATCTGCCGTCTGTCCGCCGACACAGGTCGCGTCAACGTGTACTTGTTCTCTTCTGGTAATATTGGTATCACAGAGTTTGAGAGTTGTAGACAGAGAGGACAAGAGTACTCTCCCTTGTTAACTTGTAAATTCTGCTGCAAATTCTGACCCTGAAATTGGGATCAAAATACAGTACAATATCTTTATAACCCTATGGATGGGGTCATACTAAGGTGGATAACTTTGGTTTATCAATAGTTTCGAGTCATATTGAGCCAATGGGTGATAATGAAAGCTGAGTCTTTAATAAAAAGAGACATGACTTCACAGCATTATATCCAAAATAGTATTATACTAATGAGTAGGATTACTTAAGACTGATGTATGTTGTTTCTATTTAGTAAGAAACTCACATCTAAATTATCTTTTCCTGCAGAAGCAATATAGTTTTCTCAGAAATATCAATAGGTACCTCCATTATATAGGCCTCTTTAATTCACACAACTTTTCATCTCCCATAAACATAATTCTGGAAATTTTCTTTTTCCCTCTTTTCTTTTTTCAATTCTCAAAATTTTCTTGTTTCAATAAAAATTCTCATATCAATTAATCAAAATTCTAGTAAACCTTCAGAATTTAATTATTTTTGTGAAGCGAGAACTCGTGAAACAGCTCTCATGACACAAAATTCTAGATGCCCCCACCCCACTTCTCATACGAATTCTTACTCCACATAAACAGAATTTAGGCAAACCAAATTGTCTGTTTTCATATTGGTTTCATATTTCTGCATACAACCACATTTAACAAAACACCTGGGTGAGATTGTTTCAAATAAATGGGTTAACATTCAGGAAAAGCAACTCTATCCCTTTCATTTTTGCATCCCTTCTCAGAAGGGGTCCACTATGAAAGGATAGAATTTTCTCCTCTTGGAGCAAATTCTTTCCTTTAAAGTTTAGACCCCTTTTTGAAAAGGCTACATCATCAAGTTCAATATAGATAATAGTACTGTAATGATTAAAGGAAACCAACTCTGCCATTTTCATTTTTGTCTCCCTTCTCAATAAGGTTCAACACTTCAAGGAAAGCATTTGTACCTCTGGGTGAAAGGAATAAATTCTTTCTATTGAAAGTAAATCCCATTTTGAAAAGCCTACACTTTCCAAGGAAGGGAATGGGACGTCACAAACACTGATTCCCTTTGTAAAATGGCAGAAAATATGGAGATGTACCCACTCATCTAAAGATGCTTAATTAAACGGTACCTGCTTACCATGAGAGAAGCCACATATGAAGTGTGACAGTCTAAATGCAGATAGTGTCCACATGTCTGGACTAAAACTCCTCCCTCCCAGCCAATATTTACTGACATCTGACAGGAACTCTGAAACAGTATTTTTATACAGTTTGAAGAATTTTTAAAACCCGTTCTAATACCGAAGATGTATAAATATTAACACTTACAGCACTAGGCTACAAATCAAAGTTGTTGAATTTGCAAACAGTGTAGATTCATATGAGGTGGCCCAATATGAGCCACCTCATCTGGATCTATACTGTTTGCCCTCTTGTCTGTGAATTCTCAGTATGATACAGCATGAACGAGATTTTTTTTTAAATTTTGCAGAGATAAATTTTGTAGCTTGCATTTTGATGCTTAAAGAATTTAAGACAATATAACCTTAAAGCAAAGTCTTAAAAGCAAAGAAATACAAATACTGAAGGATTTTAACTCAGAAAAAAAATCGTTTTCCAATTGTTTTCTATGATCGGGGCAACCATATGGGCAAAGCACAATAACATACCTCTTCAAAATGATGGAAGAGAGTTTCAAGTCTTTTAGTTTCTATTCTGGAACATGTGGTTATTCTATGCCGATGTTTATCACCGAGTGAGAGAGTTCTCCGAGATTCTGGTGTTTGTGGACGATGGCCAAGTACTGTAAAATAAGACAATATTCCTTTATAAGTTTCTTCTTATAACAAGTCTTTCAATATATTGCCTATCAATTCTATTCCCTTCCATACTTTGCAAGGCCATTGGGCACCACAGATAACGTTGCAGCAATGTCATTCCACCTGAACCTGTTTTCAGCTGCCCTAGTTGAGCTGGCAAAGTCAATCCCTGTCCACTCTTTAATAGTGTCTTCAAACCTATCTCTTCTTTTTCCTTTCACTGTTCCTTGTAGAGTTATCTAAACGCTAAGCCAGAAAACCTTGGCACATCTGTGCCAATATTAAGATTTGAACGGTATCAAGCAGATAGATACATGGATGATTTATGGTTATATGGGCATTTCAATAGTATTTCAGTCATATCGAGCCTATTGGGGAATGGGTGATGACAATGAAAATGAGATCATCTAGAAGCTAGAAAGTATACAGAATTGCCAATACTAAACAAGAATTCCGCGGCATGCGGTGTCTCGCCTGCTGGCACTTTGTCACAAAACAGAGCTAAATCAGCAAAGATGTATGCATGAACCAAGTTTCTTGGCTCTAGCCCTTATGGTTTCTGAAAAAGACCTAAACGCGAAAACTCGACAAAAAATTGCAAAGTCAGTCAACCGTAAAATGTTGTAAAGTCTCAATATCGATGATGACTTTTAGCTCTTCTCTTCCAGATGAATGCATGACCAAAGTTTCATGGCTCTAGCCCTTATTGTTTCTGAAAAACAGACCTAAACGCGAAAACTTGACAAAAAATTGCAAAGGCAGTCAACCGTAAAATGTAGGTTAAGACTCAATATTGATGATGGCTTTGAGATTAACTCATCCAGATGTACGCATGAACCAAGTTTCATGGCTCTAGCCCTTATAGTTTCTCAGAAAAACAGACCTAAACGCGAAAACTCAACAAAAAATTGCGAAGTCAGTCAACCGTGAAATGTAGGTCAATACTCAATATTGATGATGGCTTTGAGATCTACTCTTCCAGATGTATGCATGTACCAAGTTTCATAGCTCTAGCCCTTATAGTTTCTGAGAAAATGACCTAAACGCGAAAACTCGACAAAAAATTGCTAAGTCAGTCAACGGCAAGACTCAATTTTGATGATGGCTTCAAGATCTACTCTTCCAGGTGTACGCACGTACCAAGTTTCATGGCTCTAGCCTTTATAGTTTCTGAGAAAATAACCTAAACGCAAAAACTCGACAAAAAATTGCGAAGTCAGTCAACCGTAAAATGTAGGTCAAGACTCAATATTGATGATGGCTTTGAGATCTACTCTAAGACTTCCAGATGTATGCATGTACCAAGTTTCGTGGCTCTAGCCCTTATAGTTTCTGAGAAAATGACCTAAACGCATAAACTCGACAAAAGTTTACGCCGCCGACGCTACCGCCGCGGAAGACGACAACGACACCGGAAAAGCAATACATATGTCTCGCCTCTGCTTCGCAGGCGAGACAAAAATTACGCTTTCAGAATAAAAAAAGGTTTCCCATTTTTTTGCGTAGAGCAAAAAAAAATTAAAATACTGAATTCAAAATAAATACTTGGACTTTTTGGTATCAAGGTCTGGTAAATCTGTACTTACCACTAGATGCCTGCAACAGTACAACAAGGCCAACAGTTTTGTCTGCAGTAGACGGAGTGCTCTGTCCGCAGATCACACAATCATACAACACAGTGTCATCTTCAATATTTTCACCATCACCCACATCTGATGTGCTGGCTGAGGGAGTTTCTGAAACCATAAAATGCACACATTTTGGCAAACCTGATTCTTGGCAAACTTGTATCTAGGAGTATGTCAAGTGTATATGGCCAGACTGCTCATGTATGATGGCTTGCCAAGTTAGCATACACTGATTTCTACTAAATCTGTGGACTATTTTGATATGTCTGTGAGCTATTGTATACGCGGTAATTTTCACAGGTTCAAATTTTCGCGGTTAAGGGTCTAAAACATAAACATTAATTTTTGCAATTTTTAATTTTCTAAGTTAGCAACATGCGGGAAAAGCAAAACTACATTTTTTTCACTTGAACAAGTTCGTTCATTAACCTGCAGCAGGGCCGCTGCAGGTTTATAAAAGAAGTGGCTCAAGTGAAAAGTACCAGAAATTATCAAAGCAAACAGAAACAAAATATCATGAACACTGTGTCTACAGAAGATACATTGTCAGAAACAGGAACTTATATCGCTAATTTAATTTTCGCGGTTACTAAGTATAAACCACAAAATACCGCAAAAAATGGAACACCATGAAAATTATCTTGTATACGGTATTTCTAAAGAGTCTTTTTTCAAATCCATGCCAGAAATTGCTGCTTGTCAGGAACCACTTCTTTCTTTTAAAAATATTTCCTTATGCAAAATTGTTTTATGTAGAGTGAATTGACTCTTTTCTTTTCTTTAAGAGGAGCTACATGTCAGAAGGGGATAAAATTCTTTCAGGTCAGAGTGCAGAGCTCCAGATAAGAGGGGGTATTGAGAATAATTCAAAGCAAATTTTTGTTATTTCTTAATGAAAACATATGTTGTGACCCCCCATTAGAACCGTCTCGACGAGACGGTTCTAATGATGGGTCACAAAATATGTTTCTGTGGAGAAATATGATAATTATCCCTAAATTATCTCTGTTATCCCTTCTTATCTGGAGCTCTGAGAGTGACTTCCGTTAGTTGCCTATTAACTGAGTTGCAACACACAAAAAGAGGGCTTTATGCCTGAGAACAGTAATGGCGTAGACCAGTTTGCATATGTGTGCAGTCTGATCAGAGCCTTTGATGTTCAGACATATCTAGTATGAACTATAAAGAATCTACAGATGCACAAGAATTCCATGGAAGGTAGTGTCTCGCCTTTCAGCGCATTGTAGAGCTCCAGATAAGAAGGGGTGACTGGAGTATTTTAGAGATAATTTTCCCGGTTTCTCAATGAAAACATATGATAAGACCCCTCATTAGAACCGTCTCTGTCAGACGGTTCTAATGAGGGGTCACAACATATGTTCTAATAAGGGGTCACAGGATATGAGATGGTTCTAATGAGGGGTCACAAGAGATGTTCTAATGAGGGGTCACAAGATATGTTTAGAGATGGTTCTAATGAGGGGTCACAACATCTGTTTAGAGACAGTTCTAATGAGGGGTCAAAACATATGTTTTCATTGAGAAATACAAAAAATTATCTTTAAATTATCCTCAGTACCCTCTCTCATCTGGAGCTCTAGGCCATTGTCAAATAACAGAGCTGTACTTGAAAACTTGAGGCACAGTTAACACCACCACAGCCGACACTCAAAAAGTGGTACCTCTCTCGCTTTTGCTAGTTGCAGGAGAGACAAAAACAAAGAAAGTAGCTAGATTGCCGAGTTCCACATCCTGGTCTGAGTCACGACTGTTCTCAAGTACTGTCAATCTTGTCTTAAGGGGTCACCCAAGAGAAACCAATAAATTGGCTGCTTAAGGCAGGTCACCTCTTGATACAGGTTCATTTGCATTGTATTTTGGTTCAAGAGGCCCGGAAAAAATAGATGCTAAAGGCAAGTGACCCCTTCACATAGGTGACTACATAAGCAGGTTTAACTGTATGTTAAGCCCCTATAATGCATCACAAAAGGTTCAACTTACCATCAGTTTCCATTGCCTGCTCCATGAAAGCCTTTTGCTTGGAAGCAAAATCAGCCATCAGCTTTTGTTGACGTTCTCTTGCTTTTCTTCTCCTAAAAATACACAAGTTTGAGACAATCATTTGCAAGATATCACGTACAACATGTCATTATGTTTGAGTAAACTTTGTTGTCTGCTTTTTCCCACTTTAACCCATTCCATTCGGGATACCCCTTTAGGGATATCTGGGCAAACAGTTTGGATCCCGATCAGGCCACACAAACATGTGGCCTGATCTGAGATCCAAACTGTTTACTGCCTAGACATAATTTCCACAAGAGTTAAACCAATATTGTAAAAATATTTTTTATTTTTGATGCAGATGACAATTTCAGCAGACAACAAAAAATACCCAGAATGCAATGGGTAAAGAGTGAATTATTGAATGGTAAATTGTTCAAATACATAAAACTGTCATAGCACACTGTTTACTCTACAAAATATGCAAATAAAACTAACAGAGGTCAACATAAGAATACTTGACAATATTTTATGGCATTATTTCTCCATAAAAATGTAAACTCTAACCCCTCAAAGGAACCAGTTTGGCTAGACAGTGAGGTGGTTCTAATGTACGTTTTCATGAGATTTAACCAAAAAAAATTATTTCTACCTTATTTATTTGATTATAAGACTATTTGTCCTTCAAAAATTACCACAAATACACTCAAACCTGCTTATGTGGTCACCTGTTTTTAATAAATGGTCACCTGCCATTAGCCGCCACCATTTTCGGGTCCCTTGAGCTAAAATACAGTGCAAATGAACCTGTATTAAGAGGTCACCAGTCTCAAGCAGCCAATTTTTGGGGTTTCCTTGGGTGATTGCTGATGACAGGTTTGACTGTATGTAAATCAGTTTTGAGTAATTCAGCTATAAAATGTTGCTTTTTTTTTCTCTTCCAAACCAATCCCAATGATCTAATTCAGCCTTACAAGACCTATCTAGATCTTTGAGATTGTTTAAGCAGGGGAAAATTCGTATCTTTTATCCAAATTAATTATTATCAATAGCATCTCTTATATACAACTATAATTCCAACTCAATTTTCTACTGCTAATTTAGCACAATTTTATTGGTCAAGAGCATATAGAAAACAGCATTTATACTTCGATAAATCCCTTGAACCGGAAATTGGGAACTACTTGGACTATTTTCTTTGCCACAGTTTCTAAAACACTCGGTATAGCTGACATTTTTAAGATAACAAGAATTCCGCGGAATGGGGTGTCTCGCCTGCTGGCGCTTTGTCACAAAACAGAGCTAAATCAGAAAAGATGTATGAATGAACCAAGTTTCATGGCTCTAGCCCTTACAGTTTCTGTGAAACAGAATAAACCCGTAAACTTGCCAAAAAATTGCAAAGTCAGCCAACCGTAAAATGTTGATAAAGACTCAATATCGATGATGACTTTGAGTTCTTCTCTTCCAGATGAATGCATGGCCCAAGTTTCATGGCTCTAGCCCTCATAGTTTCTGAGTAACAGACCTTAACGCAAAAACTTGACAAACAATTGCGAAGTCAGTCAACCGTAAAATGTATGTCAAGACTTAATACAGATGATGGCTTTGGAAGTTACTCTTTCAGATGTATGCATGGCCCAAGTTTCATGGCTCTAGCCCTTATAGTTTCTGAGAAAATGACCTAAACGTAAAAACTCGACAAAAAAGTGCGAAGTCAGTCAACCGTAAAATCTAGGTCAAGACACAACAGTGATGATGGCTTTTACCTGTACTCTTCCAGATGTATGCATGACCCAAGTTTCATGGCTCTAACCCTTATAGTTTCTGAGAAAATGACCTAAACGCAAAAACTTGACAAACAATTGCGAAGTCAGTCAACCGTAAAATGTATGTCAAGACTTAATACAGATGATGGCTTTGGAAGTTACTCTTTCAGATGTATGCGCGACCCAAGTTTCATGCCTCTAGCACTTGTAGTTTCTGAGAAAATGACCTAAACGCAAAAACTCGACAAAAAATTGTGAAGTCAGTCAACCGTACAATCTAGGTCAAGACTCAACATTGATGATGACTTTCAGATGTACTCTTCCAGATGTAGCATGACCCAAGTTTCATGGCTCTAGCCCTTATAGTTTCTGAGAAAATGACCTAAACGCAAAAACTCGACAAAAGTTTACGCCGCCGCCGACGACACCGGAAAAGCAATACATATGTCTCGCCTCTGCTTCACAGGTGAGATAAAAATGACCTATTTGGAATTATAAGAAATGTATTTTATTTTAGTGGATTTTATGGATAAGTAAAGGATGTGTAAACGCCGGCGAATCACTCACAAACTTGGGCATTATTCAGTTTGTGAGTGATTCGCCAGCGTTTACACATCGATAAAATCCACAAAAATAAAAGTAATTCCTATACTGAACTACCTTTCTTCTTTATCTGCAGCTGCTTTGCCTTTTTTCAGGGTGGCCCCTTCTTTAGGAGAATGAGACTGATACATATCCTCCACAAGTCTAGCACAGTCCAAACTTTGCTGGCACAGTTTATCCAGTAACTGCTGAACAAAATGGCTGCCATCGCCAACGTTGCTTTCTGAAACTGCTTTTCCCGTGACCGAGGTCGGAACGTAAGACCATGATTTTCCCGTCATTTTTGAATGAAGTTTCAACAAAATTGATATTATGCTTTCGTTCACAGGAATATGAAGGTATCTGGCCTGTTCTGTTGTCACGCCTCTGTTTTCAAATAATTTCGGCAGCGATTGGCTTCTTGTTGGTGTTGTGTGGACCGGGAGTATGTTTGGCTGTTCATTTGGGTTGGTGGTTGGCATGGAAACCATGGTGATTGCTGGGATGTGACCAGAATGAGCAGCAGTGATTGGTCCGCCACCACCTGAAAGATTAAGACATAAAATCATCCAACTTAAAAGTGTCAAATACCATCAAACTCGAACAAACTGGTCTAAGCAAACAGTGCAGACCCAGATCAGACTGCTCCTGAAGGAGCAGTATGATTAGGGTTTACACTGTTTGCAATTTCATTTGCATCTAAAAGCTGCAAATGCAGTAACACACTGAAACGATAATCTGTTCAGTTTTTATGACACTTCGGTGAGACTCAGGAGTCCAATTTTTTTTCAGTTTTTAAGGTTTACAGTGTCAAGCCAATGATGCATGCCAAGCAGGAATCTTTAGATACAGAAGAAAATCAACTGTCTGGCTTCTGCTAAGCCGATTAAGATGACAAGAGTTCTACTGAATGCGGTGTCTTGCCTGTCTGGCTAACCCAGAAAACTTGACGTGCAGTTTACGTCGCTACCGATAACAGAAAAGTAATACCTATGTTTCGCTTCTGCTGGTCGCAGGCAAGACACAAAAAACTAATAATCTTATAAACCTGAATGAGTACAACAATAATCTGTAATATTCATTGTAACTGTTCATTGGTGAACATTTTAAATAGGGCTAGCCCCATTTCAAGGTGTAAGGGTACACCCTCACATTTTTACACCAATTTCACAAAGGGAAATAATAATTTTTTGAGAGTTTCTTTTCACTTCCCTAAACCATGAAGCCCTTGCAAGTGGGGTCCACTTTTGAAGGAAAGAATTTGCTCCTTAGTTGACTCCTGCTGGGCAGGAGAGCAAAAATGAAAATAGCAGAATAACTTTCCCGAAAATATACCCATTCACCTTAATCACTTTCCTGACACGGTATGGGGTGGTCTGGTGGTGCGATGATGCTGTGTGTAACTTCCAGAGCCAGGGCGTCCTTCTGAATTGGAACATTGTAGGGCAAGGGCTATTTGTGCTTGCAGGAGGTGCGAGTGGGGGTTGTTTGGACATTTTTTCTCTCGTCTATCATTTCTCCTCTTTCTCCGTCTATGGGAGAAGGCCGGATATAGACTGAAATACTGTCTCAAAGGGCCGTTAAACCCAAAACAATCAATCAATCGATCAATCAAAGCTATCCATGACATCACTTCTCAAAAATGTTTTTCACACTTTAAATTTTGCTTTTTCACTATCGTCAGCCATTCTACACCCACTCCTATATGGTTTCCTACTCACATTATAAAGACAGCTTACCAGCCAAAGCACTGGGAGCCAGCTGAAACATCTCCTCTATTGACGACTCCATGGACACTGTCAATATCCCTTCTTGTTCCTCAATGTGAGGGGAGGGCACTGCAACTTCCCGAATTGTCTCCCTTACATTTTGAAAAATATCAGAGGTAGTGAACCACTCCTTGTAGTTTCTGTCTGGGACTGTTCCAGAAAACTGTTTAGACGTGTGCTGAAAATGTGAAACACTGCATCAGACTATGAATTTTCAAATAAGTTATTTAAAGAATCTTTTCCTGCATAAATTGCTCTTCATTTGTGATTATGTGTGTAGATAATGGTGACCTCAAGGTCATGTGATTGTGATGACATCATGTACAGATGAAGTGACTGACATCACCATAATAATGTATGATGAGATCAATATAAAGTAACTAATAGTTGCAAAGGCAAGCTAGAGCAACAGCAAATAACTTCAAATATTTTCTCGAACAAATAATTCATTCTCAAAATATCTAATATGTTCTGATTTAGGCCAATTTGTGAAACACTGTCTTATGGCATACGTGTTGTGTATAGGAAAATGTGCAGGAGATTTCCGGTGGTTCTGCAGGCGATTCGAAAATAAAGGTCACGAAAGGTAGGTGTCTCGGTTTAAAAGGGATATATTCTTTTCCAGCGTAAAACAAAAGAAAAGGAAAATGTCATGCAACCCTTCAATCGTTTTTCTATGAATACGAGTCTTGATCGAAGCCAGATTCTCAGTTATACAACAGATTTCCATTTTTTTCCCGGAGCGAGCTCATGGAGTGGCCGTTTTGTTGACATGCAAACATTTCAAATTTGCATTCCTGAAGTCGCCGAGTATTTATGTTTTCATCTATCACCTGTATATTAAAGGTCTCTCATATAAGTACCAGTTACAAGCCTAAACAGAATTTGCTACCTTCCTTCAGCCCAGATAATGAAAGTTGTTGTGGAATTCGTGATCCAGTAGATCGGTGGTGCTGAAGGAGATAGGTGGCGGTGCAGGAGATTGTTTTATGTTGTGCCACCAATGACCGTTTTTAACTGTTTTATAACATAAATAATATAGTAGCATGGCATGGTACAGATTCGCACAGCTTTCAGATTCGTACACTTGGCTGTACAATGCCTCTGCTGCATTAAGCATGCTAATTAAAATGAAAATAACAACTCCAGCAATCAGGGGATTGAATTATCAGTCAATCATTTGCACTGCAAAGCTTCTGTTAGAACTAAATGGTACGAAAGTAATGCTAGTTTGACAATTGGGTACTAACATTCGTCCCACTTTCTTTGTTTAATTACATTGTGCACACGGCCACCAATCCAGCTCATTCATCGCATATACCAATGGGGCAAAACTTTCTGTTCCTTATTTTTGAGACCAAAATTCGATAAAACAGGCAATGCTATGCGATGGGACATTCATTGGAATTTTGGACACAGGTATTGTTTATGCTTGACCGTTTGAAATGCTTTGTAGCGGAGAAAAGGGCACTTTCTCCAACTTCAACGCAGATTCTCCTTTCAGTCTGTGATCCAGAGCATTACTTTTAAGGTATGTTGTAGGTCGAAATCAAGGTTATTGCATAGCATTGTCGGGTTCAAAAAAGTGGCTACTAACAAGAAAGAAAAAAAACAATTTTATTGAATTCAATTCAAGGTCCATCTCATTCATACTGCAAACAATGAGTGAGATAGACCTTAAATTCTATAAAAGCTTTAAATTTTCTTGTTAGTGAATAATTTTTGAAATCCGATAGGCGAAAGTTTTGCCCCATTGGTATATGCGATGAATGAGCTGGATTGGTGGCCGTGTGCACAATGTAATTGAACAAAGAAAGTGGGACGAATGTTAGTACCCAATTGACAAACTAGCATTACTTTCGTACCATTTAGTTCTAACAGAAGCTTTGCAGTGCAAATGATTGACTGATAATTCAATCCCCTGATTGCTGGAGTCGTTATTTTCATTTTAATTAGCATGCTTAATGCAGCAGAGGCATTGTACAGCCAAGTGTACGAATCTGAAAGCTGTGCGAATCTGTACCATGCCATGCTACTATATTATTTACGTTATAAAACAGTTAAAAACGGTCATTGGTGGCACAACATAAAACAATCTCCTGCACCGCCACCTATCTCCTTCAGCACCACCGATCTACTGGATCACGAATTCCACAACAACTTTCATTATCTGGGCTGAAGGAAGGTAGCAAATTCTGTTTAGGCTTGTAACTGGTACTTATATGAGAGACCTTTAATATACAGGTGATAGATGAAAACATAAATACTCGGCGACTTCAGGAATGCAAATTTGAAATGTTTGCATGTCAACAAAACGGCCACTCCATGAGCTCGCTCCGGGAAAAAAATGGAAATCTGTTGTATAACTGAGAATCTGGCTTCGATCAAGACTCGTATTCATAGAAAAACGATTGAAGGGTTGCATGACATTTTCCTTTTCTTTTGTTTTACGCTGGAAAAGAATATATCCCTTTTAAACCGAGACACCTACCTTTCGTGACCTTTATTTTCGAATCGCCTGCAGAACCACCGGAAATCTCCTGCACATTCCTATACACAACACGGTGTTGTGCTGACGGAGATAAGCGGCCGTGATATGGGTATATGTCCATGTTTTTCTGCCATTTTTACAAAAGCAAACAATATTTGTGACTTCCTGTTTGCTCACCTGTACATGTAGGAGTTAGCCCTTCCCAAATGGAGTCTACCTATGTACTGCATAAACGCTTGTGTTATAGAACACTGTATGTATAGAACACTGTGGCACATGTCAGAAATTCTCCTACACACTCGCCTCCCTCCCCTGGTCCCACATCACCAACCCTCCCAATCTGCCCTAACAATGTATGCAATCTTGATAGTGTATACCCTAAAATTTCTAAGATTTGGGACATATAGGTCACAGCAAACAATACTAACCACAGAGTGCTCCTAAAGGCAGTCTGCAGAGCTCAACAAAACAAGTAGCCAAAGGGCAACGACCGCTCACCTGAGTTATAAAATGTAAGCTTCTAGCTCAGGTAAGCTAATAAACAGGCTGCAATTCTCTAGGATTCGATGACCCCATGGGGTGTGGCAAGTTTGGACCCCAGGGGCTTGATTGGCAGGATTTATGTAGAGGCAAACCATACACTGCTACATACTAAATACATAAGCTCTTGGCCTTATGGTTTCATAAAAGAAGATTTTGAAGGTTCTTTAGCTATATAGCTCTATATAAACAAACAACCCACTGGGGTGTGGGCAGTTTGGACCTCAGGTTGGCAGGATTTATGTAGGGGAACACTAGACATTGCTACTTGCTACATATACACTCTTGTCCTCATGGCTAAAGAGAAGAAGATTTTTTTAAATTTTCCCTTTGTAAGTCTGAAGGAGTTTTGGACCCCCTGGGCGTGGCCAATTTGCACTGCAGGGTCAGGGTTGGTATGATTTATGTAGAGGACCACTAGACATTGCTACAGGCTACATATATATGCTCTGGGCCTCATGGTTTCAAAGAAGATTTTTCAAGATTTTCTCATTGTAAGTCTATGGGAGCTTATGACTCCCAGGGCGTGGCCAATTTGGACCCCAGGGGCATGGTTGGCAGGATTTATGTATGGGACCACTAGACATTGCTTCATGCTACACATATAAGCTCTGAGCCTCATGGTTTCAGAGAAGAAGATTTTTTTAAGATTTTCTCTTTGTAAGTCTATGGGAGCTAATGACCCCTTGGGGCGTGGCCAATTTGGGCCCTAGGGGCATGGTTGGCAGGATTCATGTAGGGAACCACTAGACATTGGTACATACCAAATATATAAGCTGTGGGCCTCATGGTTTCAGAGAAGAAGATTTTTTAAGATTTTCCCATTATGAGTCTATGGGAGCTTATGACTCCCAGGGCGTGGCCAATTTGGACCCCAGGGGCATGGTTGGCAGGATTTATGTATGGGACCACTAGACATTGCTTCATGCTACACATATAAGCTCTGGGCCTCATGGTTTCAGAGAAGAAGATTTTTTTAAGATTTTCTCTTTGTAAGTCTATGGGATCTAATGACCCCTTGGGGCGTGGCCAATTTGGGCCCCCAGGGGCATGGTTGGCAGGATTCATGTAGGGAACCACTAGACATTGGTACATACCAAATATATAAGCTGTGGGCCTCATGGTTTCAAAGAAGAATATTTTTTAAGATTTTCTCATTGTAAGTCTATGGGAGCTTATGACTCCCAGGGCGTGGCCAATTTGGACCCCAGGGGCATGGTTGGCAGGATTTATGTATGGGACCACTAGACATTGCTTCATGCTACACATATAAGCTCTGGGCCTCATGGTTTCAGAGAAGAAGATTTTTTTAAGATTTTCTCTTTGTAAGTCTACGGGAGCTAATGACCCCTTGGGGCGTGGCCAATTTGGGCCCCAGGGGCATGGTTGGCAGGATTCATGTAGGGAACCACTAGACATTGGTACACACCAAATATATAAGCTGTGGGCCTCATGGTTTCAGAGAAGAAGATTTTTTAAGATTTTCCCATTATGAGTCTATGGGAGCTTATGACCCCTGAGGAGTGGCCAGTTTGGACCCCAGAGGCTTGGTTGGGAGGATTTATGTAGGGGACCACTAAACATTGCTACATGCTATATATATAAGCTCTGGGCCTCATGGTTCCAGAGAAGAAGATTTTTGAGGTTCTTAAGCTATATAGCTGTATATATACAAATGACCCCCTGGGGCGTGGCAATTTGAGCCCCAGGGGCATGGGTGGCAGGATTTAAGTAGGGGATCACTAGACATTGAAACTTTCTTTATTTATAAGATATGGGCCTCATGGTTTCAGAGAAGAAGAATTTTTAAGATTTTCCCATTGTAAGTCTATGGGGGCTAATGACCCCCGGGGCATGGCCAATTTGGGCCTCAGGGGCATGGTTGGTAGGATTCATGTAGGGGACCACTAGACATTGGTACATACTAAATATGTAAGCTCTGGGCCTCATGGTTTCAGAGAAGAAGATTTTTGAGTTTTTCCCATTATAAGTCTATTGGAGCTTATGACCCCCGGGGAGTGGCCAGTTTGGACCCCAGAGGCTTGGTTGGGAGGATTTATGTAGGGGACCACTAAACATTGCTACATACTATATATATATATAGGCTCTGGGCCTCATGGTTCCAAAGAAGAAGATTTTTGAAGGTTCTTAAGCTATATAGCTATATATAAACAAATGACCCCCTTGGGCGTGGCCAATTTGTGCCCCAGGGGCTTGGGTGGCAGGATTTTAGTAGGGGATCACTAGACATTGATACATGCTATATATGTAAGCTATGGGCCTCATGGTTTCAGAGAAGAAGATTTTTTAAGATTTTCCCATTGTAAGTCTATGGGAGCTAATGACCCCCGGGGGGTGGCCAATTTGGGCCCCAGGGGCATGGTTGGCAGGATTTATGTAGGGGACCACTAGACATTGGTACATACTAAATATGTAAGCTCTGGGCCTCATGGTTTCAGAGAAGAAGGTTTTTGAAGGTTCTTAACCTATAAAGCTATATATAAACAAATGACCCCCTGGGGCGTGGCCAATTTGAGCCCCAGGGGCATGGGTGGCAGGATTTTAGTAGGAGATCACTAGACATTGATACATGCTATATATATAAGCTATGGGCCTCATGGTTTCAGAGAAGAAGATTTTTTAAGATTTTCCCATTGTTAGTCTATGGGAGCCAATGACCCCCGGGGCGTGGCCAATTTGGGCCCCAGGGGCATGGTTGGCAGGATTTATGTAGGGGACCATTAGACATTGGTACATACTAAATATGTAAGCTCTGGGCCTCATGATTTCAGAGAAGAAGATTTTTGAAGTTTTTCCCATTATAAGTCTATGGGAGCTATATGTTGCCATGGCAACCAGAGTTCCAACACAATCTACCCTTAAACCTAATGCAGTCAATCCCCCACCCCAACAATGCTACACATAAAATTTGATCAAGATTGGCCTGCTGGTTTAGGAGATATTGGTGTTTAAAAGTGTGGACGGCGACGACGCCGACGCCGGACCATGGCTATACTATAAGCTCACCTTGACAGGTGAGCTAAAAAGGGGTAACAGAGATAATTCAAAAATAAGAAATTATCTCTCAATGAAAACATATATTGTGACCCCTCATTAGATAAGTTTGCAGTTTTAAGAAGCATTATGGCATTGTCAAACAAAATGTTCCATTCTTAGGACAATTATAGTAATGACATGTATTTTAGGTGTCCCAATTTTTACAGTAGTACTTAAAGCCTTTTCTCACCTGCCACTGACTGGGAGTACTGACAGCTTGAGACAGCAGATGTATCGCGTAGAAGCTTATATTCTCTAGCACTGTGGCATCCTTCAGAACCTGCAAGAAACAAAGATAGATATCAATTTATTTATTATATGCTTAAGGTGCAAAAGTACACCTCCAGGTTTATCCCCATTTCTACATAGGGATACAACTTTCCTGACTTCCTGTTTGCTTCCCTTAATGATAAGTCCCTTCCAAAATGGGTCTACTCTTCAAGGGAAGAATTTGTGCCTGCTCCGCACCCCTATCCCTCCCCTTTGACAGTTCTCCTGTCTCAGCAAATAAAAAGCACAGAAACTTATATCTGCATCTTTCAGGACTTGCCAGATAAATGATGTAGACAAATGTAATCTTCAGGGGGCTCACCCTGCCATGGAAATATATGCCTCCCTATTCAAATGGGCTACTCTTAGAAGAAAGAATTTGCTCTCAAAGAGAACTGGACTATTTCTCTAGAAAGTACACTCTTTCTCCTGGAATAGAATAGGTATAGCCACAATTTTCCAATTTCCTGAGTTTTCTCTGACTTTTTAAGCCTTTTCCACATTTCTCTCACCAACCATAAAATTCCCTGACTTTACCCTGACCTGAAAAAAAATCATTTCCCAATGTTTCTCCCTGACCAGGGCAAATCAAGATGGCCCCTCTCTGAAAAACTGGGCCCTAACAATGAATGACTGTCATGTTTATACTTACCCTATGTAAAACAGTGAAGAGAAAAGCATGCATAGTTTTGCAGTGTAGAATCCTGTACATAGCCTTGTAACAGTCCATGATCTTCCCTCTCTGTTTAAACGGTGGCCAGGGCTGGCTTTTACCACTGTATTTCCCTTTCTTATGAACACTGAAATATAATGGAGTTTCTTGTAAAAATTCTAACACGAATTCCGTGGAATGTGTTGTCTCCCCTGTCAAAGCACTGTCAAAAAGCAAGGCTAAATGCAAAAACTCAACCACACTTTACACAGCTGATGCCGCCACTACTGCCGAAGACACCCAAAAAGTAATACCTATGTCTCGCTTCTGCTAGAAGACCCCTAGATTAATTACTGTAGTTATCCTAAAAATTGAACTTTTTGTGTGTTTTTTTCAATGCAATATACTTTTAAAAGATGCAGATGGAATGGCAAGCAGTGTAGACCCTGATCAGAATGTCTGCTCAGACCTATCTTGTCCCAGTATTTAGAATTTTCATGGTATGATTTTGCTGCAAAATTCTAAGACGAGTCCAGTTGAGTCTCAAATAAACATGTATCAATCCCCATTAGGAGCCTGGGTAGCAACATGGGTTAAGAGCTGGCTTGCTAAGCTAGTAGTCCAGGTGCCCAGGTTTGGACTCCCACCGGAGGAAGAAATCTTTTTCAACCCTAGATGGGGTTCCATTGCACACAGCCTTCATTATCACCCTCTAATCGTCCTGATATGACTGAAATAATGTTGAAAAGGAAAAGGACATAAAATTGTAAGTCATCCATTATTAGAATGACCTTGCCTTCAGCGAGGCAAAAGTAACAATAGTTTACAACGTATGATTTCATGAAGGCATTAGAAGATATGGTCTTATGAAGCTATTGTGGCCCTTTCAAGAGTATTTCATTTATATCAAGCCAATCATTCATCGGAGGTGGGCAAAAACTAAAATGCCTGTGGACAAAACACTTGACCTCCCATAAGCAGAACATGGCTTCCTCATGTTACTCAGACCATCATGAGAGTCTAAGTGATTTGAGTCAGCACTCCTAACCTCTAGGACAATGGGGCCGGGTTTGGTCAGTGATAATTTGTTTTAATTTTGTTTTTAAATTCTTTTTGGTTTTAGGTGCAACACAATATTCCAATTCAAGGTTTTTTTACTCTGTGTCATCTTCCTGCACATTTTTTATCCAAGCCACAACAACTTGCATTTGACTTAAAATATGTTCAACCCACCTCTTGTAGAGAACAAGCTCTGATTTCATGGCAAAGCAACTATACTTACAATTCTGTGTATCTGTCCATAGCTGACTGGAAGTCCTTCTTATACACTGCTCTAAGCAAAACATGAACAGGATCAAAATCTGTCTCCCAAATCTCATCTGAAATAAGTTCATATACTGTAATAAATTTTAAAGTCCATGTAGTTCATACTAGGAATAATTTTCTGAGAAAAATGATGTCTTCCCATACCAGGCGACTTCCCCCAGTCTCTTTTTCCTAAAATCTGACTATTTTTGCACAGTGACCTTGAAAATGATGACCAAGGTCACCGAAGTCTAATCAGCTCTATGGTTTGTCCCAATAATATATCACTCCAAGTCTGGTGACAATCCACCTACTAGTTCAAGAAATATCTTATTTCTTAGTAAAAGTTTTACATCATAATCCATCCATTCAACTTGAAAAGAGGTAGTCAAGATCACTACATCTGAACCAACTCTTACAGATTGTACCAATGATATATCTATTCAAGTTCAGTGGAAATCCATCCAGTCATTCAACTGGTATCATGTTTTAAGTGAAAATTTAACATTCTATATCCTTTTTTTTTTCTTGAAAATGCAGTCAAGGTCTCCAAAATCTAAAAGCTTGTCCCAAAGATATAACCATGCAAGTTTCGTGAAAATCCATTCACTTGCTCAAGGGATATCATCTGGGCAAGAAACTGTCATGCTGATGTCTCAGCTCATTTGGACAAAAACACCCAAACACAATAGCAGTGATAAAAAAACAGACTGCTTTCTTATATTTCCATATAAAATTTACAATAAGAAGTCACAACCTAAATTTTGGCTAACTTGGCACCAAAAATGTTACGAGGAATGTCAAGCTACAAATTTCTCACCTTTTGGTACATATGTGCCCTGTTGTAGCCCTCCTCCTGGTTCAAATGTCGGGGCCTTGTAATCTGCCACATTTTTCAAGGTTGGTTCAAACAGATCTTTTCCGTGGCCAGTCATTCCTGATTTCTCTGGCATAAGCTCGGCCAGCTGACTGTGGTGTCGGTCATTAACAAACAGAAGAGTGGCCATTTCTAACTTTGTCAGTTCTTTTTCATCCATGCCTAGATAAAGAGAGATCATTATGAGTCAAAGCTGCAACTAAGCTAAAATTCCGGAGAAGAAAAATGAACTATACGTATTCGTTTTAGCTCTCTTATATGTCTGAATGAGGTCCTATTCAAAAAGGCCAACTTTTCCAAGTCCATGCTTATTATTATGAGGCTTTTATGAGCATGTCTGTTAAATGATTAGACACTCCTCTCTTAACCTGGGCGGCCCAGGTAGCTTAGTGGATTAAGTGCAAGACTGCTAAGCCAGCAATCCAGGTTCAAAAATCCCACTGAAGGCTAAAATCTTTTCATTGTAAATGGGGCTCCAGTCATACAGCCTTGCATTATCACCCTCCAATCTTCTGATATGAGGGACATACTGTTATACAAGACATAAAATGGCAAGTCAACCTTTCATTCATTTCTCAACTGGGATATGCAACTTCTCTTTAGTTGCAGAAACACAAAACTGATCTAGATTTTTAGAACTGTTTCGGAAGGGGAAAACCATCTCACCGCACAACTTATATGACAGCTTCAAATATTTGTGTGTCATTTTGGAGATGGAAATTGCCTCTGTCTTATAGCCCAACAAATATATCCCTTCAAGTGCCAAAAAGCAGACGACAAAATTTACATCTGCAAAAATTTAAAAATATGTTTCATCCAAGCCATATCATATTAAAATTCATAAACTAGAGGGCAAACAGTGTAGATCTAGATCTCATCAGGATCTACACTGTTTGCAAATTCTGCCATTTTTATCACTGGCACTTTAAGTGATATTATTGGGAGAGACAGATCTGAGCAAACGGTACAGTCCCAGATCAGACTGTTCCTATATTAGAGGTCTGATCAGGGTCTGATCAGGGTATACATTGTTTGCCATTTCATTTGCTTTTGGATGTATTATTGCATTGTAAAACCGAGCTGTACCATTTTAGGACAACTCCTAAACTTCTGAAGTGGGGCACGACAACTTCTCAAAAATCATAAACATCAAAATTCCTGTATGCATTTCTCAAAAAAAAGTGATCCCTAAATTTTTAGATTTATTCCATGAAATGCCATACCCAGACCTGTTTACTCTCAGACTTCACAATGTGTAGTCAGCAGGGCATCTAAGCGTATTTTACAGTACCTATGTGTAGTCCAAACATCATGTGTGTGTTCGGTGGGGGGATATTTCGAATTTTTTTAAGATAGTGGATTCAAACCTATGCTGTTTTTTTTCTTTTTAAAATCAGGTCTTTTATAGGTATGGGTAAGGCAGAAATGAGGAAAAGAGCTGGGGATGGCAACTATGACTCACCTTTGGCAAATGCCAGCATTCATAGTACCAAGTTCTTTTCCTAAACATACCTCATCTCATCCTAATCTCTGTCAGTTGATGAATTTATTTTCGCAGGATAAATTATACATCGGTAATGATGATAAATAATAATATTCTGACTTCTTCATTGCAGCCTTTAACTCAGTTAATCTGTTAATTGTTTGATCGACTTTTGATCGCGAAAACATATGACAATGCAGTGTAGCTGACAAAAACATTTTGACATCATGAACTGATATAAACTCAATAGACCATGACTAATATTGCCACTATTGAACATCTCCTGAAGGTTGTTGACTAGCAATTACACATGCAGCCTGACATAATTGGATTGTTTGTTTGCGGTAAACACACTGATGACAATTATTTGACACTCTGTTGAATAGACACTTTAACTAGGGACCAAAATGGCCGAAAATGGTCCAAAATTACAGGAAAAGGACTAAAAATTGGGATTTGCAATCTTGCGTAGTTTCAGATGGTTAAAACGTAGAGCGTATTTTTAAGCCAAAAAGGGTAGAAAATACGCCAAAAACGTAGTTGTAAACAGGTCTGCATACCCTGGAAGAACATTGGCACACACAACTGACTGGGTTACAGTCCAGGCGTGAGACCATTTTCAATATCTGTGATTTTTGATAAAATGTCATAAACCCTTTATGTAGCTATAAAGGCAATAAAATTTATCTAATAGTACCAACCCAAGTATGTCCTAACAGACAGTAACATCGTAAAGAAATGAAGTGCCCCCTCTACCATAGCCAGCTCCTGGTCTTTCTCCAGTTTGTAACTTTTCAGTCCTGTACTGGAGTAGCTCAACCAATCAGTGACATGAAATCTACACAAAACAAAATACAAACAACTGACAGTGTGTGAAAAGATTTTTAAGGTGTATGGGTACACCTCCATGCTTTTCACTACTTTTACAAAGGGAGACAAGTTCCTCCAACTAATCTTTCTGAAATCATGCCCACAGGTTATAAAACTTGAGTACTTCTCAAACTCAAATAAACCACACTGATTGGCTGCTTCCGAGCATGTGCTCGTAAGCAGCCAATCAGTGTGCTTTATTTTGAGTTTGAGAATGTACTCAAGTTTTATAACCTCCGGGCCAGGCCTTCTTTATGCATCCCTCATGCATCCTTTCAATAACTGTAAGGTAAAATCACAGACTTTGTTTGGAACAATCAACATATACAATCTCGTTTATAGGACTATGTCACATGCGAAGTTGTTGTTGCATTGACTAGTTATGCATCCTCAGGAGACTTTTGAGTAACATTCTGGGCGCAGCTCCCAACTACCAATTTGTCACAAAATATCTAGGCTAAACTTTTCTATATTTGCACCTGCTCACACAATGATACCTATTAACGATTAAGCCCAGTGAACTATTCTATCTTTATCAAATGGATGAGTCCATTTGTCAATTAATCCATGTTTAAGTTTATTTATATAATTTTTGTTTCAGTTTAAGAAGGAATACCAATTTCTTAATGCAAATAGTGAAGACACTGACCAGATGTCACATTTTGACCCCTGACAAAAAAAGAAATATTATCACCTGTCAAGAACAGTCTGTACAAAGTAGTCAGGGTCCAGTTTACAAGCACATGCCTGCATGAGATAAATGTCTGCATCCACCATAGAGTAACAGAAATGGCACTGTACATATGTCATGGCTTGACCTTTGATCTGTAGTCCATTCCTCACCCACATCCCACTGTATACTTCTGTGGTAGCAACCTGTAATTTATTTATCAAGTCAGAGTGTTGATAACAAAATGGATTGAGGATTGGCCATTTTACATCCTTTTCAACAATATTTCAGGATAATGGGAGGGTGATTATGGAAGGCTCTGTTAAGTGTTATTTGAGCCACGACACGAGAAAACCAACAAAAGGGTTGTGCCTCCAGCGCAGACTCTGATCAACCTGGGCATTCGCCCAGTCTGATCAGACTCTTCCCTAAGCGCTTAAAGGGTAGCTAAGGGCCTAAGCTACCTCCATGCTGATAGCGAAGACTCTGATTAGACTGGGCAGATGCCCAGGTTGATCTGAGTCTGCACTGGGCGCACAACCACTTTGTTGGTTTTCTTGGGTCGCAGCTCATTTAGGTTCTTTTAGTGACAATTTCTGTAAGTTCTTCATAAAATTGTAACTCTTTAATGAAAGAGCAACCTCTCGGAGCAAATTTTTTCCTTTAATTACAGTCCATTTTAGAAGGGCTTTGTTATCCAGGGAGGCAAGCAAGTAGTCACAAAAGTTGTTTCCCATTGTAAAATTGGTTGTAAAACATGGGAGTGTACTGATTTGTCTTAATATGGGCACTGAAGGGATACAGAAAGGAAGGGGAATCATTATCAAGAGACGCTGACTGGTAATAGCTGTCCAAGTAGAATTGTGTTTGCCATATCCTGTTATTTCACAAAACAGCTAATGGATAATATGGACCTACACTGTCCACTCATACATGAGCCATGACATGACAAAACCAACAAGGTGGCATGTGCACCAAGTGAAGACTCAGACCAGCCTGGGCATCCTTCCAGTCAGATCAGAGGCCTCACTCTGTGCTTTAATGATAGCTAAGGGTCTAAGCTAGCTCCATGCAGACAGCAAAGACACTGATCAGACTGGATGGATAGTTGGATACTCCTACAAATCCTCTCTGACAGACAGACAGACCTCTTTAAAGACAACTCCCAGGTACTGTTTGGACCTGACCATGAAAGACATATATTGCACTCCCTGAGTAGTCTGATTGGGGTCTTCCCTTTTTGCTACGGAACCTTAGTCAATAACTTATTTATATAACTATTGTAGAATAGCTACCTGTATTTGAAGCAGATGTATCAAGAGGCACTTCACTGTCTTGAGAATCCTCTCTGACAGACAGACCTCTTGGAAGTCTACACCCTGGTGCTGTACTGCCTGGACATAAACAGCAAGCAGTGCAGAACCTGATTAGACAACTCCCGAAGGAGCAGTCTGATCTGGGTCTACACTATTTGCAAGAAACTTCAGCCCAAAAATCATTTGAGTAATTATAGTAAAATAACTACCAGATCTATCAAGAGGCACTTGAAAATCCTCTCTGATGAACAGACCTCTTGAGAGGCTGATGCCCTGGTGCTGTACTGCCTGGACCATGAATAACAAACCGTGCACAGAGCTTGATCAGACTGCTCCTGAAGGAGCAGTCTGATCTGGGTCTACACTGTTTGCAAGAAAACTTCAGTCCCAAACTATTTAAGAGTAATAATGGTAAAATAGCTACCTGTATTTGAAGCAGATGTATCAAGAGCCACTTGAGAATTCTCTCCGATGGACAGACCTCTTGAAAGTCAACGCCCTGGTGCTGTACTGCCTGGACCATGAATGTGGCAAGATACCGGTGTAATGGTAAGTGGAATGTCAACTGGAAAGGGTTTGGCTGAAAATATAGAAAAACTTCATTTTTAAACACTCAGGCATAGTTTCAATGAAAGCAATGGTAAATTTTTATGTTTTATTCTGCAACAATTCATTTTTTCGGAGTCTAACTACTCACATCAATTGTAATTATGGACTTCTGCTATATTTTATGAAGTCCCTTAAAGTTTGATGGTGCAACGTTTCTTTTTCAATATAAAGTCATAATAAAACTAGAAACATGGTAACTAACAGGGCCCCGCCTTTATGAAACTGTTGACAACATTTAAGTTATATGTGCCCAACCAGAAATAACAATACCAGCTTTCTATTATCATGTGTTGTTCCTTCATATTCAATACGTTGTTTGAAATTAAGCCTCTGGTAGTGTCATTAAGATATGGGCAAAATACACAATCATGATTGATTAAAACATAGGCAACAAGTCTGTGAAGCAGGAAACTGATGTTACCATTCTTGCATTCTGCACACCTTCAGATCATTTAATGATGCTTTATATTTGTACCAAATTTTATAAAAATATCTTCAAAGGCTTTAAAGTTATACAGCAGACAAGATCTCCATACTTAAAATAACTAGAGCAAGTGAGCAGGGGCTCACGTATACCCCCGACCAGTGCCACCGCCCAATGAAAGCATCCTTTACCACAAAACTGCAATGTTATTGTCATACATGTACATAATTCAAAGTTCGTGACCTTGACCTTATGTCAGCAGCAGCACCTATATGTGTAAACTAGTATGATATAAACATAGTCATGTATTATTAAGCTCAATGTTATTGTCATACATGTACATATTTCAAAGTTCGTGACCTTGACTTTATGTCAGCCGCAGCACCTTTATGGGTAAACTAGTATGATATAAACATAGTCATGTATTATTAAGCTCCATTCAAGTATATTTAGAGAGCTACAATCCGAAACTATACAACAAATGGCTAAGTCCTAGTTATTGACCCCAGGCCCCACCCATGAGCCTGACCCTGCAGCCCCACCCATGAGCCTGACCCTGCAGCTTCAGATCCAAAGTAATGCTATAGATATATCACAAACCAAATATGGAAGAAATCTTCAATGCAGTTACAGAGATATGAGGAATCAAAAAGGTATAACGCAAAACTTTGACATAATGAAAATGCCTAAGTCCTAATTACTGACCCTTGGCCCCACCCTGGGGCCCAACCCAGGGGCTTAGACATTTAACATCAAAGGCAATGCTACAGAGATATCATAAACCAAATATGGAAAGAATCTGATAAGTAGTAACAGAGATATGAGCAATCAAAAAAGGTTTAACGCAAAACTTTGACGTAAAGTTGACGAACGGACGGACGAACAAACAAACGAACGAACGGACGGACGAACGGACGGAATGACAAAAACTATATACCCCCTGACATACTTTGTATGTCGGGGGTATAACAAAGAGAAGGTGTAGTTATGGTTCCTTTTCTCTGCACATTGTCTGATGATGTTTATATTTGTACCAAGTTTTGTGAAAATATCTTAAACAGTTTTAAAGTTAGAGAGCAAACACGTTTTCTAGACTGTAAACTACCAAGGGGAAATGTAGATGAAGCTACAGTTCTTATTCTCTGCTCACTGTCTGATGATGCTTTATATTATGTACAAGTTTTATGAAAATATCTTTGATGGTTTTAAAGCTATAGAGCTGACATGATTTCTATATTTAAAATTACAAAGGGGCATAATTCAGTAAAAAAATGTAGGCAGAGTTTGGATTCTAGTTCTCTGCACATTGCCTGATTACACTTGTACCAAGTCTTGTGATAATATCTCTAATGGTTTCAGAATTAAAGAGCTGACACGATTTCTGTACTCAAAATTTCAAAGGGGCATAATTCAGTAAATAATGTAGGCAGAGTTATGGTTCTTGTTCTCTGCATATTGACTGATAATGCTTGACATTTTTACCAAGTCACATGAAAATATCTCTTAATGGTTTCAGAGTTATGAAACAGACATGATTTCTGCACTCAAAATTTCAAAGGGGCATCATTCAGTAAACAATGTAGGCAGAGTTATGGTTCTTGTTCTCTGCACATCGCCTGATGATGCTTTACATTTGTACCAAGTCTCGTGACAATATCTTTATCGGTTTCAGAGTTATGGAGCAGACACAATTTCTGTATTCAAAAATACAAAGGGGTATAATTCAGTAAATACTGTAGGCAGAGTTATGTTTCTTGTTCTCTGCACATCCTCTGATAATGCTTTACATTTGTACCAAGCCTTATGAAAATACCTTTATCGGTTTCAGAGTTATGGAGCGGACACGATTTCTGTACTCAAAATTACAAAGGGACATAATTCAGTTAATACTGTAGGCAGAGTTATGGTTCTTGCTCTCTGCACATCGTCTGATGATGCTTTACATTTGTACCAAGCCTTATGAAAATATCTTTAACGGTTTCAGAGTTATGGAGCGGACACAATCTCTGTACTCAACATTTCAAAGGGGCATAATTCAGTAAAAATTGTAGACAGAGTAGACTTTCTCAAGACCCTATATTATCTAAATTTTACTTTCAAACTGGAAAGTCCCTTTAAGTGAAATAATATGTGAAAGTCCCTTTAGAAGTTCTCTCTGAATATAGGGTCTTTTAGGGATTGAAAATTTCACCGACCAGCATCCAGTCGGTGGGTAATACAATATCCCATTTGTTGATAACAGCATTAGCGTCTGCAGTCAATGTTTATATAATAAATAAACCACCCACCTGCTTGTATCAGTTATCAGCTGGTGAAAGAAGCCTAAATATATTCAGACTTTACTTCCTTTGAACCAAACGCTTGTCTTTTGTCAGGGGATGATTTTAAAAGACGTGGTCAAACCAGGCAAATAATGATCAGCCTGCTCAATGTTGACTGATTAGAGTCTGCACTATTTACCCAGACATTTATAACCAAATATTTGGGGGAGTCACAATACTTTGATTTTGTGCATTACAACAAAAAATCTTGTTACTTTTTAGCTCACCTGAGCCATAGGCTCAAAATGAGCTATTGTGATCAGTCTGTGTCCGTCGTGCGTTGTTCGTCGTACGGTGTCAGTCGTCAAACAATTTGCTTTAAATGACATCTTCTCTGAAACCGCTAGGCCTAGAGCTTTGATATTTATATGAAGAATTGTCTAGTAGACCTTTACCAAGTTTGTTCAAACAGTGGACATGGGGTCCAAAATGGCCCTGCGGCGGGGGGTCTTGGGTTCGAAATTAAAATATACTTAAAAAATTTTCTTCTCCAGAACCGCTAGGCGCAGATGCTTGAAATTTGGTATGTAGCATTGCTTAGTGGTTCTTCACCAAGTTTGTTCAAATGATGGCCCCAGGGTGCAAAATGGTCCCGCCCCAGGGGGTCCTGTGTTTGACCCATAAAAACACAGAAAAACATTCAAATATCTTCTTCTTCAGAACCACTTTGCTCGGAAGCTTGAAATTTGTTATGTAGCATTGCCTAGTGGTCATTTACCAGGTTTGTTCAAATGGAAGTTTCAGGATCCATTATGGACCTACCCCATGGGGTCCTGTGTTTGAGCCTTTGAAAAACATAAAAAATATTTAAAAAACTTCTTCTTCTTCTTCTTGAGATCCGCTAGGCGCAGATGCTTGAAACTTGGTACGAAGCATTGCCTTGTGGACCTCTACAAATTATTTTCAAATGGTGGTCCAATGATCCAAAATGGCTCTGACCCAGGGGGTCCTGGGTTCGAACCATAGAAATACATATAAAACTATTCTAAACTTTTCTCCCTCAGAACCACATGGCACAGATGCTTGAAATTTCGTTGTTTTACTCAGGTGAGCAATTTAGTGCCTCATGTCCCTCTTGTTTAATCATCATGTCACTCTTTTTGTATTCTAAACTATAGAGAACAGCAAATATGATATTGTATGTGAAAAGTCGGAACACGTTCTTGTGAAAATCTGCAATTGTATTAATTACTACTTACTAGAAGCTATTTAATCAATAAACAATATCCTGATTCTTTTCTGACTCCACGGAATAATTTATTTCTATAGTTACTGACTTCTGTTTTGCCTCCTTCAATTCAATTCAATTCTTCAATTCTTTATTTACACTCAGGTTTACATAAGTAAACAACATGAGGAGCAGAATAGGAAACATACATAATACAACAACATGGTGATATATCAAACACATAAATATCAAGGCGCCACAATCAAAAATATCTAAAAATGCGATTGGCATTCAGTATTGAGTATTTTGATTAAGTTAATTTAACTTTTTATTTGAGTATAAGAGAGAGGAGCACATACACTTACACAGATACACACACATACATGCACACACTCAGATGGGAGAACGCATAACGCACAATTTTTTGTCTAAGCTGTGAAACTTGAAAATAAATTCTTTGAAGAAGCGAAGAGAACACTACAAAAAAAAATTAGTCTTCATTTCCCCACTTAACAAAAAATTCAAGCTTACACTTTTTCTAGCAATAAATCAAGATAACAAGCTCTGCAGCCGGGCCAGACCTTATCTAAACAAACATCCCAATTATATCTGACAATCATCTTTACTTAGGGTGAATGGGTTCATTCAATGATTACAAGTCTGTAAATTTAACATAGTTTTAAACAGGAACAGTTTCTTTCTTTTCTTTTTTCCAAAATGTTGAAAAATAATAAAATGGATTATTAATTTACAGACTTGGGCAAGTCTATAGACAGAGTTATGGTTCTTGTTCTCTGCACATCGTCTGATGATACTTTACATTTGTACCAAGTCTCGTGAAAATATCTCTAACGGTTTTAGAGTTATTGAGCGGACACGAAATGATGACGGACGGACGGACGGACAGACAGACAGACAGACGGACGGACAAGGTGATTACTATAGGGCCTCCGCAGACTTCGTCTGGCGGGGCCCTAAATATGCATGTATGTTTATCAGTATTATAGAAAAGAATATTGTCAGAATGTACCCAAAGAGATGAAAAAGTTTGGAGAACTTAAAGTAAAGGTTATTTTTTCAGCATTTTCAGCTCCATCAGTTGATTGTTCAGCAATAATTCACAGTCTGATGATCAGCTGTAACCAGACATAGCACTCCTGTCCAGTGTTTGTGATATGACCTAATTTACAACTGACTTCCTAACAGTGAATTATTACTCAATAATTCACAGCCCAAGCTAGCTATTTCTTAACGCTTTTCTGACCAGCGGACTTGCCTGTCCTTATTTTCTGGATGGTTTAATTTCTTGTTTTAGAGGTTTCTGGTAAATGTTTCCATTTTTATTGTATTTTGCATAGAAATTCCTGTAAGCAAATACTGTAGACCCTGTTCAGATGCCGCATCTGAGCTGGGTCTACACTGCTTGTCTGTGGCCCCAAAATAGAACAGTCTAAAAAGGGTTAACATTCAACCACTTCACTGTTTGGTGTCCATAAATCTGCTTCCCATCCAGAGCTCTGGTTCCCAACTTACATTCATGGAAACTTTACAGCAGATGGCTTCAAACCAGTCCTGTAGAGCCGAGAGACAGAACTGTATCATCGTCTTGGTAAATACAGCAGTTTCCTGAAAATCAAAATACACACTGTATACAAAGAGGTTTAATACAGCAGTTTCCCGAAAATCAAAATACACACTGTATACAAAGAGGTTTAATACAGCAGTTTCCCGAAAATCAAAATACAAACTGTATACAAAGAGGTTTATCCCATAATATTGCTGGGACAATATCTCTTAACTCTCAAAATGTCTGTTTATAGTGATCCAGATAAAGTTGGGTTTTGAGGATAATTCAGAGATATTTTTTTCTTATTTCTCAAAGAAAATATATATTGTGACCCCTCATTTGAACTGTCATTTGTTGAGAAATATGCAAAATTATCCCTGTAACCAGTTTATATCTGGAGATCTGTATTATACCCTGATCACAACCATCTCAACTAGGCAGTGCTCATATATTTTTGTGAAGAAGAAATTATTATCATTTCTACAGCTCTGCACTATAAAGAAGATTTTGCATGCCTGGTAAATCTGCAAATTAAAGATTTATACCTTAGGCCAAAAAAAAAATGTCTTGTTTCCAATTACCCTACCGACCCTATGTTTTTGGGGCCTACCCTAACTTTTTTTTTTGCATTATGGGATTTTAAAGTCTATTTTTAGGCTATTTTAAAGGATTTTTATACATTCTGCATACGAAAAAGTTATTATAAAAAAAAACTAGAAAATTGTGTCTGTAAGACACTAATGATGCCCCCGTGCAGCGCCTGTCACAGGACATGCATACATCCCTAAAGCACCTTTCAAGCACAAATGCTATTTACAAAGAATCCACTGAAAACATTACACCAAATTTATACCCTACAGTGCAAAATGCAGCCCAAAATGACTAAGTTTAAAAGGCCATAATTCCTTCAGAATTATTTTTTTCCTATCAAAACCAACATGCACATCTTCAATATGTTCACAACAAGTCTCCAATGTCTGAAAAACAACCAATGAAAATTGTGGGAGGAGTTGATTACACAAAGTACTAGTACCCTACAATGCAAACATATGCCTAAAATGACTAAGTTCAAAAGGCTATAATTCTGTCAAAATTATTTCTAGCTCAAACAAAAACCCACATGCACATCTCTAATATGTCCATAACATGTATGCAAAGTTTGGAAAAGATCGATTGAAAACTGAGGGAGGAGTTGATTACACAAACTCCACACCCTACAAATGTGAAAATTTGCCAAAAATGACTAAGTTTAAAAAGCCGTAATTCTGTCAAAATCAATTCTAGTTCCAACAAAAACCCACATGCACATCTTCAATATGTCCACAACATGTATGCAAGGTTTGAAAAAGATCCATTGAAAACTGTGGGAGAAGTTGATTACACAAACTACATACCCTACAATGCAAAAATTTGCCTAAAATGACTAGGTTCAAAGGCCGTAATTCTGTCAAAATTAATTCTAGCTCCAACAAAAACCCACATGCACATCTTCAATATGTCCACAACATGTATGCAAGGTTTGAAAAAGATCCATTAAAAACTGTGGGAGGAGTTGATTACACAAACTACATACCCTACAATGCAAAAATTTGCCTAAAATGACTAAGTTCAAAAGGCCGTAATTCTGTCAAAATTAACTCTAGCTCCAACAAAGACCCACATGCACATCTTCAATATGTCCACAACATGTATGCATAGTTTGAAAAAGATCCACTGAAAACTGTGGGAGGAGTTGATTACACAAACTCTATACCGTAAAGTGTGACGGACGGACAGACGGACGGAAGGACAGACGGACGGACGGACAGACAGGAGCAAATCTTAATGCCCCTGACTATCGTCACGGGGGCATAAAAATTTGCCTACCTACCAACCCTAAACAAGAGGGCCATGAGGCCCTGAATCGCTCACCTGAACAATTGGCAAGGTGGCTTTTACTTATCATGTCTGAAATTGTCAAAATATGAGTTTTGGGTCAAAAGTCAAAGAATGACCATGACCACTTGTACTCATAAATCTTCATGTACTCATTAAGACAACCATATATACCATTTTTAGGCCAAAATCTTCAAAACTTTCCATGAAATCTTATGTTCTAGCATTTTCCCATATTTGACCATGCCGCAAAAAAGGTCAAGGTAAACCCAAGGTCACCATTTGAACAGTCTTGATGGTACTCTAGTACTCCATGCTATTTACCAAGTTTCAATGCCATAGGTGTATTGGTTCTGGAGAAGAAAAATATTAAAGATTTATACCATAAGTGGTAATGGCGGCCAAGTTGGTCATGTGACCTGGACCGTTTGAACAAATTTTCATTCAATCAACCCCTGGAGGCTCTATATGAAATGTGTTCACAATTGGCCCTTTTGCTTTTGAGGAAATGGTTGAAAATGTCAAAATGAGCGATCTGGATCAAAGGTTAAAAATGACCTTGACCTCTTGTACTCATAATTCTTCATGAACTCATTAAGACAACTGTACACACCAATTTTTAGGCCAAAATCTTCAAAACTTCCCATGAATCTTATCTTCTACCATTTTCCGATATTTGACCTTGCTGTAAAAGGTCAAGGTCAATACAAGGTCATAATTTGAACAATCTTGATAGTACTCAAGTACCCAATGCTACATACAAAGTCTCAAGGCCATCGGTCAATTGGTTCTGGAGAAGATTTTTAAAAGTATTTACCATATATGGGGGTGGCGGCCATGTTGGTCATGTGTCCAGGACCGTTAGAAATTTTTTTCATTCCCTCAACCCCTCTAGGCTCTATATGAAATTTGGTTTCAATTGGCCCAGTGGTTTTAGAGCAGATTGTTTGAAATTGTCAAAATTTGAGATTTTTGGGTCAAAGGTCAAAGAATGACCTTGACCTCTTGTACTCATAAATCTTCATGTACTCATTAAGATGATTGTATATACCAATTTTTATACCAAAATCTTCAAAACTTACCATGAAATCTCATGTTCTAGCATTTCCGATATTTGACCTTGCCGTAAAAAAGGTCAAGGTCAACCCACGGTCATAGTTTGAACAATCTTGATAGTACTTGAGTACCCAATGCTACATACCAAGTTTCAAGGCCATCGGTCTACTGGTTCTGGAGAAGAAGATTTTTAAAGGTTTTTTACCATATATGGGCGTGGTGGCCATGTTGGTCATGTGACCTGGACCGTATGAACAAATTTTCATTCCCTCAACCCCTGGAGGATCTATATGAAATTTGGTTACAATTGGCTTAGTTGTTTTTGAGGAGATTGTTTGATATTGTCAAAATATGAGAGTTCTGGGTCAAAGGTCAAAGAATGACCTTGACCTCTTGTGCTCATAAATCTTCATGTACTCATTAAGATTACTGTATGTACCAATTTATAGGCCAAAATCTTCAACAGTTTCCAAGATATCTTATGTTGCAGCATTTTGCCATATAAAAGCATAAGGAAGCAAATTTGACCTTACCGTAAAAAAGGTCAAGGTCAACCCAAGGTCATAATTTGAACAATCTTGGTAATACTCGCATGCCCGATGCTACATACCAAGTTTCAAGGCCATCGGCCTATCGCTTCTGGAGAAGAAGATTTTTCTAGGTTTTTACCATATATGGGCGTGGCGGCCATGTTGGTCATGTGACCAGGACCGTTTGAACAACTTTTCGTTCCTAAGTTCCCTAGAGGCTGCATATGAAATTTGGTTATAATTGGCCCAGCGGTTTCAGAGGAGAAGTCGTTTGAAATTGTGGACGGACGACGGACGGACGACGGACGGACGACGGACGACGACGGAGCCTTACCATCCTATAAGCTCCCCCGGAGCCGCTGGCTCAGGTGAGCTAAAAAGTTGGAGACGTAACCAGAAACAAAACTTTTTTTTCTTTTGCCCTTATGCAAGCCTTAGTGAGAAAAAAGTTTCTCATTGATTCATTCCCCTTAATTATAATTTGCCTCCTCTTGTGAGAAGTTTGGGAACCGGTAAATTGATTTTGAATTCAAAAGCTGTGAATAACCCTCTGACAACGTAACAAGTTATTAAACTGGTGTGCATTTTATTCTGACAATACAATAGGACACTGTCTTAGATTACCCCGTCGGAGCAAAAACTGAAATAAGTTTATCATTGACTTCATGCCCTAGAATCAACAGCCAAGTTTTCACAAAAATTTTATTACTCTGTCAATATTTCAATATATAAAGACTAGCCTTATTTAAAGGTCAAACTGGCAGTTTTATGGCATGGTATCTAATATAACAATTTGGGAAGAATTTTCTTTGGGACCACTGAAAAAAATCAAGAACTTTTTCAAAAAAGAAAAAATCATTTTCTATTATTAAAACCAAAATTTTACTTAGCACTGACAACTAGGTTGCTTGACACATAAATGTTTTTTCAACCTTTGTCATCAAAAGTAATTGCAGCCTTCAGCAAACCATAGAAACGAATCTATAATCTGCTATGTGTCCAAATACTAAGGGTAATGGAGCCGCAACACGAGAAAACCAACAATGTGGGTGTGCGCCCAGCTCAGACTCAGATCAGCCTAGGCACCCACCAAGTCTGATCAGACTCTTCGCTAAGCGCTTAAAGGGTAGCTAAGGGTCTAAGCTACCCTCATGGGGACAGCGCAGACTCTGATCATACTGGGTGGATGCAGTTATGGTGTTCGGATATACTGCCATATTTTCCAGCCATTTGTACAAATGGGCACTACTTTGACTTCCTGTTGGCTTCCCTGCACAAAATGTCTTTGCAATTTGCTTCAACTCTAAAAGCAAAGTAATTGATCCTATGGGGGCAAATTCTTTCCTTTCAGAGTTGAACCCCATTCAAAAAGAAATAGAAATAAAATGGCAAGAGTTGCTTCCCCTGAAAGTGAACCTACTCTCTTTAAAATAAATCAATATGACCTACCTTTGTTTTGCAGTGTGAGATCAAGGACCACATTGGAGAAGCCGCTATCTCTAGTTCAGCGGAGAACGCAGCATAATAAGTATCTGGTTCAAACTCAACATGCTGGTGCAATTCACGCTGGTTCAGATTCATGCCTATAAAACCAAAATATGATATTTTCATTAGGTATGACCTTACAAAACATACTTTCTCTGAATCAAGAAACTGTTGATAATAAAACTGTAGTGAAAAACATAATTCTGAATGCATTGTTTTTCAGGCATGGTAAATCTTACAGACAATACCATACTTCATAAAAAGATGCCATATAGCTGGCTTTTTCTAAGTTATGTTCTCTGTCTTTGTTCCTTCCATAATTACTATTGCGTATTTAAGGTATTTATCATATAGACTGTTGTGTTCCCTTTTTGTTTGTTCATTTTCACTTTTCCAACAACAAATTTATATCAGATGGCTTGTTCATCATGCTCGCTGACTCCTATTCCAAAATTCTGTCAAGGGCATGAAATTCTACCACAACTTTGAAGGGTGATAGTTGGATGGATGACTTGTAATTTTACATGCTTTTTCATGGTATTTCAGTTTTATTAGGACAAGGGGGTGTGATAATGAAACATTGTGTGCAATGGAACCCCATTCACAGTTTAAAAGATTTCTAGATGCAGCCGAATTTGAATGCTGGACCGCTAGCTCAGCAGGCCAGCACTGGAGGGAATTTTAAGAAGGAACTGTATCTAGTTCAATGACAATTAACAGTCTTATTGTCTGTCAGAAATGAAAATGATGATTAGAGGTCATACTGTAAATCAGAAAAGAGATTTCACTCGAGTTCACATGAATCATGACTGAATACTGCCCAATCCTTCTTGCCTGCCTGCACTGGCAAGTAAATTTCAAATTTGGGCCAGTAAAACATCACTTAAGCCTGCCATAAAGGGTGGGTGCATTTTCTGACTCATAATACCAGTGCATCTTTTTTGGATTATTAAATGGGCCCAGTTGTTCAAAACTAACAATGTCATTGGTTAATGAGACGTTAAAATTTTAAATGTTAATGTGTCAAATATGCCAAAAAATTTTGTTGAAAAAAATGTTAGATGCTTTCGCATTGCAAAAGCTTCTCATATATTTTCAACAAAAAATATCAGTGTATTTGGTTATAATGTCATTAAACACTTAACAAGTTGCCCTCTTAACGAGCTCGTTAGGCTAACAATGCTTTGAACAACTGGGCCCTGGCCTTTGATTATCATCGATTTGTCCGCTAAATATAACTGAAATACTGCTGAAACCCAATCCGAAATGCAGAAAATTCCACTACCAGAATTTGACAGTTTAAATACTATGACTCTAACTTACCTTGAAAGTATGAGAGTAGCTCTAACCACATTGTAATGAGTTTACTATCGGACATGAACTTGTGAGCTATCTCTTGGTGTGATAGTAGGTTGATGAGATCACTGATGATAGGCCAGTAACAATGTTCCTTCATTGCCTCTTGGCTACAGTCAACCACTGTGTGGAAGTTGGTGTGAGCATCTGTAAATGATAAAATATAATACCCGAGTTTAAAATAACCCAACTATTCTTTTTTTCAGAGAGCTAGCTAAGGATATGGCATAGCCCCAGATAGAGAGGACTTTTGAGGATAATTCAAACAAAACTTTTCCATGTATCAACCAAAACATAAGCTGTGACACTCATAAGAACAGTCTCACCAAGACAGTCCTAATGAGGGGTTACAGCATATGTTTTATGGGAAAATAAGGAAAATAATTCCTAAATTATTTGTTACCCTTTCTTATCTGGAGCTCTGGTGGGGTTTGAGAAAAATTATGAAATGTGTCACAGAGCCCTAGATAAGAGGGAGTATTTGGTGATAATTAGGGATAATTTTTCTTAATTCTGCATAAAAACATATGTTGTGACCCCTCATCTGAACCGTCTCATCGAGACGGTTCAGATGAGGGGTCACAACATACGGTTTTGACGAGAAATAAAAAAAATTATCCTTAATTATCATCAAATACTCCCTCTTATCTAGAGCTCTGGTGTCAACAATAGGTTCAAATCCCACTTGAGAAAGAAATCTTTCAAACTGTAAATGGGGTTCCATTGCACACAGCCTTTCATTATCAGCCTTTGTTCAGTCCATCGATAATATAGCTGAGACTGACAATAACTCATCTTACAGTGTATTTTTGCCGAGTCCCTCAATAATATAGCTAAGACTAACAATAACTCATCTTGCAAGGAATTTTTGTAAAATACCACTCAATAATATAGCCGTGATTTATATTTAAATATGTCACCTTGCAGAGCACTTTCTGTCAAATTCCACTCATTTGGAGTAAGACTGACAACAATTCATCTTGCGAGTGACAATAAGTCATCATAGGATGTACTTCATGTCAAACTTTCCTTAAAAGTATAATAGAGTCTGACAATAACCAACCTTGCAGTGTACTTTCAGAAATTCTGTCAAAATCTCAATCATATTGTTGAGACTGACAATAACTCACCTTGCAGTGTACTTTCTGTCAGAATCCCCTCAATCATATTGTTGAGACTGACAATAACTCACCTTGCAGTGTACTTTCTGTCAGAATCCCCTCAATCATATTGTTGAGACTGACAATAGCTCACCTTGCAGTGTACTTTCTGTCAAAATCTCAATCATATTGTTGAGACTGACAATAACCAACCTTGCGGTGTACTTTCTGTCGAAATCTCAATCATATTGTTGAGACTGACAATAACTCATCTTACAGTGTACTTTCTGTCAGAATCCCCTCAATCATATTGTTGAGACTGACAATAACTCATCTTACAGTGTACTTTCTGTCAGAATCCCCTCAATCATATTGTTGAGACTGACAATAACGCAACTGGCATTGTACTTTCTGTCAGAGTCCCCTCAATCATATTGATGCGACTGACAATAACTCACCTTGCAGTGGGCTTTCTGTCAGAATCCCCTCAATCATATTGTTGAGACTGACAATAACTCACCTTGCAGTGTACTTTCTGTCAGAATCCCCTCAATCATATTGTTGAGACTGACAATAACTCAACTGGCATTGTACTTTCTGTCAGAATCCCCTCAATCATATTGTTGAGACTGACAATAACTCAACTGGCATTGTACTTTCTGTCAGAATCCCCTCAATCATATTGTTGAGGCTGACAATAACCCACCTTGCAGTGGGCTTTCTGTCAGAATCCCCTCAATCATATTGTTGAGACTGACAATAACTCACCTTGCAGTGTACCTTCTGTCAGAATCCCCTCAATCATATTGTTGAGGCTGACATAACTTACCTTGCAGTGTGCTTTCTGTCAAAATCCCCCCCCCCCCCCCCCCCCCCCCCCCCCCGAACATATTGTTGAGACTGACTGACAATAACTAATCTATCAGTTTATTTTCAACAAATCCTCTGAGTCATAATGCTAAAAAAGACAAAAACTCACTTTCCTGTGTACTTTCAGTTCAAATCCCCTCACTCATATTGTTGAGACTGACAATAAATCACCTTGCAGTGTACTTTCTGTCAGATTCCCCGCAATCATATTGTTGAGACTGACAATAACTCACCTTGCAGTGTACTTTCTGTCAGAATCCCCTCAATCATATTGTTGAGACTGACAATAACTCACCTTGCAGTGTACTTTCTGTCACAATCCCCTCAATCATATTGTTGAGACTCACAATAACTCACCTTGCATTGTACTTTCTATCAGAATCTCCTCAATCACATTGTTAAGACTGACAATAACTCACCTTGCAGTGTACTTTCTGTCAGAATCCCCTCAATCATATTGTTGAGACTGATAATAACTCACCTTGCAGTGTACTTTCTGTCAGAATCCCCTCAATCATATTGTTGAGACTGACGATGAGTATGTATAAGAGATTATATTCCTTCACCATCTGACAGGCCAGCTGCTCATTACTAAAGAGCTGAACACTGATATGGACAACACGGTTGGCTACGGTTGATCTGTCCAGAGCTCGGACCAAGACCCGAGAGATTCTGCTGTAGTGCTGGATGAAAGCCCGCGTGAAAGCTTCCTGAAAAATATTTTGGAAAAAATGAGCCGTGACACGAGAAAACCAACAATGTGGTTGTGTGCCCAGCACAGACTCAGATCAACCTGGACATCCGCTTTGTTTAAAACTACTCTTCGCTAAGTGCTTAAGGGTAGCTAACGGTTTAAGCTATCTCCGTGCGGACAGTGAAGACTCTGATCAGACTGGGCGGATGCCCAGGCTGATCTGATTCTGCGCTGGGCGCACAACCACATTGTTGGTTTTGTCGTGCCGTGGCTCAAATATTGTTTTTGGTAAATTCTGACAACTGCTTATTTTCGTGAAATAAGAGTTGAAGAAAATATTGGCTAAATTGTGCATTTTTTTTAAGTGTTTTGCAATCTATGAAAGCCATAATCCTTTCCTGATTAATGGCTACTAAATGCTAGCTTTATATTCCTTTGTAGTTTAATCTGGATATAATGCTGTGCCATTGTTTGCACCCAAAACGTTGGGATATATTATTTATATGTACTTATTTCCTCCATTTCAAAATTCCCTCTTTTCCATAATCTTTTTACAGATTCAAAAGTTAATGTCACTCTTAACTTCAACAGTGCTGACTGTATCATTTGGAATTGGGGGTTATTCTTAAAGAAAAGAATTTGCTCCCCACGAAGGCCTAATCCTTTCAGAGTAGCCCCCAAAGAGAAGGGAGATGTGCCTGGATTATCTCACTAAAAAGTACATTTTTTTTCCTTGAACCAGAATAAGTATATTTATATAAAGATTGCCTAAGCCATTAATTTTCAAATTCCCTGACTTTTAAAGTTCTTACCCCTTTTCCCGACCAACCACAAAATTCCCTGATTTTTCCCTGACCTGAAAAAAATCATTTTCCAGATGTTTTTTCCCTGACCATGGCATTACAGACGCAAACATTCATTTATCATAGCAAATACCTTATAATTTTGATCAGGCAACAAGCTGAGGAGTAATGTCACTATTTTTTGTGGAAATTCAAACTTGACAGTCCAAAATACCAACTCCTCCAACAGCGTGGTGTGAACTAACTTCTGGTTTAGTCCAGGTATGTCTGAAACATAAACAGAAGAATCTTAGAGGTTTACATATGAGCTTTACATAATAAGAGTGTCAGAGTAAATTGTCTTGTGGCGATTTTTTTTCAAGGGGAGACAACTACTGTGACTTCCTGTATGCTTCTTTGGACAAAAAAACCCTTCCAAATACATCTATTTTTATAGGAAAGAATTTACCATAAGAACCCTAAATATTCGGACGGACAGGTCTGAGCAAACATTGTAGACTCAGATCAAACTGCTCCACTAGGAGCAGTTTGATCAAGGTCTACAATGTTTGCCATTCAGTAGGCATCATTTGGATGCATTTATAGCATGCGTAAAATCCGCTTTCTAAGAATTTTCAAACAATAATTGTCCGACTTTTGTGTGTCCGAAATTTCAGGGTCATTATGGTACTCTGAAAGGAGCAAGACTTGAATCCAACTGAAAAGTGAGGCAAACATGAAAATGGCAGAGTTGTTTCCCCTGTGCACCCATTCAGCTTAACATTTCGGTCAACAATGTTTGTCATGTTGAGACAGTACCATTAATTTTTTGGGACTTTTATCCAACCTAAGACAACTGACTTGCTCAAAAGTCTTGCCCAATGCCCCTGGGGCACCAAGCTGCCCATCTGTTTTGCAGGCCCCAATGCCCACAGCCACACATCATCACGACAAATGAGAACAGCTACTAAAGATGAGTCACAATGCTGCAGATAAGAATGGGTACCAGGGATAATTTAGGGAAGACTTTCTATATTTCTCCTTTAAAGGTATACTCCCTCGTATTTCATTACGAAATAATCACAAAATTATGAAACTGGTCAGTTGTATGCAACATAATTAAGACTTGTTCAAAAGATCTTCAGCGAAAACATCTTTGTTACGGAGGCAGAGACGATATATCAATGCGCACTCTTCTTGGATATTCACGAATACTTTGTCGTCATAAATTGATTGACTCCCACAGGCGTTTCTGCAAGCATGTTTTGAATTTTATGATTGGTGGAGTAAATAACTTTACAATAGCATTAACCTCTAATCTGTGCATGTGAGTTCTTTTCAACCAATAATTGTCTGAAGTGATTAAAGAAAGGGCTTAAAATTATTCGTGATATAACTTTAACCTGATTAACTATGATTGCTGGGCGTATCCAGTCTTCATTTTTGGCGGGAATGGTGACCCGCTATTGCCACTCTTTTTGTGTATTTTCTTAAATTCTCCTATTTTCAGTGACCATCACAATTCATAAATTGGCAGATAAATGTACTTTTGATAGCAATCATTATCATGCCTAGGATATAATGTTTTGTGAGAAATTTAAAAGTTAATAGAAATATTGAGGGTGTAAATCTTTAAAGCATACATTGTGATCCCTCATTAGAACTGTCTCGATGAGACAGTTCTAATGAGGAGTCACAATGAATTTTTTGTTGAGAAATGAAGTCACAACATATTTCGTATTGAGAAATGAGAAAAATTATCTTAGAACTATCCTCAAAATTCCACCATATCTTGAGCTATGTCAGTCTAAAGTATTTTTTCTAATTGCCCTATTAAACACCTGTTGCAGCACCTCACTTTAATAGCCTCAGTAAGGCTTTTCCAATAATATGCCACAACCTATTTTTATGATTTTCCCTTGACTGCAGCAACCCTGCTTATAGTAAATATTGTACCTTCATATTCAGCAAATCCCTGTGGATAGACAAGTGACTTCACTGCCGCTTCATAGTCAGCTTTACTCTTCACATAGTACTTATTTGAGCCGTCTTCTAATTCCTCCACTGAAAATATAAGAATGTGTATATGCCAGAAGCTCTTGATTGCCTTCTGTGGCATCGGATAATTTCAAGTGAGATCAAATTAAATTGAGACATTAGTAAGTTTATACCATAAGCTTATTGCTGCAATATAATTTTTGCACCTTCACAGTTTTAGATGTACACATGTATGTCTAAGTATGTAAATATATTCAACACTGATTACTGATTAACTTTTATTTTGGCGTTTTTCCTCTTTACTACAGACTGGGCCAGAACCTGGTTACTGTCAAACAGAAGTGCTAGATAGAAACGCCTTTATCTGATCACTGATTTCTAAATTATCATAAACAGTGCTCCAGATTCGAGGAACATCTGATGGTAATTATGGAATAATCTATTTTTCCTCAGAAACATATTAAGACCCCTAATCTGAACTGCCTCAACAAGGTAGTTCCGATAAGCGGTCACAACATGTATTTTTTTATGCAGAGTTGATAGAAATTATCCCTTATTATCATAAAAGTTCTAAAAATTGGGACACCTAAAATTATTACCGTAGTTGTTCTGAAAATGGAACAATTTGGATAAACAGAGCAATAATGTGTCCAAAAGATGCAGATGGAATGGCAAACAGTGCAGACCCTGATCAGACTGCTCCTACAGGAGCAGTCTGATCTGTGTCTACACTGTTTGCTCAGATCTATCTTTCTTACCTACGAGACAGAGTTTGTTCTATTTTTAGCGGTGCTGGAAAATTCTGTCTTGCCCATGGGCTGGGACAGCTCACACGAGCTTGAATTCTGTGTACCACTACGCGCTCCTTGACAGACGGTGCGCCCGGCTTGGCGATTCCATATTTCATGCATTATTCTTTCATTGGAATGAAATGCCACATCGGTAAAATCACAACCAAGAAATGTTATTCATTCATTATAATCCCATTATAGCCTGTTTCAAGGTCTTAAAGTCGGAAAAAGATCCAAAATAGTCAATGTTTCACCGTGACAAACACTGTCGAGGAGGCCGCCATTTTGAAGACGTTACCAACCGACGTCTGAAATGACGTTGACATAACGTCGGAATGAACGTCATACACGCGCTTTCTGTAGTCGTCTCAATATAAATTTTGTTCTTTAATATAAATTTCAATTAGAAAATCTTAAAATGCGGATTTGTCAAGGACCTATTTTTTACTTGTCTGTTCAATACAGCAGCCATGAGGGTGACACGGTTTGTACACGTTCGCATGAAATAGGCCTATTAGTTCCCCGTTCAATTTGAAGTAAATATTATCGTAGGTAAGAAAAATAATCAATCATTGGTCTCTGATGCAGACAGGGATATCCCAACCCTCGGGCACACAGGGTGTGTCGGAAACTCGGCAAGCCTCGTTTCCGACACACCCCGTATGCCCTCGGGTTGGGATTTCCCTGTCCGCATCGGAGACCAATGATAGATTCTATTTATCCCAATATTTGTATTCGTTATGGTATAACCAAATACTCCCTCTTATCTAGGAGCCCTGGTAACTCAGTGGGTCAAGCGCTGGCCTGCTGGTCTATTGGTCCAGGGTTCAATTCTTTCAGGAGATGGAAATCTTTTCAACTGTAAATGGGGTTCCACTGCACACAGCCTTTCACTATCACCCTCCCATCGTCCTGATATGACTGAAATACTGTATGTAAAAAAGTATGTAACATCGCTTGTGTCCCACTTATGTAGAGCTCTGTAAAAATGCTACTATATCCGGAGCCCTGGTAAGTTACCCTTGGATAAACACGTACCTGTCGTGAGAGTTTTATAAATCTCTTTATTGGTCAATGCCTCTGCCATAACCCTCCTCATTGCCGCACCCATGTCAGACAAACTGTGGAGAAAGCCAAGGAACTGTTCTGCATCCTGCATAGCAACCAAGTAGGTGTCCAGCATTTCTGTAAACAACATACATGTACACATGTAAGGAAGCATTGTCTAAATAATCAGTCAGGGAGGAAATTGGAAGCAGTTACAAAATTCTCAATAGTTACAAATTTTTGCAGAGTCAATTTACTTTTAGATTTTCATTATTTTTTTATGGACATAGCCTTAATTTTCAAATAAAAATTCACTACATAATTTTATAAGTACAGCTATACACCTCACAGCTATATAACTCTGCTTTTGTCATCTAGAAATTTGTACGCAAGGCCCTTAAAGATGCTGAAAGATGAATAAAACTTCTTGAAGTTAGTTTTATGTTTTGTGTGCATTTCAGACATAGTCTTAATATGCTATTTTTCCAAACAAAGAAAAGTTAATTCTGATGTCACAGAAAGGGAAGCAATTGAATACCAAAACATAACTGCATTAAGTTTCGAATTAATAACTTATTTATCTTGGGTTCTGTTACTTTAAAGGTCAATTACGAAGAAATATGCTTAATTTTGAAGCAAATTGATCGTGGACAGAGAGAGGATTATAATGCTACAAACCGCATAGAAAAATTCCTATCCGAACAAAAGTTATGCCAGTTTAAAAATCCCACGGCTGTTTTTTCCTACATGACTTATCTCCCTTACTTTTTAAAGTATTTCTAACCACAATGCACTATTCTGTGATGTCATTGATGATTTTTAATTTTTTAAATGAATTTTTAAACTAATTAGCAACCTTTATTCTAGGGAGTAAATGATTGTTATCTTACAGTTTTGATTATTTTAATCTTTGTTTATTAGCTAGGTAATTTATTGGGAATGCTCATCCACAAATTTAAATTTAATTCAAAATTTAAATTAAATTAAAAAAAAAATTAAAACAGATTTTAAAACATTTTCTTTTACTTCAGTACACAAAAGTCATTGTCAGAGACCTAATTAAACAGATCTAAAATTACTATGTTCAATTATATCTACTGATAAGCATGTAAATTGAAATTTAACAAATTTTATTTAAATATTTAAATTTGAAAATTTAACTGCTTAAATTGCAAATATAAGCAATATTTTGAATTTGGGCAGTTGTTATTAGTGTCACCAATATTACAATACAATTTTTTACCATTTTAGAATGTTCAACAAGAAAATATTTGACAATTTAAAAATTTTAAATAAATTTAAAATTTCAGTGTTCATCGGTGACGTCATCGAAGGCCTCATGAATATTAATGAGGCACCTCAAAATGATTGTCAGATGTCATAAAATCTTTAAATTCAACTCTTTATATCTCGAAAACTATTAATGATAATTTGATGCGGTTTTCGATACTCAGTTGCTTAGAGAAAACTGCTTTCATTTCTGTAATAAAAAAGCACCTTAATAATTGACCTTTAATCATTTCAATGACATTTCACCTTGATACTCCAAATACATGATAATAGTCAAAAACCTACAGCGAGCCCAAACACTGATTTTCTGGCATCCTGGGCCAGTTCACAAATATTTTTAAAGGTTTGTGACCCGGGCTTTGGGGCATGAGTGACTGAACTGCTCCAGTCCAGACAACCTTGTTTAGGGACATATACCCAATGCTTCCAGCAAAGGTGTGCCTAATGTTATCAGCGTATTTGCTTCTTTGCATCTGGAGAAGATCATGACTGATCCTCCTCTTGCTGTTGAATTGTACCTCATCATCGAATAATCCATTTCCTAAGCTGCTAAAAAAACACTGAAATATTGCTGAAATGATGAAATCCCATACCATCCAGCAGAGCTCCAGTTAAGGTGGGTTCTGAGAAAATTCAGCTTTTCTTCTTCTTATTATTTTTTTTTTTTTTGCAGGAAAGCATATGTTGTGACTCCTCATTAGAACCGTCTCAGCAAGACGTTTCTAATGAGTGTCACAATGTATGTTTCTGCCAAAAAAAAAAAAAAAAAAAATTAAATTATCCATGTTACCCCGGATCTTATCTGGATCACTGTAGGCATTCACCAATCCATTCCCCTGCTATTACCTGGTTTAGAATTATCTCGGAGATGGTACAGTAACCTCATAAAAATTCTGGGCATCATTGCTTCAGCCACTGCCATTAGCTCTCCCGGTGCTGTCTGTTCATATGTCTGTCTATCAGGGCCATGGCGGCTACAAAACCTGCAAACGAAGATAATATATATTTATAAAAGGAGATATAAAACAAAATCAAAATGCATTAACGAAAATGACAGCTTAGGAATAATCAAAAGTTGAAGACTAACACTTGAAAAAATGTCTGGAGTCACAACACAGGTTTTTACTGAGAAATATGGAATTTTATACCTAAATTATCACTGTTACCCCTTCATTGACCACCGAATTTTCCATCACCCGCTACACTCACGGACTTTGCAAAAAAATAAAAATAATAACTAGAAAATGTGTTTATGAAACACTATGCCCCCAACCATATGCTTGCCTCTAAAGAAGGTTCATCCCATAATACTTGTACCTTTGTACCGTAGGCGTCAATGCACTTAGTCGAAAAAGGGGTTTACTCAGTCAAAACTTTAAAAAAAATTCGGAAGTTAATCAGGTGATCTACACCTTGGGCAATATCTTCATGCAAAAAAAAATTATGATCCTAGCATCAGGAGTTCTTGAGATATTTTGTTAACATAGGCTAACAATGCACTAAGTTGAAAAGGGGCATAACTCGGTCAAAAATTCACTATTTTTTTAAAAAAGTTAATCAGGTCATCTACACCTTGAGCAATGTCATCCTGCAAAAAGCCATGACCCTAGCACCAGGGGTTCTTGAGATATTTTGTTCACAAGGTTCCACAGGCTAAGTCGAAACAGGGGCATAACTCTGGAAATACTTGACCGGCGGAAAAAAGAAAAAACACGTGTTCGCTTATTTTCCATACTGATCATGTGTAGAAAGTTTCAAGTTCCTATCTTTTACCATTCTTGACCATGTGTTAAGGTACCTTTGTACCATGGGCTTCAATGCACTCCATATGTTAAGGTACCTTTGTACCATGGGCTTCAATGCACTAAGTCGAAAAAGAGCTAAACTTGGTAAAAAATTTACGATTTTTTTTCAAAAGTTAATCAGGTCATCTACACCTTGGGCAATATCTTGCTGCAAAAAATCATGATCCTAGCATCAGGGGTTCTCAAGATATTTTCTTCACAAAGTTTCAGAGGCTTACAATGCACTAAGTCAAAAAAGGGGCATAACTCGGTCAAAAATTTATGAATTTTTTTCAAAAGTTAATCAGGTCATCTACACCTTGGGCAATATCTTCCTGCAAAATTACACAATCCTAGCATCAGGGGTTCTCAAGATATTTTGTTCACAAGGTTCCAAAGGCTTACAATGCACTAAGTCGAAAAAGGGGCATAACTCGGTCAAAAATTCACGATTTTTTTTCAAAAGTTAATCAGGTCATCTACACCTTGAGCAATGTCATCCTGCAAAAAATCATGATCCTAGCATCAGGGGTTCTCGAGATATTTTGTTCACAAGGTTCCATAGACTAACTCGAAAAAGGGGCACAACTCTGAAAATACGTGACCGGCGGAAAAAAGAAAAAATACGGGTGCGCTTATTTTTCATGTATGTGCCACACATAAAATTTCAAGATCCTAGCAAAAGCAGTTCTTGAGTTTCCCAGCTGCCAAAAAGCGTTACGGACGGACTGACGGACGGACGGACAGGCCCAAACCAATATGCCCCCTCAACTTCTCCGAAGTTGGGGGCATAAAAATAGCCAAGGTGTCCAAAGCCTCACATAAGATGGGTGCACATTTTCAGTGACCTTTTGGCTGGAAACATCTTAAAGCCTCAAAAATATGGTAACCCATATGAGCTACCAGGGCTCCTCCAGCTCTGGCACAGCAGATATTTCATTAAATTGCATATACAAGTAATGTGATTCTTTAACTCTTTATTTTATTAATGATTTGAGATTATCAGGTGTATGTATTCAGGAGTCAGCCTAGAGCTTTCAGACAGGGAGAAGTTTGCAACATTTTCCGTACTTTAGGGAGAAGTTTTGGTCCAAATTTTGGATTTACCTACATGTTCTATACATTTTCACTTCTCCCTCAGCTCAAAATAGGGAGAAGTCAGCCAGCTTTGGGAGACTATTTCTCCCAAATCGCCCTGATGTACTGCTTACCCAGCTGAGTTCATCACACTAACATCTCCACAATCACAGGCTCCCCCTGCCAGACTTCTGAACATGTTGAAATCATGACCTTCATGGTTACCAGCATGAAAACATTCTGCACACAGTGACATACAAGGAGATACACCACAGGTTCGACATCTGTAGGCCACAAAATTGGCTGTCCATACCAAACCACAGGTCACGGCATTATCATACTGTCTCACTGAAATCCAAAACATAATGTAATTATCCTCAGTAGCGGAAAATCTTAAGGTGAATGAGTGTACTTCCAGGACAAGCAACTCTACTTTACTATTTTCTTTTATCGCCTCCCTTTCTATTCTCAATGGGAGTCAACTCTTAAAGGAAAGAATTTGCTCCAATAGGAGCAAATTCTTTCTTTTCAGAGTAGATCCCACTTTGGAAGACTTAATAGGATAGATACTGTCAATATTGAGAATTTTTTAACTTTGCCCAGTATGCAGGAATTATTTGAAAGACAGTCACTTTTGAACGTTCGCACAAATGTCTTTTCAAATCGTGTGATTGATATCTGGAACAGTCTCCCAGAGACTGTTGTTACAGTATCGTCCCTGAACATCTTCAAATTGAAGTTAAACAAATATTGGCATGCGCACAATCTGAAATTTAACCCATCATGTTATATTATGGGTCAACCGACCGAATGATGACATAGGCTGCCATATCAAAACGGGTCAATAGACGCTGTTGGTAGCTTGGAAGAACCTTGCTGATGCTGAGATAATGGTAAGGTAACTATAAGCAGTCAGCTCAGCCATGCAATATCTGGACCCAAATTAAGCCCCAACACACCAACAGAGTGCTTTAGCCTTTACATATGTGAGACTAGCAAAGGCTCAATGCAGCCTGCATGTCTGTACAGCCTGATCAGAGTCTTTTCTTTCCTATATACCGCACATGGTCCCTATGGAATTTAGCACAAAATGAAGGCTCTGGCAAGACTGCACAGGTTCACTGACTGATTTGAGTTTTCTCTGTTTGCAAATATGTCAAGCACATTTGAGCCGCGACACAACAAAACCAACAATGTGGTTGTGTGCCCAGCAAGACTCAGATCAGCCTGGGCATCCGCCCAGTCTGATCAGAGTCTTCGCTGTCCGCATGGAGTTAGCTTAGATCTGTAGCTACCCTTTTAGCTCTTTACGAAGACTCTGGTCAAACCCTGCAGATACCCAGGCTGATCAGTGCGACTATGCCAATACTGGCCATGCAACTATGCCAATATTGGCCATGCACTTAATTGGTAGATGTAGATGTAGATCTGAGTCTGCACTGGGCGCACAACCACATTGTTGGTGTTCTTGTGTTGCGGCTCGTTTATGCATGATGCCATTCAAATGATCTCTGTCCTGGTCATGATGGTTTGACATCTTAATGTAGGGAATCCGGGTCGTTTCGGCCTTATTCCCCTTCGGCCTGGGTCGCTTCGGCCTGGGTCGATTCGGCCCGATTTCCGGGGCGAGTCATTTCGGCCCAATTGGGCGGGTCGTTTCGGCCCAATTTCAAAGGTGGGTCGTTTCGGCCCGATTTTATTGGTGAGTTGTTTCGGCCTTAATTATTTAGTAATACTATATTTTCCAAGGTTGTGATGCTGGGGAGAATTTTTCCGGGTATTTATACCTCGTCGTCGGCGCGTAAAAGAAATTCTTCCAGACAATAAAAATCCGATCTCTTCTTGTCTTTGGCAATTAAAGAAATCTTTTCTCTTTAAAATCCCGCCTTTCAAGAACTTATTTACATTGAAATAATTTTCACACTTCTGAATTAATAAACAAACAGGGTAGTTAAAACATTTTGAAAATAGGTAATTAAAGAACCAGTGACAGTACAAACATTACTTATTGGCAACCGATAAAGATAATTAGGCATCAAAGGAAAATTAGAGATTAAATGGAAAACAAATGATGTTACAATGGTATGTCACGCCTGTCATCGGATAGACAGATAGATAGATAGATAGATAGATAGATAGATAGATAGATATACATACATACATACATACATACATACATACATACAGACAGACAGACAGACAGACAGACAGACATACATACATACATACATACATACATACATACATACATACATACATACAGACAGACAGACAGACAGACAGATAGAGATATATGATATATATGCTGGCCAGATAGATAGATAGATATGACTGGGATAAAGATACATTTTTGTCTATTACAACTATGGGAAAAAATGTCAGGCCGAAACGACTCACTAAAATTGGGCCGAAACGACCCACCCCAGAAATCGGGCCGAAACGACCCAGGCCAAAACGACCCAGGCCGAACGGGAATAAGGCCGAAACGACCCGGGGCCGAACGGGAATAAGGCCGAAACGACCCGTTACCAATGTAGGACTTCACGAAGTTCTGATGTCTTCAAATTCACGAGGAAGCACCACAACAGAATCTTAGAAAATTCGGTATCATCACATCAATACCTGCAATGCATGATCCATCTTTCTTATCATGCATCTACCAACTCTGACATTTACCTTTTCATGGCTGCATATAACAGCCCACATAACATTCCATTCATTCTAGCAGGGAGGAATCCGTGGAATTGTTCCAAAAAAATACCTGGACAGACACCGGGATACATTTTAGTTGATAAATTTGATTTTCATTTTGAGGGGTATATATCATTGGCATGGGCAGTCTTTACGTATTTTGTACAGATTTTTTAATGATTCAATCTCTAAAATAACGATAAAATCACCTGTTTTCGCGAACTCTTCGAATGTGTTTCCTCCAGCAATCAGCCATCGACACCAATCAAGTGTTTCAAACTCATCAATCTGTTTAGTAGCAGGGTTTAATAAAACATCACATAAATACTTTATTTTCTGAGGATCTGTTTGCTTAGAACATTCTGATTTCATAAAGAGTGCAACACTTCTTTTATTCCGCTTTAAAAGAGCTGTCACTTCTGGAGATGCCATTTCTGTTGTTTCCAATGGCGGAACTCCAGGTTAAATGCAAAACTAGGAACAGAAAAACAAATGAACGAAATTTTGCGGTCCCACAAAATTCCGAAAAGAGCACTCCCTATGCATGCTACAATAATGGTTTAAAATTCATAACAAAATCTGTTTGCATTGAACTGATCTATATGTGCTAAGACTATAATACTCTCTGTTTACTTACTTTGATACTTGTGCTTTTTTTGTTAATATAGGTATATAAGATATCTTATTTGACTTTTCCATAAGACACAATACAATTTATAAGATATCTGAATTAGCATATAAGATATCTTATACAACATATAAGATATCTTATTTAGTGTTTCGGGTATCTTATATCGGATTTAAGATATCTTGTATTGGATATGAGATATCTTTATTATTTCATATAAGATATCGTTTATAATATATTAGATATCTGATATATTATATAAGATATCTTATATGCCATATAAAATATCTAATATTATTATAAGATATTTGATATATTATATAAGATATCATATATGAGAAATTAAATAAGATACTTCATATCCTATATCATATATCTTATATCCTATAAAAGATATCTTATATCCTATATCAGATATCTTATATTGGATAAAAGATATCTTATATGTGTTATTAGATATCTTATATGTTATATCAGATATCTGAATTGGCATATTAGATATCTAATATAATATATAAGATATCTACTATGCATGATAAATAGTTAAACAGCTTGCCATAAGAATACCAGCTTCAGAACTTTGTATCTTACTAAGTAGTGGTTATGGGATAGACTAGAATAGAAGTACTGGTAAATCAGTCTTTAATTCAATTTACTTCTCAAAACCACATTGCTTATTTTCAATGGACCATACTGCTTAGAATTTGACTAGGGAAAAACAATGATTTATTGTAACAGATCCATATAGCAATCTACAACCGAGTGACATAATTCAATATATGACATTTTAATATGTATACTATGATCCGGTTTGATAGAGTATGGTATAGTATGGTACAGTCAGTACAATTTGTTTCATTGATATGGTATGGTATGATAGGATACAATATGTTATAATAAATATGATACAATACAACACAACACAACATGCTACAATTCGATATGCTATATGAAACAGTACATGTCACATCATAGCATATAGCATGCCTTATATCATGCCATGGCATGGCATAGCATTATACTCACATACACCTCGTCACATCACATCATATCATATTATATCATGCCATATATCATTACAGATCATATCATATATCATATCATGTCATATACCATACCATACAATACCACACCCTTCCATATCATATATTTACTTTCCAAAGTATGGTACGCTGTAACGCTGGTTACGCCACTAACCCCATGTCAGAAATGCACTCTGATCCAAACCTTCTTCCTACGATGCGTTTTTGAGCTATTTTAGCACTTTTTCAAAATATCAATAGTCATTTTGAAACTAGCACTTATTTTGTTCCATTATCGTTTCCAAGACATTTTTTCTTGCCATTAATTATTATATCTATATTTACATTTAGATGAATGATTGTCCGTGGACGTATCACGCGTAAACAATTCTGATTCTGACCTAACAATTCTGACATATTGTAATGTGTCTTATTATTATGTATTTGTCTGCGTCGGTATTGTATATGAAAAAAAATCGGTGCTGAAAAGACGTCAGTATGTTGTGATTTTAATATTATAGTAAACCCAGCAAACAAATCAGTGCGTCGGTATTGTATATGAAAAAAATTCGGTGCTGAAAAGACGTCAGTATGTTGTGATTTTATTTTTCTAGTAAACCCAGCAAACAAATCAGTCTGTAAGGACTCATTAGCTAAAATTATGCCACAGCACGGTCGAGTAGCAGGCCATGAGGTCCAGAAGTAAAACTACAGCTCAAGTCATTATGAAGTCTGATACTCAGTTTCAGTGGAATTTCCATTACACATTAAGATGTTTATGGCACTTTTAAAAATTGCTTTCAAATTAATTTGATAATGAAAACATTAAGCCCGCAATAGAATCAACCAAATTCAGAAGAAAAAAAATGAATAAAAAAGACGAACTGGTATAGAAACTATGGCATCTCAAAAGGAGATAGTTTTATAATTTTTGCATCTTTAAACTTCATTTTTCAGGGTGTGATTACGATAAACATAAGTGCTTGAAGTGTTTTCTGTGCCAACTGCCACTGGAACTAATACTTATGCATATTGTGTGCAAGAATTGTTTTGCGCATGTGCAAATTTAAGTTACGGTCTCATTTATTAAAATATGAATAAATTAGATAGCTCCGGACAGGACAGACATGAACTTATAATTTTCCAAGTTTTAAGTGATCAGACGTCTGTCCAATCCAAAATAATCCACATTTACATTAAATGTTGCTAGTTTGGCTGGGATTTTGAAATAAACACTCACAAGCTTTTATTTTTGTTCAGGGAGACTTTTACGTCCACCACACGATCCAACACCAGCTGCAATGAAGATTAAATGAGCCGCGACACGAGAAAACCAACGTGGTCGTGCGTACAGCACAGACTCAGATCCAGGCTGATCAGAGTCTTCACTGTCCGCATGAAGGTAGCTTAGACCCTTAGCTACCCTTTCAGCACAAAGCGGAGAGTCTGATCAGACTGGGCGGATGCCCAGGCTGATCTGAGTCTGTGCTGGGCGCACAACCACATTGTTGGTTTTCTCGTGTCGCGGCTCAAATAAATTCTGAAGGGAGATCCTCTGAAAAGCAATGAATGCATCAAAGAAACGAAAATAGCAGAATCGGTTTTTAGACCTCTTGGCGTTTCGTTTGTCTTGTTTTGCTTTGTGTGGGGTCTTGGTTTATCCTATTTTCCTTTCCTATTTGGTGTTCAGGGCATTATGTGCTAAACAATTGTGTCGGTCCCTGATCATTGCCTTTTCATCTACTTTAAAATGAGTCCTTCCATGTGCAGAACTGTAATGTTGCAACATTACCCACTCCTCAGGCATCACAATTTAGACAAACAGACATGAATCCCTACACAAAGGTGTGCTCGCGAACAGAAAACATCACCTGCCTGTTATAATCTATCCGTCATGTCTATCCCGGAATCGTGTGAGATCGATGATTCCTAAGTACCGGAAAATTATGCTACAATAGAAAGAAGTACAGACACACATTTTTGCGACCGACATTTGGAACAAAAATACAAACTGCAATAAAATAAAGCATAGTTTTTCATTTCGCGATATCAAGATGACCTGGTAGATTTTGACTGCTATTCTTCTGAGATATGCCTGTCTATCAGACATGCCTGACAATCTAATCAAGGTTGAAACTTTGCTCCCCTCTTCGACCGCATGACAGTGGATCGAGCCTCACACGTTGTGACTTTTCCATCATAAATTTAAATCTACTATAGATAAATGATGCAATGTTTATGTCGGCCAGCTTATCGTGGGCCTCATTTGTGATAGCCCGTGTTCAGAGCAAACAGCTTCAGTAATAGAGTGATAAACTCTTAAAACTGCTTTCCAGACACAGTGGTTAGTGCACCCTCCATGCGTCAATGCGTTTAAAAGCCATAAACAAGCATATGCACAACTACCAAACCAAGTTTGAAGCACTATGTTACCAATCAGGTCTATCTATCAGAAATCTACCGGTATATGCAAACAATCGAAATGCATCCCAATAAGCTTGGAGCTTAACTATGACCGCGACGACAGGAGTTTAGGTATGTTTCATCATATTTTTTTCATGATTATAACCATTGTATGTCTTTGCTGGGATGTCTCACTGATAAGTAGCAGGTTCAGCTGCTTACTTATTGGCTAGGGCTAGAGAAGATACTTGCATGAAAGCAGTATAAACCTTATGTACTACTGACCGTTACAAGACAGATGTTCTGTTGCCTGAAATCGGGACATCTTGGTCTATTATTGAACATGTCTTGAAATTGGAAATCCGGATCTGTGTCAAAATGTCCTGGCGGGTGAGCCAACAGTGTAGATCCTGATCAGGCAACTAATAAACTGGGTACGTGCATTGTTATCTGCGGTATCTTATGTGTGTGTGTGTGTGTGTGTGTGTGTGTGTGTGTGTGTGTGTGTGTGTGTGTTTAGTGTAAACAATATTTTATTCAACATACTGAGCAAATTTGTGTCTATGAGAGGATACCTATAATTTCTTTGAACCTTTTTTCTGATCCTAACATTATATGTATGTGTGAATATGATTTGTACAAAACAACAAATAAAATATTGTTTAAACCAAATTTGTGTGTGTGTGTGTGTGTGTGTGTGTGTGTGTGTGTGTGTGTGTGTCACGTAGCGATTCCCCTACAGAGATTTACAATGGTGTTGCACCCTGTCGCTTTTTGAAAGCCTTCTGGCTTTTGACCCTCCTCTCCTGTCCTCTCTTTGTGGAAGGCAATTTTATTCCTATCAATGTCATGTTTGGCAAGTTGCAGCTTTCTGTATGTACAAGAGACATTTTATTATGCAATATTTACAGCTCTCTGAAAGAATAAGGTGTTTATACTGTAAGAAGGTGTTAGTAAGCATAGTTAACCTGTCTTTGGTGTACAGCGGACTACTCTTTTTATGAACATTATTTTAAAATTAAGCCCAAGAAGATTTTACTAGTGCTTCACTAGGTGTGCCTGTAACGGCAGAAGTTATTCAACAGAACAGAATGGCTAAAGAAAAATGCCCTTTTGGTAATATTTCACGGGCTAAGGGTGTCCTTTTTCTGGTTGGCACCCTGTCCTTTTCTCAGGCTTGGGAAAACACTGTGTTGGTGAAACCTGGGTATGTGCATTGTCAGTTCAGGTACCGTGCGTGTGTGTTTGGGGTGACGGAGGGGCGGGGTTGGGGAGTGGGGTTTTGGAGAGGGTTAATGCGGTATTTAGTACGACTTTTTCCGTCGATATTTTGTAAACATACCGGACTTTAACGGAGTACTTTCGAAAATCTGATTGGTTGATAATTGACAGATGGCGCAAAAACCGATAACACAAAAAACGTGGAGGTAAGAGCCTGTTAATGAAATATTGATTTTTTGGAAACTTTGTAGCTAACAGGTTGACGTGGTTAGACTGAGAATATAGCTTCGGCATAGATCACGATGATCGGATGAATCTCAGAGCTCGTATTTATTTTCAGATGAGGTAAGAAATTCATTATTGTAATCAATTGAAAGTGTGAGGCGTGAGTTTCCGAGCAGCATTTAATTTCGTACCATCATTTACTGTCAATCCACAGGCCTACAGCAGTGCTCCAGATGAGAAGATGTTTAGTATTATTTTGAGATAATGTTTCATACATATGTTTTGACCCTCATCAAAACCGTCTCAGACATTTGTAATGAGGGGTTGCAACATGTTTATGACAAAATAAATGTGAATTAATTTATCCCAAAATTATCCCTGTTACACCACCCTATATGCAGCTCTGCTACGGTATATAGAGCTGTGACATAGTGGTCTGGTATTTGACAAAACATTATATGATAAGGAAGTATTCATTTAAGACTTCACGAAAGTCTGCCAGAGTTTACAGGACCGAATCTGGTAAAATGATTAAAATGTACTTGAAAATTCTGAATATTTTTACCAGATCAAATGAATTTTTACCAGACATGTCAGGCGGTCAGACGGAGTTTCGTGAAGACTGCAGCCGTCACCTTTGTTCCTTTAAAACTTTAAATAGACTAGTTATCGTTTATCTGCTTTTACCTGGAAGGAGATGGCTATCCCATCCTACTCGCCAGATCAACTGTACAGTGTGAGAAGAGTTTTGACTTTATATGGAAGCTGAAGATGATGAAGTAGTTTAGACTTTCAGGAGAACTTTTTTTTTAAAACCATATGTTAGTCTCAGAGCTCCAGGTGGATATTCAGGATAATTATGAGATAATTATTCTTATTTCTCAAGGAAAACCTATCTTGACAGGTTCTAATGAGGGGCCACAACATATGTTTTTATGGAAAAATGTAGAAAATTAAAAATTATTCCTAAGTAAACTCTACTAACCTCTTCCTCTCTGAATATAGCCAATCCTTCAATCCAGGTCTATAGACATAAAATTTCTGTTTAAAAATAAAATAAAAAACAGCATGGGGTATGACTAATTTTAAGGATAACATGGCACTTATCTGAGATGTCATTGACTGTTAACAGTCGAAGTACTTAAGTGCATAAAAAGATTAATGACTTTTTTTTTCCCTTACTATATACTAAATCACATTCATTTTTAATATGCTGGACCTCTTTAAGTATGTTTTAACTTACAAGTATGACCCAAAGTAACATTTTTTTTATTTCACAAGTGGTTTTCGATTGATTGGTTTTTAGTCATGATGCCAGCATGATCAGCAACAAAATGGCTTGTAGAAAAAAGCTTCACTTTGAGTGAATGTCTCCAGATAAATGCTCCTGTTTAGAAGTATGGTAAACAAAAAGCATGGGAACAGTGACTGGAATACCAGCTGTCCTAAATTTGTGATTTCTAAATGCTGATGTCTTCTGACACTAAAAGCCACCAATTAAAAAATATCAGGAGAATTTTGTAGTCAGAGAAGGCTCTGATGAATCTGACACGTACAGCGGCCACATTAATCGTGGGAATTCTAAAGTCTGAATACACCTCAATGTTTTTTTCACCATGTTTACAAAGGGAAATAAATTCTGTGGTTTCCTTTTGCCTACCTTGTGTGATGTAGCACTTCCAAATTTGGGTCTACTCATACCCCTTTTCAGATGGTCAACTCCTTTGCTTTCTATAGAAGCAAAGGAGTTGACCCCTGGAAAAGTGGGTAGGGGAGATTAAAAATGAAGCCTAACTGTCAGTTTTTCACACCATAAAATAAAAAAGGCCTGTTTCCTTATTTTTAACCTTTTTTGTATCATTTATGCATTTGTATGTATTTTGAAGATACTGAACATTTGAAATCCACAGACATAAAACCAAAGAATATTTTCATATAGTTTTTGAGGTGAAAACTGCAAAGAAATAACTTACTATATGGTAATGAGAACTTTTAAAGGGGTACCATGAATGCTTTCTGATTTGGATAAGGGTTTAGCTGATAAAATTTGACTGCAGTAGAACTTCATTCAGGTAGCTAATGAACTGTTCATTAGCTACCTGCTTCATTAAAATACTGTATACCATATAATTAGCATGCAGTCACAGTGGCTCAGAAATTCATATTTTGTTATTTATATCATGCTGAAGTAACTTAGAACTGTTAGTTGTGTAGACTCCATTCAGGCTGCTTATCCATGTCTCCACTGTGTTTGTTCTTCATCTAACAGTTTTATTGTCCAGATGACTGAATTACTGTTAAAAAAGGTTTTGTTGAACAGTTTTGATAAAGCATCCTGATTTTGATAGGTCATGATGGGTCACAAATTTGCATAAGAAGAGTTCTGTAATAAAATCTGTGGGTTATGGTGATGTGGTGGTAGCATTACTTAAGGTGAATGGGTACACTCAAGAGAAGCAACTCTACCATGGTTATTTTTACCTCCCTTCCCAATAAGGTTCTACTCTTGAAAGAATTTGCTCCTCTAGGAGCAAATTCTTTCAAGAATAGACCCCATTTTGGAAGGGCTTTGTCAACCAAGGATGCAAACAGGAAGTCTAAAAAATGGTTGTTCCCCTTTGTAAAAATGGCAGAAAAACATGGAGGTATACCAGACACTTTAATACTTCATAGTAACGGGGATACGCATAAAGCAGCATTTAATGTTCCTTTATCAATGCATTCATTTAATATCATTATGTTTCTACAGAAAAATGTTCCCAATTTATCATTCAAAAGTGTCATTATGAAAGTGACTTGTGGGTAGAAAACATGCCTGATATCATACTGATGATATTATTCATGAAATGAGCTGCGACATGACAAATCCAACAAAGTGGCATCTTTGCCCAGTGAAGTCTCAAACCAGACTGATCAGAGTCTTTGCTGTGTGCGTAAAGGGTAGCTAAGGGTCTAAGCTACCTTCATGCTGACAGCAAAAACTCTGACTAGACTTGGCGGATGCCTAGGCTGACCTGAGTCTCCACTGGGTGCACATGTCACTTTGTTGGTTTTGTCATGTCGTGGCTCAAATCTAAATTTTGCTTTTCTGTCATATTAACAAAACCTAGCAGGAAATCAATAAAGTTGCATTTGCAAAAATGACCTAAAGTATGGAGGTACACCTATTTTTAAGGGCTACTGCCTCCCAAAAAACAGCCCCAAAAATCTAGATCCATCTTATCAGATGGATTTAGATTTTTAGATTGTTTTGAAAGGGTAAAAAAAACGTTTTACAGCACAATTACGCGCATGTACACTACTGTTTTAGATATTTGGGATCAATTTGGAGTGGGAACCTCAGTTTTATGGCTGAAATGCGCTAGTTCTTTTAACGAATGAATTTCATTTTTCTGAGGTTTATCGAAGTGTAAACTACATTGGGTCACATGCAAAGTGAATGAACCCCGAACTTTGCTAGTGACCGAATGTAGTTTACACTTCGATAAACATCAGAAAAATTAGGTACATTGTACATTGCTTATATCTACATTTGTTTCAATCAAAATCTTGATGAAAAATCTTATACAAGGGTTGATCCAGAAGTAATGTCACTGTGTTCACTGCGCGTTTATCAGTGCTGCAGATAAGGCCGCGTACCGCGTATTTACGCATAATTTTATTGCCAGTACGCAGGAAATTCCGCGTCCGCCGAGTACGGAAAACCCCGTCAAGATTAGCGGTACGCATCCTTTCAATGAAGTCATGCGTACCGGATAAACCGATTTAGAATATCCAGTGCCGTATCACCGATCTGTGTTACCGAACGCTGACCGATAAAATTTTTACTATGTAAGCTTCTAGTGATAGCGGACTAACGGTGTAGCGGTAAATATTATTTCAAGGAAATGGCGACTCAGAAAACGATTTATTCGTATTTGAATCTGCTGAAAAACAGAAGAAGCTCCGCTAGCACACTGTCATTGAAGTACAATCTGAACGTAGCTACTTTGGGAACCTTAAATGAAACAATGGCAGCCACTTCCATATCAAGCCATCTTTACAAATGTTTTTTGGCAAAGATCAGGACAACATTTAAAACATGAATAAATGAAAATATGTACTCCCACCACTTTTTGAAAGTAGTGGCAAAGGATATTTTCTCAAATATTAAATGTTGACTAATTCTTTTAAAGTTTAGGTATGGCAGTAAAATGGGTGGGTAGCCTGTTTACTCTGTAAACAAAGAGTTAAAAGTTGTTGCTGTGTCTGGGTTCACCTACTAGGCCATACCAGGCACAGCAACAACTTTTAGGTCAAGCCAGGCACAACAACAATTGTTAACTGTTTGTTTTCAGAGTAAACATTACCCTTCAAGTTCATAAGTTGAAGTTTCTTGGAATAAAAGGAAGAGAAAACAAGCTTTCTTATTTATTTATTTTATTTTTTTAACCACAGTTATTGAAGAATATTTGACCATTCTTTCGTCAGTCCAGGGCTCAGCCTAGAGCTCCAAAACAGGGATAAGTTTTTAGACATTTTCTAAATTTATGGAGAGATTTAAGTCCAAATTTATGACGTCCCTATATGTTCTATACAGTTAAACTGTCTAGGTCCAGTGGCTCATCTACTGATACTGTTCAATAATACTAAACAGTATCAGTTGTAAACTATGTCCTACTATACATAGACAAACATAAAGAATCAAGATTCTTCATGTCAGTTGGATTGTGTAATCCACTAACTTCCTTGTACTCCTGTTTTCAGCATTTTGAGGAGTACAGTACTCCACTGTAAAAATAATTATCTGCAGCACTGTTTATTAATCGTAGCATTATTATAAAAACATATCAAGCTACACTGTAATTCAGTCCTGATTTACAGAATAAATATAAAGTTGGAATCTTATACAAACGTTCTAAGTATGCCACCGACGCTATCGCGCCGCACGTTATAATAACGTTAATTACATGAACATAATTTTCAAAGGCAATCACAAATCAAAATCAAACTAACGCACCAAATCAGATGAAAATTTGATACGATGACGAAATATATTTCTGCCACCCACAGTTGAAACTTAAACATCGTCACTGCAGTTTGAAGTTCGATAGCTAGGGCTAACACTTGTGACTGCCGAGTAAGAAAATGTTGATTTCTGACGAATGCGTCAGCGGATATATATGCGTTTTTTTTGCCTCAAGTAAGGAATATCACCATTAGAGACTTTAGAGCTGTTTAGTTAGACATGTTGTGATATAACAGTGATTATTAATCTTGTGTTAAAGTGCAATCAGGCTGTTAGGGTGAAGCTGAGAAGCTAGAGAATCATCCGAAAACTGGAAGATCTTTATGTGCAATGTCAGACAATAACGTCACTCTTGTTTGGGCACCCTATATGAAGTTCGGTGTTCTGCAATTCGAACATGATGTTAAATCTTAAAGATGAGCTGCAGGACTGTTTAAATATTACTGAAAGATGAGATAAACATGGGTGAACAGACATTAGAACTATGCTGGAATAACAAATATGCTGCTTTGGACATGACACAATATCGAAACTTCATCTGGAACGTCAACAACGTCATTGACGTGCGGCGCTTGTCATTACCATGCCTTTTGTCTGTCTCAATATCTCATTTATTGTTCACTATTTTTTTGAGACATTTTCAGACCATAATGCAAATAGACAAAGGTACTTGGATACGAAATTTTGCTGCTCTATTTATTCTACACGATTTTATAGCTACAGTGACATTACTTCTGGATCAACCCTCGTATAAGCGCTAAAATTGGAACAGTAAAACATGTACACGCAGTTTTTCTTCTAACAGCAAAACAAGGTGAAGGACGTCATGGCGTCGCTGACATCCAATGAGATTGTAGAGAGCCACTGTTTATATTGACGTCATTGACATCAAGTGGCTCAATATAATTATTGGAATGTAAACTACATTAGGTTCCAGTGGTTCACTGTAGGGCTTTTCAGTAAATACACCAAGAATGTAAATATATTGGTGTAAACTGACCATATTAAGCAAGCACGTGTCTGAAGCAAGCAGTTTATGCCTATCTCTTAGGTGCTTGCTTGAGACAGGTTTGACTATTGGGTGTGCCATCAGGTACTTTTTCTTGTCACACAACTGAGCCACAACATGACAAAACCCACAAAGTGGCATTTGTACCCAGGGAAGACTCAGATCAGACTGGGCATCCACCCAGTCTGACTGGGCATCCACCCAGTCTGATTAGAGTCTTCCCTGTCAGCATGGAGGTAGCTTAGACCCTAAGGTACACCTTTGGCACACAGCAAAGACTCTGATCAGACTGGGTGGATGCCCAGGCTGATCTGAGTCTTCGATGGGCAAACATGCAACTTTGTATTTGCCATGTCACGTCTCAACTCATATTTTCCACTAAATCATCCTTATCACATCCAATAAAGTGATAATAACTAAGGCATTAATCTCTTTACAGCCATTTAGGTGGTAATAGCCTGTGCATTATTGATGTAATAATCATCTGCGCTACAATAATCAAACTAAATTATCCTCATAGAAAAACTGTATTCCTGTAAATTGAAATACGAATTCAGGCAAATAGAAATAGGACTAAATGGCTCGAGATACATTCATAGAAATTGAGGGTGATTACAGAGCTCCAGATAAGAGGGGGTAACAGGGATTTCTTGTCAAAAACATATGTTGTGACCCCTCAGCAAAACCATCTCGGTGAGACAGTTCTAATGATGGGTAACAAAATATGTTTTTATGGTAAAATATGGAAAATTATCCCATATTTATCCTGTTACCCCTTCTTATCTGGATATTGGTTAGTGCCTGACAGTATGTCCATCTGTCCATACATCCTTTCATATGTAACATTCTAGGAGTGTTCTATTAGTCAAGAACAATTACTGCTTGTGCCTTGATATTTCATAGATGGATAGACCATAAAAATTAGCGGGTGTACGTTTTTCATTTCAGTCGGCCTTTTACTTACAGTATGCCCCCTTTTTCAAAAAATTAAATGGATCCCAAAATCTTAGGAAAACTGTTGGAGCTAGATATTTATAGTTGACTTAGGGGCTAAGGTGTAGGTCACCAAGTAACTTTTGAGATAATTTCGTTTAAATATAACTGAATTATACCCCTTTGTTGACTGGCATTTTTGCAACTTTGAAACCATTTGACTGAGGGGTCCACAGTAAGTATAGATGCCGTGAATTTCAAATCTTGTACCTGGAATTGGTAAATGATGTTGACTTGCATATTTTCAGATGTAACCATGTTGGAGGGCGAAGAGTAGATGGTGATGTGATGTTAAAATAATAAGAGAAACAGAATGATCATTATGGTGTCGGAGTGGATTTCTTGTTTGGACAAAAGGTAACATATTAATCCTATTAAATGCCCCTGCTCTAATAAATGCCCCCTGTCTCTTTTCGGAAAATAATGTTGTATTAACTTGCATGAATTCCTGTTTGCTTCTCTGGATCAGGTAGCTCTTTGAAATGTGGTCTACTCTTAAAGGATAGAACTTGCTCCTACAGGAGCAAATTCTATCCTTTAAGTGTTGACCCCCACTAAAAAGGGAAGCAAAAATAGTAGAATTGCTTCCTTTGAAGTGACCCATATGGAATACCATGGTGTTACAGCTGGGCCGCATTACGCAATTGGTAGGGCGTCTGACTTATAAGCCAGAGGTCCTGAGTTCGATACCTGGTCCAGCCACTTACTTTCATTTCTCCTTCCGCTGATTCAAGAAGGGCAGTTGTCAGTTACTGGTGAAAGTATGTGCATTTAGTAATAGTTAACCGCTTAGGAGGTCTTAGCCTGCCCAGGAATCGTGTGGTTAGATTTATGACTGCCCGACATTACCCTAGCTGTTTATCTTGGACGTTAAACAATAACACAACACACCATGGTGTTACACTGCAGTGATCCTTAGGTGACTGGATGCACTTTCAGGGGCAGTGACTGCCATTTTCATTTTTGCCTCCCTTCTAGATAAGGGTCAACTCTTAAAGGAAAGAATTTGCTCCTTATGGAGCAAAGTCTTTCCTTTATAGAGTTGACCCTAATTTGGAAGGGCTTTGTTGGCCAGGTAAGCAAACATGAAGTCGTGAAAGCTGTCCCCTTCTGTAAAAATGGAGGAAAAACATGGATGTGAGTTCCTGTTTGCTTTCCTGGATGACAACGCCCTTCCATAATGAGATCTACTCTTAAAGGAAACAATTTGCTTGTAGGGGACCGAATTCATTTTTTGATACTTAATCCCTCATTGAAAAAGGAGGCAAAAATGTAGATGATAGAGTTCCTTCCCCTGAAAGTATATCCATCTACCTTATTATTGAGATGTTTTATAATTAACCCTTAATGCGCCAAAAAGCAGACGACAAAATTTACGTCTGCAGAATTTCAAAAAATGTCTTGTCCAAGTGATATCATATTGAGTATTTGAACACTAGAGGGCAAACAGTGTAGATTCAGATGAGGTGGCTCATTATGAGCCACCTCATCTGGATCTACACTGTTTGCCAATTCAACAATTTAATTTTTGGCGCTTTAAGGGTGAAGAAAAAGATAGCTCTAGCAGTGAATTGTTGAGTAATAATTCACTGTTTGGAGGTCAGTTGTAAAGTAGACCATATCACGAGCGCAGAGCACAAGTGATATGTCTACTTATTCAACTGACCAACAAGCAGTGAATTATTACTCAACAATTCAATGCTAGAGCTGAACTATTTCGATTCTAAAACTCAAAAACGCTGAAAAAGTATTCTTCTCATTCAAATTCTCTCAACCTTCTTGTCAGCGTGTTCATGTTCCCTCCAATATTCTTAACTATATCTAAGATAAATGTCAGTGGCGGATCCAGAGGGGGTTCAGGGGGTTCAAATGAGCCCCCCTCTCAGCCCAAATTATCTTATTTTCATGGGGAATTTCAGGAAAAATTGGTCAAGCTGCGTAAATCAAACCCCCCTTTCAGCTAATTTGAACCCCCCTCTCCAAAATTCCTGGATCCGCCCCTGAATGTACGTTTTCTATAGCAATTTTAGAAAGAAAAAGAGATGTTACGCTGGCTAATGCCAGTGACGTCAGCAATTAGACTCACAGACACTCCGCAACAGTGAATTGTTGCAGAATTAAACACAGAAACTTTCCATTGCTTCTATAGGCACACTATGTTAGAATTGGTTATAATGTCCTACTGGTTTGTTTAATTACAGTATTCTAGTAATGTAGACTGTTGAACTTAAATGTTTCTGTTTATGTTCTTTATTGAAACTTTGATCCGCCAACTGAACACAGTTCCGATAAGGTGTCTTTATTTGGAAACAGTAAGGCTCTTGGCGGATGGGTCAATACTACGTTGAAAAGATAATGATTGAAAGGCATTAACAAGTACCACAAAAATTCTACGAGTTTGGACACCTGAAATAATCACCGGAATTGTCCTAAACTGGAAAAGTTTGATTTTACAATGCAGTATTGCATCCAAAAGTGTAGTTTGAATGGCAAACATTGTAGACGCTGATCAGACTGCTCCATTAAGGGGCAGTCTGATCTGGGTCTGCACTATTTACTCAGACCTGTCTGTCCCAATACTTAGAATTTTTATGGTACCACAATTTTTGTAATATTAAGACATGTTAACCAATTATGTAATGATCCAAAAAAAAAAAATAAAGAAATAAGAAAAAAAAAACTGTAAAAGTTTACTCTAATACCTGAACAATTGCTGGCAGAATAGGAAACAGTGTAAAACCTGATCAGACTGCTCACCAAGAAGGTGAGCAGTCTCATCTGGTTTTTCACTGTTTGCTTAGGCAGTTCTGTCGTAATATTTAGTGTCGTCATGGTAATGAGAAGATCAATGGGCAAATGCCATGTTTACTAATCATTGTTATTGAAGAGATAAGACCGAAAAGATCAAACTGTCTAAAACGGTCTTATGGCATGAATTCTGCTCTTAAATATGCATAAATCAGACGGTGAAGTAACTGGGTACTTCCATAATGACTGACTGTACTGAAGCCATTTTGATGGTGAGCAAAATAACAAAAAACAAAAAAAAACTATTATATTTTAACTGTTAAAACGCCAAAAAGGAGACGACAAGATTGACGTCTGCAGAATGTCAAAAATGTGTCATTCAGGCTGTATCATAATGAGAGATGAAAGCGCCATCTCATCTGGATCTATGCTGTTTGCAAAGTAAAATGTTTATCAAGGAGAGACAAATGTCCAGTTAAAATATATGAGCTGTGACACAAGAAATCAAACAAAGTGGTTGTGCGCCCGGTGTAGACTCAGATAGACCTGGGCATGCGCCCAGTCTGATCAGACCATTTGATTTGTGCTTAAAGGGTAGCTATGCATCAAAGCTACCTCTATGCGGACAGTGAAGACTCTGCCCAGGCTGATCTGAGTCTGCGCTGAGCGCACAATCACTATGTTGGTTTTCTCGTGTCGCGGCTCATATGTATCAGTCAGTGAACAATTTGTCTATTGAAAACTAGATACCAAATGCTCCCTCTCCAAAAAATAACCAAATTCTACAAAAAAAAAACAACAGGAATGTGAGCCTTGACAAAACAAAACCAACAAAGTGGCATGTGCGTGCAGCAAAGACTCAGGTCAGCATGAGCAACCACCCAGTCTTTGTGCCCTTAGAGGGTAGGTAAGGGTCTAAGCTTACTCCATGCAGGCAGCAAAGACACTGATCAGACTGGGTGGATGCCTAGGCTGACCTAAGTCTTCGCTGGACACCCATGCCTCTTTGCTGTTTTTGTCATGTCAAAGCGCAAAATTTTATTGACCAAATATTATCCCAAGAAAACCACAGTTTGAAATGCAGTGCCCCTGGGGTTGTTTATTAGAAGAACTAGGGTATATGGGAATATTTAAGGATAAGTGCTACTTGATTTTTTCTGCTTGTTAACCCTCTGAAAAAAAAATATATTTGTGGCCCCATATAAGACGTCTGTTCTACTGTGGGGCCAATTTTAAGATTTTGAGGATGAAAATTTTCCCAGAGTCATCAGCAAATATCCTAATATCCAAGTGTATGTCGGTGCGATAGTGCCTGCGTGCGTCCGAAAGTGCGTGTGTGAGTGCATGCGTGCATGTGTCCGAATTTGTCTGGGCCATAACTTCTACATTTACGGATGGATTTCAGAATAATTTGGCACAGTTGTTCTTCTTTATGAGTAGAAGTGTCATTTGAAACATTTGTTCAGGTAGGTCCAAGGTCAAGGTCACACTTAAAGGTCAAATGATAAAATGGCCATAAATTGAGTTTGTCCAAGCCGTAACTTCTACATTTATGGATGGATTTTAAAATAATTTGGCACAATTATTCTCCTTGATGAGTAGAGGTGCCATTTGAAACATTTGATCAGGTACCGGTAGGTCTAAGGTCAAGGTCACACTTGAAGGTCAAATGATAAAATGGCCATATTTTGAGATTGTCCGAGCCATTACTTCTACATTCATGGATGGATTTAAAAATAATTTGGCACAATTGTTCTCCTTAATGAGTAGAAGTGCCATTTTGAACATTTGCTCAGGTAGGTCCAAGGTCAAGGTCACACTTGAAGGTCAAATGAGAAAATGGCCATAATTTAAGCTTGTCCGAGCCATAACTTCAACATTTACGAATGGATTTCAGAATAATTTGGCACAATTGTTCTTCTTTATGAGTAGAAGTGTCATTTGAAACATTTGTTCAGGTAGGTCCAAGGTCAAGGTCACACTTAAAGGTCAAATGATAAAATGGCCATAAATTGAGTTTGTCCAAGCCGTAACTTCTACATTTATGGATGGATTTTAAAATAATTTGGCACAATTATTCTCCTTGATGAGTAGAGGTGCCATTTGAAACATTTGATCAGGTACCGGTAGGTCTAAGGTCAAGGTCACACTTGAAGGTCAAATGATAAAATGGCCATATTTTGAGATTGTCCGAGCCATTACTTCTACATTCATGGATGGATTTAAAAATAATTTGGCACAATTGTTCTCCTTAATGAGTAGAAGTGCCATTTTGAACATTTGCTCAGGTAGGTCCAAGGTCAAGGTCACACTTGAAGGTCAAATGAGAAAATGGCCATAATTTAAGCTTGTCCGAGCCATAACTTCAACATTTACGAATGGATTTCAGAATAATTTGGCACAATTGTTCTCTTTGATGAGTAGAGGTGCCATTTGGAACAGTTGTTTAAGTAGGTCCAAAGTCAAGGTCAAATGTTAAAATGATAAAATGGTCATAAATTGAGCTTGTCCTAGCCATTACTTCTACATTTACGGATGGATTTCAAAATTATTTGGCACAATTGTTCTTCTTGATGAGTGGAAGTGTCAAGTGACATATATGTTTGGAAAGGTCCAAGGTCAAGGTCAAACTTGAAGGTCAAATATTGTAATTGTCATAAATTGAGCTTGTCTGGGTCATCACTTCTACTTATTTTCCTTTGTGAAATTTGAAAAAAAAAAAGAAATATGCTGGCTAAGCATGAAGTTGTTTGGCTTCTTTCTAGAGTGAAGCAGTTACTTAGTCTTGACATACTTATAGGTCACTATACAGGGCTCCAGATAAGGATGATTGGGTAATTGGGTATTACTCACTGATTGTTTTGTTAATTGGGTATTCTGAATTTCGATTGGGTAAAACAACTTGCATCATCCACTGATTTTCCTACAAATTGGGTATTCTGATTCTTTATTTGTGCAATTTGGTAAAATTGGAGTTATCAATAGTGCTGCAATCTTAATATTTTGCATCACCATGATTTCTATCTGTATATATAGTCAACACACAGACCAGCCACTGAATAAAACAAAATCATTAAAGAAATCAGTCTCAGAAAACACTTTTGTAGACCAAGGTCTGATAGTCCAAGATCTGTGTTTTCACTAAAAATGTAAATCCTGGACAGGCTGACCTGGAAGAAGAGTGTTTTCTTGCTTCTATATTGAAGTTCAGCCCTTTTCATTAAAACATCTGGAGGACGCCAAATTTGGCGTCTCTGGACGCGAAAAATCGGGCCCGGATGCAAGAAAATTAGCTCCAGAAGAGAGAGACCGGACTTCTTTAAAATTTTAAATGTCAGAATTTAACTTTCAGAGAAGCCATTCGCTGTTCACACCTTCCATAAAACAGCAGGGGTGTCGTTAATAGGTACCGATAATCAATAAATCACCCAACACATGACGTAATGGAAATTGTCGTAGGCACGTGTCTCTTAATCGCCAATAACTGAACCTTAATCCGGCAGTCTTTGGTCAGTATAAAGCAAAGTACAAATTGTGTCAACACTATATCGCTGTATTAGTTCTACCGCGTCGTGACCAGTCTGTTCATCGCTTCCCGCTGATTGAATATCTGTGTCATAATTACTATAAAATACTACTAGACACATGGCGAGAAAATCGAAATTATTATGCACGTCTAATGCTGTGATTCCGAGAAAGGGAGCCGGGTTCCCCCAAGGAAAATTTAGAATTTCAGGTTCTGTCGAAATTATGAGCCTTTTCCTGGACACTTACTCTATTTCCTGACTTTTGTATTTCACTCGTGCCTGATGTGCGTAACAGGCGGTATGCCTAAGCATTACACCAGGTTTTACTTGCAAAATGCAAATGGTAACATAAATTTGCTATACGCTGTCATCGGAGATAGTAATTATACGATAAGAAGGCCGATCAGATTAAATTTCCGGAAACCGGCGATTTTCAGAAGTTCGGTTCGTTAACTTTAAGATTCTTTCCCGCCGATTTTTCAGCATGTATCCCGCCATTTCTTGCTCATCATATATAGAACGAGTACCAGTATATCTATAAATAACGCTGCGGTAAATCTGTGAGGTCAACACAGACAGTTGAACACGCGACATAGTAATTACACCCGATGCTTTTGTTTACACATGACAGCCTTGGATAATACCGTCATTACGCTTCTGCTTTTTGGACCATTGCGTTCCGGGAATTTTGTCTGCATATTGGTACGCTGACAGGAAAAGGTCAATTGTGTTTTTCAATTATTTTATTGGGTATTTACGCAAATACGCTGCTTATCTGGAGCACTGACTATAGCGAACAGCGGGCTCGACCAGTTGTCCCTGGACAACCTTCTAGTATCATTTGACCTTCAAGTGTGACCTTGACCTTGGACCAACCTGAACAAACATTTCTACTCATCAAGGAGAGCAATTGTGCCACATTATTTTGAAATCCATGTGTAAATGTAACTGTAATGGCTGGGACAAGCTCAGCTTTATCATTTGACCTTCAAGTGTGACTTTGACCTTGGACCAACCTGAATAAATGTTTCACATGACACTTCTGCTGATCAAGGAGAAATCCAATTGTAAATGTAGAAGTTATGGCCCGGACAAGCTCTGTTTATGACCATTTTATCATTTGACTTCAAGTGTGACCTTGACCTTGGACCTACCTGAACAAATGTTTCAATTGGCACTTCTACTCATCAAGGAGAACATTTGTGCCTAATTATTTTGAAATCCATGCATAAATGTAACTGTAATGGACCGGACAAGCTCAGCTTATGACAAGTTTATCATTTGACCTTCAAGTGTGATCTTGGACCTACCTGAACAAATGTTTCAAATGGCACTTCTACTTATCAAGGAGAACAATTGTGCCAAATTATTTTGAAATTCATCCATAAATGTAAAAGTAATGGCGCAGACAAGCTCAGTTTATGACCATTTTACCATTTGACCTTCAAGTGTGACCTTGACCTTGGATCTACCAGAACAAGTGTTTCAAATAGCACTTCTACTCATTAAGGAGAACAATTGTAACAAATTATTTTGAAATCCATCCATAAAGTAGAAGTAATGTCCTGGACAAATTCGGACAAGCTCATGCATGAATGCACACACGCATGCACATACACCGAACTGAAGTTATGATGGCTATGTCTCACTAAACAAACAGGCTTGACAAAAATTAGGGGTAACTTTCTTACTTTCTTCACAAAAAACATTATATTGTGATCCCTTCATTAGAACTGTCTTGGTCTGTCTCACAGACACAGTTCTAATGAAGGGTCACAGCGATGTTTTTATTTAGAAATAAGAAAAAAAGTATTTCAGAATCATCTTCAGAGCCCCATCTTATCTAATCAGTTCCAGTATCCCCTTGCAAATACATATATAAGTGATCCCCTTGCTCCATTGCCATAGCAACTAGAGGTTTCAGGCTTTGAGTGTCTTTGGTGATCATGTAGATGCCAAAAAGCAACCCTGAACTTCTTAGTTGCTATGGTAACTGAGCTTTGACCATTTCCCATTGTTTTCGTTTAGACATAAGAAAAATTATCTCAGAGTAACTCTCAAAACCCCATCTCATCTAGACCTCAGATAATCAGTTCCAGTGTCCTTGCAAGTATGAGTGATCTCCTTGCTGCATTGCCACAGCTACCAGAGGATTGAAGCTTGGAGTGTCTTTCATGACCATGGAGATGCCAAAGAGCAACCCTTAACTTCTTGGTTGCTATGGTAACTGAGCAATGACCATTTCACTATTACCGGTAATTCTGTCTGCAAAGGCATACAGTCATGGTCTTGCAGTGTGAAATTAATTGTAAAATGGTAACTCCAAGGCCCTAGCTGTTATTCAAAATAACAACTTCAATCATTAGTTAACGAAACTTTTAAATCCCAAACAGTTGTACACAAAAACACTGCTGGTTTTTTAGCTCACCTGAGCATGAAGTGCTCAGGGTGAGCTTTTGGGATACCCTGATGTCCGTCGTCCGTCGTACGTCCGGACGTCCGTCAACTTTTGCTTGTGTACACTCTAGCGGGCACAGTTTCGATCCAAAGTTCATGAAACTTTGTCAGAATGTTTATCCTCATAATATCTAGGACAAGTTCGAAACTGGGTCACGTCGGGTCAAAAACTAGGTCACTAGGTCAAATCTTAGAAAAACCTTGTGTACGCTCTAGAGGGCAAAGTTTTGATCCAAAGTTCATGAAACTTTGTCAGAATGTTTATCCTCATAATATCTAGGACAAGTTCGAAACTGGGTCACGTCGGGTCTAAAACTAGGTCACTAGGTCAAATCATAGAAAAACCTTGTGTACGCTCTAGAGGACACAGTTTTGATCCAATCTTTATGAAACTTTGTCAGAATGTTTATCTTCATAAACTCTAGGCCAAGTTTGAAACTGGGTCATGTCGGGTCAAAAACTAGGTCACTAGGTCAAATCTTAGAAAAACCTTGTGTACGCTCTAGAAGGCACAGTTTTGATCCAAAGATCATGAAACTTAATCAGAAAGTTTATCCTTATAATATCTAGGATAAGTTTGAAACTGGGTCACGTCGGGTCTAAAACTAGGTCACTAGGTCAAATCATAGAAAAACCTTGTGTACGCTCTAGAGGACACAGTTTTGATCCAATCTTTATGAAACTTTGTCAGAATGTTTATCTTCATAAACTCAAGGCCAAGTTCGAAACTGGGTCATGTCGGGTCAAAAACTAGGTCACTAGGTCAAATCTTAGAAAAACCTTGTGTACGCTCTAGAAGGCACAGTTTTGATCCAAAGATCATGAAACTTAATCAGAAAGTTTATCCTTATAATATCTAGGATAAGTTTGAAACTGGGTCACGTCGGGTCTAAAACTAGGTCACTAGGTCAGATCATAGAAAAACCTTGTGTACGCTATAGAGGACACAGTTTTGATCCAATCTTTATGAAACTTTGTCAGAATGTTTATCTTCATAAACTCTAGGCCAAGTTCGAAACTGGGTCATGTCGGGTCAAAAACTAGGTCAACGGTCAAATCTTAGAAAAACCTTGTGTACTCTCTAGAAGGCACAGTTTTTATCCAAAGATCATGAAACTTAATCAGAAAGTTTATCCTTATAATATCTAGGATAAGATTGAAACTGGGTCACGTTGGGTCAAAAACTAGGTCATTTGGTCAAATCATAGAAAAAACCTTGTGTATGCTCTAGAGGACACAGTTTTGATCCGATCTTTATGAAACATTGTCAGAATGTTTATCTCTATAAACTCTAGGCCATGTTAGAAACTGGGTCTTGTTGGATCAAAAACTAGGTCACTAGGTCAAATCTTAGAAAAACGTTGTGTACCCTCTAGAAGGCACAGTTTTGATCCAAAGTTCATGAAACTTTGTCAGAATGTTTTTCCTCATAATATGTAGGACAAGTTTGAAACTGGGTCATGTCGGGTTGAAAACTAGGTCACTAGGTCAAATCATAGAAAAACCTTGTGTACGCTCTAGAGGACACAGGTTTGATCTAATCTTTATGAAACTTTGTCAGAATGTTAACTTCTATAAACTCTCGGCCAAGTTTGAAAGTAGGTCATGTCGGGTCAAAAACTAGGTCACTAGGTCAAATCTTAGAAAAACCTTGTGTAAGCTCTAGAAGGCACAGTTGTGATCCAAAAGTCATGAAACGTTGTCAGAATGTTTATCCTCATAATATGTAGGATAAGTTTGAAACTGGGTCATGTCGGGTCAAAAACTTGGTCACTAGGTCAAATCTTAGAAAAACCTTGTGTACGCACTTGAAGGCACAGTTTTCATCCAAAGTTCATGAAACTTTGTCAGAATGTTTATCCTCATAATATCTAGGACAAGTTTGAAACTGGGTCACATCAGGTCAAAAACTAGGTCACCAGGTCAAATCATAGAAAAACCTTGTGTACGCTCTAGAGGACACAGTTTTGATCCAATCTTTATGAAACATTGTCAGAATGTTTATCTTCTATAAACTCTCGGCCAAGTTTGAAACTGGGTCATGTCGAGTCAAAAACTAGGTCACTAGGTCAAATCTTAGAAAAACCTTGTGTACGCTCTAGAAGGCACAGTTTTGATTCAAAGTTCATGAAACTTTGTCAGAATGTTTATCCTCATAATATGTAGGACAAGTTTGAAACTGGGTCATGTCGGGTCAAAAACTAGGTCACTAGGTCAAATCATAGAAAAACCTTGTGTACGCTCTAGAGGGCACAGTTTTGATCCAAAGTTCATGAAACTTTGTCAGAATGTTTATCTTCATAATCTCTCGGCCAAAGTTGAAAGTAGGTCATGTCGGGTAAAAAAACTAGGTCACTAGGTCAAATCTTAGAAAAACCTTTTGTAAGCACTAGAAGGCATAGTTTTGATCCAATCTTCATGAAACTATGTCAAAATGTTTATTGTCCATATATCTAAGACCCCTATGAAACTGAGTCACGTCGGCTCAAGGTCAAATCTTAGAAAAACTTTGTGTACACCCTAGAGGGCACAGTTTTGATCCAATCTTCATGAAACTCTGTCAGAATGTTTATCTTAATGAAATCTAGGTAAAGTTTGAAACTGGGTCATGTCGGGTCAAAAACTTGGTCACTAGGTCAAATATAAGAACGACCTTGTATACACTCCAGAGGGCACAGTTTTGATCCAATCTCAATGAAACTGTGTCAGAATGTTTATTCTTACAATATCCAGGCCAAGTTTGAAACTGGGTCATGTTGGGTCAAAAACTAGGTCAAATGTTAGTATGGTAAAAACTCTTATAAATCTTCACCATAGCCAGTGAACTGATTAATGCTCAGGTGAGCGATTCAGGGCCATCATGGCCCTCTTGTTTTTCCGGAAAATATAAGGAGCTTTTGCAGTGCAAAAGCTTTTCACATTTGTTTGGCAAAAAAAATCAACATTTTTGCTTTTATAGGTACTAGAAGACCTAACAAATCCTTGACTTATGGCTTCATTAAGCTAACATTTCTTTGAACAGCTGGGCTCAGTGACCGTATTCATAAAGCCACTTAAGTCGTTGCTATGCGGTTGCTAAGGCTAAATATCTATAAAGGAGATTCCCTACAACTATGAAATTTGGTCTGGAGGAACAGTCTTTGTAAGACTGTTCCTCCAGACCAAATTTCATAGTTGTAGGGAATCTCTTTCAAAGAAATTTAGCCTTAGCAACAGCATAGCAACCACTTAAGTCGTTTTATGAATACGGCCCCTGGTGTCCAAAACTGTAGTTTTCTCAAATTTTTTTCGTTCTTTTTTTTCTGTGGTATTAAATATAGTTTGTTATTTGTCACTATTTCAGGCCATGTGATCGTACTGGAGAAGACCTAGATATCATCTACTCAAGGTTAAAAGATATCAAAGTGTTTGAAAAGTTCCATCCACTTCTCCTGCAACAGATCTGTTACTATGGTTACTATGAGGATTTAGAGAAGGGTGTCACTTGTAAGTACACTGTAATGGGTTATGCTACAAAGATTTAGAGAAGGGTGTCACTTGTAAGTACACTGTAGCGGTTTGTGGTGCAAGGATTAGAGAAGGGTGTCACTTGTAAGTACACTGTAGTGGTTTATGCTACAAGGATTTAGGGAGTCACTCGTAATTAGTGGTTGCTGTTGCGGACCAGTTACTTCTTTGTAAAGAATGCAAAAAATTTAGAGTACCCTATGGTGGGAAAGTTTCATTGCTTTACCTAATTTTTAGGCAGATTTGAGGCAAAGATAAATAAAAAAAGAATTTTCACTGCTTTAGTGAACATTGTGCGCCAATTAAAAAATTTATATAGATGGATAGCCTCAGCATAGGAGTAATAAAAGTGGGTTTGACAGCTATTTCCCTGGCATGCAAAAAGCTCATTTTGGTACCATTTTGATTTTAATATCACATAAATATTTTTTCCAGGGGACACTCATTTCAGTCACATCTAAAATTGTTCACTTAATGAACAATTTGAGCAGTAAATGAAATTTGTGTTCAGTGAATAATTTGAGCATTGACTGAAAGTTATAAAAGATGTTTGCACAATTGCAGTGGTGACTGAATTTTTTTTAGGAAACATGACTATTGTGTATCCGCTTGAAAATATAAACATTACAAAATCAGCCATTTTTTACATTCATTGCCCCTAAATATAAATATGTATTAGAAATCGCTTACCATTAGGAGGAAGATATTTGAGCCGTGACACTACAAAACCAACAAAGTAGCATGTGCTCCCAGCATTCTTATCATGAGTCTTAGCTGTCAGCATGGAAGTAACTAAGATCCTAAGCTACCCTATAAGTGCACAGGGAAGACTTTGATCAGACTTCTCATGGCATACATGACACTTTGTTGGTTTTTGTCGCACCTGCTTTAGCAAGGTGCGATATCGATAGGAGTTCACTTTTCCGTCCGTCATTACGTCATTCATTCCGTTCGTCCGTACGTCCATCCGTACGTACGTCCGTCCGTCAACAATTACGTCGACCCTAGGCTCTCTAGCATTTAAGTCCATTTCTCGCAAAGTATGATACCTACAATCATCAAACTTGGCATAAAGCTTCTTCTTAAGATGTTCTTGAGGGCTGTTGCTCTTATTTTTACCCTTACCCTGTATTTTATGCTCTGCTGACTTCGTAAAACAGGCCACCAACAATTATGTCGAACCTAGCGTTGACCCTAGCATTTAAGTCCATTTCTCGCAAACTATAATACCTACAATCATCAAACCTGGCATAAAGCTTCTTCGTAGAGTGTTCTTGAGGGCTGCTCTCATTTATACCTTCACCTTTATTTTATGCTCTGCTGACTTTGTAAAACCGTCCCTCAACAATTACGTCAACCGTAGCGTTTAAGTAGATATCTCGCAAATTATGATACCTACAATCATCAAACCTGGCATAAAGCTTCTTCTAAGAATGTTTTCGAGGGCTATTGCTCTTATTTATATCTTGACCTATATTTCATGCTCTGCGGACTTAGTAAAATCTTATATTCAAAATTATGTCCACCCTAGTGTTTAAGTCCATTTCTCACGATTTATGATACCTAGAATCATCAAACCTGCCATCCAGTTTCTTCTTAGAATGTTCTTGAGAGCTGATGCAATTAATTTAGCCTTTACATATATTTCATGCTCTGCTGACTTCGCAAAATTTTAAACCCCAAAATATATATCGGCCCTGGCGCTTTAGTCCTTTCGTCTGAAAGTATGATACCTGTAGTCATCACACCTGGCATAAAGTTTCTTCTTAGTATGTTCACGAGGGATGTTGCAGTTATTCCTATCCTTTGCCTATATTTCATGCTCTTCTTACTTAGTAAAATTTTACATCCAAAATTGTGTTGACCCTAGCATTTTTGTCCTTTTTCATAAAGTTCTTTTAACTATATAGTCTTTAATACTGTGGAAACCCAATGCAGGTGCGACATAGCATTCCGCGGAATTCTTGTCTCATGTCACAGCTCATATATCAACCCTAACTAATATTGAGAGGAAAGACAAGGTTTACTAATGAAAGGACACACTATGAACGAGATACAGTGGACTCGACAGTATCGGATCAAGGTCAATAAAACTCTTTCATAGAATATGAATGCTAAAATAATGTATGTTATGACACATAACAATTGCAAAATATTCCTTCTATCTATCCATGTCAAAATATTTATGAAATTTATTCCTTTAAGGGCAGATAACCTATCCAGACTTACAGGAGGGTCTTACGACAGTACCAAATCAGGTGCGACAGTATCGGATCATATGATATTATTTTATAGGAGATTTCCTCCGAGGCATTCTGCCTACCTTCTTAGCTTCAGTAATTATGCTACCTAAACAGGTAGACCTAATAAACTGTCAGAGAAAACTTTTACACTCTTTCAACGATATTTTTCCTGTGGTGTTTCACCAGCAATGGCATGTTATGTCTGTTAAATAACAGTTGAATGTATACAAATGTATAAGCATGCTAAAAAAAATCTTATATCGGTAATCCCCTGCGCCCCATAGCACGGAACTACCCAAACAGTAAAGACCATAATCTGCCTTTGCGATAAGACCATAGTGTCTGATTAGGATCAAAAAATTTACGGTGATTATCCACCTTACATTGATATTTCAATGCAATCAGTGTATAAACACTACATGGTCATTCAACGAGTTCTGCGGCATTAATCTGAGTCTATACAGTTTACAAATGTCCATCTGATGAAAGCTTTCATTGATGGGTTCACCTGCCCAGGAACAGTGTGGTTAGGTTAACTGACTGTCCCAACATGACCATAGCTGTTTAGCGTGGATGTTAAGCATCAAATCAATCAATCAATCAATCACACACATGAGACCCAATCTCAAATATGACTTGCTTTCATCATCAGATCATGCATTCAACGTGAAGTTTTCCAGCTGATGCCTGTATTTCAGTTCAAATTATGTAATGATCTGTTACTGTCGCACATCAGTGCACCACTTTTCAAGTCTTTAGTTTGGGCGCGTTTACACGAGCAAAGTTTCTATGTCACAGAAACTTTAACAAAGAAAGTATGACAAACATTTTGCGTTTACACGGAGCAAATTATTTGTTAAAGAAAATGTGCCATAGAATCTTTGTCACATAAACTTTGGCAATGAAATATTTGCTGCCGTGTTCACACGACCAAATAAGGGCGCGTTTACACGACCAAAGTTTTTATGACAAAGTAGGTTTGTCACAGAAAAATTTGCTCTTGTAAATGCCAAAATATGACAATGTTCTTTGACAAATATATATGGTAAAGTTACTTTGATAAATTAAATTTGTCCGTGTAAACGGAGAACTTTGCTAAAGATTATGTAACAAAGAACATTGCTACAAGCGTGGAAAATGTGACAAAGATTTTGTTTCATCGCTGCAGGTAACTTTGACGAATAATATTTGGTCGTGTGAACACTGCAGCAAATATTTCATTGCCAAAGTTTATGTGACAAAGATTCTGTGGCACATTTTCTTTAACAAATAATTTGCTCTGTGTAAACGCAAAATATTTGTCATACTTTCTTTGTTAAAGTTTCTGTGACATAGAAACTTTGCTCGTGTAAACGCGCCCTAATATTCGTCAAAGTTACCTGCAGCGATGAAACAAAATCTTTGTCACATTTTCCACGCTTGTAGCAATGATCTTTGTTACATAATCTTTAGCAAAGTTCTCCGTTTACACAGACAAATTTAATTTATCGAAGTAACTTTACCATAATATATATTTGTCAAAGAAACATTGTCATATTTTGGCATTTACACGAGCAAATTTTTCTGTGACAAACCTACTTTGTCATAGAAACTTTGGTCGTGTAAACGCGCCCTTTCATTGAATACTGGGACGTCACAAAAATAATGGCTGCCTGCAATTTTAGGGATGCCAGGACACATTAGAAGGAAGAATTGGTTTCAATCACCTAATGCAAAAATAGTTTAAATAACCGAAATCTTTTCCTGGGCCAACGAGCAGCAGACGAAATGCAAGCCAGCTGAAGAGGGGCTAAGCTTTTCAACAACTCTGATTTGTGTCACAGCCATACATTTTGATCGAATTTTTCACCCTGCACTTTGTCATTGGTCTAACTTCATGACTGTAATAGAATGGTAAAAAATATTTGCTTCATAAATTTTGTGAGAAAAATGGGTGATAACTTATGAGTGATCCGATACTGTCGATGATCTGATACTGTCGAATGTACAAAAGAGAGGAATGGATCAAAATTTGGTAATCTTGAGTATGGAGTCCTCTTATACTAAAATTTGCTATTCTGTGCTTTATGCATGCCTATAAAGGCTTTTTTGCTTTTGTTATACCCCCCGCAAACTTGTTTGAGGGGGGTATACTGTTTTCACGTTGTTCTTCCGTCCGTCTGTCCGTCCGTTCGTCCGTCCGCAACATTTGCTCCGATTTGTTTCAAATTTTGTCCATGGATGCAGCATGTGAAAAGAGTTGATACGTATTTTTCAGTTTTTCCCGGAAGTGTTTTCCTGCTGAGTTATGCCCCTTTATAATTTTCGTAAAAAAAGTTTGTTATCGCAACTCCTCATAGACTGCTTGAAAGATTTTCTTGAAATTAAGTATGTGAACACATATTGGTATGAAGATGTGCATTAAGGTTTCCATTTTGAAATCTGACCCCTATTTCCTGAGTTATGCCCCTTTTTGATATTTTTGGCCCTAATTTTGGGGGGTTTTAGTCGTTTTTGCTTTGATTTTATTCAAATTTGGTTCATAGATGCATCATAAGAAAATAGTTGACACGTGTTTTCCAGTTTTTCCCGGAAGTGTTTTCCTGCTGAGTTATGCCCCTTTATATTTTTCGTAAAAAAAGTTTGTTATCGCAACTCCTCCTAGACGGCTTGAAGGATTTTCTTGAAATTAAGTATGTGAACACATATTGGTATGAAGATGTGCATTAAGGTTTCCATTTTGAAAACTGACCCCTATTTTCTGAGTTATGCCCATTTTTGATATTTTTGGTCCTAATTTTTGGAGGTTTTAGTCGTTTTTGCTTTTATTTTATTCAAATTTGATTCATAGATGCATCATAAGAAAATAGTTGACACATGTTTTCCAGTTTTTCCCGGAAGTGTTTTCCTGCTGAGTTATGCCCCTTTATATTTTTCGTAAAAAAAGTTTGTTTTCGCAACTCTTCATAGACCGCTTGACCGATTTTCTTGAAATTAAGTATAAGAACACATATTGGTATGAAGATGTGCGTTAAGGTTTCCATTTTGCAATCTGACCCCAATGTCTTGAGTTATGCCCCTTTTTGATATTTTTGGCCCTAATCTTCGGGGTTTTAGTCGTTTTTGCTTTGATTTTATTCAAATGTGGTTCATTGATGCATCATAAGAAACTAGTTGGTACGTGTTTTCCAGTTTTTTCCGGAAGTGTTTTCCTGCTGAGTTATGCCCCTTTATATTTTTCTTAAAAAAGTTTATTGCAACTCCTCATAGACCGCTTGACCGATTTTCTTGAAATTAAGTATGTGAACACATATTGGTATGAAGATGTGCATTAAGGTTTCCACTTTGAAATCTGACCCCTTTTGCTTGAGTCATGCCCCTTTTTTATATTTATCCTAATTTTGGGGTTTTTTTTAGTCATTTTAGCTTTGATTTTCATCAAATTTGGTTCATAGATGCATCATAAGAAAATAGTTGACATGTGTTTTCCATTTGTTCCCGGAAGTGATTTCCTGCCGAGTCATGCCTCTTTATATTTTTCGTAAAAAAAGTTTGTTATCGCAACTCCTCCTAGACGGCTTGAAGGATTTTTCTTGAAATTAAGTATGTGAACAAATATTGGTATGAAGATGTGCATTAAGGTTTCCACTTTGAAATCTGACCCCGCTTTCTTGAGTAATGCCCTTTTTGATATTTTTATCTAATTTTTTTTTGGTGGGGTGGGGGAGGGGGGGGGGGGAATTTAGTCATTTTTGCTTTGATTGTATTCAATTTTGGTTAAAAAAAAGTTGACGCGTGTTTTCCATTTTTTCCCAGAAGTGTTTGCCTGCTGAGTTATATTCCCCTTTGTAATTTTGTAATAAAAGTTTGTTATCGCTACTCCTTCTAGACTGCTTGACTGATTTTCTTGATTTTTACTACAGGTTTTTCCAGATTTCTCTCTGGAGCCAATATTAGATAAAAGTAGACATATTCAGTTGCCTTGATAGGATTATAGGATGAGTTTTATTTGTTTGTAGTTGTCATAACATGTATGCTTTGTATAACTTTGTAAAACTTAGATGAAGGTCCATGCTTAACTGTTAAATGTGGGGGGTATTTAGTAAGCCATGCTTACTGCCATCTCTAGTTGCACCTGCTTTAACGAGATAGGCATCTTAGTTTTCTGCGATCTGTTGTCCACCAACACCTTGCATCAACTGAAAGGGATATGCAAGCTCTCTAGATCATCACAATTTTTCTACCACTTTCAGGGGAAGCATTTTTGCCTCCCTTTTTAATCAGTGAGAGTCAACTCTTAAAGTAGCAAATTCTTTATTTTTAGAGTAGACCCTTTTTTTGGAATAGCTTATTCATCCAGGGAAACAAACAAAAATAGCAAAGTTGTTTCCCTCTGACAAAGGACAGAAAAACATGGCAGAACATTATACCCTTAAGCACGTCCAGAATTTAATAAAAAAAAGAAAAAAAGGCGGTTGAATATTTTTACAAATTAAATTTTTGCCTTATTAGTGTAATCACAATAAGTTGGATCATTTTTATTAACTCTTTAAGCACCAAAAAGCAGACGACAAAATTTACGTCTGCAAAAAATAAAAAATTGCCTTGTCCAAGACATTTCATATTGAAAATTCAAAGACTATTAAGGGCAAACATTGTAGATCTAGATGAGGCGGCTCATTATGAGCTGCCTCATCAGGATATACACTGTTTGAAAATTTTGCTAATTTCGTCATTGGGGCTTAAAGAGTTAAAATAATTGTGGGTGGAAAAGATAAAAGATAAATCTAAAAATAAGAAAATTAAAAGTCTTCTAGAAAACAAATTAGGAATGAAAGCTGAACATCAGCAGCTAAATATTTGAGCGCTGACTTTAGGTGAATATTTCTTAGGGCTGTCATTGATCAGCCTACACTTCTTAATTTTGACTGTTTGCCTGCAGAATTTGTAGCTATTGCAGACAGTTGTTGTAAAATGGTAGAGTTCATAAGCTTGGTGGCCGCTCAGGCTGATATGGGTTTTTGGTGGTGGATTATGTTGTGAGATTGGTTTTTGCCAATTCTGCACAGTATCGGATCACAGAAATGAGCTGTGACACAATAAAAAAAACAACAAAGTGGCATGTGTGCCCAGCGAAGACTCAGATCAGCCTGGGCTGCCTTCCAGTCTGACCAGAGTCTTTGTGTCAGCAAGAAGGTAGCTTAGATCCTTAGCTACCCTTTAAGTTCACAGCAAAGATTATGATCTGACTCTTCACATGGTACATGTTCCACTTTGTTGCTCTCAAATGAGCCTGTGTCATTTGAAACACAACGTACCATATGTGCAAAGAGTGACCTTAAGATCAACTGGCACTTGTCTGCAGATTCAGTTCTATGCACATGAGCAGTCTGTGACCTTGGAGAAGTTTTATACTAATAATAAGGACACTGATCAGTTTATGGTGAATGAGCATTCCTCCGCGTTTTTCTGACATTTTAATGAAAGAAAAGAAATTTTGTGACTTCCTGTTTGCTTCCCCACGTGATGAAGCCCTGCCAAAAACGGGTCTACTCTCAAAGGAAAGAATTAGCTCCTCTAGGAGCAAATTCTTTCCTTTAAGCGTTGACCCAAATTGAGAAGGGAGGTAAAAATGAAAAAATGGAAGTGGCAGAGTTGTAGACCTTGTGTGAAACAGTGGCTGATCTGAGTCTTGGCTGTTTGTTCGGTCTTACCATAAGGTACCATCTCTGTCTGTCCTGCTGAGAAAAATAAAGAGCGTGACATTTGCCATCTTAGACTAATGTCTCTGAGGAATTCAGATAACTGCTTTAATCAGTTGGAATGAGACAGTTTGTCATCTGAACTTTCAGTCTTTTAAACAGAAAAGGAAAAGTTATTTTCGTGTTGAAGTTATTCAATAGCCCTCCTTGGAAGGTATTGTAGACCAGAATATATAAATCAGAGAAAATTCTGTTGTAAAAATTCTAAAGATTGGGGCACCTGAAATAATTAACATATTTGTCAAAAATTTGAAACAGTTTCAATGCAGTAATGTGTCCAAAAAATACAGATGGAAAGACAAAAAGTGTAGACCCTGATCGGACTGCTCATCTGGATCTATTCTATTTGCTCAAACCTATTTGTCACAGCGCTCGTAATTTTCATGTTATTTTTGTAAAAATGCCTGGTATAAACACAATTAAGGCCATAATCTCTTATGGAAATTAAAAAGTGGATTTCCAAAATATGACAGTGCTATTCCAATCACAAAATTTAAAATTATTAAATTAAATTAAATGAGCCACATCACGTTATTTCCAACGATGTGGCATTGGTGACAAGCAAAGGCTCAGATCAAACTGCGCTTTAAGTGCAGTCTGATCAGAGCCTTTGCTTCTCATATCAGCCATCTATGGAAGTGACCCAAGCTATTGAGCCAACAGTGGAGTCTCAGAATACCTTGTATAAGTGAGGAGGATGAACTGAATATCACATGACAAAATGGCCACATTGATGTGGCTTAGGTATGTAAAGCATATAAGTGCTGAAAAAATAGACTGACAGAGTTATCACAAAACTATTGACAGTAGTGGAACCGAAAAGAAAAAAAAAAAAATTATCATGGTATTCCTGCTTACACAGCCCAATATATAGAGGATCTTACATGAGTGCTCATGTATTATTGAATTTATTAAACGAGTTGGGGAAAAGATAAGATGCGAGGCATTGCAGAGCATCTTATCGTTTTCACCAGCGAGTTTAATAAATTCAGTAATACAGGAGCACAAATGCAAGATTCTGTTTATCATCTGACACTAAAATCACATTTTATTAGCAAATTTTGCACTAAAACGTCACGATTTTGCCATTAGAAAACACGACGTTTTATGGACGTCAACGCATAATGTTACGACGTAATTAGCATATTTAGTCCACTAGTGGATTATCGTTTTTAATGTATGGCTTTATTACACTCTCAGATGTGACATCATATGATAAACCATATTAATCCTATTAAATGCTCGAGGGCATTGCATTTTGAGAAAGGGGGTTGTTATTTACAGCCTAAAACATAGTAAATCAGCCACTGTGAAAGTACCTCTAATAAGCAATATAAAGGTGATGGAAATTCTTTCAGAGGAAGCAACTCAATTATTTGTGGCTCCCTTCTCAGTAGGGATCAACTCTTAAAGGAAAGGAGCAAATTCTTTCCAATAAGAGTAGACCCCATTTCAAAGAGCTACCTTATCCAGAGACACAAACAAGAATTCATGCAAGTTGATATAACATTATTTATGGAAAAGAGGCAGGGGGCGTTTATTAGAGCAGGAACATTTATTAAGGTTACTACAGTAAGTGAAATATTATAGAAGGACAGCAAAACTATATAACAACAACAAAGCAGTTTAGGGCCTTTTGGGCTTGCTGGAACTCACAGTCACACCTTTGTAGTGTTTCAATCAAGTAAAGCAAATAAGCAAGATGGAAATTATGTACTTAGGGGATTTCAATCAAATTAGCATGTCTGATGAATGATGGTTATTTGCTGACTGTCCAAATAAGGTTTTCCCAGGGAGAAAAAATTAATTTACCGTAAAATTTCTAACTGTTGGGACAGAAAGGTTCAAGCAAATAGTGCAGACCAAGATCAGACTGCTCACAAAGGAGCAGTTCGATCAGGGTCTACTTTTTTTTCTGCTTCATCTTTCCAAAGCATTACTGTATTGTAATATCAAACTGTTCAATTTTTAGAACAATGACAGTATTTTTTGTTTTGGTGTCCCAGTTTTTAGAATTTTATGGTTAACATCACCCACCATGTTGGGAAGTTACTGTATTTGCTGAAATGTCTAAATCAGGATCTTTATGGCTTAAATAGTTGAATTACCATATTAATCCTAATAAATGCCTCTGTCCTTATTAATGCCACCTGCCTCTTTTCCGAAAATAATGTTATATTAACTTGCATGAATTCCTGTTTCCCGAGACACAGAGAGTGCATTATCCAGAGGTAACAACATTTATGATGAGACTTCTGAAAAAAAGACTGGACCAGTCTTCTTGCCTCCTTGCAGCCCCATAATCAGCATTTCAAAAAGGGCAGCAACTAATCAGCCTCTATTTAAGGGATGGTTGTCTAAAGGAAATGTTAGCTTTGAGGTCACAGCTAAGGATATAAAACTCTTTTGATCAAAACTGCATGATTTCGAAATACGGTATTAATCCTAATAAATGCCCCTGCTCTAATAAAGGCCCCCTGCCTTTTTTCCGAAAATAGTGTTATTAGCTCGCCTGAACGAAAGTTCAGGAAGAGCTATTGTTGTCACCCCGGCGTCGGCGTCGGCGTCCTCGTCCGCGTCCGCGTCGGCGTCCGGATTGGATGTTTTGGTTAAAGTTTTTTAAAGACTTATATCTCCTTAACCCATGGATGGATTCCTTTGATACTTGCACTGTAGTTAGATATTGGTCCAAAATTTAACAGGGTACCACCCCCACCCCACTCTGTGACCTTGATGTCAAGGTCATGGACTTAGAAAATTGGGAGTATTTTTGACTGGATGTTTTGGTTAAAGTTTTTTAAAGACCTACACTGAGCCACTTTAGTAACGCACCACTTATAAAACCCCGAATTGTAAATAAACAATCGGCTTATTTTTAAATTCAAAACGACAAGCTAAAACAGCACTTATTTGTGCATAAACTCTGTAAAAATGGTGCCCGTTGAAAACCAAACAAAAACGTGGTCGAAAGCAAAAGAGCGGTACCAGCCAAATTCGAATTCGCAACGCTGCAATTTAAGCTGAATTCGCACCGCGCGGGTATATTTTCAACACTAATTTTTCGCACAATGTTCTGTTCGAATGTTTTTACTTTCTATGATATGAGAGTCCACCTTATTGCTGTCAATACTGGCATACTTTTCATTATTAATATCCGCTGCTTACTTTACGGTGACACGTTGAAAATGCAAGTTTTTTTTTCTCGTTTTCAAAAGCTACTGTGACAGTTGATGTTGTTATGTAAACAAGCCATAGAAATACTTCCAAAATAACGTCCTTGTAAACAAACATTTGTTCTTTGTTAATTTTCATGCAAACGTTGTTGTGAATTCTACGTTATGACATTGACGTTAGTCTTGACGTCGGTAACTCAAGGGTTAGAAATGAGCTAGTCTTCAATCGTTTTTGGTTTTATTGACTTTGATGCTATCAACGGTATTACGGCCATCACAGTTCGTGATAAATAACTTCATTCGTGATCGAAACTGACGTTAAAAGGACGTCAAAAGTAACATTATTGTAAAAAGTGAACGTGTGCTGTTAATCCCCCGTAATAAAATTGGCTCGCCACTTGAAATCAGTAAACCTTAGGTGTTTTTCTGAAGTGACTGTCCCCAAAGATGAAGGTCAATGCTAATTCCAGAGGAAAAGAACGGCCGCTTATGTTGCACGTGCATTATTGCTAAATTAAGCTCTCAGCAAAGTGTGTGGATACACTTGAGCGGTTTTGCGAAATTTTAACAATCATCGATTAGACAAGTCATGAGTGATTGTTTTCTGCTAGAAATTTTATTGAAAGCAATTACGGGCTAAAAATATGGGCAATTGAAACAGTGGTGCGTAACTAAAGTGGCTCAGTGTATATCTCCTTAACCCATGGATGGATTCTTTTGATACTTGCACTGTAGTTAGATATTGGTCCAAAGTTTAACAGGGTACCACCCCCACCCCACTCCGTGACCTTGATGTCAAGGTCATGGACTTAGAAAATTGGGAGTATTTTTGACTGGATATTTTGGATAAAGTTTTATAAAGCTCAATATCTCCTTAACCCATGGATGGATTCCTTTGATACTTGCACTGTAGTTAGATATTGGTCCAAAGTTTTCCAAGGTACTACTCCCACCCCCCTCAGTGACCTTGATGTCAAGGTCATGGACTTAGAACATTGTCTTTTTATTGATTGGATGTTTTAATTAAAGTCTTTTAAAGACACATATCGCCTGAACCCAGCGATGAATTCTTTTTATATTTGCACTTTAGTTAGATATTAGTCCAAAGTGTTACAGAGTACTACCCCAACCCTGCTCAGGTACCTTGATGTCAAGGTCAGGGACTTAGGAAATTTGGTCTTTATTAATGTTTTCTAATTGCATACTGATTCATAGTTCTGAGATGTAGTTTACACTTTAACTGATGTTAGACACTTTTTGAAGTTTTTACAAAACACTATATACTTACCCCACTGGGTGACCTTAAATTCAAGGTCATTGACTTAGAATTTTGTCTTAAAGATCTTGTTAAAGTTTTATATTTATGAAGACATAATTTCACAGTGCCAAGATGGACTCAGTTGATATGAATACTTGGACTGATGTTAGATAATGGTTCAAGGTTTTGATACATCCTAGCCCCCCCCCCCCCCCCCTCCCCCCATGCCCACCTCCTAGTTCTTTGGCCTCTCAAGCTCATGGACTATGAAATTTCATGTGGATTTTTTTTTTAACTTATTTCTGAGATAGCTTTTGTTTATAAAAGTGTTGTCATTATGGACATGCTTGCCTTAAGTTTTATGCATAGCAGTCCACACCACCAAAGTGACTGTATGATGGGCAAGCACCTATTCAGGCGAGCTATGCTGTCAGCCGACAGCTCTTGTATTAACTTGCATAAATTCCTGTTCTCTTCTCTGGATGAGGTAGCTCTTTGACATGGAGTCTACTCCTAAAGAAAAGAATTTGCTCATAGAGGAGCAAATTCTTTCCTTTAAGAGTTGACCCCACTCCTTCTGAGATAGGAGGCAAGATGTATCACTCCCTGAAAGTATACCCATTCACATTAATACTGTTTATTAGAGGTACTTTGGCAGTGACTGATTTACTACAATTTAGGCTCTGAATAACATCCCCCTTTCGCAAAATGCATTCCCCCTTGGGTGTTTAATAGGATTAATGTGATATTCGTTGGCAAAAAGAAAAAGGGGAGTGCATTTGCACACATGGCACCTTTCTGTGTATAGGCCTGCCTTACAGTACTATCTGGAGCCCCGGGAAGCTCAGTAGGTTAAGCACTGGCCTGCTGAGCTGGTGGTCCATCGAATCCCCCCTGGAGACTGAAATCTTTTCAACCATAGACAGGGTGCATTGCACACAGTCTTTCATTATCACCCTTCCATTGGCTTGATATGATTTAAACACTGTTGAATGGGCCATAAACACCCACAAGTCATCCATCCATCAGTACATCTACATCTACCTATTAAGTGCATGGCCAATATCACAGGGTATAATCGATTCCCCTAATTTTTGCTTCCTGCTGAGACTATACATCATATTTGGCTTCCGCCGAGACTGTCTGCGATCTCTTGCTTCCTGCCGAGACTTCTGTACATGATAAATGGCTTCCTGCAGAGACTGTCCACGTGATTCTACTTCCTGCTGAGGCTCTCGGCAGGAAGCAGAGTCACGCGGACAGTCTTGGCAGGAAGCCATTTTTCAAGGACAGTAGTCCCTGCAGGAAGCAAGAGTTCGCAGACAGTCATGGCGGAAGCCAAATATGACAGACAGTCTCCGCAGGAAGCGAAAATTGGCAGACTGGTTTATACCCTGTGAACATTAGCTACAGTACTAGCAGTGGCATAAATAGCTAGAACAATAACCTATAAAAAATCTGATATACCTGTAATATGAAATGTCAGTCTTTTTGCAGTAAAGTGCCTGTTTACTGCTGACAGGAATCCTAAAGTTTTTTGCTGGTTCAAGGATTTCGTTTCCATTTTCAGAGGAAACAAAATAAATCTTTTGATATGAACATCTTGCCATTCCCTTTCTGGCATTTCAGAATTCATCGAGAGAAATTGAGTCGCGACACGAGAAAACCAACAAAGTGGCATGTGCACCCAGCGGAGACTCAGATCAGCCTGGGCATCTGCCCAGTCTGATCAGAGTCTTTGCTGTGCACTTAAAGGTTGCTTAGGGTCTATAAGTTAGCTTCATGCAGACAGCAAAGACCCTGATCAGACTGGGCAGATGCCCAGGCTGATCTGAGTCTTTGCTTGGCGCATATGCCACTTAGTTGGTTTTGGCATTACGCAGCCCAACGAATCGTCTTAAAGAAGACATAGTATTAGCTTTCATGCTGTTTTTGTCTTGGTTTTATATTGTCATATATTTTCTCAATTACCGTTTTTAGGGACAACATATCAGCTTGTCTCTCCAAACAGTGTAGACCCAGATCAGGGTGCTTCTTAGGAAAGAGCAGTCTGATCAGGATCTGCAATGTTAGCTAAATAATTTATTCTAAACTATCCCTTCATGGTTAAATATACTTGTGTAGAACGATGCAAAAATAGTTGTTGTTAATTTGCCTATCCTCAGCCAGTAGAATCATTTTGTTCTAATGTAAGATGAATGGTTATGCTTTCAGGGGAAGCAATTCTGCTATTTTTATTTTTGTCTCTGTTGTCAGTGGGAGTTAATCTTAAAGGAAAGAATTTGCTCCTTATGGAGCAAATTCTTTCCTTAAAGAGCTAGACTCCATTTTCGAAGGACTATATTGTCAGGTAGATTAAACAAGAAGTGAAAACAGTTGTTTCCCTTTATAAAAGTGGCAGAAAAACTTGGGGATGTGTCCATGCACCTTAAGAATGATTGCAGAAATAGGTTAAGGTGTCCCAATTTTAGATACTGATGGTAATTTTTTGTTTCGAAACTTTCTTGGAAAAAAATAAGAGCAATAGAAATAGAATTATTAATTGTTTGGACTAATGAACCACCTGCGGCTTTGACTTCATAATTATTCGGATCTCGACTGAAAAAAAAAAAGAAAAAAAAATATGTACTGAATTACATTTGCAGCATAGAAGCTCTGATCTGAAACTGTGAGAGCTGGTGAGATATTAACCCTTTAAGCGGCAAAAAGCAGACGACAAAATTTACGTCTGCAAATTTAAAAAAAAATATTTCGTCCACGCTATATCATTATACAGAATTCAAATAATACAGGGCAAACAGCATAGAGCCAGATGAGGTGGCTCATTATGAGCCACCTCATCAGGATCTACACTGTTTGCAAATTCAGCTGTTTTCGTTTCTTGCACTTATAGAGAGTTAAGTGAGAGTTGATAAAAGTAAGTCACATTCTTTCAAAAATATCATGCAAAAATAAAAATACATGGGAGATAATCATAACTTTTCGTTGTTTCAGTGTTCCGGCAAGGTGACATAGGGACTAACTGGTATACAGTGTTGTCAGGATCCCTAGAGGTACAGGTGTCTGAGTCAGGTCATTCAGATGTAAGTTATATGGTATATCTTGCTCGTCAGGCTTACACTGCAGGCTGGTATGGAATACCATATTTTATTGTATGACTAGCGTCATAATCAGTGTCGTAGCTACATTACATAAAATCCTTGATCACATACTCAGAACCTAAATAATGCATGATACCCACCTTTTGCACATGTGATAATGTATTTCTCGCACAATGGTTATTAGCATGCTTGGGATGTCCAAAGAAGCTAGTAACATCATGTTAAAGGTAGGTTCCTGTACTTTGGAAGGCATCATAATTTTGATGAACTTTCATCCAAGTTGTTGGAAAGCACTTATAAAAGGGAATTAATAAGTTTCACTAAAAAGTGTAAATCAAAAAAATATTAGAAAGTTGTTTTGCAAGGGATTTCTTAACTCTGCTTGGCACACCAGTTAGCGCTTTTTTTAGTTCGCCTCAAAAATAGATAATGCAGCTGATGTCATGCTGCATTGCATTTTGAGATAGTTTTAACCTATCCGCCATGCCAGGACCTCAAGGAGAGCTCACTTCAAGGGAAAATTGACCTTTGGAGAATGGCATCAGAAATCGCGCACTTATAGACATAATAAACATAGTTATTTTTAGAACTGGAATTCCAACGAAAGAAAATAAACCAAAAGGGAAAACGACTATTTTCTTCAACATCTGACGAGTTTCTCAGTGGCAACAAATTCAGAAAAATAAGAGAATTCAATACTGCTCAGAAAAAGACGAAATTATTTTGTGGGCATAATTGACATCGCTAGCCCAGGAACCTACCTTTAAACTGACGTCACTAAAATCTTAGTTAGCTTTATGTCAGCATCACTCTGAATGTCACGCATGGACATGATCACCTGTTTTTCGTAGAATTTCTCAGGTACCTGTACTTCCTGTTTAACATTTCAAAGAAACAGAATAATGGTCATTATTAGGCAGGAAAATTGAAAGTACAGTGGACCCTTTTACAACGATGGCATTTGTTCCCAAAAATTTTGACGTTAAACTGAATTTGCTGTTGTAAAGAATCCACATTTAGAACAGTTTAGTCATTCCGTGCAAATCAGAATGACGTTATAAAGAATTTTGCTGTTGTTATGAGTGACGTTGTAAAGAGGGTTGACAGTACTGTTTATTCTGGGACTGTGTCTTTCAGGATGCTATTACTTTGTGTACCCTTGGTCCTGGGACATCGTTTGGTGAATCTGTGTTGACAAACAGACCACGACACTCCACAGTAATAACCAGAGACTACACAGAGTTGATTAGAGTGGAACAGAAAGACTTCAAGATTCTGTGGGAGGTAATAATAACAGCATTTGGTTTCATATTCTATGGGAGGTAATAATAACAGCATTTGTTTTCATATTCTATGTGAGGTAATAATAACAGCATTAATTTCATATTCTATGGGAGGTAATAATAACAGCATTTGTTTTCATATTCTATGGGAGGTTATAATAACAGCATTTAATTTCATGTTCTATGGGAGGTAATAATAACAGCATCTGCTTTCATATTCTATGGGAGGTAATAATAACAGCATTTGTTTTCATATTCTGTGGGAGGTTATAATAACAGCATTTGTTTTCATATTCTATGGGAGGTTATAATAACAGCATTTGTTTTCATATTCTATGGGAGGTTATAATAACAGCATTTAATTTCATGTTCTATAGGAGGTAATAATAACAGCATTTGTTTTCATATTCTATGGGAGGTAATAATAACAGCATCTGTTTTCATATTCTATGGGAGGTAATAATAACAGCATTTGTTTTCATATGTTCACAACTCTGGTATACTAAGTACGATAAATGGTATAAATTTTATTTCTCCTTAGACTGGATACTGATTTTAGGGACATATGCAAACAGTACAGACCCAGTTCAGATGTCGTATAACATGGCGTCTGATCAGGGTTTACACTGTTTGCTTACCGGAATTTCTATTGCAACATACAGTTAAAAAATATTCACCAGAAACCCTTGAAACTACAAATGATAAGAATGGACAAGTCCACTGGTCAAAAAAGGGTTAAACTTGTATGTACGAAAGCACAGGAAGAGTTATTGTTGTCATCCCGTCATTGATGTCACTGCTAGTGGGCACTACACTTTTGGGACATTGATAAGCATTATTAGCAGTCATCGCTCACTGCTAGCAGGTGGAAAGGTAGACCAGCACTAGTCTAGCGGATCATGAGAAAAGGATTTCAGTTTACAGAAAAGAATTAAACAGTTTTGCTCCTTTTCTTTGGCCAGCATCAGCTCTTTCCTTATCAGAAGTCCAGGCATACATATAGACTAGCTGTATGAACTGTATGAATTTGGGAAAAAAAATGATGACTGATACAATTTCTTGGCCTAGTGGCTAGGCTAGTGGAAAGGGATTGTTGTTAAGTCATCTGTGGTGCCCCAAAGACCTGGTAAGGTTATGGGATGGAATAGAAATTGAATACCCTAATATGCTGAAGTATTGGAACACCTAAAAACTATTAGTTTTCCATTTGGGACAAATGGAAAATTAATGGTTTTAGGTGTCCCAATACTTCAGCATTTTAGGGTAGATAGCATTGCATACAGTGACCATTTTCTGCTTTTGTGACATTCTCTGTATGAGTAATTATAGCAAATATAGTGCAGTTTTCTGCCAGACTTGTCTCCCTTGCTGCAATGGATTGGCAAAAAGGTTCAGTTTGCTTGAGTTGGACATATGCACACAATTTAAAATTGTGATTATTTTATACTTTCTGTGAAATGATGAGATCAGATTTCTTGAAGCATCGATTAGTGGCAAGGAGCGGCTGTAGTGTAGTGGATAACACTCCGGACTACCAATCCAGGGGTCGCAAGATCGATCCCCCGCTTCTCTGGTCTTTCGGATGAGACTTTAAACCGAGGTCCCGTCTCCATATGACCTCGTTGTTGGTGGGACGTTAAACCCGAGTTCACTCACTCACTCACTTGATTAGTGGCTTTCTTTTGAATCAGCTAAAAATAGTGATGTGAGTTTAGTTATAAATTACGGGGTCCTTAAACCAGCTTTACTGGATCCCAGCCCTCACTCCTCGCTTCTGTAATGGTTCAAAACAGCTAGTTAGCTGCCGGTCAGTGTCTGGTCTTGGGAAGAAATAAACTCAAAATTATTGTGTTGATCTATGAGTTTTTACTGTACTCTTATTGGCCACTGGGAACAAGAGTAGTACTTTCAGGACATAATTGAGCTGCGACACGAGAAAACCAACAAAGTGGTTATGTGCCCAGCCCAGACTCAGATCAACCTGGGCATCCTCCTAGTCTGATGAGAGCCTTAGCTGTCTGCATGGAGGTAGCTGAGAGCCTTAGCTATCATTAAAGCGCTTAGCGAAGAGTCTGATCAGACTTAGTGGATGCCCAGGCTGATCAGAGTCTGTGCTTGGCGCACAACCACTTTGTTTGTTTTCTCATATCATGGCTCATATATGTTTTTTCCTTCCTAAAAACCTTCCCTGGCTTGATGAATTTATATGTTCAGATTCAAAGACAGGGGAATTCATCAGAGAAAAACAGCATTAAAGTGTAAAATGCTCAAAATACCAAGGTGTCACCATGAAAAAGTGAGTTCTTTTCCCACAGCCTAATACATTGTTATTACGGGTTAACCAGTCACTATTATCAGCATACCGAAATGACCCTGATCTTTGGACAGCAGTGAGTGAGCATACAGAGTAGATCCAGATCAGACTGCTCCTAAGGAGGAGTCTGATCAGAGTCTACACTGTTTGCCATTCTACCCAAAATTTTTGACAAATTGATTGTTGTGCAACCATTTTAACTTTGTGACAATTACAGTGATTATTTTAGGTGTAATTCCAGTAATTATAGGATGCAGGGGTATGAGATAAATGAATTAATGAGAGCAGTGTAACAAATGATATATTTTCTGAATTGTTTTAAGAGAAAAAATACCTTTTTCTATCCTGCTACAATAGGGGTTGCTATTATATTATATCCTAAGTCATCTTGTGACTTTCCATCTAGCTGTCTGTTCGTTCATCTACACTTTGTGTGTGATTGATGACTTATTGGATTTTCTTCAAACTTGTTATGTTGATACTTCTTTGGAATAGCTCAGGGGACATCACTTATGGGCAAATTTTGATAATTTCTTACAGAGTTATGACACTTGTCATAGTCTGATTAGTGGTGTTTTGGCCTGTAGCTCCTTTACTATTTGGAATTCTCTGTGAAACTATTCTTGGTAAAAGGTCGCAGAAATGATCTAAGTAAGCTTAGCTTTTTGTTACTATCAGAATTTTGACTTACTGGGTGCCGGGCTGCTTAGCGCAATCAGTAGGGCACCTGACTCGTAAGTCAGAGGTTCTGGGTTTGAAACCCGGTCTGGCCACATACTTTCGTTTCTCCTTCCGCTGATTCAAGAAGGGCAGTTGTCAGTTACTGGCGAAAGTATGTACACTACCGCCTAGGAGGTCTAAGCCTGTCCAGGAATAGTGTGGTTAGGTTAACTGACCGTCCAAACATGACCATAGCTGTTTACCATGGACATTAAGCATCAAATCAATCAATCAATCAATTGACTTACTGGGTTATCTGCCCCTGCCCCCGGGCTATATACATGTTTCAAAATTGTTTGTTAGCCTGTAGCTCCTTCACTGTTTGGAATATCTTGGTAAAACTTCACGAGGGAGAAATTGAAGATAAATTAATTGAAGATAATTTTTCTTATATCTCAAGGAAAACATATTTTGTGACCCCTTATTAGAACTGTCAAATTAACATCCATGTAAAACTTTTGTCCTTAAACATTGGGTTTTGGCCTGTAATTCCTTTACTACTTGGAATATCTTGGTGAATTTTCTCAGAAATGAAGTAAGGAAGGTAAGGCTTTTTTTGTAACATAGCAGTCAGAATTTTATCTAATGGGATTATCTGCCACTGCCACAGGGCTTTGTATCTATCTGTTGCCCCATTTTAGGATGACTGCAGTTGTCCAAAGTAATGAAGGGAAGTTACTCTGTCAGGAATAAATTTTACACCACAATATTAAAGAAACATAAATGGCTTGCCATCAAAACAAAAAGGGCCACCATAATAACTTGTACCATTTTGAACATATGTAACCATTTAGCTGGAAGTCAGATACCCCATTTTGTTTAACGCAGTGTGCAGCGAGGCATTTAATTGAATGAAAATGATACATCATAATATATTTCTGCTTTATGTTATTACTTATATACTCAATATTTGTATTCCCAGTTTAGGATTTGATTTGATGTGATTTAGAAAGTCAAATAACAAATAAAAACATGCTTTGTCAAAGTATGAAAGGAACTTATATACATGTTATTAACTTTTAATTGTATTGTCATCAATGTCGAAGACCGGTCTACCTTTATACTATTGTTGTCTTGATATGTTTTGTAGAGGACTATTTCATAAAAATCAAATAAATGTAGGGGACTATTTCATAAAAATCAAATAAATGTCAGGTACTATTTCATAAAAATCAAATAAATGTAGGGGACTATTTCATAAAAATCAAATAAATGTAGAGGACTATTTCATAAAAATCAAATAAATGTAGGGGACTATTTCATAAAAATCAAATAAATGTAGGGACTATTTCATAAAAATCAAATAAATGTAGAGGACTATTTCATAAAAATCAAATTAATGTAGAGGACTATTTCATAAAAATCAAATCTCTGTCTCAGCCATTAGGCTTTCTAATGCCTCTTATTGTAACCCTGATGGAGCTGTTTTGCATTTCAAGAAAAACTACAATTATGACTGAAAGAAAATCTTACAAGGGGAATTTGTCCCAAGAATGGTTGATGTTCCCCTTTATTAGTTTTAGTTATATTGCATATCAAATTTTGTGTATTTCAACTGGGAAATGACCAGATAAATAAAACTGACCCTTCATCACTGTCAAGTTTACAAGCTGTCAATGAGTTAATGACATTTACACCTGGTTTACGAGCTTTAACGAGAAAAGGTGCCGTTTGTTAGGGATGGTCGGTAAAAATTTGTACCAGGTCCTGTATTCTGGTCAGGATCTTGTTCATATAAACAGATTAAGACATTATGCACACTAAAGAATGAAGACATTGATTAGACTTCCTTGTTGTGTAGACTGCTTTTGAATTTTTTTTTTTTTTTAGAATGATAAAACCCTTTTTTCTGCTAAAAAATCATTAGACTTTTTATGGGAAAAAGTATGAGACGGTGTAAACAAACAGCAAAAGCCCTGTTCAAACTGCACATTGTGCAGTTTGATCTGGGCCTTGCTGTTTGCTGTGTAAATATTCTGAAGGTGAATAAGTCAAGACCCTGATAAGCCTGTGCAGAAAGGGCTGCACTGATTGCAAATGCCATGGTGTACCTTTATCAGTGTAGTAACGCAAGGTAATATGAGCCATGTCACAACTGGCAAAAAGTGTGTTTAGTAAATATGTAAACAGTAAAGACCCAGACCAGACTGCACAGAAGTGCAGTCTGGTCAGGGTTTTTAGCTGTTAACACACATCTTCTGTAGACCCTGAAGAACCGATAGACACAAAATAATGGCCGTAGCTAGACTGTAAGGACATGAAGAATTGATATAAATTAAGAGGTTACTTTTTTTGCAAAAAAGCTAAGTTTCCTTTTCATGTTTTACATCTCATATAAACCTTATGGATACTTATTATTAGCATGCTAAAGAGACTTTTATTGATACACTTGGCCAGCTAATGTGATATACAAAGATAAATTGATGTTTAAATTTTTGGATAATGGTGAAAATCTTTTAGCCGGAAACAATGGGAGTTAAACATGCCGTTTTTAAGGTTAAGGAACGGACAACAGAACTTAGTGTGAGTATCCCAAGTGTTCCAATTTTGTTTGCTGTATTCATTGAGATTATTGATCATAAAGGCTTGAAAATTCTGTCATTTTTCTATGTGTCACCTTTTCAATTTTTGTGGGTATTCAGCAAAATTTATTAACCCAAAAAGGACAAAAAAATGAAAATAGTTGAATTTGCAAACAGTGTAGATCCAGATGAGGCAGCTCTTCATGAGCTGCCTCATCTGGGTCTACACTGCTTGCCCTCTGGTGTTTGAATTCTCAATATAATATATCTTTGATGAAACATTTTTATTAATTTTGAAGACTTGAATTGTAACATCTGATGTTTGGCACTTTAAGGGTTAATGCCAGAGTTGCAGTTAACCCAAAATTTATGGGGTAAAATTATATGTAATTTTGTTTATTTAATTGTTTTCATGCTATTTTCGATATAATGCTATCAGAAGTTTCATAATGAGACCATAATGAATAGTAATTACAGGATCAGCTCAGTTTCTGTGTATTTAAAGTCTGATTATAACATTATTCACTTATAATGCTAGGCCATTCTTTAGACTTTAATACTTGCTTTATAATGGGGCCAAATACTTGCAGAAGCGGGGGTAATGTAGTGGATAACATGTTGGACTACCAATCCAGGGATAGCAAGATCAATCCCCCGCTTCTCCGGTCTTTCAGATGAGACTTTAAACCGAGGTCCCATCTCTGACAACCTGCATATAGTTGTTGGTGGGATGTTTAACCTGAGTTCACTCACACACCAAATACTTGTTTATGGGCCAAATACTTCCATTATAAAGGGTCCCACTGTATGTATGGCTACATGTTTTTTTGCCATTTTTGCAAAGGGTAACAACTTTTGTGATTTCCAGTTTGCTTCCCTGGATGACAAACCCCTTTCAAAATGATGTCTGAGATTGAAGAAATGAATTTGTTCCTGGAAGAACAATTTTGTTTCCTTTGACCACCCATTGAGAATAGATGGCAGAGTTGCTGCCCTTGAAATTGTATCTATACACTTTCCTGATCCTCATGAGAAAAAGTTCTGTTTGGCATGGAGCTTGGTAGCTAAGTAAGTTAAGCGTAGGCCTGCTTAACTAGGGGTCAGGTTCAAATTCTGCTAGAGGCAGAAATCTTTTCAACCATCAACAGTTTCATTTCACACAACCTAGGTCTCTTCATCGTGATTTCATTGGAATACTGTTGAATAGGATGTAAGTTGCAAGTCATCAGTCCATATGTCCATCCATTCATCCTCCATCCATCCATCCATCCATCCTATTGCGCCAAAAAAGAAGGCTTGGAGTATACTGCACATAATCTGATCATATACTACCCTGTAAGATTGTGGATTTGCAGAAGCTGAACTGATGCTATTATTGACATAGTTTGATACATGGAATGGAATGGAATTGATTGGAGTGGAATGGAATAGACAGACAGGGAAAATCTCCTCTGTTTCACTGATTTGCAGTGACACTCTTACAGGAAAGAATTTGCTCCCACTAGGGAAGAGTACCATCACAGGCTTTGGGAGCAAATTTACTGTTCCATAAGCCACGCCTACTTTATACTGATATACATCCCTTCCTTACTGTAAGTTAAAATCATGGACTTATTTTGGGACATTCAACATGTGTGATTTTGTTTGTGGGACTATGTCACATGCTAAGTTGCTGTTGCATTGGTCAGTTATACACTGTTAGGTGACTTTTGAGTGACATTCTGGGTGTGGCTCGGAACTGTCAGTTGTAGAAAGTGGAATGTAGATTATCTCATGCATTCTAATTCATTCCATTCCAGTTTTCAAATTATGCCATTGTTATGGCAATGTCATAAATTGTGAAGCAGTCTCATAAAAATGACAGAACAATATATACTCATTAGGTCTCATAGGAAAAACATAAATAAAAATCTTTAAAACTTCCTTTTTAGTAGTAACATGAAACTTTGCTTTATTTTAGTGTAGGAGTAACAGATTGAAGGAAAAGAAATGAGCCGCGACAAGACAAAACCAACGAAGTGGTTGTGCGCCCAGTGCAGACTCAGATCAGCCTGGGCATTTGCCCAGTCTGATCAGACTCTTCTCTAAGCGCTTAAAGGGTAGCCAAGGGACTGTGCTACCTTCATGCGGACAGTGAAGACTCTGATCAGACTGGGCGGATGCCCAGGCTGATCTAAGTCTGCGCTGTATGCCTGACCACATTGTTGGTTTTCTCTTGTTGTGGCTGAAATAAAGTACATGATGACCCATCACATCAGCATAGCAGTTTTACAGTATTTAGCACCATATTAATCCTTAATAAATCAAGCTGAAATAAGAGAGAAAAAAATCTGCAAATTTTCAAAAGAGTGTGTGTGGGGGGGGGGGGGGGGGGGGGAGGTGTCAAAGTTAAGAAAACCCAGATTCAGGCCAACTTTAGTGGGTGTTAACTTGGTTTCTTGCAGAAAACTGCAAACTGTGCATGACTGTGAAATAATCTGCCCAATTGGGGGGGGGGGGGGGGGGGGGGGGATGTTCACCTTCTGGGGGGGGGGGGGATGTTCACCTTCTGCACCCCTATACAGCTTTTGTTTAGTCTTTCTTAAAATGATAAATTGGATGGAAGAACGTTCCATCCAGTTTTACATTTTAAGAAAAAGTAAACAAATACTTTGTTTAGACAATACCTGTTTCGATTCGGAACAGATTGCTCCGCAATAAGGTAATCCGAAGCAAACCCACTTGTCTGTTTAGACTTAACCGTTTTCGATTTGGTGCAAGTTACTTCGCAGTAAAGTAAATGCAGCATGCTCAAATGTTAACATGACCTAAACATGTCCGAGGTCAGTACAAAAATGAATTTCAATGCCGATTCGCTTTGTTTTGCTGTTTAGACACGACTTTTAATCCGAAGTAAAAGTTAATTCGGATTCGATCCAAAGTACTCTGTAGGATTAGTTTACTCCGAATTAGTTTTTAATTCGAATTAGATTTGCTTGTGTAAAGAGTTAATTCGAAGCAAATTCGGATTGGATTCAGATTAAAACTCTAGTCTAAACAGGGTAAAAAACTTTTTTTTTTTTCACATTTTTTCTGGCATAACAGGGAGATTGTTTATTAGAACAGTGAGTGTTTAATATGGCATATATGCAAATGAAAAAAAAGATGAGAGTCAAACACAGTTGGCCTTATTTGTCCTATTACATTTTATCAGTTTTTTGTTGCAAGGTTAAGAAGCTGAAAGTGAAGCCGAAGGACAGTCAGATGATAAAATAATAATATGTTTATCTTTTGCATAAGATTTGCATAATTTGATTTGATTGTTGTATCATCTTTGTAAGCTATTTTTGCTTGTAAGGTACCATAAAAAATCTAAAAATTGGGACACCTGAAGTAATTACCGCAATAACCCTAAACAGGGAAGAGTTTGGTTTCACAATGCAGTAATATGTTCAAAAAAAAATGCAGATGGAATGGCAAACATTGTAGACTCAGATCAGACTGCTCCTTTAGGGTCCGCACTGTTCGCTCAAACCTATCTGTCCCAGTACTTAGAAGGAGCCCCGGTAGCTCAGTAGGTTTAGCGCTGGCCTGCTGATCTAGCAGACCCGGGTTCAACCACGCTTGAAGCGAGAATCTTTTCAATTGTAAATGAGGTTCCATTGCACACAGCCTTTCATTATCATTCTCTTATCATCCTGGTATGACTGAAATACTGTCGAAAAGGATGTAAAATTATAAAATTTGTTTTCAAGTTTGAATTTTATGAGAAAGTTAATACTTACCTCCTGAACATATACGGTAGGATTTATTTCCCTTTGACCTGCTAACAACTCGCAAAAATCAAGCGTCCACATGACACATCATGTGACCCAATCACTGGACGCTTCTAATTGAATCAGTTCCACACGGCGACAACGTGCTTGTCACCAATGAACTGTGGGGAGGAAAGGGTGGGCAAGTTTGGAGGTAAGTATTAACTTTCTCATAAAATTCAAACTTGAAAACAAATTTTATAATTTCATTTCAAAAGTTAATACTTACCTCCTGAACATATACGGTAGGATTGATTCCAAAGCTTACATCTTTGGTTGGTGGGTGTTGGTGACTTTCATACGTCTTCTCATGTGACTTTATGTCCGATTATGACGATGAAATTCAACATAATTATAACTGTACACAAAACACCACAAATTTTCCCCGATATATACACGTATTTATATATGTACAAACATTCCTTTCCTATCAATCAACATAGACACAGTATAGACGAGTCTCCTAACCCATCTCAATAGCACAAATATTCACAAAATTATCACTGAAGCAACTCGCCAAAAAATGTCTAACATAATTCCCATTCCTGAGAATCTATCTGTCTATAGTAAAACTTCTTAAATGTAGCATCTCTACTCCAATCTGCTGCTTCCAAGATTGAATTCAATGATGCTCCTTTAACAAGAGCCCAAGAGGGACCTATGGCCCTCGTTGAATGAGCTTTGACTTTAAAATCTGACTGCTCCTCATAAGCCTGCTTGATAACACTTACAATCCACGAAGATATAGTTTGACATGACACTGCTTTGTGTGGTTTATTAAATGACAAGAAGAGTCTGTTTTCTCCTTCTCTGAACTCCTCTGTTCTTTTAATATAAGACTGAATTGCCCTTTTGGGGTCCAACTTTATGTTTTTCGTAAAACATGGAATAAATATTTGTTTACCAATATGTCCAGGTCTGTCCTGCTTCGACAAACCATCTCTAACAAAAACAATACCCTCCTGTACAATACTCATGAAGCCCTCATTGATCTTTAGCGCTTGAAGGTCGCTGCAACGCCGGAACGTTGATATTGCTGCAAGGAAAACAGATTTCAGTGTCAAGTATTTCAACGAAACTTTAGATATAGGTTCAAAAGTTTTACTTGTCAAAAAATCAAGAACTTTCCTCAAATCCCATTCTGGGACTAATCTTTTTTCTGGAGGTCTTGTATTAAAGACCCCCTTCAAAAGACGAATAATGTCTGGGTGCTGACCTACTGCAACGCCATCTACAGGAGGCAAAATAGCTGATAACATTGACCTATATCCTGCAATTGTCCTATATTTCAGCCCAGACTGAAACAAGGATGTAAGGAAATCTGCACACTGAGCTAAAGTTGCTGTATGGGGATCAATTTCCCTTTCACAACACCAGCTACTGAATTTGCGAAACTTAGCTGCGTAATCCTTTTGTGTTCCTGTTCTCCATGAGGCTGCCATGAGTTTTCTAGTTTTTGATGAAAATCCCTTATTTTGGAAAGATCTGTTGATAGCTGCCATGCAACCAGATTGAATACTTGTGGATTTGGATGTACAATCATTGTTTTGGGTTGACATAACAGATCCTGAATCATGGGAAGCCTCATTGGAGGTGCCACCAGCATCTGAAGAAGATCCGTATACCAGTGTCTCCTCGGCCACTGGGGGGCTATCAGGATTAACTGGCAATGGAACTTCTTCATGTGTTGTAGCACTTTCGGAATCAATGCTATTGGAGGAAAACATATGCATCTACGTTTTGCCATGGCACCGACAGAGCATCTATTGCCCAAGCTAGTGGGCTGGGAATCCACGAGCAAAAAATTTCTACTTTGCGGTTTTGTTCTGAGGCAAAAAGATCCACCATTGGAGTGCCCCAAGTTTGAAAAATTTTCTGAGTTACTGAATTGTTCAAAGTCCATTCTGTTGGACGTATTTTGACTCTTGAAAGATCGTCTGCTAAACAATTTTGGCTGCCTATTATATGGGCCGCTTTCAACGTAATTTTGTTTTTGATTGCTATTTGATACAGTTCCCAAGTCAGCAGACACAATTTTGGAGATCGAGTCCCGCCCTGCTTGTTGAGATACTGTACCACTGTTGTGGAATCTGAACGTATCAAAAGACTTTGATCTTTCAAGTGGGGCAGAAATTTCTGAATAGACAAAAGAACTGCTTTTAGTTCTAGATGGTTTATGTGCAATTTTTTCTCTTCTTCTGACCAAGTCCCCTGACAAATAAGGTTGTCTAAATGACCGCCGTATCCTTGTTTGGATGCGTCGGTCGTCAGAATTTTCGTACTTGTTTTTGGACAGAAAATTTTCCCTTTCAGAAGATTTTCTCTGTTTTTCCACCACTGTAAATGATCTACCAGATGCTGAGTTACTGGTATTATTGCTTGGAGATCCCCCGTGACTGGTCTCCAAAAATGCAGTAGATGGAGCTGAATTGGCCTCATGTAGAGCCGTGCATTTGGAACTAGCTCTATGCATGATGCCATTAAGCCCAGAAGATGAAGAAAATTGTGTGCCGTTGGTTCTTGTATTATCAATGAAATAGCTTGTTCTATTTTCTGAACTCTTTCTAATGTTGGACAGACAATTCCTTTGTCCAATAGAAACACTGCCCCTATATACGTCACTCTCTGACTTGGAATTAATGCTGATTTTTCCAGGTTGATTATTAGACCTAGGCTGACAAGAAGATTGAGCGTTTTCACTTTGTCTAGCAGAAGTAAGGTTTTCAACTGATTTATTAAGAACCAATCGTCCAGGTAAACTGCCAAACGGACGTTCTGCATTCTTAGATGTGCTGCAATCACTGAAATTATCTTTGTGAAGGTCCTCGGCGCTAGCGTTGGGCCAAAGCACATGCATGTGAATTGGTATGCCTTCCCTAGTATACAGAACCTTAGGAACTTCCTGAATTTTACGTGAATTGGGATGTGAAGATAAGCATCTGCTAGATCGATTGAAATTGCCCAATCTCCTTGATGTACCAGGTTTAAAACTTTGCTTAAACAGTCCATCTTGAAATGCTGTTTCCTTAGATACCTGTTTAGGGGTTTCAAGTTTATGATCGGTCTCAAATCTCCTGGTTTCTTTGGGACTAGGAAAAATGTTGAGTAAAAACCTGTTTTCATATTTTCTGGAAGGACAGGTTCTATTGCACCTTTTTGCAATAATTTTTCTACCTCCGACTGTAAAATGGATGCGTTTTGAGCATTGACATTTGTATGTCGAATTCCTGTGTAAGGCGGCTTGCTTGTGAATTCGAACTTGAGACCTTCTCTTATTACTGAAAGAATCCATTGGTCTTGAGTTATTTTTTCCCATTTGTGAACAAAAAATTTTAGACAACCTCCAACAGGTATCTCTGGAAACTTGCACATTACTGAGTCATGCTTTATTGTTTTTGTCTCCTCTGAGACGAAAGGAACTTACCGAAGAATTCCTCGCATTGCCTTTGAAGTTTGAAGAGTATGAGTTAGATTTTGGTTTCCGGAAGCCACCACCATAATTAGATGACCTGTTGTTGTATGACTTGTACGAATCTTCTGACTGCCTTGGTTTCTTCTGATTCGTAGCTTCTGATGAAAAAGAACCTTTCCTTTTGCCAAAGAACTTCTTATTTATCTCCGGCATTAGTTCAGACAGCTGTTTGTCCTTTTCTTGCCTATCTTTAAGCTTCTTCTCGAATTCAGGACCAAAAATACCTTCACCTGAAAGTGGGGAGGTTATGGCTGTTTTCTGAAGATCTTTAAATTCATGTAAACCGGTGTCTGCAATAGTTGCCTTTCTGCGGTTTAGATGATGAAAAGCTCCAGTTCTGGACATCTGATCAAGAGATTTAGTCGACATTGCAAATATGTCTCTGACGTTCTGAACTGCCTCATCTAAATTAGGTGAACTAGATTTCAAGTTGTTCAACAGATTGCCCAAAGCTTGTTGGGTGTAACAGATAGAAATAATGCCCATGCGTGCCGCCACTTGTCCTTGGTAAGCTATTCTTTCCATAGATTTAAATGGCTGTGAATAAAGACACTGAGAACTGCCAAATGCAGCTTTTCGTCCATGTTTCTTGATTAAAAGTCTCTCCGACAAATCATCTAAGCTAGGTACTTTCAGCATTTTATCTGTACTTTCACCAACAGGAAAAGACTGTTTGCTACTTTCTTTATAAGCAGAAATTTTGTCCGGTGTTTGACACCGCCAAGAAAAATTAATCATATCAATCTGAGCCTTGTCCAAACACAAGCCTTCTTTAGAATCTGAAGAGTCTGTTTGAGCATCATCACCAAACATTTCTCTTAAAATATCATGAGTCAACACCTCATTCTCTTTCCCTTTCTCTCATATAGTGCACAAAAGGAGAGCGGATTTCCGGAAGGGCGCATTTGGTCATACCGTAACGGTGTAGACAAATGTAAACAAATGCACTCCAGCCTTAGGATTACCAGATAGGAAAACCAATGTATCTGTTGAAAAAAAATAAGCACATCTTTTTTTATCATTCAAAAAGTGTAACGAACGTATACAATAGAAATATATAGGGAAACCCATCCCAGGAGATGTAACGGATGTAGACAAGATTTTTCTAGTATGGAAAAAAAACAGCACATTTTTCAAAAAAGTGTAACGAACGTATACAATAGAATTATATAGGGAAACCCATCCCAGGAGGTGTAACGGATGTAGACGAGTATGATATATCTAGTGAGCAAAAATAAAATTAGCACATATTTCAAAAAAAGTGTAACGAACGTATACAATAGGAATATATAGGAAAACCCATCCCAGGAGGTGTTACGGATGTAGACAAGCAAAGATATATCTTGTGACGAAAAAAAAAACAGAACACCTTTCAAAAAAAGTGTAACGAATGTATACAATAGAAATATATAGGAAAACCCATCCCAGGAGGTGTAACGGATGTAGACAAGAAAAATATATACCAGAAAAAAAACCAGGCACATCTTTCAAAAAAAGTGTAACGAACGTATACAATAGAAATATATAGGGAAACCCATCCCAGGAGGTGTAACGGATGTAGACAAGTATGATATATCTAGTGAGGAAAAAAAGAAATCAGGACATCTTTCAAAAAAAGTGTAACGAACGTATACAATAGAAATACATAGGAAAACCCATACCAGGAGGTGTAACGGATGTAGACAAGATATACCTAGTGAGGAAAAAAAAAGTCAGCACATCTTTCCAAAAAGTGTGACGAACGTATACAGTAGTATTATATAGGGAAACCCATCCCAGGAGGTGTAACGGATGTAGACAAGAAAGAAATATCTAGTGAGGAAAAAAAATCAGAACACCTTTCAAAAAAAGTGTAACGAACGTATACAATAGAAATATATAGGAAAATCTATTCCATGAGGTGTAACGGATGTAGACAAGAAAGATATATCTAGTGAGGAAAAAAAATCAGAACACCTTTCAAAAAAAGTGTAACGAACGTATACAATAGAAATATATAGGAAAACCCATCCCAGGAGGTGTAACGGATGTAGACAAGAAAAGTTAATGAAGTCAGGAAAAAAAAAAAAATCAGCACATCTTTCAAAAAAGTGTAACGAACGTATACAATAGAAATATATAGGGGAACCCATCCCAGGAGGTGTAACGGATGTAGACAAGTATGATATATCTAGTAAGGAAAAAAAAATCAGGACATCTTTCAAAAAAAAGTGTAACAAACGTATCTATAATACTAAATAAACGAAGTAACGCATAAACTGCAAAATTTGTGGCATTTTCAAGCGTAATTTCTATACTGGTTCTTTCGCATATTGCTATCATTGATAATTTCGGTTAGCGTGTGTTTTAGTTTCACGTAGATTTAAAGAATTTGGGAATTAAATTCGTCTTTCATTTTAAATTCTCCCAAGTATTTTTCTAGAAACTTCGACTATTGGTCGAATTTTTTTTTGTCAACAATGGGTGCGTTCGAGTGAAATTATCGTGTACTCGAATACACGTTTTAAATTAATCCGGTCGTTTCGGTTCTGCGTCGTTATATCGGCGCGCTGCTTAGCAAGTCCAAATTTAGCAGGTTCCAATGCAAAATCCGACCCATGAACGTACGTCATTCCCCATAAATAACGATTTATGTTGTATTTTTGCTCATATGCCTAAAAGGATGAAGAACTAAATGGTCATAGTCCCGACGGCCCTGGCTCGAAACGACCCATTTTCTTCCAGAACGATAGTCAATACGAGTAGCCAATCGAACTCGCCCATTGAAGAATAAAGCTCAACGCACATGGTCTTTCGAAAAGTTGGACGGACACACGGCGCCAAGTGTCTGCGGCTATGGTTACGTACCGCTGAGCCACTTGGGGAACGTCGTTAGGAGAATTCAAACTGAACTGAACTTTCGAAAAGACAAAAATTAAAAATGTCCAAGGTTAACACACATGCGCCAGGTAAGAAAGGACATTTTTCCAGCGAAGCAGACAAATCAATTTAAATGATTCAACGAAGCTAAATTAGCCTTTAGTCTTCAGAGGGCTTGAATATTTTCCCCCAAAACGTTCCAGGACCCAAATTTTCCAGAAAAAAAAATACCCAGGACAGGTCACATAACCAAGATGGCAAACATTTATGGTAAAAAAAAAAATCTTCTCCCCCAGAACCACGCAGGGCCGCGTAGCGCATTCGGTAGGGCACCTGACTCATAAGTCAGAGGTCCTGGGTTCGAAACCCGGTCTGGCCACATACTTTCGTTTCTCCTTCCGCTGATTCAAGAAGGGCAGTTGTCAGTTACTGGCGAAAGTATGAGCACTTAGTACTGGTAAACCGCTTAGGAGGTCTAAGCCTGCCCAGAAATAGTGTGGTTAGGTTAACTGACCGTCCTGACATGACCTTAGCTGTTTACTGTGGACGTTAAGCATCAAATCAACCAATTCTCCCCCAGAACCACAAATCCTATGATCTTGAAACTTAGCATGTCGCATCAAGGACTCAAAAGCTCAACAAAATTTATATAAATGATGCCCCTGGGATGACCTTGATCTGTTTTACGGCAAGGTCAACTTTTGAGTCACTTAGGTTTTTCTATAGGAAAAAGTGAAAAAAGTTGATTTTTTTTTAGAAACAATGCAGTCGCTTTTTTTATATAAACTTGACCATCATGAAATATTTCCGCGCTTGCGCGGGCTCTTTTCTAGTACAATAGAAATATATAGGAAAACCCATACCAGGAGGTGTAACGGATGTAGACAAGATATATCTAGTGAGGCAAAAAAAAGTCAGCACATCTTTCCAAAAAAGTGTGACGAACGTATACAATAGTATTATATAGGGAAACCCATCCCAGGAGGTGTAACGGAAGTAGACAGGATATTTTTGTTTAGAAAACAACAACAGCACATCTTTCCAAAAAAGTGTAACGAATGTATACAATGGAAATCCATAGAGGAACCACTAAAGTATATGTAACAGATGGAGTCCGGTGTATACAACAGTGATGAAGCCAAAAAAAAAAAAAAAGATACATCTTTCAAAAAGTGTGACGACCGTATACAATTGATAAATATGGGTCAGTGTAATCCTTGGACCAAATCACTTGGACCATTGGACCTTGGACTGGTCCAACTCGGACTGCACTGATGTAATCCTTGGACTAGTTACCTGTTGGACTAAATTTATACAGGTACTTTAGACAAATGAATAAACACTAATATATATAATAATATCTGTCACTGCATAACAAATGACTACCCTACCTTATTGTTTACTAAATTTATTGATAAATAGCCCTGAAAAATAATGAAGTTTACAGGAAAATCATAGAAAAGTTTATGCTGTATAAAATAGCAAATATATTATTATAGTCAGTAAAAAGAGAGATTTTGCATTTTTCCAACCAAATTGTATGTGCGTGAAAAAATTTAAGTTCATGATTCTAGCTTCTTGTTTTTTGGGGTTTTTTTTAGCTCACCTGAGCCGAAGGCTCACAGGTGAGCTTATAGTATAGGCAGGCATCCGTCGTCCGTCGTCCGTCCGTCGTCTGTCAATATTTTCAAAAGACATCACCTCTGAAACTACAAGGCCCATTGTTACCAAATTTCATATATAGCATCTATAGGCAGGGGGAACCAATAATACTGTTTCTATCCAAATCGCTTCAGAACTTTGGTTGCTATAGCAACTTAAAGTTTCCATTGACTTGTATGGGAAAAATTGAAAATTTGCATTTATTGCTATGTGACTGCAGATATTTTGACAAAACTTTTACAGAAATGTTCCTTGAGTAGTCCTCTATCAACCACATGAAATTTATGTAAATTGCACAATTAGGCTGGTTGCCATGGCAACCGAATGGTTAAAAATAGAAAAGATATTCAAAAATCATCTCCTCAGAAACTATACAACCAATAAAGCTCAAACTTCACAGAAAGGATCTAGGTACTACCATCTATAAAAATACTGTTTTTCTTGGCAATTGCTCCAGCAGTTTGGTTGCTATGGCAACTTAAAGTTGCCATTGACTTATAATGGGAAAATTGAAAATTTGCATTTATTGCTATGTGACTGCAGATATTTTGACAAAACTTTTACAGAAATGTTCTTTGAATAGTCCTCTATCAACCACATGAAATTTATGTAAATTGCACAATTAGGCTGGTTGTCATGGCAACCGAATGGTTAAAAATAGAAAAGATATTCAAAAATCATCTATAAAAATACTGTTTTTCTTGGCAATTGCTCCGGCAGTTTGGTTGCTATGGCAACTTAAAGTTGCCATTGACTTATAATGTTAAAATTGAAAATTTGCATTTATTGCTACGTGACTGCAGATATTTTGACAAAACTTTTACAGAAATGTTCTTTGAATAGTCCTCTATCAACCACATGAAATTTATGTAAATTGCACAATTAGGCTGGTTGTCATGGCAACCGAATGGTTAAAAATAGAAAAGATATTCAAAAATCATCTCCTCAGAAACTATACAACCAATAAAGCTCAAACTTCACAGAAAGGATCTAGGTACTACCGTCTATAAAAATACTGTTTTTCTTGGCAATTGCTCCGGCAGTTTGGTTGCTATGGCAACATAAAGTTGCCATTGACTTATAATGGGAAAATTGAAAATTTGCATTTATTGCTATGTGACTGCAGATATTTTGACAAAACTTTTACAGAAATGTTCCTAGAGTAGTCCTCTATCAACCATATGAAATTTATGTAAATTGCACAATTTGGCTGATTGCCAATGCAACCGAACGGTTAAAAATAGAAAAAATATTAAAATATCATTTTTGCAGAAACTATGTGGCCGATAAAGCTCAAACTTTACAGAACGGATCTTTGTACAAGCTTCTATATAATTACAGGTTTTTTTGTGGCAATTGCTTCAGCAGTTAGGTTGGTATGGCAACTTATAGTTTCCATTGAAATATAATGGGAAAAATGGAAAGCTGCAGTTTTTGCTATCTCCCTGCAGTTATTTTTGGATTTTTTATCTTCAGAAATGTTGCTTGAGTAGTCCTCTATGATTCCTATTAATTTTGTCCAAATTGCAGAATTTGATTTGTTGCCATGGCAATATTAAGGAAATATTTTTGAAAAAAATATTTAAAAATCTTTTCCTCAAAAACCATATAGGGGGATGAAGCTGACTCTTTGCATACATGTTCATGACATGAGCCGCTACGTAAATATTGTTTTTTATTATTGTTGCCCACATGGTTTCATTACTATGGCATTTTAAAGTTTCCATAGACTTGTATTGGGAAAAGTGCAAATTGGCATTTATTTCTGTGTTACTGCAATATTTAGGCAAAAAGTTTTACAAATATGTTTTTTTTTATTGTAACTTCATCAAACTTGCTAATATTTACTAGGACAAGCATAATAACTCAGTCAAAATTGAAATTAGGCCGAACTGTACAACTTACTTCAGTGTTTCTTACTCTTGAGTGCTAAGGATGAATGGACTCAGGTGAGCTACAGGACCAATGGTCCTCTGGTTTTGTATTTATTTATTTCTTAAATTTTATTGTATATGTATTTTCTAGTTAGGAAAGAAAATGATCATTTAACCATGATGGGTAAAGATAGGTACTTGGTGATTTGAGCTTCTTGATAAATTTGCTTTGGTTCTTGAAAATTTCAGTTTGGTAATTTTTGTTTAACGGTAAGTTATATAACAATATTATAAGTAAATTATAGTGACATATTTATGTAAGGACATATAGAAAGTTCACTTTAAATATCAAACTGACTCAACTTAGAAAATCAAAAAGCCATTGTCACAGTATCCGAACTACATGTACAATCTCTTCCGGTTTTCATAGCGTTGAATCGAGAGTACAAACATTCGCTTATAACCAGTAGTCGGAAATCATTATGTTTTGAGATTTTATCCGGAATCTGCTGCGTCATTTATAGCTATTCAGCTTCGAAAATGTAAAGAGGTAAGTTTAATATAATTTTCTCCTCGGTCTTTTACTTTATTACCCTGTACAATGTCGTGTATGGGTGGGTAGTAATTGGTACAGTATTCAAATCGCCCTTGGCATGATTCTTAAACCATTTTGAGCATTTTCTTACATGTTTTATAAAAAATCTTTAGAATAAACGGAAGGCGTTATCAATCTACAGTTTGTTAGTTTTGATAAAAGAATGATAGCTAAGTTTTGCACGACACAATCTCGTGTTAAATTATTAAGCTGTTCAGAAAAAAAATCTGCGACGGCAAGGAGTTTTTCATTGTACAGGGCAATAAAGTAAAAGACCGAAGAGAAAATTATCCAACTTACCTCTTTACATTTTCGAAGCTGAATAACTATAAATGACGCAGTAGATTCCGGATAAAAACTCAAAACCAAATGATTTCCGGCTACTGGTTATAAGCGAATTTTGTACTCTCGATTCAATGCTATGAAAACCGGAAGAGAGGGTACAGTGCGTTCGGATACTGTGATTGTGAATACGGTAATGATGTAAGTACTGGGACAGCTCAAAATAATTTTAATTTTGTCCCAAATAGAATATTAACTATTTCAGAAGTGTCAAATGGTAGAAGTCACTGGTAATGCACTTACATTCTGCATTTAATTTTCACAACTGATTGATTGTTTTGGGCCATCTCCCAGAGACAGGGAGAAAGAAGAGAAATGATAGACGAGAGAAAAAATGTCCAAACAACCCCATCCCACCCAGTCCCGGATCCATGGGGTTGGCTTTGGGGCTTCAGCCCCGCCACCTTGGCCTGGTTGAATTAAAACATATTTTATGTTGTGACAGCTCATTAGAATCGCCTCAGCGAGGCAATTCTAATGAGTTATGAGGCGATTCTAATGAGTTATCACAACATATATTTCATGGCAAAAACGACATTATCAAAACCTCTCAACAAAACGATCCCTATTTATATTATATATTTTCAAGCCCCACTCACATCCCAGTCCCTCCCCCAAAACACACATCTCGGCACCAAAGTCCAAACAACTCCCACCCAGTCCCGGATCCATGGGGTGGGCTTTGGGGCTTCAGCCCCACCACCTGGGCCTGGTTGAATTAAAGCATATGTTGTGACATCTCATTAGAATCGCCTCGGCGAGGCGATTCTAATGAGTTATCACAACATATATTTCATGGCATAAAGGACATTATCAAAAATTCTTAACAAAACGATCCCTATTTATGTTATATATTTTCAATCCCCACTAACACACAGCCCCTCCCCCCTCCCCAAAAACACACATCTCGGCACCTTCCATCCCCACAAGTTATCCAGAACCCCACCAGAACGCGGTGGTCTGGATCCGGGCCTGCACACCTACTGCAAGCACAGTAAGCCCTTGCCCTATGTTCCAAATCAGTAGGACGCCCGGCATTAGAAGTTATACACAGCACCATCCCACCACCCAACCACCCTCTAATTTTGACAAAGTGGCTTTCAATACAGATCTGAAAATTAATTGTAGGGTAGAAATAGCTTTACTACTCATAGTTTGCCTCTTTTTAGCTCGCCTGAATGAAAGTTCAGGAAGAGCTATTGTTGTCACCCTGGCGTCGGCGTCTGTGTCGGCGTGGGCGTCCGATTGGATGTTTTGGTTAAAGTTTTTTAAAGACCTATATCTCCTTTACCCATGGATGGATTCTTTTGATACTTGCACTGTAGTTTGATATTGGTCCAAGGTTTAACAGGGTACCACCCCCACCCCACTCCGTGACCTTGCTGTCAAGGTCATGGACTTAGAAAATTGGGAGTTTTTTGTACTGGATGTTTTGGTTAAAGTTTTATAAAGCCCAATATCTCCTTAACCCATTGATGAATTCCTTTGATACTTGCATTGTAGTTAGATATTGGTCCAAAGTTTTCCAAGGTACTACCCCCACCCCCCTCAGTGACCTTGATGTCAAGGTCATGGACTTAGAGAATTGTCTTTTTATTGATTGGATATTTTGGTTAAAGTTTTTTAAAGACATATATCTCCTGAACCCATAGATGAATTCTTTTTAATGACTGATTCTATCAGTCATTCAGTGCTGTCACAAGCGTATTTTGGAAAGTGGCTTTCACAGCTGTGTTCTTCCGCTCAGAAATGAAGTGATCGTAAGGTCATTTCGCTAAAAAAACGTCTGGAATTGAAAATAAGTTTTGTACGAAGTTAAATTAGAACTTATATAACTTATTCTTGTGCAGGTATCATTATTTAAGTATTTTTGTAAAATAAAAAGTATCCAACTAATGACATCAGCGGTCAAAAAATATAACGAATACAAACTGAATATCAAAAATCAATCCGCCAATTACCGCATTAGCCCCCTCTCCAAGCGCCCCTCATACTTTATCAAGTAAATAGATCAGCTGCTGCTTAAAAAAACTGTTTTACAGTTGTAAACTTGCCTTCAACAGTGTTCCGAGCACGTCAATCATTGCAGAGAATGTAATGTAAAAGAAATTCTGTAGGTTTATCCACTTATCTCGGAAGTGTTATACTGGACATCATACGGTAATTGTGTGTTTATCGGTGGCTTTTTATATAATTGGCATATTGTAAACATTGGAGTGGACTTCCTCGTGGTCCATACGTAATACGAAATACCGCAAACACTGAGTGCTTTAAAGTCAGTGAAAAGCAGTAACCGTTGTCAGAATTCAAATATTACTTGTGTACAAGAGATAGAAATTTTGCAGGTGCACGCTAAATGGCTTATTTGTCGTAGACATATCAGAGCATGCATGACCTGCATCCGGGTTTTTATTGTATGGGGGATAATAAACACAATCTACCATTTGTGAAAAGAAACAGTTTTAAAAGGACGTTTTATGAATATAAACTTTATTTTGGCTTCATTTCCTTTTTAATTTAATCGCCGTTATTTGCGGATAGACGTGTTTTATTCAATAATAACGAATGACGAAAAGTGTATTTGCAAATTTCATGACCCGTTTGAGCAGCCGTAAATCAGGCGCATTCGAGTTTTCCAATCGTGTATTTAAAGGTCTAGTATGAAAGCCATAACCGCACCGCGCTTCCGATCTGCCGCGCCAGAAATCAGTTTTCTTTAACAACTGATGTATTTCTAACTAAAATTACAAGGAAACAAACAGTGCTTCCACTAGTGGAAGTCTGGGGGTCTGTGACTTCTAAAACTGAATGCCAGGAAGTCAGTGACTTCCAATTTTTATCATAACCTACCATTTATAAAGTGAATATTGACTTAAATAATGAGTTAAATTTGTTGTAATAATGGTATTTCACCCATTAATGAAGGAGAAAGCAATATAAATATGGACATTCTGGAAGAAACCAAGTCTATCCTTCAGCATGACTTCCAAATGATAAACCTTGGAAGTCATATGACTTCCTGATTTTGATGGTTAGTGCTAGCACTGAACAAAATACAATGAGAGCAAAAACTACTTTTCGAAGCTGAACAAAAAATCAGACATAGGCCCTACCCCTTATCTTTTTGAATTTGTATACTAAGTCATCATAAAATTCTGGTTCCGATAGGCCTTCATGTGAAAGTGATTTTAACCTGACATTGAGTTTTGAAACCAATTCATTGCATCGGCGATAAAATTTTCTAGATAAGGAATTATTTCGATGCAGGCTTATCTTGATACTCATTCGCTCAATTGCACACACGCTCACTCACTCACAAACTCACGAATTCACTCCCTTAGCAATTGGGCCAAACGAAGTCAGGGAAAATCATGAAAATATGAGGCAGAAAAAGCTAAGAAATGACTTTTAATAAGTGTTCCCCCGGTTACAGCTAGCTCCTGGTGAGGTATCGGTATTTTTGCAGTTCAGTCATGCCATTAAATCTTACTTGTGGCAAATAAACTAGGATATCGAAGTTGTATGAAAATGAGTAAGGAAAACATCAGTTTTGGCCATGGTGCCGCATATGGTTATATATCTATGCGCCAGTCATTTGTATCCATACACCCCACCTACAGAAATGGAATTTTTACATTTCAGAGACCTGTGATGATTAGCTGATGGTAACAACCTTGCTCTTATTTCGACCCTATACTACAGAAAATCTCACAGGGTAAAGGACCCCAATCTTAAAACTCCGGCACTATGGAAACAATTAAAATATAATTGCCCTGCACCTTGGTCCGGCTATCCCAGCGCCATTGTATTATTGTAGGCCCGGAACGTCCCATTACCATAGTCTAGCTGCAGTTGCAGTTATCCGTTGAGAGATTATTGGGTTGCCCTTTATATTAATTCATGTTTTGTCCACCATTTTGAAGGACTTCTTATTAAATCATCAACCCAACAAACTCTATTCCTTTATTGTGTTTCCGTTCATTCCTGGCGCAGCCCATCTTCGTAGGTTGGGGCCAGGATGCAAATGACAGCAGGCCGAATTGACCCGGACTAGTTGAATGGAGGCCGAGTTGACCCAGGAGCCGTGAAGACCCCAGGCTTAGAGAAAGCAGGCCGAGTTGACCCGCTTCTTCCATGACATACTATCGTCAGACAATAGTTGTAATCGAACTCGACCAAGACTGATCACGATAATCCTCACTCGGGAATTCATGTTTTGTCCTTGAACAAGACACATTACTGATAATACCCAGGAAACGGTGGATCCGTCCTGACATGACTAAAAAGTTGTTCTTTAAAAACGAATTTCATCTTCGACAATTATCTTTTTTAAAGATGTTTCTTGTTTACATTAATGGAGCAGGACCATTAACAACAGGACTGAAGTTGAAATTATTTTGGGCCGATGTAGCATGACTTTATTCTGATAGAATCTGTCATTTCAGGGCCATTGGCCCTTTGATTATATTTGCACTGTACCTAGATATTAGTCCAAAGTTTTACAGAGTACTACCCCAACCCCGTTCAGTGACCTTGATGTCAAGGTTAGGGACTTAGGAAATTTGGTCTTTAATAAAGTTTTCTAATTGCATACTGATTCATAATGCTTGGCAGAGATTTAGTTTACACTTGAACTGATGTTAGACACTTTTTTGAGCTTTTACAAAACACTATATACTTACCCCACTGGATGACCTTGAAGTCAAGGTCATCGACTTTGAATTTTGTCTTAAAGATTGTGGTTAAAGTTTTATATTTATGAAGACATAATTTCATAGTGCCCAAATGGACTCAGTTGATACTAATATTTGGACTGATGTTAGATAATGGTTCAAAGTTTTGATACATCCCCCCCCCCCCCCCCCCCCCCCCCCCCCTCCTTAGTTCTTTGAGCTCAAGCTCATGGACTTTGAAGTTTCATGTGGATTTTTTTTTTATTTTAATTTCTGAGTTTCTGAGATAGCTTTTGTTTATAAATGTGTTGTCATTATGGACATGCTTGCCTGAAGTTTTATGCATAGCAGTCCACACCACCATAGCGACTGTGTGATGGGCAAGCACCTATTCAGTCGAGCTATGCTGTCAGGCACCAGCTCTTGTTTTCAATATAAACACACAGAATTTTAAAATATCTCAGAATACATAAAATTTTATATTTTCCACTTGAAAAAGTTTTAGGTTCCAGACCATTAGACTGACACAAAGAAGGGCAATTAGATATGCTGGAATTACAGTAGTTTGTTAGTGTCCAAATATTTAGGTAACTTATGGTATAAAAATAGAAGGAAAAGAAAAGAAACAGAAAAAAATCCATAAATAAGTGTTATGAAAAACGTTATACAATTAGGTTCACATCTGCGTTTTTCTGCATTTTAACATGTGCATGTTTTAATATATATTGTCGCTTTTTTCCCAAAAATACATAATAAAATACTGAGTAAAATGTTTCTCTAGAGCGGAATAAACAGAAATATACTGTAATCAGGTTGATCTGTGCAGACCTGTCCTTAGTGCTTTAAAGTTTGTTCCCAAGTTATACATTGAATTATTTTTTATATATGCTCAAAGTATCATAATTAAGCATACTGACAGACCAATAAAGGGTGGTTGGTGACGATAATTATAACATAAATTCCGTTAATATCTGTTAATATGCTCCATAACAACCCATGTTGTTGTCCCTCATTGGAACTGCCTCATCAAGGCTGCTCTAATAACAGTAGTTTATAATTATTTTGGATCGAATCCCAGCTCCTCTGCAGCTCAGTAAATAGTTATATCAGGAACAAAAATGACAATGAAATTCTTACTAAGTATGAACAGTTCAAGTATGATGCAGAAATAATGGCCATTATGCATGGAAAATATCTTAAAAATATTTTAATAAAAAAATGGACTATTTACAAATTGCATTATCTTTCTCCAAAACAATTTATGACATTTTTTTATTTAGCTACATTCTCAGAATATTTTGCTTCTGTTTGGAATATTTAACAAACACTAAAAGTACGATATCTGTTGCACAACATAGAATGTGATGTAAAATTTATTTTGAGATAATATTTATGAACAAATATATTTTATCATTGATTTTTTGAGGAAAAAGGAGAGAGAAAAAAAAAACAGTAATAAAACTGATACATGCACACTAGAAATATTTACTGTATATATGGTAATGTGCTGTGATTTCATAAATTGACAGCCCCCTACTGTTTATTGGAGTTTTGACATACTCTAGTAGCTGCTACTGTTAGAAAATTACAATATACAGTCCTTAACAGGTAGCTTGTCACATACATATTTTGATAACTGCTTGAATCCTGCACTGTAGAACAACAGATATAACATATTAATCCTAGTAAATACCCAGGGGGTGTTTCATTTTACGAAAAGGGGGGGGGGGTGTTATTCAGAGCCTAGATTGTAGTAAATCAGTCACTGCCAAAAAAACTTTAAGTAGCAATATAAGGGGATGGGTATACTTTCAGAAGAAGCAATTAACTCTACTATTTTTGCCCCCTTTCTCAGTATAGGGTCAACTCTTTAAGAGAAGACTGTTGGTTGGTTGGTTGGTTGTGTTGGGTTTAACAGCCCTTTGAGACAGTTTTTCAGTCTATATCGGGCTACTCCCAAAGAGAGGGAGGAAGAAGAGAAATGATAGATGGGAGAAAAAATGTCCAAACAACCCCCACCCGCACCTACTGTAAGCACAGTAAGCCCTTGTCCTACTACTATTCAAATAAGTAGGACGCCCCGGCACTGGAAGTTACACACAGCACCATCGCACCACCCGACCACCCTCTTAAGAGAAGACCACATTTCAAAAAGCTACTTTAATTATTCAGAGAAGCAAACAGGAATTCAAAAAGTTAAGATAGCATTATTTTAGGAAAAGAGGTAGCTAGAGCAGGGGTTTTCATTAGAATGTTTTATGAGAAAGTTAATTGAAATATTCAGGGTGTAAATCTTTAAGTCTTGCATAATTACTTCCCCTTATAAACCATCCACCTAAATCCACTAGTCCGCTTGTGATCATTATTCATGACTGAAAATCTTAAATGTTGAATGATGTAAAATAAAAATGCATATTTTTGTGTCAACACTGACACTGGTCGAAGTAAATTTGGTCCAACAGGTAAATAGTCAAAGTATTTTTTTTTTATATTCGTTCCCATGAGTGAAATATATGTCTTATTATTTGTTTTGAATGTATGAACTAGTTACTACCGATCTATCAAAATATTAGTAATGCTAAAAGAAAGTCAAAAAGATTGTCACCGATTCAGATAAATTTGGCCCAACAATTTTCCAGTATGATCCAACAGGTAGCCGGTCCAAGTATTACTCCATATCAGTCCAAGTTTCAGCTGTCCAAGTGATTTAATACAGCAGGTAACTGTATCACATAATTTGTAATAATTTCATCTTTTCATTTTATCATGTGTACAAGTATATAAGTACAGATTGCATTAAAAATAATATGTCTCATGAAGTGTGCTAGATTTATTGAATCATTACGCAAAAAGTTTATTTGTCTTTAAACTTGTTTTATGAATAGCATAATTTTTCTTTTCGTCTGCCCGCTTGCTTTCTTCTTTCAGCACAACTTCTACACAGAAATGCAAATGTTCCACTTACAAATTCTGCAATGAAAACTTTTCTAAAATTATCACATGATTGTAACAAATTGAAAACTGATCTGTATAAAATTTGACAGGTTCAAGTCAAAGTATTCATCTCCACTGCCAGTAATGTTATGTGCAGCTGAAGGCAAAAATAAAAATAAATCAAAAGAAAATAAAATAATAAAAAGGAAAATGAAATGTTATACGCATCAATAAAATGATAGTTTGGATAAAATAATATTTTTTTTCTGTTTTGAAAAGATTAAATAAATTTTGTTTTTTCTTAATGGGAAAGACAGCTGGATTTTTTTAGTATCACTATTTACTAAATCAAATCAAAGTTTTAAAATTAATTTTAGAATTCAAATTCTTTGAATTTATTGTTTTGCAATGACACTTACATCTAATTATCAGTGTTTATTTAACCATTCAAACTACCTGTTACCTATATGAAAATTTGGTCCAACAGGTAACTGGTCCAAGGATTACACCAGTGCAGTCCGAGTTGGACCAGTCCAAGGTCCAATGGTCCAAGTGATTTGGTCCAAGGATTACACTGACCCGATAAATATAGGGAAACTAACCAAGTATGTGTAGCGGATGTAGACAAAATATGTCTAGTGAGGAAAAAAGGAATCAGCCCAATCAAAAAAGTGTAATGAATGTATACAATGAAAATCCATAGAAAATTAAACCACTAAAATATATGTAAAAGAGTGAGTGAGTGAGTGAACTCGGGTTTAACGTCCCACCAACAACGAGGTCATATGGAGACGGGACCTCGGTTTAAAGTCTCATCCGAAAGACCGGAGAAGCGGGGGATCGAACCTGCGACCCCTGGATTGGTAGTCTGGAGTGTTATCCACTACGCTACAGCCGCTCCTATATATAAAAGAGGCAGTCAGGTGTATACAACAGTGATGAATCACAAAAGGTCAGATCCATCTTTCAAAAAGTGTGAAGAATGTATACAATAGACATATAAAGGGAAACCATCTTAGGAAGTGTAACGGATGTAGACATGATATATTTAGTGAGGAAAAAAAAAAAAACAAGAAAAATCTTTAAAAAAGATAATCGACGCAGATTAAATTGAAGTGTGTTTTGTTATATGTCTCTAGTTGAAGATTTGACAATAACTTTCATGAATAAGTATGCTATGTCGGTAGGCACCCACCACCGTTATTTTGACACTGGGCAGCGACACTGACCTATCTCAAAACTGACCTGTCCAATTTGCAATTCCAAAATGGACCTCGGTCAATCTTGAAATGGACCTGATTTCAAAATAGTTATCAACATGTTGCTTTGTTTGTGTGTATTAAACCGAAAGTAGAAATCGAAAGTAGATCTAGGACAAAACGTTTTGAATATCTGTGTTTGTTTTCGATAACATTTCTATTGTAAAATTACAAACAAGAGAATCAGTGAATTAATATAAGACAGAGTGCTAGTATTCACACTCCCTGTTCCATTCTGTTCTAGCCCGTTTATTTGTGAACTGATTTTGATATATATCTACATACAAATGTTAAGTATGACAATATCTTGAACAAGCTTGGGTTTCATTGTTGTAGATCCAAGGTCAAGGACACAGTTGCTTTTTTTATGCCCCCATGTAGCAATGTTTAGTGGTCCCCTACATAAATCCTCCCAACCAAGCCTCTGGGATCCAAACTGGCCACTCCCCAGGGATCATAAGCTCCCATAGACTCATAATGGAAAAAACTTCAAAAATCTTCTCTGAAGAGGCCCAGAGCTTACATATTTAGTATATACCAATATCTAGTGGTCCCCTACATAAATCCTGCCAACCATGCCCCTGGGGCCCAAAGTGGCCATGCCCCAGGAGGTCATTAGCTCCCATAGACTTACAAAGAGGAAACCTTAAAAAAATCTTCTTCTCTGAAACCATGAGGCCCAGAGCTTATATGTGTAGCATGAAGCAATATCTAATGGTCCCCTACATTAATCCTGCCAACCATGCCCCTGGGGTCTAAATTGGCCACGCCCCGGGAGTCATAAGCTCCCATAGACTTACAATGAGAAAATCTTGAAAAATCTTCATCTTTGAAACCATGAGGCCCAGAGCATATATATGTAGCATGTAGTAATGTCTAGTGGTCCTCTACATAAATCATACCAACCATGACCCTGCGGTGCAAATTGGCCACGCCCAGAGGTCATAAGCTCCTGTAGACTTACAATGGGAAAATTTTAAAAAAATCTTCTTCTCTGTAACCATGAGGCCAAGAGCGTATATATGTAGCAAGTAGCAATGTCTAGTGGTCCCCTACATAAATCCTGCCAACCATGCCCCCGGGGTCCAAACTGGCCACGCCCCGGGGGTCATTAGTTCCCATAGACTAACAACGGGAAAATCTTAAAAAATCTTCTCTGAAACCATTAGGCCCAGAGCTAACTTCTTTAGTACATATGTAGCAACGTTGAGTGGTCTCCAACTTAAATCCTGCCAACCATGCCCCCTGGGGTCCAAATTGGCCATGCTGCTCCCATAGACTTATAATGGGAAAGACTTCTAAAATCTTTTTCTCTGAAACCATGAGGCCCAGAGCTTACATATTTAGTATGCAGCAATGTCTTGTGCCTTGATGATATTGGACATAAACATTAACTTCTGGTGATGTCTGCCTAGAAAATGTTGCAATATCCATGCCGTTTGATGTTATATGATGTAAGAAATCCTTCCTGCTAAATCATCACAGATTAACACGTGTTGTCTGGCAGATACGAATATAAATTCACGTTGTGATTTAATATTTAGTGATCTACCCTCCAACAACATGTATTAACTAGAGCAAGTGAGGAGGGGCTCACTCATACCCCCGGCCAGGGCCACCGCCTAATAAAAACACATTTAATACAAAGCTTTAAAGCAAATGTTAACAGACAGACAGACAGGTGGACAATTTATAACAAACCCACTGAAAGGCCTATATACAAAAGCCAAAAGGTTCCATTTAAATTTGTGTAAGCAAAAAATCATACAAATTTAACACAAAGTTTCTTCCCAAATTTACAAAAATTTCTATGTCTAAGGCCTTAACCTTAAGTCAGCAGCAGCATTCAGATGATGTCAACTAATCAGTTTCAACCTATAAGTAAACCTAGTAGCATAATAAAAGGTTCCCCTGAAGTATATTCAAACTATAAGCAAAAGTATGAACTGACATAAAACACAAATCTGAAAGTCTGTGACCTTGACATTTGGTCAGCAGCAGCATCCAGTTGATGTCAACTAATCTGTTTCAACCTAGAAGTAAACCTAGCAGCATTGCAAAACGTTATATTTTTCTATTGTATACGTCCGTCACGCTTTTGAATGGTGTATCAGTTTTTATTTTTTGAATAAGATCAGTGTTGTATACATTTGTCACTTTCCGTTACACCTGCTTGGGCGGTTTCCCTATCTTATTCTATTGTATACGTTTGTTACAGTTTCTGAAAAGATGTTCTCTTTTTTTTTTTTCAGTAATATTATCATTGTATACTCTTGTCTACATCTGTAAAAGGCAGGGGATGAATTTTTCCTATACATTTGCATTGTATACATTCGTTACGCTTTTTGGACAAGATGGCTAAATTTTTTTTCAACACACAGACCTTGTATACATCCGTTACACATGCTGGGATAGTTTCCCTATATGTTTCTATTGTATACGTTCATCACGCTTTTGAATGGTGTATCAGTTTTTATTTTTTGAATAAGATCAGAGTTGTATACATTTGTCACCTTCCGTTACACCTGCTTGGGCGGTTTCCCTATCTTATTCTATTGTATACGTTTGTTACAGTTTCTGAAAAAATGGTCTCTTTTTTTTTTCAGTAATATTATCATTGTATACTCTCGTCTACATCTGTAACAGGCAGAGGATGGGTTTTTCCTATACATTTGCATTGTATACGTTCGTTACGCTTTTTGGGCAAATTGAACTAAATTTTTTTCAAACACAGACCTTGTAAACATCCGTTACACTTGCTGGGATAGTTTCCCTATATGTTTCTATTGTATACGTTCGTCACGCTTTTGAATGGTGTATCAGTTTTTATTTTTTGAATAAGATCAGAGTTGTATACATTTGTCACCTTCCGTTACACCTGCTTGGGCGGTTTCCCTATCTTATTCTATTGTATACGTTTGTTACAGTTTCTGAAAAGATGTTCTCTTTTTTTTTTTTCAGTAATATTATCATTGTATACTCTCGTCTACATCTGTAACAGGCAGAGGATGGGTTTTTCCTATACATTTGCATTGTATACGTTCGTTACGCTTTTTGGGCAAGATGGACTAAATTTTTTTCAACACACAGACCTTGTATACATCCGTTACACATGCTGGGATAGTTTCCCTATATGTTTCTATTGTATACGTTCATCACGCTTTTGAATGGTGTATCAGTTTTTATTTTTTGAATAAGATCAGAGTTGTATACATTTGTCACCTTCCGTTACACCTGCTTGGGCGGTTTCCCTGTCTTATTCTATTGTATACGTTTGTTACAGTTTCTGAAAAAATGTTCTCTTTTTTTTTTTCAGTAATATTATCATTGTATACTCTCGTCTACATCTGTAACAGGCAGAGGATGGGTTTTTCCTATACATTTGCATTGTATACGTTCGTTACGCTTTTTGGGCAAGATGAACTAAATTTTTTTCAAACACAGACCTTGTATACATCCGTTACACATGTTGGGATAGTTTCCCTATATGTTTCTATTGTATACGTTCGTCACGCTTTTGAATGGTGTATCAGTTTTTATTTTTTGAATAAGATCAGAGTTGTATACATTTGTCACCTTCCGTTACACCTGCTTGGGCGGTTTCCCTATTATATTCTATTGTATACGTGTGTTGCAGTTTCTGAAAAGATGTTACCTTTTTTTTTTCAGTAATATTATCATTGTATACTCTCGTCTACATCTGTAACAGGCAGAGGATGGGTTTTTCCTATACATTTGCATTGTATACGTTCGTTACGCTTTTTGGGCAAGATGGACTAAATTTTTTTTCAACACACAGACCTTGTATACATCCGTTACACATGTTAGGATAGTTTCCCTATATGTTTCTATTGTATACGTTCGTCACGCTTTTGAATGGTGTATCAGTTTTTATTTTTTGAATAAGATCAGAGTTGTATACATTTGTCACCTTCCGTTACACCTGCTTGGGCGGTTTCCCTATCTTATTCTATTGTATACGTTTGTTACAGTTTCTGAAAAAATGTTCTCTTTTTTTTTTCAGTAATATTATCATTGTATACTCTCGTCTACATCTGTAACAGGCAGAGGATGGGATTTTCCTATACATTTGCATTGTATACGTTCGTTACGCTTTTTGGGCAAGATGAACTAAAATTTTTTCAACACACAGACCTTGTATACATCCGTTACACATGCTGGGATAGTTTCCCTATATGTTTCTATTGTATACGTTCGTCACGCTTTTTGAATGGTGTATCAGCTTTTATTTTTTGAATAAGATCAGAGTTGTATACATTTGTCACCTTCCGTTACACCTGCTTGGGTGGTTTCCCTATCTTATTCTATTGTATACGTTTGTTACAGTTTCTGAAAAGATGTTCTCTTTTTTTTTCAGTAATATTATCATTGTATACTCTCGTCTACATCTGTAACAGGCTGAGGATGGGTTTTTCCTATACATTTGCATTGTATACGTTCGTTACGCTTTTTGGGCAAGATGAACTAAAATTTTTTCAACACATAGACCTTGTATACATCCGTTACACATGCTAGGATAGTTTCCCTATATGTTTCTATTGTATACGTTCGTCACGCTTTTGAATGGTGTATCAGTTTTTATTTTTTGAATAAGATCAGAGTTGTATACATTTGTCACTTTCCGTTACACCTGCTTGGGTGGTTTCCCTATCTTATTCTATTGTATACGTTTGTTACAGTTTCTGAAAAGATGTTCTCTTTTTTTTTTTTCAGTAATATTATCATTGTATACTCTCGTCTACATCTGTAACAGGCAGAGGATGGGTTTTTCCTATACATTTGCATTGTATACGTTCGTTACGTTTTTTGGGAAAGATGGACTAAATTTTTTTTCAACACACAGACCTTGTATACATCGGTTGCACATGCTGGGATAGTTTCCCTATATGTTTCTATTGTATACGTTCGTCACGCTTTTGAATGGTGTATCAGTTTTTATTTTTTAAATAAGATCAGAGTTGTATACATTTGTCACCTTCCGTTACACCTGCTTGGGCGGTTTCCCTATCTTATTCTATTGTATATGTTTGTTGCAGCTTCTGAAAAAATGTTCTCTTTTTTTTTTTTCAGTAATATTATCATTGTATACTCTCGTCTACATCTGTAACAGGCAGAGGATGGGTTTTTCCTATACATTTGCATTGTATACGTTCGTTACGCTTTTTGGGCAAGATGAACTAAATTTTTTCCAACACACAGACCTTGTATACATCCGTTACACATGCTGGGATAGTTTCCCTATAGGTATCTATTGTATACATTTGTTACGCTTTTTGAATGGTGTATCAGATTTAATTTTCGAGTAGGATCACAATTGTATACACTTGTCTACATCCGTTACACCTGCTTGGGCACTTTCCCTATCTTATTCTATTGTATACATTTGTTACAGGTTTTTTTAAAAGATGTGCTAATTTTTCTTAGTAATATTATTGTACACACTATTGTATACACTTGTCTACATCCGTTACACCTGCTTGGGTACTTTTCTTATCTTATTCTATTGTGTACGTTTGTTACAGTTGTTTTGAAAAGATGTGCTAATTTTTTAGCTCACCAGAGCCGAAGGCTCCGGGGGAGCTTATAGGATAGGCAGTGATCCGTCGTCGTCGTCGTCGTATGTCGTCGTCGTATGTCGTCGTCGTCGTCTGTCGTCCGTCAACACTTTTAAACAACATCTCCTCTGAAGCCACTGGGCCGATTGGGCCCAAATTTCATCTGTGGCATCCTTGGGCTGGGGGATTGAAAGTTTGTGTTTTTTATGAAAATTGGCCTTTTAGTTTGGTTGCTATGGCAACTTAGAGTTTCCATTGACTTATAATGGGGAAAATTGAAAAATGGCATTTTCTGCCAAACCATTGCAGATATGTTGATGAAACTTTTATAGAAATGTTCCTTGAGATGTCTTCTATCAGCTTTATGTTTTTTGGCCCACTGCTCCTTTAATTGGTTGCCATGGAAACCGAAATGCAAATAAATGAAAAAAAACAACTTAAAAAATTATCTCCTCTGAAGCTACTGGGCCGATAAGGCCCAGATTTCATCTGTGGCATCTTTGGGCTGGGAGATTGAAAGTTTGTGTTTTTTATGAAAATCGGCCTCTTTGTTTGGTTGCTATGGCAACTTAGAGTTCCCATTGACTTATAAGGGGGAAAATTGAAAAAAGGCATTTACTGCCAAGCCATTGCAGATATGCTGACAAAACTTTTATAGAAATGTTCCTTGAGATGTCTTCTATCAGCTATATGTTTTTTGGCCCACTGCTCCTTTTATTGGTTGCCATGGAAACCGAAATGTAAAAAAACGGGAAAGAAATACTTAAAAAATTATCTCCTCTGAAGCCACTGGGCCGATAAGGCCCAGATTTCATCTGTGGCACCCTTGGGCTGGGGGATTGAAAGTTTGTGTTTTTTATGAAAATCGGCCTCTTTGTTTGGTTGCTATGGCAACTTAGAGTTGCATTGACTTATAATGGGGAAAATTGAAAAAAGGCATTTACTGCCAAGCCATTGCAAGTATGTTGACAAAACTTTTGTAGATAGTTCCTTGAGAAGTCTCTTATTAGCTATGTATTTTGTTTGGCCACTGCTCCTTTTATTGGTTGCCATGGAAACCAAAATGCAAAAAATGCACACAAAAAATAGTTAAAAAATTTTATCTCCTCAGAAGCCACTGGGCCGATAAGGCCTAGATTTCATCTGTAGTATCCCTAGGTTGGGGGGATTGAAAATTTATGTGTTTTTTTTTATAAAATCGGCTCTTTAGTGTGGTTGCTATGGCAACTTAAGAGTTGCATCGACTTGTAATGGGGAAACTTAAAAAATGGCATTTATTGCAATCAATATATGGAAAATAGTTATATATTTTTGTTATCAACTCAACAGACTGTCAGACTGAGACTTTGTAGTTGTATACTTTGTATTAGCCCGTACAAATGTGACAGCAATTTTGAGCCTATACAAATTTTATAGCAATTTTGAGCTAGAGATCTGGTGAGCTTTGTGGCCCGTGGGCCTCTTGTTTCAGTAATATTATTATTGTATACACTTGTCTACATCTGATACAGGCAGAGACTGGGGTTTTCCTATATATTTGCATTGTATACATTCGTTACACTTCTTGGAAAAGAGTCGCTGATTTTTTTTTCAAAACACACAGATCTTGACTAGATACATGTGCTTGCAGGCCTGAAATCATTTTCTACATATGTCTACACCGTTACGGTGTGACAAAATGCGCCCTTCCGGAAATCCGCTTTCCTTTTGTGCACTATCTACTTTCTCTGCTGATGCAGACTTTGAATATTTCTGAAATCTTGAAGTAGAAATCTGTTCATGATCCTGTTCTACACAAGAAACACTATCTCCTTCTTCAGAGGATAATAAGCCAATGCCACGGCGTTCTCTTTGGCCTGGCTGTAATGAAATCATATCATCATGGTCTTGATCACTGAGATCCAAGTCTCTATCAAGGTTGTTATCTAAAGAAATCAGAGCTGGCCGTCCACCTGATGTGTCGGTTCTCTCTTTCTGTGGTCTACGCACACCCGAAGTGCCGTTATCCACATTGTCAACTGAAGGCTCCCGCATGTCGGTGCCGTTAGAAGGGCTGAGCAAACCAATAAGTTTCTCAAACTTACCATCGAGAGAAGAAAAACGGTTTTCTATCTGACCTGAGAGTTTTTCCTCTAACCGAGACAAGTCTGTAAGCTTCGCTGTCGCACGCGAAACCGTGGACGTCGAAGTTTTATTCGAAGACTTAACACTTTTAGCTTTTGAAGCCGAAGAAGATTTCTTGTTGTTGTTCTTTTCCAAATCCCGCTCCTTGCCGGAAGTACTACCGGAAGTTACACGTGTAACCGGCAATGATTTTATGGACGAAATTTCACCTTCTTCTTCGTCCGAAGAAAGGAGCATAGCAGATTCTCCTCTCGCGATAGAGGAATTTACCGAAGCTTGTGCCATTCCGAATTAATGTCACAAATAAACTTCAAGTCTAAAAGCGAAAAATATTTTCATAAACACAATAGCGAATAACTGCGTTGTTAGCACGTTGTCGCCAAAAAATGAACTGATTCAATTAGAAGCGTCCAGTGATTGGGTCACATGATGTGTCATGTGGACGCTTGATTTTTGCGAGTTGTTAGCAGGTCAAAGGGAAATAAATCCTACCGTATATGTTCAGGAGGTAAGTATTAACTTTTGAAATGAAATCACAAGTCATCCATTCATCATCCCCAATGCATGTACCTAGAATTTTTACAAAAAAGCTAAATAGAAAACTTACTGTGACATATCCATAGCTCTGAGCTTTATAAAATTCATATAAAGGGACTTAACTGTAGTTAGCATATGCAAACAGAAAAGACCTAGACAAGTGAAAAAAAGTCCAAATACTAATAGACTAAAAATTAACAAATAAATCACTTACTGAAATGCTCTCAACAAATGGAAATAAGTGTTTTAACCATGTACGAATATTAGCTGTATTATGTGATCACTAAAATAAGTGACCGTTAGTTGCATGATATAACTGACGGACAATGATACAGTGATGGGGTAAACATACGAACATGTATAAACTACAGTACCTGGGGTTCTTATGCATGAAATTTTGCGATTCATTATTGGAAAAAGAGGGAGGGGGCATTATTTATAGCTGGGGCATTTATTAGGATTAATATTGTATAATTTTTTTTCTACTTAGAAATTCCTGCATTAAATGCATAATATGTAGGCATTTTGCAGTATCTAGTCATGTTCTACTCTGTTTGCCAAGATCCAGGCATTAACAGCAAATATATTATGAGGCCATATATGACTGCAATGTCCCTGTTTGGTAGTGAGTGAGTGAACTCGGGTTTAACATCCCACCAACAACGAGGTCATATGGAGACAGATGGGACCTCAGTTTAAAGTCTCATCCGAAAGACCGGAGAAGCAGGGGATCGATCTTGCGACCCCTGGATTGGTAGTCCGGAGTGTTATCCACTACATTGCAGCCGCTCGTCCCTGTTTGGTAAACGTCCCACCAACAAACAGGTCATACAGGGACAAGACCTCAGTTTAAAATCTCATCTGAAAGACAGGAGAAGCGGGGATGGATCCTGCGACCCCTGGATTGGGTTTGGTAGAGAGGACCCCTGTCTTGACATGAAATGTGTAAGGCAGAATACTATAGTTAAACCTTTGGTAATGATAAAAAACATGATTAGCTCCCTTGGTATACAAAATTCTATATAAATTATAGATATACCATAATGATCCTAAAATTTCGGACACCCAAACGTCAGACAGTTATTGTTCGAAAATTCTTAGAAAGTGGATTTTACACAGGGTATTATGCCTCCAAATGATGCTTAGTGAATGGCAAACATTGTAGACCCTGATCAAACTGTTCCTTTGGGAGCAGTTTGATCTGGGTCTACATTTTGCTCAGACCTGTCTGTCCAAATATTTAGGGTCATTTCTGTTGATTTGTGCCCTTGCACTGCCTGTCTAATAAAGCTCGCTATGAGAATTGGACAAAACAGAAAAAAAAAAATCATATTTTTTTGAAAGATGTAAGTGCTATAAAGTACAGATTTAGGTGATCTAAAGCCAGTTTCTATGGAATTTTGGCCATTTTTTCACAGAAAAAAGTGAGGGGCATTTATTAGGTAGGGGCATTTATTAAAAGATAAACACTAAATTGAGCAGCTGCTGCACCTGTAAATACTGTCTCCAGAAGTCTGTAAACACCTTATTAAATGTTGTGATGTCCCAAAACACCGGGACAGAAGTGTGCCCGAGCAAACACTGGAGACCCAGATCAGACTGCGCCTAACTGCTTCCTAAGCTGTCTGATCTGGGTTCAGCACTGGGTTCATTGCTGTTTGCCATGTTGCTGAATATTTTTCTTGACCCAATTAATGCCAGATAGCAAAATCGGCTTATTCTAATTTTAGGAAAATAACCGTAATTGTGCTCCTGTTGTGTCCCAGTCTCTAGGATATTTACAGTAATTAGTCAAACATGGTACATATTTCACCATCATTTGATACTTTAAAGACATAATAACGGTTTCAGTATTTAAGGTGACCAAGTTCACTTTCAGGGGAAGTGACTCCACTGTTTTTATTTTTGCTTCCCATCTCAATATGGGTCAACTCTTAAAGGAAAGAATTTGCTCCCAGAGGAGCAAATTCTTTCCTTTAAGAGTAGACCCCATTTTGGAAGGGTTACTTCACCCAGGGAAGGAAATAGGAAGTCACAAAAGTTGTTTCCCTTTTGAAAAGTAATAAGAAATCATGGATGGGTACCCATACACTTTAACATTCAGCTGCTGTAAATTCCTCTATTTGTTTCACAGTAAGCGAAAAATTTGGGCAAATTACATATAGAACTCTCATATTTGTGCAAAATATATTATGTTGATGGATTTGATTCAAGTCACCTCACTAATGCAGTTTTTAAGAATGGTCCCGAAACGATGCTTTTATAGAGACATCTCAAATATGTTTGGTTTTAAACCTAAATTTGTTAGCAAAGCAATTAGAGTTGTTTCTAATGCCATTGGCATTGACATCTTCAATCATTTCATTTGTTGTTTTATCTACTTGGAAATAGACGTGATATTAGGTCATAATCATGACTTTTTGTTGCTGGAGATTTCTCCAGGTAGATTTTTGCTTTAAAATTTCTATAATTCTATGCTTTTATTAGATTTTTCTGAGTATAGGAAGATGATTTCTTGGAGAGTTCTTATTTAAGGTTATTAACCTTTGAATTTGCAAGATGTGTATATTGTTTTTACCTTTTTTTCTTTTTTTTTTGAAGTTGGTAACATATTGTTGACATGGACTGCTTCATTCTCTTTGATGAAAGTTCGTGGAGTACAGGCTACAGGCTATTTTCTGTGTCAACATTATTCATAGTAATGAGATTCATCAGATACAGGTGGTGGGTCGGCTACTTGCTTTTATGGACAGATTGGGGCATTTATCAGTAAAAAGACCTCATTTTCCCCATCTTTTTAGATGTTTTGGTAAACCTCTGTGTGTTGCTATCAGATTTTGAAGGGATGCAACATTTATGCCTCCCTGTTTGTTTCCCCACACTGGGTAGGTGGCAATCGAAACTGCTCTTAACAATTGATTAACGTGGATCAAAAACTGTTAGAAACAGGGTTTTCGATTGCAAATTGGCGACAATTTGCAATCGAAAACGCTGTTTCTAATGATTTTTGATCCTCGTTCATCGATTGCTTGAGCGTTTTGGATTGCCGCCTACCCGGTGTGTTCCCTGGACAATGAAACCTTTTCAAAGTGAGTCTGCTCTCAAAGGTAAGAATTTGCTCCTCAAAAGAAGAGCCAATTCTCCTTTAAGAGTTGTCCCACAGTGAGAGAGGAGACAAAAAAGAAAATGACAGAGTTGCTTCCCCTGAAAGTTTATCAGTGGGAATTTTAAGTTTATCAGTGGGAATTTTAAGTTTATCAGTGGGAATTTTTAACAGCTCATAGTTTGGTTTACCTCCCTTCACATGCCATGTGGCCACTTGTCTCCAGCACTCTTCCGATTTCTGCTGAGTGTTTTCACGGGCATGTCTGTCCCAGTATTTAAACAGTGAAGTACTTGTCTGTGCCCACTGGCATAGGCATTCCTAATGTTTGGCTTTGTCCCAAAAGCAATTTCGGTTGATGAGATGCATAATGAGAACATTTGGCTTATAATTCTGAGCACATGTATATGCTTTTCATGTTGACACAATTTGAAGAAATAGTGGTCCACATGCTATAGTCAGCGGTCCATTTGAGAAGCAAAATGTATTAATGTACCTTTGATACCATTTTTGAAACCCATCTCAACAGTTTTGAAATAATTCAGTCTTATTCCTGGGCCTCTGCTGTTGACAAAATGTTCAACGTAACACCTACTAATATTATGTGTTAAAGTTTTTGTTAAAGCTAAAACTTATATTTTTGGTGTAATAATAATTTATGTCATAACCTATTAAGAAAGTACAATGAAACATAATCAAATATTTAGCGCTTAAACTGTTGCAGTTTAGGTTTAAGTGGTTCTTTATATAATGTTGACTTTTCAGCACTAATATTTGTTAAGGAATTAAATAAGATTGAGTCACAGCCTGCCATTTGAATTTTATTACTTTAAATGAAAATTTTTATTGATCAGAAAAAAAAAATTGATGAAAACTATAAACTATGTTCGGCATCCATGTAAAGGCACAAGGCAAATTGTTTTGAGTGAATTGCATTATATTTAGACTAAATTATAAAAGTGAGTGAGTGAGTTTAACGTCCCACCAACTCATAGGTCATACAGAGACGGGACCTGGTTTAAAGTCTTATCCGAAAGACAAGACAAGCAAAGGGTTGAACATGCGACCCCTGGATTGATAGTCTAGCGAGTAAACCACTACATTACTGCTGTGCCTAAATTATAAAAGAATATAAAGCAAAATTTAGTGAGTATTTTGATAAATGGATATCTACCATTTTTATAAAGGGAAACAACTTTTATTACTTCCTGTTTTGCTTTCCTGAACACGGTAGCCCTTTTATAATGGGTTTACTCGTAAAGGAAAGAATTTGCTCCTATGTGAGCAAATTCTTTCATTTAAGAGTTGAGCCTTTTTAGAAGGCAGTCAAAAATGAAAATTGCCGAGTTGCTTCCCCTGAAAATGTATCCATTCACCATAAATTCTCATTTTGTAGTTAAATTTCTGTGGTGACAATGTCATTATGGCATTACACCCGAAATTGGCATTATATTGAATACTGTTATGAAGAGGCTCATGTATAGTATTTTATTGTCAAAGTGATCCTATGTAATCATTTGAGTTTATTTTCATTTCAGAGATCTGCAGTACCATTAGATGACCAGAAGAAGAAACTGTAGAAATCATTTCTTTTTCTTCCAGGTTATGATATTTACCACCGTATTTCTTTTGATAATGCCTCATCTCAAATAAATGCCCCCTTACTTTTCCTGTGAAAAGTGGCCAAAATTCCACAAAAATTGACTTAAGATCACCAAAATTTGTCATTTATTGCCCAATTTTTTCTCTCTCCAAAATTCCATTTAAAGAACTAATTGTTAATTGCAAGGCCCCGGAAGCATTTGTTAAATGAACTATGGTATACACTTCATTTAAGATAAAGCACCATTTGCATCCCATTTCATGTAAAAACTATGTTTTATTAAGCAAATTTTCAAGATTCTGATATATCTGGTCTATCTGAAGGTATCAGTTACCTTCATACTGGCAAATATAGGAAGGGGCTTGGGAGGGACATACATTCAAAATCCTGGCAAATATAGGAAGGGGTTTTGGAGGGATATACTCTATGTCCCTAGCCGGGCCGCGTAGCGCAGTCGGTAGGGCATCTGACTTATAAGCCAGAGGTCCTGGGTTCGATACCCGGTCCGGCCACTTACTTTCATTTCTCCTTCTGCTGATTCAAGAAGGGCAGTTGTCAGTTACGAGTGAAAGTAAGTGCATTTAGTACTGGTTAACCGCTTATGTGGTCTAAGCCTGCCCAGAAATAGTGTGGTTAGGTTAAATAACCGTCCCGACATGCCCATAGCTGTTTCCGTGGACATTAAACAATAGCACAACATAACACAACTCTATGTCCCTCCAAACCCCTTCCTATATTAGCCAGATTTTTGAATTTGTGGATCTGCAAATATCAGAATTCAAAATTACACTGAATTTGAATGGAAACAGTGCTTAACTTTTGATTCTGGGTTAATACTGCAATTTTAACAGCACACTAAAATTTACAGTAAATATTAGGAGAGCATTATTTGCTGTATTTGCTTCTTTTGGACAAATTCAGAATGCTGCTTGTCATGGGTTACCCAAACTCTTTCTTTTTCTGTGACTCATAATCGTGACCTGCTCTTCATAAATTTGCTTGTAAAGTTTCATGAAAATTTTCCTGGACCAGTAGGTGTTCAAGTTTATAAAGGGTACAAGATCATAGACAGTAATACAGGTATATACCAGACTTGGGTATTTAGGAAGGACTCTGCCCACACAAGGGAAATGAAACGAAGCTCTGATGTGTAGAAACATTTTGGTCCTTTGATCGAAAGAAAGGAATTACAAATAAACTTCAGGATTCAAATTTGTTGAATAAGAGGGGTGTGTGAAATTATGTCTTCACAAAGTCCCTTATCTTTTTGAAAGTTGACCTAATTTGATTTGTAAATATTTTCAAACAATTTTTATTGAGGAAAAGAAAAAACATTGGAAAGCTATATACTGAGCAAACACCATTAAACTTAAAATATGAAGTTGTAATTAATTGCCTGGGCAAACTGCCCAGACCTAGATCAATAATCATGTCTGCACTGTAATTATCCATAAAATATAAAAAATGGAATGATCTGTTAAAGAAATGTTTTTTTTATGGTAAATAAGGGTATGATATTGTGAAGATACCATGTGTACATACTGATATCAATAAAATTGAAATTTAGCTTACTTTAAAAATTGTTAGTATTGGGACGTACAGACAATTCTGAGCAAACAGTGCAGACCCAGATCAGACTGCTCCAAAAAGGAGTAGTCTGATCAGGGTCTACACTGTTTGTTATTCAATATGCATCTTTTGGATGCGTTACTGCAATGTAAAAACAAACTGTTCCATTTTTAGGGCATTTACAGTAATTATTTCTTGTGTCCCAATGTTTAGAATTTTTATGGCTGTTTATAAAAGAAAATATGCTTATTGGCCTAAATATTTCAAAAGTATGCTTCGCTGACCTGAATATAGGGAAAAGCGGATTTAAATGAGATGAAAGGATTGAAAATCAAACATTTTAGGATAAGTTCTTGAATACAGATTAGTTAGAGCTACCTGTTTATCATACTTAGGGCAAATAAAAAAAATATGTTTTCTTTCTGACAGTATGAGTGGAAGAAATAGTGCCTGCCTCATTTATATGTTCGAGTTTCAGATAGATAAACACCTCCATGTTTTTCTGCTATATTTGTCGCACCTGTGCTGAGTAGCAGAAGTTTGTGGCATAAACTTCCATCAAGTTTCGTTAGTAGTACAACAGTGTAACAACTTCTGTAAGGTAACAGTGACATTTCTGTGTGCACTGTGCACTAAAATGGCAAATAGGGATGATATACACAACTAATGAAACTAGTGCAAGTGTTTCATGATTTTACAATAAACTTGGCATTCTGTTGAAAAACAAATGAAGGATTGTGCAAAGCAAACGAGGGGCATAGTTACTAAATAAAGACTAAATAAATAGTGAATGAAAATAAGTTATACCTGAGTATTGTCAATGAAAATAAGTTATACCTTTCACATGGTTTAACATTGCTATATTTTAAATGAAAAAATAATAGACTCAGAAAGTAAAATCAGCTACTCTATGTACACTGTCAGAGTAAACAAGCAGTAAATTTAACAATAAATTTGTGTGGCCTTATCAGTGAGAAGCAAAAATTAGGTGTATTGTGACCTAAACAACTATAATCGGGTCACACTTTTGTGTACAAATATTGGCGCTCAGATCCAAAACATGTGCTTGTGAATTCAAATATTCTGGAAAGGATGTGAGATTTCCGACGGAGATTACCCGTAATTCTAAAGGAATAGATATAAAACTTCAAGATTTCGGACGGATATACCTGGGGATAATGAGTAGATAAAAGACGAGTTGACAGGTGGCCTAACCCGCCGAGTGATGTGTATTGTATCAACCTAGGATAACCAACAGGGGGCCCTAAAGATATGTTATATAGGTAAGTAGATATATTTGTTTGTTTATGAATTATTTATTTTTTAAGGAATGTGGTAAATACCAATAATATCTTGAAAAGATAGATTGAAGAGATGTCAGGTGCACAACATGCTTGTTTCTGTGCTATTTTGGACTAGCTCATACTGTCACCCTTAATAATATTTAATCCTAAAAAATGCCAAAATGAAAATAGTTGAATTTGCAAACTGCATAGACCCAGATGAGGTGGCTCATAATGAGCCACCTCATCTAGATCTACCCTGCTTGTCCTCTAGTCTTTGAATTCTCAATATGACACAGTTTGAACAAAACATTTTTTTGAAAACTTTGCATATGTAAATTTTGTTGTCTGCGTTTTTGCACAAAAGGGTTAAGGGTTAAAAACATAGTGTTATGACAGAAATGCCTGATGAAGCAGTGTAGATCCAGATTAGAAAACCTAATCAGTCCATTTTCCTGTCTTCATATTAGGTATTTATATAAATGGGTCCAAATACATAGATTTATATACTGAGTATCTGAATTGATTTTGAACAATCATAAGATGGATATCAAAACATTAAAAAAAATTGAAATATGACTAAATGCATCAAAAGGAAATAAATAGTAATAGAGCACCCCATATAATTGTAAGTGATCATTTTAATGTAATTTAAACACAGCTGCTTCCTCCTTAATTACTATGTTTGAAGTAAACATACAACTTCTAAACTTTTGCTTCAAACTGGCAATGCAAATTAACCCCCTCTTACTTTAAAGTCTGTGCTTGAAACTCCATAATTATCCAAACAATGCAAAGTATGACCAGTTTTCAAGTTATTTGCATATATTGTGATTGTGGAGCTCAGTCTTCGAGAAAATTAATTCCCCACACCTGTAAGTATTTTGTTGTCATAAATTACAACAAGCTAATTGTGTTACCCTCTCAAAACAATGTATAACTAAATAAAAATAAATATTTTGGAAAATGTAAACACATTATACCACCCTTTCCAGAAAACACAGGCAGACTTTCGCGCTAAATAATTAAAAAAGTGGAAGTTGTACACAGATGAGGCTGGTGAAAAAAATAATTACCTTATTAGTCCTATTTAACAACACCCCCGGGGCTGTTGCATTTTACAAAAGCGGGGAGGGGGGGTTGTTTAGAGCCTAAAGTGTAGTAAATCAGTCACTGCCAAATTACCTCTATTAAAATAAGCAATATAAAGGTGATGGGTATACTTTCAGAGGAGGCAACGCTACTATTTTTACCTCCCTTCTCAGGAGTGGTCAACTCTTAAAAGAAAAAATTTGCTCCTGTAGGAGCAAATTCTTTCCTTTGAGAGTATACCCCAGTTTAAAGAGCTACCACATCCAGAGAAGCAGACGGGAATTCATGCAAGTTAATATAACATTATTTTTTCGGAAAAAGAAGCAGGGGGGTGTTTATTAGAGCAGGCACATTTATTAGGATTAATACGGTATACCATAGTTTGTCTACATGTGTGGAAGATAATCCTCTCCGGATTATCTCCTCATACAGGTTGACAAACCATGGTATAACTGTTACTTCACAAATTTAAACATTTTCAGCTCGCCTGAACGAAGTTCAGGAAGAGCTATTGTACTGCCCCCGGCGTCGGCGTTAGCGTTAGCGGCGGCGGCGGCATTCACAAAATGTTAAAGTTTTACGTTATAGTTTTTTATGTGATGGGCAAGGCGCTGTCAGGCGAGCTATCCTGTCCCTGTGACAGGTCTTGTTAAGGTGTTGTGGTTGTGTAGATAAGCTCATTAAGAAAAGCCCATTTATTGGGCTTCATCACTTACATGTAAATGATCAATTACATATAATATATTAAAACTTCTAATTTACCACCTAATGACATTACTTATAATTATATGTGAATTGATATATGTAATATCTGATATACCACACCTAAGAAGTTTTATCTGACTTAATGATTTGTTAAGCAGTTTACGGTGACATTAATAGATTACTGGTTTGTTACATGGGTCAGGTGTCAAGAGGTTTTACATTTAGATTATTTCTTTTGCCTACCTTTTTTGAGACTTTTATATTGCAATACTTTTGCATACCTTTTGTTTAGATTTTCTGTTGTGCACCTTATGTGTTGGTGGTGCATTTGTGTGTGTGTGTCACAGTGTGTGTATTTCGATTCTTGTAACGATGTCTCCCAACCCTCATCTCAGCTGAACGTATCCTTGCCCGCAGTATGGCGCACTGTTCATCTGTTCATGTGGTACATTTGCACACCTAAACTGTCTTTTATCCTGTTGAACTAGTGGTACTACTATTACTACTATGTTAAGCTGACCGTTTAAAATGACGGGCCGCATTGATACCCGGTCCAACCACACACTTTTATTTCGCCTTACGCTGTTTCAAGAAGGGCAGTTGTCAGTTACTGGAGGAAGTATATGTACTTAGTACTGGTTAACTGCTTAGGAGGTCTAAGCCTGCCCAGGAACAGTGTGGTTAGGTTAACTGACCATCCCGACATGACCATAGCTGTTTACCATGGACGTAAAGCAATAAAACATCAAACATCATTCTGCAGTCAGCCCAAAAAAACTGAGATATCATTCAAAGGTCAGTAAAACTCCCAGTGACCCATTGGTCTATTAGTAGGTTTTGAAAGAAAAACTCTTGCTAGGCGACAAAAATATTTCATCAATTTTTACTACAGCAGATTTAACCTCTCATTGAAATCTGTTTAAAGCCCTGTATTTACAGAAAGATTAAAACTTGAAAGATACTTTGAAGATCCAAAAGTTAGCAAACTAAAAGTGCGACAAGATATTTGAAGACATCTGAGTTCAGTCAAATCCAAACACACACTTTGGGTGGTATTTGCAACTTTGCATAATTAGACATCATAGTATATCAGACTCCGGCCAAGTGTGAAATTTTGTTATATGAAATTTAATATGAGAATCTATCCGTGAACTGCACCCAGGTATTATGGCCGATTTTGTCTCGCCTGCGAAGCAGAGGCGAGACATATGTATTGCTTTTCCGGCGTCGGCGGCGTTAACTTTTGTCGAGTTTTTGCGTTTAGGTCATTTTCTCAGAAACTATAAGGGCTAGAGTCATGAAACTTGGATCATGCATACATCTTGAACAGTACAGCTGAAAGTCATCATCAATGTTGAGTCTTGACCTACATTTTACGGTTGACTGACTTCACAATTTTTATACCCCCGGCATACGAAGTATGTCGAGGGGTATATAGCTTTTGTCTTTCCGTCTGTTCGTCCGTCTGTCCGTTAGTCCGTCCGTCCGTACGTACGTACGTAAGTTAACATTTGCGTTAAAGTTTTGCGTTAAGTATTTTATTCTGTTTCTGTTAACAAGAACTTGTTCATAGATGTTTATTATTAGCACACCAGAGCCGAAGGCTCCGGGGGAGCTTATAGGATAGGCAGTGTCCGTCGTCGTCGTCGTCCGTCGTCGTATGTCCGTCAACACTTTTAAACAACATCTCCTCTGAAGCCACTGGGCCGATTGGGCCCAAATTTCATCTGTAGCATCCTTGGGCTGGGGGATTGAAAGTTTGTGTTTTTTATGAAAATCTGCCCTTCAGTTTGGTTGCTATGGCAACTTAGAGTTCCCATAGACTTATAATGGGGAAAATTGAAAAATGACATTTTCTGCCAGGCCATTGCAGATATGTTGACAAAACTTTTATAGAAATGTTCCTTGAGAAGTCTACTATCAGCTGTATGTTTTTTGGCCCAGTGCCCCTTTTATTGGTTGCCATGGAAACCAAAATGAAAAAAAAATGGAAAAAATACTTAAAAATTATCTCCTCTGTAACCACTGGGCCGATAAGGCCCAGATTTCATCTGTAGTATCCTTAGGCTGGGGTATTGAAAGTTTGTGTTTTTTATGAAAATCTGCCCTTTAGTTTGGTTGCTATGGCAACTTAGAGTTCCCATAGACTTATAATGGGGAAAATTGAATAATGGCATTTAATGCCTAGCCATTGCAGGTATGTTGACATAACTTTTATAGAAATGTTCCTTTAAGAAGTCTTCTATTAGCTTTATTGTTTTTGGACCCACTGCTCCTTTTACTGGTTGTCATGGAAACCAAAATGCAAAAATAATGGAAAAAAAACTTACAAAATTATCTCCTCAGAAGCCACTGGGCCAATAAGGCCCAGATTTCATCTTTAGTATCCTTAGGCTGGGGGGGTTGAAAGTTTGTGTTTTTGATGAAAATCGGCTCTATTGTTTGGTTGCTATGGCAACTTAGAGTTGCATTGACTTATAATGGGGAAAAATGGCATTTACTGCAATCAAAATATGGAAAATAGTTATATATTTTGTTATCAACTCAACAGACTTTCAGACTGAGACTTTGTAGTTGTATATTTTGTATTAGGCTGTACAAATGTGACAGTAATTTTGATAGCAATTTTGAGCTAGAGATCTGGTGAGCTTTGTGGCCCGTGGGCCTCTTGTTTTATTAGAGGATGGATGCTGATTAATTTGCATCGTCTAGATGCTGCTACTGCTGTCCTAAGGTCAAGGTCACAGACTTAGAAATTTGTACAATAGCTGCGTTAAAGTTTTGTGTTAATTTTTTTTGGTATGCTTCTTTTATCATGACCTTGTTCAATGATGCTTAATGTTTTAGCTGAGGATGGATACTAATTAGTTTGCATCATCTACATGCTGCTGCTGTCCTAAGGTCAAGGTCACAGACTTTGAAGTTAGTACAATAGCATTAACATTTGCGTTAAAGTTTTGTGTTAGCTTTTTTTCATTTCCTTCAATTCTCCAGACCTTGTTCAATGGCGCTTAGTATTTTAGCTGAGGATGGATACTAATTAGTTTGCATCATCTACATGCTGCTACTGCTGTCCTAAGGTCAAGGTCACAGACATTGAAATTTGTACAATAGCTGCGTTAAAGTTTTGCGTTAAGTTTCTGTTTTTGCTCTGTCTTTCTGAAAGCCTTTACTGGAACTTGTTCTTATGTGCTTAATGTTACTACAGGAGAGATACATATTAGTTTGCATCATCTGGATACTGCTGCTGACCTAAGGTCAAGGTCAGATACATAGGAATTTGTGTACCATTGTGGTTTGTTAAGTTGTACTTTTTGCTTACCGTATATTTCAGTATACTTGATTGGAACTTTTTGCTTTGTTAGTAGGTTTACTGCTAGGTGGAAACTGATCAGTTCAAATCATTTGGATGCTGCTGCTGACTTTAGGTCAAGGTCACAGACATTAAAGTTTTATGTAAATTTGTGTTTAAATTTTATGTTAAATTTGTATATTCTTTTTTTTTATTGCAAATTTTTAATGGAACCCTTTGGTATTTGTCTATAGTCCTTTCACTGGGTATGTTATAGATCGTCCATCTGTCTGTCTGTCTGTTTAATAACATATGCTTTAATATTAGGCGGTTGCACTGGCCGGGGGTATACGTGAGCCCCTGCTCACTTGCTCTAGTTTGTCGAGTTTTTGCGTTTAGGTCATTTTCTCAGAAACTATAAGGGCTAGAGCCATGAAACTTGGGTCATGCATACATCTTGAAGATTACAGATGAAAGCCATCATCAATGTTGAGTCTTTACCTAGATTTTACGGTCGGCTGACTTGGCAATTTTTTGTCGATTTTTTGTGTTTAGGTCATTTTCTCAGAAGCTATAAAGACTAGAGCCATGAAACTTGGGTCATGCATACATCTGGAAGAGTACAGCTGAAAGCCATCATCAATGTTGAGTCTTGACCTAGATTTTACGGTTGACTGACTTCGCAATTTTTTGTCTAGTGTTTGCGTTTAGGTCATTTTCTCAGAAACTATAAGGGCTAGAGCCATGAAACTTGGATCATGCATACATCTTAAAGAGTACAGCTGAAAGCCATCATCAATGTTGAGACTTGACCTAGTTTTAATGGTTGACTGACTATGCAGTTTTTTTGTAGAGTTTTCGGGTTTAGGTCATTTTCTCAGAAACTATAAGGGCTAGTGCCATGAAACTTGGTTCATGCTTACATCTTGAAGAGTAAATCTCAAAACCATCATCAACATTGAGTCTTGACCTACATTTTACGGTTGACTGACTTTGCAATTTTTTGTCAAGTTTTCGCGTTTAGGTCTGTTACTCAGAAACTATAAGGGATAGAGCCATGAAACTTGGGTCATGCATTCATCTGGAAGAGAAGAACTCAAAGTCATCATTGATATTGAGTCTTTACCAACATTTTAGGGTTGACTGACTTTGCAATTTTTTGGCAAGTTTATGCGTTTAGGTCTGTTTCTCAGAAAATGTAAGGGCTAGAGCCAAGAAACTTGGTTCATGCATACATCTTTGCTGATTTAGCTCTGTTTTGTGACAAATGGCTAGCAGGCGAGACGTCGCATTCCACGGAATTCTTGTGTTTGTTTAGGTAGGGTAGACTGGGCACTTAGCCATAACCGGAAGTTTAAAGTTAGCATACCCTTCCCTAAAAGCCATATAACTGCATCATTGTGGTACCATACATCCAAAACCCATATTCCCTTTATGTTGCATGTAGGGTGCATAAATAGATAAAATGCCCAGCGTCTCATATAATGGACCTATGCAAAATGGTGTTTACCATCCAGATCAGGACCCAGCTGTTCAAAGCATTGTTAGCTTAACAAAGTTGTTAGTCAGGGATTCCATAAGTCTGACAGTACTCACAAAATAACTGCAGCAATGTTTTTTGCTGAAAAATTGTGAGCAGCTTTTGCATTGCAGAAGCTTCTCACATTTTTTCGGCAAAAAAAGGCTAATTTTTTGCATACAATATGTTGGAAAATTAACGTCTTGTTAACTTATTTCATTTTTAGTTTTGAATAACTACATTTGCATATTTGCATTGACTGTGAAGAAAAATTCTCAAAAAACACTGCTTATAACTACTAAATTTTATTGAAAAAAAACATGCATTTTCTCAAACTTTCGGCTAATTATGAGACTGTTACATATTGTCTAACGAAATTCTGTTAAAATATTTGTTTCTGAAAACATGAAATAAATGAGGGAGACAATCTTTAAAGCACACATATTTCCCTTCATTTGCTTGTAAATGCTCTAGAATCTTTCAGTGTTTGCTTGCAAAACTACTCTCTCTTTGACTATAAGCAGATTTTTTCCAATGCTTAAGAAGAGAGTTATTACATTTTTAAAAAGTTAAGTGGTAAAAGAGGCCAAATACGAATACATTGTACCTTACAAACTATGTTTAATGTAAATCAAGAGTCGGCTAGGATCAATACGTATTTAATTATTTTAATGTTCAATGGGTTTACCTCAGTGAATTAGATAGGATGCGATAAAAGCTGGACACCTCTTTAATATGTGAAGTAATGTTAGCCTACAGTGATACGTATTGAATGATTATTAAATAGTTTCGCGGTTAAAGTGGAAAGTGATAGCTGTGTCAATGTAGTTGACAGTAATTCTCAAGTGAGTGGGAAATATTGGCTGTGGATAAGATTATTAGAAGGATTTCCAGGTAGGGATGTTTTTGGTTTTTTTTGCACCTGCTTTAGCTGTTTTCCATCTGTCTGTCGTTTTGTTTGTTTGTCCATCCATCAGTCAGTCTGTCTACACTTTACATTAACTCTAGTGTTAAAGTCCATCTCTGACTTGCTCCTATTGGTTGATTGCGACCAAACTTGCACATGGATATATCAAGTGGATTATCCTGAGAGTTTGATAGGTTTTGGTGACCTTGACCTTGTTTTCAAGGTCACATAGGCTTTATGTCCATCTGTCCATATTTTACATTGACCCAAGCATTTAAGTCAGTCTGTGTCCTGAACCAGTCAGTGGATTTCCACCTAACTTGGATTATGATTGGGACAATTCAAAGATGGAGACGGATAGGTTTTGAAATTGATGACCTTGACTCCATTTCAAAGATGAAATGGGGAGCTCTTGAACCTATTGACAGATTTTAAGTTTTCACCAAGCTTGCATAGATATTTTATGTGGACAAGCCTAAGAGATGTTAAGTTGTGGTGACCTTGGCCCTATGTCCAAGGTCACAGAATTGAATATTTAATATCTCTTGATCATAATGACATACATACATCATTCAGACTAGCCTTAAGGAGATAGGTTTTTGTGATCTTTTGACCTCATTTTCAAGGTCACAGTGAAACTTTGGATTTTAAATATTGTTGACAGATTTTGAGCCAGCTTGATATATGATATAATGATGAATAGATACTGATTCAGATTGGTTTCAAGGGCATACAAACTGTTAAGAAAAATGAAACTATCAGAAATGCACTTAAATTATCATCACCAGATGATTTCATGTATGAAAAAAAGATAATGTCATTTTCATATACTCAGTACTTGATGGTGCTTTGATATTAAATAATAGAAAAGGTTACTTTGCTCTTTCTGTCATTTTTTGACACTTATTAAAAAAGAAAATGCAAGTGATCTGCATTTATTTCTGAGGTATTTCAAAGTTGTAACCATGATTATTGTTTTTAGTGTGTAAGTGTTAAAATAAAGTTTGAAACGTCATTTTATAATCAGCAATTCTGTAATCTGTGTAAATGTAAAAAACATAAAACATCTAAGTCTAAATTATGGAAAGTTTAATTGGCCATTTTTGCATCAGGGTGTTGGATGTTGACCTCACAAAATGCAAAAATGGGGGCTCTGATAAACAGCTGAATCTCTAAGATGTAAAAAATCCAAAGAATATGCCTAACATCAAAGAAATAGAATTTCAAATCAATCCAAATTGCTCTTTTGAACTTGAGGATATGGTTGTTGCTGATGGTTTCTGTATGCTGTGGTGTTAGAAAAAACTTAGTTGCACGTCACCCCTCTATTGTTCTAGAGTTTGGCCAAACATCAAATGTAATACCTTGACTAGAACTGGTCGGTTACATACCGTATTTGCTGTAATTAGCATACATGCTATAATAAAAGCACACCTAGGCTGGACTTGTACAGTTATACCATGGTTTGTCCACCTGTACAGGGAGATAATCCATGAGTTTTAGTGAGTGGATCAATTTCCTGCACAGGTGGACAAACCGTAGTAAAACTATTTTATACCACCGTAATCAGTGGACTTTGCACGTTATGCAGGCCCGGATCCAGACCAACACGTACTGGTGCGGCTCTGGATAACTGGTGGGGCTGGGAGGTGCCGAAATGTATGTTTGTGGGGCAGGGGGCTTGAAAATATGACATATTTATGGTTCAGTTTCAAGAGAATTTTTTATATATTTTTTTCCTTGAAATATATGTTGTGATATCTCATTAGAATCGCCTCCTCGAGGCAATTCTAATGAGATGTCACAACATATATTTTGAATTCTGATCTAACCACATTGGATAATTTTTCTCAAACTGTCATCAGATACTTCTTATTTTCTGGAGGTCTGCATATTATACATAACACAGAGGCCAAATGGCGGGGCTGCAGACCCAAAGCCCACCCCCTGGATCCGGGGCTGTTATGAAATAGTTTGTGCTATAGTTTGCGTTTTCTGGGATAAGTGGTAGACAATACCGGTACTCTAAAATTTCTCCCATAATTGTTTAAACAAATTCATGGTGAATCACCAATCTCAAGACATAGTTTAACTCATACAGTCACAAGATTATTATACTTGTGAGATGGAAAATAAGTAAAATACAGCTTCCCCTTCAAGTACTTGAAATATGAATTTTTACACACGAGTGCTTGAATAATATTTCTTCTTTTTTTTTTTGTCATCAACCATAAAAAACACTTGATAAAAAAGTCGTTAAGTTTTATAGTGTCAGTTTATGGTAAAAGGTGGTGGAGCAGTACACAGTCCGAAAGGTAGATACTTACAAATACCGTATTTGCCCTGAGTGTTCAGCTTTTATCATGGGTATTCAGGCAAGCAGTGTAGACCCAGATCAGACTGCTCCTCAGGAGAAGTCTGATCAGGTTCAATACTGCTTGCCATTAGCTTTATAAAACATCCCCTGATAGCAGTAAAAGGATTTGGCTGAATTCAAAGAAGTCATTTATAAAGACAGTTCGGGTGTCAAAATATTTAATATTTGCAATGAATATAGTAGCTTGGTCTTGTCAGCTGTGAAATTGTACAAGTAGCTATTTAGTAATAATTAATGGTGTATCTTCATGCCTTTGGGGCAAAAGGTTGTATCTTTTTACAGTGATGCAGTATGACTGTTCAGATTAGGCTTTTCATGGACTGTGTCAAATTTCATATAAAAAAAAACTCATCTGATGATTTTTAGTGTCTTGGCCTTTGAAACATCTGTCAACCTTGCATGACTACAGCTTTTAGCAGTTTCAAATGTCTTTCAAGTCAGCTCTTTAGCACTTAAAGCCCCAGAAAAGAAAATTGTTGAATTAAAAAATCTGCACACAGCGTATAGAGCTACACTGTTTGCCCTCTAGTTTATGATATAGCTTGGATGAAACATTTTTTTGACATTTTGCAGAGGTAAATTTTATCTTCTGCTTTTTAGCTCACCTGAGCACTAGTGCTCAGGGTGAGCTTTTGGGATACCCTGATGTCTGTCGTACGTGTGGATGTCTGGACGGACGTGGGGACCTGTCAACTTTTGCTTGTGTACCCTCTAGCGGGCACAGTTTTGATCCAATCTTTATGAAAATTTGTCAGAATGTTTATCCTCACTGAATATCCAGGCCAAGTTTGAAACTATGTCATGTCGTGTCAAAAACTAGATCACTAGGTCAAATATTAGAAAAACCTTGTATATGCCCTAGAGGTTACAGTTTTAATCCAAACTTCATGAAACTTTGTCAGAATGTTTATGGTCATAATATCTAGGCCAAGTTTGAAACTGGGTTGTGTCGGGCCAAAATCAGGTCAGTAGGTCAAATCTTAGACAAACCTTGTGTACGCTTTAGAGGGCACAGTTTTGATCCAATCTCATTTTGAAACTTTGTCAGAATGTTTATCGTTGCAATATCTAGGCCATGCTTGAAAGTAGGCCATGTAGGATCAAAAACTAGGTCACTAAGTCAAATATAAGAACAACCTTGTGTACGCTCTAGAGGGCACAGTTTTGATCCAATCTTCATGAAACATTGTCAGAATTTTTATCCTCACAATATCCAAGCCAAATTTGAAACTGGGTCATGTCGGGTCAAAAACTAGGTCACTAGGTCAAATCTTAGAAAAACTTTGTGTACACCCTAGAGGGTGCAGTTCTGATTCAATCTTCATGAAACTTAGTCAGAATGTAAATTGCCATAAAATTGAGGTCAAGTTTGAAACTAGGTCATGTCGGGTCAAAAATAAGGTCACAGGGTCAAATCTTAGAAAAACCTTGTGTACACTTTAGAGGGCACAGGTTTGATCCAGTCTTCATGATACATTGTCAGAATGTTTATCTCCATAAAATTTAGGCTAAGATTGAAAATGGGTATTGTCTGATCAAAAACTATGTCACTAGGTCAAATCTTAGGAAAACCTTGTGTACACTCTGTAGAGCACAGTTTTTGATCCAATCTTCATGAAACTTTGGCAAAATGTTTTATAATTCCGTAATATCTAGGCCAGGTCTGAAACTGGGTCATATTGGGTCAAAACTAGGTCACTAGGTCAAATCTTAGAAAAAATGCTGTTGTACAGTCTAGAGGGCACAGTTTTGATCCAATCTTAATGAAACTTTGTCAGAATGTTTATCTCAATTAAATCTAGGGTGAGTTTGAAACTGGGTCATGTCGGGTCAAAAATAAGGTCACAAGGTCAAATCTTTGAAAAACCTTATGTACATTCTAGAGGGCACAGTTTTGATCCAGTCTTCATGAAACTTTGTCAGAATGTTTATCTCTATAAAATCTAGGCCACGATTGAAACTGAGTATTGACTGGTAAAAAAATAGGTCACTTTGTCAAAACATAGAAAAACCTTGTCTACACTCTAAAGGGCACAGTTTTGATCCAATCTTCATGAAACTTTGGCAGAATGTTTATCTCCATGAAAGTTTGAAACTGGGTCGTCGGGCCAAAAATAAGGTCACTAGGTCATATCTTAGAAAAACTGTACGTACATTCCATAGGGCACAGTTTTAATTCAATCTTCATGAAACTTTGTCAGAATGTTTATCTCACTGAAATTCAGGCAAAGATTGAAATTGGGTCATATTAGGTTAAAAACTAGGTCACTAGGTCAAGTCTTAGAAAGCCCTTGTTTATGCAATAGGGGCTTCATTTTCCATTGAATCTTCATGAAACTTTGTCAGAATGTTTTTTTGAATAATATCAAACTTATGTTTGAATATGGATTATATTGGTTCAAAATCTAGGTCACTAGGTCGATTGGCCAACTGCAATGAAACTAAGTATATGGCATTGGGGACTCAGCCCCATCAGAGTTTCTTCATATTATGAGTGAGTGAGTTAACTTGGGTTTAACGTCCAACTAACAACTTGGTCGTACTGAGACAGGACCACAGTTTAAAGTTTCATCCAAAAGACCGCAGATGTGGGCGATCCATCTTGTGACCCCTGGATTGGTCATCCAGCGTGTTACCCACTACACTACCATGGCTCCTTTCAAATTATAACACTGGGTTGACCATGACTTATTTCATGCCAAGGTCAGTAAGATGACTCTAATATTCTTGGTGCACATGATACTCAGGTGAGGGATTCAGGGCCACTATTGCCCTCTTGTTTGATGCTTTAAATCTACTTTTTTGGCACTTTAGAGGTTGAAAACATAGTCAGAAGTGTAGCCAGTGTACTACACCAACCCTACAGACACTGGATTACGAGTCTTGAGTCTGAAACGTTAACTCTTTGGCTGGCAATGACCCTCACAAATGTAACAAAGAACTTACTGTTATGTCCACCCACACTATAATTTTTTGACAGTAAACAGTTTTAGCAAAGTTAAATTAAAAACATTGTTACATTATTGTTATTTGAGACGTAATCTGAGACAAACAACCATCCCATTCACTTTAATCTTTAGATAGGTAGATAGATGTAGTACATAGTCTAAATTGCCTTGAAAAATGTATCAGTGTGGTACATAAAAAACATGGTAATTTTTCATTCACCTTTTTGGATACCGTACTGACAATAAATATTCGCTCACCGCAACCCATTTCTCTATAATGTGTATTGTAACTTTGTCGCTTTGAGACAAGTCCTCTTATTCTTTTAAGCAATGTTTACGAAACCAATGACAGACAGTGTCAACCCTTATCAGACTGGTCTGATCGTAGTCTGCACTGTTTGTTCAAGTACATCTCTCGAAATGCTTAAGGTATTTACCTTGTGAAATGTCTAAATATTGTGACAGATAGGTCTGAGCAAACGGTGCAGACTCAGATCAGAGGAGCAGTCTGATCAGGGGCTACACTGTTTGCCATTCCATCTAATCTTTCAGATCGATGCATTACTTCTATGAAAAAAAAAACTTTAAAAAAAAACAAACTTTTCAATTTTTAGGTCAGTTAGGGTAATTATTTTTGTAGGTGTCACAACTTTCAGATGTTTTACTGTAAATAGTTTAGTGCTGAAACCTCTTGGTACAGTTTTGTAAAGTATAGAAGTATGGAATTTGACTAATTGTTTGAATGAAATTTCGAATGATATGGAATTTGAAAGGGATTTGAACAAAAAAAAAATCAAGGCAGGTAAGAGAAAGATACTGAATTTTAGAAAAAAAAACAAGATACAAGGGTATCAGAACTGTGAGATTCTCCATATGTGGAAATGTTACTTGACATAATGTGAAATGTCTGGCCCAATGTATTTGATATCACTGTATTTATGTAATAGTTTAATTCAATTTGAATAAATCAAAGAATTCGATGTTCAACATGAAAAAATATTACGTAACACAAAGATAACAACACCCTTCAGATTAAATTCAGGTTTCAAACATTATGACAAATTGAAAGGACCTGAACCCAATTTGTCATAACACTTGAAACAAGTCGCTGAGTCTTCACATTTGTGGCAGTCCCCATGCAGCATGCTCATAGTTTGGGCACATTTATAAGGTGTAATTATCTCCATTTAGTGTGGTTCAGCGATGCTGTACCATTTCACCAGAGCAATCAAGCAGTATGCTGCACAATTTGGGCAAACTATAAGGTCTTATTGTCCCCATGCAGCATCATTCACTGATTCAACCAGGCTGCACCATTTGGGCAAACCATAAGATATAATTGTCGCCATGCAACATCATCATTCACTGATTCAACCATGCTTCACTGATTCAACCATGCTGCACAAGCCGGGCCGTTTAGCGTAATCGGTAGGGCACCTGACTCATAAGTCAGAGGTCCCGGTTCGAAACCCGGTCTGGCCACATACTTTCGTTTCTCCTTCCACTGATTCAAGAAGGGCAGTTGTCAGTTACTGGTGAAAGTACATTGTATGTGCACTTAGTACTGGTTAAGCGCTTAGGAGGTCTAACCATCTAAGCCTGCCCAGGAATAGTGTGGTTAGGTTTACTGACCATCCCGACATGACCTTAGCTCTGTTTACCGTGGACGTTAAGCATCAAATCAACCAACCATGCTGCACAATTTGGACAAACCATAAGGTATAATTGTCCCCATGCAGCATCATTCACTGATTCAACCATTCTGCACAATTTGGGCAAACCATAAGGTATAATTGTCCCCATGCAACATCATTCTCTTATTCAGCCATGCCGCACAATTTGGGCAAACCTTAAGGTATAATTGTCCCCATGCAGCATCATTCACTGATTCAACCATGCTGCACAGTTTGGGCAAACCATAAGGTATGATACTCCTCATGCAGCACCATTCACTGATTCAACCATTCTGCCCAGTTTGGGCAAACCATAAGGTATGATTCTCCCCATACAGCAGCATCCACTGATTCAGCCATGCTGCCCAGTTTGAGCAAACCATAAGGTCTTATTGTCCCCATGCAGAATCATTCACTGATTCATCCATGCTGCACAGTTTGGGCAAACCATAAGGTACAATTCTCTCCATGCAGCATGATTCAACTGTTCTACACAGTTCTGGCTAACCATGTAAGGTATAATGGTCCCCATGCAGCATGGTTCAACCATGCTGCATGGGAATGATTATACCTTATGTTTTGCTTTAACTGAATACTCAGCATCTGCTCAGAAATCAACCTGTTTAATACGTTTCTCCAGTGGCTGCTTCTTGATCTTCCTCTGTAGTTACATGGTCCTTTTACTAAATGATGGATAAAGTTTGATTGCATTTCATCTCAAAGGCATGCATTCTTTTCTTTAACCCTACTGTCAAAGTCCATGATTTACAGGCTTGCAGAAATTGGGATATGACAAGGGAATGCATCATTTTTACTTTTGATCCAAGAGATAATGTTGTAATCTCTCTAAATTGGCTTCAGCTCAGTTTGTGAAATCCTTGAGAGAACCTCTCATTATAGCTATTATCTGACACTACAGCTCCAAGGTATTTGAAGCTTGTTACAACTCCCAACTTTTGTCCTTTTACCTTGATCTCCCTGTTTGCAACTGTGGCAGTGTCAGCATACTGCAAAATATAAGTTAAAGTAGCATCAGATATTTAAATGCATGTTCTCTTTTCTACTAAAATTGATATGTGATGGTTAAGTATTACTCAATTAGTAATTAAGTTTCTGTCCTACAAACAATAATCATGATAGGATCACCTCATGCATTTGACTGTATGCATGTGTGATCATGTGAATGTCAGCCGTAGACTGAGTCAGTTCAGTTTGATTGCTTTGCCAAGTAGGAGCAACCGGATCACTGCCTGGTATTGCCATCACCAGAAAAGGTCAGGGAACAATAAGTGTACATATTGAAGAGTCTACAGAGTTTCATCACAAAAATGTTGAATGGATGACTTGTGATCGATCATACAATGAAGGAGGGTGATTATGGAAGGCTCTGTGCAGTAAAGCTCAATTGTTATACCCCCCGCAAACTGTGTTTGTGGGGGGTATACTGTTTTGACGTTGTCCTTCCGTCCGTCTTTCCGTCCGTCCGTCCGCAACGCCTTAAATTTGCTCCAATTTGTTTCAAATTTTGTCCATGGATGCACCATAAGAAAATATTGGATACGTATTTTTTCAATTTTTCCTCGAAGGTTTTAATTGCGGAGTTATGCCCCTTTGTATTTTTCGTAAAATAAGTTTGTGATCGCAACTCCTCCTAGATGGTTTGACGGATTTTCTTGAAATTAAGTATGTGAACAGATATTGGTATGAAGATGTGCATTAGGGTTTTGATTTTAAATTCTGCCCCTTTTTGCCTGAGTTGTGCCCCTTTTTGATAATTTTTGCTAATATAGGGTTTTTGCATTAAATTTGCTCCAATTTGTTTCAAATTTTGTCCATGGATGCACCATAAGAAAATATTGGATATGTATTTTTCAATTTTTCCTCGAAGGTTTTAATTGCGGAGTTATGCCCCTTTGTATTTTTCGTAAAATAAGTTTGTTATCGCAACTCCTCCTAGATGGTTTGACGGATTTTCTTGAAATTAAGTGTGTGAACAGATATTGGTATGAAGATGTGCATTAGGGTTTTGATTTTAAAAATCTGCCCCTTTTTGCCTGAATTATGCCCCTTTTTGATATTTTTTGCCCTATTTTATAGGGTTTTTGCATTAAATTTGCTCCAATTTGTTTCAAATTTTGTCCATGGATGCACCATAAGAAAATATTGGATACGTATTTTTCAATTTTTCCTCCTCGGTTTTAATTGCGGAGTTATGCCCCCTTTGTATTTTTCATGAAATAAGTTTGTTATCGCAACTCCTCCTAGATGGTTTGACGGATTTTCTTGAAATTAAGTATGTGAACAGATATTGGTATGAAGATGTGCATTAGGGTTTTGATTTTTAAATTCTGCCCCTTTTTGCCTGAGTTATGCCCCTTTTTGATAATTTTTGCCCTATTTTATAGTGTTTTTGCCGTTTTTGCTTCCATTTTATTCAAATTGGGTTACTAGAGGCAGCATATGGAAAGAGCTGATACATATTGTTCAGTTTTTCCGGAAAGGTTTTCCTGCTGAGTTATGTCCCTTTGTAGTTTTGTCAGAAAAGTTTGTTATCGCTACTACTCCAAGACCGTTTGACAGATTTTCTTGAAATTAAGTATTTGAACACATATTGGTATGAAGATGTGCATTAACCCTTTTTGCATGAGTTATGCCCCTTTTTTATATGTTTTGCCCTAGTTTCAAGTTTTTTTATGCCATTTTCACTTCCATTTTATTCGGATTTGGTGCACAGATACAGTAGAAGAAAGAGTTGGCACATATTGCTCTGTTTTTCCCAAAAGGGTTTTCCAGCTTTGTTGTGCCCCTTTGTAGTCTTGGAAAACAGAGTTTGTTGTCGCTACTTCTCCTTAACCGTTTGACTGATATTAAATATGTGAACAGATATTGGTATATAGATGTGCACTTGTAGTTGTCATAACATGTATGCCTTGTAAATATAAAACCTAAATGACAAAGCTGCATGCCTAACTGTTAAACGCGGGGGGTATTTAGTAAGCCATGCTTACTGCCACCTCTAGTTGTTCTTGTAGTAAAAGTTTGGCAATTTCCACTGCATCTCCAAGTAGAATTCTGAGCAGTATTCTGTTAGAATGTTGATAAAAAATCCACTACCCTATTTACGCTTTCAGAAAACTAGGGTAGAATTTAGGTTGGGACAGACCGACTTTTGACTCCAGCAGGACTCTAAACCATGACCTGTGATCTAATGATCTAAGTCAGAAGCATTAAACACTCAGCCAGGCTGTTGCGTCCTGATGGCAGCTCTGTTAAACCTTTGTTGACTGGTGGACTTGGATGAGTCCACTTCTAGTTTTAGGGGTTTCTGGTGAATATTTTCATTTTGATAGTATTTTGCATAAAAATCCCTGTAAGCAAACAGTGTAGACTCTGATCAGATGCCGCATTTTGCGGTGTCTGAGCTGGGTCTGCACTGTTTGCATATAGCCCTTAAACTTTAAAGGGTTAAGAAATTTAGTGATGAAACCGGAACCATCTGCATGGCAGAGTCACTTCAGGACCCATAAAGTAATTGTTAAAGGGGAATGGGGAAGACTGAACAGACTATGAATGCACAGGCTGGTCTAAGTTGTCACTGACTGCACATTCCTAGTCCATATTTGGCAACATATTCTAGGGAGCAAAATAATCACAAATTTCTAGAATTTCTTTGCTTTGACTCATTCAGGGAAATATATAATTTATCGAAAATATGCATTTCATAGGCAAACCATAATAATCTTAAATATTAGAATGCTGCCCTTTTTTGCCTCAGTTTTTTCAAAGGGAGACAACTTTTGTGACTTCCTGTTTGCTTCCCAGGGTAATTAAACCCTTGGTAAAAGGTGTCTACCCTTAAGGGACAGAATTTGCTCCTGCAGGAGCAAATTCTTTCCTTTAAGAGTAGACCCAGATTAAAAAGGGGACAAAAAATAAACAGTAGATTTGTTTCTCCTTAAAGTGTCCCCAGTCACCTTAACCATTAAGAATTGTCCTTTAATACTGTTGATTGATGACAGAATGACATTAACATTGCAGACCCAACTCATGCTGTGGGCATGCAAATTGATCTGAGTCTACACTGTATGCTTAAGCATAGCTGTTGCAATATTTCATGTCGTTACGATAATTTTTATTTGGACTTTTTATGTATCAGTATCTGCTTTCTGACTTGTATTTTTTTGAATGGATAATGAAACTTGAGATTTTACTATTTTCTGAAATCAGCATGAAACTGTTGTACAATGCTATTTTGGCAATGGCAATTTTAGTTAGATTAATATGAAAAAAAAGAAAAATAATAAAACATGGAAAAAGTTACCTTCATATACAAGCCCATCTTGCCATGCTCTACATAGAAGAGCAAGACCTGGTGGTGGTAGAAACCATAAACAAGATTCCATTACACTTAGCCTTTCATTGTCACCCTCCCATTGTCCTGATATGACTAAAATACTGTTAAAAAGGGCATACAATAGCGGGTCATCATTTGTCTGCACAGCCTGCTTATTGGGATGGTCTTGTCAGGACTTTCTCAGTTGTCTGGTCTGGCATTTGTTAATGCTATAGTCAATTCAATTAATCATGCTGCATAGTTTAAAACCTGGAATGGAATTGGAATTGGTTGGTTGGTTGGTTGATTTGATGCTTAACGTCCACGGTAAACAACTAAGGTCATGTCGGGACGGTCAGTTAACCTAACCACACTATTCCTGGGCAGGCTTAGACCTTCTAAGCGGTTAACCAGTACTAAGTGCACATACTTTCGCCAGTAACTGACAACTGCCCTTCTTGAATCAGCGGAAGGAGAAACGAAAGTATGTGGCCAGACCGGGATTCGAACCCAGGACCTCTGACTTATGAGTCAGGTGCCCTACCGATTGCGCTACCCGGCCCGGCGGAATTGGTTGGAGTGGAATGAAATAGACCAGATAATCTACATTATCGGTAATGTGCGTATATATTGGGACACTTAAAAATAATGAATTTTCCATTTGGAACAAATGGAAAATTTATTATTTTAGGTGTCCCAATACTTATGCATATTAGGGTGCATTAAATTCTCTAAATTCTTTCTGGTAAGAATCCCAAATCAATAGAATCAAGCTCTATTCCACTTTATTCCATTCCATATTTTAAAATTTTATTTCTGTGCATCAGATTTTGAAACAGACACTGTCTCTGCTTTTTCTCTTCATACAAAATTAATTTTCATATTTTTTACCATAAGTGTTTGTACACTTTTGCACTTTCAAGTGCCAAAAAGGCAGATGACAAAATTTACTTCTGCAAAATTTCAAAAATGTTTTGTCCAAGCTATATCATATTGAGAATTGAAAGACTAGAGGGCAAACAATGTAGATCCTAGATAAGATGGCTCATGATGAGTCTGATCAGAATCTTTGCTGTCTTCATTCAACTGTCTTGATTTTTGGCCCTTTAAGTGATAAAATGAGCCGCAACATGACAAAACCAATAAATGGGCATGTGCGTCCAGCAAAGACTCGAATCAGCCTGGGTATCTGCCCAGTCTGATTAGAGTCTTTGCTGTCCGCCCAGTCTGATCAGAGTCTTTGCTGTCCCCATGGAGCTAGCTTTGATCCTTAGCTACCCCTTAAGTCCACAGTGACTGGGCGTCTGCCCAGGCTGAGCTGCCCAGTCTGGTCTCTCTTCTGTGGATGGATGTGCAACATTTGTTGGTTTTATCGTGTTGCGACTCAAATTGTATGGTAAGGTAGGCTGAATTGACAAACCAAAAATTTAAAGATTTTGGCCTGAAACAAATAGCACACATTCTGTTGTAATATGCACTTTGTACATACTGTAATAATATGACAATAGATATAGTTTTGTAATTTTGTAATCTTAATTGGGTAATGTGACTATGCTAATTATGGTGTAAGAATTTCTCATTATTATGGACAGACTAGCAAGTATATGAGACCCTGATCATCTCAGAGGGTAATACCAATTTGCTTACTTGTGCTGTTGGCTGATCCAGTACTATATGAGCCGCAACATGGCAAAACCAACAAAGTGGCATGTCACCACACAAAGACTCAGATCAGCCAGGGCATCTGCCCAGTCTGATCAGAGTCTTAGCTGGCACTTGGAGGTAGCGTAGACCCTTGCAGCTACCTTTTCAGTGCACAGCAAAGACTCTGATCAGACTGGGCAGATGCCCATGCTGAGTCTTGGCGTGGCACACATGCCATTTTGTTGGTTTTGTAGTGTCGTAGCTCATATGAAGTGGCTGTCAACTGGAAATTCTGTGGAATTAAGCAATACCAATAATGGTAAATGTTACAAATGGCTATGGACTGAGCTGCTGCGGCTACCGATTGTCTTGGTTGGCAGCCACTTTTGCTTGTGTTGTGTAATTGATTGGCCTAGTGGACAACACAGGTGGGGAAATTGTGTTGTAAGCCTCATTGCAGAATAACTCCTGGTGTAGACCCTGATCACATATCACTATTGTATTTGCAAGGCATTTCTGTGCAATTATTTTGGACAGTGATGGTAGTTCATTGTTTTATAAATGATATTTACAAACAATTAAATTAAAAGTCTCTACAAACCAAACACATAATGCTTTCTTTACTTTGTAATCAAATGTTAATAAAAAATCTGGTCAACATTGGTTTTGAATATTTTAACAAAGATTTCTTGTTTAATGGAGATTATGTGAATAAATAAATTTAAAACAAGTTTGAAGGTATGGATACACCTTAAAACGTCAGAAATAGTTTGCAAACAGCATAGGTCCAAATGAGGGGGGCTGAAAATGAGCCACCTCAACTGGATTTACACTATTTCAATGCCCTTTGGTCTTTTAAATATCAAAGGGATATAGCTTGGATGAAGCATTTGTTTAAATTTTGCGGACGTAAATTATTTCGTCTGCTTTTTGGTACTTTACGGGTTAAAGGGAAATCACTCAATTTGGATGAATTTGTCTCCCATTTGACTTCAGACAAGGGGCTAAAATGTGCTCTGAGAGGGCAGTCTCTTTCAAAAAAGGGTGGTTCCATTTGAAGAGGAAATTCACCTACCTAGGAAACGAATACCATTCTCTCAAGTTGCCTTCCTTGTTAAAATGGCTGCCCGACCATGGTTGTGTATCTTGTCCAGATATTAGCAGAGAAGACTTTTGCAATAGACTGAGCTGAAATTTTGTAATCCAGCAGAAAATGATTGCTGATCAAGTTAGCATTGATTAATGAGGCTGTTAAAAGCCTTCTAAAACAGACAATAGTTTTGTCCAAGAGTTTAATTTTTGCTGTTAAAAAACCTTCTAAAATAAACAGTAGGTTTTGTCCAAGAGCTTAATTTTTGCTGTTAAAAACCTTCTCTAATAAACAATAGGTTTTGTCCAAGAGCTTAAATTTTGCTTCCTATAAACATGTATTCTATTGCATGATGGATTCTTTGTTTATTAACTCTTGAAGCCCCAGTGACGAAATTAGCAAAATTTGTAAACAGCGTAGATCCTGATGAGGCGGCTCATAATGAGCCGCCTCATCTAGATCTACAATGTTTGCCCTCTAGTCTTTTAATTTTCAATATGAAATGTCTTGGACAAGGCATTTTTTTAATTTTTGCAGGCGTAAATTTTGTTGTCTGCTTTTTGGTGTTTAAAGAGTTAAAAGAAGTGTACTGTAATTCTTAGATTATAAAATGTTGTTTTTAGCTCACCTGGCCCGAAGGGCCATAGTGAGCTATTGTCATACCAATGCGTCCGGCGTGCGTTGTGCGTCGTGCGTCGTCACGGAATGTGTCCGTCAACACCTAAAAACAAATATTCAAACATCTTCTTCTGTAAAACTACTGGTCCCATGGTTCTCAAATTTCACATGGAGCATGACCTGACTCCAGGGTCTCAGAATTGTAAAATTGGGTCAGGTTGAAAATCCAAGATGGCCGCCATTACTAAAAATAGCAAAAACAACAAAATAAACTTCTTCTCCAGAACCACTGGGTATATTTGTCTGAATTTTGGCATGGAACATCAATGAAACCTTGGTATTCAAAATTATAAAAATGAAAAAAATCTGTTGCGGAGTTTTGTCACAGTGACCTACTTTCTGTTTACGAGTGTAATTTTGCTCAAATGCCAATGTCAAAAAACGACATATTCAAACGACTTCAAACAACTTCTTCTCTAAAACCACTGCACCCATGGGTTTCAAATTTCACATGGAGCATGACCAGACTGCAGGGTTTCAAAATTGTAAAATTGAATCAGGTCAAGAATCCAAGATGGCCGCCGTTACTAAAAATAGCAAAAACAACAAAATCAACTTCTTCTCCAGAACCATTTGGTATATTTGGCCGAAAGTTTGCGTGGAACATTAATGGGACTTTGGGATTAAAAATTGTAAAAATAAAAAAAATCTATAGCGGAATTAGGTCACAGTGACCTACTTAGCGTTTACAAGACCGATTTTGCTCAAATGTCAGTATCTCAAGAAAACGCAATCGATTGTGGTCAGATTTGGTAAGCAATGGTCCTTAAAAGGAATTATTTCAATTTTGTGCCAGTTGACTATCCAAGATGGCCACCATGGGGGCCGTTACTAAAAATAGCACAAACATAAAAATGACAATTACTCAAGAACCCTTGAATGGAATTCGACCAATTTTGTGTCAGAATGTTCCTTGCATGAAGCCGTTTCGATTAATTACAATTTGGCTTTCCAAGATGGCCGACATCTGCCGTTACTAAAAATAGCACAAACATAAAAATGACAATTACTCAAGAACCCTTGAATGGAATTCGACCAATTTTGTGTCAGAATGTTCCTTGCATGAAGCCGTTTCGATTAATTGCAATTTAGCTTCCAAGATGGCCGACATCTGCCGTTACTAAAAATAGCACAAACATAAAATGACAATTACTCAAGAACCCTTGAATGGAATTGGACCAATTTTGTGTCAGAATGTTCCTTACATGAAGCCATTTCGATTAATTGCAATTTGGCATTCCAAGATGGCCACCACCTGCCGTTACTAAAAATAGCACAAAACATGAAAATGACAATCTCAGTAACCGCTGAATAGATTTTGACGAAATTTGTGTCAAAATGATTTTTGCATTGAGATGTTTCAAAAGTAACTAAATATAGACAAGTCATAATAACCTTTGTGACTAAAAATAGAAAAATGTGAAAATAAGAAAATCTCAGTGGAATTGGACTAATTTTCTGTCAGAATGATCATTTCAATAAGCTTTTTCGATTTTCTGCATTTTGGCATTCCAAGATGGCTGCCATCTGCCGTTACTAAAAATAGCGCAAAACATGAAAATTACAACATCTCATTAACCGCTGAAGCGATTGAGACGAAATTTGTGGCAAAATGATTCTTGCTTTGATGTGTTTCACAAATTAACAAATATTGACCCGTCAAGTTGGCCTCTGTTACTTAAAATAGCAAAATTTGAAAATTAGAAAATTACAATGGAACTGGACCTATTTTGTGTCAAAATGGTCCTTGCATGAAAGCTTTTCAATTTTTTGCATTTTGGCATTCTAAGATGGCCGCCATCTGCCGTTACTAAAAATAGCACAAAACATGAAACTGACAATATCTCAGTAAAAGATTTTGATGAAATTTGTAGTAAAATGATTCTTGCCTTGAGGTGTTTCAAAAGTAAATATATAAAGACCAGACAAGTTGGCCTCTGTTACTAAAAGTAGCAAAATGTGAAATTGAGAAAATCTCTGGAATTGGACCAATTTTGTATCAGAATGGGGACCATTCGGATACAAAAGCCAGGTGAGCGATATCAGGCCCTTTTGGGCCTCTTGTTTATCTCTTCCAAAACAATGCCAAAAAATGTAGCTCCATCTTATTCCAAAACAATCTCAAAAATCTGAATCCATCTTAAAGTATTTGGGACTGTTTTGGGAGAGAAAAACCCCTTCTGTAGTTAGATTACCGTATTAATCCTATCAAATTCCTCAGGGCTTTTGCATTTTGTGAAAGGGGGATGTGACAGCCTAAAGTGTAGTAAATCAGCCACTGCCAAAATACCTGTAATAAGCAATATAAAGGTGATGTGTATACTTTCAGAGGAAGCAACTCAACTATTTTTGCCTTCCTTCTCAGAGGGGTCAACTCTTAAAGAAAAGAATTTGCTCCTCTTGAAGCAAATTCTTTCCTTTAAGAGTAGACCCCATTTCAGTGAGCTACCTTATCCAGAGAAGCAAACAGGAATTCATGCAAGTTAATAGCATTGTTTTTGGAAAAGCAGCAAGGGGGGTTATTACAGCAGGGGCATTTATAAGGATTAATATGGTACTCAACTGATTTACTTATTTTCCATGATTTTGGAAGGGCAAACTCCAGTCTTATAACCAAATAAATACAGTAATGTGTTTATTTTCTTCTATTTACAGTATTCTCATGAAGTAAAAGTAGAGAGAGATAGTCGGTATGGAAAAAGAATACTCAAAGACTAGAAAAAGAAAAAACTCTTCAACACCGCAATGAAACAGATCACATTCCAGCACCATGGTCAATATGGATTTTTTATTACCTAGTTCTGTCGAACAATAGAGAACAGAAATACATAAGAGTGGATTTGACAGGCCATCAAAATTAGTAGCAGGAAGAAGCAATACTTCACACAGACAGTGGCACTTGAAAAATAACGAGTGGTCCATACAAGGTGCCATTGTTCAATTGTTTCATCTGAGTCATTTAAAATGACAAATAGAAAACTACAGAAGCCAATAAGGAAATTTATATCTTCAAGAGTGAAAAGGAAAGTCCCACATCATGAACAGTCAAAGGGCCATGATCATTCAGGCTTGTGTAAAAAATCTCACACTCAGCAGGAAGGGAAAAAGTACCAGTTTTTGTTTCATAAAAATATTTCAAAAACTGGATTATATAATCGAAATTCTCGCAGGCACAGGAAGTCTAGGATATTTAAACATGTCAGGAAAAAAAAGAGATCAGATGTGCAAATAACAGGAGAGGATAGTGATGACTGTTGTTATATTTCAGGAAAAGAAACAAATCTGAGTGAATCAGTTGCTTCAGGAAAATTAACATATAGAAAGAATAACAACATGGAAGCAAAAAGCCCAAAGCAGTCTTCAAGAACAAAGAAAACATTCTCAGCTCTCAAAAGAGCAGTTTCATTGAGATTAAAATCAAGAAAAGATAGCGAGTCTGAAAAAGTAGATCTATCATCCTTAGTAAGACTGGTTGAGTTAGAAAATTCTGGAACAAAGTTGACTTCAAGCCATGCAACAGAGGTTTCAGAGTGTATAGGAACTTCAGGGATGAAAACATTATTGTCAAACAACAACAATAATCAAAAATTAGAAAGAACCAGAAATGTAAAAGAAAATGATAATGAATCAAATATTTTGTCACCAACTTGTGGAGATATGTATGGTACAGATGAAGAGGAGAGTTTAAATTGTAGTTTTCAGAACAATGCTATAACTGAGAGAATAATGAAAGTGAACAATGACAAGTTAGTCAGCGATGACTATGGCTCAGTTAGCCATATTAAAACTACAAATATACATGAATGCATTTCAGACAATAGTACAGAACAATGTGAAGTATATTCAAACTTGACCTTTCATTTGACTGAGGATTCAAAACCATATGATAGAGAAAACTCAGTTTTAGCTTCTCATTCATCTTTGGACATATCTGATGATACAAAGAAGATAAGCACTGCAGAGATTCCATTATTCAAAAACAGATTAGGAAACAGCAGCTGCGATATAGTTATTGAAGACTTCGAAAATCCATGGGTATTGCAGTCAAAGTTTCAACAACATGATAAAAACATAGAAGATTTCAAGAGATCTTTGAGTAATGATGGATCTGTTGTATATGAGTCTCTTGGTTTTAGTGTGACCAATTTGGATTTAGAAAATTCACTGTTGTCACCAAAGTCTGCCAGGAGAAAGAACATTAAAACTTTGAAAAGAAGTAAGAGTATAGAGTCATTGGATTCTTTTAATTCCAGTATTCATTCTTTGAACAGTGAAGAATGCTTCTTTTCATCAGATTCAGAAGCAGATGTACAAGCTGATGAGATATCTCTAAGCTCTAGTAATTCATTTGTTAGTGCAAAGGACTACAATGAACAAAATGACTTAGGAGATGGCTTAATTGAAAAGCTGAGGAAGTCTTCTAGCTTGGATTCTTTAAACAAAGCACTATCAGCTGATAATGCAAAAGTTAAACCAGCAGAGAGTTTTGATGCCCTAGATACTACACCAGTAGCAAAATCAATGAAACATACATACAGTGTAGATGATGTACATAGAATAATACAAAGACCGAGTTCTTTATCATTTGTCAAAGGGTTTTCTTTAGACTCTGCTTCAAAGAGTGATAAGACCCCAAAAAGTGAGAAAAAGAAAGTAAAGAACAAAAGAAGATCATTGGATTCATCTTTTAAGACAGCTGAAATTAAGTCCGATTTTAAAGCAGAGTTGGAAAGGCAAAATCTTAAGTCTGCATCCAGTGATTCTGGACTGAGTAGTGTTCTGTCGCCAGTTCAAGAAAATGGGACTGTAAAATTACGTAGTAACAGTAACATGGATGCTCCAGGTGATAAAATGTACCATACTTTACCTAATCCTAGAAAAATTAAATCTTTTCCACCACTTCTTCCAAAGAAAAAAGTCACTAGGATTGGCAGTCTGTCAAAAATGTTTTCTGAAAAAGCAGAATCATTTACTGGATTAAAACTTGGCTCATCCTTTAAACTAAGAAATTTAGAGAAGCCAATAACTTCAGGACTAAACAAAACCAGATCATTGACAACACTTATGTCTAAGAAAGGAAGTGCAATGGTTTCAAGTATTTCCTCGTACATAAAAGGGAAGTCTACTTCGGAAACAAATTTGGACATGGACATGGTAGACAGCCCATTCAAACCAAAAGCAAGGAAAGCTACAAAGATGGAAAATGATGATTCTGTTTTTGTATATGAGAAAGTGAGAGTTTTAGTTCCAAGAAAAAGGCAAGCAAATAAGCAAGAACAAGCTGCACAAAGAAAAAGGCTAACCCTAGATTTGAAACTGTCCAGTATCAAACAGATAGGTCTTGACAGTGCATCTGCTAATGACAAAAAGAATTTATCTGGGTCTAAGCTTGTTTCACCAAGTAGTTCATCATCAGTTAATTCAATGACATGTCCAACAATGTTGGATGAGCTAATGAAATCAGTAGACACAAGAAGGTTTAGTCTGGGCCTTGCATTAGATATGGAAAATATGAGTGATACTGAGCAGGATGAAACAAGCTCAAAGAGTAGCTCTCTAGGACTTCTAAGCAAGAAGCAAAGCATTGTTTCTGATATAACTACTCCTGGGTCAGTATTTACTAGTGGTGGAGATTATTTCCTTATGTGTGAGAGATGTAGAAAAATGAGGTTCTGTTTGGACAGAAGTTTGGAACTTGATGTAATGAACCCAGTGGAGAAAAAATGTCAATCACTCTACAATTTAAATTCATTTTGTGCATGCTCAGGTGTAGGGAATAGCTGTGATACATCCCCTTCTGTTGGGAGACGCGGGTTACATTCACATGTGAACAATAAAGATATGGAAGATGACAGTTTCTCAGCTTCTTCTCCAATACTAAAGAGACAGACTTCTATATCTTTGCAAGAATTAAGACATTCAAAGAGCCTTCCATTTCAGAGCTATGTTTGTGATGACACTTTACATGACTCAAATTTTGATAGTGTGCTTAAAGAAACACCAAATGTGAAAGCTAGAAGAAGCTTACCATATAGTTTGGCAAAATATGAGCCATGTTTGGACTTGAGTGCTGATGATATTGATGAAATAGGAAGTATTGATAATGGTTCTGATGGAAAGATATATGAAAGAAATGTTGAAAAATCCCATTCATGCAGTGATTTATTGGATAAATCAGATGATATTTCTTTTATAACTGAACCTGGGATGTACTCATCTAAACCTCTAGAAAGAAAACCAAGTAAAAGAGGCGATAGACCAGTAAAAGTTAAGTCTTTATCAAGCTCACATGATGCTTTAACTTGTCTTACTGCTGTAGATATACCAGATATAGCTGTATCAGTGGAAAGTATTGAAGATGGTCATGAATTAGTTAAGCCAGAGGTAACAATTACTAAAGACTTAGAGGATTCTTCAGATAGTGGTAATGAGGATTATCATTCTGTTGGAAGTGAAACTGAGAAGACTGACTGTACAAGTTGTAATTTAAATAGAACTGAGCAACATTCAGTGATAACCAGTGAGCTGCTGCACGTTTCAGGTTTAAACATGCCTGATTATAGCCCACTGCCAAATGCATTTCAAAATATAGATATGGTTTGTGAGATGTGTAAGGCAAAGACAAAAAATCCATCATGTGCCAGTACTAGTGGGGATTTTGAAATTTGTAAAGACAATGGAAAATATGATCTGAATGATAATGATAAGCCTGCATTTGAGGACACTCAGAATCATGAGTTAGTCAGTGAACAAGTTAAGTGCTTTGAATGTTATGAGGTTGGAAATAAGAAATTTATAGAATCTAACAAGCCAAAACATAGACCATTGACCATTCGTAGGAAATTTTTGTCTGTAAGTGATATAGACATGCGTGACTGTGATAAGATAAAGTTAAATGGATTAAAGCAAAAGTCATTGTCTAACTCCAAACTCCATGAACTTGAGGAAGGTAAATGCTCAAATTGTGGATGTTCAGAAACAGTAACTCAAGCCAAACTGCCATTTCAGTCAGAAAAGGTTAAAACAATTACAAATTCAGGTTCTGTTGCAGGTGTTGACTCGGAAGTTTTACATACAAATATAAATGCATCAAATGTGAAAGACAAGTTTTTGTTTGATGATCAAATGGTCAAAACTTACAAGAATACTCAAAATATTCGCAGTATATCTAGGATGAAATCAGTTTCTAGTGATGATGTACATGCACAGCCATATTTAGACACAAAAATTTGCTTTACTACCCCTTCACTGTCAGTAGACAAACTTGATCAAAAGAAATCTCAGAATTTTACCCATGACAAGCTTTGCATTGATCAAGAATTTTTTCCATCAAATTTATCTCCCTTATATTGTGTACCTGGATTGCCCCCCTTCCATGGATTTTCAGCTTTTTCACCACAGCCAGTTGACAGCCAGCTACCAGAATTGGAGGAAGTCTACAAATATGACATCTGCTTAGGGTATTTGGTACATTCTATAACATGTGATAACAAAACAATATGTGTGTATTCTTTACAGAGGAACAAGCAGTTGATGGAAGGGGTGATAACTCCTATATCAGGACTTCCAGGAGGTGAGTGTGTTCTTGTTTCTTAAGGTGAATACTGTATGAATCCTAATAAATGCCCCTGCTCTAATAAACGCCCTCTGCCTCTTTTCCCAAAACAATGTTACATTAACTTGCATGAATTCCTATTTGAATCTCTAGATGCAGTAGCATTTTGACTTGGGGTCTACTCTTAAAGGAAAGTTTTTCTTTCCTTTAAGGGTTGACTCCTACAGGAGGCAAAGATGAAGTTGCTTCCTCCGCAAGTGAGCCGCCACACGACAAAACCAACAAAGTGGTTGTGCGCCCAGCGCAGACTCAGCTCAGCCTGGGCAGCCTCCCTATCTGATCAGATTCTTGGCTAAGCACTTAAATTGTAGCTAAGGGTCTACGCTACCTCCATGCGGACAGCGAAGACTCTGATCAGACTGGGCGGATGCCCAGGCTGATCTGAGTCTGTGCTGGGCGCACAACCACTTTGTTGGTTTTCTCGTGTCGCGGCTCAAGTATACCCATTCACCTTAATACTGTTTACTAGAGGTATTTAGCAGTGGCTGAATTTACTACAATTTAGGCTCTAAATAATGTCCCTCTTTAGTAAGAAGTAACACGCCTGGGGCATTCAATAGGATTAATACAGTAGATGAACCTCAAAGGGAGTTTACTTTGGTCTGGAAGTACCATAAAAGTCCTAAAAATTTGGGACTTTGAAAATAATTAGCATAACTGTCTTAAAAATGGAGCAACTTGAATGCAATTATGCATCCAAAAGATGCAGATGGAATGGAAAACAATGCAGACCCAGATCAGACGAAGGGATGTAAATTCTTTTCGGGTGTATAAAGTAGAACATGTATTGAATACAATATATGAAGATGTTTTAAAATCAAAAATTATATTTTCACAATGACATATTGGCACATTTTAACAGGAGGCAAAGATGAAGTTGCTTCCTCTGCAAGTGAGCCGCGACACGACAAAATCAACAAAGTGGTTGTGCGCCCAGCGCAGACTCAGCTCAGCCTGGGCAGCCTCCCTATCTGATCAGATTCTTGGCTAAGCACTTAAATTGTAGCTAAGGGTCTACGCTACCTCCATGCGGATGCCCAGGCTGATCTGAGTCTGCGCTGGGCGCACAACCACTTTGTTGGTTTTCTCATGTCGCCGCTCAAGTATACCCATTCACCTTAATACTGTTTACTAGAGGTATTTAGCAGTGGCTGAATTTACTACAATTTAGGCTCTAAATAATGTTCCTCTGTAGTAAGAAGTAACAGGCCTTGGGCATTCAATAGGATTAATACAGTAGATGAACCTCGAGGGGGGTTTATTCTGGTCTGGAAGTACCATCAAAGTCCTAAAAATTTGGGACTTTGAAAATAATTAGCATAACTGTCCTAAAAATGGAGCAACTTGAATGCAATTATGCATCCAAAAGATGCAAAAGATGCAGATGGAATGGAAAACAATGCAGACCCAGATCAGACGAAGGGATGTAAATTCTTTTTGGGTGTATAAAGTAGAACAGGGCTCAGGAAATATTGAAAAATGAATCGGTCCAGCCAATGATGTCATCACCTAACTAATTTCCATAGGAAAAAAATTTGATACCTGTCACGAAAACTAACGACAGTAAGCGAAGTCCTATGAATTAATCCCGATTTCCGTACAATGGTCGTACATTGTTGTGTTTGGTGGAGTTCTTGGTTTCACACATTTTAAGACGTTTAACTACGCATGTAAAAGCAAATACAAGACTAGAACGTGTTCGTAGGCAGAGCGGACGTGATAGAAAACATCATACTTGATTGACAGGTGGACAGGGGAGACCACCTGATATGGCTGCAAGTATAATTACAAGGACCATAAGACTCGGGACGGACGCTCGGCGCCCCATTACTGCAGCTATGAATTCATTCCGCTGAGGTGCGGGAGCAACGTCGATATGAGAATTGAAATACTACTACGGGACAAGCAGTGTAGCTAGACTTTGTTTAGTGCCGTGTGCAAATCGTATGATCCGTGCGCAAACCGTTTGAAACGAAACTTCGGATGCGCATGCTAGTCCAAGCCTTTGCTGGTTACAAAAGCCATCACATTTAGCCTTTAAATTTTCAAACTTCAAACAAGATAATCCCCGTCAATTATGCAATTATACCTACACTTTTTGCTCAACAGTAGACTGAGCCATCAAAAGGTTAGTGGTCGTGAAACGTTAATTACCTGTACAAGTGGCCGTGATGACCTGAGGCTGTAAATATTTATCCCATCTATGATAATAGGTGTTATTTTCCGACATGAAATTGGAGCATGCATTTTGATTTCGAATAATAGAGGGATTTTTGTAGTAAATTTACTCCATCGGGACCTAATTTTTCTTTCGAAAAATCCGATTTTTCGAATAATCAAAATTAGAATTTGCGAAGCGTTTTTGCATAGAATTAATGGGCTTACGATCGGCACCATGTTTTTCGAAAAATCCGGTAGTTTCGAAAAATCGGCGTTCGAACTACCGAGATTCGACTGTATAACATATCAAAGAGTCTTTAACTTCAGTAATAGCGCCCGAAGCTAATTACTTTCACACGACCACTGTAAACTCGCGAGATTCTAGATAACGCGATGAACTTCGAGATCTCAGGAGGTAATTTGTTTATGACACAACTTGACTGGAGGCAATTATTGGATTAGTCATGCGTAATTAACGGATTGACATGTGAGCTAGGTAAGAAGAATCGGAGAAAATTTCCGAAGTATTGGACCAGTATGGGACCGATTTTTGGGGACTTTGGGCTGTTTCCAATCGGTCCCAATTTCTGAATTTCGGTCTGGGACCGAAAGAATTCCGGTTTTCCCGAGCCCTGATTAGTAGAACGTGTATTGAATTCAATATCTGAAGATGTTTTAAAATCCAAAATTATATTTTCGCAGTCAGTTTTGCCATTGCCTGTTGTTTCATTATTGTCAAGTCCATGTAGTAGTTGTGTTTTCCTTTTATTAGCAGAGCTCCAGATAAGGTGGGCTTTAGAGGATAATTTTGAGATAATTTTTCTTCCTCAATGAAAACATATGTTTCATTTAAAAAGTCTTAACAGAACTCACAAAATCAATTGTGATAACGTTTTTTGCTGAAAAATTGTGAGGAGCTGCAAAAGCTCCTCACATTGTTTTGGCAAAAAATGGCAATGTTTTTATGTATAATATGTTTGAAAATTCAGCATCTCGGTAAGTAACAACGTTGTTTGTTTTGAACATCCAGGCCCTGATATCCAAATAAATACAGTAAATAAATGTTCTGTAATTTTCAGCTCCTCACACAAGACCCAGTGAAAGCAGTCATGGAAAGTCTCAGAAAACACAACAGAAAGTGAAAAATGAGGATTTACCAAATCCAGCAGCACCTATTACTGTTGTAAGTACAGAAAATGAGGATATTAAAGTAAGGAAGAACTGTGGTTGTGATCTTGGTATTTTGGAGTCTGTGTCCACATTCAAGGATGATTTAGTTTGTCCCCCGTCGCTAGGGAAGCGAAAAACATTGGTAATATCAGGCAGTTGTTCATCGTTTGGTCAGTACTTCTGCGGGCAGGGATAATAACTGATTCAGAAGTATTTCAGATATAGTCATGAAACTTCACAAAAGAGTCACCTATAATAGAAGACGAGACACATACTAAAAGATGACTCTTCTATATCTGAACAGGAGTTATATTTTTAAATTTTGTGTCCAGTGTAACTCCTTTTACATATGGGAAGAAATTCATGAAACCTCACAGATATGTTAATCTTACACAACAATGTGCCATGTACTACAATGAGATTCTAGCTAAACTGTTACATGAGTTACATACTCTTTACTGATAACGATTAATTTTTGCACTTGACTTTCAGGTCTGGGCAATGATTTAACATTCCTTTAGGATAGTTCTATGAAACTTCCGGGACACATTCAACACATTGTGACAACTTGTCTTAAATAAGGCATACAACTCTTAATTTCCTTGTTTTTGAGTTGCATAATTTTTTGTCAACACTGTATCTTCGTAATACTTTTAAGTATTTTCATGAAACTTCACACACACCAGTCTTAATGTGTCACATTATCCTGCATAAGACAATTCTTGGACAGTTGATGTACAAGTTAGTTGCCCATGGCAAAACATTTTGTCTGAGCTGTAGTGCCTTACCCCCTGGAATACTTTGATAAACCTTCATTACTGAAATTGCAGGTGCCTTCAGAAAAACTATCACATGCTGGTCATGTGCTACGTACAGTATTGCTATCACGAGCATCCCACATGATCAGGGACAGGAAATTCCATCTGCGAACCTATCGCAGATGCATGGTGGGAACAGAAATGGTAGATTGGTTGTTACAACAGAGTAGTCTGGTTCACTCTCGTACTCAAGCTGTGGGGATGTGGCAGGCCTTGGTGGAGGAAGGAGTTATTGTTCATGGTAGGTATAGCTTGGTTGATACATTCTGGAAAACTGATTGTGTTTATCATATGACGTCGCATCAGAGAGTGTAATAAAGCCATGCATTAAAAACGATAATCCACTAGTGGATTAAATATGCAAATTACGCCGTAAAGTTATGCTTTGACGTCCATTAAAACGTCGCGTTTTCTTATGGCGAAATTGTGACGTTTTAATGCAAAATTTGCTAATAAAATGCGATTTTAGTGTCATATGATAAATAGAATCTTACATTCGTGCTCCTGTATTATTTAATTTATTAAACTCATTGGTGAAAACAATAAATCTTTACGAAGAAAAACAACCGTCTTATCTTATCTTTTTCCCCAACTCGTTTAATAAATTCAATAATACATGAGCACTCATGTAAGATCCTCTATTTATACCACCGTTGCCAGAGAAAGCCAACTTAGCATGAAATACTTTGCAATGAGCAAGGTCTACACTTATGAAGGTGGTATAAAATAGTTATAGCATGGTTTGTCTGCCTGTATGAGCCACGAGCTTTAGCGAGTGGATTATCTCCCATACAGGTGGACATACCATGGTTTGACTATGACATATACTATTGTTAACATGTACTGATCAAAAGAGTTTTTTTCCTTCCATTTCTCAAAATGATGTTCCCCATGAGGCTCAACTTGTAAACAAACCCATAACCTGCACCTCAGGGCACCGAGTCTATGTCATTGCCAGTTTAAACAGGAGAGTTGCTCAAAATAAAAAAAAAGGTGAAATTGCATGTTTTATTGTGTCCCCATTGGAAATATGCTAATAAGATTTAAGTCACTGAAATTCTTTCCTTCTAGAGTAAATCCCCTTTTCGAAGGTCTTTGTTCTCCAGAGGAGCAAACAGTTGTTTTTCTTCGTAAAAATGGCAGAAACACTTGGAGATGTACTCATACACCTTAAAGCTTTTACCAGAAATAACTCCCAGAAGTGAGAGTTTGACCCATTCTCATTTTGTGAGACTTGTTCAGTGCTCCAGATAAGAAGAGATAAAGGGGTAAATTTTAAGGGATAATTTTCCATATTTCTGCATTAAAACTAAAAGCATATGATGGGACTCCTCATTAGAACCGTCTCAGTGAGACGGTTCTAATGTAGGGTCACAACATATGTTTTCATTAAGAAATAAAGAAAATTATCGCAGAATTATCCCTGTTACCCCTTCTTCTGGAGCACTGCTTGGTCTGCATGGACAGCCATCTTATTCTTTGTCAATATCATGTGGATAATACCAATTTCCCTACCTGTAATGTTGACTGAGCCATTCAGTTACCATACATGTAAAACTTGCTGTTGACTGACACAAGCAAGAACAGTATCAGCTTGGTCAAAAGCCAGTATCAATAGAATCATTACTTATTATTGGTAATGCTTACAACTGAATTCTCAGTCTACAGCCTCTTTGCACATTACCAGATCTAACCAAACACCATAAGCAAATTGGTATCACCACAGTGAATAGGGTAAAGTCGGGTAACGTCGGTCAGGGGGTAACGTCGGCTCAAAATGAGCCGTCTCATCAGGATTTTCACTGTTTGGCCAGTCATTTTTGTTTTAGTTCAAAACAACTGACATATAAAGGAAGCAATGTCACTGTCCGAATTTACCCTCTGTCCGATGTTACCAGACTTTCCCCTATTTGTTCACGAATTCCATTTGTCATTACAGTGTGCCATGAACACCAGTTCAAGGACAAGTACCTGTTCTATCGGTTCCGGGAAGATGACCAGGGCGTGAGTACGGTGCCATCTAACATGAGTAAGAAAGAATGTGAAGACGAGCTGCAGGAAATCTTCTTGATGTTGGCACAGATTGGACCCGATGCCATGATGAGAATGATCCTTAGAAAATTGTAAGTTTTGTAGCATCATAATTCAGTTCTTCATTTACATAAAAAATTGGCATTTTCCTTATCTACCAGTTGCATTTTTTGTGAGAAAGTGTAGAAATTTCTTCTGAATTATTTGTGTAATTCTTTTTCAGCTTTTTGTCACCGGACGTAGGCGGAGGGGGACTATAGAAATGACCCTCGTCCGTCCGTGTGTGCGTCCGTCCGTCCGTCCGTCCTTCCGTCCGTCCTTCCGTCCGTCCGTCCGTCCGAAATCTTGTCCCCGCAACTCATCCTACGTCTTTCATCGGATTGATTTGAAATTTTACGGATTGTATTCTTATGATATGAAGATGTGCATGTGGTTTTCGATTTTTGTTTCGGCCATTTTTGATGGAGTTACAGCCCTTGCTGACTCAGACCTTCCGAAATCTTGTCCCCGCAACTCCTCCTACATCTTTCATCGGATTGATTTGAAATTTTACAGATTATATTCTTACCATATGAAGATGTGCATGTGGTTTTTTATTTTTGTTTCGGCCATTTTTAATGGAGTTACGGCCCTTGCTGACTTAAATCTTGTCCCCGCAACTCCTGCAACATCTTGTATCAGATTGACTTGAAATTTTGCAGAATGTTTCATCATGATCTGAAGATGTGCATGTGATTTTGGAATTTCAATTGTCCTATTTTGTACAAAGTTATGGCCCTTTGTCGTTTTTTGGCATTTTTCCAACTTTTGAACCGTTTGACCGAGAGAGCTGAAATTTGGTATGCTATTAGCATTTGGTTATTTGATTATTCTGATTATTGTAAGGATGTGCTAAATTATAAGTGACAAGAGTTATTCCCCTTTCATAGATAATAGACATTCACTTAACTCCAGAACTATTCATATTAATGGGCTGAATTTTCATAAATGCATTGTTCATTTTTCATCAGATTCATATAATCAGGATTATGGCTCTTGTTATTTTGTTACTGGGTATACAGTCTTGATGTTTTGGTCATTTTGTAAGGGCCAATAGTTTCAGTAACCTGATTTTACACATATATGCCCCGTTCTTAAGTATTTTACAAAGAGGCCGAGTAATTGGGTATATACCTTTGCTTATGTTCAGTTATCATTTGCTTACCGGGTTCTGTAATATATATATTTTCTGTTTTTGGCCATACATTTACTCTGAAACAGAATAGGGCTGAAGTTTGTGACACATTTCAAACGTCGGGTGACACTTGGCCGATGGCCTTTTATTCATCCTAAAGCAGATAATTACTCATAACTGAATGTGCCAATTACAAGCAGTTGAAACAAGCTATTGTTTGCCTCTTGCAAAAAACTAAGTTGTGGTCAAGTTCCAGATTATTTTTGCAATTTTGCCTCATGTCAAGAAACTGGTAAAACTGGAGCAAAGTTGTCATATCCAGCTGTTTGATGTGACAATACCTTATGGGAATTTCCAGCAGTGTGAGACCTATTGACATTTTATAGATACTAGCTGCTTCTATGACCTTTGGAATTGCAGGAAAACTAAATGACCATATCTCGAATAATTCCCCTCACTGTCTCCTCCCCTCACCCAACATGTGTTTGATATATGGTCCTTATCCCTTAGTTTTATTGGTACACTTCCATGTTTTCCCACCATTTTACAAAGCAGAACACCTTTGTGTCTTCCTGTTTGCCTTCCTGGAGGACGAAGCCCTTCGAAAATGGAGTCTACTCTTAAAGGAAAGAATTTGCTCCCTCAGGGAGCAAATTGTTTTGTTTCAGAGTTGATTCCCATTGAGAAGGAAGGTAAAAATGAAAATGGCAGAGATGCTTCTGCTGAAAAGGTACCCATTTACCTTAGGCTATATGGGTGCACCTTAATGGGAGATAACTTTGACATGCAACTGATTGCTTTTCCTCCCATGGGAGCTACTCTTAAAGAATTTTTTTTCTCTCTCTGAAGAGCGAATTCTTCTCTTTAAGAATACAGCCGTCGAGAAGGGATTCACCTACTGGGGAAGGAGATACTCTTATGCTATTTTGAAAAATACAGTCAAACCATGGCTGTATGTTGACACCTTAAGCATTTTAGTGCCAAGAAAAGAAAAATTGAATTTGCAAACAGCATAGATCCACATTAGGTGGCTCATACTGAGCTGCCTCATCTGGGTCTACACTGTTTGCCCTCTAGTCTTTGAATTCTCAATATGACATACTATTAGCTTGGACAAAATATTTTTGAAATTTTGCAGATGTAAATTTTGTCGTCTGCTTATTTGGCACCTCAAGGGTTAATATTTATATGTTTCAGACCTCATGAGAGAACTGTGGAAGACCTAGAGATAATTTATGAAGAGCTACTACATATAAAAGCATTATCTCATCTCTCCACCATGGTGAAACGAGAACTAGCCAGTGTGCTAGTGTTTGAATCTCATGCTAAATCAGGAACTGTGTGTAAGTAAAAACTTTCAGTCAGTTTGGGATTCAGATGGATGGATGACTTGGCAGTTTTACAGCCTTTCTACCAGTATTTCAGTCATTTGAGGACAATGTAAGAATGATTATGTCCCCCCACCAAAGGTGAGGGGGAACATATTGTTTTCAGTGCGGATCCCTGGCGTCGGCGTCAGCATCAGCGTCGGCGTCCCTGTGACAGATTTCTTGTATTCGTGATATCTGTTGAACCAATAGATGGAATTTCACCAAACTTGCATAGATACATAACTGGGACAAGTTTAAGAGCTGATTAGATTTTGGTGACCTTGACCTCATTTTCAAGGTCACTGGAGGACTTAGATGACAATTTCTTGTATCCACTATATCTCCTGAACCATTGGATGGAATTTCACCAAACTGGCATAGATACGTCATTGGGGCAAGTTTAAAAGGTGATTAGGTTTTGGTGACCTTGACCTCATTTTCAAGGTCACTGGAGGACTTAGATGACAATCTATTGTAACAGTGATATCTCTTGAACCAATGGATGGAATTTCACCGAACTTGCATGGATACATTATGGGGACAAGTTTAATAGCTGATTAGGTTTTGGTGACCTTGACCTCATTTTCAAGGTCACTGGAGGACTCACATGACATTTTCTTGTACCCACAATATCTCCTGAACCAATGGATGGAATTTCACCAAACTTGCATGGATACATTATTGGGACAAGTTTAATAGCTAGTTAGGTTTTGGTGACCCTGACCTCATTTTCAAGGTCACTGGAGGACTTAGATGACAATTTCTTGTACCAGTAATATCTCCTGAACCAATTGATGGAATTTCACCAAACTTGCATGGATACATTATTGGGACAAGTTTAATAGCTGATTAGGTTTTGGTGACCTTGACCTCATTTTCAAGGTCACTGGAGGACTTACATGACAATATCTTGTTCCTACTATATCTCCTGAAACAATGGAAGGAATTTCACCAAACTTGTATGGATATTATTGGGACATATTTAAGAGCTGATTAAATTTTGATGACCTTGATCTCATTTTCAAGGTCACTTGAGGACTTAGATAACAATTTCTTGTACCAGTGATATCTCTTGAACCAATGGATGGAATTTCACCAAACTTGCATGGATACATCATTCCAACAAGTTTAAGAGGTGATTTGATTTTAGTGACCTTGAGCTCTTTTTCAAGATCATAGTGATCTATGTAGGATATCTTTAGAACCAGTGGATGGATTTTCTCCAAATTTGCCAAGATATTTTACTTGTTCAGGCTTTTTATTCATTAGAGGGGATGGGAAATGGGCTGGTGGGGGGACATCAGTTTTTCTCTGAAACACATTTCTAGTTATGGAGGCCCTTTGCAATGAAGCACTGCTTATTTTGGACAGAAGCTAGCCAGCTGGACTTGAACCTGCCACCCCATGATCAACAGTTGAGAAAGCTAACCACTCGGACACACAGACCTGTGGATCCTAAGATCCAAAGTTGGGAACACCAGCCACTCTGACACACAGACATTTTGATTAGGAGTTATGAAGATAATTCTATGAGGGTCACAACATGTCTCTTTGTGGAGTTACAAGATAACTTATTGCAAAATTGTCGTCAAACCTCCCACTTTTCTGAAATTATTGGTCCCTGTCTAAGGAATCCTCCAAATTTATTGACAAAAACAAAGGGAAAGAGATTACACAATATTGCTTGTAAGAGTTATCTGTCCCTTTGGAAAGAAATTACTTTGTAGTAATAAGTGTGTACATAAAAATAAAAACCCTAAAAATTGGGACAGCTAAAATAATTACCATAACCATATAAAACTGGAACAGTTTGGTTGTCCAGTGCAGTAATGGGTCCCAAAGATGCAGATGGAATGGCAAACGAAAGAATGCTTATGGAATGGCAAACAGTGTAGACACTGATCAAACTGCTCCAGTATCAGTCTGATCTGGGTCTTCACTGTTTGCTTTGGTCTGCCTGTCCCAATGCCGTATATGCGGTAATTTTTGTGGGGTTCCATTTTTGCGGTATTTCACAGTCACTTCGAAAATTGAATATTAAAATCGCGAAGTAATATCCTGTTTCTGACAAAGTATCTTCAATAGTCATAGTGTTCATATAATTCTGCTACTTTTCACTTGAGCCAGGTCTTTCATTAACCTGCAGCCACAGGTTAATGAACCAATTGGTTCAAGTGAGAAACAAACAGTTTTACTTTTTGCGCATGTTCCTGTCCATGAAAAATAAAAATCGCGAAAATTAAGGTTTATGATTTTGACCCTAAACCCTGAAAATTTGAACCTGCAAAAATTACCGTGTATACTGTATTTAAAATTTTTATGGCAGTCGCAGTAGCAGTTACAAACCTTGTGCAACAAATTCATGTCATATGTGCTTTTAAGAAAGTGGCTTCTGGTCATTCTTAATATCCTTTGATTTTTCAGTGTTCAATCAGGGCGATGAAGGGAAATCCTGGTACATAATCCTTAAGGGATCTGTCAATGTGGTCATTTATGGAAAGGTATGTCAAATGTTTACAGTTGTTAAGTGTAAAATGCTGAGCTCTATGTTTACAGTAAACTGTTGCGCTGGGAAACAAAGAACACATACAAGAACGAAAATCAGTCTTGGTTTCATTGAGAATCAGCATATATCAGCAGCGAAAGACTGCATACAGGGGAGAATTGGGTAACTTCGGACAACGGGTAAAATCGGACAGTGAGGTTGTTTCCTTTTTATGTCAGTTGTTTGGAATTGAAACAAAATTAGCTGGGCGAACAATGAAAATCCTGATGAGACGGCTCATCATGAGCCTTCTCATCTGGATTTTAACTGTTTGCAATGGTATGTCTGAATTTACCCGCTGTCTGAAGTTACACGACTCCACCCTAATCGATTTTCATATTTACCAGTATGGGCTCAATGAACCTGAAAGAATATCAAAAGTCTTTACTTTTGCATATTTTTTGTTTTGCAGATTTCATCTTTTGAACTTATCACCATTTGTAGAAATCATGACAGCATCTATGGGGCCCACAGTGAAACATCATATCAGTGTAGATGCAGTGTCATATTAGCAACATCAAGCAAAAATGTGGCTTTCATAAGTATTTGGAAACAGCAAAGACATCAACTCAGACTGTAAATCTATGCAATCTAGTTACAGAAATCATTTTGTGCCTGCAGATTCTTTAGGGTTCATACATGTTCATGTTGTATGCCATTAGTTAGAGCTGCAACGATATGCCAGAAGGGTATTGTGAAATATTGCAATACAGGGTAAGTGTTTTGCAATAATATCACAATATATTGCTTCAGAAGTAAACATAGGAATCTGAGATTACTCTGCTGTTTTTATTTTTCAACTTTAAAAATCTGAAAGTAGAAAAGAAAGAACAACTAGATTGAAAGCAGTTAACTGAAAAGAAAGTACTAGATTGAAAAATTTAAATCAGTTTTGCACAGCCAAAAAGTGGTTCCAGATGCTACTCTTTGCCTTTTTATTTGGCACATTAGCATCCTCTTCGCCTTTTTCGACCATGCTTGGGAGGTGTTTGTTTGTTGGTTACGCTTTATTGAAGCATCCGGAATCTGATCGGACTGCCCGACTAAAGACTGGTATTACCGCCATTTGCATTTTGTATGGCAATATGATATTGGCTGTGGTCTGTACTGCAATATACTGGTATACTGGTTTATTGTTGCATTTCTACCATTAGTAAAGGCTTTGATTATACTGTGTGGCCGGTTCGAGCTTTTGCTTTGGAAATTTATTGTATATTTTTACAGGGTGTAGTGTGTACATTACATGAAGGAGATGATTTTGGAAAGTTGGCACTTGTAAATGATGCTCCAAGGTAAAGCTCAGTCATTGTTATTAATTGGAGGTTTATTGTTACTGAGATGTGCTCTGACAGTAGCATTTAGCAAGTCCTCGCCTGCATTCATTGCACTGGTACCAAGTTGCACACAAGCGCATATGAGAATTTGATTTTCGAATTGGTACCAGTTCATCAAGGGCGTGCAAGTGCTAAGCCAGCACTCATCATGTTAAACATCTATGAAAAAAATGTTGCTTATATGGATGGAGTGGCTTAAGTTGATAGATGGCACTGATAGATTTCCATTACAGAAACAGCATAATTTGTAGATATACTTCAAGGGAAGCTACTTTTGCCTTCCTTCTTATGAGTGGTCAACTGAAAATAATTTGTATCTCTAGGGAATTTTTTTTAAGGGTAGACGTCTCTTTGGACGGGGTTTGTCACACAGATGCAAAAACAGGAAGTCACAAGTTGTTTTACCCTGAAAAAATGGTGGAAAAACATGTACCCTATAAATCATAAGTATTTTACAGTATTTGGACAAATCATCCATCCCTGTAATGGGCTTTCCAAATTTAGACAGTTTTATACCACTGCATGTCACAATAGTGTTGGCAAATAGCACAGACCTATATCAGAATGCCTTTGGTCAGCATTGTTTATTCAGATATTTGTGTTTGGACATGGTTCGGTAAATGTTTGAAATTTCTTCCACAGGGCAGCTACCATTGTACTGAGAGATGACAACTGCCACTTCCTCCGTGTGGATAAAGATGACTTCAACAGAATTCTTAGAGTAAGTACTGGGGCCTGTTGTTTAAAGCATCATTAACATAATGAAGCTGTTAGTCATTAGTCAAGGATTTGTTTGGATTAACAGTACCTATAAAATCAATGGTGGTAATATTTTTTGCTGAAAAATTGTGAGGAGCTTTTGCAGTGCAAAATTTAAGCTCCTCACATTTTTTGGGGGCAAAAAGCGGTATTGATTTTGCATGCTGTACATTTGAAATTTTAAAGTCATGTTTCCTGACGACATTGTTGGCTTTGATCAAATCAGGACCCTGAGTTTTATTGTGTAGTGAGAAACCACCTAATGTTAAAGCAGTATTTATTTAGCTGTAAGGTGGTTTATTTTCTGCTCTGAAACAACCCAAAAATATAGATATGTCCTATAAGACAGATCTAGATTTTTGGGTTGTTTTTGAGGGGGAAGCTAAATACCACATCTATATAAAAAATTAATATCATTAAAATATGATCCAGTTGCTGTCAAGGTTTTATATTAACCATAAATCATGCTGCATACCTCTTACATGTGTATGAGAAAATTAAAGAAATTCTGAGCCCGGTAAACTATACTTCAGGGCTGCAGAATATGGGCTGCCAGGCACCCCAATACATTAGAAAAGTATTATCTTGTTGAACTGTATTTTTGTTTCTTGATTCCCCATATGTAAGTTACATGAAAGTGAACTATACCACTCAAAGACTGATATCTCAAAGTACCCTCATGTATTATATACCTATCAATGATACACCCTTTAAACTGCCTGTTTTCTGGCCATCTGATACAGAATGCCGTATCAAACTGACGTTTTCTGATTCCGTATCACTATCCCTTAAAACGAGGCTTTGTCTGAGTTCCAGCTTCGAGCACGTCATTGTTTTAACATGCATGGCAAAAACGAGAACCAGAGATACGGGACTAGTGACGTAACGTAAACAAACAACTAAAAAATGGCGCACCTCAATTGCTCAGTCAGAAGCGTTTGTCTCACGACTAGCTACATACTTCTGCCGCGCAGGTTGGAATCTGGGTCGATGCCGAGGTCACAGGCAGGGTGATCCATAGTATTTATTTCAAATATTGACTGCATCAAGTGTTAATGCCCTTAATTTAATGTTTAAATTTTCGGCTTGTACCTGTACCTTGAACAGGTGTAAGGCAAGACTCCAATACCTGACTGCATCAAGTGTCTGTGCCCTGAAGAATCAAAACAAAACAAAAAAAAAGGAAAGAGGAGAATCATCCAAATCGTCTGGGCACAATAGTTTATGATGGAAGATCAGCTGACACTTAGCAAGCTTGGGAAGACTACTCAACCCATCATCAACATACTGACAGCAAAAAGATCACTTACGTTGAGAAACGGCACTATATTGTGAAAAGATGCAACTTATTTGGGACTGACAATTTACTCACTTCTTGACTATCATCAGTATCATCGGAATATTGTCTGAAAGTAAGATCAATTGGAAGCAAGGAACACACCTAAGGTATATAATAAACAAATTATTATAATAGTAACTTGATCTGGCGCACTGTATCACGTCTCGTAGATGAGATACCATCGGATCACCCTCGATGCAAGCGTCTCGGGTGATCCGATGGTATGAGCTCACGCACTCGACGTGATACAGTATGCCAGATCAAGTTATTATTGTAATAATGTGTATGTATCATTAAATATAGTTTGGACACATTTCCTATTTCTCTTTACATTTAAACTCCTGTTATCTCAAACTATTGATATCTCATAGTAAATTTTCTGGGAACAGAAAATTTACTTTGAGATATTAGTAGCTTGAGATGAAGTTAAACTTTGAGATATTGAGAGCTAACTGTATTTGAAATTAATTGCATGGTACATTAATAGTTCCATTGTGTCTCTATGTAGGATGTTGAAGCAAACACAGTGAGATTAAAAGAACATGGTCAGGATGTCTTGGTGCTGGAGAAAATACCCACAAATACACAGTCAGCAGACGGCACAGTACAAGCTCATTACAAGTATGTTGCAGTTAAGATTTATGGTCCATGGTTGATACAAAGCTCTTCCTAAATGAGGTCTACTTTAAGGTGGACGATCCCGGAAGAACTCTGTTCTTGCTTGTTTAAAAAACAAACAGAGTTATTGTTCATCATCAAATCGACTAGCTGTGGAGTAAATACAGTTATAATATACACTTACAATATCTACCGTAAAGATCCTAAGTTTTCGGGCACATAGGTCTGTACAAACAGTGGAAACTAAGATCAGACTGTTCCTTAGGAACCAGAATGATCAAGATCTTCACAGTTTCCATTCCATCTGCGCATTTTTGTCGACATTACTCTATGGTAGAACCGAATAACAGGAAAATAAATAATAGGGCAAGGACCGGCTGTGCTTGCAGCAGGTGCAGAATTTGGGCAGTCTGTTTTGGGGATATTTTGAACTTAAACATTGTTTTTCTAGGAAACGAAACGGTGAAATGTTTGTTTTTTTGTTTTAGTCTTTAACATACGACGTAAGTTTTACTAAAATAATATGCATAAGCATGCCCCATCGATTAATAATATTTTTCATGACGTTTTTCATGAAATTCAATTTTCTTGCATTTTTTCAAAGAATGTAAAAATATACTTATTAACAAGAAAACTGCAATTTTTTGTTATCAGTTTGTTTCAAATATCATATATTACAGATTATATGATTTGCTGAAATGAAAGTGCATTCATGTGCTAGAGATATGAATTTTAATGGAAAATGTTTAAAAATAATATGTAGAAATACAAAATATTGTTTTTTAGGAAAACAAAACGGTGAAAATTGTTTTTTTCTTACCCAAATGTTTTATAGCTCTTTGGGTTATTTAGACGGTATAATGGTTTGAATGCCCCGCCAATATTTCTATTCAGTATTCGTCTACCTTAAAGAAAAGAATTTGCTGCTCATTCTTACACTCATGTTCTTTGACTAAATACTTGATTTTGAGAGTATTTTATCAAAATTATGCAACTTGGAAGTAGAAACAAACTGGTAATCTTTTACTCTGACCATCAAGTGAAAAAACTGCTTCTCTTATTCATGAATTTTATGGAGTTCAGGACATTTTCTAATTTTTTGGACACCAAAAATAGTTATCCTAACTCCTGAAAACAGAGCAGTTAGGATTTTACTATGCAGAAATGCGTCCGAAAGATACAGGTGGAATAGCAAACACTGTAACCCCTAATCAGTACTCTCATCTGGGTCTGCAATATTTACTCAAATCTATATCTCCAATTACTTAGAATTTTATAGGTGAAGAATCTGCAAAAGATGGAGGTACCCTAAAGTGCTTAAGTAATGGGACACCTAAAACCATTAATTTCCCATTTGGACTGGGACACCTAGAACCATTAATTTTCCATTTGGACTGAGACACCTAAAACCATTAATTTCCCATTTGGACTGGGACACCTAAAACCATTAATTTCCCATTTGGACTGGGACACCTAAAACCATTAATTTCCCATTTGGACTGAGACACCTAGAACCATTAATTTTCCATTTGTTCCAAATGGAAAATTAATGGTTTTAGATGTCCCAATATTTAAGCACATAAGGGTAACTCTTCAATTATTTCTCTTCATCTGTCTTTCAGGTATTCCATAATGGCTGGTACCCCAGAGAAAATGCTAGAACATCTTCTGGAGACGAGGTTGGACAATAAAGGAGAAGAGGAGCTAGGAATGTATAGAGGTACACTTGGCATTGGGGGTGCAGGGCTTGTTGGGGTGGGGGGGGGGGGGGGGGGTTTGGAGTGTAGAAGAATAAACTTTCAGATATATAATATGGCTGATACTCCAGAGAAAACAAGAAGGATGGGCCCATGCTTTTCATGAATTAGGGAAATCAGATCTGACATGTATCACCACTAGTGGATGTTTTTTGATACAGCCTTATACAAGAGTATGGAGATCTGTATCAGACTTGATTTCACCTGCTAGATCTTCCAAAGTAAAAGAATTTAAAATGAAATGACCCGGAAGATGATTTGGAAGGGTCTTCCAAATACCCTTCTTGAAAAGGAGGGGTAATTGAGAGGATCACTTGATTCAATATGGTGGACAAGGTAGTCAGGCATGGGACACACAATGTTTCAGACCCTGGCAAACTTGTTGCTTGACTACAAATGAAATTAATTTATGTAAAAGTAACCCTTTAAATAATAGCTATGAGATGTACCACACTAATCACAGAATAATGCTACCATTGTTTTTGTCCTTTCTGCCATTTGTTGCCATTGATTTGCCTTCAGTTTCTCAACTATCACTTACCATAGTTCATCACACTTCATTCAGATTCTTTGGAGGACCGTGAAGAATTTGAATCAAGTACAGCTCTGGTAATATTCTTTGAAATGTGACAAAAAGCATCAAATCAAGTCGTAACTATGTTTATTATTGCATTTGATTTTATTCATAAACACACAGGCTATGTAGGCTTTGTGTTAACAGTTTAACATGAAAATTAGCTCTCGGATCAGAGCTCTAGATAAGAGGGCGTATTTGATGATAATTAAGGATAATTTTTCTTATTTCTCATCAAAACCATATGTTAAGACCCCTCATCTGAACCGTCTCGTCGAGACGGTTCAGATGAAGGGTCACAACATATGTTTTTATGCAGAATCAACAAATTTATCCCTAATTATCACTAAATACTCCCTCTTATCTATAGCTCTGCGGATGGATGGATGACTTGCAATTTTACATTCTTTTCAACAATATTTTAGTCATATCAGGCCAATGGAAGGGTGATAGTGAAAAGCTGTATACAATGAAACGCCATTTAGGTTTGTAAAGATTTCTGCCTTAACTGGGAATTGAGCTCAGGACTGCCAGATCAAGCGAGTGCTTAACCCACTTAACTTCTGGTCTCCTGACCCTGGGACCTTACATTTCTTTAGGAGCGATTATCAGTTAGCAGTGCTTAATGTGTAAGAATAAATTTTAGAAATGTTTACTAATTGATTTATTCTCTATTTCAGATGGTTTCCTGGAAGATTTTCTCCTTACACATGTGATATTTATGCCATGTAACCACCTGTGTCCGGTGCTGCTCTCACAATATCCTTTATAATGGAATATCCAATAGAGTTAACCCTTAAAGCACCGGGCCGTGCAGCACAGTCGGTAGTGCGTCTGACTCAGCCAGAGGTCCTGGGTTTGATACCTGGTGCGGCCACATGCTTTCGTTTCTCATTATAAGCCGCCTCATCTGGTTCTACACTGTTTGCAAATTCAGTGATTTTCATTTTTCGCACTTTAAATGTTAAAGTTAAAATAAAATTTTGGGAATTAAACTTAAGGGATTTATGTCTTATTGTCTTGCATGTAACTAGCAGAAAATGAGACATAGGTTTTGTTTTTCTGGTTCAATGGCAGAGTAAAGTTTCATACCCTTGTCTGGTTTAGCTCTGTTCTGTGACAATGGACAGATAAGCAAGACACCTGCACCTTCTGTGGAATTCTAGTTTGAAAAAAATTGCCTAGAAGTCTTTTGAAGCATCTGCTTCTTTCAGAATCAATAAAAAAAAAAAACACTGAAAATATGCATACTCATTAAGATATTTTGTAAATGAGATGTAGTGGAACAAAAAATTATATTAGGAGTGTGAGGCATGGAATGAAAAATCTGTCCTTTGGGATCACTTTTTAGCATCACTTGGTATTAGCTTTGTGATGCCAAACACCGATCCTGAGGGATTGATTTTTCTATTCACCCCTTACACTAATGAAAGATTTCTATAATTTAGAATAAATATACATAAAAAGATATTATTATTATCCTTAATATTATTACTTATCATTCATCAATGTCAGACTCTACAGAACAGGAGAATTTTGAGTTTATGTTGAACCACAAAAAGTGTGTGTTACATTTTGTACAAGAGTGGTCCAGTATTGTTGGTAATGCTTTCAGAGAGGACCATACCATCAATGCCTTTCTTGAGGTAATTACTTTACCATATTTGCCCTAATTATACTGTCACCCCAACCATGTCTTCAGTTGACATTGCCATCTCTGTTTTGTCAAAAATCATTTTTTATAGCCCAGGCATGGAAGAATGATGAAAATTCATTTGTTATAGCCAAGGCTTTGGAAGAATGATGACGGGTATATAGCTTTCATCTGATGTCTGTTGTCAGTGTATTTGTCCATTTGTAAGTTAACGTTTGCATTAGAATTTTGCGAAAAAAAAATTTGGGATCTCATATAGTCCATTTGGTTTATATTTTGCAGCTGCCTTATATTCCTTTGTGGCTTAGTGTTTGTTTACAACAATTCACTTATAACTCCATGCTTTTTTATGGACCACAAACATGATAATTGGGCTGTAAGATGGGTTCTTCTCCTACAAAATGGCCTCAGATGTCTGTGTCAGTCTAACGTAATTTTGCTGTAAGATGGGTTTGTCACTTCCAAAACTATCCCAGGAATCTAGATCTGTCTTATGAGACAGATCTAGATTTGAGGAAAAAAAAACCCTCTTCATATAGCTAAATAAATTGCCATATGGTAATTATTGGATTATGCAGCACGGAATACTGCTGATGTGTTTCAGGAACTTCATAGCTGTGTGTTAGAAGACCAGCAATCTTACATTTCCCTGAGAGAAGATGCTGATGCCTTGGAAAATATCATTGAAGCTCAAGGAAGGTATGTAACAACCCTTAGTGGAACACATGCTTAATCTGACCCAGTAACACAGTGTTACTCCTAAATATAGTGTAGAAATTATCACTCACAACCAGTCTCTCCACTCACAACCAATCTCTCTCGCCACCAGTCTTTCACACTCACAATCTCACTCTCACAACCAGTCTCGCACACACAGTCTCTCACATACTTACTGACATACTTACTGCATCTGGGAAACACTAAGAATAGCAGTAGTCATAGTGTGATCATTTCTACACTATATTTAGAAGCAACACAATTGAAGCAAAGCAAAGCAAATCACATCATAGTAGATAGCCAGTGAGTGAACTTGGGTTTGACGTCCCACCAACACATACGTCATATGGAGATGGGACCTTGGTTTAAACTCTCATCAGAAAGACCGGAGAAGCTGGGGATTGAACCTACGACTCCTGAATTGATAGTCTTGCACCTTATGTACTACACTATGGCTGCTCCTTCATAGTAAATAAACAAATTAACTGAGTGGATTGAAAATCACTTTGTATAAGAATAATTAACATGCAACAACTATTTTTTCCATGTTTTAACATATGTTGTGGGCTTTAGGTGATGTTGATAATCTTCTCTTCACATGGTACATTGACATCTACCTTGGGCCACAACAAGCCTTAAACACCTCACACCTACTTTTGAACCTTTTTTTATTTGCAGGTTAGCAGAAAATCAGTTGCTCACTAACTCTGGGACCCATCCACCACTAACGAGAAAAACTTCAAAGGACAATATGAACGATAATACCAAGAGGAAGAAAGTAATGAAGGCCGCAGATGAAAGTAAGAAAATGACAGTGGAATGGTCATTGCACTCTGAAGATGCCATTTTTCAATGGGAGACAACTTATATAACTTCCTATTCGCTTTCCTGGGCAACAAAACTTTTTTAAAGATTCCAAGAGTTAAGAACTGACCCCAACTTAGAAGGGAGGCAAAAATTAAGATGTTAGAGTTGCTTCCCTTGAAAGTGTACCCATTCAGCTTAACATAGCATCAATTTAGCTCAAATTTAGATAAATCATTTTGGATGATTAATTTATGATAATTCTAAGATAATATGATATCTTAAATATTTATTGAGAAATAAGATAAAATATCAAAAAGTTATGATCAGATTATCTCTGTAACAGCTCTGTTTTTTGTTACCATATTTCATCCAACTGTAAGACAGGTGTTTTTTCCTTCCGGAACAATCCAAAAGTCTAGGCCTGTCTTATGAAAGATCTAGATTTCGGGATTGTTTGGAAGGGAAATGCCCATTTTACAGGAGAAATACGGGTACGCATGACTGATTTAGATACTTAGAATTATTTTTCAGGAGGACAACCACCATCATATAAACAAATAGATATGATATATCTTTTCAGACATATTCAAAGTATACTGTGCTGACCATACCTACTGTACATTACGGTTGCCAATGGATACCACAGTAGAACAAATACTCTCCAGTGCCAGAGATAAATTATGTCTTGGTGATGACCTTGTGTTGTGCGAGGTCAAATCAACCGGTGGTAAGTAGATTTTTGTGATGATTCTAAATATTGGGACAGCTTATGGTGTATGGGTACACTGCTATAGATTTCCACTATTTTCATGATAGGAGACAATTTTTTGACTCCTTGATGGCTTCCCTGGATGTAGAAATTGTTTCAAGGGGTCTTCTCTTATAGGAAAGAATTTGCTCCTAAGGGAGCAAATTCTTTCCTGTAAGAGTTGACCCTAATTGAGAAGAGAAGCAAAACTGAGTGAAAATAGCAGAAATGCTTCCCCTGAAAGCATTGCCATTCACCTTATCTACTTATTCTAGACTTAGAAAAAGTTGATTTCACTATCTGGCAGAATGATGGAGGGACATTTTTGTGATACCCAAGTCCCCACATCAGTCTGTCCATTCTTGTCAAGGTTGTAAGTCTTAAACCATATGAACTTGATATAGCTATGCTCAGGGCTACAGAAATTTTGAAATCCAAATCGGTCCGGCGGCATGCATCATACGAACCCAAAATAGACACGAAAACTAATGACTACACTGTATATTCCACAATCCAAAAAAAGTCACGAAAACTAATGACTACACTGGAGCGCCGTTATAACGCAGATGTCATCGCTGAAGTAGCCATTTAGTCCACATGTTCTTACTTATTGTGAAAAATGCGCTTTAAAGCGCAGAGACAGTCAGACCGAAAGTGAAAGTACACGTTGTACCAATCGGACATCCTCGCCGATCTTCATTTACGGAATTGGCCGAAGTATTACGATTGACGTAATTTACTGTATTCGAGTTAATTCCCTCGAAATATGAATATACTTGCAAAAAGGTACCTTCGGACGAAGAAAAAAATATTTTTTCTGCGCGAGAAATGACGTCAGCTAAAAAAACCTGACCAGACTGCACATAATCAAGTCCGGTTTAAATTTTCTCTTTGCTAGTCAAATTCTTTCCTTATGCTATCTTTGAATAAATTGAAAGTATACAATAGTCAGTAATCTTACGTTGCACAGCCTTTTTCAGTGCATCGGCACGAGTATGTGTGTAAAACCTTCGCCGCTGGCCAAAATTGTGACACGTGCTAATTATCGGAGATTTCTAGTTCACACCTTGGGAAGACAATCGACACTTTGTTTATCTGTGATAACTTTTGACAGCAGTGCGTGATTATTGGATTAATAATAAACAAACAAATGACACATGGCTAAAATCCAGGTAATTATGTCATCATACATCGCAAATCGTGTTTTTTTCGGACCGAAAAAAATGTGCCTTATGCCAACTGAATCGGTTTTTCGAACTCAAAATCGGTCCAGACCGACAAAAATCGGATTTCTGTAGCCCTGGCTATGCTCATCTCGTCGAAAAAATGTTCCACAATCAAGAATGATAACTCCTACTTTCTTGATTTACGTTATCTGCCTTTGGTGAAAATGAATGCCCAGGCTATTACTCTTGAAGCATATGGAATTATTCATTATCTTACAGGGCTGATATGTCAGGAACAAGAATTACAACTCTAGCTCTTGATATTAGTTTTCTGCCCTTGGCAAAAATTTATATTCTACATCTATCAATTAAGTGCATGGCCAATATTGGCATAGTCAGATGGCCATAATTTTTAACTAAATGGAATATATTAATGAAATGTCATAGATAACTTTGTATTATTGATGCAATATGTTACAAATAATTGTCACAGCTCCTTCTTTATTAGTTTTCAAGAGAAAAGTATGTCCATTTAATTGCTCACCATCAACACAACTGGGCTCATTCCTTCATAGAACCACATAAAATAATGTGTACTAGCTATGGCAGGCACAAAGCACCCATAGAAACTTTCTCAAGAAGACTTTAAAGACTTACACCCTCAATATTTCTATTAATTTTAAAATTTCTCACAAAACATTATATCCTAGGCATGATAATGATTGCTATTAAAAGTACATTTATCTGCCAAATTTACGATTTGTGATTGTCATTGAAAATAGGAGGAATTAAGAAAATAAACAAAAAGAGCGGCAATAGCGGGTCGCCATTCCCGCCAAAACTGAAGACTGGATACCCCCAGCAATCATAGTTATCAGGTTAAAGTTATATCATGAATAATCTTAAGCCCTTTCTTTAATCGTCTTCATACAGTTATTGGCTGAAAAGAACTCACGTGCACAGATTAGAGTTAATGCTATTGTAAAGTAATTTACTCCACCAATCATAAAATTCAAAACATGCTTGCAGAAACGCCTGTGGGAGTCAATCAATTTATGACGACAGAATGTTCGTGAATATTCAAGAAGGGGAATGCATTGATATATCGTCTCTGCCTCCGTAACAAAGAGGTTTTCGCTGAAGATATTTTTAACAAATCTTAATTATGTTGCATACAACTAACCAGTTTCATAATTTTGTGATTACTTCGTAATGAAATACGAGTGAGTATACCTTTAAGTTTGCATACTGTGAAAGTTGGAACATATATTGATTTTGCTGTTTCTTTCTTCAGAGCGAATCACGTTCAAGGAGAACGATTTGTGTGTGACGTCAGGACTCAGTATCAATGGCCGACTCTTCATCACTCCCAGAGAGCATCAAGATGCCTTGGTATGACTTACTATTCTTAGTGCTTCAGATAATTCCAACCTTTTATACATGCATGTGATACTTCCCTGAAAAGCGTAGATAGGGATCAGAATCATTAAATGCTCTAAAAGTTTTTTGCAAAAATGCTCAGACAAATGGTGTAGACCTTCAGACTGCTTTTATGGAGCAGTCTGATCTGGGTCTGCACTGTTTGCCTCTGCATACAGAATATTCTGATCAGGGTTTACACTGTTTGCAGTTACACCAACTATTTTCACAGGAAATAATGTATTATGGAAAACCATTTTTTTTTTCCATTTTCTTTTTCTTTTTGAGAGTTGATGTGTATGAAATGTTAGACTATTCACATGTTATAAGCTTTGGTCTGGAGTCTATTTGATTAGATAGCATTATGTAGAATAGTAAACATTTAGATTTTCATACAATTAAATCTTGGTAGTTTGAATGCTGATTTTTCGAAACTACTGGATTTTTCAAAGTTGAAACACGGTCCCAATCGTAAGCCCATTAATTCTATGCAAAAACACCTCTGCAAATTCGAATTTTGATTATTCTAAAAATCGGATATTTTGAAAGAAAAATTAGGTCCCGATGGAATAAATACATTATAAATACCCCTCTATTATTCAAAATAAAAAATCATGCTCCAATTCCATGCCAAAAAATAACACCTTTTGTCATCGATGAGATGTACAGGTAATTATCGCTTCAAGACCTCTTATGTTTTGATGGCTAAGTCATTCATTTCTGTTGAGCTGTTTAATTGCATAATTGACGGGGATTATCTTGTTTGAAGTTTGTACATATTAAGGCCAAATGTGATGGATTTTGTAACCAGCAAAGGCTCAGACTAGCATGCGCATCCGAACTTTGGTTTCGGAAGTCTGTGATCATCCAGTTTGCACACGGATCATACGGTTTGCACACGGCACTAAACAGTCTCTAGGTATACTGCGCAGACTGGTTTAAGTATCCCTTGTTCCCAAATACATTGAGGAACCTTTACCGTGACACGGCTCAGATTACCAGTTGAGTCATTTTTTTCTGAAAATGAAAGTAGGCCAAATCTCGAAAATATAAAAGGAAAGTGAAAGTACAGTAAACTATTACAGTTGTTGGCTGAGCCTGTTTCCGTTCAGTCTGGTTTGATCTTCATCGGTGCTGCATTGTCACAAACAGTAAACTAGGATTCGGCAGCTTTTCCGCTTTCCGACAATATGCATGTACACGTGCCAAATATAAGAGGTGGTCTCACTATAATGATGTTGTTTCTCCATTTCGTGAATGTTTTGGATGTTTCCGGTACGTAAACTGTTGAGACAAATGATTCTATGTTCTGATTTTGTTTTCATTGATTTGTAAATCCATGAATGTCAGTAAGCATGGAGTAGAAAAGGATTACCGCCATAATTAGAATTCTGGAAATGTACGGAAAAGGCCGAATTCGAAAATTCGAACTACGAATAATTTGAATGAAATATCGAGGTCCCTGTCAGTTCGAATTATCGAGGTTTGACTGTATTTGCCATTCTTTTCACCATATTCACTCTGTACAGACCTCTTAAAGGGAACAAAAAAAAGATGATGCCGGGGGAAAAGTATATGAGATTCTGAGGAAAAAAAAATGCTTGAGGTTTGTATTTAAGAAGATAGAAGGAATTCTTAAAATTTCTTTGTGAGGCTGACGTGAAGTTATAATTTGGAAAGCTAAGAAATTAGTGAGTTTCATCAGCTATAACTTTGAAAATAGCAAATTTCAATTCAGTGAAAATAACTGATACTCGAAGTATGTGGGTACAATTGCATTTCTTTCGCCACTTTTACAAAGGGGACAACTTTTATGACCTCATGATAGCTTCCCTCGAAGGACTTCTGACTGGCATTTTACTCTCTAAGGCAAGATTGCTCCTGGAGGAGGGATCTTTCCTTTCAGAATTATAGACCCCTATTGAGAAAGGGGGCAAACATGAAAATGACAGTTGCTCAGCGCTCTAGATAAGAGGGAGTATCTGGTGATAATTAGGGATAATTTTTGTTAATCCTGCATTAAAACATATGTTGTGACCCCTCATCTGAACCGTCTCGATGAGACGGTTCAGATGAGGGGTCACAACATATGGTTTCGTTGAGAAATAAAAAAAAATTATCCTTAATTATCATCAAATACTCCCTCTTATCTAGAGCTCTGAGTTGCTTCCATTGAAGGTGCACCTATACACCTTACCATGTGTGGACCAGTGACATATGGGCTCATTTTTTTTCTCCAGACCCCACTACCAGAGCAAGATGGGCCAGCTCAAAGTTCTGTAAATACAATAGAGCTGGTCAGTTCAAGAGAGATGGCATATTATATGACATTGTTTGACTGGGACCTTTTCTCATGTGTTCAAGAGGTATGAAGTATGCTGTAAAAATGAGGCTTTTTAGGTGGAGAGGTGGAGGGGAGTGTCCACATTTTGACATAAACAAAACAAATAAATACAGAACTAACCCAGAATGGCACATGCCTCAGTAGGTGCTCACTATGCAGCTTTGAGAGATACAGCCACAAGTCCACACACCGCTGTTGGTTCATCTTTGCTTGTTTACAAAAGCTGAAGAAATTTATAAGCATCAGCATACTTCTGTGACTGCAATAGAGTTTTAATAATGCTTATGTTTGGCATATAAAAGTTGGGAAAGCTGAATTGTGTGGCCTGTACCTATATCATCCAATTGAATTAGTACACTGTGTGCTAGGAGACAAGTTCAGAGGTTGTATAAATAGTTAAATAGTGGTCTATTTATATGTTAAAGTACATTATTCAAATATTGTGAAGTATACATACTGTAAAGTATCATTAGAATAAATATCATTATAAACAAATGCATCAATGATATTCAGCCTGCTTTAATCTATACACAGTGCTCCAGATAAGGAGTGACAGGGATAATTAAAAAATAATTGTCCAGATTTCTCAATATAAACATACGTTGTGAGTCCTCATTAGAACTGTCTCGCCAAGACAGTTTTAATGAGGGGTTGCAACCAAATCTTTTTTTGTGGTTTTGAAATCTCAATTATCCTAAAAAAAACATCTTATCTGGAGCTCTGTATATACCTTAAATGTTTTACAGAAAGCAAGTTGATCAAGTTGCAGGAGTTTTTATACGCCCGTTTTAAAAAAACGGACATATTATGTCGTGGCTCTGTCCGTCCGTCTGTCCGTAAACATTCTTGTGCGTGCCATAACTTAGTAACTATTTGGGATATCTTCATGAAATTTTATAGGCATATGTATTTAATAGGTAAGGGGAACCTGTCGCGTGTAAAAATGGTTGCTCCCCCTTCCTTAGTTTTCAAGTTATGCCCCTTTGATTGTTTTTTACCATGCAGGTCTTGTACGCGCCATAACTAGATAACTGTTTGGGATATCTTTATAAAACTTCATAGCAATATGTATGAAGTCCCAACGATGTGTCGCGCACAGCAATGGTTGCTCTCCCTCTCTTCGTTTCAGAGTTTTATCCCTTTTACTAGTTCTTTTAGACTATTTTTGTGTATGCTTATCTTGTGCATCCCTTAACTCGGTAACTTTGGAATATCATGATGAAACTTTAAAGCAATATGCATGATCACAAGATGATGTGTCACATATAAGAATGGTTGCTCCCCCTTTCTTAATTTTGGAGTAACCTCCCTTTGAATAGTCTGCCCATAAACATTCTTGTGTGTGCCATAACTCAGTAACCTTTGGGATATCTTCATGAAATTTTATAGGCATATGTATTAGGTAGTGGGAACATGTCATGTGTAAGAATGATTGCTCCCCTCTTCCTTAGTTTTGAAGTTATGCCCCTTTGATTGTTTTTTACCCTGCAGGTCTTGTGCACACCATAACTAGATAACCTTGTGGGATATCTTCATAAAACTATATAGCAATGTGTATGAAGTCCCAACGAAGTGTCACGTACAACAAAGATTGCTCTCCCTTTCTTTGTTTCAGAGTTACATCCCTTTTATTAGTTCTTTTAGATTATTTTTGTGTATACTCATCTTGTGCATCCCTTAACTCGGTAACTGTTTGGAATATCATGATGAAACTTTAAAGCAATGTGCATGATCACAAGATGATGTGTCACATATAAGAATGGTTGCTCCCCTTTTCTTAATTTTGGAGTAACCTCCTTTTGAATAGTATTTTTAGGATTTTCCATTCACTCCGTATCTCCTTTAACTTTTTGAAATATTAAAATGAAACTTTGTAGGAATGTGTATAATAATGGGTAAATGTATCCTGAGCAAGAACCACGACTCTGGCTTACTTAATGAATTATCTGCCCTGGCATAAATTTCCTTAAATTAACCGTTTAGAATATTCTAACACAACTTGATGGTGATGTTCATATTGTCAAGGGAATGTATTAGAACCAAGAATGGTATTGCTAGTACATTTAATTTATGAATTACCTTCCTTGTTCGACTTTGGCATCAACTTAGGAGCCACTTCCCCTCGGAAGCTGATTTTTGGTATACTAATAGTATTTGATGTGTTAAAGGAGCGGCTGTAGCGTAGTGGATAACACTCCGACCACCAATCCAGGGGTCGCAAGTTCAATCCCCCACTTCTCCGGTCTTTCGGATGAGACTTTAAACCAAGGTCCCGTCTCCATATGACCTCGTTGTTGGTGGGACGTTAAACCCGAGTTCACTCACTTGATGTGTTAAATATTTAAATAATGTTGCCGTCATTTATTAAAGAGTGGTTTCCCCTGTTTGTCTGCCTGTCTATCCTTTTGTAAACAGTCTTGTTGATTCTGTTACTGCTTTATGATATTAAAACGGGCGTATTATGTGCCGCTTGCGAAGCCCTTGTTATCACATACCTTGTGTTTCAGTATGAGCTTATATACCAAGTATTTGGACGTTACAAGTTCCGTAAAATAACTGCCAACTTAGATCTGTTTCTTCGGCGGTTCAACGAAATTCAATTCTGGGTGGTTACAGAGATGGTGCTTACCACTAATCTCAGTAAACGAGTGGCATTATTGAGAAAGTTCATCAAACTAGCTTCGTAGTAAGTACATTCCAAACTTCATACATGTCATAAGCTCCAAACCGCAGTTAGTGATGTTTTAACTCTTTAAGCACCAAAAAGGAGACGACAAAATTTACATCTGCAAAAATTAAAAAAAAGCCTTGTCCAAGACAGTTCATATTTAGAATTCAGAGGGCAAACAATGTAGATCTAGATGAGGTGGCTCATTATGAGCAGCCTCATCAGGATCTACGCTGTTTGCTAATTATGCTATTTGCGTCATCACTGGTGCTTAAAATGTTAAGTGAGATTTGGTAGCTCTCATAAATTTCTTCATAGCTAATTTTTACACTTAAAGCTCCATAAAAGACAACAGTTGAATTTGCAAACATTGAAGATCCACTGTATGCCCTCTGGTCTTTGAATTCTCAATATGATATAGCTAGTATGAAACAGTTTTTTGAAATCACAGACATTATTGTCTGCTTGTTTTTTGGTGCTTTATTTGTCTGCTTTTTTGACACTTTCAGAGTTAACCAATTTGAAACCTGTTGATTGGTGTTTTCTGCAAGAACATAATAGTTTATAATTCTTGTTTGGTTTTTCTTGAAATCTAAAAGTGGATAGAGTTACTGAAGAGTAAATGAAAATTAAAAATCTCATCAGAATTAGCTTCCAGAAGGGCAAAATTATTTCAGTTTTAATTTTATTTGGTGATACTTGGCATACATGATTGAGATGTTATGGTATATTATGTATCATGTCTGTTGGCAAATGAAAGTTGCTCTTGATCAGACTAAAGTCCCTGGACAGGACACTGAGGCCCGGGCTGACCTGAGGTGCGTTCAGCAAGGTGAGGGCTCATGGGCGCTTGAACTGCTTTGTTTGCAAAGTGGTTTCAGTAGAATGAGCACCTGTGAGCACTCACCTTGTTGGACATACCTCTGGAATTTACAGGTAGGAAACATGAGCCCGAGTGCCTATCAGGAATGCAGATTAACATAAAAATTCTAAAAACTAAGACACGTAAAATAATTACCATAAATGTCCTAAAAATGGAATGGCCAGAATGCAGTAATGCATCCAAAAGATGCAAATGGAATGGCAATCGGTGTGGCCTATGATCAGACTGCTAGTCTTATCTGGGTCTTCACTGTTTGCTACAACCTATGTGTCCCAATAGACTGTACTTAGATTTTTTACGGTACCAAATATTGTAAATTTTTCTTGTTTGTTTCAGTTGTAAAGATTTCCAGAATTTGAACAGTTTCTTTGCCATTGTGATGGGACTGAGTAATATAGCTGTTAGCAGACTATCTCAGACTTGGGAGGTAAGACTTGAATGGATGGATGACTTGCAATTTTACGTCCTTTGTAACAGTATTTCAGCATACATGTGATGAACTCTTGAGGACCATGTGGGAGATCTGGATTTCATTTCAGGGAGATTGAGTTCCCCATCAGGGAGACTTTTTGAAGGCAACTTTGACGCGTTGTTTCGAGTACTTCACTACTTCACTGTTTTTATGTTGTTTTTTTTGGTGGTGGGGATGGGGGGGGGGGGGTTCTTGTTTTAAAATAGAACAACATGAACTAAAGTACAGTTGTATAGTTTGTTTAACTTCTTTACTTTTGAGTTACCCAATACTTCAAAATTTCAAATATAACCTCAAAAGTATGCCATTTCAGTGCAGTAACACTACCATCCTAAGTTTAATTTACAGTGTATTCAACAGTAGTGTTCTTAGTGTTAGTGCTGACCATTCCATTGCTAAATTGCAAAAAAAAAGAAAAAATAAACAATCTGATTATCTGGCATTCTCAAACCATCACCCCTCCCCACTTTTCCCTAACCCTCAATATAAACATCCAAAATTGCATCTTGGATGATGGGTCCAATTTGCTCCAGTTATTTTGATGAAAGCTGATACTTGTTAAAAACTCAAAATCTGTTTATCTCAAAACCGAGTTATATTCTACACTTCAATGAACATACCTGTCATTAGAGGTGTCTATTTTCGTTGAACATTAGATTAAGAACAAATTTAGCTGCATATTTGGGTCAGTAAACTTGTAGAATAGCAGATTTCTGTCTCAGTCAGATGCTGAAGATCGCGGATTTCCCATATTTTATATATAAATTCAAACTGGTTCTCATTTCACATACGATGCGTCTGAATCGGCAGGAACTGGATAGAAAAACGCGGGAAACTATTCTTAAAGTGAACGAACCGACTTAAATTGCTGGCACCCTTGATGATTTCATGAAAGTATGATCTGATCAGCCTGCGCAAATTTTGCATGATCGATATTAATAATGACTATACATAACGTATCTGACATGTTCACTGAAAAAAATCGATATCAAATCATTGTCAATTGGCGGCACTTGCATCTATTCAAAGACATAAACAATGACCGATGCATTAAGCCGTGACGCAATAAAAGTCATTTGCTCTCGGTAAACTATTATAGTTAGCACAGGTACCTTTATTGGTGCGCTAGCAAATTAGCACCTCGCTGCGTCTGATCAGCGAATACCCCTCGGAATGACACGTCCTATATTGCACCCTGTTAGGTAATTAGGTCACGGACAGTTAATCCTTTTGACAGCCGCCGGGTAAGTAGTTACCGCAAAATGGACGGTTCAGAAAAAATTATGACAGGAAAATTCAGCATCCGGGAGATTTTGAATACTTTCCGGGAGGGCGGGAGATGGGCTCCATTTCCGGGAGACTCCCGGATGATCCGGGAGACATCACATGTATGTTTCAGTCATATCAATACGATATTGAAAGGCTGTGTGCAGTGGAACCCTGCTTACAGTTAGAAAGATTTCTGCCTTCGAACCCAGGACCGCTAGATCAGCAGGCTAGCTTTTGATCTACTGAGCTACAGGGGCTCCGTAAGACTTGCATACCATGTATGGATACACCACCCTGTTTTTCTGCCATTTGTACAAAGGGAAACAATTTTGTGACTTTCTGTTTGCTTCCTCAGACAATATTTTTTTTACAAAATTGTCTACTCCTAATGAAAAGAATTTGCTCCTAGAGGAGCAAATTCTTTCCATTAAGACTTGACCCCTAATGAGAAGGGAAGCAAAACATGAAAATGGCAGAGTTGCTTCCCCTGAAAGTGGACCCATTCATCTGAACCGGTGCTGAAAAATCTTGTCATTATACTTTATTTAGCCCAACAGGTGGATAAAAAAAGAAGAAGGTATCATATAGTATTTGCATGGTTGTACAGGGTGTCACATATCAGGGCCATAAAGACTTTGGTGTACATTTGATGAGTACATGCATGAAGACAACAAAAATGATGTCACTTTATGCTTCGCCAGATATCAGTGTAAATGACTGAATGTCCATTGTTGATGGCGACAGCTTCTTTCAAAACAGAAACCTGTTACTGTTAAAGTTATGGAAATAGCAAGTTCAGTGTCTAAAATCAAACAGTAAAGTTGTAGACCTTCCTGTGTAAAGATGGGAGTAAAACATGGTGTACCTGTTCTCTTTAAAATGACTGTCAGTCTATCTGCCTGTCTGCACGTGTAGGGCAAAGGTTCTTAAAAGACATTGTAAATACAGATAAACCTGTCTTAAACATGCACCCAAGGGAAAGACAAACACTGCCTGCATCAAACAGATTCTTGCTTATAACAGTTTAATTCATTCTGAAAATAATATAGGTGTTTGCTTAATAGAGGTAGCCTTTAAGAGAGATTTGCACATTCAAACCTTTCTTAATAGGTCTTTCTATTAAGGGGTCACTTGTCTTTAGCAGCCACATTTTTGGGATCCCTTGAACAAATTACAGTGCAAACCCAGCAGGCACTTAAGTCGTAACGATGTTTACTGACATCGATGTGACGTAATGACATCGCATAGACGTCAGAATGACATCATTCTGACGTCATTTTGACGTCATGTGCCTGCTGGGAATAAACATGTATTAAGGGATCCTCTGCCCAAAGCAGCCAATGCTTGTGTGTCCCAATGGATGACCCCTTTAGACAGGTTTCACTGTATGTCTTGTTATTTTTTCAGAAACTACCTGGAAAGTTCAAGAAGATGTTTGCGGACTTTGAAACATTGATGGATCCCTCTAGAAATCACCGAGTGTATCGACTGTCGGTGGCAAAAATGGTGCCTCCCATAATTCCTTTCATGCCACTGCTTATGAAAGGTAGGTACAGTTAAAATATTGAGCCACGTCGTGATTTCCAACAATGTGGCAATTTTGTCATGTGATATTCAGATCATCCTACTCATTCACACTGGGTAGCCAGAGACCTCGCTGTTGGCTGTATGATTGATTGATTGATTTGATGCTTAACGTCCACGGTAAACAACTAAGGTCATGTCGGGACGGTCAGTTAACCCAACCACACTATTCCTGGGCAGGCTTAGACCTAAGCGGTTAACCAGTACTAAGTGCACATACTTTCGCCAGTAACTGACAACTGCCCTTCTTGAATCAGCGGAAGGAGAAACGAAAGTATGTGGCCAGACCGGGATTCGAACCCAGGACCTCTGACTTACTAGTCAGGTGCCCTACCGATTGCGCTACCCGGCCCGGCTGTTGGCTGTATGGCTTGGGACACTTCCACAGATGGCTGATGTGACAAGCCAAGGCTCTGATCAGACTGCACTTATGTGCAGTCTGATCAGAGCCTTTGCTTGCCACCAATTCCACATTGTTGGAAATCACATGATGTGGCTCAATCTAACTGTCTCAATGTTAGGGGTAAGCATGGTGCCTGAATAATTCTTCATCTATATTTACACTTGATGCTGACTGTTTTTGAATTACCCAATTTGGAGCAACTGTCTTCATCTGCTGATGAAGAATAATTGCCAATGTGCCATGACATCAAACCAACATCATTTTAGTTGAGAGATCTGATTGGCAGTCATAACGTTTGAATGGCATCCAGCTATGTTCACAGATGTTTAACATCATGACAAAACACAGCCGTTTAAAATTTCTTGTACCGATAATTTTTGCATATTTTTCGATTTACCAGTTGTAGTAAGCATGTCTTTTTCTTTCAGACATGAGATTCACCCATGATGGAAATAAGACATATTTTGATGGACTTGTCAACTTTGAGAAAATGGTGAGTTTAGTGTTATCTTACCTGTAGAAATGATAAAGGTGTTTAAGTGAACACCTCCATGCTTTTCTGCCATATTTAGCTAGCTTGTACAAAAGTACAGAAAAGAGCTTTAATTGTTGTCAATGTCAGTGTCAGCATGAATGGAGCTTTTGGTTAAAGCTTTTTATACGCCCGTTTTGAAAAAACGGACGTATTATGTCGTGGCGCTGTCCATCCGTCTGTCCGTCCGTCCGTCCATAAACATTCTTGTGCGCGGCATAACTCAGTAACCGTTTGGGATATATTCATGATATTTGGTAGGAATATGTATTAGGTTGGGGGAACGTGTCACGTACAAAAATGGTTGCTCCCCCTTCCTTAGTTTCCAAGTTATGCCCCTTTGATTAATTTTTACCCTGCAAGTCTTGTGCACGCCATAACTAGATAACCGTTTGGGATATCTTCATGTAGCTTTATAGCAAGGTTTATGAAGTCCCAACGATGTGTCGCGTACAACAATGGCTGCTCTCCCTTTCTGCGTTTTTGAGTTACCTCCTTTTCATTAGTTCATGTTAGCTATTTTTGTGTATACTTAGCTTGTGCATACCTTAACTTGGTAACTGTTTGGAATATCATGATGAAACTTTATAACAATGTGCATGATCACAAGGCAGTGTGTCACATATAAGAATAGTTGCTCCCCCTTTCTTAATTTTGGAGTAACTGCCCTTAGATTAGTATATTTTAGGTGTTTCTCATTCACTCCATATCTCCTCAACCTTTAAAATATTAGAATGAAACTTTGTAGGAATGTGTATAATAATAAGCCCTTGTTAGATGATGGGCAAGGCACTTACAATGAGCCATCGTGTACAGGGACAGTTACTTAGGGACTAACTTTTGTAACTTTCTGTTCACTTTGAAAAACTGAGCTTTGTATTCCTGAATGCTTGGTTGGATTTACTTGATACCTGTACTGATACTACATTCAGGCCCAGAGGTTATAAAACTTGAGTACATTTTCAAACTTAAAATGAAGCACACTGATTGGCTGCTTCCGAGCATATGCTCGGAAGCAGCCAATCAGTGTGCCTTATTTTGAGTTTGAGATTATTCTCAAGGTTTATAACCTCAAATCCTGGTCTTCACAATGTACTTTCCTAGAATTTTATTTTATCAAAATGTTTGTTTAAACTTTTTTAAAACCTTTTCATATAATAATGTACCTTTGCAGCTCCAGATAAAGGGGGCTTGGTTATGGATAATTATGTCTCCCCCCTTTAGGGTCGGGAGACATATTGTTTTTCCTTGGGCGTCTGTCCGTCCGTCTGTCTGTCACAAATCGTGTCCGTTCTATAACTTGAAAACCGCTCAAGCTATATTCGCGAAACTTCATATAAATATCAATCAACATGAGACGACGTGCAGAGTGCAAGAATGGTAACTCTGGCATTTATACTTTTCGAGTTATTTCCCTTGGAACTTAGTCCATCACAAAATTGTGTTTCAATTGTGTCCGCTCTATAACTTGAAAACTGCTCAAGCTTTATTCACGAAACTTCATACAAATATCAATCAACATGAGGCGATGTGCAAAGTGCACAAATGGTAACTCTGGCATTTATACTTTTTGAGTTATTTCCCTTGGAACTTTGTCCATCACAAAATTGCGTCTCAGTCGAGTCCGTCTATAACTTTAAAACCATTCAAGCTATATTCATGAAAGTTCATACAAATATCAATCAACATCAGATGACGTGCAGAATGCAAGAACCATAACTTTAGCATTTATACTATTTGAGTTATTTCCCTTAGAATTTTGTCAGTCACAAAATTGTGTCTCAGTCGTGTCTGCTCTATAACTTGAAAACCATTCAAGCTATATTCACAGACTTCATACAAATATCAATCAACATTAGAAGAATTGCATAGTGCAAGAATCATAACTCTTGCATTTATACTCCTTGAGTTATTTCCCTTGGACCTTTGTCAGTCACAAAATCGTGTCTCAATCCCTTTATTACTTGAAAACCGGACAAGCTATATTCACGAAACTTCATACAAATGTCAGTCAACACTAGATAACCTGCAGAGCACAGGATTTATACTATTTGTGTTATTTCCCTTGGAACTTTGTCATTCACAAAATCGTGTCTCAATCGTCTAAGCTCTATAACTTGAAAACCGTATAAGCTATATTCATGAAACTTCATACCAATATCAGTCAACATATAAATAGACGACGTGCAGAGCACTGTAACTCTTGCATTTATATTTTTTTGACAAAAACTAAATATGAATATCAGTCAACATTACATGACATGCAGAGCATAACAACTATAACTCTTGAATTTATACTTTTTACTTATTATGAATCCCTGCTTCAGGGAAGGGAAACATATTGTTTTTCCCTTGGCGTCTTAATGACTGATCCTTTTGACATCAAAAAGGGGGGAGACATCTGTTTTTTCGTAGAAAAACAATTCTAGTTAGGGTATAATTTCATTTCATTGTCTATAAAAATATAGAATGTTACCCACCCTTCACTAGAACTGCTTTCTTGATGCGGTGCTGATAAGAAATTTTCTTAGAAATAGCATAAAAAATCCTTTGATCCATATTTACTATAACACTGTTACTAATTATGATGTTTTAGGCTATGTTTCATATGTTCATGTGCACTCAGTGTGAATTTCTTATTTTCAGCATATGATAGCTCAAACATTAAAGACAGTGAGGTTTTGTAGGAGTTCACCTTTAGGTAGGTACTATATTGACAGAGCTGTGGTTGTGGGCTTTTGATTTTATGTAATCTTCTTTGTGCCTTTTAAAATGTAGGAACCTAGTGGGTTCAACAATAATGAATCAATGTCGAGTCAGCATCAGTTTAAATCAGCGTTCTAGCATCGTGTTAATGTTTCTCCATGGACTGTAGAGGAAGAGGGGGCATGTGAAAATTTGTGGTAAATTTGCTTGTGTCACTATGTGCCAACTTGCAGCTGATGAATTCAGATGTAAATATTTACTGCTGTGGATGTCCACCTGGAACTAGTCATGAAGAAAACATGAGAATAATTTTGCAATTTCATTCTGTATAATGTTAGAATCAAAATAAATTTTCTTACTGGTAAATTACATCCCTGCTTATCGTTGAGCAGATGCAAGTATGAATTCACCCTAGCTTTCAAATGGTAGAATCATACTTTGAATTATCAGAGTTTTATCAGTATTCTCATGTGCTTAGAAAAATAAGTGTTTGATGTAATGAGAATCACCTATATTTATAATCTTTCTTGTTTCAGAGCTTGAGCCACCGAGTTCGATGAAATCAGCAGATATTTCTCAGTATATCAGAAATCTCCAGGTTATAGACAATCAAAAACATCTTGATCAAATATCACATAAACTGGAACCTAGGAAAACTTGAAGTTGGAGAAATCCAGTCAAATAGTATCATTGGTCCTCCCAATTGGACAATCAATGAGATATTTCTATTCATATGCCATAGAAATGTAAATTAAGATCCCTCCTTGAGTTGGTTCTTGTGAGGGGTCAAAATATGTTTCAGAATTAAGAAACATTCATCCAGAATTATCATATTAACTGTAGCAACGAAAAACTGGGAAGTTGTAGAAATGACACATAGCTGTAATTGAGCCGCGACACAACAAATCCATCAAATGGCATGTGTGCTGAGTGAACATTCAGATCAGCCTGTACATCTGCCCAGTCTGACAGAGGCGTCACTGTGCACTTAAAAGGTAGCTAAGGGTCTAAGCTAGCTCCATGCGGACAGTGATGACTCTGATCAGGCTGGGCGTATGCCCAGGCTGGTCTGAATCCTCACTGGGCACACATGCCACTTTGTTGATTTTGTCATGTCGTGGCTCAATTTATGTTGTGACCCTCGTTACTTCTGCCTAGATAAAATGAATCCAACGAGGGATCACAACATAAGGTTTGTTATAGAAATGAGAAAATCAAGTTGTTACATAAACATAACCTTTGAAAAACTGACTTGGGAGACATTCCATTCAAAATCTCAATTCTGTGGAGAGAGGGTTATCAAAGTGAAAATATCAAGAAAGTGTTCATAGCAAAATATGGCCAGTTAAAACAGTTTACTTTTCTATAAACAGTCTAACATACACCGAGCAAACTGTTCATATCTTGCACAGTGGCCATAGTTAACATTACCACATTAAAGCTATAGAATAATAAATGACTCAAATAATGGAATAGTCTCAAAGTATGTGCTAGACTATAAATGTAAATTGTAAATGGCCGCTTCAAATAACTATTTAGTTGACTTACCTCTGATGTAGATGAGCTTTTTCCAGGGCTTCTTCAGAAGCTTAAAAACTGGTCCATAAAATTACCGATATGCACCAAAACACCAGAACGCATCTGTTTTTACCGAAACACGCTATAATTTTAGGATTTTCCCATACAGATAATGGATATTTGGGTGAAATATGGAGAGCTTTTTGCCTTATTTGTTGACAAACATTATTTGGGCCCTATTTTATTATTGTTAGGCAGAATTTCCCACACGATACCATGAAATAGCATGTGTGTTAATCTGCTATACCACACATTGTATCAAATTGAGAACCAGTATATTTTATCAATTTGAAAAAATTGAAATTGTATCAAACTGAAAACCTAATCTATTATCCTCTTAATAATGACTTAAATCCAAAACCATACACACACATAGAGGAAACTCCCATAATCATTTTGCGTTCCGGTGTTTTGGTGCATTCTGGTATTTCTATGGACCCCTTAAAACTAGGGAATATTCAGTATTATAAATGTCATTCCTATTCACCACTTGATACCAGACTTGTACAAAAGTATACATTGTCATTGATGTCACCTAAATGGTACTACAGAAAAATTAAATGTGCAATATTCTTTGATATTTGGGCCACAACATGGGAAAAGGTACCATTCAGTATAAGCAGGTGGGAAATACAGAGTCAACTCACACATTTGTGCAGTCTGATCCATCTTTCGTGTTCACTTCAACAGCAGAGTTTCTAGACTTAAAGTACTGTAATGTGCCTCAATTTTGGGCCACCTAAAAATAATTAATTTTCCATTTGAAACAAATGGAAAATTAATTATGTTAAGGTGTCCCAATACTTAAGAACATTATGGTAATCCATATAGCAGAAGTGAAGGCTGATCACTCTGGTGGGATATGTCAGCTGATCCGTTGGGTTGGGTTGTTTTGGGTTTAACAGCCCTTTGAGACAGTATTTCAGTCTATGTCGAGCATCTCCCAGAGAGAGGGAGAAAGAAGAGAAATGACAGACAAAAGAAAAAACGTCCAAACAATCCGCACCCGCACCTACTGCAAGGTAGGCCCTTGCCCTACAATGGTCCAAATCAGTAGGACACCCCGGCACTGGAAGACATACTCAAGCACCATTGCACCACTCGACTACCCCCGTTAGCTGATCAGAGTCATCTCTGAAGCTTTAAGATGAATGGGGGTACATTTTCGAGGGAAGCAACTCTTTCATTCCCTTCTGTGTCCCCCATCTCAATGAAGGTCAACTTGTAAAGTAAAAGAATTGGCTCCCCTAGGAGCAAAATCTGTAAGAGTAGACTGTCTTAAAGCAAAAGATATGCTCCTACAGGGGTGAATTTTTTCTTCTAAGTTTCAATGGTTCTATTCTATTTTATTCTATTCTATCCCATTACCGTACAAGGTCGTTGGGGCACCACAGATGATTTCAAAACGATGCCTTTCCACCTTGTACTGTTTTCAGCTGCCCTAGTTGAGCTGGCAAAGTCCATTCCTGTCCACTCTTTAATATTATCTTCCCACCTCTTCTTCTGTCTACCTCTTTTTCTTTTTCCTTTCACTGTGCCCTGTAGAATCGTCTTTGCTAAACCAGAAGACCTTGAGATATGGCCAAACCACCTTGGTTTCTGTTTCTTGACCAGGGTCAGGAGTTAATCATACTCTCCTATGGCTGCTTGGATCTTTCTATGAACCTCCTCATTGGTTATATGGTCCTTGTACGAAATGTTCAGTAATCTTCGGTAGCATCTCATCTCAAAGGCCTGCGTTCTTTTCTCTAACTCTGCTGTCAAGGTCCACAATTCACAGGCATACAGAAATATGGAAAGAACTTGCTGTAAGAGGAGACTCCAACATTGAAGGGCTACATTGTCCAGCAAAGCAAACATGAAGTACAAAAGTTGTTCCCCTTTGTAAAAACACAAAACATTGAGATGTAGCTATACACCTGAAGGTGCATTTTCTTGTGATGTGGTTTATCTGTACATGTATATATGATTATGTGAGCCGCAACACGACAAAACCAACAAAGTGGTTGTGCGCCCAGTGCAGACTCAGATCAGCCTGGGCATCCACCCAGTCTGATCAGAGTCTTGGCTGTCCGCAGAGAGGTAGCTTAGACCCTTAGCTACCCTTTAATTGTTTAGCGAAGAGTCTGATCAAACTGGGTGGATGCCCAGGCGGCTCTGAATCTGCTTCTGGACGCACAAGCACTTTGTTGGTTTTCTCGTGTCGTGGCTCATGTAGTATTGTTATTATTTTGATTATTGGAATGTACATTGTAAATATTGATATGAAATTGTGATATATTGTAAATCTTGGTTGTGACATTTTATTCCATTGTTAACGTTTGTAACTCACATGATCCAGAAGGGTCTGCAGCAGGGCTCGGGAAAACCGGATTTTTTCGGTCCCAGACCGAAATTCAGAAATTCGGACCGATTGGAAACAGCCCAAAGCCCCAAAAAATCGGTCCCATATTGGCCCAATACTTAGGATATTTTCTTTGATTCTGTCAGATATTTCTTTGTCGCGGATGTTTCGGCTATTTTCGTCGATGTTTACGGCACTGCATTAAAAGTTAATTGGGTTGTTTACATCAATTTTATTCAACAACGTGTCAAAAGTTATCACAGATAATCACAGCTCCGATTGTCTTGCCAAGGTGTGAACATGTTTTTAGAAGACTTCGATAATTAGCGCATGTCACGTGTCACCAATCTGAGGTCACCTCATATACACAATACACAGGCCGACGCTCGGGGAAAAAAGGCTGTGTAAAGTAGTCAGTGATTACTTCCAAAGAAAGCATTATAAAAGACTTTTACATGCGAAAAAAACAACAACAACAAAGCTTAAACCTGATTTGATTATCTGTAGGCTTGTTATTGTTTTATGGCGACGTCAGTACTCGCGCAAATAAGTATTTTTTTTATTCGTCCGAAGGTACCTTTTTGAAAGAAAAAACATGTTTTCACGGGCAAGGGAATTAACTCGAATGAAAACTCGAATAAAAATATTGGTTACCAGCTCAATAGTTTTTGACCCATACGAACCGGCGGCAAGACGAATCATGTGGTTCCGGCATGGCTACTTTCGCTTTCTTTTTCTGTATTTTAAAGCACATGTTTCACAATAAGTTAGATTGCTACTTCAGCGCTGATTTTCATTGTGTCAGGTAAGCAGCAAACATGTCTATCTAGGGCTAAACAAGCGCTACGAACATGTAAACATGGGGTTTTTCATTAGTGGGTGGGGGTATTCAGCGAAGATCGTTGCACCCGCATAGTGAAGTTAGGTGATGACTGATGACGTCATCGGCCGGACCAATTCAATTTTCAATATTTCCCGAGCCCTGGTCTGCAGTAACCTTAAATAGAGGGATAGCTTACAGATATCTAATCCTAAAGATTTCAACAAGTCATGTTTTTCTTCCCAGTAATTAAAGTTAAGATCCATCTTATAAGATAGATCTAGCATTTTTTTTTTTTTTGGAAGGAAAAACATCCTGTCCCAAAACAATCCCAAAAACCTAGATTGTTCTTATATGGCTGAACTAGATTTTTTTTTGTTTAAGGAAAAAGATCCCAGTCTTATATCAACTAAATATATACTGCAATAGTTGGTGGAAAGAAAGACAGTGCGGTCCCTGATCTGACTGCTTCTTAAGGAGCAGTCTCATCAAGGTCTGAACAGTTGGCTTAGGCATATTTCTCCCAAAATTTAATGTCTTTCCATTATTCTGTCACCACTTTACATGTAAATGGATTGGTTGGTTAGTTGGTTGTTTTGGGTTAAACAGCCCCACGAGATAGTATTTCAGTCTATATTGGGCCATATACCAGAAAGAGGGAGTAAGAAAAGAGAAACAATAGACAAGAGAAAAAAATTTCAAACAACCCCCGCCCATACCCACTGCAAGCACAGTGGGCTCTTGCACGACTTTTATCCAAATAAGTAGGATGCCTCTACACTTGAAGTTATAACCAGCACCATAGCTCGACCACCACCCCTCATGTAAAAGGGGACGATCATGCAATACCAAGAAACATGCCAATCCTACATTGAAAGCACAAGTTATAACAGTAAATACATTGCTGCTTTCAAATGCCTTTTTAAATTCTTTATTTTTCATTACCGGTATAAGATATTAAGGTTGTATTTTATGTATAATATTCATATACTGTAAGTCAGACTACAAATCATTCCATATTTATTATCTTTGAGTGTATGCGTTTGAGCTGAAAAATATTTTGAAGGTTTTATTACCTTGCCTGCTACCAGCTAAATGCGAGACATAGGTATTACTTTTCCAGTGTTGGTGGCGTAAACTTTGTGTCAAGTTTTGCATCGAGGACAATGTGCAGACAGGTGAGACCCTGCCTTCCACAGAATTAGGGGATAACTGTACTCAAAATTGTCATTTGGGGAGGCAAATCGTAGGTTTTATGGTCTGAAATTTCGTTTTACGGCGACATGCCAGCGGAGCCGTAAAACACAATTTGCGACCATAAAAAAGACGATTTACCTCCCCACATGACAATTTTCAATACAGTTATCCCCATTCTAATGCACTTTTCACATTTTCACCTTTAAAAATGTTCTACTTTGCCCCCATAGCAAACACTTTCAGGGACATAAAACCAGACATCAGCCAATAAGAAGCATCGTTACGTTATGACATCGGGTTTCTGACAGTATATCGTAGGATATACTGTTGCAAAATTTTGACTTTATCCAATCAGACGTCGCGTTACATATGTAAGTGCGTTAGAATTCTTGTTTGCTCTGATATCAGGTTACAGATGTACATTAAAACTTCAATGGCTCCAACCCTGATGGCTTGTTTACCCTGCCTGGCTAGAACTCAGTTTTGGGTCCCTAGAGGTCAGTTTGTATAGCGACTAACCCTGGATGGCTAGAACTACCTTTGGCTGGAACAAACTTTCATGGTCCCATGCCAGTTCGAGCCATTGAAGTTCTGCTGTATATAACAATCTGCCATAATTACATGGTAACATATTTAGAGGTCTCACTTAAGACCAGTGGGTACACTTTCTGGAGAAGCAACTCTGCCATTTTTGTTTTTCCTCCCTTCTTTGATGAGGGTCAGCTCTTAAAAGAAAGAATTTGCTCCTCCAGGAAAATATATGTTGACTTTATTGTGGCATGGATCAAAATTTCTGTACTGCTGAAGAAACAATCAAAAGCACCAAAGATTTTCTCAGGTTTTCCCATATTCATTGGAGAATGGTCAGCTGAATGGCAAATGAACTTTCCTAAATTTGAAAATTGATAGGCAAACAAACTTTTCTAAGTTCAAAGATAGGCCAGGTAAACTTTTTTGAATTTTAAAATTGATAGGCCAAGATCATACATGTGATGAACTCTTGAGGACCATGTGGGAGATCTGGATTTCATTTCAGGGAGATTGAGTTCCCCATCAGGGAGACTTTTTGACGGCAACTTTGACGCGTTGTTTCGAGTACTTCACTGTTTTTTGTTGTTTTTGTTGTTTGTTTTGGTGGTGGGGATGGGGGGGGGGGGGGGGGGGGGGGGGGGGTTCTTGTTTTAAAATAGAACAACATGAAATAAAGTACAGTTGTATAGTTTGTTTAACTTCTTTACTTTTGAGTTACCCAATACTTCAAAAGTATGCCATTTCAGTGCAGTAACACTACCATCCTAAGTTTAATTCACAGTGTAATTCAACAGTACTGTTCATAGTGTTAGTGCTGACCATTCCATTGGTAAATTGCGAAAAAAAAGGAAAAAATAAACAATCTGATTATCTGGCATTCTCAAACCATCACCCCTCCCCACTTTTCCCTAACCCTCAATATAAACATCCAAAATTGCATCTTGGATGATGGGTCCGATTTGCTCCAGTTATTTTGATGAAAGCTGATACTTGTTAAAAACTCAAAATCTGTTTATCTCAAAACCGAGTTATATTCTACACTTTAATGAACATACCTGTCGTTAGAGCTGTCTATTTTCGTTGAATATTAGATTAAGAACAAATATAACTGCATATTTGGGCCAGTAAACTTGTAGAAAGAATGGCATATTTCTGTCTCAGTCAGATGCTTAAGATCGCGGATTTCCCATATTTTATTTATAAATTCACACTGGTTCTCATTTCACATAAGACGCGTCTGAATCGGCGGGAACTGGATAGAAAAACGCGGGAAACTATTCTTAAAGTGAACGAACCGACTTAAATAGAAATAAAAAAAATTGCTGGCACCCGTGATGATTTCATGAGAGTATGATCTGACCAGCCTGCGCAAAGTTTGCATGATCGATATTTATAACGACAATACATTACGTATCTGACATGTTTACTGAAAAAATCGATATCGGATCATTGTCGATTGGCGGCACTTGCATCTATTGCATTCGTGCAAATCAATGACATCATAAACAATGACTGATGCATAAAGCCGTGACGCAACAAAAGTCATTTGCTCTCGGTAAAAAGTACCTACTTATATTGTTAACATAGGTACCTTTACTGGTGTGCAAGCCAATTTAGCACCTCGCTGCTTCTGATCAGCGAATACCCCTCGGAATGACACGTCCTATATTGCACCCTGTTAGATAATTAGGTCACGGACACTTAATCCTTTTGACAGCCGCCGGGTAGGTAGTTACCGCAAAATGAACGGTTCAGAAAAAGTTATGACAGGAAAATTCAGCATCCGGGAGATTCTGAATACTTTCCGGGAGTGCGGGAGATGGGCTCCATTTCCGGGAGACTCCCGGATGATCCGGGAGACATCACATGTATGCAAGATGAGCTTTTTCCTAGCCCAGGATGAAAGTTTGTCGAAATTTAAAGATAGGCCAGATGAACTTTTTCTAAAACTGAAGATTGGTAGGCCAGTCAGACTTTTTCTAAATTTGAAGATTGATAGGAAAATGACCTTTTCTATTAAAGTTATCAAATGACCAAATCTATTACACATTACAGTGTACTCAAAGTACAATACAGATTCCTGTCTTTTATATTATATTACTGACGTTAATTCAGTTATTTGAAGTTGTTTACCTCATTTAAATATCTTAAGATATTACATCAGTAAAGTATATGTCGCCTATTTATGAGATATTATTTGTATTGTTCACCATCCTATTCAAAGCTTGAACTAAAATACTATATCATTTTACTGTTAATTCATAGTTTGTATACCTCTGTCATATAAAATTTTGTTTTTAAACCCACAATGTCTTTAGTTAGAGGATTCAACACTTCCTCTGATGGATATTTACACATTTATTTAGAAACAAAAAAGAAAGAAAAGCATAAATTTCTTTTTGATTTAGATTTAAACAAGTAAAGCATATATCAGCTGAGCTTCATGACATTGTGTATATTCTATGGTGTAATTTGGTAACTAGGTGGTTTTATGTTCTTCAACAGTATTTCAGTCATATCAGGATGACAGGAGGGTAAATTTGAAGGGCTGTGTGCAATGACATGCCATTTAGATTTGGACAGAACCCAGATCCAGCAGCACTCAGATCCACAACCCTGTGATCCAAACTTTGGAGCATTAACCACTTAGCCAGGCAGATGCTTCACGTAATTTGCTTAGGTAGTAATATTGTTAAGCCAGTTGGATGTGGAGATCATTTCAAATGTCAACATCCAGCCAGTCAGGCACTGAGAGAGGCACAAAATGCACTGCATGATTAAGTACAATTACTTTGTCGCACTGACTTGGTATCATCAAAGTTTATCAAACCATTGTTTTACCATATTAATCCTTATAAACGCCTCCGCTCTGGTAAATGGCCTCTGCCTTTTTCCGAAAATAATGTAATATTAACCTGCATGAATTCCTGTTTGCTTCATTGGATGAGGTAGCTCTTTGAAATGGGGTGTAAAAGGAAAGAATTTGCTCCTGGAGGAGCAAATTCTTTCCTTAAAAGTTGACCCCCACACACACACACAACTGAGAAGGGAAACAAAAATAGTTAGTAGAGCTGCTTCCTCTGAAAGTATTCCTTTGTTTATTGGAGATTTTGGCAGTGGCTGATTTAATACACTCTTTAGGCTCTAAATAACGTTGCCCTTTCACAAAATGCAATGCAAGGTGTTAATAGGATTAGTTAGGCAAGTCACTCTGTACAGTAGTTGTTTGATAATAGTAATTTCTGTCATGATACAACTTGCTGACACAGTTTTGTTTTATTTCATCTTTGTTTTGTCTATTTTATTCTTTATGAATTCATAATATGTGCTAAATATCCTGTATGTCTTTATTTCATATTTTAATGTTGTTATTCAATGATTTAAAAAAATAAAAGCTATGTTTTTAAAAAGTGTCAAAAGTTTATTCATTTATATCCTAGTTTTCAGAAATTTGTTGTTGGCAGGTGTGCATCTCACAGGCTAAAGGTGAAGTTTCACAGGACCTATGTGATGCACACACTCCAGAAAATATACTTTCTGAAATACCGTATAGGCGGTAATTTTCGGGGTTCCAATTTTCGCGGTTCAGGGTAAAAAATATAAACAATAATTTTTGCGGTTAGCAACATGCACGAAAAGCAAAAACTATTTCCTTTTCACTTGAAAAAGTTTGTTCATTAACCTGCCCCGCTGGTTAATAAAGAACTGGCTAAAGTACCAGCAATTACCAAAGCAAACAGAAACAAAATATATGAACCCTGTCTACAGAAGATACTTTATAAGAAACAGGAAATTATTTTGTGATATTAATATTCACTGCTTCTAAGTGACAGTGAAATACTGCGAAAAAGGGAACACCGCGAAAATTATCTTGTATACGATAACTTATCATATGATATACAAGTGATTCTAATCCACTAAGCATCTAGGTATTTCCATTCAATACTGCAGCCAGAATTAGTGTTTTATTCAATTTATTCTAAAGTCATAGTTCACATTTAGAAACACCTATGTAATGAAAAATACATGATATACAAGTACAGTAGAACTTCAATGGCTCGAACACTGATGGCTAGTTCACCATGCCTGGCTAGAACTTGTTCTTATGTCCCTTGAGTTTAGTTTATACAAATGCTAACCCTGGATCGCTAGAACTACCTTTGGCTCGAACTTATTTTCATGGTCCCAAGCCTTTCGAGCCATTGAAGTTCTACTGTATGTTGTTGCAAGTAAAATATAAGTAACAGTTATATGTCTGCTGGCATGAACACTACTGGTATAGAACACTTTGCTCAGGGAGATACCATAATAACTGTAAGGGACACTACTTTTCACTGTAAATAACTTTTCCATCTTGAACCTTGGACATGTTCATTTACCCTGTCAAGATCCCTGTCTATGGTCAGCATACATGCCATATGCTCTGGACTGAGATCTGTGAGATTGGATGAAACTTAAAGTGAGTTTTAACAACAAAGTGCAGTTTTCACAAAAGCCTCTTCAAAGCTCATATAAACAGGTTTAAAACCCTTTTCTTGTTTAATGCAAGAAACAGACATAACTGTGTGCAGTTCTTGTTTGTTTCTTCACAAAATATAAAAGTGGTCAAAACTATATGCCGTAGGCAGGGAGATTTTGTTTCCCAGATGTAAGTGCAAGAGTTACAGGTATCTGTGTGAACTTGTGCACAGAATGGGGTATCACAGATCTGTAAATGCTACAATTTTGTAAGTAGATAATAACCTAATCCAAGGCCTGGTAGAAGAATGGATATTATTAGCATTCTAAGTTTCCAATGTGCATAACTTGCACAAAATTTTCTGTACATGTCAAAAACTTGTTTCCTAGTATTTTCAATATCTTTACTATTATCTATGACATAAGTGGCCCTTTGGCATTTTTCTTCCAATGACATTTGAGAATTTATTCTCTGCTGAGCTTCTTCCTCTGTGTAATTGTTTCTTGCTTGTAATCTTTCTAACTGTTGCTCTTTTGAACTGAAAAAGGATTAAAACCACGTATAAAAGACAAAACTGCCATCTTTTAAGGTGAATGGATACACTTCCATGGGAAGCAATCCTACCAATTCATTTCTGCCTCCTTTCTCAACTGAGATCAAATCTCTGAGGAGTAAATTATTTCCTTTAAAAGTACCAGTCTACCCAATTCCGTTCATTGGTTACTTAACTATGGCTCTGGATTGACAGAAAGATGAGGGACAATGCCAAAACTATATCTCGCCTAGTTCATTTAAGAATTGAAATTTGATTTTTCAGCTTTTGTCGTGTGATGAAGCCAGTGGGCAGAGCCAGACTTGGGGTCGAATACTTTCAAAAGTATTCGAATACAAATACAAATACTTTGCAATTTAAGAATACAGAATACAAATAAAAATACTTTTTTAATGAATGTATTCAAATAAAAATACAAATACTTTGCAAATGTATTCGAATACTTTTGAATACTTTTCAATAAAAAATGGAAATTTCATTAATCAATAGTTTATGCTCAACTTTCATGTCTCTAGTAGTCCAGACTCTAGAGGTTTTACTACATAAAATAATTTTGATTGCAAGATTCTTTCTTTCGACATGTCCTAGATATATTCATATCTATTTTAGGAACCTTATATTTAGATCTATGGTACAGCTGGATATCTTTCTATGTTTGCAAATTTGCTTATTTGGTGTAAGGTGACTTTATTTCCATATTCTGATGCCAAAGCTGGAAGCAATTTGATCTGGATCTACACTATTTGTGATTTTGATTCTAAATATATGGTAATAAATTGCATCAAATTCAAAGTTATCGTGGCATTTTAATCAGAGATAGGGCATTTGTTGTGATTTTCATCTCTATTTCAAATTTTTGATTGCATAACACCCTAATGACTGTTTATTGGAATATGGAGAGATGAGATAAGGGATCAGCAGGGGCTTAAAGAGACCTTTTATTTCATACAGGTAGAGACTACAGTGAAGGTATTTTATGACTCATAATCACTTAGATAAGAAAATCTTTTGATGTTGGGAACTGTGAAAGGATATGTTAATTGGTGGTGATTATGAGTGCCAGCACTCTTATATAGGCTGAAAAAAATGTGTCTTTAAGATGGGATCATAATTGTGTATTGTAATTTTTGAGAAACAAGTGTCAAGAAATTGTACAGGTATGGCATGGCTTAGTTGTCAGTTCTGTGCCTTGTCCCTATTTAATACTGTCCTGGGGCAATCTACTGAAAGGTGACATATAGGTATTATATTTGCTAACATGGAAACTTGCTTAACTTAATGATGCCTAGTGCCATAAAAGTGATCTTGACTAACAGTGTTAACCAAGATCAGACACTGTAGAGTGCAGCATATGATCAAGGTTTTCAATAATGGCTTCAAAAACTTAATTTTTTACAGAAAGTTATGAAAATAAAATCAGCCAAAGCAATCAATTAATAAATAATATTCTGTGATGTCTTTTATGTATTGTATTTACCTTTGAGGTGTAGTCTTCAAAGTTCCTACACTAGCATTCTTGGACTTTAGTCACATCAATCCCATGATTTATATAATTTTATGCATCAATGTTTCCTTAAAATGGCAAAAGTATTCATAATGTATTCATAAAAGTATTCATGAATACATGAAATTTGCAATGTATTCGAATACAAATACAAATACTTTTATTCTAAGAAATCCACGAATACAGAATACTTTATGAATACTCAGAAAATGTATTCGAATTGTATTCGAATAAGAATACAGAATATGATTACCCCAAGTCTGGGCAGAGCTAAAATTCTATAAAGCGCAAAGCGCTTCTTGTAGAATTTTATCGACGACCACTGGCTTCTTCATACGATAAATGCTGAAAATTTTTAGCTCACCTGAGCCGAAGGCTCACAGGTGAGCTTATAGTATAGGCAGGCATCCGTCGTCCGTTGTACGTCGTCCGTCCGTCCGTCCGCCAACATTTTCAAACGACATCTCCTCTGAAACTACAAGGCCCATTATAACCAAATTTCATGTGTAGCATCTATAGGCAGGGGGAACCAATAATACTGTTTTTTATCCAAATCCCTTTGGAACTTTGGTTGCTACGGCAACTTAAAGTTGCCATTGACTTGTATGGGAAAAATTGAAAATTTGCATTTATTGCCATGTTACTGCAGATATTTTGACAAAACTTTTATAGAAATGTTCCTTTAGTAGTCCTCTATCAACCACATGAAATTTATGTAAATTGCACAATTTGGCTGGTTGCCATGGCAACCGAATGGTTAAAAATAGAAAAAATATTCAAAAATCATCTCCTCAGAAACTATGCGAACAATAAAGCTCAAACTTCACAGAAAGGATCTTGGTACTAGCCTCTATAAAAGTACTGTTTTTCTTGGCAATTGCTCGAGCAGTTTGGTTGCTATGGGAACTTAAAGTTGCCATTGACTTACAATGGCAAAATGGAAAATTTGCATTTATTGCTATGTCACTGCAGACATTTTGACAGAACTTTCATTGAAATGTCCCATGAGTAGTACCGAACCAGCCGTATTAAATTACGGCAAAATGTTCAATTTGACTGGTTGCCATAGCAACCGAATAGTTAAAAATAGAAAAATATTAAAAAATCATCTCCACAGAAACTCTGTGGCCAATAAAGCTCAAACTTTACAGAAATGATCTTAGTACTAGCCTCTACAGAATGACTGTTTTTCATGGCAATTGCTCCAGCAGTTTGGTTGCTATGGCAACTTATAATTTCCATTGACTTATAATGGGGAAAATGGAAATTGGCAATTTTTTGCTATCTCACTGCAGTTTTTTGGATTTTTTTTCCACAGAAATGTTTCTTGAGTAGTCTTCTACGATTCTTTTGAATTTTGACCAAATCGCTGAATTTGATTGGTTGCAATGGCAAAATATAGGGTAAATTTTAGACAAAAATATTCAAAAATCTTCTCCTCAGAAGGCATAAGAGGTATGAAGCTGATACTTTGCATACATGTAAATGACATTAGCCTCTACCTTAATTATGTTTTAACTTCCAATCCCATAAGAACTCTGGTTGCTATGGCAACTTATAGTTTCCATTGACTTATAGTGGGGAAAGTGAAAATTGGCAATTTTTGCTGTCTCACTCCAGTTATTTAGAATTTTTTTCTATAAAAATGTTCCTTTGGTAGTCTTCTATGATTCATATGAATTTTGCTGAATTTGATTGGTCGCCATTGCAAAATAAAGGGTAAATTTTTGAAAATATTACAAAATCTTCTCCTCAGAAGCCATAAAAGGGATGAAGGTGATACTTTGCATACATGTCAATTACATTAGCCTCTCTCTAAATTATGTTTTATTTTACCGTTGCTGATGTGAATTTGTTGCTATGGCAACTTAGAGTTTCCACAGACTTACAATGGGGAAATTGGAAATATTGCATTTGTTTCTGTGTTACTGCAGATATTTTGATAAAGCTTTACAGAAATGTTCCTGGAGTAGTCCTCTACCAGCCATATGAATTTTGCCTAAATCCCTGATTTTGATTGGTTGCCATGGCAACTGAAAGGCCAGATTTTCATTTTTTTTTATTGCTGTAGGGCATGTGGTTTTGTTGCTGTTTTTCCAACATAAGCTCAGTGCTCAGGTGAGCGATATAGGGCCATTGGCCCTCTGGTTTATTCTTATATTTACACTTTATTTTTAGACCTTTCTACGCTGTCTTCATTGTAATTGAATGTAGAATATGCAAAATATGCGTTTAAGAAAAGATTGTAACTATGTGTTTGGCCATTACGTTAAACAGCTGTCGCCATAACGTGGCATCAAGCGAACGTTGCATGGACCAATCAAGATGTTTGTTTTCCTTAGACGTCGCTTGACCACAACATCACATGATCAAGTGTCGTTCATCGGTGTATGAAGCTATTTGCTCTCAAAGGTTTACCTATGGAGGGTCAGTGGCAAAAGTAAATATTGGGGGATAATTTTTCAAATGATATACTTCATTAATGCCACAATATGGTGACTAAATTATGTTAGCATTTTTGTCACTTTGTTCTTCCAGTCTACTTTTGTTGTAAAGAAACATGGAGCTGATATGCTTAAGCCAGGTTTTCCAAGCAATCAAGCAACTGGACTGTTTTGTGGCAAATATCAAATGTCTCTGGAGCTGATTGTGTGAGAGTTCATTTGTGTGATAATCAGACAAGCAGACACACACTGTATGTCTCAAACTTGTTTTTTCAAATTTGTGATATTTTTTAATAACGGCTTCTGGAATAAAAGCAGCTCTTTGCTGATGCATGTATATTTCTGATCAAAGAAAATTTGAAAAATGAATATTGCTGATCAAAGTTTAAAAATGTTTATGGGCTTACTTACAGCCTATCTACATTCAAATGCTTATTTTCTTGCGGTGGAATTAATTAACTTACCACGTTACGACAGCTGTGTAGGTCATGTAAGGAACCATCTTGGCTGTCTCAAACAACAGAGGTAGATCAAGAATCACAAACTGGTGACCTAAACGAAAACAATGTACATGTACCACATTTATTTGATTATAAGATGGGGGTTTCTACTCTAAAATGACTTGCAATATGATTTTGAGCCATGACATGAAAAAAGCAACAAAGTGGTTGTGGGCATGGCACAGACTCAGATCAGCCTGGGCATCCGCCCAGTCTGATCAGAGTCTTTGCTGCCTGCATGGAGGTAGCTTAGACCCTAAGCTACCCTTTATGCGCTTAGTAAAGACTCTGATCAGACTGGACGGATGCCCAGGCTGATCTGAGTCTGTGCTATGCACGCAACCACTTTGTTGGTTTTCTCGTGTCACGGCTCATTTGTATTAATTCTACTGTAAGATGGGTTTTTCCCTCCAAACAACCCAAAAAATCTAGATCTGTATTCTAAGACATCCAACTTTTTGGATTTGTTTTGGAGAGGAAAAACCCAGTCTTATAACTGAATGAATATGGTACTATAATGACCCTGATGTGAGTCTGATGTGTCTGAGCATATTGTGTAAATTTAACTTAGATCCAAACAGAACCCTCTAATCAGGGTCTTCACAACAGTGTAGCCCCTGATCTGACACTACATTTTGTGGCATCTGATCTGTGTCTAAACGAATTGGAGAGGTCCCTTTTATATAAGGTTAGTCATTAATGGGTTAAACTAAGTGAATGGGTACACTTTCATGGGAGGTAATTCTCACAAAGACTTTATCTCCCATTTCATTTGGGGCTACTCTTAAAAGAGAATTTGCTCCATGAAGGAGCAAATTCTTTCCTTTAAGAGTAGCTCTTATTTTGAGAGTGCTTTGTTCTTTAGGGAATAAAACAGGAATCACATCCTTTAATAACAAGACCTGTCCCTGTACAGGATACATGTAGCTCGCCTGCAGTGCCTTACCCATCACTTAAAGTGTGACGCCCAGGCCATGCCATGCCAACGTCAACACCGACACCAACGTCCAAGTGACAACAATAGCTCTCTGTGCTTTCGTACAGGCGAGCTAAAAAAGGCAAAAAAATGATTATGTACCCTAACACTTTTAATTAAAAGTGAAGTCCACACTAAATGACTAGAATTTCAGAGAGATCAATGCTGAAAACGACATGAAAAAATTCCTTCTGTTTCAAAAGTTATCCCTGTTCTAAGCTTTAAAGATAATTTTACAACAACCAATAGATTTAATAAAAGCTATCTCACAATGCACTATTCTTTGACATTGGTTCATAAAATTTTCTTAAAAAGTTTCTATTTTTATTATTTGCTGCCCTAATGTATTTAAATCTGATTTGATATGGTATATTTAAAATAATTTCTACAAAATATTACCTTTCAGGAAAAGAATCAACAATTTCCATAGAATTGCCCTGTAAATTTCTGGATGAACTATAGAATTTAGAAGTTTTCTCTTTGATGGTTCTCTAAATATAATTTGACCCATTTTCTCCCTGTCCAGCTGTCCATCATCGTGGAATACGTCATCTCCAAACTTTTCTCTGATCTTCACCCAGCCCCTTGTCTTTGGTTCAACAACTACAAACAGAAAACAGAGCTCATCATTGTTACCCAAAACACATATGAGCCGCAACACGAGAAAACCAACAATGTGGTTGTGCGCCCAGGGCACACTCAGATCAGCCTGGGCTTCCACCCAGTTTGATCAGACCCTTCGCTGAGCGCTTAAAGGGTAGCCGAAGGTCTTAGCTACCTCCATGCGGACAGTGAAGACTCTGATCAGACTGGGCGGATGCCCAGGCTGATCTGAGTCTGTGCTGGGCGCACAACCACATTGTTGGTTTTGCCGTGTTGCGACTCATATCTTCATCAAAGTAAATTTATTAAAAATTTAGAATTATTTCCTATGTATCCTTTATAGCTATATCATCTATGCCATCTGTTACCTCAAAATGCTGCCTTGAAGCATAAGTTAACCCTATGGTCCCTATGACTTTTAGATGTATGTCACTGTAAAAATTCTAAATATTGGGGCACCTGAATTAATTACCGTAATGGTCCTAAAATTTGAACAGTTTGGTTTTACAATGCAGTAATGCTTCTTCACGATGCAGATAGAATGGCAAACGGTGCAGACCCAGATCAGACTGCTCTGATCTGGGTCAGCACTGTTTGCTCTGACCTATCTGTCCCAATACTTAGAATTTTTATGGTAATGCAAATGGATGATACAGTAATAGCGTTTAATATCCTAACATTTTAACCAATGACTGCTATTAATCTGAATTAAGGTATATGGATCCAACACTGCTTTTCCAACATATTTTCGAAGACTGACAACTTCCTGGGATCATTTACCTTCTCTTGCAATAATATCAGCATCAACAACTGGACAATTTAGTTCCGTAAACATTCTTGAGACGGTGCTTTTTCCAGTCGAAATGCCACCTGTTAGCCCAATCAAATACATGTCTAAGTTTTGTGACTCTAAACCGAAAGTAGAAATTCTAAAAATAACCTGGACAGGTATTAGGGGTAATCCTAAATACCGCAAGGTAACACGTAGCATCATCACAAGATAGGCACGATGTTGGCAAAATGTGTATCACAAACCATGAGCTGGTCGAACGATTTAAGATTCTGCCTTTTTAATCGAATATTTTTGTCTTGATGGGTAAACTTTGTACCATAGGGGTTTGCAGGATGAAAGCCTACTGTAATCATATAACTATAGCCTTGTAGGTTACAAATAACTCGCTATCCAGCGTAAGTGCAAGGGCAAGATTGGCTGGTGATAACTATAAGCTATAGAACCATAGTGATGAAACTCCACAGTGATGCATTAGGACTGCCAATAGCCCCAGTACACTCTGGAAAATCTCGCAGAGGGGAGTCAAAATGGGGAATGGATTTTCATACTGACAAATACAATGTGCTGCGAGTTACCAGTTCAAAGTCACCAGTCCAGTACAGTAGCCATCTTATAGGTCATAGACCAAACAGTGGAGTAAGCTAACAGTATATTCGGATTTTTCCAAAGAAATCTGCCTGTCAACAACATTTCACCAAAGGATGAAACCATGAGAGTTCCACACTGTACATGCAGACTCCATGGCGGGACGTACCAGCCCATGACATATCTTTTGGGCCTTTGGAATCATTGGACTCATTCTGTGTCAGTTTAAAATTCCTCTGCAGCCGGTGCTTGTGTGTGTGCGTGGGGGGAGTATTGCAACATTACATTACTTCACATGATCAGGCTCACTTATATCAATTCGTCTATTTTCGTTTCGTTGATGTGTTCCTTGCTTCTAGAAGACCTTCCTTCAGAATTTATTTTACAACGATTTCGATCTGAAATGGAACTGTCACGTTGAAAATGTTTGCACAAAAGCAAACAGAATACTTGGCTTCCTTAGAGGTAACCTCTGTGCATGCCCGATGAATGTAAAGGAAACGCTTACAATGGGCTCATACGTCCCGCCATGGAGTATGCATGTGCGATCTGAAACTCTCATGGTTTATCCTCCAGAAAATGCTGGAGACTGTTCAAAATCGAAATGCTCGTTATGTTACTGGAAATAATAACTATAAAACGGACAGCATATTTTGTATTCTAGAGGAGTTACAGTTGGCGTCTCTCAAATAAAGAAGAAAGGAGAGTAGACTTATATTTCTTTATAAGGGTCTAAAAAGAATACCTAAAAAGTATCCCTATACCTAACAAGAATTGTCAGAAACAATATAGCGCAACTTTGCAGGCACTTAAATAATACCGGCCAAGTGAAATGAGATCAACTGCAGTGTCAGAATAAACAGTTCTCCTAAGGATAATTCAAACATGTAAAATATCGTCAGAGACATGACAATATCAATGAACAGTGAAGTAGGGGTCATCTCAGTATGAAGTCACTCACAGTGTTAGCCCAAACCCTTAATCGAAGCATAAGGTTAATCCATGGAATGAGAATTATGAAGCAAAAATCACTGGACCACGAAATATAGGTTACTGTGACCTACTGTTAGCTTGGGGTCAAACATCCGATCATACTGAGTCATTATTGCCAGCAATCATGCATCTAATGGTCTTTAAGAAATAAGGCAAAACCACTGAACAATGAAATATAGGTCACTGTAGCCAACTGTTTGTTTAAGGTCAAACTTGGGGTCATACTGAGTCATTATCAGAAGCAATTATGTTTGTACATCAAATAGTCTTCAAGATATAAGGCAAATCACTGGACCATGAAATAAAGGTCAATGTGACATACTGTTAGCTTTGGGTCATACTGAGTCGTTATCTCAAGCAATCATGTTTGCACAGAAATAGTCTTTAAGATATAAGGCAAAGTCACTGGACCATGAAATATAGGTCAGTGTTTCATTCTGTAAGTTTGAGGTCAAACTTTGGGTCATACTGAGCCATAATCCCAAGCAATCATGTACAAACATCAAATAGTCTTCAAGATATTGAGTAAAATAACTGGACCAGGAAATATAGTCAATGAGACCTACTGTTAGTTTGAGGTCGACCATCTGGTCATACTGAGTCAGTACCAGAAGCAATAATGTTCGTGCATCAAATAATCTTCCAGTATCAAAATAATCTGTGTTCCGAGGCGGAAGTAGTACCACAGAACATTACATCAACCTTAGAATCCTATGTGAAAAATATCCCCAACATCAGCAGAATCTGTACCATGTCTTCATTGATTTAAAAACGCCTTTGACAGGGTAGGGCATGAAACCGTATGGGCCACCATGCGGAAGTACACTATCAGTGCAAATCTAGTTCGCACCACTAAGCATCAATACGACAAGGCTACAAGTGCAGCCCTGATGAATGGCAGCACAGTAGAATGGTTCAGAATAACAGTTGGAGTAAGACATGGATGTCCTCTGTTACCCACCCTCTTCAACATTCATGTCTGAGGTTCTGGAAGAACATGACGGAAAGGTTAGCATAGGCGGCAGAACCGTTACCAATCTGCGGTTTGCCGATGACATAGATGCTCTGGCTGAGGAAAAGCATGAACTAGAAGCCCTAGTTGAAAGTCTTCACAAAACCTGCACAAGGTATAAGATGGAAATCAGTGCTGAGAAGACCAAACTGATGGCAAATAGCGCAGATGGCATTTAGAGGTTAGAGGGTGATCAAGGTAAAAGGGCAGAAACTGGGTACCGTAACAAGCTTCAAATACCTTGGAGCAGTTGTCTCAGATGATAGCTCAAAACAGGGGATTCACTCAAGGATTGCACAAGCCACTTTAGCTCTTACCAAGCTGAAAACAATTTGGGGAGATAACAACATATCTCTTGGATCAAAAGTAAAACTTATGCGCTCCCCTGTCATTTCCATATCTCTGTGTGCCTGTGAATTGTGGACCTTGACGGCAGAATTAGAGAAAAGAACGCAGGCCTTTGAGATGAGATGCTACTGAAGGTTACTGAACATTACGTACAAGGACCATATAACCAATGAGGAGGTTCGCAGAGAGATCCAAGCAGCCATTTGAGAATATGATGAACTCCTGACGCTGGTCAAGAAATGGAAACTAAGGTGGTTTGGCCACGTCTCAAGGTCTTCTGGTTTAGCAAAGACGATTCTACAGGGCACAGTGAAAGGAAAAAGAAGAAGAGGTGGACAGAAGAAGATGTGGGAAGACAATATTAAAGAGTTGACAGGGATGGATTTTGCCAGCTCAACTTAGGCAGCTGAAAATAGGACAAGGTGGAAAGGGATTGTTTCGAAGTCATCTGTGGTGCCCAAATGACCTAGGGAGGTTACGGATAAAAATAAAATAGAATCAAAGCAAAATCACTGGACCATGAAATATATATTACTGTGACCTTTTGTTAGTTTGAGGTAAATAATATTCATACATCAAATAGTCTTCGAGATATAATGCAAAATCACTGCCCGATATACATTGTTGTCTCATCAGACGTATCTATGGAGCAAGTTTGAAAACTCTAGCCCTTGCCGTTACTAAGAAACTGAGCTAACCGCAGGAGGTGATTTTTTTCTATGTTCAATCAACCGTGAAATATAGTTCCTGGCCCGATATACATGGCTGCCTTCAATAGATCTTCCCCAGACGTATCTGTGGAGCAAGTTTAAAGACTCTAGCCTTTGGGGTTACTTAGATACTGAACTAAACGCAGCAGGTGAATATTTTCTATGTTCAAACAATTGTTTCTATGTTCAATCAATCGTGCAATATAAGTCATGGCCCAATATGCATCACTGCTTTCGGTAGACCTTCCCTAGACGTATCTATGGAGCAAGTTTGAAGACTCTAGCCCTTGCTGTTACTAAGAAACTGAGCTAAATGCAACAGGTATTTTTATGCCCCCGTGACGACAGTCAGGGGGCATTAAGATTTGGTCCTTTCTGTCTGTCCGTCCGTCTGTTCGTCTCTCCATTCGTCACACTTTATGGTATACTTTTTGTGTAATCAGCTCCTCCAACAGTTTGTAATGGATCTTTTTCAAACATTGCATACATGTTGTGGACATACTGAAGATGTGCATGTGGGTTTTTTGATGGAGCCAGAATTTATCTTGACAGAATTACGGCCTTTTGAACTTAGTCATTTTAGGCAACTTTTGCATTGTAGGGTATGGGGTTTGTGTAATCAACTTTCATACAGTTTTCATACAGTTTTCAATGGATCATTTTCAAATATCATTTAGTTTTAGGTGGATCTTTTTCAAACCTTGCATACTTGTTTAGGACATAATGAAGATGTGCATGTGGGGTCTTGATGGAGAAGAAATTAATTTTGATGGAATTACGACCTTTTAAACTTAGTCATTTTGTGTAGCTTTTTGGACTATAGGGTATTGATATTGTGTAATCAACTACCCCTACTGTTTTGAATGGGTTCTTTTCAAACTGTTAACACATGTTGGGGCATGATGAAGATGTGCATATGGCCATCTAATGAAGATAAAATTAATTTTGACAGAATTACAGCCTTTTGAACTTAGTAATTTTTGGGTATTTTTCTGCATTTAAGAATATAGAGATACTGTAATTGTCAACTGATGCTTTGTAGCTAGTGATTATGCTTAAAAGGTGCTTTAGAAAGGTACACTGTCATGTGACAGGCACTGCACGGGGGCATCATTCGTGTCTTATAGACACAATTTTCTAGTTTTCCATGTTCAATCATCCGTGAATAAGGTCATGGCCCAATATGCATCACTGCCTTCGGTAGATCTTGCCCAGACGGATTTATAGAGCAAGTTTGAAGACTCTAGCCCTTGCGGTTACTTAGAAACTGAGCTAAACGCAACAGGTGATTTTTTTTCTATGTTCAATTAACCGTGAAATTTAGCCCATGGCCCAATATGCATCGCCGCTTTCAGTAGACCTTCCCCAGACGTATTTATGGAGCAAGTTTGAAGACTCTAAGTCTCTATCCCTTGCGGTCACTTAGAAACTGAACTAAACACAACAGATGAATATTTTTACAAAGGCGCACGCGATGCACACAAATGGTATTGCATAGGCCCGTCTTTGCTTCGCAAAGCAGCGCTAAATGACATCAATTCACCGAAACAGAAAAACTCACCATTTGTAAGCATTCTAAGTACCATATGCTAGGACTGACACTTTTAAGTCCAGATTCATCCCAGACACAAATAAGGATTGGAGCATACATTAAGACAATAAGCACATTTGAATTCTTTCAAACGTATAATAGAATGTGCTATCTGATATAAAATCAATTTTAAAGTGAATACTATGTATAAAAACAGGATGGCTTATAGGTAGCAAACTTTTCCACCATTTTTGAATATTTAAAATTTCAAAAGTTGTAAAACATAAAAATCTAAAATATAAACCCAATCTGAGACAAAAAAATGAATTCACAATATCCCAGTTTTATACATGAAATATTGATATTTATTCGAAAAGTGGTTCTTGTTTTTCTTGATGACATTCTTTTCCCTTTCCTCTTGGGACAACCGTTTTTTCAGTGTTGTAAAATTAAATTTCAGATAAGGCACACACTTCCAGCATAAAATGTAAAAGTCTGGGGCATTTTTTAAATAACCAGATCTGTATCCATTTATATCATGTCCAAATTCTTTCATATGTACACTTACGCATCCATAAGATTCATTCAGGCCGTTCTTTTTATGTCCCTTCCACTCTGGGAAAGGGGCGAGGGTTAAGGGTGTGTGGGACATATTGTTTTGAAGCGGATCCCGTCGGCGCCTGCGTCGGCGTTTGTGTAGTTTCTTGTCTGCATTCTATCTCCTGAAGGAATGGATGGATTTTGACCAAAAGTGCACAAAAACATTATTGGATAAGGTGAAAGTATGTATTTATTGGATTTTGATGATCCTGATCCTATTTTCAAGGTCACAGGAGGTCAAAGAATGTTGAAAATGCCTTGTCTGCACCATATCTCCTGAATAGATGGCTGGATTTTAACCAAACTTGCACAGATATTTTACTTAGAGATGGAAAAGAATTGATAAGATTTTGGTACATTGACCTTATTTTCATGGTCACAGCTAGGAGGTCAAAGTCCTGAGTGGATAGATTGAATTAAACCATACTTGGACAGAATATACCATTGGGAGATGCAAAAGAAGTTATTAGATTTTGGTGACATTGGCCTATTTTTCAAGGTCATAGATGGTCAAAGAGTGTTGAAAAATGCCTTGTCTGCACCTTATCTCCTGAATGGATAGATGGATCGTTTATACCATACTTGTACAGATATACCATCTGGAAACAAAAATGCCTGAATAGATTTTGGTGACATTTGCCTTATTTTCAAAGTCACAGTTCAAAGAGTGTTGAAATATTACTTGTCTGTCCATATCTCCTGAATGGATTTGAACCAAGCTTGCACAGATATATTTTTGGGATATACAAAGGAACTGATTATATTTTGGTGACATTGATCCTATTTTCAAAGTCTCAGGAGGTCTTAACTTGGCAATATTTAGGGAAAATGATACTACTGGGGAAGCGCAGATGGAGGACATCTGTTTTGTTATGAACATTTCTAGTATTAAAAGAGGACCCCACAGCAGCTCAGTAGGTTAAGCACTTGCCTACTGACATAACGATCCCAGGTTCGAGCTCTGCTTTATGCGGGAATCTTTTTCAATGGTAAATGGGTTTCCATTGCACACAGCCTTTCATTATCACCCACCCGTCGTCCTGATATGACGGAAATACTGTTAAAAAGGGCGTAAAATCGCAAGTCAAATATCCAACCATCTAGTATTGAAAGAAGGTTCGGGTTTCAGAGTCTGTTTCGTACCCATCGGTATTTAGTGTGACCAGAATGAGATCCAACATGTCTGCGCCCATGAAAAAAAAATAAACTACAGTTCTGAAAAGTTTCAATCAAATATGAGCGCTCCAAGTCACCACAAACGCCAAGAACTTTGTTCTACTCGGTCACCTTATCGAGAAGGAAGAAAACCAAAGGCTGTCAAGGTTTTTATTACGTTTTATATAGTCTGTGGGCATGCTCCTTTTTATGTCATTAGTTTTCGCGAGCAGTCATTTAATTTGTAGCCAGCCAAGTGCCTGTTCGCACGGCCGTCAGAATCAGAATTGTTTACTGGTGATACGTCCAAGGACAATCATTCACCAGGAATACTTGCGGAATCATTTGTGATCTGCCAAATCCGACATTCTTAAATGGCCACAAAAGCTTTTATTGACAGACCCGACCAGTACGCGGACACTACCAGTACGCGGACACTTTTGTGTTTGGCGTCAAATAAACTATAAGATATTTTTTAAATTCAACTGACTTTGTGATATTTTTTCAAGGCACCATTTCTTTATCTTTTTGTCGTTCACTTTTATATTTACACAACACAGTTACGAATTTGCAGGGCTGATGCAGACCGGTATCACGATCGAAGCTTCTATTTGATTGCGCCAAACAAGCGAACGGGCAAAGCAAACAGCCATGTGTCAATATGAAATTAGAACAACCCTTTACGATGTTAATACGTTTTTGTTAACTACATGTATCAATAATTTAATTAGTATTGCAGCGTATAAATGCCGTCTCGGTTTACTCAGATTCTAAGGTGTCCGCGTACTGGTATGATACGCCTGTTTGATACAGCAAATAGCATGACCTCAACAGCGTTACGCTGCGCATGCGCAGATGATTTTTTCACGTGTTCCTTTTGTCTATATTTAGCACAAAGCTTTTTCTAAATTGCATGCCCATCTGGTAGTCAGGAACAGGTTGGAGTCTTAAACATTAGGTAAAACACCCTTAAAAGTGTCCGCGTACTGGTCGGGCCTGTCTTGAACTGTATTAGCCTTGGAGGTGGTATAATCGTGGATATAAGAACTAAATCACGTGACAGTCACATGTCAAATAATTTCTTGATAATTTCTTATGACATTATTAGACCACATTACCAGATGAATAACCTGATACAGTTTCGATGCAAAGCAATATCGTTTCAATGTTAGAAAATTCATCCGCATGTGACTGGGTCATCTATTTATAACAAATTGCACTGGGTGGTAAATTCGTGGATGTGTTCCGCCACGTGATAAAAAAATCGACGTACCCACGTCAGGTCACTTGTTTATCATTTTCTGTTGCATAGATGTTTTTGGAAACTTTTTAGTCTTAAACAGATTATAGATAATCTAATCTATATCAGATATGTATGATTAAAGGAGCATACCCATCCATTCGAACAGGATTCATACAGCTCTACATTGACTTTCTTGCAACTAACACATTTATAACTATAACGTCATAGCCCTTGAACAGAACAAGTTGAAATTCACTGTATCACATTACGAATATATCGGCTTGAATATAAAATAACAGTATGCACAGACTGTTTCCTTTGAAAAAAAATAGGGGCCTGAATTCAGCCCTACTCTTAAAACATAGCACTTTCTAACACAAGAAAAAGCGGATAAGGACCCCCTGTATAATAATCAAATAAGAAATTAATTTTGCAATAAAATTTTGCACCCAATACTGAGACCAGCTGTTCATCGGAGGGTACAAAATCAGTAATTATTGCAATATTTTCTCAGGCTGATATCCGAGATTAGAAAATTGCCGCTTTTCAGACATTCAAAAAAGAAATAGCAAAAGAAGGCATAAAAGCAATTAGTTAAACTTTTTTGAAAGTTATATTCCCTATTTATGCTCTAGGCATTTGCTTTTGTTATGAAATAGAACCTTTATGCATGGTTAAATGTTAGAAGAAATAAACACTTAGTGAAACTTCTTTTGTGCATGAATATTATGCAAATTACTAACACCCACGAATTTACAACTCCCACGATTTTACAACCTCCAACCATATCGTTGGAAATTGTAAAATCGTGGGAGTTATAAATTCGTGGGTGTTAGTAATTTGTATAATATTCATGCGCAAAAGAAGTTTCACTATTAGTGCTTATTCTTCCGACATTTAACCATGCATAAAGGTTTTATTTCATTACAAAAGTAACTGCCTAGAGCCTGAATAGGAAACAAAACTTTTAAAAAAGTTTGACCATTTGCTTTTAAGCCTTTTTTCTATTTCTTATTTGAATACCTGAAAATCGGCCATTGTCTAATCTCGGATATCAGCCTGAGAAAGCATTGCAATGATTACTGATTTTGTACCTTCCGGTGAACAGTTAGTCCTGGTATGGGTGCAAAATTTTATTGCAAAATTGTTCTCCTGATTGACTATTATACCGGGGGTCCTTATCAGCTTTTTCTTGAAAAAGAAAGTGTTATGTTTAGAGAGTAGAGCTGAATCCAGGCTCGTATTTTCTTTCAAAGAAAACAGTCTGTGCATACTGTTGTTTTGTATTCCAGCAGATATACCCGTTCAGTGTTACAGTGAATTTCAACTTGTTTTGTTCAAGGGCTATGACGCTACAGTTATAAATGTGTTTTTGTAGGAACGTCAATGTAGAGCTTTATGAATCCTGTTTGAATTGATGGGTATCTTTCTTTAATCATTAATATCTGGTTTAGATTGGATTATCTATAATCTGTTTAAGACTAAAAAAACTCCCAAAAGCATCTTTGCAACAGAAAATAATAAACAAGTGACCTGACGTGTGTCCAACGAGTTCTTATCACGCGGGGGAACACATCCCCGAATCTACAACCCAGTGACATATGCTATAAACAGATCACCCAATCACATGCGGATGAATTTTCTAACATTGAAAAGATATTGCTTTGCATCGAAAATGTATCAGGTTATTCATCTGGTGTTATGCTCTAGCTAGGTCATAAGAAAATATCAAGAAATCATTTGACATGTGACTGTCACGTGATTTAGTTCTTATATCCTCGATTATACCACCTTCAAGGCTATTAGTTAGAATTTCTTGCAAATTTTATGACCCCCAGGAACCCCAGGGTGTTGCGGCCTCAGTTTGAAATGTTGGTGTATATTTTTTGGCAATGTTTTACATAACATACTAGCACTTAGGCATACAGCCCAATGTCAGTCACACTCAGTTCTGTAGAGGAGTTCTGCGTATGTGTCCATACAATGCAAATTGTGCCAAGATATGACTAAGTCTGCAAAGTTACAGTCATGTCTAGTGTCTCAGAGATATAAAACGCCAAAAATATTCATATATATTATAACATGTATCTTGCATATGTAAATGCTAACGTTAAGTTTCATATGAATAGGCTTAGTTAGAATGAAAATGGAATTGCATTTACTTTTGAGACCCCACCCCCTTGAGACCCCAAGAAGATACGGGCCTAAGTATGAAATGCTAATGCATATTTTAACAGAAACAACAGTTTCTATTACTTTTGAAGCATTTTAAGTGACAATAAGTATGTTCATGCAACACAACATGGTCCAAAAAATGACTAAATCTGCAAAGTTCCACCCCTGCCCAGGGGCTCCTGGACATACTGATCATATGGAACCAAACCTTTTTTGCCCTTTATGATAATGTATGACAAAACAGTACAAAACAGTGATGCAGTTGCTCGGAAGAGTTTACAGAGCCCCTGCTCAAACAGTGAGCCCCAAGACATGAAGTCACTACCCAGCTGTTTCAGCAGCAGCCAGACCCAAAATTCATATTGTACTTCTTAACATGAGCTGCAACATATGAAAACCAACAAAGTGGCATATAGGCCCAGTGAAGTCTTAGCTCAGCCTGGACATCTGCCCAGTCTGATCAGAGTCTTTGCTGCGGGATAATTTATTGCTAAGGGTCTAAGCTACCTCCATTCTGATCAGAGTCTTTGCTGCGGGCTAATTTATAGCTAAGGGTCTAAGCTACCTCCATGCAAACAGCAAAGACTCTGATCAGACTGGGCAGATGCCCATGCTGATCTGAGTCTTCGCTGGGTGCAAATGCCACTTGGTTGGTTTTCTTGTGTTGAGGCTTACATATCCTACGTCAGTAAAAACCTACAGAAAGTTTCATTAAATGAGCTCAGTTGTTAGAAAGAAAAGGATTTTGAACCCACTGGAGTTGGGGCCTAAGTCCAAAATGTTTATGCACACTAGACAAGGTACCAACCATACTAACCACCTGACCAGCTAGGTTTAATGTTCCTATCATCAGGCTGTGACATTTATGACTGACAGATGGGATGGACTGACTGAATGAAAGATGGACACATGAACTGACACAGCCAAACACAATATAGGCACACTTTCTTCATAATGTATGGGTGTTAAACTACAGGTATCATCATAAAATTGTGAAGTGGGGATAAAATGGAGTTGACATGTAAAAAGTATTGTAAATATGTTCAGTGGTTAGAAAGTTCTTCATGTTCCAGTCAAATATTTTCAGTGATTCTTGTTCTAGTCAAGCATATTTAATCAGTTCTATGAATCTATTGTGTTTTGAAACTATTGAATAGATTTTTATCAGTCCATTTTGAAAAAGATACTTTTATAACTGATTCTAGTCTATTTAACAATGGAACATGTCTAGATTTTTATGATGGCTTACCTGAGAGATGAACTTCTTTGTAGTTTACTGTTACCTTGAGAAAAGACTGCCACTATACACGGTAAATAGTAATGTATTATATTTTAGTGAATATTCTTCCTAAAATTAAGACAACCAGAGAGTAAGATAAAAAGAATTGTATTTTTTCAGAGTTATGTTGATGTTTTGTTAACAAAATTACTGAAATCTGAAATACTCTTTTACGTTTTGACTTTCATCATTTGTTTTAATTTGAGGGAGTAAAATACTCATTGACCAAAAAAGTTATCTAGACCTCTGGCTGCCTTTTATATCAACAGGTCTATACAGTGAACCAAGAATCCAGATACCTTCTTGTACAGGGAGTGCCAGCAGTTGGAGCCTCACACGAGCTGATCAAGTTGTTTGCTGTTCATGGAACTATCTCTGAGTACAGGATTCTAGATGACTACCCTGCTGAACATTTCACTGAGGTTTACCTCATCAAATTTGAAAGGATCCAAGCAGCAAGGTATATTTCCATAATACTCTAAATATTTGGACACCCCATTCCCTAATATGCTTAAGTATTGAGACACCGAAAACCATTAATTTTCCATTTGTCCCAAATGGAAAATAAATGTATTTTAGGTGTCCCAATATTTAAGCACAAAAGAGTACATTGCCATATAGTGGAAACTACGCTTTTGCCGAAAATAACATAACGGTAAATATTTAATTGTGTATGAAAAAAACATTGAAATTTTCATGAGTGCAAAGCACAAGTGAAAATCTCAAGTTTTCATCACATGGGATAGAGCTATTTATGGTATTTACTGAAAGTGATGTAAATTTTCTTTTTGTTTTATGCATATGAGGAAGCAGTGTTTGGAGCATTTATGCCCTTTGGGACTCATAGGTAGGACCACCAATAAAGCAGTAAATTTCAGCAACACTTCGGAGAATTCAATTTAATTTGGTTCAAAAGTCAGCTGAGTACCTATTTTAAATGATTCAGATATCAGAAAAGAATCTTGTCGGGGCCAAGCATAAAAAATATTTTGTTTGCAGTTGCCGACCAAGGATAATTTCTTAGGGTAGGTAGGTCACCTTTCTTTTTTTTTTTATTCCTGCAAAATGTAAAAGCAGCCCAAATACTACATAACGTGTTAAAATATTATATCAATTACCCATTTTGCATACAAAGATAGGGTAACTAAAGCTTGTTCAAACTGGTCAAATGACCAAGATGGCTGCCATATCTGCACATGGTGTCTGCAGCTCTTTAATTTAGGTTATCTTGTACTCAGAATTGTCATTTAGGGAGGTAAATCGTTTCTTGCAAACAGAGCTTCAGATAAGAGGGAGTATTTGGTGATAATTAAGGATAAATAGAGGATCTTACATGAGTGGTCATTACAGATGAAATTTTTTTAATGAGCCTTCGGCGAGTTTCATGAATTTCATATGAAATGACCACGAGTATAAGATTCTGTTTATCAGATGACACTTTAAAATGGGATTTTAACGCCTTCAAACTGAACATTATTTCAATAAGAAAATGCAATGTTGGCATGGACGTTGTCAATGACGTTACGTCTAAGCGCCAAAGTGTTACTACACATGTGGTCATACGATTTTTATGACACAACGTTATCCACTGAATAACAGTGACGTCATATGAATTTTTTTTTTATTTCTGTATAAAAACATATGATGTGACCCCTCATCCGAACTGTCTTGATGAGACGGTTCAGATGAGGGGTCATAACATATGGTTTCAATGAGAAATAAGAAAAATTATCCCTCAGTTATTATCTTATATCACAAGAGCAATTAAAGTACTAATTACTTTAATTGCTGACATTGAAATTTAATTTTAATATTTTAATTTTTGAATTTAATATTACTTGAACCCAGTTATATTTGTGAATTTGAACTACAGCCTTACGAAGTTATGAGAAATGTATATATGGTATGTCATTAGGAAAGGGACAAGATGTTTGATTAACCAGAGTTATTCATAAAGCATTAAGATGCTATTAGGGTAATCAGGTGGAACTATTTTCAGCAGGTAGTCTTGCAGACTCATTAGCAGAATTATCTCCAAGTACTTGCTAATTTCTTTTGATCTTTGAGGGTGCAGTTCTAAAATGAGTGACAGACAGATAAGGGCCCAGTGTAGAAAGTGACCAATCTGAATGGAACGACATAAAGGTGTGAACAGGTTAGCTAGTCATGTGGTGGTTAGAGAGCAAGGTGATTGGACAGGAGGCTGGAGAGAGCATGTGAGAGAAGGAAGAAGCTACACTGTAAAAAAAAGATAGTTTCCGGGAGTGATAATGAAGAGTTGAAAGTTTACAAGTCTCAGAGTTTATCAAATTGTTTTAAAATCTAGTTTACTCTGTGATCAAATAAAACAGTCAAAATGTAGTTTAGAGAGAATTAAATTTTAAGTGTTTTATGGGCACTGCCAGGTGGGAATCAATTGAGTTACAAGATGAGAAGAAAATAAAACAGAAATATGAAATTGAAAATGGACTTGAGTTTTAATTCCCCAAGTAGTAAAAGTTTAATTTGGACCGTAAATGTCGCTGGGCGTATATCACAAGAGCAATTAAAGTACTAATTACTTTAATTGCTGACATTGAAATTTAATTTTAATATTTTAATTTTTGAATTTAATATTACTTGAACCCAGTTATATTTGTGAATTTGAACTACAGCCTTACGAAGTTATGAGAAATGTATATATGGTATGTCATTAGGAAAGGGACAAGATGTTTGATTAACCAGAGTTATTCATAAAGCATTAAGATGCTATTAGGGTAATCAGGTGGAACTATTTTCAGCAGGTAGTCTTGCAGACTCAGTAGCAGAATTATCTCCAAGTACTTGCTAATTTCTTTTGATCTTTGAGGGTGCAGTTCTAAAATGAGTGACAGACAGATAAGGGCCTAGTGTAGAAAGTGACCAATCTGAATGGAACGACATAAAGGTGTGAACAGGTTAGCTAGTCATGTGGTGGTTAGAGAGCAAGGTGATTGGACAGTAGGCTGGAGAGAGCATGTGAGAGAAGGAAGAATCTACACTGTAAAAAAATAGTTAGTTTCTGGGAGTGATAATGAAGAGTTGGAAGTTTACATTCTTCTTAGAGTTTATTAAATTGTTTGAAATATTAATTTCCTTGGTGCTGAAACAAAACAGTCAAAATGTAGTTGATAGAGAATTAAGTTTTAAGTGTTTTATGTGGACTGCCAGATGGGAATGAACTGAATCGATTGAGTTACATGAGAAGAAGAAATAAACCAGAAATATGAAATTGAAAATGGACTTGAGTTTTAATTCCCCGAGTAGTTAAAGTTTAAATGGACCTTAAATGTCGCTGGGCGATACTTATATAGAGCTCTGTTGCAAATTTCGTTTTACAGTGAAATGTTGGTGGAGCCTTTAAAAGCAGTTGTGACCATAAAACCAATGATTTTCATTGAGGGTTGCTGTAAAACCCAATGTGCAACCATAAAACTGACAATATACCTCCCCAATGACAATTTTCAATACATATCCCAATTCTAGTGCTTTTTCTTTTTGGTTACATACATGTATTTTCACCGTTTAAAGTATGCTACTTTGCACCCAAAACAAGCGCTTTCAGCAATGTAAAACCAGACCTGTGAGAAGCAACATTTCCCAGTGGCATTGTATTTTTAGACAGTATGTATCACAAGATATTCTGTAATAGTTTCTTGAAATTATCCAATCAGACATCCTTTCATATTTGTAAGTGCATGGAATATCCTTTTTTTTCACAGAATAGCTAAGAGGAAATTGGATGATTGGTCATTTTTTGGTGGAGTGCTACATGTGTGCTATGCCCCAGAATATGAGAGTGTACAAGATACCAGAGAAAAACTGCAGGATAGACGAAAGGCAATAGCTGCCAAAGTCAGACAGTTTGGTAAATATATTTGTCGTAGTGTCATACACAAATTTAAAGGTCCAGATAAGGGTGGGTTTGGATAATAATTCTATAACCTTTTCTGTTTAAAGTTGATTCTTGTTATCTCAAACATTTTTCGTGAGGCAAGGCTCAAATAAGAAAGAAAAATTAGTTTGAAGTGTATTGGTACTGTTAAAACATTTATATTTGGTAGTCACATTATTTTGGGGATATTGGCGGAATAGAAGAAAATCGCCAAATTAAAATGCCGCCAATATAAACTGATCGTGAAAGAAAAAAACTACCGTTAAGCATAGTCTATGAAATGTATTGCTTCCCTATTACCAAAGCCAGTACACTTCACATATATATGAGTACTAAGAAGAGCCCAAGCATCCAACAAGCTGGAGCCCGGAGGAAATGAAGTGTGAAAATGTTTTTAAACGTTCTTTCCAAATTAGTACCTGCATGTAAAGCCAAGTTGATTTGACCAAGAGGAACACTTAAATCTATGCACTATAAATATTTTTACTGGGCAAAACGTAACATGAAAACAGAAATGATCGCTTTAACTGTATTCACCGTGATAGTCCAGACCTCAAATTCAAGTGCATATATAAAGCCAGCAGAAAACACTGTTTTATCAGAAATCAGAAAACCGCCAAAACAAAAATCCGCAAAAAGGTCACTCTATTGAAACTGCCAAATTTTGCTGCCCCCAAATATAAGTGTTTTACAGTACATTGCCATGTTTTTTTTGCCATTTTTACAAAGGGGAACAACTTTCATGTCTTTCTGCCAATGGGAGCACCGCTCGGCCAATTCGGTGAATCAGACCTCGGATGTATGACATGGGACTTCTTAACATCACATGACTGTTGTTAGGAACAACAACATAAACAAAGATGGTGGCACTGTTGCACCAAGTAAATAATAATATGAAAATAAATAAATTCTGTATTTTCTGTCGCAGCATCAATAACTGACTATTTTGTTTTAACAACAGCAAAGCATTAAATGAATGTCCGTGCAATAGCTGAAAAGGTCGCATGTCGAGAATTAATTATCGTTCATAGACATAGAGAGCTACATCTTCAGCGTATACTTGTTCCGGCAAACAAAATGTTGCATTTTGCAACCTATTTCTCTGCCAACATACATACGAGGTCGGATTCATGGAATTGGCCGAGCTATGCTTTGATTGCTCTTTCTACTTGGTTTCCTGGATGAAACAGCTCTTCCAAATTTGAGGTCAACTTTTAGTGGAAAAATTGCTCCTAAAGGAGCAAATTCTTTCCATTAAAAGTTAAACTTCATTGACAGGGGGAAAGGGGGGGCAAAAATGAAAATGGCAGAGTTGTTTCTCTTTTAAGTGTACCCATTTACTTTAAATTTATTATTTTTATGCCCATGCTTCATTTCAGAAAGAGATGGCACATACTGCTCACCTTCAATTTCACATGAGGCCCCAACTGACCTGTCTAAACCGCAAACTTCTCAGACATATCTAGAAAAGAGGAGTCATAATTCAGATTCTAAAGAGGACATCAACAGAGAGGCACAAGGAAGACTTCAAATTGGTTTCCATGCCGAGCAGTCAGCTTCTATCCAGCATACAAACTTTATTGAGCCTGGCAAAGCACAAACTAGCGCATACAATGCTCAGGCTTTTCATAAATCAGCATCCTTTGGCCAGTCAACTAGAAAGCAAATTCCTGAGGGTAATGCACCTGCAAGCGGTACAGACTATTGGTCCAGGCATAATAGACATGCTGCTACTGTTTCTCATTTGTCTAATACAAGAAGTGCCTCAGAAATGAGTGGACCTTCAGAAAATATTGCTCATGAGATGAATCAGTGGAATTGTTCTGCAGAGCATACTGCTAACATGGACCAGTTTGGGTCACATGGACCTGAAGGAGAACAGCTTAAACTTCCATTACCACCCAGACAGATGCATCATGGGATGTCCCGTCATAATCAGAGATTACTGAACTACACATTTGCTTGTGTTCCGACTGCTCAGGCTGAATTTCCTGTAGACTATGATGCCAGACTTAACATACATAATAACAATAAACTGTCTGTCATGGAATTTACAAAGACTGAAATGCCAGACAGTAAGGATGAAATCTCCTTAGCAGCTTCTGAGAAGCTTAAACCAAACGACAAAATTATAGAAAAGACTGGTAATTCACAAGGTTCATATGTTGAAATTAGTAGTAAGACAGATGAAGTAGAAGAAGATACTAGATCAATGCAAGAAAAAATTGAAGAGAATTTAAAGAAGAAATCAGATTTAGTGATAAAAAGCTTCAATAAAACTAGACCTGTTCCAAAATTTATACCTCGACAAGCACAAATCAAGAAAAAGCCTCAAGAAACAGTGAGTACGGAAACTAAGGACGTGAGCCCAAAGAAAATTGCAACAGATCCACTAAACAAAGAGATAAGGAGAAATGCTTTCACATTGGGTAAACCACAGGGACCAGTTGATCATGATAATAAACTTGTGAAAGAGGTGGAGAAAACAGAAGTATCTGTAGACAAGACAGTAAAAGATATTAGGAAAAGAATGTTACAGGTAGGGTTAGAACTGGTGTACTGTAGTGACCTTAAGGAAATGGACTCTCTTTCAAGGAAAGCAACTCTGTTATATTCATTTTTGCCTCCCTTCTTGATTGGGCCAACTTTGAAAGAAAAGAATTTGCTCCTTTAGGAGCAAATTCATTTCTTGTAGGAGCAAATTCTTTCCTTTAAAATTAGATGCCATTTTGGAAGAGTTTCTTGTAGGAGCAGATTCTTTCCTTTAAAATAAGGTACCACTTTGAAAGAGTTTCTTTATCAAGGGAAGTAAACCAGAAGTCATGAAAGCACATGTAATCTATCTTCAAAAACAATGGTAGTAAAGGATGGGAGTGTACCCATTCCGCTGGTGAATTCTTAGGGTTGAAGATAAGTGACTTTTCTGATTATGATTCTGGGATAATTTTTCTTAGTTCTCTAATTTTAACTTAAGAGCATGTACCATGTTTATTTGGCTGTAAGACTGGTCCCAAGGTCATAAAACTTTTGTCATGCTGAACTCAGCTGAGCATAAAATTTTACCTGCTAATAAATAGCAAATTACTGAGAAGTACAGTTGTTTTCTTGCTCAGTTTAGCTGAGTATGAAATTTTCTCTGCTTATTAATATGAAAATGCCAACATTAATTGGCATTTTCATATTTATCAGCAGAGAAAATTTCATGCTCAGCTGAGTTGAGCACAAAAAAGTTTGATAACCTCGGGATGTGGTGTGTTTTCTCCCTTCAAAATGACGCAGCACATACAAACTTCCTTGGGTAATTTAGATCCGCCATTTTGTTGCGCAATCAGCTCGTGTTGCCTCCCTTGCCATTTTGCGGGTAGTGTATGCGCATTGCATCCCGAAAATCTTAGACATTATCTACATGTGCGCATTAGCCAAGTACCTTTAGCGTACATAATATATTACATTTTAAACAAAGAAAAGATACATTTTCGGTAAACGTTTACCTTAAAATGCAACTTTATATCTGTCTGCTTCGTTATCCACAAAACAACATCTACTTGGTTTAATGAAAAAATAAGACTTTTCCGAATTTTCACTGGTTCACAAATATTTTTCCCTATTTCTCCGACGACTATACAATATAAAAATATATTGTTGCTATGGTAAACATACTAGTTTTAAAGGTAAACATTAGCCCTGAAGTCACAGCAGGGGCTAAACTGCCACGCGCTTCGATTGTGATGTTTAAATTTCCACCTGTCAGCTTTGTGATAAAAGCTTAAAGATATTTAAATTGCCTTATTGTTTATTCTGACGTGAGAAAAGCATGCCATAAATAAATAAATGGTATTTAGCTGCTTTATCTGTCCTAGTTTTGATATTCATGAATCTATATTAAAGAACAAATGCACAAATGCCCGTAGGGCACTAGTTATCGATATGACGAATAAAACATTTTGGATGTCGAATCCAATCATGGATTTACCTTCTCAAAGTTTGTTGATCATGCTGATAACATTTAAGTTAACGGCGGCAGGTTTTGTCATTTAAATCGCTGTATCCTTTGGTTTACAGAAAACTTTTACATACACATATAAATAACAAAGCGGAGTAGGATCTGTCAGTAAGCATGACGCTTATAATATGTCATTTCGCTGTACTTTTTCGTTGTTCATACCCCATTAAACTATGGTAACAAAGGGGAAACTGGATTAATGTCAGAACTGACCAGGAAATGGGTTTGCTCATCCTAGGCAATGAACAAACACTCAAATTGCACAGAGGTTGACATTAAAGTCAATACTCTCGGCCGAAATCGTTTGGGGCGAACGTAGCGTATATACGCTTCCTTGGCAACTCACGTGGCGAGATCGCTTACTGCGCACAATCAGCAACTGGTTACTGTCCTAGTTTGGTTGGTTTCTGACATATTGACTATTTACCAAGGGTAATAGGGAAAGTTTGTATGTGCGCAGGTTTGTATATCAGTCACATGTATTCTGCTGTAAGATGTTTTTTCCTTCCAAAACGATTCCAAAAGTTTAGATTGTTTTATAGGGAAGAGCTAGATTTTTGTGGGATGTTTCAGAGAGGAATAAAACGTCTTATGCTCTTATGCAAGATAATTATGTTATTACAAAATAGGGGTGGTGGTCTGGTGATGGTGCTGGTTATAACTTCCAAGGCCTAAATTAAAAAATTGTTTGTTTGCCGTTTCCTACCTACCCAGCAATATACCCTAGTGTTTCCCCCAGACTCCTAAAAGGGGCAGGGTAAGCTGAAAAGGGGGCAGGGTGGCCTGGAAGCAGAGGGGCATTTGACGCGCGCGCGACTTTCAAAAAACATCTGTATTTATCATAAAAACATGAATTTCCACATTGCTACATGTATCGTGCAGAACTTTATTTTTTATTTAGACTGCTGTGTGCTTCAGCTGATAAAATAATTATAAAGTTCTGCATTAATAAAATATTATTTTTTTTATTTATGGTCTAGGAGGTCATTACTGCAACTGATTTCTGTATATATGTTTTTAATCACTGTGTTGTCCATCTCTTGCCTCTCACTCCCTTTCATTCACCATCCTGTGGTCACATAATTGCTGTATGGTGACACAGTGTTTTCTACCTTCAGTCAAGCTCTTCCTTAATGGAGCCTCATATCTTATCCTCATCTGCCATCCAGTTGAGCTGGCCAACTGCTAAACTGTTTACAATCTAGAAGTTGTGGGTCTGAGTTCTGCAAGATCTGATAAGAGCCTAGGGATTATTTCAGCTTTAATACTGCATTCATTACTGCATTGGCTCCAAATGGCTGAAATACTGCTAGAAGGGCTGTAAAAGATATTAATCATTCAAACATCATCTTCTCCTGTCAGCCCCAAAAGATGGTGCATACATAATAAAAAATGCTTCATTAACCTGTTTACACCACACATGGTGCTATATAGTTTTTACTGTTTTATTCTTTGACTTTATTTATTCATTATTTTTTTCTGTTTTGGCACTGTTCTTTTTCTCTATTTTTTTTTTATTTTAGGCACTGTCATTTTTTTTTATTTTAGGCACTGTCTTTTATTTCATTTCACCCAAATACAATGCATAATGTACACTTAAATTGAAAACATATCAAATGAATTTAATAAACAAAAGGAAGTAATGATTATCTAGTTACCCATAAATTAATTTTTAGATGGCCTCTTTAAGGCTCTTATTTTCTAATTTTAATCCTTTTGCTAGTAAATATGGTAATGCCCATTAAGCAAGTACACAAGCTGTGATGCCAATTATCAGACAATGACTCTTACAAGTGGGTAAACATTATTACCTGGACAGTCTATTTATAGACATACCCTGTGTTGTGTCAAAAAGCTGTGTGTATCCCACCGGATGGATAGCCATATAGCGATTATCAACAGAAAAGGTATCTTTCTCAGGAGGGAAAAAGGGCTTATTTTTCAGGGCAGAGGGAACCTTTTTAAAGGCAGAATGGCGGGAGGGAAGGGCAGGAAGGGCGCGGCGCCCTTCTATACCTCTATAGGGGAAACACTATACCCCCTACCCAAAAAATTTTATAGCCTTAGAATTAGGATTTTTTTTTTTTTGCTTTTCATTTCTGCCTACTGAGCAAAATGCCTATATTTTATGTTTCATCTCTAACTCTTGTGTAAATGTTGATTTCTGCATCTTTTTCTGACACTATTTGACTAAAAACTATTAGAAACAGCTTGTAATCTGGGTATCCAATACTGCTTGTTCATTAGCATTATGCATATGCAAAAAAAACAAGAAAAACTATAACATGAAATGTCATGTTATATTGGGCGTTTGATTTTACTTCTCAGTTTATGCAGGTTTATAGAAGTAAATGTCGCAATGATTGTTGAAATGAAACTTGAATCTCATTGCAGACTGATGAGGCTTCTTCCATGTTGTTTTCGACCCCAACAAATTATCTTACTACGATATAGCCACGCAAAAAACTTTAGTTTTTGGATGTATTAATTTTGTTAAAAATGACCACAGTAACATATCTTTAATTGATCAGAAGATTTGTAAGCTAGTGCAGAATACTAGGCTAACACAATTTTTGACTTAAGGCTTGCATTTTAAGAAAAATAAATAAATAAATAAAACTGAGTAACCTTTTGTTCATTTTCTCTATTTTCTCTATATACATGTACTAATATTAAAGAATGATGCATGGTCATGTAAATCAGAACAATATTGACCGCGTTTAATGTAGACTAAAAGATATGCAAAAAGACCTTAGTGCAGCTAAATTGAACTATATGGACCTAACACCTTTTATTCAAAATAAAAATGCAAGGAAGGCAATAAAAATCGAAAAGTATCGATGTCCTACGATAGCCCAATTACCTCTCTTATTTCACAATTCTGAATTTCGAATTCTGAATTCCAAAATTCGTAGTACAAACTGAGTGATAAATTAAGATGAATGAGATTTATGTTAGTTGAAATGCAAATAACAATTGGTTTTAGGCCCGATTTCACGTCACAGTTATAACTCGTATTAACCAGTCCGTGGTCTATTTTACCATAAGGCGCAATGTAAAATTTTGGTGTTCCGAATGCTAATCCATGTACTAAGTTTAACGTGAAATCGGGCCTTAGTATATAAAAATCTGAATTAAATAATTTCACTAGAAAAAACAATGAACTATGTGAATATGCTGATCATTGTCGCGTGCAAAGGGACCTTCTATATCTAGTATAGGTATATAAGATATCATATAAGAATCTTATATACTATATAAGATATCTAGTATAGGTATATAAGATGTCTTATTTGACTTTTCCATAAGACACAACACAATATATGTTATCTGATATAGCATTTAAGATGTCTTGTATCACATTTAAGATATCCTGTTTTGTAAATCAGATATCGATATCAGATATGCTATCTTCTATAGGATGTGAGATATCTTATTTAAATATATAACATATCTGATATATCAGATATCTGATTTATTATATAAGATATCTTACATGCTATATAAGATATCTAATATATAAGATATCTGATATATTATATAAGATATCTTATATGAAAAATTAAATAAGATGATAACTCATATCCTATATATAAGATATCTTATTTTCTATATAAGATATATCCTGTATCAGATATCTTATAGAGGATATAAGATTTCTTATATGTTATATATCTTATATGTTATATTAGATATCTTAACTGGAATATTAGATATCTAATATACTATATAAGATATCTACTATGCATTATGATTAGTAAAATGGCTTGCCATAGATATCACTATACAGATTTGGATATATATCAAAAAGTAAAATGGATATGATTTTTCGATATCATGAATTCGATTTTTGTTTGATATCACTTATTTGATTTGGCACTATCAGTAATCTGAGTTTGTGATATCACTAATTCGTACAAAATCGAATTTGTGATATCACAATGTCGACTTTGTGATACCACTATTTCAAGTATGTGATATCACATGTGGTATCACATTATTTTCTGATTTCACTAACTACTATGTGCTATCACTGACTCACCTGAGTGTCATAAACCATGTGTTATATTATGTTTACTAAATCGATTTAGTGAAATCACAAAATCGTTTTTGTAATATCGATTTCTTGATATCACTAGTTAGGAACGAATTACTGACCACAAAGTCGATAGATATAGTGATACCATAAAATCGATTAAGTGATATCACAAAATCGAATGTGACATCACTAAATAGATGTTGTGATATACAAAATCGAATTAGTGATATCACAAAGTAGCTGTGATCTCGTGTCATGACAAAATCAATTTTGTGATATCACTTTTTCTATTTTGTGGTATCACTAATTGGATTTTGTGATATCACTCAATCGTACATATTTTGTGATATCACTTTTTCGATTTTATGGTATCTAGAAACATGTCAATGAACATCAGTCTGATTTTTACGGGCTTAAATACATTCTATGCACTACCTAGAACCATTTGGTTGAACATTTGTCTAATACCTACCCACTCAGACACATTCATCTCACCACCTGGAAACACATCGATGAAAAACAGTCAAATAACTATACCGCACTCCCTCTAAACATGTCGATTAATAATTAATATATGTCTGATACGTACTTGCTCAGATACACTAACCGCACTGCTAGCCGCAATGCCTACAAACATTTCGAAGAACACTTGTCTGATAGCAGCCTGCTCAAACACAATCACCCCACTACCTAGAAACATATTGATGAACATCGGCCTGATTCCTACTTGGTTAGACATGATCACTTCACTACCAAGAAAAATTTTGATGTACACCGGTCTGAATTTTACCTCCTTAGACAATTCACTGCACTACTTAAAAACATGTCAATGACTGGTGTTCATCAACATGTTTCTAGGTAGTACACTGAGTTTGTCAAAGCAGGTAGGAATCAGTCAATTAATATATGTCTGATATGTACTTGCTCAGATACACCCACCGCACTTCCTTGAAACATTTTGAAGAACGCTTGTCCGATACCGACCTGCTCCAACACAATCACTCCGCTATCTTAAAACATGTCGAAGAAGAATGGTTTGATTCCTACTTGCTTAGACATGATCACTTCACTACCAAGAAACATGTCGAACACCAGTTTTATTTTACCTCTTTAGACAATTCACTGCACTACTTAGAAACATGTCGATGACTGGTGTTCATCAACATGTTACTAGGTAGTGCGCTGAGTTTGTCAAAGCAGGTAGGAATCTGTCAGTTAATATATGTCTGATATGTACTTGCTCAGATACACTCACCGCACTACCTAGAAACATTCTGAAGAACACTTATCTGATCCTGACATGCTCGGACACAATCAGCCCACTACCTAGAAACATGTCAGTGAACACCGGTCTGATTCCTACCTGCTTATACATAATCACCGCATGACCTAGAAACATGTCAATGAACACCAGTCTGATTTTACCCTCTTTAGACAATTCACTGCACTACCTAAAAACATGTCGATGACTGGTGTTCATCGACATGTTTCTAGGTAATGCGGTGAATTTGTCTAAGCAGGTAGGAAACAGACCGATGTTCTTCAACATGTTTTAAGGTAGGATGGTGAAGTTATTAGAACGGTGTTCATCAGATTGTTTCTAAGTAGTGGGGTCAGTGTGTCTGAGAAGATAGGTTTCAGACAAGTGTTCATCCAAATAGTTCTAGTTAATGCAGTGAGTGTGTCAAAGCAGTTAAGATAAGGAATCAGACCGGTGTTCATTGACATGTTTCTAGGTAGTGCGGTGAGTGTGTCTGAGCAGACCGGTATTCATCGATAAGTTTCTGGGTAATACAGGATGCATCTCTAAGCAGGTAGGAATCAGACCGGTGTTCATAGGTGTTATGCCGGTGTTAAGTGAGTCTGTCTCTGAACTCACCAATATACCCCAAAACAACTCTTTCAACATCAGAATGAGTCAAAAGTGTAGCTAGTTTGGCCAGATGAGACCTTTATATAATATTTACCGTGTACCCCATCCTGTTAATAATGAAGTTTTGAACCAAGTGTGGATGGATTGCAACTTAATAGTTTCATACTGAAAGAGCTTTTACTCTTGTTTCAAACGGTACAATATAGTAACTATGCCTGCAAATATGAATACAATATTAGGTATACTTTTCTAATAATATATTAAACAAGGGCGAGGATATCGGCACGACCGTCGTGCCGATAAGAATCCTTATCGGCAAGACGGTCGTGCGGATAAGAATTCTTATCCGCACGACGGCGATCAGATACTCCATTACAGATGCTATGGTCTTTCTTACAATGGTTTCATACAACACCGTGTATGTAATTCATATGGAGGATGTTAGATAACTTTAAAAATGGTATAAAAGCATCTTATGGCCATCTTTAAAGTTGTTATAACGTCTGAGAACCGGCACCCAGCTTTACCGCTAACGGGGGCAATCTTATTTTGGGCATATTCCAGTTCGATGTGCACAGGTTGTATCGTTTATACATATGTATGTTAAAACGTATTCAGTCAGAGTGACAGTATGAGTTAGCACAGAAAAATTGGTTTAATTACCATTTTTTTAATTTAAAGAAATTTTATTTGTTCTGCTTATGTACAAATCCTGAGATTTCAAAAACAACTAATAAGTGCAACCCAACAATTGTTATATCTGACAATTTTTATCAGACAAGCCAGAACTGACTTTGACGTACAAGTTATTAAAAGAAAGTTAGGAATGATTTATCAGACTAACTGTCTTTAACTTGTCGGTTAAGGTCAAAGATTTATTTCACTTGTTGGACAAGGGCAAAGATTTTTTGACTCATTTTATATCAATTAAGTTTGCTACAATAAATTTGATTTTGCTCGATAATACATTTACATTATGGTAATGCTATTTTCTAATAGCTTTCGACATTTTCCTAAAAGGATTTATTAGTCTAGAATTCTTTCAGTAATTTGTCAGTCAAAATCAAAAATAAGTTAATGTCAGTAAACAAAATAAACTATTAATTGGCAAATGTTTTATGCGACAAATGATTTTTTTTATTTAAATAAAAAAATAATAAAAGAAAAAAAAGATACCACGTGGAGTCTTGAACCCGGGGCGCAGGTTTACAGGGCCGCGCACCTTGCCACTGCGCTACGGCCGCTGATAATCCAATATTTGAATGTTTTAGACCTATAATCTAAATTACTTAATGTCTAATGTTCAATATACAGCTGTTGTCATACCCACATCGGACTGTGTATTAATGTAATAAACTTGTTTTAAACGTTAGCCTGATCATCCGACCCGATAAAAAGTATTCAGCAACTGTTGTTGAAATATATAATTCGCATTTTCGCAATTATTCGCCGGCTCTATGTTCGACAGTCAAAAGGCTTCCATGATGAAATATAAGAAAAATAATTGAAATTAACATTGTGTGTTGTGACTCAAATACTTAAAGAACAATTATTTACAAACAGAAATGAAATTATATTATTATACCATAATAATAATCCTCAGAATGATTGCAACTTTGTCTTTTGAATATCTGACCGCCGTCGTGCGGATAAGGATTCTTATCCGCACGACCGTCTTGCGGATAAGAATTCTTATCGGCAAGACCGTCGTGCGGATAAGGATTCTTATCCGCAAGACGGTCGTGCCGATAGTCACTCCCATTAAACAAAAGAGAAACTAATGTAACTGTCTGGATTAATTATCCTCCTCGGACTTAGCTCAAACCGCAGTATTGGTGACATTTACTTCCGCTTACACTGACAAATCCTTGCGTTTCGTTTTTTTAGGCTGAGAAATCTGTTTGAATTTCAATAGGAGGTTCTATCGTGACGCACTTCCGGTTCTATAAATAGACTCGGGATAGCCCTGGCCGTCAAACTGGCCGAGAGGTACTATTGAAAACCAATGATTCTATGCCAATTTAATGTGATGAAGTGTTGCCTTTTTTTATAAAACATGGTAAAAATAAATAGTTTATATTAAAATAATGCATGATAAACTAATTTATCATGATTTTGATCCTGATTATCTTTTTAGATTTATTTATTTTATTCTTTTTATGATCGATTATAGCATTTTTGAAATTTATTTTATTCTTTTCAATAAAAGTATTGGCTAACTGCTAGAACGTTTCTCTTCTTGTTTTAAATGTCATATAATAATAATGATAATAATAATCCAGTTGCCAACAAGAAATATCGTCAATGTTAGTCTTAGGCAGTGAAGGCGACGAGCTGCCCGGAAGTTTCCGGGCTTGTACAGGAAAATTCCTTCCAAAACCTAATATTTTAACCCAGCTCGTAGTTAATATACATTTTTTTAGTTTATTCTCAGTTGTGCATTTTCCAGGCTATTACTAAAACCTTGTACCGCACCGCACCGTACCGCACTGGGGTAAAATAGAGTACCGCACCGCCGAAGATTTCCGAACCCAATCGTAACACTTCGGCCAATTCCGTATCCTGAATTAAACCTCGTAAGTGAGTGTAGTAATAACCCAGAAATGGGGGTGTAAAATGTCTCTATACGGCGAAGGACTACGGTCGAAATGCGCTTGTAAATAGTGTATGTAATCCCGATAATTGTCGAAGTTTTACGCTGAACAAACAAAAAACTTTGTTAATATTGAAAGAAAAACTGACTGAAAATATCGGTAATACGAGATTACAGTACTGACTGCCATCAAAAATGAGAAACATTCGGTTGATGCGCCACTTTATGGTCAAGGACGCGTTTTACCGTTGGTGACTAGTTACCGGTGCAATTATGGGCTGGAAGTAGGAAAAAATAATAACAAAAAAAAAAAAAAAAAAAAAAAAGGGAACGACTTTCAACATGCATTTTTAACCGATATAAATAGTTCTGAAATAAAGTTCATATAATGCATCCTAGAGGCTAAACTTTGCAACAAAGGTTTTATTTATCATTAAAAATAAATAAATAGATCTACATAAAATTAAAAAATAAATAAATACATAAAAATAAATAAAATGTAAGCCATTATTGCAAAGCTATTTGATTTGATAGTGAATTTTTATAGTTAATGCTTTAAGAAAATAATAATTGTGAATAAATAAATAAATTATAATAAAGTAAATATTGTCAATCTGATCAAACTGTATAAGATATGATACTGAACAAGAGGTAAAAATTAGTATGGAAAAATCCATGATTTTTTTTTCCAAATATTAAATATTAGCAAATCTGGTACATACATTATCTCGTGACATAAACTGCAGTTTCAAACTCTCACAGCATTGTAACAGGCTATTCAAAGGGACACTCAAAGCTCAATGATACTTTGATACTTAATTTTATAAGGTAACACTTTTCTCTCAAAGATATAGATGTCCCAGATGTGTCCAAAACATATGGCATGTCTGCTGACATCAGAATCCAAAAATGTGATCAACATTTTTCAGAGGTAAAATTTAAAGTGTAAGCAGAACTCCCATTTTGTATTTGTTTCAAGATTTTCTAAATATATTAGTACTGTTTTTCTGTGACATCTATATTTTTGAGGGAGCTGATAAATAAGATAAAAGGCATTTAAATAAAACAATATTCTGACAAATAAATCATTAGTAACATATGAGATGGAAAGAAAGAAAAAAAATAAAGTACTGTTTTGAGAAAATACTGACTTTCAGGTACTGGAGTTTGCTCATTAATCATTACTATACAACTGTCAGCTTTATACATTCTATAAAATGAATAGATTAGTATGTGGAAACCAAATAATTAAAACTCTGATCAGCCTGTAAAAGCAATGTAAAAGCAGTTCCCTGTGATCCCTCTACATAAGTTTAAAATAAGATTTAGCTTAGGCAGAAGAACAGAGCAGAGTCTTGCTGTGATATTGTCCTTTTTTTTGTCTTCCATTAGATTTTTAAATCATAATGAAAAGCATCCAGTCTTTTTTATTTTTAAAGAATTTGTAATACAGGTTTCCTTAAGATAAAGGCTGCAAATAGTGCTAGTGCTACAGTCTGCTAATATTGTGCTGGTAGATTATGGATATGATACAAAATGCTGCAGATTGGGTAAAGTCTGTTATGGAATGCTAAACTGGCTCAACATATAACATATTCACATTTAGGCCTTTGCAACTTCCATGCAACTGTCCTATCCCTCCATTCTATTTTCCACCCATAAAATCCAGCAATATTTTTCATTTAAAAAACTACAATAATGTCAGAAATGTACAGACAAAATCTGTTCTGTCTCTCTCTCTGGGAGCAGAGCTCCAGACAAGGTAGGATTTTGATGATAATCCTTTGATAATGCTGAGATAATTTAAGTTATTAATTATAAACATACATTGTTGTCTCTTATTAGAACTGTCCTACTGAGGTGTTTCTAAAGAGGGACCACAACATGTGTTGGTATGGTACAATACCAAAAAAAAATCCCAAGAATTATTTTCAAAACCCATTCTCATCTGTCTTCATTCCTACAAACTCCTAAAATAGAATGCTTTTCTTGCTTTAGTGACTCCTGTTTAAGACAGTAGCCACTGAACAAAAAAAGGAGTTGATGCTCTATTTTAGGAGTTTATAAAATATCAGAAGTTCTTAAAATTACATTGCAGAACTCCTACTTCATAATTCATAATGCCATAGGCTTTGAACTGCAATTTGTGAGATATCATGAGGTAATAACTGAGATCTGACCAAATCCAGCAACACTTTCAAAAAAAATCCTTCATGTCAAGTAAACCACTATGAAACCATAAACTGGTGATTCTATGCAAGACATACCATAGTGTGCATAAGTATTGGGACACCTAAAATAGTTTATGTGTCCCAAAATTTAGGCCCATTATTGTTACCATAACAATATGCCCTGCTTGTTCTGTAATTTCTTAAAAGACATCCAGTTTCATATTTCAAGAAATCCATGTACTACACAAAAACTGCATATTGAAGTAAAAGATAAGTGAGATTCGAAATCTTATGACAATCTGCTCTCAGAGGAGCAAAAAAGATTTTGATAAAACCACTGGATATTCTTCTCACTAGTTCTCAGCAAAATTTAATGACAGTAGTGTGTGTAGGTCCAGTTACTTGGGGTCATTAATTGTCATAGTGCCCTTTTGTACTTTATAAAGTATATGAAATGATTAAGCATACTGGCTGATTTGTAAGTGTCACTTGGGCCACTTATTTGATGCTGAAACAGCCATCAGTTATCAGGCAAAAAGGCCCCATAATGCCCCCTAAGCAAAACACTGGTCAAATTACTATTTAAAGCACCAATACAGCCACAGATCTTTTGTTCACACCTATGAAAGAAAAACATAGATTTGTGACAGCCTTTTCTGTTCAAACACAGACCCAGCATGGATGTGATTATAATATGTGATTGAGAAATATATCATATAGTTTCAAGAACCAACTGATCTATCATCATGTGAGTTTTTGTCTCTTTGTATGGGATATAGGGCTGTGCAAGAGTTTAATTCCATATATCATAGATAAATTTTAAACATATTTTATCAAAGCAATACATTTTTTACACATAATCAACCTTGAAGTGTCCTAGTATTTGGGGTAAGTATAGCAGAATTTACAGGAGAAATTTATTTGTTTTGGCACAATACTGACCAACATTTTGGGTATTATACATTGAGTATGTGGCTGGTCAGTTTGATGACTGGGGTTTCTTTAGGGTGGTTATGGTGTCCAAACATTTTGGGTTATATAGTGGAAATGGTGAGAGTTTGTAATGTCGAAAAACGTATATGCTATATATGATACATAAGGTTCCATATAAATTAAAAGCTAGGTATTCCATGCAGTGGCTGGAATAATTATGGCAAAGAATTTACACCAGAATTTCAGTGCTGCTATTTCTGTAACAGTCTGTAAGTCCCCATGATTGCTTTTATCTTAGTTTAATTTTGATTTCTGTGTGTCTGAGATATTACACTTATATGAGCTAGGAATCTGCCAGACAAACCAAACAACTAAGTGTCTGATGAACCACAGTAGAATCAAGGATGATTAGTTCACTGCAAACCATTTAACCTTCCCCCCCCCCCCCCCACACACACACCCTAGTATTCCATTGCAGACAGTTCCAAGGCAGCACTTCTGTGTTTGTACTTCTTGGTTGTTTGTTGCTATGTCTGTTATGGATATATGTTTGTGACGTTAATACTAGCCATATGACCACGTACATGGGAAATGGCCATTTACCTGGCTGTCGCTGGTGATGTACATGTATTTGGTGGTTTCTTATTTTGTGTTATCTTTTCCCACATGATGTCTTGGATGGGATCTGGGATTGAATTGTGTCAGTTCCTGAGAATTTTCCCTACTTCCTTAAAATATGTCAAAGGAAGAAAGTTGTGTCTTGAGTGGTTATACTAGTGTCCAAATCTTTATATTTAAATGGTTATGGTGAATCCAATACATGGGGCAAAAGTATCAAATGGACAATGGGACAGGAGACAGGATCATTAAGATCTATTGTGTTTGGAGTGTCCAAGGGCTAAGGCTACATGTGGTAATGATGTTTTGGATAACTTGTAGTTTACTGTTTCATTACATTGGGTAAATGTGGTAATGGAGTACTTTTTACAGTGATAACTAGACTATGATATTAAGGTGCCCTTTTCCTTGTGTTAAGTGTGGTAAATAGGGCTCAAGATAGTGGGAGGAAATTTTGGGATGGTGAGTGCCTTAAATAGGGCTCAAATTTGGTTGAAAATATTGTGGGTTGTACATAGTGGTATGTGGAAAGCATGGTATAATTACAATATGGTCTGAAAAACAATGAAGGTTCACATCTTGTCTGTATATTATATCTGTGTAGTCTGATCAGAGTCTTGACTGTTTGTTATACAGGTTCCACAAGGAAGACTAATCAGACTGCATAATGCAGCTGCTCAGGCTGTTCAAAGTCTAACCTGTTGCACATGCTGTAAAAGTCTGTTCCTAGTGGCAAAAGGAAAATAAATACACGGAAGGTGAGACAATCCAACATATCTGAACTGATAGCTATTGTAATCCAATTGGCAAATAAAAACTAAACAAAAGTCCTAAATTCTAAAAAATGGAGCCCCACAATACAGCAAAATTGCATGAATATTTACAACAGGAACTTGAACTGAATTAACTTCTAACAGAGTAGTTTCAGCTACCTGTACCACAAAGTGTATCACATGACATTACATAAACAAAAAGCAATTTAACTAACAACGAATTAAAGGTGACATGACGGGAAATGAGCCATTACATACTTGGTTGCTACGTTATTACCTTTTAAACTCAAGAAAAAAATTCGTCTGCTGGTGACTTATCACGCAGCCTCTTCTCATTTGTTTGACCATTATACTACGTAAAACAGACCCCGATATTACGCTTAATGCCGTCAAAATGCCGATCTGACGTTATCAACAAAAGCACATTGACAGGCACCATGTTTTGATCATGTGACCGAAATTAGTTCCCGTAATGGCTGGTATATGTTCCGTATTATCTCCGAGTCTATATCGAAGATATCGGCGAGGATGTCCGATTGTTCCGAACCCTCACGAATTTTACGGCCTCTACTGTAGGCAAAGTGCATATATGTTAGCAGTGACCTATATGTATTTATAGGTCACTGATGTTAGTATATGCTGATTTAAATTTTTGTAATTTTTTTTTAATTAGACGTGTTAATGTACTGGAAGTATATACATATTTATATCATGCTGAAACCTTAATTGCCCAACCTCAAAACGGATTATAATATCTGTTTTATCCATTTCAATAATGTCATAAATTCTCAGGATAACTATCACATGGTAGTGCCTAGCGTTTAGATTTGGTAAGTTTTCTTTATAAGAATAAAACTGAGATGCACTTTAGTACATATTTTTGTTTTAAGGTAACTTTATCCGTATAATCTCCTAGATTTAAACAAATACATGTAGCACATACATAGATAACTATCTGAAAAAAATCCTACGAAGGGGGTTGGGGGAAATGACTCTTAAAAAGTATTTCTGTGTTGCAATCACCAGTTAAATACATGTTTAAATTCTTTGGAGAAAAGCCTCGACAGTATAATGTAAATTTGCCATATTATTGTGCATGCAAAGAAAATATTCAAAGTATTTAAATTGAGAGTTTGCTTGCAGAAAATGGCAGAGTGATCCTAAGTATATATATATTGAGATGGAGAAGTATTTTCGTCGAATAAATTCGACATACTTATCAATCAATTCATTATTTACTATCATACGGGAAGACGGGAACAAATCTGTAAATTGAAATAGCATATAACATGAGTGCGGTAAAGTTTGGAACTCACTCGGCATTGTACGGAAATTTCCGTGAGTGCGGTATAAGGTTTTAGCCGGTACGGTGCGGTGCGGTGCGGTACAAGGTTTTAGTAATGGCCCATTTTCCATGTCTATTTGTAAAAAATGATAGCCGGGAAAAGGAATGTGGAAATGTTTGGATGTCAACGGATTTTGCCGCTCGGGGCTAATTTCCTCAACAATCCAGAAAAATAATTTGTAGACTGTGATCACGTTAATGAAATAGAATTTGTTCTTCTGGATTTTTATTATATCAATCAAAATGTAACAGATGTCTTTTATAACCATTCAGTTGTGACTGATTGAATAGGCGGTTTCAGTGTCTAATTAGAAAAATCTTTAGTTATTAACTAAACTGGCACAATCGAATAAGCTTTTAATATACAAATTAGTAAAATCTGAAGTATTTCACACTTCGTAGACGTATGTGCCCTGTCGGTGCTTTGATGTAAATTATGACACAGGAAATTCGTCTCGTCTCTGGCCTTACAAACATAGAATGGATTAGATTTACTCGACAATGAATTGCCGATGCGACTGATGATGTGATCTACTGTTCACAAAGTAATCTGATATTCTTGTAATTTTAAAAACAGCATGTTCTAAGTGGATTACTTGTAATGTTTGTTATTTTCGTCCTTTTCAGGCGTTTTCATTTTCTCAACTTATTATAACGACAAAGCCTGCGAGTCTTTCGTATCGGCAGTGCCGCGGCCATTTTACATTCCTCTCTGAACGTGCTTATTTTCTTTTTATATAAAGTTTCATATTTATTTTACACTTTTGTTTCAAACTTATTAATAAATTTGTTATGATAGAAATAAATAATCTATACAAAACAGTATATTTATATGGCTAATTTAGAAAACAATCGGCGTTTACCGAAAGAATTTCTACCTTCGATTATCATGCGCCGTGATAGAACCCCGTATTAAATAAGCACAAATTCAGTGATCTCCTGTCGAAATTTTTTTAAAATGAGCAAAAATATGTTAAAAGATAAGAGAATCATTATTCTTTTCGAAAATTACGATTAAATAACACTGAAAAACTGAGTTTTTGCATAATGAAAATCTACCTTTTTACACTGTGAAACATAGTGCTGGCCGATGAACTGACGGCCAGCTCTGTGCGCATGCGCCAGATTTACGTCATAATGGAAATCCCTAAAACCTCCTATAAATTCACGAACTAAACATTAAAGTTAAAGCCAGTGAGAATCACGAGTGTACAGTCTTATGTATCGGATTTTGTATTCAGATTCGTTCTTTCGTTTTGATACGGCGATCTCTCGATGAAATCTAAATGAATATGGGTCGAAACGTCCTGAGACGAATCGTCCCGGGTTTTTGGCCTGTTTGGGACGAAACGTCCTGGGACGAAACGTCCCTGGCGCGAAACGTCCCGATACGGTCTCGAATATCTAGGTCACGGCTTCACGGCTTAAATTTTGTTATGCGAGCTCAAATTCAACAATTAAATTCATCTTTCATGGACTGAATTATTATTTTTGATCATTAATAATTTAGCGGTATCAAGGTCGATTGAATATTGAGATAACGTTGTTCAAATCTCGTAACGATGTTCACTAGGAAAATACAGAGATATTTCATCAGCTGGGTGGTCGACCGAAGTACTCTTCCAATCGGAATACACATACGCTCAAATAATCATCGTTTACTTTCCTTCCACTGTGCATATTAGGCTAGAAATATCTGTTATCGTCTTTTATATAAATTTATGTATTACATGGAGATACTCAGGTCTTAAACTTCTTATATACGTTGACAAAATACCTAACTACTTTGTACATAATCATTCCGCGATGTAAACCGGCCAGAAGAAATATTGGTTCCAAGTTTACTTACATTTAAATAAAGAGGGGAACCTAACATTAACTGGGTCAATATTGACGTAACAACTCGTAACGTCGATTTCTGAATTCAATGGGACTCATTAACTACTAGTTAGACTAACTCTATAATAGAACTTCTAGGCTTAGAAACTATACATGACTTCTGTTTTTCTTAACTTCTACGCCCAGAAAAAGCTACCTACCTACCCAACTCTAAAACCTCCCAGTAGGAAGCGGCAAACCAAATATTTTTTAAGCATGGCCCAACGCTGGGGCTTCCTGCTTATTTGGATAAAAGTAGGGCAAGGGCCTACTGTCCTTGCAGTAGGTGTGGGCAGGGTTGTTTGGATATTTTTTCTCTCATCTATCATTTCTATTTTCTTCCTCTCTCTCTCTGAGAGATGGCCCAATATAGACTGAAGTACTGACTCAGAGGGCCACTAAACCCCAAAAAACCAGCTAGCCAACCATTACAGAATACATGTACCATTAGGAGAGGCAATTCCTAGGCCACCTTTCTGCATATGTTACAGAAATGAATTTTATTTATGTAGGTTTTATCGATGTGTAAATACTGGCAAATCACTCATAAACTGAATAAAGTCCAAAGGGCTTTATGTTAAGTTTTTGAGTGAGGTGCTGGCATTTACACACCAATAAAGTCCACAAACATAAATTTTATTTCTTATACATGTAATTCAAACTTGGTCATCTATCCCTGAAAATTGTTGTTTATAAATTGCGTACCTTAGAAATTCCGGTTATGGGGATTTATTGATGTATAACAGCCATTTTCTGCTAGCTCTCAACCAGTCAGATTGCACTTTACTAGCATTTGAATGTTGAGATGGAATTATTATTTTCTAATGTGGCATTAACATTTTCCCCATTGAGCGTAGAGTGTGGCGTCATCGTGAAAATTTGTGATAAATCATGTTGCATATGATGCTGCATGCAAGTTTGTGCCTTGATTGGATGTGAATGTTTTATGTATTACGTCTGTCCTTTAAAAAATGTCGCAATAGTCTTGCATTTTCGTTCTGTATAATATTAGAATTGAAATAATTTTTCCTTACTGGTAAATTATTACTGATTAACACTTATTGTTAGGCTTTCATTCTGGCTTTGCTGTCGTGAATATTTCCTGATTGACCCTCCAACATCATGTGTTAGTCAACAATAAGTCACTGGAATTCACAAGGAAACATTATTTCTTAAATGGAGAAATATGAAAAATTTTCTTTTGTACTTTTTTCAAACCATAACTATTACAAGAGTGACAACCTACGTCATAGCGCTGATGTCAAAATCATTTTATCAGCGGCCTTAATAAGGTAAATGTTTTGCATAATGAAGGCTTAGCCAACACTGAAACAACCAAATATCTAGTCGATCTGGTACCTATAGATGTTTTGGACTCAATGTTACCAGAATTCACCATAAAATACTTGCTTAATCAGAAAACACTTCACTATAAGGATGTGTATCGACTCTGCCTTAATGCATGTTTCTCAGCTGCACCCTTAGCAAAATGAAATGGATTTTTTACATTGATTTGCTATTAGTTCACCATGGTTTCACCATTTTCCATTGTTACACTCTTTAATAACAAGTTAAATTTCATACCTGTTCCTTAAAACCATTGCAAATAGGCTATTATATTTCCATTTTCTCAGAAAATAGTATAAAAATGGGGATTTTATACAGCTATGCCATTTTCTTATCCATTGATTTTCTATTTTCTAGCTCTAAACAGAAATGTCTACCATGACAAAATGATATTATTTGAACCATTTATTTTCTATTGAATTTGATTGACAGGGAAATGGGCCTTAAATGGTAATTATCAAGGTTTGGGGCTAGAGAAAGAATGTGGTTTCTATAGCAATAACTATATATCAGTAATTTCCTGTCAGCCTCTCAGTACACCAGAGTTAGTTTTAAATTCTGGCGCAATTATTTAGCTAAGTTTTAAAACAGTTGTATGTTTTAAACCAAACTTTCTTGCATAAAGTTTTAATAATGTTTTGAGGTTTTGGAATATATTATGGACAACAAATAAATGGATCTTGCACAGTATGTGAATTAATAAAAAAAATTACAGCAAAGTAAGTTTCTATAGTTAAAATTTGCATGTTTTACTTTTTGGCTAATGTCAGATTCACTGTAACATATTTCTGATGTGTAATTATTCACCCAGGTTGCCATGTCTAATGATGTATCTTTTATTCATTCATTGAACCAATAATTTAAAACAGTAATGACAGTGGAAAACTTATGAGTGCCAGAGTTTTAGGTTTTAATTTTTAAAAACATAATGAAAAAAGTCTGAAAATTCGGACACCTAGAATAATTACCAAAATTGTCCTAAAATTCGGATATTTTGGGCTTACAAAGCAGTGATATGTGTTCAGAAGATGCAAATGGAATGGAAAGCTGTATAATTCCTGGTGATACTGATCAGGGCCTGCACCTTCTGCTCTGCCCTGTCTGTCCCAACAGTTAGAATTCTTACCATAGGGTTCTTCCAATAAAATATAATAGCCTAAAATCCCAGAGAAAATGGACCAGTTACTATAAGGTCTGTTGTTGTTTTTTTTAGCTTGTATGCATAGTTATCATCTAAAAAAATACTATGCTGGAAAATGGCAGTAGCTCTGATCAGTCTGCACATCTGCATTTAAGTGCAGGATGGTCTTATATGTAGTATCTGTTGTTTGCATGTGACATCAGACTTCTTTTCTTGTGCTGTGACTCAATTAATTAGAGCTTATCATTATTAAGGTAGATATGCCGTAGCAACCAGAGAGCAAAGAGCAATGTGTGTAGACCCTGACCAGACTGCCAGAACAAATAGTGTAGCATTGTCCCAGCAAACAGTATAAACTCTGATCTGACTGCTGGGCAACAGAAACTGTGTAGAGCCAAATCTGACTGTCAGTATAGACCCTGATCAGACTGTCAGTAGCAAACATTGTAAACCATGCTCAGGCTGTCCCCAAGCAGACAGTGTACACCACTGCAGACCTGGATAAGGCTGCCCAAGCAAAACTTTGACATGCTGGTTAGACTATTGATCTGGGCCTTCTGACTGTTCAAATGGAAAGCAACAGATATAATTTTGGTCTGCTAGTGCTAACATAAATCAAGGTTGTTATCTATAACTAGGTACCCTGCAAATTACATCTGACATTCTTAATGCATCATTTTTATTTGTTTGTACTAGAAAGGAATAAGATAATAAGGCTGCCATGAGCAAACATTTTAGACTCTGAACAGACTGCTTCCCAAACAAGTAGTGTAGAATCTGATCAGACTGCCAGTGCAGTGCAAAACCAGATCAGACTGCCCCAGCAAACATGATACATTTGTACAAATACTTTGTAAAAATCAGAAAATTTAAGGGCACCTTGTTTTGATACTGCTTGGTCCACTAATTAAAAGATTAGTGTAACCATAAATGATTATTACTCTGTAAAAATGATAAAAATCGTCACTTAAAATAATTACCATAGCTGTCTTAAATATGGACCAGTTTGGATTTGAAGGTGAAGATGGAATGGCAGACAGTGTAAACCCTGATCAGATTGTTCATTTACGAGCAACCTGATCTGGGTCTGCACTATTTTCTGATCTACCTGTTCCAGATAGTTGAAATCTTTATGGGTTTTTTTTTTTATTATTTTTTTAATGAAGAGACAAGAAATGGTGCTTGAAGCAACAGAATTCTTCTGGTACATATTTACCAAATTTTAAGGTTTATGTCAGTGCTTCTGGAAAATATACTTTATGCTGCATATAGCAAGGGTTCAGGGTCTTTGTTAGTACCTTCATGAAGGACTTTTGGAGTCTAATTTTCGCACAGAGTGCACAACAAGGACACTTTACAGATTGTGCGAATTTGCAGGCTTGTCTGAGTTACTTACTGTTACATAAGATATATTATATTAGAATATAGCACATGATCATGCCATGAGAAAAGTATTATTTCATCACTATAAATGGTAGCAAACCATTTTAACTAATGTTCCAACCATTTTTATGATGTCATTTCAATGTTTCCATGCAAAATGGAAATTATTGTTTCACCATTTCCATGATGTCATTTCAATAGCAGCCTAATTTGCATATTTCGTCCATTTTCAATGGTGGTCCAATGCTGCAATAAGGGTGATCCAATGGAAGTTCAATGATTAAGACTATTTGCCTTCTATGGAAACTTTCCATTGCTAAGCCTTGCAATGAAATGATGAATGAATGAAAAATTAATGGTTAGAAAGAAATGGAAACTGAATAGATATTAAATGCATTTCTTTTTGCTAAGGGTGTCCACATAAAAAATTGTGGTGGTTATTTTATAATTTTTCACTCTTTAAAGAATCATGCCCTATATATCCGGACCATATAAACATGTAAACACCAACTCACCATTGTATTTTGTGTTAAAATCCTGTCTCTTATATGTAACTAATGGAAAGTCTGTCAGAGTTTCTTCAAAATGGCTGTTAAATGATTAATTCTGTCACGCGCGTTATGAGGTAGGTTGTTACCCTGTATTATTTCTTTTCAGTTATCTGAAAATAAAGACATCTTATTCAAGAAAAAGAGAGTGACAGAGCACACCCAGTCTGATGGTACCTAATAGCGGTCAAAGAGACTGTCTGAAATAGATAATTCAACAGATTTAAAAGGGATGGATGGAAAAGCAACTTTTTGGTAGACAGAAGCCAGAAAGGGGTTTATGAGATAGTTAATGGTGTCAAGAAAGAAAATTACCACAGAGCTGACAAGATTATCATGCTGTTGCCTGGCAAGATTTGTATCCTTATAGTTTGGAGTTTTCAAGAAAAAGATGCTTTACATATTTGGACATGCAAGGTTCAGACCAACCTGTGCATCTGCAGTGTTCCATGTAGGATAACAGGTATAATCTAGAGATTATTATCAATATGACACAACAAAAACCTTTGTTATGACCCCTCATTAGAACCGACGGTTCTAATGAGGGGTCACAACATATGTTTTCATTTAGAAATAATATAAATTCTCTCAGAATTGTCTTCAAAAACTCAACTTATCTGGAGCTCTGGGCCACTGTTCTAACATAATTGAACAGCAAAGACTCATATTAGGAATCTGATCAGAGCCTTTGCTGTTCCCAAGTACCATGTATGGACCCTGAGTAATCTGCAGACATGAAATGAGCCGCGACGCGAGAAAACCAACAATGTGGTTGTGCGCCCAGCGAAGACTTAGATAAGCCTGGGCAGCCGCTCAGTTTGATCAGACTCTTTGTTAAGTGATCAAGGGTAGCTAAGGGTCTAAGCTGCCTCCATGCGGACAACGAAGACTCTGATCAGACTGGGCGGATGCCCAGGCTGATCTGAGTCTGTGCTGGCCGCACAACCACTGTGTTGGTTTTGTTGTGTCGCGGCTCAAATGAGGGCTGTAGCTAGACTGCATGGATTCACAGACTGACTTGTGATTTGGTTTGCAAATACTGTAGTCCACCTAATTAGCGCACATGCAGCTATATCAGTCTTCACGAAACTCTGTCTGACCACCTGACATGTCTGGTAAAAATTCATTCAGTATGGTGAAAATGTTCATAATTTTCAAGTACATTTTAAAATCATTTTTCCAGATGCCGTCCTGTAAACTCTGGCAGACTTTCATGAACTCTGTGATATTTGTAATATTGTTTTGCAAAGACATATTAAAACATTCTAATTATTTACAGTATGTTACTTTTGAAGACATGTTTAAAAATGATACTCTGTTAATTGATATATTCAGATTATCTGGTTTCTGTTATGACTTCCTTAACAAAACAGTTCCAACTAATGCTACAGTTCTGTGACTTCAACCAGGGAAAGAAAATCATAACTGCATGCTTCTTGAACACAGAAAAATGTCAGGAGAACTTAAAGATTGCCTGATTATGTAACTTTGAAAGTAAGGGGCAGAAAGACTTGGATTGTTGCTTCCATGTGCTGCATCACAGACAGAGGTGTGGAAGACAGACTTTATGATCATGTGCTTGAATTCACAATCACAGAAAAGTGGCAAGACTGAAGGATTGTTTGCCCCTTGTGACAGGAAAACATACTATAAAACTTGGGACACCCAAAATGATAGCAGTAATTGTCCTAAATATGGAAGAGTTTGTTTTTACAATGCTGTAATGCATTCAAAAGATCCAGATGGAATGGCAACCAGAGTAGACCCTCATCAGACTGCTCCTTTTGGAGCAGTCTGATCTGGGTCAGCACTGTTTGCTTGGACCTATACCAGTATGTCTCAATACATGTACATGCACCTTGGAATTTTTATGGGAGGATTGTGGTAAAGTGGCAAGACTTACAGATTGTTTGCTCCTTGTGAAAGGGAAGTCTAATGATTGTATGTCTTTCAGAATCACAGGAAAGTAGGACTCTGTGTGCCTCTTGTGACAGGTTTTCGTAGTGCTCCAGATAAGAAGGGGTAAGAGGGATAACAGGGATAATTGTCCATATTTCTCAAAAGAAACATATGTTGTGACCCATCATTAGAACCGTCTTGCTGAGACGGTTCTAATTAGGGGTCACAATATATGTTTTTATTGGGAAATGAACAAGATTATCCCTGAATTATCTTCAAAATCCTAACTTATCTGGAGCTCTGCTTAAGGATTGTGTTCTTCTATATAATCACAGGACAGTAACAGGACTTCATGATTTTATGTTTTGTGTAACAGGAAAATATCATGATTGTATGTTTCTTCACAACCACATTCAGAAACTGGCTTTAAAACTCTCCTTTTTCCACTGATTTTCATGTTATTTAGGATTCAATCATGTCTTATTGGCCAACCTGTCACAACTGAGGGTTAAGTTTGTGAAATCAGTTCCTTCTGCAGTTTACAATAGCTTTTATAGAGACTTTGTATTAACAAACTAGACCTTTGGATTGTAAACTATGTCCAATGTGGTCATTCAGCACAGACAGATAAGACTTAGAGTTCAGGGTATTAACAACATTGTTAGTTAAAGAGATGTTTAAATTTCTAACGTACTATATGCAAAAACACCACCATTTTTGGCCAAAAAAAAAAAGTGGGGAGCTTTGTTAAACAAACAATGCTTTGAACCACTGGACCCAGAGTAACCATATTGTAGTGGCCAAATTGTTAATAAAGAAAACAAGAAAATTGGTATTACCACCTATAATTAGAAATATCAGCCAACAAAAAGCACATAAATAAGATCTAAATACTATATCTGAATAACCTATATAAAACAAGAAAATAAACAAGTAATGACATTCCTGACTAGTTTTGAAATACATTACAAATATAAAAAATTCAAATACAGAATAAGATATATGAGTCGGACACAACAAAATCATCAAAGAGGCATGTGTGCCCAGCAAAGACTAAAACCAGCCTGGGCATCTGCCCTGTCTGATCAGAGTCTTTGCTGTTGGCATGAAGGTAGCTTAGACTCTAAGGTACACTTAGACTCTTTGGCATAGCGAAGGCTCTGATCAGACTGGGCTGATGCCCAGGCTGATCTGAGTCTTTGCTGGGCACACTTGCCACTGTGTTAGTTTTGTTGAGTCACGGCTCTTATGTGAAAGTTTGTACTATACATCAAACTAAAGAAGTTTAGATTGAGCTAACTCCCCGGAAGACAGGTCTGTCTTTAGGTACAAAGCCAGACTTATTTACTTAGCTATAAGACAGGCATGTTCCCCTCCAAAATAATAAAAGAAATCTAGATCTGTCTCTGAAGAGGATCTAGATTTTGGGTTGTTTTGGCGGGGAAGGCCCCATAGTATAGCAGAGACTGGTTTAGATACATGAGCCAGGACATGACAAAACCAACAAAGTCGCATGTGCACCCAGAGAAGACTCCAGATCAGCTTGGGCATCTGCCCAGTTTGATCAGAGTCTTCAATGTTGGCATAGAGGTAGCTTACACTCCAAGCTGCCCTTTAAGTACACAGCAAGGACTCTGATCAGACTGGGCGACTGCCCAGGCTGATCTGAGTCTTGGCTGGGCGTTCATGTCTCTTTGATAGTTTTGCCATGTTACGGCTCATATTGAGTTATTCTGGAGGGGAAAACCTTCAGTCTTATAGCTGAATATATATGGTGAATATGCTGCTGGAGCCCTGACCAGCCATTTCATATGGACTGCCAATTTTGCCAAGGAAGATAACTTTTGTAAATCCTTTGTTTAATTCAGTAGATGATGAACACCTCCTGAAAGGTGATCTGCTCTTCATGGAAAGAATTTGCTCAGACTGTGAGGTGAAAATTCTTTCTAATAAGAGTTGTCCTCCATTGACAAGAGAGGCAAAAGTGAAACTGGCAGAGTTGCTTTTCCTGAATGTGAACTCATTCACATTAAATACAGTAAACTCTCGATATCTCGAAGTCGAACTTCGGCACAAACTACCGGTATCTCAAAGTAAATTTTCTGGTACCAGAAAATTTAGTTTGAGATATAAGTAGTTTGAGATAACAAGAGTTGAAATGTAAATAAAAAAGGAAATACATTCTTTAATATAAACAGATATTTTAGTCCGGGGGCATATGTCGTAAAAAAGGGGTCCCGTGAACATGAATGTTAATTTTATGCCCTTATCATAGTAACCTAGGATAGTCTTTTAGAAGTTGAAAAATGGTTGTTGCCATTTTTTCTTTCATCATTTAACCTAGAAAATGGCAAGAGTAGTGGGTGGGGTAAGACTGACCCAATTCAGCACCCAGTTGTAACAAATGAGTTGTAGAAAATGTTTTACGCCATAAATATGTCTTTTTGAATATTCTGCTACATAAAACACAAAATGTAGTCTTAGAATATTGGTCAACTGTCATGATATATTTGTAACGTATATAACTGTAACAAAAATTCGAATGAACTATCAGAATTATACCAAATCGGTGAAATGAAGTTTATACATGTGGTCCTTAATGAGCATGTGATATCCCTTGTCTTTGAATCATGCTCCCCTTATCTTTGAAATCATTTCTTATATATTGTGAATCAATTAGGTTGCAGTTAGCAATGGCAATATCAAGTGAGGACAGAATGTTACATATTTCTTAAAAATTCCCAAAACACTAGTAAGAAGAGCTAACGGCTCTTGAAGTTTGTATGATGTCTGAGGATGAAAAGTGTACTATAGTAAGCATGAAAAACGCCATTCTTACATTCACTCTACTACAATAACATTGATGGTTTATCTAAAAGGCATCTTGGCAGTAACATTACGTTACATAACTGTAATCTGTCTGAGGGATAATAATCCAGGGTCATGAGCAATACAAGTAGGACCCTGTAGGCATAACTGCTAATTTTATGCCTTTATCATATTCATTCAAGGACAGGCTCTTTGAAGCTCAAACATCGTTGTTGCTGCATTATATTTCTGTATTTTACCTAGAAACTGGTTAGCGTAGTGGGTGGGGTAACATTAGACTTTACAGCAGCAAGCTGTTACATATGCAATGTAGAGAACAAGTAAATTTAGGGATGAGTCATTTATTATCAGGTGGGGGGGTCGGGTACATTTTCATTCGAGTCCCCAAAATTTTTCCGACCCCCCCAGTCTCGCCAGAATTTTTTTTTCGACCCCCCCAGATAGGTGACAAAAAAGTTTATGACCCCCCCAACACCCCAGCTACCCTTCGCCCCACATACTGTATCACCTTTTTTTAAGTCAGACTGACCTTAATCCAATGTGTATGAAACACAAATAACATTTTCTTACTTTGACAGGTTGATAAATCATGCAGGTTAATGGTCTTTAAATTTTGTCAGCATATTTTGATATTTTGCACTTTTCTTCCTGCATATGGCCATCCAGAGATCTGTTGTTGATAACAGTTATGGAGGGGGGTCTGGGGGCTGCGCCCCCAGAAGCCACAATAGCTTTGCTCATGACAAGGCAACTGGAGAGCTGATATCACAAATGCTTGCATTAAATTTAATCCAGAACAAAATCATCTGCTCAACATGATTTTATAGACAATTGCATACTGTCTTACTAGCAAATTTATGAAAAAGATTTTTTTCGGATATGAAGTGCCAAAGTTCTATGTGTCATTTCTATAAATGTCTCTAAGCTTGAGTTTAAGTTAACAAGAATATAAGTAATGGGGGGTCTGGGGGGCTTTGCCCCCCAGAAGCTAAGAGATTTTTAAAAAAAAGAAGACTGATGGAAGAATTCTGACCCCCCCAATATGCTGAATAAAATATATGACCCCCCCTGCTCCATGGCTTTTTTATTTCCGACCCCCCCAGTACATCACCAAAAAAAATTCCGACCCCCCCTAAATGTACCCGGCCCCCCCCACCTGGCAATAAATGACTCGTCCCTTATAAACATGACTTTTTAAAATACCTTGATATATAAAAACAAACTGAACTTTTTAAAAAGCTTACTTATACGCCACACAAAACCTGTAACGTATATCACTGTAACTGAAAATAAATAATAAAATAAACAACCATGATCTGAATGAAACGCCTGAATTATTTAAGGATATTTTTTTTTTTAAATAAAGACACCCTGTTTCATCTGATTGAATCATACCCATCTTTGAAAGAACTGGTTGTATATATTGAATTATTAAGGTAGCAGTTAGCAGTGGTATTGCCAGAGGAAGAGAGAATACAACTTTTTTCTTATGAATTTCCCCTAAATTAACGAAAATTGCTAACTGTAGATGGTGTAGCCTTCAGTGTTATATATCATGTCTTAAGTTAACAGATGCACACCTTCCTGTGAAGAAACACCCAGTAATATGTCTTTGAACTATGATAATAAGGGGCTGTCCTGTGCTAGAAAGGAAATGTAATAGTAACATTACGTTACATGTCTGTAATCTATCAAGAATTATTGTTATTATCGTTGAGAAAGCTGTTTTCAAAGCTTAATTCTCAGATGCCAGAGAACATTTAACTTACCACTAACACTAAGATGACAAAGTTTTGCTATTTAATTTAATTTACATATGAACTCAACAAGGCGCATATAAATCTTTACATCTGAAGCATGTAGAACTTTCTTAACATTTAATTTGACTTATAGGAACATCACAAAGCTCATCATTTAAAATAACATGCGACACAAGGAAATATGTATAAATTGATATTAGACATAAATGATTTATGTCTAAGTTTAGAACTGTCACAGAGGTGATACCTATTTCCCAACCTGTGCTGTCGACCGAGCCATTCGGAGAACCTACACACAAAAGAGCCTGTCAGTTAAGGTAACTGACAGATGTATCGGCTCGGTCGACCGTTATTAACACCTTATTGCTATGGTGCCGGTTGCATTCTCATTCAACAGTCCTTTGCACAGTGCTACCTCATAAGCAAGCTTGTGTTAATCCCATTATTATAACTTACATGCTGAATTGTAATCAACGTTACCCGTTTGTATTGCTCCCATCGGTTACACTGCAACATATTATTATCACGGTGACAATGTTACAATGAAAAATTATGTTTTTTTATGTAACTCAGAGTGTCTTATTATCAATCTGTGCCCAACATGTATCGCTCATTGTAACATTACCAAGATTTATTTTGTCAGGTAAATCTGTACACCCCTGTCTGTGTTCTGATACATTATCACAAACAGGTAAATGTAACAAAAGTCTTATTTAATTTTGATCATTCAACTTCTGGTATGTATATTTATTCAGTTGTTGTATTGTTTTTACCGGCGGAATAAAGCCGCATTTTCTTACTGTATATAACAATTCTGGACAAGGATCATTCAGAATAGCATTTAATAATTAAGAAGTTTGTATCCGTGATTTTTGCTAAGCAATATGGTAATATGTTCAAAGTCAATGTAATCATTTAAAAATCAGGTATTAAGGTCATTGACTTGATATATACAGTATGCATTATTTGTATCATTTGCTTACTTACTATTCAGAACTAATATATTAATGTTAGAGCAAAGAAGGTATGAGAAACAAATAAACTACCCAGTAACAGGTTGTTTTCGTTACTCGTTCCGTTTTCCTTCTCTTTGTCTCGTTATCGTGCCTCAAAGTAAAATTATGGTTCAATACATTATTAGGAACAACTGCGATTCGCCAGATAAAACTGAGCAGCAAAATCCCACATCAAAGTACTTTGTCATCTTTACTTGCCATTTCGTTATGTGGCTTAGATCTCTGTTGAACTCTGTCCTTTAAAAAGATAAATTAATCGTTAAATCAAACGTGACCATAGGTTCCATGTTGAATCAATTCTTTTAAGAGACTGTTGTATACAAACATTCTAATAAAAAAAAGGAAAAAATAGCATGGAAGTAAAGATAATCTTTAAAAACGTATATGTATACATGTATTTCTATATTGATGTGATAGCCCGTGAAACGACTTCCTTTTATTCCTTTCCTTCTACTTATAATAATTGTCTGTGACATTGTACTCTTAAGGTCCCTACTAGTACATTGCCGTTAAGAACTGTATACGTAGATCAGATATATCTGTGTAATAAATTACTACGCAACGCTTTATCTCGGGGTTTGTTTCTCGACTTAAACTGAGCAATAATGTCCCTCTTGGTCACGTAAAATACGCGATAGTCGTACGAACGTAAGTATCCTCTGTCAGCAAATGTTCGCGTTAGCTTTGTTAGATAACAGTGTGTATTCACTCTTCAAGGGTCCTGTAATATTTCTGTTTTAGAATTTTACAATTTGTATGTTAAATGTACCAGATCTTTTCAATAATACTTTGAATTTCTGATTACTGGTAATGTTGAACTTTCCAGGACAATCGCCGATCAGGTTTCACCTTCACCAAACTGACTATATCACTTTATTTGGCGCTTTTATACAAATCTCATGCTGGTTTGTCATTGCATATTGTTTTTTTTTTCTTTTTTCTTTAAAGTAATAAATCTGTTTTAGCAGCCTTTGCTTTATACACAAAGATGTCTCGTATGTTACAGTCTCAAGAATCGTAAAATTGAGTAGCTGGGCAGTAAAATCAATAACACCCTTTTTTTGCCAAAACAAATAAGCAAACAGCAAAATCCGGTGTGTCTGTTCTGAATCCGTCAAGTCTTTATTTATAACTATTTGAAATATTCTTAGTTTCGTCACGTATAAAACACACCTCATGAAGTCCTTAAAACACTTGGTGATAAAACTAGTAGCTCCAAGTAAACAGTATTCTATTGGCACTACCAGGATATTATATTGTTAAACGTTCTGTGAGAAACAGTGAAGTAATACTGGAATTGTATTATAATGGACTATATTATAAATTAAAGTTATTTACGTTACTACCTATGGTAGTTAATGATAAAAAAACAAACTTAGCTGTATTTTCTAATACTTGCAGATGATTCTAAAGAGAAACCAAAGAACAAAAATAAAACATAAGGACCTTACCTTGACATTACATGATTTTAACACTAATACATATAAGTAACGTATATTATCGAGCGTTACGGCCAAAGGATCATTAGAAAAAAATAGCAACATGTGTTTTTCCATTGTGTACCCACCACTGATGACGCTGATATATGTTGCCAAAAATTAACACGAATGTTCACGAAAACTACATATGCCCCCGGACTATTTAGAGATATCAGTTTTCGAGATCTCAGGAGTTGACTGTATTTGAAGTAAACTGGGCATGCCCTGATCAGACTGTATGTGTGCTGGTCCAACTGTATATATGATTATACATTATGGTAAATGGATACAGTTGCACGTATAACAGCTGGTTTTACAAAGGGAAACAACTTTCTTGACTTCCTGTTTGCTTCCTTCGGAGACAAAAATGAGGTCTACTCTTAAAGGAAAAAATTTACTCCCACAGGAGCAAAGTCTTTCTTTCAAGAGTTGATTTTGGAAAGGAAGCAGAGATAAATATGGCAGAGTTGCTAACTTGCTACCATACAGGTCTCCTCATAACCAGGCTCCAATCATGCCTTAGCTGCTAAAGACTAAGGGTGTACATGTAACTGGAATGTAATCAAAAAAAAAATATTCTGAGCAATATTTGAGGTAGGCTTCTAGATTCTGAGAACATATAGATTTCCTTTTAGATTAGCCCTTAATCCCCTTATGTAAGAAGGGAGACAAATACTTCTATATCAGAGTGACCTTCTTTATCAGAGTGACCTTCTTTGGAGGTGAATAAAACTTCCTGTTATAAAGCTGGCAGAGCCCCCGAAAGAAGACAAATTTTGGCATGAAGATGTATATAGGACATGACTTTTCAGCAATGAATATTTATCGAAACACCTCACTACAATAATTGTTGAGGTGGACATCTATGGTAAACATGTATTAAAGTATTGATACAGATCACTGTGATGAAGCATTTGCGGATTCAGCACATTTGTGGTTAAAAATTCCAGTAAAACTGCATCCAAAATATCTATTTACGCTCCATCAATTGGATTGTGTCACTGTTTGCAAAATATGCATAATAGTTACCTTCATCACAAACATTTGTCTACTGACTGAACAGTTACAATATCACTGCTATGACGTAGATTGTCACCCTTGAAACTGTTTATGCAGAAATACAGAAAAGAAGTATTGATATAGGTAATAAAAAAAAAATGCATTTTGTTCCCCATAGTTTAATCTGGAGCCTAGAGCTTTCCCTGAGGTAGACAACTATAAACTATAATTATGAACAGATATACTTTCAGGAGAAGCAACTCTGTCATTTTCTTTTTTTGCCACCCTTGCCATTATGGGGTCACCTCTTAAAGGAAAGAATTTGCTCCTATGGGAGCCAATTCTTTTCTTTAAGAGTAGACTCCATTTAATGGGCTGCACCATCAATGGAAGCTAAACAGAAAGAAAAGTTATTTCCCCTGTTTGAAATGGCGGGAAAAAACAGGATAGTGTAGCCATTTACCTTAGAATTTACTTTATGCAAATAAATAGAATTTTAAGGATAAAGATTCATGCAGATCAACAATCAGTCAATTGCAAAATGGTTGATATTTATATAAGTTTTGTGCTTACTGTCAAATCCTCTTCTGATGTTGTATTACAGTATACATATATAGAACTGCTAGTCAATAAAATAATTGACACGAGAAAACCAACAAAGTGGTTGTGCACCCAGCACAGACTCAGATCAGCCTGGGCATTTGCCCAGTCAGATCAGAGTCTTCGCTGTCCACATGGAGGTAGCTTAGACCCTTAGCTACCCTTGAAGCACTTTGGGAAGAGTCTAATCAGACTAAGTGGATGCCCAGGCTGAGTCTGCGCTGGGCACACAACCTATTTGTTGGTTTTCTCATGTCGCGGCTCACACAATTTAAAACAGGTATAAAAAGAGGTCATGGATAACAAACAGAAAACTCTCTACTACATATACATTTGTATTTAATAACAATCACAACAATTATTATGGCACTTATTTAACAAATGTCAGACAACATGTACATGCTCTACATGGTACAGTAAAACCAGTGTTATAATCAGGATACATCACATCTCTACTGGACTTTTTCTCTTTTTTTCCCTATCCAAAATGACAGACCATCTAATAAGTCACAAGGTAGGTGCTTTGACCAAGTTGTTGTGTTATTGTTTAACGTCCACAGTAAACAGTTATGGTCATGTCTGGACAGTCAGTTAACCTACCTACATTATTCCTGGGCAGGCTTAGACCTCCTAAGCGGTTAACCAGTACTAAGTGCACTTCTTTCACCAGTAACTGACAACTGCCCTTCTTGAATCAGCTGAAGGAGAAATGAAATTAAGTGACCAAGTGCACAGTTCTTCATTCAGCTGGCTAAATATGAAAAAAATATCTGTATTATTATGCCCCCAATTTCGGAGAAATTATGGGGGCATATTGGTTTGGGCCTGTCCGTCTATCCTCTAACTCAAGAACCGTATGAGCTGGGAGCTTGAAACTTTATACACATGATCAGTATGAAAAATAAGCGAACACGTGTTTTTTCTTTTTTCCGCGGGTCACATATTTCAAGAGTTATGCCCCTTTTCGACTTAGCCTGTGGAACCTTGTGAACAAAATATCTCAAGAACCCCTGATGCTAGGATCATGAGGTTTTGCAGGATGAGAATGCCCAATATGTAGATGACCTGATTAACTTTTGAAACAAATTCATGAATTTTTGACCGAGTAATGCCCCTTTTTCGACTTAGTGCATTGTAAGCCTATGGAACCTTGTGAACAAAATATCTCAAGAACCCCTGAAGCTTGGAGCATGATTTTTTGCAGGAAGATACTGCCTGTGGTGTAGATGACCTGATTAACTTTTGAAAAAAATTGTGAATTTTTGATCGAGTTATTCCCCTTTTTCAACTTAGTGCATTGAGGCCTTTGGTACAAAGGTACCCTTACATATAGTCAAGAACAATAAGAGCTAGGAACTTGAAACTTTATACACATGATCAGTATGGAAAATAAGCAGACCCGTATTTTTTTATTTTTCCGCTGCCAATGTATTTCCAGAGTTATGCCCCTTTTTTGACTTAGCCTGTGGAACCTTGTGAACAAAATATCTCAAGAACTCCTGAAGCTAGGATCATGAGGCTTTGCAAGATGAGAATGCCCAAGGTGTAGATGACCTGATTAACTTTTGAAACAAATTCGTGAATTTTTGACCGAGTTATGCCCCTTTTTCGACTTAGTGCATTGTAAGCCTATGGAACCTTGTGAACAAAATATCTCAAGAACCCCTGAAGCTAGGAGCATGATTTTTTGCAGGAAGATACTGCCTGTGGTGTAGATGACCTGATTAACTTCTGAAAAAAAATCGTGAATTTTTTATCAAGTTATTCCCCTTTTTCGACTTAGTGCATTGAAGCCTATGGTACAAAAGTACCCTTACATATAGTCATGAACAATAAGAGCTAGGAACTTGAAACTTTATACACATGATCAGTATGGAAAATAAGCAGACCCGTATTTTTTTATTTTTCAGCCGGTCATGTATTTCCAGAGTTATGCCCCTTTTTCGACTTAGCCTGTGGAAACTTGTGAACAAAATATCTCAAGAACCCCTGATGCTAGGATCATGAGGTTTTGCAGGATGAGAATGCCCAATATGTAGATGACCTGATTAACTTTTGAAACAAATCCGTGAATTTTTGACAAAGTTATGCCCCTTTTTTGACTTAGTGCATTGTAAGCTTATGGAACCTTGTGAACAAAATATCTCAAGAACCCCTGATGTTAGGAGCATGATTTTTTGCAGGAAGATACTGCCTGTGGTGTAGATGACCTGATTAACTTTTGAAAAGAAATCATGAATTTTTTATTGAGTTATGCCCCTTTTTTGACTTAGTGCATTGTAAGTCTATGGAACCTTGTGAACAAAATATCTCAAGAACACCTGATGCTAGGAGCATGATTTTATGCAGGAAGATACTGCCTGTGGTGTAGATGACCTGATTAACTTTTGAAAATAATTTGTAAATTTTGGATTGAGTTATGCCCCTTTTTCAACTTAATGCATTATTTGCCTATGGAAGCTTGTGAACAAAATATCTCAAGAACCCCTGATGCTAAGATCATGATTTTTGCAGGTTGATATTGCCCAAGGTGTAGATGACCTGATTAACTTTCGAAAACAATTCGTAAATTTTTGACTGAGTTAATCCCCTTTTTCGACTTAGTGCATTGTAAGCCTATGGTACAAAGGTACAAGCATTATTGGATGAACCTTCTCTAGAGACAAGCATATGGTTGGGGGCATAGTGTTTCATAAACACATTTTCTAGTTTAATGTGAAACGAGACTGACTTTATGTTTGAAATAAGTTGAAACACAAAGTCTGTCCCATGAACAACTGACAGATGTTTTCTCTGTCTACTGATCAGATTCAAAAACTGGTGTTCTTGGTCAGACATTCATATGCCAGGTAAAGAAAGCAGTCAAAATGGCTTAACAATCTAAGGACATGTACCTTGTTTTACATTACGGTTTTTGGATGATCCATAATTTTGGGTGGGAAGTAGCTGATACATAGTCCCTTCAATAAATAGGCTTTCGCATCTACAAGGACAATAAGTGCCCAGTAAATTCAGCTGAACCCACTGGGATTTTGGGGAATAATAATGAGTGACAGGATAAAACCAACAAAGTGGCATATGCGCTCAGCGAAGACCCAGATCAGCCTCGATACTGGCCCAGTCTGATCATAGTCCTCGCTGAGTGCTTTATGGGTAGCTAAGTGTCTAAGGTAGCTTCATGCAGACAACGAAGACTGATCAGACTGGACAGATGCCCAGGCTGATCTGAGTCTTCGCTGGGCAAACATGCCACTTTGTTGGTTTTGTCGTGCTGCGGCTTATATGATTTTGTGAAGATATGAGCATAATATCCAAAGACTCAATAATGCTGGTACCTTATATGAGCCGCGACATGAGAAAACCAACAATGTGGTTGTGCGCCCAGCACAGACTCAGATCAGCCTGGGCATCTGCCCAGTCTGATCAGAGTCTTGGCTGTCCACATGGAGGTAGCTTAGTCCCTTAGCTACCCTTTGAGCACTTATCGAAAGTCTGGTCACACTGGGGGAATGCCCAGGTTGATCTGAGTCTGCGCTGGGCACACAACCACATTGTTGGTTTTCTCGTGTCGCGGCTCGTATGTTCAGGCACTGCCACATTTGCTTTAATGGTTTCTATTATTTCTACTATTTTTAGTTTGTTTGTCCTGACTGAAAATAAAGCTGAGAGTGCAGACCAAGATCAGGATGCTCCAAGAGGCAGTCTGAGTGTAGATGCTCAAAAAGTTGTTAGCTGAACAAAGTCCTTTGTCAAGGATTTGTTAAGTCTTCTAGTAATCAAAAAATTGAGTGTGTTGGTATTTTTGCTCAGATTATGTGAAGCTTCACACATTTTCAGAAAACAAGACCTGTCACAGGGACAGGATAGCTCGCCTGACAGTGCCTTGCCCATCACATAAAAAAACTTTAACGTAAAACTTTAACATTTTGCTGACGCCGACGCTAACGCCGGGGGTAGAACAATAGCTCTTCCTGAACTTCGTACAGGCGAGCTTAAAATGACATTTATTTTTACATACAATACATGTGAAAATGAACATCTTGTTTATTATAACAGTTACTCCAGTTTTGAATAAATTAGCCAAGATATGGGTCTGTATCCCATTGGGCACACAAGGTTGAATCACTATTGAATCAAACTTGATTCAACATCATGACGTTGAATCAAGGTTGAATCAATAGTGATTCAACCTTGTGTGCCTGCTGGGTATACAACTTGCTGGTGTAAATTCTGTCTGAACATAAAGGGCAAATATGGTGCATCCAAAGCTTTTTTTAATGGACGGACGCTCGGCGCCCCGTTACTGCGGCTATGGATTCATTCCACTGAGGTGCGGGGGCAACGTCGATATGAGAATTGAAATACTACTACATCCAAAGCTTTGTACAACAAATTTATCTTGGTTATTAAGGTAAGCCTTGGCAGCCAAGTTGGTTAAGTACCAGCTTACTATGCAAGTGGTACTGGGTTCAAATCTGGCCAGCAAAGGAAGTCTTCACAGTGTTAAGGAGTTCCATTGCATACATCCTTTTATAACCATACTACCATTGTCTTAATATGGCTGAAATACTATTAAATGGGTTGTGAAACTCCATCACTGAATTTTAAGGAATATGGGTACTTCTTTTTGCCACTTTAACTTTTGTGGGCTCCTGTGTGCGTCCCTGGATGGTGAATCCAAAATAAGATTTACTATTAAAGGAAAGAATTCACTCCTAGGGGAGCACATTCTTTCCTTAGCGGTTGATCCCAATTGAAAAGGAAGCAAATATTAAAATGGCAGAGTTGCTCCCCTGAAGTACACCCATTTACCGTAAGAGAGCATGATCAATTCCGATAGGAAAGCTGACCATTTTTCATAGATATAGTTCCAAATATACATTGTGTGCTACATTTGATTTGAAATTATGACAAACTTATGAGGCATAGACGTTATCACATCCCAGAGACATCAGTACATCATTTGGATGTCATGTGCCAGCTGGGTAGTATCACCGGAAGAGAAACTTGTAGATAAGCTGACCATTATAATAGTGTGGGCGGGGGATATAATTATATCACTCTTTATTTCAGTAGATCATCCCTGTTGGCCAATAAGACCATAGTCATCATACTATATGAGCCGTGACACGAGAAAACCAACAATGTGGTTGTGCGCCCAGCACAGACTCAGATCAGCCTGGGCATTCGCCCAGTCTGATCAAACTCTTCGCCATGCGCTTAAAGGGTAGCTAAGGGTCTAAGCTATCTTCATGCTGACAGCGAAGACTCTGATCAGACTGGGCGGATGCCCAGGCCGATCGAGTCTGCGCTGGGCGCACAACCACATTGTTGGTTTTCTCGTGTTGCGGCTCATATGTATATTTACCCCAAAATAGTCAGAGAGAATTACCTGAGTAAATTGTACCGACCAGAATCAGACTCCTTTAGTCTGATCATGATCAGCACTGTTTGTTGTACCTTGAAAAACATCCCAACAGAATGATGCATCTGTCAAAAGTTTAAGATAAAAGCGGCCATCAAAGATTTGGCTGAGATATCTGCATCTTTAGAGTAAATACTATAACTGATCAAGGAAAAGAGGAATCTGAAGGCAGGACCTGAACATTTTCTGTTTTTCTTTTTTTTAAGGAGTTTTAAATTATCAAGCTATCTGTAATTTTACAGATTTTCTTTATTTTTTAATTTTTTTAATCTTCACCACCTGAACTTTAACCCATTAAAGCCTAGCATCCCATAAAATATGTATTTTCCGTCATGGTCTTAAATATTGAGACAAAATGCCTGCTGTGCAGGACAATGGGAGCAGGCTGATCTGAGTCTCCACTGTCTGCTGCATTACTTTTATCATGCATCTGCTGCAAAATTCCCCTGATAACAGTGGTATGATTACATGATGTGATATCATGTCACTGTAGAACTGCGCTTATGTTATCGGGTCTAGCCTTACGAAGTGACCTCTGAAGACGATTGGCTACAAACTGATGTTGGCCCTGATATCGTTCGATTAATTAACTGACGTCACCGACTTACGTCATAACGCATTTGCAACGTCAGCAAATTCGAATAAAACTGCGTTTGCTTATCATTTGTTTGCCGCTCTTTATGCCGTAAAATCTTCTAATGATGCATGATAAATAGAAAACCATGTAAGTGTCTTTTGATATCAAGTTTATCAGGCTCGACCAGAAACACGTCGGACTGGCTCGGCAAGCCTCGCCATTCCTACGCTGTTTCTGGTCTCGCCTGATAAATTTGATATCAAAAGACACTAACATGGTATTCTCTATATATCAGAACAGGATGCACTGAAAGTATAAAGTGTATCAAGGTATAGTTGCAGCATGTGAACTGTTAGCTGTTAGCCATATTGCTGTTGTAATGAATGTCGTAGGAGAGGGCTGTTACGAATGACATTGTTGTTAAGTTGTGGTTTAACATCCCAATTAACAATATTTCAGTCATGTTGAGACGTCGCCTCCGATTTTGTAGGGCTTTTACCCAACCTGAGATAAATGACACTCAGGGGCCGTATTTATAAAGCCACTTAAGTGGTTGGTATGCTGTTGCTAAGGCTAAATTTCTATGTTGCAGATTCCCTACAACTATGAAATTTGCTCTGGAGGAACAGTCTGAAAAAGACTGTTCCTCCAGAGCAAATTTCATAGTTGTAGGAAATCTCCAACATAGAAATTAAGCCTTAGCAACAGCATAGCAACGACTTAAGTGCTTTTATAAATACGGCCCCAGGTTCTGCAACAGCTACTAGCTTTGCTGCACAGGCACCAGGTAGCCCATCTCTGTAACTAATGTTTTGAGAACTTATATCCTGATTCCCTTGCTACCATTTGAGCAATGAAATATGTTAAAATTAAAGGGTAAATGAAATCAGTGTGGGCCTAGATGAGACACTGCAAAATGCAGCATCTGATCAGGGTCTTCACTATTTGCATTAAATACAGTTCAAAATATAATTAAAATCAAATGAGACCCCTTTATATAGGAAATGGACCTGTCCAAAACTGTGAGGTAATAAGAATCCTGCTCTGGGATATACATGTCTTTGTGTAGCGCTTAAATAATTAGGAATGCGATCAAGTATTCACATTTGAAGTATTTTCTGTGCGTGGCTGAAGAACGACTATTTCTTGTGATAAGCTACTTTTGTCAATATTTTTAGCAATATTTTCTACATATCTCTTCACCAGAAAAAAGATAGTCAAAAACAGAAGTAAACATATAATACTTTCTGAAAACAACAAATAAACAAACGAAAGTGGAGTAAAATTATCTATCAGGAAACCTAGTATAAGTGGATTTATCATCAAACCACTTGAGGCAGATATAAGAAACATTGAAGAAATTTTTCCAGTTACATTTAAGATACTTTCTTCTGTCCATGTAAAAATACATGGAAATACAATTGACATGGAAAATCCTGCAAACGGTATAAAAGCCCAAATCACCGGGGTTGACAAAATTGTTGTTATAAAAATAGCAAGAAATGAAAATATCAGCATTATCAAATATACAAATAGTAACTGTACAGGCTTGAAATGTTTTATCAAAAATATACCGGAAAACCTTCCAAAACTAAAAGCAGCCCAGTAAACTGAGGTTGCAATAGACCCCTTAGATTTTTCCCAGCCCAGCTGTTTAATACAATATGTCATTAAAAATCCTGCATATGTGTCCTCCACCGCACAGTACATAAGCATCAGCGCAGACAGGAGTGCAAGTAACACAAGCTTTAGTTTAATTGGTAATTTATCTGGACGTTCCATGTTTGATTTGTCTGCCTTAACAACATGGGGCTTTTTATGAATTTTTGTGTTGATGTACATGATAAGAAATGGAACGGCTGCAGTTAGGATTAAGATGGCTGATATTAGGTATGAAAAGTGAATGTGAGTTTCTCCATACACATCAGTACAGTTGGTAGTTGAAGGGCTGACTGTAATATTCATGTCAAATGTCTCATTGAATGCTTCAGTGCTGTTGATGTTGAAGACTTCTGAAAAAGAAATATACAATAATTAAGGTGTATTACTTTATGATATCTCCATGTTTTTCCCACCATTTTTTCCAAGGTGAACAACTTTTGTGACATCCTGTTTGCTTCCCTGGACGACAAAGCCCCTCCCAAAGAGGGTGCACTCTTTAAGAAAATTATCTGCTTTCCCTTTTCTCCACCCTGTTATAGGTACGTTGCCATGCAACACTAATCATTTTTTTCATTTACTATGACAAATAGCTCAATACAGCCTTCAGCCAGATGAGCTTAAAATAGTCATTATGGTGAATGGATACACCTCATGTTTCTCCAACCATTTTACAAAGGGGAAACAAATAATAGGGAATTCATTCTGTAAGAGTTAACCTTCATTGAGTAGGGAAGCAATAATGAGAACAACAGAGTTGCTACCCCTGAAAGTGCATCCATTTATCAAATCTAACTGATATTTATCTCCAATATTTTTTTCTTCTTTGTACTTAATAGCTAGTCATACACACTAACCTGTTTGATTAAAGCTGTGAGGTACACATTCTTTCTTCGCCAGAAAAGGTTCCGAGACCAAAGGAGACAGAATTCCACCAAAAGCAAAGCAGAAATGAGCAGCTTGCATGTATGGCCGACCCTCTTCATCCCAGATAGACACAACATCTGCATTTGCACCTGGTGACAGACAAATACTGTAAATCACATGTATCGTGTAAATCATTTGTATAGTATGGCTGCACCTTGAGCCCTGCCAACGGGCAGCCCATTAACCTTAATGGGGCCATCAGCTGAGAATGTGAAAATTTTGCCAAAGGTAGATAAACGATAAAAATATATTGCTGAGGGAGGCTATCAATGTAGGTAATAGGGCTGAAGCAAGTACCGTGTACCTGAGTTCGGCTTGGGCAGACATTACAAATTTACTACCTGTTATCCAAATACTTATTATTATGTTATGAATAATATTCTGTTTCAACAGAATTCCAGAGAAGTAGAGCAAAGTTTACTGTGTCTCGTGTATAAATGGCAATCATGCCAAACCATTTTTGTATATTGTAATGGAGATTTCTACATTTACATACCATTCCCATGCACACATGTGCAAATGAGAGATATCTTACTTATTTTATTTCAACATATATTTTCTGACTGTGGACATGCTCAAAATGCTACAGTAACAGGTACCTGCAGGCAATAAGGACTCCAGTACCTGTGTACGAAATCTCTACCCGCCACAGCCCTAGTAGGTAAGCTAACAGTTTGCAAAGGAAGAAAAGTCATATAAAAAGGAAGTACATGTAACTATATTTATAAAGGGAAGCAATCAGATTGGTTGCGTTCTTAACTCTGTAAGCACCAGTGACGAAATTAGCAGAATTTGCAAACAGCATAGATCTTGATGAGGCGGCTCATAATGAGCCACCTCATCTAGATCTACACTGTTTGCCCTCTTGTCTTTGAATTCTCAATATGAAATGTCTTGGACAAGGCAGTGTTTGAATTTTTGCAGACGTAAATTTTGTCGTCTGCTTTTTGGTGCTTAAAGAGATAACGTATGTTACTTCACTAGCAGATTCACTGTTTGCAAGTAAGGGAAGTCTGTATTTTGCAAAGGCAGGTAATACAGGTAAAGAAAGATAACATTTTTTCAAAGTGAGAAAATCTAATTTCCTCCCTTTAGAAAATGTTTAACTTCAGAAAAAATTTTGAGAAATATATACATGTAATTGAGCCGCGACATGAGAAAACCAACAATGTGGTTGTGCACCCAGCGCAGACTCAGATCTGCCTGGACACCCGCCTAGTCTAAACAGAGTCTTCCCCAAGCGCTTAAAGGATGGCTAAGTGTCCTAGCTACCCTCATGGGGATGGTGAAGACTCTGATCAGACTGGGCGGATGCCCAGGCTGATCTGAGTCTGCGCTGGGCGCACAACCACATTGTTGGGTTTTCTCGTGTCGCGGCTCATATTCCCTTTACTGGATATGGGTAAGTGAAGTAATCCACTTATTCTCTCTCATTTGTCCACTCACCAGTGTCAAGTCCACCAGCACCTATCCCACCCAAAAAGCGCACTGCCAACATCAACGGAAACTGCGCACACCAAGGGGTAACGCCTGTAGTGATGGCCATACAAACAACAGAGTAGAAAATCAGAAGTAGTTTGTTAAACCTGTCGTAGATTATACCAGCTATCAATGACCCCAGGAGATAACCTGAAAAGACAAAATCTACATGTATCTGAGTTACATGGACGAATGGATGACTTGCATTTTTAGGTCCTTTGTAACAGTATTTTCGTCATATCAGGACAATGGTAGGGTGATAATGAATGGCTGTGAGCAATAAAACCCTGTCTACAGTAAAAATGATTTCCATCTCGAGTGGGAATCAAACCCAGAATTGCTATAGCTGCAGGCCAGTGCTTAACCCACTGAGCTACTGGAGATCCTACCTGAGTTACAGTATCACAAAATGTGTCTAGGAAATACTGTAAATACAGGGTTTTCTATATACAGTTAACTCTCGTTATCTGATATCTAAAAGTACCCTCGTATATTAAAGAATGTAGTTTTGACACATTTCCTTTTTTCCTTTACATTTCAAATCTTGTTACCTCAAACTACTGGTATCTCAAAGTAAAATTTTCTGGGATCAAGTTTACATTGAGATAGATGAATTTTGACACTAAGATATCCAGTGCTGACTGTATGGAACATGACTTTAAAAATATACTTAAGGACAAAAGTTTTGCACGAATGTTAAATTAACATCCATGCAGAACTTTTGTCCTTAAGTATAGAATGAGATTGTATGGAACATGACTTTACAAATGGAATGAGAATTACTTGGAGATTGGCATTTACCTGAAACTCAGCTTCTAGCTGCAATACTGAATGGATATGCCGAGTTATTAATCAAGAGGAGATCATTTGCATATCTTATGGTAATAAAATTTTTCAGAAAATTGAAGTTTTTTGACAGTGTGCGTCACACAGCTTCTATGAGACTTTACATAGTGTGATCACACCAGGTAGGCGGCAATCAAAAATGTTTGTGCAGTCGACGAATGCAGATCAAAAACCGTTAGAAACAGCATTTTCGATGGCAAATTGGCGACAATTTGCAATCGAAAACGCTGTTTCTAAAGGTTTTTGATCCATGTTAATCTATTGTTAAGAATGTTTTCAATTGCCGCCTACTCGGTGTGGTAATGCACATCTTCCAAAAAGCCTGACTAATTATGGGACACACACACACATCCAATCTTGAACCCAGCTTACCAATAGAGGCGGTGGTAAAGAGCCAGGATCCAGTATCAATATCTTTCTGTACAATCAGTCTTAAGTCAGGGAATGATGGACCCATCAGTCCTACCATCCAGCCCTGAAACAGAACATGCAAAGTGTTCTTAATCATTTAAGCATCAAAATTTTTGTCGCTCACATTTTGGTTTAAAAGAATTTTCTTCTTGATTTTATATGCCAGTCATAATAGAACTTTCAAGTGAAATATCACCTTAATTCCAATATGTCGTAACTGGTATTTTATTACTTCTGAGAAAAGTGAGATCAAAGATTTGAAACTGAATAGTAATTCTAATGCTCTTATAAATATAACGCGACGTCTGATTGGATAACGTCAAAAATTTGCGACAGTATATTCTGCGATATACTGTCGCAAACCCGACGTCATTATAAAACGTCGCTTTTCATTGGCTGACGTTTGGTTTTACGCTGCTGAAAGCGCTTGCAATGGGTGCAAAGCAGTACACATTGAAAGGCGAAAATGTGAAAAAGTGCACTAGAATGGAGATAACTATATTGAAAATTGTCATTTGGGGAGGTAAATCGTCAGTTTTACGGTCGCAAATTCCGTTTTACGGCTCCGCTGGCGCGTCGCCGTAAAACAAAATTTCCGACCATAAAACCGACGATTTACCTCCCCAAATGACAATTTTGAATACAGTTATCCCCTAAATATACAGAAATGATATGAAACTCAAAATAAATCTTTTCAGTTGAGTGTTACAGTGTTTTAAACCATGTGACCATGTAGTTTTTGACCCCATGATCACTCTGATATATCTCAAAAACTGAAAATTTGAAGTTTTGACATCTGAGGTGGAGATATCATATAGATGAACACACACAAACCAAACATGGGCGAAGTTACTGATTCTCACTATTATAAGACAGTGAACCATAAAACGTAGCTCATTGTTACATGTGGTTGGCTGCACTCAGATGCCCTTGTCCAGATGTAAGATGACTCTAACCTTTAAAGTTATCGAGAAACTGGCCTTAAGAGGCTTAACATATCTTCATCTTCACTCCGTAATGTCAAAACTTCAATTTTTCAGTTTTTGAGATATATATCAGAGTGATCATGGGGTCTGCAGGTTACCCTAACTTTGTGGAAGAAAGTAGAACATGACAGGTCAAAAAGTATGTTTTGCAGTCTGGTGAAAATGTGCTGCTATAAATGTGTACACTGTTTAATACATGTACTCTTGCCCTTGTACATTCTGAGAAAGAGACTTAACACTGATGATCAAAGTAGGTTAACAAAATCATAGACTGGAATGCAAGTAGAAGGCTGAGGCATACTCTGAAACTCTGACTATGATCCTAGGGGTATAGCATATGCTCTGCTTTGCTTTTGAAAAGATATGCTTAGTATGGGTCACCATCATGCTTTTCTGCCAAGTTTTCATTAGGAGACAATTTTTTTATGACTTTCTGTTGCTTCCCTGGAAAATGAAACCTTTCCAAAAAGGGGTCTTCTCTTAAAGAATGTGCTACCAGAAGAGCAAGCTCTTTCCTTTATGGGTTTATCTCTATAGCAGAGCTCTAGATAAGAGGTAGAATTTGGTGATAAGGGATAATTTTTGTTATTTCTGCATAAAAACCTATGTTGTGACCCCTCATCTGCACCGTCTTGTCGAGACGGTTCAGATGAGGGGTCACATCATATGGTTTTGATGATAATTAAGAAAAATTATCCTTAATTATCATAAAATACTCCCTCTTATCAAGAGCTCTGCTATAGAGAGGAGAGGTACAAACGAATAGGACAGAGTTGCTTGCCCAGAATGAGTACTCAAACACCTTAAAATGAGCCACAACACGAGAAAACCAAAGAAGTGGTGTGCCCAGCACAGTCTCAGATCAGCATGGGCATCCGCCCAATCTGATCAGACCCTTTCCTAAGCGCTTACAGGGTAGCTAAGGGTCAAGCTACCTTCTAGCAAACATCGAAGACTGATCAGACTGGGTGGATGCCCAGGCTGACCTGGGTCTGTGCTGGGCGCACCACCACTTTGTTGTTTTTCTCGTGTCACCGCTCAAATGTTTTAAAATGCAAAACAGCAGCAACTACCGGTAAGTAAAAATCAAACAGGGAGTATTTGATAATTTTTTCCTCCATGCTGTGACCCCCTCATCAGAACTACCACACTGATCCAATAATACATCTTTCAACATCAGCTCTCCTTATAATAACCATTTTTAAGGTGAACTGATACACTTTCAGGAAAATCAATTTTCACTTCCTTTCTTTTGCTTTGTTTTTCAATGGGACTCTTAAAGGGAAAAAAAAACTCCACTACAGAAGGGCTTTGTCATTCAGGGAAAACAAACAAGAACTCACAAGTTGTTCCCCTTTGAAAAAATGGCAGAAAAACATGGCGATGTACCCATTAAAGTTAAGAGAAATAAGTGATCTCAAAATTATTGTCACATTCTCCCCTTAAAGCCTTGTTCAGAGTCCAAAAATACTTTACCAAAACAATGAAACCCCAGCAAACACAAAGAGTGTGCATGTATCTTCTTCTAAAAGGTAAATCTGTTTTCAATCTGGTCAGCAAACTTTGGGTGCTGTTTGGAGAAACCTGGTCATTATTACCGCCATCTGCCTTGATAAATGATTCAGCCTCTTCACCTCCCTGTGACATAACTGCTGAATTGTCATTGGTTGCATGCTCTTGGTCATGTGACATATTTTCTGTCATATCAGTGGCTCCATTTTCATTGGTTACACCTTCTTGGTCATGTGATATATTTTCTGTCATATCAATGGCTCCATCTTTATTGGTTACACCCTCTTGGTCATGTGATATATTTGCTGAAATGTCACTGGCTCCAACTTCATGTAAACTTTTTGATAACATGGAATTTTGTTGAGCTGGTGTGTCTGCTGTAGGATCAGCTGTGGCTGGAAGGTCATGGCTAGTTTCTAATGTCATGGCTGCAAAAAAATAAACACAGCTTTAGATAAGCCAAAATTTCTGTGATAAATACTGTATTGATAATGTTTTCCACCATCAATAACAACCCCCAACATGGAGACCATGAGGTCCTGTATTGCTCCCCTGAGGACCTAGCTCAGCAACAGACACCTGTACTTTAGATATCTACTAAGAGTGATTTAACCCTTAATGCGCCAAAAAGCAGACAACAAAATTTACGTCTGCAGAATTTCAAAAAATGTTTTGTCCAAGTGATATCATATCGAGAATTTGAACACTAGAGGGCAAACAGTTTAGATTCAAATGAGGTGGCTCATTATGAGCCACCTCATCTGGATCTACACTGTTTGCCAATTCAACAATTTTAATTTTTGGCACTTTAAGGTTAAACTTAGACTTTGTGTTTGTAAATGTAAATCACTAGAGGCCAAAATATTATACTGCTGTATGCATCCAAGCCAATTTTCAATTTACCCATTGAAAGTCAATGGCAACTTCAAGTTCCCATTGCAACCAAAGTATTAGACTGATGGCCATCTACCTCTTGCTCATTAGATCATTTCAACAAAGTTTCAGCTGACATAACCTTACAATAGTGCTGAAGAGCTATAATTTTGACTATCATATACGCTGTAATTTTCGCGGGTTCAAACTTTCGGGGCTTAGGGTCAAAAACAGAAATTAATTTTCGGGATTTTTAATTTTCGCTGTTAGCAATATGCGCGAAAAGTAAAATTGCTCCTTTTTCACTTGAGCCAGTTCGTCCATTAACCTGCGGCAGGGGCCACAGGTTAATGAAAGACCTGGTTCAAGTGAAAAGTACCAGAATTTACCGAAGCAAACACGAACAAAATACATTGTGTCAACTGATGATACTTTGTAAGAAACAGGAAATTATTTCGTGATTTTAATATTCACGGTTTCTAAGTGACCGTGAAATACAGCGAAAAATGGAACACAGCGAAAATTATCTCATATACTTATTTTGCCATTTTCAGCATTTCTGTTGTTATGGCAACCGAACCAATTAAAACGCTGTTACCAAAGGCAGGGCTGTCTATGAAATAGTTCTGTAAAAGATTTGTCATAATAAACCACAATGCTTTGGCAATATTAAGAGCCAATTTCAATTTTCCCATAGACAGTCAATAGCATCTTTAGCCATAGCAACCATGGTACTGGACCAACTAGCACGAAAAAGACTTATGCATAGAATAAGCTTTTCCAGTCTACTGGCTGGCTAGTACTTAAGGAGTTGATGTTGAATATTTTGCCCTTTTTAAGCATTTTGGTTGAAACCGTACTCAACAGAGCTTTTACAATTGTCACGGCTACTCTGACAACCAGCTAAAATTAACTACACACCTGTTGTGAAGCAAGCAAGAGTAAACAGGTTATAAATAAACATGACCAAACAATAACAGCCTGGTTTCAACAGTTGGGAAATAAAAGGAATACAATTTCTTTTTCTTTTTTTTTTCCCTGTGTTTTATTTATTTATTACGGGTTTTATTCATATTGCAGACAAGAAGAAGAACTTGCTGGATGTTGCCCCCACCAAGTTTCAGATATTGCGTTCACCAAGGACACAATTGTGAGATTCACACAATCCGGCAGCCTGACGGCATCTCTGTGGATGGTGTGTAGTGGAGGACTGCTCTTTTTTGATTTCTCGGAGTTTGAGTACCATAAGATGAAGCACATGGGAAAAACACGTCATGATTAAACCAAGGCCTACTTCGCTTGGGGCTAAATCCGCGGCTATAGCCGCTGTTCCAATAATTAGTCAGTTCCCATGTAAAGCATCTTCCAATCAAATGTTAGCGACCATTTGCATGATCTTCCGACAAGGTTTGATACATACCCTTGCGTTATATATATTCGTGGTATTAGTATAAAGTTTGAACACTGCAATGAAATCCGGGGAATAAAATTTCTGTTATTCCATATAAATAAAGAAGGGATCATACCTTAGATATCTGCTAGTATATTTATATTTTTCCTTTCAATGAGCACATGTTAACCCGCCATATTTGTTTATACCCTCAGTACCACACTTTCTGATGACGTCATATATTTTCGTGGTATCCCGAAAAACCGCTCCTACGATGTCCCAAAAGTGCAGTCATGTCTGATTTTAGTGTATTTTGTATTTCAAATACTTGTTTAATTATTAAACCAAACAAGCTTTAAAACTATTATTTTTAAAGAATAAAAATGTATCACATTTGCTAATTGCCACTTTACTCCTTAATACTGCAAGACAATGCAAAATCCATGTAAGGCATGACACTTTTTTGCCAAGCTAGGAAAAAAAATTGGCGGGAGTTTTGCATCCTGCGTCGTCAGAATTTGTTACTATAAATAGACCACAGCAGACAGGTTGACCTGGTTGCATCGGATGGTTTTGTATTTTCATATTTGGGACAATTAAAGCTGGGTGCAAACATGCATTAGTGAAAACAGGTTTAAATTGACATTAAAATGTAAAAAAAAATATATAATTCAGACATGTTCAGCAGCAGTGTGGTTCATTGTTGGCAAATTTATACTGGGATTCACCGTCTGTCGAAACAGTAAGTATGACGTCATAGAGATTGCGCGCTGGGTCAGGAAAAGCTATTTTGGGAATACCACGGAAATGTAAGTACCACGAAAATATATGTCGGACCGATATTCATTGATTGGTCAAAATTTCTCATCCGGGTATTTTTTGGCTATAGCCGCGGCCATTCTCAGAGGTATGGTCCGAGCTATAGCCCCAACTGAACATCAGTAGCTCGGCTATAGCCGCGGAATTAGCCCCAAGCGAAGTAGGCCCAAAACGATATTCAGAAAGCTAGTGCTTGTATGACACGAAAACATATTACTTATTCAATTTTTTATTTCATTCTACTTTGAATCGCTTTGAGATTGACTTTAGCAGTATTAAAGAAAGAAAAAGCGGTCCCTGTGACACTAATTTACTCATTTCATTTCTCTACTCTAACATAAAACAAACTTTTTAAGACTGTTTTTAATAACGAGCTGGCAACGAACTTCAAGGCAAGGGAGGTAAGTATGCAAAGTCGGGTACTACTAAACACTGCTAAAATTGCATTTGGTCGAGTGGCACAACCTTATATACTCAAACTCCATATTCTCGCTGCAATCATATTCTCGCGGTATATCCAAATTTAATCCCTGAGACAAACAGGCCTCCTTATTTTTATAGTGGCCTATAGGCCTCAAGTATACAAAGTACTTGAACACATTAGATTTCAGTTCTGTCACTATTTGAAAACGCTTTCACTTCTAAAAGCCAACTAGTGAAAAATCCCCCACACTTAGAACAAGCAACACCCCAGGAGGATAAAAGTGGCTATAAATTAGATCATAATGGTCAAGTCATGCTGTTTCTTTACTGAATCAGTTTAGATATAGTTGTATCAAACATTTTAAATAAGGAGACATTTCTGCATGCATTCACTTTGTGAACCAGGAGGCACATATCCATATACCGTGAGAATTTTCTGCCTGATCACAATGGGGTAGCTCTATATATGCTGATAAATATATGAAACACACAAGAAGATAGAAAATACAAACACGCCTTGAGATTTAGATGAAATACTGTAAGTTAAACTACATGTACTATTTTGGATTGTTGGTTCTCGTCATTTGGTCAGGCTATACATGAGATATTTTCGCAAAACTGAGAACAAATATAAAGCATCATCAGACATAACGGAATTATGCCCCTTTTTATATTTTAGTATGGAAATCGTGTCCGCTTAATAACTCTGTAACCGACTGAGATAATTTCACGAAACTTGGTACAAATATAAAGCATCATCAGACGACGTGCAGAGAGCAAGACCCGTAACTCTATCTTTATTTTTATGGAAATCGTGTCCGCTCCAAAACTCTAAAACTGTATGAGATATTTTCATGAAACTTGGTACAAATATAGAGCATCATCAGAGGAAATAGTGTTTGCTCCATAACTCTGAAACTATATGAGTTATTTTCGTGAAACTTGGTACAAATATAAAACATCAGACAATGTGCAGTGAACAAGAACTGTAACTCCATCAACAGTTTTTATGGAATTATGCCTCTTTGTAAATTTTAGTATGGAAATCATGTTTGTTCATAACTTTACAACTGTAAAAGATATTTTCATCAAACTTTATACAAATATAAAGCAACATCAGACGATGTGCAGAGAAGAAAATCCATATGCTCAGTATCTAAAAAAAACCTTAAGAGATATTTTCATGAACTTTTACACAAATGCGAAGGAAATAAGACAGTTATTCTGGATTTATTGGAGTTACCCTTTTGAACATTAAAAATAGTACATTCTGCTTTAATTAAAGACATTTTCATGAAATTGTGTACAATTGTAAAGCATCATCAAATGATGTGCAGAAAAACAAGATCGGTAGCTCCGCCTACATTTTTAATGAAATTATGCCCCTTTGTAATTTTTCAGTATAGAAATGGTGTTCCCTCTGTAACTTTAAAACCGTTGAAAGTATTTTTACAAAACTTGGTTTAAATATATAAAAATATTAAATATAAACCATCATCAGAGGATTTGCAGAGAAAAGAACCATACACCCATCTACATTTTTTCACAGAATTATGCGCCTTTTAATTTTAAGTTTGCGACTGTATCCACCCTTGTAACTTTTCAGCATGGAGATCTTGTCCCCTCTGTAACATTGAAACAACGAAAGTTGGTACAAATATAAGAGCATGGTTAGTTGATGTTCAGAAAATAAAAACCATAAGTCCATCTACATTCCTGGTGAGGGATGGGTAGGGGGTGGGGGGAGACATCTGTTTTTGTTTCAAAAACAAACATCTAGTTATATTTGTTTCATTGTTTATACATTTTCATGATTAAAGGTGTTTTCCATGACAATTGTTTTCCATCAAAACTGAAAAACTGATCACACAAATTTTAAGGTAACTATTCGGTCCACCATGTTTATGACAAGTTTTATTATTTTCTCTACTCTTTAAAACTATTTATACATATATGTCAAAAATGAAAAATTAATACCTCGTCATCATCTTCAACATTTATCTTTTATGTTGAAATGCATATGCTTTGTATCTGTGGATATCGCAAAAATTATATATACACTAGTAACTTAAACCAAGCCCACAATAATTTAACTATCCATTCAGAAAATTATATCCCGATACATATTGACATAGTATATTGGGCTGCGTTTCAAAGACTAGTTTGTATGTGTTTTGCTTTTGTAAGGTTGTACTGATACAACAGAAACATTTATAGAGCAATTTCTTCTTGTAAGAAAGCATTTACCCAACGGGGTCGGATTAAAGTTGCTCATTTCCAGAATGGCCTATCTCTGATAAATGTCGAAATGAAATGTCGTGCTAAAGACAAAAGAGAGAACTCAAAACTTTATTGTCCTGTGTATTTTAACTGAGAGACCATATAATGCAGTAATCAAATGGTCTTGAAAATGAATAAAATGAGAAGCAATAAAACGAGGCAAAACTACTTAAGTGGTCGAAAAATGGTTGTGCCAGGATTATTGTATTCTTTCAAGCTTTCCAACCTAAGACTTCAAAACATTTTAAAAAAAGAAGAAAAAAAAAAAAGAAAAAAGGAAAAAAAAAAAGAAACAAAAGCCAAGGCCACTGCACTTTATACACAGAAAATAATATCTTTTCATTGATTTGCTTGTAGGACAGTATACAATGGTCTATAAAGTCATGTCTATCAGATGATTTCGTTTTCAAGTAAATTTAATGCCTGCGTTTGTGATATCAGATCTCTAGGTGCCTTGTCATTAGCAAAAATTTTCTGGCTTCTCGGAACTGCGCTCTTAGACCCCATTAATATAATAAAAACTTTATACAGGATTCGGCATCAGATTTCTAAATGAGCGTCTGCAGAAAAAGAACAAGTTAAAAAAAACAAGGACCATTAAACTGTATAAATAATTAACCTGCAAAAATGACGAAAAGTTCTTTGTGTTTCGTACCCGTAGCTTTGATTAAGGTCAAACTGACATACAATAAGATAGATGATGTTTGAAGGATGACATTGTGTCTGTGTGTGTATGTGTGTGTGGGAGGGGGTTGATGGAGTGTCATCAACTTAGTAGGGAGGGGGGAGGGGTAGAAAAAATTCTGGTGAGACTGGGAGGGCCGTAAAAAATATGAATCATATGAAAATGTACCCCACCTTATATAAAATACTCGCACTTGATATTTTCTTGTCATGCTTTATAGTTCTGTTGTGGTTCTTTGTTGCCTGTTTTTGGTGTCAGAGTTTCTGTGATGTTTTACCTTATGTATGTTCTTATTATTTTTGGTTCGGTTTGGGTTGCTGAGTGGCCACCTTTTGGGAACAAGCTGCTCACTCGGTTGGCCATATGTTCTCTGTATCTTGATTATTTGTAATCTTAGTTGTTTCCAACTATGGTTTGAGGGCTGGATTTGGATTTTGATTGTTTCAGTTCCTGGTCTTTGCATACTTTTTACTTTTAGGTGTTAGTGTAAGGGTCAGGTATTTTGTTTTATCAATGGTTATAGCCTCAGTGTGACTTTTGTAAAAGAAGATTGCTTTCTGTTTTGCAAAATAGCAAATAGGTATAATAGATGTTACTGTTACTTGTTCTGACTGTTCATGTCAGTGCTCTTGTTCACCTAATGTGTGAGTTGTGGTAGCTGAATTAACACCTGTCTAATTAATAGAGAGCCCTTCATTCGGTTTACCGTCCGTGTCTTTCGTGAACTGTGGTCAGTTTATGTTTTCACCTGTTTCCCTTTTGGTCTTGATGGAGGAATATGGTATCTGATTAGTTCATGAATTTAAAGAGTAACTACACTTCAGGAACTGACTGAATTCAGATACCAAACCCTATCCCCAACATCACCTGTTTCCCATTTTGTCTTGAGTGCGGAATACGGTATCTGATTAGTTCCTGATCATTGATTATCTGTCAACTACCTACCTACATACCTACCTACCTACCTACCTACCTGTAAGGGTCCGTTCAGCTTCTCCAGATACAGTTCATACAAACCGCAATCTTAGGTAAAACAAAAAATCCAGAATAAAACTTTTGTTTATATCTCAAAAGCCGAAACTGAAATTAAGGAAATTCTGTGATGTCAGAAACTTTTGATTGGTTTAGACTCATAATCTAGATAATCACTTTTTATTCATTTGAAGTTTTGGACCCTTTTAAAAACCCAGCAGGCCGACCTCTTCTGTTCCTTGTATAAAAAGTAAAAGGATAGGCAATGATCAGGAATTAATTTAATCAAATTCCACATCCCGCCCTCAAAACCAATAGGGAAAGAAGCACACACACACGGAAAATTTGACACAAGTTCACGAAAGACACGCACGGTAAACCGAATGAGCAGCTCATTCCCAAACAGGTGGTCATTCAGCTACCCTAATCAAAACAAAAGCATCAACATCTATTTTTATCTATTTTATTTTTAACTTACAAAACAAAAGGCAGATTGGGTAGCAAAACAGGTAACCAAACCGCCACAGAACATAAGCAAGTGGACATAGCACAAAGTAGCACCAAGGAACCACAACAGAAGTACCGCCTTGGAACGGTCAGCAAAAGATTACTCGGGGCGGGAGGGGGGGGGGGCTTAAACATGTTTTACTGGAGCCAAACCTCGCCTTTAGTTTCTGCAAAGGTTCAACGCAACAAAAACACATGTACCACTCAACAGACTAAACAAACTATACGGAAAACATTTAACAACTTTTTTACCTATTTTCTATTTTTTTGTTATAAAACATAACGGGAAGCAAAGTGGGCAGCTATATAAGTTGCCACATTGCTAGCAGACCACAAACGAATTGACTAAGACGCTAGAAGGTGAAGTACCCCAACAGAAGTACTGCCTTGGCACGGTCAGCAATAAATCACGGGGGGCTTAAACATGTTTTACTGGGCCCAAACCTCGCCCGCTGCTTCTGCAGTGGTTCGAAACATTTAGTTAGCTCTTTGGTCCGCACGAAGGTTTTGTCCACTTACGATTTCAACAGATGTAGGTAAGAAATTGCATCTGCATTAAATGATTTTGGTAATCGTTGGTGTAAACGAGAGGGTGTTGAAAGTAACGCTTTAAAGAAATGGAAACTAAGTATCTTTAATATTGTGGATAAACGTATAAAGTTTTATTCACACAATACTAATCTTTTACCTCCTAAGCCTAAATCTTCCTTTAGACATTTGAAGCAGGGTATCCAGGATTTTCATAGGAATTATTTTTTGGTTCCTGCTGACAAGGCCGCAAACAACATTGTTGTTGTTTGTCGGTTGCACTATATTAATACTTTGAAGCAGGAACTTAATGGCACCACGGCTTACGAAGAGACTTTTACAGATGAGAAGACTGTCGTTAATAGCCACTCAAATGATTTGCCTTATAAGTTTGATGTAAACGTTAAGGAACACCAAGACAGACTTCCTACGATGTATTGGTTACCTAAGCTTCACAAAAAAACGTATAAAGCTAGATTCATTGCCAACTCTAGCTCTTGTACTACTACAGAATTATCTAAATTATTAACTTCTTGCCTCACTGCTGTGAAATCTCGTGTCATTTGGTACTATGAGACAGTGTATGAGAGGTCAGGGAAAAATATGTTTTGGTCTATAAAAAATTCTGGTGAGGTACTTAGTAAACTGAAGTCAAGAGGGTTCCGTGCGACTAGTTTGTCCACTTATGATTTTTCTACTCTTTATACCACATTACCCTATAATTTAATAAAGGAAAAACTTGTTGATTTGATTGAGAGGGCCTTCAAAAAGAACTCCAAAAATGAAGATACCCTTTATATTGCCTGTAACGATAAGAAAGCGTTTTTCACTTCTACTGACCGTAAAATATATAGAGGATATGAACGTTGGTCATGTCAGAATGTATGTGACGCCTTATCATATCTCTTAGATAATATTTACATCAGATTTGGTAATAAGTTATACAGACAAATTGTTGGTATTCCGATGGGTACAAATTGTGCTCCTCTTGTGGCCGATTTGTTTTTATTTTGTTATGAAAGAGATTTCATGACGTCTCTTTCTGTTGATAATCAAGCTGATATCATTGAGGCATTTAACTCAACCTCTAGATATTTAGACGATCTTCTGAATATTGATAATCCTTATTTTGAAAGCATGGTCAACCAAGTTTACCCACCTGAACTTAAATTGAATAAAGCTAATACTTCAGATACCGAGGCCCCCTTTTTGGATTTACATCTATCTATTTCTAACGGTTTTGTATCTTCTAAAATTTATGATAAACGTGATGACTTTGACTTTGATATAGTTAATTTTCCGTTTTTGGATGGTGACGTTCCACGTCGTCCCTCTTATGGAGTGTATATTTCTCAACTTATAAGATTTGCTAGAGTGTGTAGTCATGTAGAGGACTTTAATGCTCGTAATAAATGTTTAACTGCTAAACTTCTTCAACAGGGCTATCGGTATCATAAGCTTAGAAAGGCTTTTTCTAAATTCTATCGCAGACACCATGAATTGGTTTCAAAATTTGATGTCGGATTAAAATTTCTTTTACACCAAGGCCTATCGGAACCAGAATTTTATGGTGACTTAGTATACAAATTCAAAAAGATTATGGGTAGGACTGATTTTTCTGATCAATTCCGAAAAATAATAATACGTCACAAATGTATTGGCTATAATTTAAATGTTATGCGACAGTCTGCATGCTTAGTGATTAACCCAACCACGGTTGGAAACTTTGCTGCACTCTTTAATTGCACGCCGGGGGATCGGGCATCAGACTCTATGATGGCCCCGTTCTAAAGCTATATATTTTAGTTGGTTGGGACCGGAGCCTTTTTGTCTGTTGCTTGGTCCACCGGGGCTCAACTGGTGACCTTCTTTTGCTTCAGATTTCCAGTGGGGTTGTTTGGCAGGCCGGGGATCTTCACCTGTCAGACGGCCCGTTGTATCTATTGAGTCCTCGTCTTTGCTTCTTCATGGTGTTGAAATTTGATTTATGTGTTTACCGTGATGATTCATTGACGAGTTAGAGGGTTATCATGCGAACCGAACAACCAACTAAATGTTTTGTACCACTTCAGAAACTGAGGGTGAGGTTGGGCCTGTAAAATCGATTTAAGCCCCCCAGTAATTCATTACTGACAGTTCCAAGGCGGTAGTTCTGTTGTGGTTCTCTGTTGCCTGTTTTTGGTGTCAGAGTTTCTGTGATGTTTTACCTTATGTATGTTCTTATTATTTTTGGTTCGGTTTGGGTTGCTGAGTGGCCACCTTTCGGGAACAAGCTGCTCACTCGGTTGGCCATATGTTCTCTGTATCTTGATTATTTGTAATCTTTGTTGTTTCCAACTATGGTTTGAGGGCTGGATTTGGATTTTGATTGTTTCAGTTCCTGGTCTTTGCATACTTTTTACTTTTCCTAACCTGAGACCCCTGAGATAGGAAGAAAGATTCGTAAAAGAAATAGGACACAGGCTAAAGTATAAGTAAAAAGTATGCAAAGACCAGGAACTGAAACAATCAAAATCCAAATCCAGCCCTCAAACCATAGTTGGAAACAACTAAGATTACAAATATGACTGGCAGTAGCAAATTTAGGTCAAAGTTTGAACCTTTGAGAAGTCTAATTAAGGCTAGTTGAGGAAGCAGCATGATATGTATGTCAGTAGCTTGTTTAGTGACTTAAAGGCTAATCCACGAGATTTCTACCGGTACATTAATACTAGCAGTCAAGAGAAAGATACTCAAAGGATCCAACCTCTAAAGAAAAGAAATGGTAGTGGTGTTGCAGAATCAGAGTTGAAACAGGCAGATGAATTTAAGGGTCAGTTTTTAGATGTTTTAAAAAGTGTTAAGGCTAGCCTGGTGACCACCTACATGGAAAATGGTTGTTCACATGGCTGCCACTCATGATGTCTTTGGTGGTGACTAATTTTATGTTGTCTTTTTCCCACATGGTGTCTTTGGGTGGGATCTGGGATTGAATTGTGTCAGTTCCTGAGATTTTCCTACTTACTTTTGTCATAGATAACATGCATTTCGGAAGAAGCATAGTTGTAAAACTCAGTTGATCATGATTATAAACGACTGGGCTAAAATCTTGGATAAAGGCGGTAAGGCTGTCACTTTTATTCGTGGACTTCGAGAAAGCTTTTGAAACACCTCCACCCCTCATAAGTCACTTAAATGTATACTATATGGATATGGTGTTAGTGAGAAGACACTAAAATGGATAGATTTCAAATCATCTGTGCCAGACGGCAGCGTGTAGTAGTAAATTTAGTTAATCAGACTGGGCTTCCGCTTTGTTAGGTGTCCCCCAGGGCACAATACTTGGTCCACTGTTGTTAACAATATTGAAAAATATTGACCCGGATTTAAGACTTTTTGCTGACGACTTTGTTTGCTATCTTGAAATCAGACAATGAAGACACGGTGAAACTTTAGGAGGATATAGATCTTTTAGGGTGTTGGGCATGAAGTTGGGGCATGAGATTCCAACTAGTCAAATGCAATATAATGCAGATAACAAGGAAGGAAACGGATCAAGAAGTCCAATACGAATGGTTGACCTTGGACGTATCACCAGTAAACAATTCTGATTCTGATTCTGACCTCTCAAAAGCGTAGGAAGACGTGTTGAGGAGGGGGCGGGGGCATGAGGACAGGCACGAGATTATTTTGCATTTTGAAATGCATAGTGCCCCCCCCCCCCCCCCCCCACTCACTTCCCGAAAAAAAATATGGATTGTCTAAGGTTTGGCCCCCATGAACCCCAATATTGAGTACCTTCCTACGCCACTGCCCCTTTGTTTTATGAATCGCCGGCCTTATTAAAGTTAAGAAAGTGCAGTATGTTTTTTCTCTAGTTTCACCAATAGGTCATGTCAGCGTCACTGATGGGGCTTGAGACTCAGAATCAGATCAGAATCAGAATTGTTTACTGGTGATACGTCCAAGGACAATCATTCATCAGGACCTGTGAATCAGGGAAGCTAGTCCCTAGCCCTTACAAGAGAAGTAAACTTAGTAACTGAATCCTCTGCACACTCAGCAGCAGAAATAATGGAATCTTCCAAAAAATTCCAATCTCTAATAGTCTGGGGGTAGAAACTGGACTTGTAAATGTCAGTCCCAGCCAATGGGGTTTGAAATGCCAGGTAATGATGATTCCTGGTATGCCTACTTGGGGGAACAAGGTCATTTATGGGTATACTGGCTGCACCCTTTAGACCTTTGTAAAGCATTATGAGTCTTCTATCTTTCCTTCTCTTTTTCAGGGATTCCCACTTAAGTTTATCCAGAATGCCAGTCATACTCCCAGTTTCATATGTGTAATTCCCGGTTACAAATCTAGCTGCCCTTTTCTGCACCTTCTCAAGTTCATCTTGTGTAGCCGAGACTTCGGAACAAGCCCTATAAGCAAAATATTTTCCAGTGTCAAGCTCCTGTGATTCGAAGCATATCCCATGTTCCTTCATTTGAATGTTTTCTGTGCTCTTAAAAGAACTCTTTAACATTTTTATTTCGTGCACGGGTACGGGTGCGGGTGGTGGGTCTCACGCCCCACTTTCGATTTCGGTCTACCGTCACACCGCCAAAAACTCATTTCCGGTCGTCTGCATTTTGACATGGCATTGGATATTGGCTATAATTCTAGTAATTATAAGTCGTTACAGTCGATTATTATGTTCAGCAACTATTCATTAATTCTATTTCCTCAATCTCGAACCATGCTAGACTCATTTAATGATATTTTTGCGTTTAGTTCGCATTAGCATTTTCCCCATGTCATCACATTAGAATTCGATGGTCATATGACTTCGACGCTACAAGAGCCATGTTTCAGCTGCAGTCTGGTTACAGTCGGCTCAGAGAATATCAACATAAGGTCGGGCTGGTAGATGATCCATACTGTGAGTGTGGAGATATTGAGAATGTAGAATATTTTGTCCTTGAATGCCATTTTTATGAGGTAGCGAGAGAGAAACTTTTAAAAACAAGAGTTATTTCTGAGATTTGGAGTAAGTAAGTTTGAAATGGAGCTATTCCTGGAAGAGAGAAAAATAGAAGAGTTAAGATTTATGCAGCAAAACATCCTAGACCTTTTTGACACCTACCTAGACTCCACAAAAAGATTTTAAAATAGTAAACTGAACTTCACACTTGCGCTAAAAATACCGTGAGTTTAGATACACAGATGACCATACCAAGACTGATGATACCTTGAGATATCACGGCCAACAGAAGGCTTTGAAACAAAATGATACATTGACGAAACTACACTTAGAGTTAGGGGACATGGCTTCGCACAGGGCATGGCTTCGCACACCTACGGGATTTCTTAGTATGTGCTAGTCATCAGTTGTCTGAACATCATTTTGTTTTGCAAATATTTCAAGGTTGTTTAAATGAGGGCTTTTGACATCACGTTCGCATGCAGTGCATCACGTGCATTTTGGTGCCAAAATATACAAAACATTCAGATCAAAGTTGGGAAAGTTTAACAATTTTAGAACAGGCATTATTATTGATAGCACACTGTCAAAATTTGGCTCCTGTAGTGCTAATGAAATTGTCATTTGCTCTCTTCAAAATACAAAGTGCACAATCATTAAAACCTATGCCGGTTGTATAGACACCAAAGATTTTCAATGCTAGGGGGTGTGAATATTGTCCCGCACTTTTATAAGAAAAGTCCCCATATTATTTTTAGCTGTCATTCTATTTTGTCGTAACTTAAGTCCACTGTAAGATTACACAGTCGAGATGTGATGGATTCAACAACAAATTGTCAGTCACTTATTAACCAGTGTTTTAAAATCAAATAAAATTCTGAACATCACTGATTTTTGTCTTTCCATTTATGGAAAGAACATTGACATTAATATACTATTACCCTGCAAACTATAAATAAAAATAGCATATTAGCTGTTGTTTTATGGTTGTCATTTTCTGGTTCTAAGGTATATGACACAATACTCAAAGACATCTAGAATGCTTCTATTTCCTGCTAGAAGAGGTGTGCGAAGCCATGTCCCCATATACCCAAAATATCACGAACTGCACTATATATTACCGCAGGTGCTACTTATGACGTCAGGGTCTGAGACCAAATATTTTCATACTTAATTTCCAGAAAGAGTCAAGGTATATAATAATATGACGAAACAGGCATTATGTTACAAGCTTTGTCAGCCAGTGCTGCAAAAGTCATAAAAGTGTGCGAAGCCATGTCCCCTTACTCTACTTTTAATAGTTGAGTAACTGACCATTACATTACCTTTGCGGGCGAAAAGAAAAAATAGTGAAATTTAGGAAAATAAAAGAATAAGAGTTAGAGTGAGATAGAGTTCATATTCATGATAAAAGAATAAGTGATCGTTCTGCCAAGGTCTATTAGCTCCGGTTCTTAGTCATTCAAATAATTCCCTCTAAGTCTGAAATAAGCTGTTAGTATAGAGTAGATTCATTGTCTTTCGTGTCAATCATTACAAACCGTGAAACGGATGCATTTTCCACGTTTTTAACAGCTAAAATGTGGTTGTTTACAAGACAAGATACAGCTGAATCACACGACTGATTAGGGTATTTCATAATAATAATTTGTGGTAATTGTTGAAGGGTAAATGCCCGTGTTATAACCTAATAAATACATGTTTTCTTTTCCACAGGTGTATTGACATTATGTTCCCATTACCTTCATTTGATATCATGGCAGACCAAGACAGTTTTATTGAAGTCTTATACCTTAGCAGTGGATTCAAGTCTAGGTAAGGAAGAACAAGACCAGACCTTTTCATTTGATTGTAACTAGCACTTAGGGGCTATAATCTGAGTATGCTCTAATTAATGTTTAAATGGTTTTTGTGTGTTGGGGTAGGGTGGGTACATATTCTTTTCAGGTGTGAAATTGAATCCCATTGGCATCAGGGTAGGTTCTTGTCTGTAGTCTCGGATAATTCTGGCTCAGAATTTTATGAGAGAAAAATATCTCTTGTAGAAAGAATTCGTGAGAAATTCTTCATTCTTTTATTTGATAGATTTCCATGAGATTTTTGGCAAAAATTTGAGCAAGTCTCTCAAAATCTTTCCCAGAAATGATCCCTGCAATCTATGTCCTCAAGGGATATTTCTATCTCAGGGGTTTCATTAACCATAAGTCTGTTGGTCCTGGACCAGTGATTTTTGGGCATGACCAGTTGATGTCTTTGGTAGCTGGTCCTGCAGACCAACTGATTTTGAAATTAAATGAAAACACATGATAACAAAGAACAGCTGAAACATCGGGAGGACCAGTTAAATTGTGGATAAGTTGGTCCTATGGACCACCAGTCATTCAGTCCTTAGCAAAATCCCTGTATCTCCTGAAGGGATAGATAGATTTTACTAAACTTGCACAGATACATCATTGTGCATGGCAAACGGATGAGTGGAATTTTCCAGCCCTGGATTTGTTAAAATCTCTTGAACCAGTGGGTGAATTTTATTAAACTTGCAAAGATAGATTTTTTTTTATAAAGCCTCAGGTTTTAGTGACCTTGATCCCATTTTCAAGGTCACAGGAGCATTTTCCCTAAAAAATGAAGATATATCTTGAACCAGTGGATGGGTTTTTACCAGCATCTACAGATGTATTGTTATAACAAGCAAAAGATGTGATCATTCAGCTAATTTTTAAATTCACAGGAGGATGTTACGACTGAATTCCTTTGGTAACATTTACGGAAAATGACACTGCTGAGAAAGCGCAGATGCATGGGGGAACATCTGTTTCTGTCAAAACAACATTTTATGTTGATAAGTGCAAAAATATGGCCAAGTATTCTTTTCTCTTTAAGTTTCAGGGGAAGCACCTTTGCGGCTCTGCCATTTCATTTTTTCCTGCCTTTTCAATGGGGATCAACACTGAAAGGAGCAAATTCTTTCTATTCAGAGTTGTTCCCATTTTAAAATGGTTTTTTATTGCCCAGCAAAGCAAACAAGAAAGCACGAAAGTTGTTCCCCTTTGTAAAAGTGGTGGAAGAATGTTGAGGTGTACCTATACATCTTAAAATCTCTTCTGTTACAGACATATACAACAGAGTTAATCTGGAACCATTGAAAGGCTGGCTCCTTGAACACTGGGCTGTTATTCAGGACATTTCTGTCATCACTTTACTGCTGGTTTTCTTCCTTGGAGTTGTAAAGTTTCTTGGTAAGAAAAAGTGTGGGTAACAGAGGACAGTAAAAATGCTGAAAATTAGTTGGGACACTGAAAATAGTTGCCATAATGGTCCTAAAAACAGGAAGTTTTGTTTTATGCAGTAATGCCTTCAAAAGAGTGGCAAACAGTGTAAATTAATTAGTTATAAACCGAGATCAGTTTGATCATAGCAGTCTGATCAGGGTTTGCCTTGTTTGTTCAGAAATATCTGTCTCACTATGTAGAATTTTTATGGTAATAATTAATTGGCGCGGCATCAAAAAGAATTTTACGTCATGTGCAGACTGTAAATCTGTGAGATAGGTGTAAAAAGGTCATTTAGGAGACCAATTAAAAAAAAGTCATTATGACTTCTCTTCAGAATCCCTTTTGTATGAATTATTTGTGTGCATGAAAAATGTTTTTGTACATAACTATGATAAGATGAATAGAGTATACATGTACAAATGAATAAAGTTTTAAACTGTCAAGAGTTCTAAAATCCATCTGCCCATCAGCTATGCCTGATTAGAGTCTTTGCCTGTTTATTTTCGCAAGGCTCAATCATAGATATGCGATGTGGATGGCTCATAGGTACTGCATGGGTTAAAATTTTCAGGATTATTCCTGAATTCAAGATTTTTGAGGCAAACTGTTCCTATATAAAGTATAGGAAAACTCCTCATAAATTTCAGGATTATAAATCATTAATATTGATTTCAGGATTTTGATATTTTGGAACTTTCACCCATGATACTGTAATGTGCTTCAGTATTGGAACACCTAAAAAACCATTAATTTTCTATTTGCTCCAAATGGAAAATTAATGATTTTAAGTGTCCCAATACTTAAGCACTTGTGGGTATACACTGTGGCTGCATAGGCTGATCTTAAGCTTTTCTTTTCACAAATGCTGTAAGGTACTTACTCACATGATTACCATCCAATTAAAGCACACCTTCATGTTTTGGAGTGGCTCGGTGGTCAAGTGGTTAGAGATGCTCAGTTATGGTCCATAAGGTTGTGGGTTCAAATTTTAGTTAAGCCAACTAGTTAAGAGGGTAATTATGCAGACCTTCAGTTTCATCCTTATCTTCCTGCTTCTTCCTAATTTTTAGAAATCTTTACTCTTCCACCAAAAAAAAAAAAATATTTATAAATAATTAAATGAATAAAAATAAATAAATAAATGAAAAGAAGATTGCTTCTATCCCTGCTTTTTATATCATTTTGATATAACTTTTGAGGTCTTCTTTACAGCATCAAGACAGAAAAAGGAAGAAAGATCTCAGCATCAGATGAAAGCTGTTGAGAATTTATCTTATAGATGGAGTGTGTTTGACTTAGCTAAGGTATAAATGCGAGCAAAGGTATAATTGCATTTAATAGTTTTAACAGTATACTATATATATTTCTTATTCATAATTCCTATATCATCTATACACAAAAGTTGCATAAGTGCAAAAGTTCATTATTTGAAATTATAGATAAATTTATAAGCATATGATACTCCTGCTAGTTCTTATAACAACATCCTGGTTTTACTATTTATTGCCTATTTTTACCTGAACCAGCCTGGCTGAACTGAGCTGAAGGCTTCAGGGAAGTGTATAGTATAGGCAATCTCTATTGTATAGCCATCAGTTGTCAGTTCATGAGCATTTTAACTACTGTAGTGTGCCTAAATTTTGGGACACCCAGTGTTCCTTTTCACCTTTTTGGGAATGGTGGCGGGGCCCTTAGCATTGGGAAAATTTACGCGTGAAATTACAAAATTGGGAAAAAATCATATCCAATGAATAAATTAATGCACACCTATATACGTACATGTATACTACAACTGATTTACTCCCATGTAAAATAACAGGCAAAAGCTGACCAAAATAAGTGCATTTTTTTCTATTCTTTTTTTAAATATATTTTTATACAAATTAAAAATTAGTCATGTACAAGATAAAATCTAGAAATGCTATTTTATTCAGCAAAAAATAATGTATTCAGCAAAATGACAGCAAATGCACTATATGTACACATGTTACAAGTATTTTTTTTTTTTTTTTTGTTGTTTTTCAAAAGTCAGTTCTTGTTACCCACTTGACAAGTGTTGGTTGGTTGGTTGATTTGATGCTTAACGTCCACGGTAAACAACTAAGGTCATGTCGGGACGGTCAGTTAACCTAACCACACTATTCCTGGGCAGGCTTAGACCTCCTAAGCGGTTAACCAGTACTAAGTGCACATACTTTCGCCAGTAACTGACAACTGCCCTTCTTGAATCAGCGGAAGGAGAAACGAAAGTATGTGGCCAGACCGGGATTCGAACCCAGGACCTCTGACTTACGAGTCAGGTGCCCTACCGATTGCGCTACCCGGCCCGGCACTTGACAAGTGTAAAAATCGGTCTGAATTCTGTGCAAAAGAGAGAAGCCAGACCAAAATAATGAGTGCTTTATTGACTTGAAGTCTTGAGAATTAATATTTACACAAATCTAACATCATTTGGGCATACTTTTCACTCCAGGAACAGTGAAAATTGCAATGTCATATATTTTCGTGGCTGTCATAAAAACGGACTCTTTTCATCAGCTTCTTATTGGGAATTTTTTCCAGCCAATTGGGAAACAAGGAGGTGTTTTGCCCTTGGGAATGGGGCCGAATTTCGGCCCCAGAATGGCCTGAAAAGGAACACTGACACCTAAAATAATTTTCCACTTGGGACAAATGGAAATTTGTTCCAATACTTAAGCACATTATGGTACTTCTCAGAAGCCACTATAGGCCAAATGTAATCAAATTTCATATGTAGCAGAACCCCAGTATCATATCACATAGCTGTTAGTGGCACTTTTATATTTTTATTTTAAATGTATATTGGCAAAACATTTTCAGAATGCTTTCATTTCAGACTGCTTATGAGCCTGGCCACACAGAAGCAGTGATAGATATTGTAGAAAAATTACATTATGATGTCAACTCAGTAATCCCTTCAAATGGACTGACACTTTTTCTGGTAACCCTTCTTGATACAGAAAAGCCTCATTATAACACAACTCATTAATTAATGCTATTTTGGACATATTCATATGTTTTAAGGATCAACCAAGGGGACCCATCAGAAGTTGCATGGCTGCTTAAAACATGACCCCTAAAAACAGGTTCATTTACATTATGTTTGGTTCAGGGGACCCTAAGAGGTGGCTGACAAAGGCAAATGACCCCTTTTCTGACCCCTAAAGACAAGAAAGAATAATCTTGCCTGGTCAACAATCTGACTCGCGTTTGGTAAGAAAGCAATCCTATATCAAAAATAGTGTAGCGCACAGTTGCAAATCACAACAGCTGCCTTTGACAAACTTAAAAGTTAAAACACATTCAAAACAAAAAATTTGTTTCACAGACTTGAAAATAATATTTTTGATGTTAACATGCTGAAGTGCTCAGCCATTTTAATACCAAATTGATAATGAGTATGTTTTCTTGTACAAACGAGCGGCGACACGACCAACAAAGTGGTTTTGCGCCCAGGGCAGACTCAGATCAGCCTGGGCATCTGCCCAGTCTGATCAGTCTTCTCCATCCGCATGGAGGTAGCTTAGACCCTTAGCTAGCCTTTAAGCACTTAGCGAGGGGTCTGATCACACTGGGCGAATGCCCAGATTGATCTGAGTCTGCGCTGGGCGCACAACCACATTGTTGGTTTTGTCATGTCGCGGCTCAAATATTTCTGACATGGGGTGAGGCAAGTGTTAATATATTTCAGTGTGCCTGTCTGAGTGGAAAAAGAGAACTTATCAACTATCTTCTGTCAAAAGGTATTATAATATTGTTTTGGCCAATGGCATTTGGAGATCTTGATGATGAGAGTGGTTTTGATGGTTATTAAGGTGAATGGGTACACTTTCAGGGGAAGCAACTCTGTCATTTTCAATTTTGCTTCCCTTCTCAGAGAAGGAAAGCAAAATTGAAAATGACAGAGTTGCTTCCCATGACAGTGGGGTCAACTTTAAAAGGAGAGAATTAGCTGAGATTAAATTCTTTAAGAGTTGACCTCATTTGGAAGGGCAGTGTCATCTAGGGAGGCAAACTTGATGTCACAAAAGTTGTTCCCCTTTGTAAAAATGGCGGCAGTGGCTCACCTTCAAGGGCTGGTATGCACTTAACAAATATAAATTTCTGCTGTTAATACATGTATAACATCCAAGTTTATGGAACTCTTCTCATGACAACGAGAAAAGACGTAAATGCAGAGAAAAGAAAATGAAAATAAAAAATGGACAGCAAATAGTATGTGAGAGTAAAATTATTTAATATTAATATAACTTGTTGTATGTCAGTATAATGTGTTTATGTCAGTCTGCGTAATGTCCGCATTAGTCTAAAGACTTGCTCAGCTTCTGTAACTATTCTGAATGTTAAACAGTTCATTATTCTATCCAATCCAATCCAACTACCATTGAAATAGTCTCAGAAAATTTACTTTGAAATATTAGAAGTTTGAGGTAACAGGAGTTGAAAATTTAAATAGGGAATGTTTTTCAAACTATATTGTTTGATGAGGGATTTTGAGATATCAGTGTTTGAGATATTGGGTTTTGCCTGTAGTTGGATTGGATAACCACAGAATGGCAAACAGAGCAGATCCTGATTAGATTGTGTCTTCAGTGTTTACTCACAATGTCTGTCCTAATACTTAGATCATTAGAGTACCATATTTGTTAGGCTGTAAGAGCAGGGCTGGAAAATTCCACTCGTCCACTTGACATGACAAGTGGCTCTTGCTGGAGGACGAGTAAAACTTTTTACTTTTCCCATTGTAAATTGTTATAATCCTCATATCTTTGGTCATGTAGGACTAGCGGAAATTTTAAGGAATTTCCAGTCCTGAAGAGGGACTGTTTTTCCCCTTCCAAAGTAAATCCAGATATGTGAAGAGTCATATTAGTAATGCTGCTTTATGATGTTTTCCCTTTCAAATTAACAATCCCAAAAATCTAGATCCATCTTGTAAGATGGCTCTAGATTTTTTGTTGTTTTAGAGGGAATACAAAAATACTCTTTTAGCCAAATTAATACATTATTGTAGGTGCTGATATAAATCTGAGAACAATACAGGGTGATACTGCCTTATACCTGGCTACTTTTGGAGTGTTGAGTTCATCTTATCCTGATGTGTGTGTTCTGGAGGACTTAATCAGAGCAGGTTGGGTAACATGCTGCAGAAATGCTCTTGCACTCTGCATTAAATACAGTCAACTCTTGATATCTCAAAACCGAAGTTCTTTCCAAACTACTGATATCTCAAAGTAAATTTTCTGGTTCCAGAAAATTTACTTTGAGACATCAGTAGTTTGAGGTAACAGGAGTGGAATATAGATAAAATTAGGAAACGTTTCCAAACTATGTTCTTTGATATAAGAGGGTATTTTTAGGTATCTGTGTTCGAGATAACGAGAGTTGACTGTAGTATACCTCATGTTCTGTTGTTGTTTCCAGATGGGAGTGATAAGTTTTCCTCTAAAACTGACTATTATGTTGAATGGGTTCACTTCGGGATAAAGCAACTACCCCAATTTCATTTTTTTCCTCCCTCCTCAATAGTGATCAATTTCTAAATGAAAGAAGTTTCTCTTTTAGGAGAAACTTCTTTCTTTTAATAGGACAATTCTTTTCGAAGAGCTTCTTCATAAAGGAAAGTCACATTAGTTGTATGCCTTGTTAAAAGTGTCGGAAAAATAGAGGTGTATCCATACACCTTAAGGCAACTACTATAAGACGCTTTTTTATTGACAAATTACGTTTGATTGGCATTGCATGAAAATACATCTTAACTGCATTTTTGCGAGCAGTCACCTCAAATCTGTGCATTACAGCAGTCTGATCAGAGCCATTGCAGTTCACAAGTACATGGCAACCTGTTTTAGGGGATAACCTGCAGGAAACACAAAAATTGGTAGCTTAAGACAGGTGACCCATTAATACAAGTTTATTTTCGCTATATTGTGGCTCAATGACTGCTAGAGACAGGAGACACCTAAGTAGGTTGTGGTCCCATTAAGGCAGCTTTGTAAGATCTTTGAAATATGGAGAAATTTTAAAGTGAAGGTATTTGAGCCACGACACAACAAAACTAACAATGTGGTTGTACGCCCAGCGCAGACTCAGATCAGCCTGGGCATCTGCCCAGTCTGATCAGAGTCCTCCCTGTCCGCATGGAGGTAGCTTAGACCCTTAGCTACCCTTTGAGCACTTGGGGAAGAGTCTAGTCAAACTGGGTGGATGCCCAGGCTGATCTGAGTATGCGCTGGGCGCACAACCACTTTGTTGGTTTTGTCGTGTCACGGCTCATTTATCTATGCAGATATACTGCTGATATTCGCAGTTCACAGTTATAACTAGCTTCCACAGGAGAGAAGATATGGCAGAAAAAACATGGTGGTGTACCCAGACACATTAAGCAATATGTTAGCTTATGCCGGGAGAATGTTTGCTCATGGTAACAAGTATTTTTTATGTTTTGTAGGTTGCAGTGTTAACGCCTGTAACTCTGGTGGCTACACACCTCTACATAGGGCAGCTGGTAATGGAAGTGAGACTGTGATCAAAACTTTACTCAAATATGGTCAGTGACTTATGCCACAAAATAAATATCAGCTGCTTTTCAGAGGTTGATGTACCGCAAATATATAAACTTAGTTATGGGAGTCTGGTTCAGTTGGCAGAAGGGTCTTTATGGCAGAAGAGCAAAACTCTCTCGACTGATAATGTGGAGGTCACAGGTTTGATTCTGGGAAAGTTTGTGAGAGGCTGTGCCTCTGGATTATTTCATCCTCATCATCATCTCAAGGTCATCCATATCCACAACTGGCCCAGTATATGACTGAAAGCAGTGCTGGAAACAGCCAGTGGCAAAATGCGCCTAACTTTTGTCTGGGATTATCAGAAATTTCCAATATATACAGTACTGACTTTAGTGGCCCAAAGTCTTTCATCCTGCAGTTCAAAGTGAATAGGATCTTTAACTACTAGGCAGTTTGGACCACTAAAACTTAGGTCTGCTCAGCTTTTGGGCCACCATGCACTTTCATCTTATGAGTTTCCAGCACTGGGAAGACTGTTGCAAATTCTTTCCTTTAAGAGTAGACCCCTGTTTTGAAAGTTTGTTGTTTAGGGAAGCAAACAGAAAGACACAAAAGGTGTTCCCCTGTGTAAGAATGGCAGAAAAATATGAGTCGCGACACGACAAAACCAACAATGTGGTTGTGGGCCCAGCGCAGACTCAGATCAGCCTGGGCATCCGCCCAATCTGATCAGAGTCTTCGCTGACCGCATGGAGGTAGCTTAGACCCTCAGCTACTCTTTGAGCACTTAACAAAGAGTCTGGTCAAATTGGGCGAACACCTAGGCTGATCTGAGTCTGCGCTGTGCGCACAACCACATTGTTGGTTTTGTCATGTCGCGGCTCATATGGTGGTGCATCCATACACCTTATAAGGCATCTGATCTGATAGAATGAAACAGATTTGTCTCAGTTCAGTATCACCTGAATTTAGTGAGTTTCTGTGAATAAAAAGTGTTAATAAATCTAATTTCAGTTCAACCATTCTCGAACTGTAAAAGGATGAGAAAAATGTGTAATTTTATAATGGTTCAGTCTAGTAGCCTGTGGGATGTAGACTGGAAATAGAACACAAGTTCTTTTAGTGCATGAGTTTGTGCAAGCCTCTGCTTGACTGACATATCAGGACTATAGTTAAATAAGTCTGTCATGTACACTTTATAGAGGATCTTATATAAGTACTTATGAATTATTAAATTTATTAAACGAGTTGGGGAAAAGGATAAGATGCGAGGCTCTGCCAAGCATCTTATTGTTTTGACCAACGAGTTTAATAAATTCAGTAATACAGGCGCATGAATGCACGATTCTGTTTATCATATAACACTTAAATCGCATTTTATTAGTATACTTTGCACTAAAACGTCACGATTTTGCCATTAGAAAACACGACGTTTTATGGACGTCAACACATAACGTTACGACATTTGATTGGTTGAATTGATGCTTAACGTCCACGGTAAACAGCTACGGTCATGTCGGGACGGTCAGTTAACCTAACCACTCTATTCCTGGGCAGGCTTAGACCTCCTAAGCGGTTAACCAGTACTAAGTGCACATACTTTCGCCTGTAACTGACAACTGCCCTTCTTGAATCAGCGGAAGGAGAAACGAAAGTATGTGGCCAGACAGGGTTTCGAACCCAGGACCTCTGACTTATGAGTCAGGTGCCCTACCGATTGGGCTATGCGGCCCGGCAACGTTACAACATAATTTGCATATTTAATCCACTAGTGGATTATCGTTTTTAATGTATGGCTTTATTACACTCTCAGATGCGACGTCAAATGATCAATACCTGTAAACAATGACATGTGATAAGCAATTTTACATATCCAACCTGCAGTAAGATATACATGTATGTACAAATCTGGTGCATTGATTCATTTGGCTCCGAGGTGTCTCATATAGATAACCTAATTTTGTAGGAAGATAGAGTACATAAACAAAGTTCATCTAATGGGGGCTATTAGTCTTGGTCCCTAACTGGGAGCAAGGTTCTAAGCTGAGAAATGTTGTAGCTTAGTTAGGAACTTAACAATTACACAAGGTTTCAATTCCATGTCTCCGGGCCGGGTAGCGCAATCGGTAGGGCACCTGACTCGCAAGTCAGAGGTCCTGGGTTCGAATCCCGGTCTGGCCACATACTTTCGTTTCTCCTTCCGCTGATTCAAGAAGGGCAGTTGTCAGTTACTGGCGAAAGTATGTGCACTTAGTACTGGTTAACCGCTTAGGAGGTCTAAGCCTGCCCAGGAATAGTGTGGTTAGGTTAACTGACCGTCCCAACATGACCTTAGTTGTTTACCGTGGACGTTAAGCATCAAATCAACCAACCAACCAATTCCATGTCTTTTTAGGAGCAGACCCATATTTAGCAAGTTTAAGTGGCATTTATCCCATTGACAGCGCCATAAATGCAGGTGAGTGTTTGTTATTTGTTGGTCTAATGTTCTAGCAAGCATAAGAAAGCAAATTTGACCTTGCCATAAAAAAGGTCATGGTCAACTCAAGGTCATCATTTGAACATTCTTGATAGTACTCAAATACCTGATTATATCTACCAAGTTTCGAGGCCATCATTCAGTTGGTTCTGGATAAGATTTTTAAAGGTTTTTACTTTATATGGATGTTGTGGCCAGCTTGATCATGTGACCTGGACCATTTGAACAAAGAACAAATTTTTATTTCCCCAATCCTAGAAGGCTCTTCGAAATTTGGTTACAATTGACGCAGTGGCTTTTGAGATGTTTGAAATTGTCGAAATTTGATACCCATGTCAAAGGTCAAACAACAGTCTTGACCTCTAATACTAAAAAATCTGCATGTCAGGGTTCCCACGGGCTCTGAAGAACCTGGAAAATGACTGGAAAAAAATCCATGCATGGAAAACTTATGGAATTTGGAAAATGATGAAATACGGAAAAATTATGGAATTTTAATATGACATGCCAGTTTGGATGTCATTTTTTCTCAAATTTTCTCGCTCGCTCATTAAATCTTGAGAAACACATTTCTGATTTTTCATCAGAGCAATTATGTCCCCCAACCAAAGGTGAGGGGGGACATTGTTTTCAGTGTGGATCCCGTCAGCGTCGGCATCGACATGACAGTTTGTTGTAAGCGGGATATCTCTTGAACCAACGGATGAAATTTCACCAGACTTGCATAGATATATCATTGGGACAAACTTAAGAGCTGATTAGATTTTGGTGACCTTGGCCTCATTTTCAAGGTCACTGGATGACTAAGATGACATTTTCTTGTATGCGCTGTATCTCTTGAACCAATGAATGGAATTTCACTAAACTTGCATGGATATATCATTGGGACAAACTTAAGAGCTGATTAGATTTTGTTGACCTTGACCTCATTTTCAAGGTCACTGGAGGACTAAGATGACAATTTCTTGTATGCTCGATATCTCTTCAACCAATGAATGGAATTTCACCAAACTTGAATTGATATATCATTGGGACAAACTTAAGAGCTGATTAGATTTTGGTGACCTTGACCTCATTTTCAAGGTCACTGGAGGACTTATATAACAATTTCTTGTACCCACGATATCTCTTGAAACGAATGGAATTCAACAAACTGGCTTGGATACATCACTGGGACTAGCTTAAGAGCTTATTAGATTTTGGTGACCTTGACCTCATTTTCAGTTAGATGGCAATTTCTTGTACCCATAATATCTCATGAACCAATATATGGAATTTCATCAAACTTGCATAGATACATCAGTGGGACTAGCATAAGAGCTGTTCAGATTTTGGTGACATTGACCTCATTTTCAAGGTCACAGGAGGACTTAGATATGTGAAAAATTCACTGAAGTTGATATATCTCATTAACCTTTGGCTTGATTTCCACTTTATTTTAATAGATATACCTTTGGGACAATAGTTTGCTGTTTTTGATTACCTTGACCCCATTTTCAAGGTCAAAAGCTAACTTAAAAATGTTTATTTTTTTCTCAAAAAATTAGTTATATCATGGTCCGATTGACAGTTTTTCATCAGACTTGCATGAGTATATCGTTGTGACATGTTTAAGACATGTTTAGTATTTGGTGACCTTGACCCATTTTTAAAGGACAAAGTCATCTACAGTCGAACTTCACTGGCTCGAACTCGGATGGCTCGAGCGCCATGCTTCGGTCGAACTGACTTTCCCGTCCCGGCAAAACTCCCATTCATTTTAACTTAACCTGCGACCTTTGGCTCGAACCCCAAACCCGGTCCCTAGGGTACATTTTCTATGTAAAAATCCACCGATGGCTCGCACTAGTTACCTTGTAAATAATTTCCATTTCATTAATGGTCACTCAGACGTTTGATCATTGTCATAAGACGCTTTGATATGGACAAAGCGTTTGCCGAAACCACAGGTATACTTGATTGGCGCGAGCTCAATTAAAGCCGCCCTTTGATCAACTGGTCAATCGATTAAAGCTGAGTGGTTGTCAATTTAAGCTGATTGTATAGCTTGGTCTTATCTATTTAAACGCGTATTATCATCCTGGGCTAATGAGGCGGCATATGAAAATTAAAGATGGTAAAATATTTTTCTTCAATTAAAATTTCACACCTAAATTGAGAAAATAGTGCCAAAATTTACCTCTTTGCCTTTAAATACGTAGCAAAATTAGGGCCCATCATTCACTCCTGCAGTCATGTCAGAGAGTACATCAGCCTCTGAGCAATCTGGTGAAGGACCCGGCAACGGGGGGATACCCAGATCGGAGATTTCTGCTGGCACCGAGTGGCTTAAATCATGACTGATCAATAAACAGGAAGTCACCCTTGCTATGATAGAAAAGCATAATACATACGGCTGGACCTCGTGAGTTGGTCTTCATTGGCTCGAACTACCAATCGCACAAAATTTTTTGGGTGGTCCCGGCGAGTTCAAGCCATCGAAGTTCGACTGTATGTAGGATATCTTTAGAACCAGTTGATGGATTTTCTCCAGACTTGCCTAGATATCTAGATATTTTACTTGTACAGGCTTTTTATTCATTAGAGGGGATGGGAAACAGGCTGGTGGGTGGACATCAGTTTTTCTCTGAAAAACATTTCTAGTTCAAATATTTATTTCTTCATCAGAAAATGGAATTGTCATGGAAATTCAACTTCAGTCATGGAATTATCATGGCAAAGTCTTTGAATTTTATTTCTTATTTTCTGTTGGAACCCTGGCATGTACTTGTTTAGATGACTCTATATATCAGTCTTTAAGCAAAAATCTGTTAAAATTTTTAATTACTTTTGTGCTTTAGCACTTTCTGATATAAAAGTTTAATCTTGCCATAAAAAAGTGCATGGTGGCCATTTTGATCATGTAATGGGGACTGTTAAAAAAAAATTCATGCCCTCAGACCCTGGAGGCTCTATATGAAATTCAGTTGCAATTGGCCCTGTGGCCTTTGGTGAGATGTTTGAAGTTGTCAACAGATGAGAGACCTGGGTCAAAGAATGACCTTGACCTCTTGTACTCACAAATATTCATGTATTCATTTAGATGACTGCATTTGAAACTGGAAGGATGGACGACCACGACAGTGCCTGCCTGCCCCATAGGCTCTCCCAGAGCCTTAGGCTCGTGAGGTCCAGGTCATTTGCTTCTCTAGGACCAACTTCTTTCCATTATGAAAAACCCCTGTTTGGAAGGGCTTTATCATCTAAGGAAGCAAACAGGAAGCCCCAGAAGTTGTTTCGTTTTGAAGAAATTGCAGACAAAATATGGCATTATACCCATTAAGTTTTGCAATGTATGTTTTCATGGTTATTATTTTGGCAAGTCGATTTGTTATCTCAGGATGACGACACCAGCTTCTAACTAATTGGCAAACAGTGCAAAGCCGGACAAGACTGCTCCTTCAGGTTCTTGGTCTACATTGTTTGCTCAAGTTTTTCAGCTCCAATATTTACTTATATGTCCAAGCATAATTGTCTTTATTTTCTCAATCAGGTAATCTTGAAGCGGCAGAACTTCTGAAGGTGACTCTTGCCAATCCTCATGTCTGGGATGTAGTTGATCCTCACACCCCACTTCACATCAAGATGGGATTGCAGAGTCCTCAGAGAAAACATCTTATGGAATCATCTCGGAGAATCACCAGTCCAAGAATGGTTTCTGTATAGCCAAAGTGTTTTGCCAAAGAAACTTAAGCAAATCTGTGATATACCTCTTTACACTTTAGTGTTCAAAAGTTTATTAATAGGCCACTTTACATGTACTTGTGGACAATATAAATGTATCTAGTTTCCATTTGTCTGTGAAGAGACGGGCTTTTCTTATACTGTAAAAAAAGAAAAAAATTGGGACCATATTTATGGACCATTAATTACCATAATTGTCGCTAACATGTAACAGTTTGGTTTTACACTGCAGTAATGTGTTGGAAAGGTAAACAGTGTAGACCCTGATCAGACTGCTGTAGGAGCAGTCTGATCTGGGTCTGCACTGTTTTGCTCCTACCTATTTGTCCCAGTACTTAAAGACAGAACTTCTCTGCCAAGGGGTCTGGTTCCCAGTATAGTACAATGTTACCTGTATAGCAGGGCTCGGGAAAACCGGATTTCTTTCGGTCCCAGACCGAAATTCAGAAATTGGGACCGATTTGAAACAGCCCAAAGCCCCCAAAAATCGGTCCCATACTGGCCCAGTACTTAGGAAATTTTCTCCGATTCGTCCGATAATTGTTACATACGGCCGTTTGATCTTGTCCCGACGTATGAAATATCGCCACTGTCTTTAAAATTCTAGCACGTGTCATAACTAATCGGATTAACGCAGGTGTTAGCCAGACGAAAAGACCGCCTACGGCCGTACGGGCCAATCGAGATTGTCAGTATGGAGCACTGAACCACATATCGGACCGCCTACCTGTCAATAACAAGTGTCATAATGACGCGCACTCTTACGACAGTCTGCAAAACAACTTGACTGGGCTTTGGGATGAAAGGTGTCCATCTTGTAAAAAAATAATGGAACTATATAGAATATGAAAATGGAAACGTCCATTTCACCGATTTTCCTAGTTGTATCGTCATATCGTCATGCAGACCAGTGCGAAAGTAATGCCGATCAGTGCACAAAAATAGCGCATTTTGATCAGGGTCTACGCGATTATTATATTGGGTATAATACTAACGGTAGCGTTGATTTAAGGAATGAATGTTATTTTTTTAACGTTTACTGAAGTATAAACTACATCGGGTCACGAGCAAAGTAAGTGAACCCCGAAGGGGTTTACGTAAACTTTGCTCGTGACCCGATGTAGTTTATACTTCAGTAAACGTTTAAAAAATAGCATTCATTCCTTATATTTATATTATTAAACGATGCTTTTGATCAATAAAAAGATAAACAAAATTAAGAAATACATATATAAAGATTGTTTAAAAAACATTACCGGCCGAATTTAGCAATAGTTTGGAACAGCCGCATTGTCACTGCCTACCAGTAAATTCCACCTCCTGCTGTAGATTTCGCGTGCAAGTAGGCGTAGCGAGCTGTCACTCAATGTTTACTAGCCATTCAAGTACATGGAATGTTGTAGATTTCACGTGCTAGTTAGTGAGATGAGCTGTCACTCTGAAGCGCGTGATACAATGTAATTATTGAGTTTTAAACAACACTGACGCCCGCATCACTTAATTGGGTTAACAGAGAGCTCTACACTGATAATGTAAATATATGCAATTACCCGCTCGTTTATGGGTCAAGCACGTTTTGTCTTTGATGTAAAGATAAAAGACGCCGCTGTGAGTATAACGTATGCAGTGTCATTCTAACTGTATGACGGCTAAAGGTACCCAAGTACACACACAGATGACTAATAATCGTATCAGCCAGCGCAACTAAGCAGTCAGACCGGTCTTTCTTGTTCGCATCTAACATAAATAATAATGAACGGCGACCTAGCGACAACCGAATACTTCGGTGGAAGCTAGTCATTATACGCTCTTCACGCGTTCCGTAAGTCACCATTTCTGACGCGGCCCATTCGGCGCCAGTGGAGGGGAAATTATGCAATTTGGGTACGTTAAACAGTACAACCATCATAACTTGGGCGAGTTAATGCTCAGGACTTACGTATTGTTCACAAACAAACAGGAATGACAGTCAATAATAATATTTCAATGCAATGGGCTTGAACAGGTTGTCTCCCCTGTCCACCTGTCAATCAAGTGTGATGTCTTCTACCACGTCCGCTTTGCCTACGAACACGTTCTAGTCTTGTATTTGCTTCTACATGCGTAGCTAAACGTTTTAAAATGTTTGAAGCCAAGAACTCCACCAAACACAACAAAGTACGACATTGTACGGAAATCGGGATTAATTCATAGGACTTCGCTTGTTGTCATTAGTTTTCGTGACAGGTATCATTTTTTTTCCAATGGAAATTAGTTAGGTGATGACGTCATCGGCGGGACCGATTCATTTTTCAATATTTCCCGAGCCCTGCTGTATAGGTAAAGGTGTGAAAATTTAGTCAACCAATCAGTGCACCAAAATTAACAGCTATGTTGATTTTATTGGCTGACTGGAGGTGTTGACACTATGAGATCAAGAGACAGAATGACACTGTGTTCAGTTCAGTTCAGTTCAATTCTCTTATCGACGTTACCCAAGTGGCTCAACGGTACGTAACCATAGTTGCACACACTTGGCGCCGTGTCCGTCCTAGTTTAATAGGACACTGTGGAAGTTAATCCTGCTTATATAGTACCATCCCTGTCTTTAAATGTTTACAGCACTCTAGATTGAGGCATCCATGTACTGTGTACACATTTGGATATTTTTGTTTTCAAATTTACATGCTATTATCAATGCTAGGCCATTAGATTCAATTTTCAGATCAGCTTGAAATATACAAGTACTGTGTACATATTTCTAGTCAGCATATGTTACATTTTTCCATGTTGTCATTGCTAGATCATTGAATTTAATTGAAATCATTTGGAACGACATCAATTCAAAGACATAGTGAAGATGATTCACTTTTGGCCAATTAAGGCCAGAATTCCACCAAAGAAGCATCACTATGTGAATACATCTTGAAAAGTTAATAGGTACATTTTAAAGGGATGCAATTCTGCCAGTCATTTTTGCCTCCCATCTCAATATGGTGTCCAGTTTTAAGGAAAGAATTTGCTACCTCCAGGATCAAAATCTTTAAGAATGTTACTCATGGAAAGGTTTCATTGCCAAGGGAAGCAATTAGGAAGTTAAAAAAGTTGCAAAAAAGTAGCACTAAAAGAAGGGAGGTGAATATGTATGTTTCTATGTCAGTGCTCTTTCTGTGGAATGTATCAGTAGTACACATGAACAAACATGTCAGGCTACAAAATATACAAATACAGCATTTCATTTTTAAGTTTTTAAGAAGTTTATGATGTGTAAGTTTCTTTATAAAAGTTGGTAGCAAATTTGTTATCCATGGCCTAGATGGCACTGTCTTCACTGTACTTTGGCCTATCAGTTGCATGATAAAGTTTTCTAAAGTGTAACTTTCCTCACATATAACTCATATGGCTTCGGGATAGTGGATCGCAGACTTAGGGGAGTAACTGGAGGGCAATTGAACCTTCCTGTGGCTATGATGGATGGTCCTTGGTAGTCTGGTATCTGTTCATTGTCACTTTTGCAAAACGGAAAATGGCAGTTATTGAGATGGGAGGCAAAACAGAAAAAGGCACAGTTGCTTCCCCTGAAAGTATACCCATTCACCTTAAGTTTATGGTTAAAGGTTTTGTCTCTCACAAGAAACAGTCTGTCAATAGATTTGATAAAAACAACAAAACCTCGTCATCTTTTATGTATTTTATTGATGTATTTATAGATTTACAATTTATATTTAACAGAATCTGAGCTTATTTATTAAGATACACAGCATAATTGGCTTTATGGAAATCCAGAGCTCCATGGAGACCAAAATATTGGTTTTCCTAATTTCTCCATAAAATGTAGCGGGGTATTGGAATTGCTGTGACAAGACTGTTGTAGATTAGCTTACATCACTCTGATCTGGGCCTGCACTGCTTCCTTAGACCTATCTGTCCTGGCCCCGAGGTTATAAAACTTTTTTCACCTTTTCTACATTTTTATCATGTATTACTCCCATGTTAATAATGCAAAATTAGTTTTATAAAGTGTCGTACCTTTCAGTTCTGTTCATATTTTAAGTAATATGCAACCTTCATGACGCAAATGACCAGTGGGTTGACGCGTCGTTAAACTTTAAATCATCATCATCATAAAACTTTTTTCATGCTCAGCTGAGCATGAAATTTTTTCTGCTCATAAATTTTAAAATGCCAACAATTGTTGGCATTTTAATATTTCTGAGCAGAAAAAAATTGCCTTCTTGGCTTATCTGAGCCTGAAAAATGCTGAATTTCTTGGTATTTTTATATAAATGGGCATTTTAAATTTCATGTTCAGCTGAGTTGAGCATGAAAAAAGTTTTATAACCTTGGGGCCTGATATTTAGAATTTTGGGTTCTAAGAATACGAGATTTTTTACTTCCCACACAAGATTTGTGAAAATTAGCCAAAATAAAACTGGTGAAGATTAGCTGATTTACAGGATACTGATGCAAATTCAAATACCTGTACATACCGAATGTTTTATGGGAAAATAAGGTAATTCAGAGCTCTAGGTAATAGAGGGTATTGAGGATAATTCAGAGTTAATTTTTCCTAGTTCTCAACGAAAGCACTTGTTGTGACCGCTCATAAGACCGATTTGGCAAGAGGTCACAAGATACGTTTTTTATGGAGAAATATGGAAAACATTTTTATGGAGAAATATGAAAAAAACTCTCTCTAGATTATAATCCTGTTATCCTTCTTATCTGGAGCACTGGAAATGTCTCCCCAAAATTCTGTCTTTACTGGAGCTCCCTAATAAATGAGCTGTGTCATGCAAAAATGTGCCTGATGTATTTGGAAACTGCAAAGACTCAAACCAGTCTATGAATCTGCATAGTCTGTCTAGCCCTCATTTTGTGCCAGTAGGGTTTTTAGGGTCTATACATGTTGTATGCATACAGAGAAGGCTCCAATGAGACTGAACAGATGCATAGGCTGGTCTGTGCATTTGCTGTTCATATATGCATTAGGCACCATTTTCATGTGTCCCAACTCAAAGGAGAGAATAAATGTACAACAATATAGAGAATATATTATTTTTATACAAAAGCAGTTGGAATTAATTTTAGGTATATCAGCTGGGCATATGCAAATTCAAAATATAGAGCTGTCTTTCCCACCATAAGCATGTGTACCCTGGTAACTGGTTACACTATTCAAAATTAGAGTATTTACTAAATCATAATTTTCCAAGCTCAAAATGGATAGAGCATTCCATGACAGTCTCGCATAAGGTAAATGTTCCAATACTCCTCCATAACAATTAATGTTGCAGCTGATCGCACTTGACCATGGCCTTTCATTAGAGCCATCTTGGCTATATGTTTGTCAGAGCACTGACATTTGGCTGAGCACTGACTGCTAAACTAGCAGTCCAGGTTCAGAGGTTAGAAGCAGAATTCCTTTCAGCTGTAAACAGGGTTCACTGCATACAGCCTTATCATCTCAATATGATTGAAATTCTCTTCTAAATACAAGTACTATCATCTAGAATGTCTCCAAATTATCACTTTTAGGCTCTCTTTAAAGCCATCTTGCTTAGATTTACAGAGAAATACAAGAAATTATCCAAGAACTATCATCCCTGGAGTTCTGTCAATAAAATCATGGGCTCAGATTATCTACATAATCATTATCTAAATCATAAAACAACAAACAGGTCATGGTTTTCTGAAAATCACATGACAGTTTCTAACCAATCACAGAACAAGTCTCAGTCATTACAAATTTTTCTCGGCATGCTGGTTGTGAAAATGCACAAATCAAAGAAATTTAGGAAGATTGTTTCTTCACTTCTGCCAGTGTCAACACAAATACCTTTTTAAAATACTCTTTAGCACTATTTCCATTCAGTTTCATACACAGTTTTGTATACAAAGTGAGCTTACCTTACTCTCTATCCCACCAAGCATGTACTTATTTCTGTCCAACAGACCCCACTCCCCCACCCCATGATACATGCATATGTTCTGCAATTCCTCCCCAATCCACCCCCAAAGCTCATTTGCACCAACAATCACATTAATATGGCAGCCATTTATTAATCAAACAAACCTTCAACAGCTAGGAGTCAAAATAGCCACAAATGTCAAAAGAAGGCTTAAAAGCCTGGTTGCTAAAATCCAACTACTCATACAAACAATTGTGAAGCTAACATAGGTTTTCTCTGTAATATAAATATCAACAAGGACTGACAGCTGCCATTTTATCCGCAACGTTCTCTATGTGCTAAGACCTATTTGTTTACCAAACTTTAGTTTGATCAGGTTGTCACTGTTTGTTCAAGATATATATGAATTAACTGGGAACATAAACACTCAGATCACACTGCACTGACAAGCAGACTTAGCCACGATCACACTGCAATGACAAGCAGACTTAGCCCAGATCACACTGCATTGACAAGCAGACTTGTCTAGGCCTTTGCTGATCACCAGGTATTCAAACACAATTTCATTCAACCCATTATCACAGGTATTCATTTCTGAGCTCAAGACATGCCTAAATTTGGAATGGAAATGAATTTGTTGTGAGACCTCACCAAAATCCCAATGCCAGGGCTCTACATACAAGAGGATTAATAAATGACAATTCTAGAATAGTTTTATTCAAATTCTATATAAAACCTACATTGTCACCCTCATATGAATGGAGAGGCACTGTGGTTAGAGTGACTCGGTTATGGTGCAGAAGGTCGTGAGTTCGCAGTTGCTCACCGTCGCCATCTGGAGCTCACATTTCCATTTACAAAGTCCAGGCGCAGTTGTTCATCTAAAGCTATCCAAGTCATTAGATAGACCTTACATTTTCAAATGCACTTTGCACATAAACACTACACTTTTTTTATTTAAAAAATAGCACATTTGATGAAGCTAAATCCTTGACTAACAACCTACGATGCTTTGAACAACTGGTCCCTGTAATATCAGGAGCTCAGATTATCATAAAAATTATTCAAATCCCTGATCCCCAAGCTTATTACAAACGCTATAATCTGATGGATTTTTTCAGCAATAATCTGATGGATTTTTTCAGCAATAATCTAATCTGTATGACCTTGTCTCAGATCTTGGTTTCACTACATCAAAATATGACTGGTTTGTGTGTAAAGGTATCTTAAGGTATGTGCGAACAGGACAGACTCAGATCAGCCTGCTCAGACATCCCTTTTTGTAATTACGATCTATGATCACTTTGCACAGCTGCACAGGTTGATTTGAGTAGCTGAGATACACACATCTTCAAGTATCTTTTCACCCAATGCCCATATGAGACTGAAATATCAGTAGACTGATTCTACAATAAATACAAATTATCTCCACTCTACAGTCATTGGCATAAGCAACAAAACCTGTCCGCGTACAGGATAGCTTGCCTGCAGTGCCTTGCCCATCCATGGGTTAAAATATAGGTCTTTAAAAAACTTTAACCAAAACATCCAGTTCGAACGCGGACGCGGACTCTGACGCCAGGGTTACAATAGCTCTTCCTGAACTTTCGTTCAGGAGAGCTAAAAATGACAATTTTCCAGAGTTACAGCTCAATAATTCTTATCATATCAAATTTGAGACATAATTGTGAGTCTTACAAGCCACACATGAACCTCAGAGTTGTAATTTTTTTCTTCTCCATCGAAGTGTATGCTGTGATCCCTTATTGGTATTGTCCCACTCAGATGGTTCTAATAAGTGGGTTACATGTTTTTATGGAGATTTAACAAATAAGCCATGACACGACAAAACTAACAAAGTGGCATATGCACCCAGCTAAGACTCGGGTTGCTGTGTCCATAAAAGGTAGCTGAGGGTCTATGTTAGCACCAAGCAGACAGTGACCAGGCTAATCTGAGTCTTCTATGGCACTTTTTTGGTTTTGTCATGGTGCAACGTAAATTATCCCTTGTTATCACCAAATTCACTTGTGCATTTCCTTTCCAATGATTAGCAGTTACTATAATATGTAATTCTATGCTCTATGTAATTGCATTCTTGTACAGAGTGAAAATAAGCATATAAGATTATCAGTGCACCCTGACATGAGCCACAGCACACACAAAAGATGCATAATGTGAGCAGCAAAGGCTCGGACCAGCAGACTGAGAGTTTGAATCTGAGAAGAAAAAGAAAAAATCACACAAAAAAGTACCAAAAAGCAGTCGACAAAATATGTCTGCAAAATTAAAAAGAAGTTTCGTCCAAGTATATCATATTGAAAATTCAAAGACTAGATGACAAACTGTTCATCCAGATGAGGTGACTTTATCTACCATGGTTTGCAAATTCCACCATTTTCGTTGTTGGCACTCTTTAGAAGTGTTAAAGTAACTGCAAACATCTAAGACTCAAACCATGTTTATGTACCTGCGAACAGCAATCTACTAGTGGTCTGAGCTTTTGGTCTTCACATATGTGCAAATCACCTTTCTTTACAAGTCATGTCAGGAAAGTATCAAAGAACTGTTTGTAGTATATTATGAAATAATAGTATACTAGAATACACTGCCAAGTCAAGAAATAGATAAATGAGCTGCGACACAACAAAAGCAACATAGTGGCATGTGCCCCACACAAAGACTCAGATCAGCCTGGGTATCTGCCCAGTTCGATCAGAGTAGCTACCCTTTTAGCTGACAGTGAAGACTGATCAGACTAGGTTGATGCCCAGGCTGATCTGAGTCTTCATAAGACGCACATGCCACTTTGCTGACTGTGTTGTGTCAAGGCTCGAATTTTATGTTCACATTATTTTGTTTGAAAAAGCACTTATAATTACTAACAGCAAAATTCGTTTGCTTGAAATTTGCAGACCCAGGTTTCCAAATGCATACAAGTGGCATCCAACTTGTAAAAGCCACTTGCCCACAAAAATAAAGTTGATTTGAAACGCTTGTTCAATATATTTAAAACCACTATGCTCAGCATTTCAATGATTTACTTTTTGTTCTTTTCTTTTTTATTATAAAAATGTCTATCACCATAATTGTTTCAGAGTTTAGATCAGGAGACTATCTGATGATAACATTCCAAAACAACTTCTTAATTTCCCATGAAACTGTGTTATGGTTCCTTAGAAATTAGAACAGTCTCCCTGAGCACCATACCATATAATTATATTGATATTGTAGACATTAGGAACTGCCTCCCCAAAGCTGTACAACATATAAATCTCTGAAAAATTAAAGTATAAAGTTACAGCTCATGTTTTTCCACCATTTTTACGATTGGAATCAACTTCAGTGACTTCCTGTTTGCTTCCCTCAGCTAAGACGATATACTCTTTAAGGGAAGAATTTGCTCCCACAGGAGCAAATTCTGTCTTTTAAGAGTTGACCCCATTGAGAAGGAAGCAAAGATGAACTGCAGAGTTGCTTCCCCTGATAGTGTACCCACTCTTCTCAAACAGCAGTTATCCTGTAAGTTACCATTAAGAAAACTCTCCTAATCTATAGCCCTGATAATTGTCTACTAGTGTAACTTTATTCTATGACATGGTTCCAAACACTGGATTGTGGCGGCATATACTTGGACCGTGTTCATCGTAGTCTGCTTTCGTGTGGCATACCTGATAGAATTCCGGCTGAAAAAAAATGGAACACAATTGTTTTTTAACCAAAAGAATTCTGCAGAATGTGGTGTTCTACCTGTCTGCACAGTTTCATGAAAATGAGCTAAAGAAGAAAACCCGGACTAAACTGAAAGTGGGTATGAAACAGAAAATAGATGTGAAATATTCATTTCATTGATTTATAATTTGGGGTTTTACTGCCCCTTCAAAAGTATTTCAGTCATACAGAAACAATGATGGGATGAGTGACAAGATGTGTTGGTCGGTCTAAATTATTTAGTTCAGTAAAGATAGCGGAGTTGCCACCTATTTGGAAAAGAGCTGCTGACTCGGCTTATCACTTGTAATTTATTGTTTGTTGGGATGTCTTTGTCAATCTTTCCCTTTGATGTTGGGGATAGGGTTTGGGATCTGATTCAGTCAGTTCCTGAAGTGTAGTTACTCTTTAAACTTGGGCAGACTAAGACCTGCAACCTCTGTATTATGATTCTAGTGTGAATGACCAGATTTATGAAACAAGTCTTTTTTTAAGGTGTACGGGTACACATCTCTTTCTCCTGCCATTTAGACAAAAGACAGCAACTGTTGTCTTCCTGTTTACTTCTCTGGATGATAAAATTCTAAAAAGGGATCTACTCTTAAAAGGAAGAATTTTCTCCTAGGGGAGCAAATTACTGTTAGACCTGGGCCCACTGAAAACAGAAGCAAATACGAAAATGACAGCTGCTTCCCCTGACAAGGTACCCATTTACCTTAAAAAGACTCGAATTGATTCCAATGACAAAGTACACTTACTGTGGATGCCAGCATACTTCCACCAAACCAGACAGCATATCGTTGCATAGGGTGTGTGATAACCTGGACATTTATTGGTTTAGGCTGAAACGAGAAAATTAATTTAGCCCTTACAGACTTTCAATCCAACTCAGTTAAATCAGAAAATTGCGAAAACTGCAGATCCCCATGAAGCTGCCCAACAGAGCTGGGGATTAATCCTTAAAGCCCTATAAAATGAATTTTTTTTTAACTAGCAAACAATGTAGATCCAGATGAGGCGGCTCATAACGAGCCGCCTCATCTGGATCTGCATTGTTTGCCCTCTGGTATTCAAATTCTCTATATGAATAGCTTCGATGTAACATTTTTAAAAATTTTGCAAAGTCAAATTTTGTCATCTGCTCTTGGGCGCTATAAGGTTAAGCCAGACAAAATCCCTCACCACTCATATTAGACCACTTTTTTTTTACAGTTTGCCCAGTTCTTGGATTTTTTGCATAAACAATAGCACAGATATGGAGGTTTGTACAAATGCTTTACAGTAAAAAAAAATCTGCATATAGGGACAGATATGTCTGAGCAAAGAGTGCGGACCCAGATCAGACTGCTGCTTGAGGAGAATCTAATCAAGGTCTTCGATGTTTGCCATTCCAGCTGCATCTTTTAAATGCATTACTGCACTGAGAAACCACTGTTCAATTTCTAGGACAAATATGGTAATGATTTTAAATGTCCCAATTCTTAGAAATTTTGTAACTGATAATATAAATTGAACTGTTGGCATTTTGTATTTCCCACACACTTTAGTCCTTGTAGGTAATTATTTTTTCAAGACTATATGGTAAATCAACAGCAACACAAACATATATTTTTATACCAACAAAGTTAATGAAAAATGTAAATTTTGTCCATGATGATTATGACCTATCTGTTAAAAAGAACTGAAAAGTATATAAAGCAGGATGTTTTTTTGTTTCTCACCTTTATTCTACCTTGACTCAACTCTTCACTCAACTTCAATCTAGCATCTACCTGTCGCTTCACATCTCGTTGCAATTTCCTACCAAAATCTTTAAACATAGTTGATCCTCCTGATAAAACAATGTTCTGCAAAAAGAAAATACCACTGGTAAGTGACAATTTCTGATTTTGATTGGAACCTGTGTGGATCAATATAAATCTGCATAAAACAGGGCACCAAAACATGTTATCTTGTGCATTATATTAACTCTCAAGTTGTGTTTCAAACTTAAAGTGCCAAAAATGAAAATAGTTGAATTTACAAACAGTGCAGATCCAGATGTGGCAGCTCATAATGAGCTACTTCATCCGAATCTACACTTTGCCTTCTGGTCTTCGAATTCTAAATATGACGTAACATCTTGGATAAAAAAATTTCCAATTTTGCAGATGTAAATTTTTTTGTCTGCTTTTTTGGGGGCTTTAAAGGTTAATTCTGTATTGAACAAATCTTTTAGAAATAAGGAATGCAAAGAAACAAAAATAGCAGACTTAAGTTTTGATAGATCTGTAATGTAATGTGCAATATTGCCTACGCCCCCTAGCACTGGCAACGTCTTTGGCAAGATCATATTTCCAAAACGATTTAAAGTGAACAGGTACTTTTTTCGGGGGAAGCATATCTGCCCTTTACATTTTTGCCTGTCTCCTCAATAGGTGTCTTCTCTTAAAGCAGAGAATTTGCTCACACAGGAGCAAATTCTTCCCCTTAAGAGTACATCCCATTTTGGAATGGCTATGTCAACCAGGTGAAAGAAATAGATGTGTACCAATATAGCTTAAAATGATTCAATTGTCTCAAAAGACTAGACATTGTAGCTACACTATGATGAAATACACAGAGACATGACCACTGATAGAACTCTCAAGCTTACAGTATTGATCTAAAGTAGACTCTTCTTAGACACACTCTGAATATTGTCTGCTTTTCCGTTCTGTTCTGTTTCAATTCTCGTAACGATGTTCCTCAAGTGGCTCAGCAGTACATAACCATAGTTGCACACACCTGGCGTCGAGTGTCCGTCCATTATCTGCTTTTCCTCACTGAACAAATGAATTTATCCAAATTTTAAGATGGAAGATTCCAAATATGATACATTTGTGAGGTCTGAACCTTTATGAAAATGATGTTAAGCAAATATAAATAGTTACCTCATATAACCCTCTTCGCACATCTATCGGACAAAATTGTATTACTGTGTCTACTACTTCTGATATTGGAGTTGTGAAATCAGGATTTGAGAACTGCAAATAAAGAAATGAGACTAACATTAGTTTGGCATGTAATAATTTCATTTCATGCACACCGGATAAGGATATCCGTGTGCTTCCCCTGTACCTACAAATCTTATCTCACCCATGTTATCTCACCCGGATAAAAATCACGAGCATTCAATGCATTGGTTGTAATGGAGGTCATGTATCTGCGTCGTCAAGTGACGTTGGCCTTTTAGATGATTACGTCACGAAAACGGCAAAATGACGTCAGTTTATGCACGCCAGACGGTGACGGAAAGAACCGAATAGCGATCGCCTAAAGCGGCGCCTTCTTTTAAGATCAAATAGAAACCTCCTGAGGCACTGAAATTGTGCATTTTAACAAGTTTTAAAGATATTACAAAACATGGTGTGCAAGAAAAAGTATCTATCATAGGTGTGAGGTGCGGATAGAACAAGAGGCCCAAATGGGCCTGATATCGCTCACCTGGCTATTGTGCAACGGGACCATTCTGATACAAAATTGGTCCAATTCCACTGAGATTTTCTCATTTTCACATTGTGCTACTTTTAGTAACAGAGGCCAACTTGCCTGGTCTTTATATATTTACTTTTGAAACACCTCAATGAAAGAATCATTTTTCCACAAATTTCATCAAAATCCATTCAGGGGTTACTGAGATATTGCCAGTTTCATGTTTTGTGCTATTTTTAGTAATGGCAGATGGCGGCCATCTTGGATTGCTAAAATGCAAAAAATCAAAAAGCCTTCATGCAAGGACCAATTTGACACAACCATTGAGATTTTCTAATTTCACATTTTTCTATTTTCAGTAACAGAGGCCAATATGACTGGTCTACAGTTAGATATTTTTGAAACATCTCAATGCAAGAATCATTTTGACACAAATTTCATCAAAATCCATTCAGCGGTTACTGAGATATTGTCATTTTCATGTTTTGTGCTATTTTTAGTAACGGCAGATGGCGGCCATCTTGGAATGCCAAATTGCAATTAATTGAAATGACTCCATGCAAGGAACATTCTGACACATAATTGGTCCAATTCCATTCAAGGGTTCTTGAGTAATTGTCATTTTTATGTTTGTGCTATTTTTAGTAACACCAGATGGCGGCCATCTTGGAATGCCAAATTGCAATTAATCTAATCGGCTTCATGCAAGGAACATTCTGACACAAAATTGGTCCAATTCCATTCAAGGGTTCTTGAGTAATTGTCTTTTTTATCTTTGTGCTATTTTTAGTAACGGCCCCCATGGTGGCCATCTTGGATAGTCAACTGGCACAAAATTGAAATAATTCCATTCAAGAACCATTTCTGACCAAATTTGGTCAGAATTGGTTGCATTTTCTTTAGATATTGACATTTGAGCAAAATCGGTCTTGTAAACGCTAAGTAGGTCACTGTGACCTAATTCCGCTATAGATTTATTATATTTTTACAATTTTAATACCAAGGTCCCACTAATGTTCCATGCAAACTTTTAACCAAATATACCAATTGGTTCTGGAGAAGAAAGTGATTTTGTTGTTTTTGCTATTTTTAGTAACGGCAGCCATCTTGGATTCTTGACCTGACCCAATTTTACAATTTTGAAACCCTGCAGTTTGGTCATGCTCCATGTGAAATTTGAGATCCATGGGTTCAGTGGTTTTAGAGAAGAAGTTGTTTGAAGTTGTTTAAATAGGTCAGTTTTTGACATTGGCATTTGTGCAAAATTACACACGTAAACACAAAACTACGCTACAGATTTTTTTCATTTTTACAATTTTGAATACCAAGGTTTCATTGATGTTCCATGCCAAAATTCAGACAAATATACCCAGTGGTTCTGGAGAAGAAGTTGATTTTGTTCTTTTTGCTATTTTTAGTAATGGCGGCCATCTTGGATTTTCAACCTGACCCAATTTTACAATTCTGAGACCCTGGAGTCAGGTCATGCTCCATGTGAAATTTGAGAACCGTGGGACCAGTAGTTTTACAGAAGAAGATGTTTGAATATTTGTTTTTAGGTGTTGACGGACAAATTTCGTGACGACGCACGTCGCACGCCGGACGCATTGGTATGACAATAGCTCACTATGGCCCTTCGGGCCAGGTGAGCTAAAAATCTGTCACTCGGGATCACTGTTCGGCATCATTCGGCAAGCCTCGTGACGCCGAACAGTGACCCTCGTGACGGATTTTTCTAGCCACACCTCATACCCATGAAAGATACTTATAATGCAATTATATTTATGCTGAGTCTCAACACTCAGACTATTCTGTTTGCACATGTGATAAAGTGGCTGTTTTCCAAATAAGTTTCTATAATTCAAACTGGCGTCACTATTGGTTTTCAATACAAAACATTATTCAAATTATTTTAAGGCGTGTCAAGTTTAAAGCTGGCCTGCACCAAAGTACTGAAACACTCTTGCTGTCACCCTGACTAAGTCTTCCATACTGGCATTTGCATTCAAATTCTCCACCAAAGAACAGGCTTCCATGGCCTAGTGGTCAAGACTGCTGACTTAAACATTATGTCTCTCACTGCTGTAGGTTTGAGAATCTCAACCAATGCATGAGAAAGCAAGAGATTAGTCAATTTTCCCTGTGTGCTTCAGTTAAGAAATAGATCAGCTGTAGCAGTGAATTGTTGAGTAATAATTCACTGTTTGGAGGTCAGTTGTAAAGTTGATCATATCACAAGCGTGGAGCGCGAGTGATATATCTATTTACAACTGACCGACAAACAGTGAATTATTATTCAACAATTCAATGCTAGGGCTGAACTATTTCGATTCTAACGCTCAAAAACGTTGAAAAAGTATTCTTTTCATTCAAACTCTCCCAACCTTCCTGCCAGGCGCGTTCATGCTCCCGCCAATATTCTTAACTGTATCTAAGGTAAATGTGCGTTTTTATGGCAGTTATAGAAAGAAAAAGGGACGTTACACCTTCTAACATCTCAAAACGTCACAAAATTACGTCAGTAATGCACGTGATGTCAGCAATTAGACTCACGTGCTCCGAGACAGTGAATTGTTGCAGAATAAAACACGGAAACTTTCCATTGCTTCTATAGGCCCACTGTGTTAGAATTTTTGATAACCTTTGCTTTATAACAAACAGCTCTATCATCGTGAACTACTCTTGCAAGAGCTCCAAAAAAATCTCCATCAAAAATTCATACAACTCAAAAGGGATGTCATTCTAGCATTCTTGTATTTTAATCCCTATTCTTAAAGAATTTGTTCCTTTCTGGGAGCAAATTATTTCTTTTCTTTTTTTGTATTGCCACATTTGATAAGGGAGGCAACTATTTCCACATCAAAGTTACCTCCCTTGGAACTGTATCTGGTAATGCCTATGACACATAAAAAACCTCCCTGAAAGTCACTGCATCTAGGCACCAACTGTCCACCTTTGGGACAAAAAACCTACCTCCGGATGGAAGAATATTTCGGGCCCTAGAAATCTTTCATAGCCTACATCTATGTCAAAACGTTGTTTGGAAATGGCATTGACACCTTCGTACCGCTTCATCCATTTACCAGGATCTTGGTCGTATTTTGCAAATTCTTTTGCAACGTCTGGGCACACATAACTAAATGTCTCCTGTAAAGAAAAAAGAAAATTCAGGTGATTTGTATATAATGATTTTTTATTCTGAGAGTCCAGTCAAGGAGGGATTTTGAATATAATCATCATGGGTTAACTTTTCTTTTTTCTCAACTAATGCGTTCTAGGGGTGACTATTGCAGGCCAAAATGACTATTGCAATACTATTACTATTGCAGAAATCCCTATTGCAATACTATTACTATTGCAGGTTACTATTGCAATGCATTGCAATAACTATTGGAGACAGCTTTCTTATCCAGAAATTCTGCTTTTATGTACAAAATCTTGGTTGTTCACATAAGTTTGTGGCTAAAATAATGCTTATTTAATGACTGTCATTTCACAATGTGCACAACATGACAACAAAATACAAGAAAATGTTATATTTTCCTTTCTTTGGAATCCAAAACAAGCTAAAACACATCCATTCCTATTATTCTTTTAGTTAAAAATACTTCCTTCAAGGAAAAGATGCATGTCTAGAAACTATTAAAACTATTGCGATATTGGAAACACTACTGCCGATAGTATTGACATTGCAGCTTTCCCTATCGATAGTGACTATTGCCAGTCTCACTATTGCGATATATCGATAGTCCGATGTATTGTTACACCCCTAATGCGTTCACTGTGACCTTTCAACTGAAATATGTTGTTGAGTCAGTTCCGGAGAGAGGTCATTTGGAGTATAACATTAATCATTTCTTAAGGTGCCAAACTATAGTCTCTTTATTTTTTTTTTCACAATTTTTACATAAAGGGACAGACTTCAAGGGACAGACTTCCTGAATGAAGACTATCTAAAAACCAGATCTACTCTTAAAAAAATTTGCTCCCTTAAGAACATATTCTTCCCTTTAAGAAGGTATCAAAGTCTTCTCTTTAAGAGTTGACCTCCAATAAGAAGGGAGGCAAAAAGGCAAAGTTGCTTCGCTTGAAAGTGTACCACTCCATCTTAACTATTCTCAAACATTTCTTCATCTGGACATTTGGTTTTATAGCAAAGAAGCCAGCAAAATATATTTTCATGTTTTACATCTACAGTCAAACCTGTCTTAAGGGGTCAGCCAAGGGAAACCCAAAAATTGGCTGCTTAAGACAGGTGACCCCTTAATACAGGTTCATTTGCACTGTATTAAAGTTCAAGGGACCCAAAACAGGTGGCTGCTAAAGGCAGGTGACCCCTTAATAGAGGTGACCCCATAAGCAGGTTTGACTGTATGTTCAGTGGCTCTCTTCACAAAAGCTAATGACAGCAATGGTAACTATTTTGAGTCACCTCATCTGGATCTACACTGTTTGCAAATTCAACTACATGTATTTTCATTTTTTGACAATTTTCAGGATTAATTCATTGTTTTGGAATGATTTCTGGTGTTGGCATGGCTTATCAAATACCACTTACTTTTATTGCTTTAGCTGTTTCTAATGATTGTTCTGGAGGTATTCCAACCTCTCGTTCCCTTAACAACTGTTGTATGAAGTATGTGATATCTCTACCAGCTATTGGGATATGCTTGATACAGCTGCCTATTACGTAGCCTTCTGCCTGAAATTTAAACAATTACTAGAATTACAGATCAGAAGAAACAAGTACAAGAACAACCTGGATCAACACATCAGCAGAGACATAAAATGCAATTTGCCACAAAATTTGCCATCATAAAATTTGCCACAATTTACCTCTCCAAATGACGATTTTCAATATAGTTATCTCTAATGCATTTTTTTTCTTCAAAATTTTACCTTCAAAAGTGTACTACAAGTGCTTTCAGCATGTAAAACTGGGATGCCATATTTCATAATGACGTCAGGTTTGTGATAGTATATTACAGGATATACTGTCACTAACTTTTGGCTCTATCAAATCAGACATCATGCTACATTGTAAGTCTTTTAAAATACAGACTGAACAATCAACAGAAATTGTGGACTGGTCCATTGAAATCAAGATGGTCAAATAATATTGTGTTCTTGGGTCAAGCGCTTCTGGAAACTGAACTGTCTTTCTATATTAGCAGTAACATCAGGTGCTGTGACAGAACTCTGACTGCTTTCACAGACCATGATATACATGTAGATTGTTGTTGTTGATTTGATGCTTAACGTCCACGGTAAACAACTAAGGTCATGTCGGGACGGTCAGTTAACCTAACCACACTATTCCTGGGCAGGCTTAGACCTCCTAAGCGGTTAACCAGTACTAAGTGCACATACTTTCGCCAGTAACTGACAACTGCCCTTCTTGAATCAGCGGAAGGAGAAACGAAAGTATGTGGCCAGACCGGGATTCGAACCCAGGACCTCTGACTTACTAGTCAGGTGCCCTACCGATTGCGCTACCCGGCCCGGCTATACATGTAGATATGTGAATTTTAAGGTACCTGATAATTTCTGGTTGCTAAAGCAGGTGCAACACAAAAAACAATAAGACTATACTTACAACTGGAATGACATGAGTAACTCCGTCGCCAGAGTCTATCACAGTTCCTGTTAATGTTCTTTCTTTAACGCTGCGTGACGTCCATGACGCTGCCAGTGCTAAGACAGCCTAAAAAGACCATAAACAAAAATATGAGAACAGCAGCTATCTATTACTATGTTTTTCTGTTAACATAAATTTTAGGGATGAAGACTGACAGTGCCTCAGTTGCTTGTTTTGGGTTTAACAGCTCTTTGAGACAGTAATTTAGTCTATATTGGGCCGTTTCCCAAAGGGAGAGAGAAAAGAGAAATGACAGAAGAGAGATATGATTTCCAAACAACCCCCATCTGCACCTACTGCAAGCACAGTAGACCCTTGCCCTACTTTTATCCAAATAAGTAGGACACCCCGGCACTGGAAGTTATAACCAGCACCATTGCCTGACCACCACCCCCAGGGCTCAGTTGCCCATGGCCCCTGAATTTTAGGCTGGGCTTTTAAATGTTTGGAGGAAGGCCTATATACCTAATGTAAATATTCATTTTTAACAGTCTCCGCCCCTGACTGAAAATGATTAACTTGTATCACTGAATCTGATGCATAATTACACAAGGGCCACAAAAGGGACTTTAAACCATAGCCATGCCATGCCTGATCAGGGTTATCAATTCAACAAGATGTACAGACAAGCACACAGGCAACAATGTTTCCCATCAGACTTCGAGCAGGCTAATATGAGCCGCTAGTGGTCACATATTTACCTGTACCATAGTTTATGTTTTGCAGTCAATTTGTCATAAACACCATGCTATGATTGACAGGTTAATAATAACATCATACAAGGTAATAATGTCCAATTTATGATTGCCTTAATTAGCCTAGATACTGGTACAGAACTGAGCAGGAGCAGTCTGGCCCAGGTTAGATCTGCCTACATTTTCCAACAAATCTCGAGAAACTACAATCTATATGTGAATGTGAATGAATGGGTACACTTCCATATTTTTCTGCCACTTTACAAAGGGGAACAACTGTGACTTCCTGTTTGCTATGCGGGATGACACAGCCCTTTCAAAATTGGGTCAACTCATAAAGGAAAGAATTTGCTCCAGTGGGAGCAAATTCTTTCCTTTATGAGTACAACCCCTCTTGGAAGGGAGGCAAAACTGTGAACATGACCAAATTGCTTCCCCTGAAAGTGTACCCAATCACCTTAAGCTGTTCCAATGTTTATGGTAAATACTGCATTGTCTGTACAACTGTCATATATGACTGATCTTCAATGCAACAATTCAGCCATGGCACAATTAAGACACCTTACAGCATTTGTAAACAGTGAAGACTGGGTGTTGACAGAATTTGATCACAATGGTCAATTTAGCTACACATATTCTTCAATATCCATAGACAGCTGATGCAGAGAAAATGCTCTGAACAGATTGAGGATGCGCAGGCTGATCAAAGTTTTCACTATTTGCAACAGCTGTAAGGTGTCTTTTCATCATGGTCTTTTTCCCTATTCTCAGTCACTGCATGAATTTTTGTTTTGGTCTCCTTACTTGTTCAGCTTAGGAAGTAACTTTTGACCTTTCCACACTACACAAACTATTTTTTGTAACTTCATACAAGACCATGTACTAGTATTTCAGATAAGAAGGGTAATGTGGACAATTAAAGGATAATTTTTCATAATTTTCCTTAACATTTTATGTTGTGAGGGTAACAACATAGGTTTTCATTTAGAAATAAGAAAAATTATCTCTCTGAATTATTCTCAAAAGAGAGTGAGCTCAGTATAAAGTCTCATTCTAAAGACTGGAGGAGCCAGGGATCAAACCTGTGACCCCTGGAACAGTTGCTTAGCTCTTAAACCAAAGCAGAACTATAACGGGATCCGATAAGGGGACTCACGTTCCCGGTTCGGATTATCCGACCCGTATTTGGTTACCGAAGAGGAAAGGAAGGGATAGATTAGAGTCCCTCCCACCAGGGATCCAACACTGCTCCTTTATCTGATGCTCTCACCAACCCTTTGAAAAAAGGTAATTCCGGTAAATATGGAAGCACAGACTCACCTGGACGGCAATATATAAACCTGGAACATTGAAAGATTCAAACATAATTTCTGCAGTATACTCTCTGTTTTCTGGAGTGTTCAGAGGAGGTTCTGTCTGAAATTAAGAATAAAGTTACAAATAAGTGCAGCAGTTACAAAAACACAGCAACTAGCATTTCTTCCAGACAGAAATAACCCAGGGTCAGTCTGTCTCTGAGCAGTCTCAGTAAAACCAAAAACATACAATACTTATTGGCCTATAAGAAAGGGTTCTTCCTTCTCAAGAACAGCCAAATACCTATTTTCAGTCTTGTCTGACTCATGGGTTTCATTAACCTTTTTTGGCACCAGATGGTCAAGGCAAAGTAGGCGGGAGAATTATATACGTTTTCTATATAATTCCTAATATTTCCTATATAGATTTCCTAAATATAGGCGGAGAATAAGGCTTGAGTAGGAGGGGAAAATCCTCACCACCAACCTCTTAATGACACCCCTGGTGGCTGTGCTACAAAATAGGTTTTTCTCTTCCCAAACAATCCCCAAAAATCTAGATCCATCTTTTCTGACAGAACTAGATTTTTGATATGGTTTTGGAAGGGAAATTAGAAATTATGTTACACCTAGAAGAGCACTGACCTGTCCATCAACACAACCAGACTTGACGATGCAAATACATGTATACAGAGCTCTAGATAAGACGGCGTATTTAATGATAATTAAGGATAATTTTTCTTATTTCTCATCGAAACCATATGTTGTGACCCTCATCTGAACCGTCTCGTCGAGACGGTTCAGATGAGGGGTCACAACATATGTTTTTATGCAGAATTAACAAACATTATCCCTAATTATCACCGAATACGCCCTCTTATCTACAGCTCTGGTAGATATGATATAAAGTATAAGACTGGGATTTTTCTACTCTAAAACAACCCCAAAAATTTTGATCTGTCTTTTAAGATGAATCTAGATTTTTCTTCTTTTTTTTTACTCTTTTGTAAAGAAGAACGTCTTACATCAGAATTACCCAAGACTGATATAGATACATTCTAGCTGGGGGAAATTCCAATCTTATAGTTAAATAAATAAGTACGAGTAAATACAGTACACTCACACTTGTCTGGTTAAAACAAGTGATTTTCTATGAAACAGGCATTTTGCAAACACTGAAAACAAAATGAACAAGAATTCCTGGAATGCTATGTCTCGCCTATCTGCGCATTGTCACAGAAACCAGCAGCTCAACCAGAAAAATCAGCAAAAATTTTAAGTCCTGCTTTTTGCTAGCTGCAGGCGAGAAACAAAATAAACTGGCTCTATGAATAGGGCTGCTTATTTAGAAAACCAGATTTTTTAAGGCCAGCCTCTGCCATAGTTTATGATGCATTATCAACAACTTACCAATAGAAAATAATGGTCTTCTGGCTCTGAGCGGAGATATTTAAAGATGGCCTGTTCCCAAAACCTTTCCATCAGATCCCAGTCATCTACAATACCATGTCTAATAGGCCACTGTAAGATATAATAATCATCATTTAACCCTTGAAATGCCAAAAATGAAAAAAAAAGTTGAATTTGCAACAGCACAGATCCAGATGAGATGGCTCAAACTGAGCTTCCTTAACTGGGTTTACACTGTTGGCTCTCTTGTCTTTGAATTCTCAATATGATATAGCCCAGATGAAACATTGTTGTAATTCTTGCAACAGGGGCATATTTTTTTTCTTTTATGGGTTGACCCCACTGAGAAAGGAGATAAAAACTGAAAATGGCAGAGTTGTTTCTCCTTATAGAGTATTCAGTCACTTACAAAAACACGCCTTTGAAACAGTAAATTTTCCTCATATTCGATAACATGGTTTGTTTCTAGTTTCATTTCAGCTGTAAGGAAACAATGACAGACAAAGCAGGAAGTCAATTCGGGTTTAATTTGTTTTCCTTTCACATGAATTTTACATTTATTTCAATGTTTCTTCATTTTCATATAACACAGAACTATGCCCTATTCTATGAAAGATCTGATCTATTAAATGCAGTATCATACAGACAGAAATAGCATTAAAAGTCTATTTTATTGGTATTACAAAGTTCCTCTGCGAATAGTATCATATACTGCCACCCATAGTCTATTTACATTTAAAGGTAAATGGGTATAGTCCGTTTGCTCCCAAATGCAAACGGCATCCCCAATATTTTCTCAAAATTGGTGAGAGGTAAAAGATTTTAGAATCGCTCATTCTTAATTTTCATCCTATACATAACAAAATTACAATTTTGCAGAAATGTAAGGTTTTGCATAAAAAAAGTTTTTATACAAAAACAGGACCTAAATATGTCATTTTCACCTCTTAATTACAAGGGAGTAAAAGTTGGCTGTTGGAGTTCCCGTTTAGTTTTACGTGTTAGAGCATGTGACCAATGTATGCTATCCCTAGAATAAAATTTGGATAATTAATTGAAATTTTATTATAAATCCATTTTTTCTACTTTTGTTTCACCCATATATTATAAAATTTTAAAACATACAATTTTTTACTAGCAAAATAATATAATAGTTCAATATTTATTTACAACATAGAATCACCTGACCAGTTACACCATGCGTTACGCGTGAGGACAGGTGAATACATTTTACTATTTCATTCATATACGCCCACACCTGTAGTAAACAACGAGTTTACGCTATTGCCTATCAACAATATTTTGGCTGTTCTAACAAGCATATGACGCCCTTTAGTGAAACTGCTCAGTTTTTGCATTAAGGTCAATGGAAAATATTTTACAAAAGCATCCAAAAATTTGGACTTTCCGTATTCTGTTATGTATAGTTATAGGAATAATTAGGACTTTGGAACTTTTGATGGAACTTTCATCGTTTTCGAGAAAATAAGCAAAACCCCGTTTGCACTTGGAAGCAAACGGACTATACACCTCTGTGTTTTCCACCATTTTTACAAAGAACAACTTTCCTGACTTCCAATTTGCTTCCCAGAAACAACCAAGCCTGTCCAAAAAGGGGGCTAACCTTTAAGAAAGAATATGAGCCACAACACAAGAAAACCAACAAAGTGGTTGTTTGCCCAGCGCAGACTCAGATCCGCCTGGGCATCCGCCCAGTCTGATCAGAGTCTTCACTGTCTGCATGGAGCTAGCTTAGACTCTTAGTCTTAGCTACCCTTTAAGCGATTAGGCTGGTCTGATTAGACTAGGCCGATGCCCACGATGATCTGAGTCTGCGCTGGGCGCACAACAACTTTGTTGGTTTTATTGCGTCGCGGATCATATATGCTTTGAAAGGAGCAAGTTCTGGCATGTATTCTGCCTCCAGGAGAATTTACATCCTGGGTCTCTCACTTAGTAGGCAAGTGCTTTACCCACTGAGCTACTGCTGCTCCATGCTTAACTACAAGAATGAGCAGAAAATGGATCCATCAGCTCTCCCCTGGGCCCTCTAAAGCTGTTTGTTGGATTATATAAGTAAAGTGTTCAAAACCTGAGCCCTGAAAATACAAGCTGATCAGAGTATGCACTATATGCTATCCTACCAGCAGTCTATTATTAAGACATATGGGAATATATCCACTGTTTTCTACCGTTTTTGTAAGGGGACAATGTTTGTGACTTCCTGCTTGCTTCCTCGTGGAGGACGACATTCATAACAGGGGTCTACTTTTAAAGGAAAGAATTTGCTCCTTTAATTTGCTCCTTAGAAGCAAATTCTTTCCTTTAAGAGCTGACCCCCATTAAAGGGAGGCAAAAATGAAAATGGCAGTGTTTTGATAGTGTACTCATTTATCTTAACACATTGTCTGACTCAAAATTTTTGGGACAGTTTGAACAGTTGTTTAAGGTCTCCCATTATTTGAGCTGCATCGGACACTTTCAGGGGAAGCAACTCTTGTTACTTATATTTTTGCCTCTCTTCTCAATGGGGATAAAATCTATAAGGGAAATAATTTGCTCCCTTAAGAGTAGATCCCTTTTCAGTGGGAGCTGTCTTTGCTGAATCTGAAAGTTGTTTCCTTTTTGTCCCCCGCCTTTTCGAAGAAAAGCGGAGGGACATAGTTTTCGACATTCCGTCCTTCCGTCCTTGTTTCCGTCCCCCTAATGTAGTAGGTACCTTGTGTGCGCAACTTCTCCTACAGTTTTATGCCGATTCTTTTGAAACTTTACAGATGTTTTTGTCATGGTCTGAAGATACGCATGTGGTTTGGATATAATCCTGAGATTATTTTTTGTCACTTTTTCCACAAGTTGAACTTAGTAATTTTTTAGGCATTTTTACTATCAAAGTGACTAGATAGTGGGTACCTTGTGTGCGCAACTCCTCCAACAGTTTTATGCTGATGCCTTTGAAACTTCACAGGTGTTTTTGTCATGGTCTGAAGATACGCATGTGGTTTGGATATATTCCTGAGATTATTTTTTGTCACTTTTTCCACAAGTTGAACTTAGTAATTTTTTAGGCGTTTTTACTATCATAGTGACTAGATAGTAGGTACCTTGTGTGCGCAACTCCTCATACAGTTTTATGCTGATGCCTTTGAAACTTCACAGGTGTTTTGGTCATGGTCTGAAGATACGCATGTGGTTTGGATATAATCCTGAGATTTTTTTTTGTCACTTCTTCCACAAGTTGAACTTAGTAATTTTTTAGGCGTTTTTACTATCATAGTGACTAGACAGTGGGTACCTTGTGTGCGCAACTCCTCACACAGTTTTATGCCGATTCCTTTGAAACTTCACAGGTGTTTTGATCATTGTCTGAAGATATGCATGTGGTTTGGATATAATCCTGAAATTATTTTTTATTACTTTTTTCGCAAATTGAACTTAGCCATTTTTCATACATTTTTACTATCAAAGTGAATAGATAGTTGGTACCTTGTGTGTGCAACTCCTCCTACAGTTTTATGCCAATTCCTTTGAAACTTCACAGGCATTTTGATCATGGTCTGAAGATATGCATGTGGTTTGGATATAATCCTCACATTATTTTTTTATTACTTTTTCAGTGTTCCCACTCAAATTTTAAACTGAGGGTTTTTACACCCCCTATCTATAAAATTTGCGGGTATGAAGTAAAATTTAGGGGTATGACTTTTTATCTCGAAAAAGTTATGGGCCGAAATGGACATGGGCCGAAATGACCCGGAATCCTTGGTCCGTTTCTTTTGCAAACACTAAAGTGCCGATGTGTTTCCAATTGAAGCCTAAAAAAACGAAGAAAACGGCTGTCATGCCTTTTTCCAGTCCTCGTTTTATCCAATATTTATCATTTGACGGATTCCTTTCCAAATGAAAAATAGAAAGTGCCGTTTCCAAACAGAAACAGCGAAAATAAACGCAAAAATACGGACAAATTCTGTCGGCCATTATGACAGTTCTAGTGCGCAACATGACCACACATGTCATTAATATTCATGCAGCCAATTAGTGGTAGTGTTTTCCAATAATGAATTTGATTGGCCGTAGAACGGATGTGACGGACGTGAATGAAAGCATGGTATCTTACTACGGCCCGCATTTCAGATCAAAACAGCGACTTCTGACTCTCTTCTCGGCTACAAAAATCATCTGGCCGGGCAGACTCGCAATAGAATGAAGAAAAATGATGATTTTTTTTATATTTTTGAGAGAAACATATGCGTGTGAATACACGTCCTTGCCCCAAAATTTAAGCGTGATTAGAATGATTTCCGCGTGATTCACGCACAATTCTACGTGAATGGGAACACTGCTTTTTTCACATTTTTAACTTAGCCGCTTTTCCAGCTCAAACACCTAAGTGTATATACAGTGGAGACCTAGTTTCCAAGGCGGGGGACATAAATTCGTCGAATTTGCTTGTTTAAACTAGAAAATTGTGTCTGTAAGACACAGGTGATGCCCCCGTGCTCCCCATTAACCCCTGCACCCCTTTCTCCCTCCCTCCCTCCACCCCACCCCCACCACCATCATAAATTCAAAGAAGTGTGCATGGTCTCAAACTGTGAAAACTAATTAGTGATAAGCTGTAGTATGTCTTGAGAACACTAGCTTGTTACCTATAACGTTAAAAAAAAAAACATGAAAAATTCATAGTTCAAAACCTGCAATTTTGCTAAAAACGAAAGTTTTATCTTAAAATATCTTCATGAGAAGAACATCTTTATTATGTCTGTAACACATGTACAAAGTTTCAAAGCCATCTATCATAAACTGTGAGGGAAGTTGATTACACACTGATATCAAACACTGAAAACGAATTAAGTTTGAAAGCCCATAATTTTGTCAAAATTACACTTTGAGACCTTCAAAAATCTTCATGCATATCTTCAATATGTCTGCAATAACTGTGCAAAGTTTCAGCTTGGTCCATTATACGCTGTGGGAGAAGTTGATTACACCATCTTGCTACCTTACATCACAAACCAACACTGAAAATGTCTAAGTCCAAAAGCCTGTAATTTTGCCAAAAATATTTTTTGGGCCATAAGAATCTTCATGCATATCTACAATATGTCTGCAACATGTATTCAAAGTTTCAAATTGATCCATCTTAAGCTGTGGGAGGAGTTGGTTACACAAACTTGCTACCCTACATCACAAAACCAACACTGAAAATGTCCAAGTCCGAAAGCCCTGGTTTTGTCAAAAATTATTTTTTGGTCATAAGAAATCTTCATGTACATCTTTAATATGTCTGCAACAAGCATACAAAGTTTCAAATTGATCCATCAAAAGCTGTAGGAAAAGTTGATTACACAAACTTGTTACCCTATATCACAAACCAACACAAAAAATGTCTAAGTCCGAAAGCCCGTAATTTTGTCAAAAAAAATTGTTTGGCCTTAAGAAATCTTCATGCACATCTTCAATATGTCTGCAACATGTGTGCAAAGTTTCAAATTGATCCATCATAGGCTGTTGGAGGAGTTGATTACACAAACTTGTTACCCTATATCACTAACCAGCACTGAAAATGTCTAAGTCCGAAAGCCCATAATTTTGTCAAAAATAATTTTTTGGCCATAAGAAATCTTCATGCACATCTTCAATATGTCTGCAACATGTGTGCAAAGTTTCAAATTGATCCATCATAGGCTGTGGGAGGAGTTGATTACACAAACTTAATACTAAAATGTGCGACGGACAGACAGACGGACGGGGGTAAAACATAATGCCCCCTGACTATCGTCACGGGTGCATAAAAATGGAGAAAAAAAATAATTATGAAGGTTTGTGAATTCACCTTGAGGAGATATTGTAAGAAGACAATCCTTTTACCTTGACAGCGTATGCAACAGCATTTAAGGCCTCATCACCAATATAGAAATCCAAATCTTCTACCCCTTTTCCTAGCCATTTGGTTGCTTTGTCACCTACACCTGCTGATTCTTTCACTGCTATTGCTGAGGGAATTATGAACTGGGGTTCTGTGTTCCCAGCATACCCCATTTTAGTGTACCTATAATAAAAGAGAAAACATAAATGAGTCGTATCCAGACCTCCAGATAAGGTGAGGTAATCAAGATAATTCACAGATAATTTTTCCTATTTCTCAAATATATTTTTGCGACCCCTCATTAAAACATTTACGGCTAGATGGGTTTAATGATGGGTCACAACGTATGTTTTAAACAAGAAAATATGGAAAATTATCCCTTAATTATCCTTGTTACCCTTCTGATTTGGAGCTATGCGCATCATGCAAAATAGGTAGCTTAACGTATCCGCAACTGGCAAAGATGCAAACAAGTTGCAAGCCTTCATTTTGTTCCAGTAGATTTATGTTTTAAACGGGAAAATATGGAAAATTATCCCTTAATTATCCTTGTTACCCTTCTGATTTGGAGCTACAGTACACGCAACGTGAAGACTTGATCTGACACGCTCTCGCGTGACACTTAAAATCGCGAGGAAGGGATTAAAATCCACGAGATTCTCTCGCAACTCTCACGCATTTCACACTAAACTTCCTCGCGTGTTTGAAAATCGCCACGTTCCACGCAAGAAAATTCCTCGCATCTCGCGTGAAAGTATGCAAAACTTTCTCGCATCACGCGTGGAATTTTGTCCAGGTAGGTACATGTACAGTAAATGGAAGTTTCTTTACAAGTACATATACCTTTACAGACAAGGCATATGATTCGCAATGCATTTTTTTTTTCGGCGCTGATAACGGTTCAATTAATACATAGTAAGCGTGCCTGAATAACCTAATTGATCGCATCCTCAACGCAAGTATGGTTTGACCGTACGGTATTTACATTTACGAATTAAGGATGGGTTGATAAACAATCATGATCAGCGTAATTTTGTTGCAGTTACGCGGCGAGTTAATTAGTGAGGCTTATGTTTGAAAGAATATTGTTAATAGGTTAGTTAGATGACACAGACAAAAAATTTCGCTCAGCCGCCACCGATAATAGCCCAATCCATGTCAAAACAGTCTCAAAGATCAAAGCGTTTCGATCAGCTTTTGAACTCAAAGAGATAGCGGCTAGTGGCACGTGCCGAAAGGAATATAAACTCTCTGATGTAAGAGCTGTCAAGTTTCCATTAAAAGCGCACGCGACAACAATGACTTGATTAGCAAATGGGCTGTCTCAGAGGTGATTGACGTCCACTTATCCATTCTCTGAAATATGCAAATTTGTAAACCTGTTGGTTTGACAGCTAAAAAAATTACATCACAGCTGCATCCTCTTAATCAGTTCATTCATGAAATATGGAAAATATGATTTTGCGTCGTGGATCAATAGTCAAAGTGTTTGGATTTTAAAAATGCATCAAAATGAAGGAAAAATAAGAGGTGAGAAGTTTGTTTTTTATTCCGATCTCCGCGTGGCAAATTCACATTATCTATATGAAAAATGAAACTGATTCTGCTGCGCGTTCTCAAAGTATTCGGACTAATAAACATAATATTCTGTATTCATATTTAGAGGTGAATGAACTCATTCAGGGCCTTCGACATAATAAAATGTGAAGAAGGTAGCATTTGTTGAAATACGTAAACACAGCACGTTTATAGGTCAGTCTCGTGCCTTGACATCAAAGGACGCCGCTCAGAGCACAAAATGGTGAAAGGAATCTTATTCCATACGCTGATAGTATTTATTAGGATCAGCCTGCGCAGTATTAAATACAATGCAACAAACTGGTATGCTTTACGCGTCATAGCGTGAGCGGTTTATGCTGTCTATTTGTCCGGCACTTTCGGTTATTTCGGGAATGTCGGAAATTGCCGATCGTAATTTTTTTTGAGTCGGCGCCAAAAAAGACCAGTCGGTTGGAAACCGGAATCACACCGGAATCACACAACCTTTTTTTTAGGCCCAATGTAAATGAATTACCTGTACAACATATAATGACCTGTGAAATTGACAGGAATCGTTAATCCTTTCCACTTGAAAACACGCGTCACGCGTGATTAATTTTGGCACCGATGACTCACCTGAGCATACATGGAGGTAATCCTTTCTCTCGAAAGTTGCGTGTCTCGCGTGAAAAGAAATTGTTTTCTCGCGAGTTTAACGTCACGCATCTCGCGAGTGTCTCGCATCTCCCACGCATTTCACACGCAAAAACCCCACTAAACTTTCGCAGAAAAGATTAAAATTTCTCGCGAGAGCGTGTCAGATCAAGTCTTCACGTTGCGTGTACTGTATGCGCATCATGCAAAATAGGTAGCTTAACGTATCTGCAACTAGCAAAGATGCAAACAAGTTGATAGCCTTCATTTTGTTCCAGTAGATTTGTCAGGGTCCATACATAGTGTCAGTAAATAGCAAAGGCTTGATCAAGACTGCACAGATGTGCAGGCGGATCTGAGCCTTTGCTGTTCACATGTGTTCAGTGATTTTTTTACCCCTGCGTCCTGCGTCTGAGACGCATAATTTTCCCAGAGGACGCAAAATATTTCCTTGGCTGCGTTCCGGGACGCATAAAAATAGCCGATCGGTAGTCCAACTTCCGATTTTGGCTTCATTCACAAAGCTACTTTCGTTTTAAGAATATAGCAACGGTGCATTAGCAGATTGTTATATTACTGGTAAAAAACAGTACCATAGTCTTTCCTTCTCCCGCTAAATACCGAAGTCTACCTGTAATACCAATAATCAATAGTAGTTGTCCAGTACCGGAGGAACATAGTATTATCGACCACGGTGATGTCTTTTACCTAAGTGCAAACTTTTATCAATACACCGGGTCAATAAGTAATCATGCCTCCGAAAAACAAGAAAAAGATCAAACTTGATTCAAAGCAGCAAATTTTATTTGGTCTTCTTGGGCAAGACAAACACGCAAGGCCAGATGTTGCAGATCATGATGCGACCGATCAAACTTCCGAATCCGAAATGACAACGGATGTCTCCACTGTCTGACAATGAGACAACAGTTGATTTATTTTATTCCTGTGACCTGTTGGTTATTTTTTTTATATAAATAGGGCTTGTCCTTTGAAGCCCTTTAAGTTTGGGATGCAGAGAAAATATTGCTTTTGCATCCCAGTAAAGATGCAAACCCTTGAGCTTGGGATGCAAAGATTTTAGGTCTTGTGAGTCCTGGGACTCAAAGAAGGAGATTTGTAAAAAAATCACTGTGTGTTAAGCCCTTTTTTTGCACATCACAACTCAAAGAATATGGAAAACTTAGAAAATCAAGAGGGCCATAAGGCCCTGAATCATTCAATTGAGTAAAAAGGTCAAAGGTAAAACTAGGGTCATCATTTGAACAAATCTGATAGTATATGAATGCTACTGAATCTTACTGCATATCAGACTCAGTTTCAATGTCATGAGCCATTTGGGACGAGATTTATGATGGACATCTTGGTCATGTGATCAGAACCATAATTCAGCCATTCAAGCAAACTGTCATTTATCATATGACGTCGCATCTGAGAGTGTAATAAAGTCATGCATTAAAAACAATAATCCACTAGTGGATTAAATATGCAAATTACGTCGTAACTTTATACGTTGACGTCCATAAAACGTCGCGGTTTCTAATGGCGAAATCGTGACGTTTTAGTGCAAATTTTGCTGATAAAATGCGATTTTAGTGTCATATGATAAATAGAATCTTGCATTCGTGCTCCTGTATTATTGAATTTATTAAATTCGTTGGGGAAAACCGATAAGATGCTCGGCAAAGCCTCGCATCTTATCTTTTTCCCCCAACTCGTTTAATAAATTCAATAATACATGAGCACTCATGTAAGATCCTCTATTTCCCTGTCTGAGCTATAGAACATTTTGCTTCAATCAGCTTAGTTGCTTTGTTTGGCGGAGATATCTGAAGCTGCTGAAATACTAGTGACTAGTTCAAATGACAAAGAATGACTTGACATCTGGGACTCAGGAATCTTCAAGTGATCATTTAGTTGACTCATAACTGACAAAAAAAAAAGCCTTCAAAATATTTGTAATCACCTTCTCGTAATCTGACCTTGCTGTAAAAAAGGTGGTACTGTAATCTGAATATTTTCGATGCATTACTGCTTTGAAAAAGCAACCTTTTCAATTTTTAGGATAGTTATTATAATTATTTGAGGTGTACCAATTTTAAGAATTTTTTCATAATCATCAAACCCCCACCCACCCCACCCTTTCATAATCTTATATGGAGATGCAGGAGCCCCGGTGTTTAGGTCTGGCTAAGGCTCGCTGACCTAGCGTTCCTGAGATTAATTCCTTGAGGGGAAATCTTTTCAATCATTGACAGCTTCCCAGGATTGCACATAACCTTTCATTATCACCCTCTTATCATCCTGATATGACTAAAATACTGTTGAATAGAATGTAAAATCACAGGCCATCCATATGTGTTTCCTGGCAGCATTGAACACTTGTGGTCCTGAGATTAATTGCCTGAGGGGGGAATCTTTTTAATCATTGACAGGTTCCATGGATTGCACACAGCCTTTCATTATCACCCTCTTATCCCGATATGACTAAAATACTGTTGAACAGAATGTAAAATCACAGACCATCCATCCATATGTGTTTCCTGGCAGCACTGGTCACCTGTCAACAACGTAAGTAGGCCTAGCTCTATTATAGTACAAATAATACAGCTATAATGATTTCATAAAGATAATTCAAGAAGAAAATGAAGATTATAAGATGAGATATTAGTTTCTTTCTTATTCCTCTTCCTGTTTCTTTTATACTGGCTATTATAGAATATATTGAAGAAGTACAGTCAAAAAAAGTATTTTTACTGTAACCTACCCAGTTCCATTATCTATTATTACTGCAGGAGGATGGCCAGTGTACGGCATTATTAGTTTAAAAAAGATCCAAAACTTGAAAAGAATAAGACTGTAATGGAGGACAAACAACCTATCACTTCCTGCTTTTCCTGTACCATAAAAATTCAAAGTATTTGGCCAGGTAGGTCTCAGCAAATAGTGCACAAGCAATTTCGAACTGCTCCTGAAGGGGCAGTCAGATCAGAGCCTACAAAATTTATCAGTCCATTTTGTATACTTTTGCAAACTGTTTCATGTTTAGGACAATTATGGTGACAGTTTTCAGTGTTCCAATTTTTATGGTATTCATCATATAATGAATGGTAGTGTGCCTGTATATATAAAAATGACAAGTGGCAACTATTAAAGAGAGGTTTCATACAGGGAAATAATTCTTCTTGGGCATTTTCTATAGAAAAGATGAATTAGTATGTAAAACGTTAAAACATTATTCAAAAGCTATGAAGGATTTGATGATACTAACATTTACTTCCTGTATATGTATATAAATGAGCACATTGATGGCTGAAGATGATATTTTTGTCAGCCTCTGTATGTAAACAGTATATAGAACAGACTCATATTCAACTTTATTATTATTATTTTTTTTTATAAAATTGATACATGTACAAAATACTGATAAAATGAATTCACTGACTGGGTGTTACAGACCCTATATATGTTGCAGACCCAGCACTAAAGTATTTTTTTCAATCTTGTTTACATTTTCTGTACAATAGTGAACAACTATCTGCCTAGATCTATGCAGATTTTTTTTATATTATTTTTCCTACAAATTCAATCAACTGCAATTTTCGTGACATTTATTTTCTTATTTTGCAACACATAGTGATTTGATTTATTTCTGGGCCTATCTACATGACAGTAAGAGTGGTGTAAAGTCGTGTTCAACTTAGTGAAACTTTTATTTTGACATTTTGCAAATGAATTATAAGTGGGAGGGGTAAGTTTCGTCATTTTTTACAGGTCAACTACTGCTTGTATTGGCAGAATTTGTGTTGCACATACCCAGTCCCATTATCTATGACAACAGCTGGCAGCCTCCCAGCCATTTTAAGTGTTTGTAAGGGGAAGAGAAGTGCAAACTTCCTGAGATTCGAAACCAGGAAATGAATCACTCATGTGCAACTTCCAATATGGCGCATGGGCGGGTGAATGAGACTGGTTCTCAAGATTTTACCCGGAGCTTGTTGCGGTCCTACTAAACACCGCCAAGATACGAAAAGACACCACAAAGACACACATTTATTCTTTCCATTATTCTATCCCATAACCTTACTAGGTCGTTGGGGCACCACAGCTGACTTCAAAACAATCCCTTTCCACCTTGTCATGTCTTCAGCTGCCCTAGATGAGCTGGCAAAATCCATTCCAGTCCACTCCTTGATATTGTCTTCCCACCTCTTCTTCTGTCTACCTCTTCTTCTTTTTCCTTTCACTGTGCCCTGAAGAATTGTCTTTGCTAAACAAGAAGACCTTGAGACGTGGCCAAAGGCACTTAAATAATAGAAAATTATATTGATATGCATTTTTTTTTATCTTTTAGGATATAAACATTACCTGGAAATCTTGTATCGTTGGAGGATTTTTTTTGAGTGTACCCTAAAATGGAGGGTACACTTAAAATGCATGTTTTGGGCATTTAATTGTGTGAGGTCATAGTTTTTTTTGTGTAGACGACGTCAACAAATAACTAATATATGGGAATATTTCAGTTAAAAATGTTAACAAGTGTGTAAGTTTCTTCAATTCAAAAATGTCATGTATGACAAAAACACTAGTTTTACTATAACCTTTTTACAACGACATTGTCTAAGCTTCACTGTTACCATGGAAACAGAATTCAAAGAGCACTTGTTCATTAGTATGCCCATCATCTACACAGTCAAAAGTTACCTTACTGCTACTTGGTCAAAGTCATATGTCGACTACAGTGTAAGTATAAAATTACAAGTTCACTTAGTTTTTCTACTTTGATTTAAACATTGAAGACAAGTGACCGAGAAGTAAAATTACATTAGATTGTGTTGTAACTTTAGATACTTTTACTTTGGATTTAGGTGTAATGTATTTATGTATGTGTAGTGGGGTTGGAAGGAAAGGGGTAGGGACAAGGACGCATAAATGATGGCAGTGAAGTTATGAATCAGTAAAAAACATATGCCTCCCTCATTTTTCAGATATCCTTTTTTGTTGTATTGAATAGTTATTCTGATGTAAAGTGCTAGAAATTACTTTTCGAACAACTACTGAGCACATGCTGTATCTACAGAACAGTCCAAGACAGGTTAACCGTCAACAAACGTAACGGATAAGCCCTATTTAAAATATGGATGCCTTTCTGCTTCATGCGGACTCAAACACATGTTTTGATGGAAAGGCCCTAAGCTCAAAGTACAATATTATTTTGATTCATATCAGGAATAAACATAAAGGCAACAAACCACCCTCAGTTCATGTACTAGGGGACTTCAACTTCCGAAATATTGTTTGGCCTGACAGACTCAACAAATCTGGTTCAGCCTTGAGTCAGTCGGAGGGACAAAAGTTGGTAGACATTATGAATGATCATGGATTGGAGCAGTTAGTCCACTTCCCTACAAGAGAAAGAAACACATTGGATTTAATAATGACTTCCCTTCCTACTCAATTTGTAGACATCCACTCCCCGGACAAACTCAGTGATCATGACATTGTTTCTGGAACTTTGAAAGTAGTTATTCCCCCCATCAAGAAACCTAGGAGGAAGGTATATCGTTATCAGAAAGGTGATTATGAATCTATGAGGGCAGAAACACTTAAATTTGCAAAAGAAAAGTACTTTAATGGTTACTCAGACACTCGCTCGGTTCAAGAAAACTTCAATCTGATTACTTCTTTCATTCAGGACTCAGCAGATAAGCATATTCCATCAAAAACTAGTCGCACGGTCTCCTCGGTTCAATGGATAACACCTGAAATAAGACGTAAGATTCGCAGAAGAAATGCGACTCATGCAAAAGCTAAGAAGACTGGTAGTGCAAAAATTAGATCTAAATTTGAAACCTTACGGAGAGAAATCAAAGCTGATATTAGGAAGCAGCATGCCCTCTATGTGAATAACTTGGTTGGCGATGTTAAGGCTAATCCCAGGGACTTTTATAGGTACATCAATAGTCAGAAAAAAGACACCCAAGGTATCCCCCCTTTAAAAAAGAGGAACGGAGGTGGGGTCGCCCAATCGGATTTCGAGAAGGCGGATGAATTTAATGGTCAGTTCACGGATGTGTTCACCAAAACAGAACACAACCAGGTCCCTCTTCTGGATAGATCAGCCCCATTCATGGAAGAAATTGTTGTTACTAAGGAAGGGGTTACAAAACTTCTTAAAGGATTAAACCCATCTAAGGCCTTAGGACCTGATGAACTTCATCCTAGAGTTCTAAAGGAGTTGGCGACAGAGTTGGGTCCGGTATTTACCTATCTTTTTCAACAATCGATTGATAGAAGTAAAAAGTATGCAAAGACCAGGAACTGAAACAATCAAAATCCAAATCCAGCCCTCAAACCATAGTTGGAAACAACTAAGATTACAAATAATCAAGATACAGAGAACATATGGCCAACCGAGTGAGCAGCTTGTTCCCAAAAGGTGGCCACTCAGTAACCCAAACCGAACCAAAAATAATAAGAACATACATAAGGTAAAACATATCAGAAACTCCGACACCAAAAACAGGCAACAGAGAACTACCGCCTTGGAATGGTCAGTAATGAATTACTGGGGGGCTTAAATCGATTTTACAGGCCCAACCTCAGAGGTGCAATCCCTCGTGAATGGTCTCTTGCGAACATTTGCCCCCTGTTCAAGAAGGGGGACAGGTCTCTTGCCCGTAATTATCGTCCGGTATCCTTGACCTGCATACCTTGCAAGCTGCTTGAACATATTGTGTGTTCGAATATAATGGCCCATCTTGATGAACATAAACTTTTGTCAGACAAACAACATGCATTCAGAAAATGGCATAGCTGTGAAACTCAGTTGACTACGGTGATAGATGATTGGGCAAAAGTGTTAGACAATAAGGGTCAGGTTGACACTTTTATATTAGATTTTGAAAAGGCTTTTGATACACCCCCACATGAACTCCTTAAAAGCAAACTATTTAGCTACGGTATAGGTGGTTCAACATTGAATTGGATAAACGCTTTCCTATGCTTTAGACAACAAAGGGTAGTAGTAAATGGTGTTATGTCAGACCGGGCCCCTGTTGTGTCTGGTGTCCCACAGGGCACCGTTCTTGGTCCCTTGTTGTTCTCCTTGTACATAAACGACATCTCTGCAGACATTGAGTCTGAAATAAGACTCTTTGCTGATGATTGTGTTTGTTACCGTGAAATAAAAGGAATAGATGATACAGTGAAACTTCAGGAAGACATTGATCGTTTAGGATGTTGGGCTAGGAAATGGGGTATGAGATTTCAATCTGTCAAATGCAACATGATGCAGCTGACAAAAAAGCATAACAAAATCCAGGCTTCTTACACCCTTGAGGGTACAGTACTGGAAAATGTTGAAAGTATCAAATACCTTGGAGTAACAATTACAAGTGATTTGAAATGGAATACCCATATCATTAATATTTGCACTAAGGCCAACAGAACCCTAGGATTCTTAAGGAGAAATTTGTTTTCTTGTCCCCAAGAAGTGAAAGAAGCAGGCTATAAGATATTGGTGCGTCCCATCCTCGAATATGGAAGCTCGGTCTGGGATCCCTATACACAAGGCCTTCAGGAAGAGTTAGAAAAGGTGCAAAACCGTGCAGCTAGGTTTGTAACTAGGAATTACAGCCGAGAGGCGGGTAGCATGACTGGCATCCTTGAGCAACTTAAGTGGGAAAGCCTCAAAAAGAGGAGGAAGGATAACCGACTCATATTGCTATACAAAGGTCTGAAAGGTAAAGCCAGAATACCTACAGGTGACCTTGTCCCCAAAACTAGGCGTTGCAGAAATCAACATTCCATGGCATTTCAGATACCCACTGCTAGTTTAGATGCATATAAATGTAGCTTTTTTCCCCAGACCATCAGGGACTGGAATGACCTCCCTGATTCCCTGATTTCCTCTGCTGAAATGTCAGATGATTGTGTGTCAAAGTTCTCATCTCTCGTGAGAGCTAGGGACTAATTTTCCTCCAGTCACACCCCCTAGTGAATGATTGTCAATTTTGGCGTATCATCAGTAAACAATTCAGATTCAGAAACCAGAAACTCTTTGATGGGTTACCCGCCCAGGCAGGAGCCCCGGTAGCTCAGTGGGTTAAGCGCTGGCCTACTGATCTAGCGGACCAGGTTCGAATCCCGCTGGAGGCGAGAATCTTTCCTACCGTAAACGTGGTTCCATTTTCTTTCTTTCTTTCTTTCTTTATATACTGCTACACCCTCTCTCGAGGATTATGAGCAGGTGTACGATGTACACTCCAGTTTTGCAGGATGAACCTCCTTGTAGCCATGTAACTACAGAAGGGATCTTTAACATGCACAGGGGATGTCTCTCCCTGCACAGGGGGGCCTCCAGTTAACGTCCCGATCCGAAGGACGGCACACTTTTTTAATGTCATCCCTGCAAATGACATTAAGGAAGCGTGTTCGGACACCGAAATTCAAACGCCGTTACCCGGGTTCGAACTCGGGACCTTTAGCATCAGAGGCAAGTGCGCTAACCACTGAGCTACCACACTCCATTGCACACAGCCTTTCATTATCACCTTCCCATCGTCCTGATATGACTGCAATACTGTTGAAAAGGACGTAAAATCGCAAGTCATCCATCCATCCATACCCGCCCAGGCTGATGAGTCCCATCCATCCACATGCAACAGGTAGTACTGGACTATATGGTACCAATATAGTCATGTTCTACATGACCCTCCCACCATGCTTCTCCATTTAGAGTGAAGCGAAGCGGAACTGGTAACGTCATGTGTTCAGGGCAAGGTTCGGCAGTACTGGATTTGCCAGCGGTGCAGAGGTATGGTACAAGAGTTTACCCGGGTGCATTGAAATACCGCAAACCACCGCAAACTACCGCAAACCACTGCAACCCACCGCAAATCTTCCCCAAACCTCCACAAGCCAGTTTAAATAACATTTCTAACTACTTTTTAGATATTTTTAGTATACTTTTGATATAACATTTATCAGCTGCATTACCTTATAGCACATAAAAGACCACTTCTGCCAACACTTTGGCATTACTGTTACTATTATATATTATTAAAAACATTGATTTATTATTATTATTATTATTTATTTATTTATTTATTCATTAATTTTTGATGAACTAGAAAAAATAGAGTTATTTTAATTATAATCCTAAAAAAGAAGATATGGTTGCAGGTTTTTCACACTTTGCCTGTGTAATGCATGTTAGAAAATAAATAGGTAAAATTAAAGATTCTAAGGTTCTAAATATGGAAAATTTATCATTAATAGTACAACAAATATCAAATATATTGATTAAATGTACAGTGAAATAGTTTTTGAAGTGGTTTGTATTGATTTTGGACTGGTTTGTGGTGGTTTGCGGTGGTTTGCGGTAGTTTGCGGTGGTTTGCGGTATTTCAATGGACCGGTTTACCCTTGGTAAACTAAACAGAGTACCAGGCTCCATCGCTATGGCGGACGATGGGCAAGGATTTAGCATTTTAAAAGATTTACAGCTTCATTTGCGCACAGCTAAGATACCGCTTGATAATCTGTCCACGTTAGCCAAGGAAGGCGATGAAAGGGTAATTGCATACTAATAGTATACCTCTTCATATGCACGTGGCACCAGAATCTCGCTGTCTTGAACTTTAGCGTCCCTCGTTACCGGTATTCCGGTCATTTGTTTGGCAAAAGAGTAAAATAAGGGACTGATGTGGATCCGTCGCCTGTAAGGGTAAATATAGCGGGAAAAGCCGTCTGAAGAAAGAAAAACAGTCTAACTTTCCAAAAATAGTAAAATATCTATCATGAACTCCCATATAATGTCATAAGACATCGAGCAGTGTAGTATGTTTCCGTGGCTTCTTTCACATGGTGAACGTCCGCCATTTTGACCTATTCCGAACTACCTTATTGAAAGATAAAACAATGGCAAACCAGTCCGAAAAATTGACCGGTTTAACGAAATATGCCGCGTGCATTAAAATTTGATGAAGTAATTAGACGATGTACCAGTCCAAAAACTGCGGGAATGTGCACGAGGTCACGAGATAAATTTATTTATAGACCGGGATTGCCTGCACTTGCTAGGTTGTAAGTCAATGACCTGTGATTGGATGTTGCCCTCGGACATTCTAAAATACTTTCCTTCCAATGTTTTTTGCATTCTTAATTACTTCTCTTCCAATTTCATCTTACATTTTTGGTCAAGGCTTAAGAATGTTGGTATTGTTTGGTGTATTGACTGTAAATCAACTTGGGATCCACATTGATGATATGTGCTTAATTTCTGATTTTTATCAAATGTGGATCCCTCCCATATAAGAGGAATCTTGATTACTTCCCTTCCATTTTCTTAACTTTTTGGGCCAAGGCTTTAAGAATGTTCAAAGTGGGATCCACATTGATGATATTTGGTTCATTTCTGATTTTTAATCAAATGTGGATTCCTCCCTTATAAGGTGAGGTATCCACATGTGAATATTTGACTAAAAACGTGGAAAACAAGGTTGCTGGAAGGGAAGTTATCTAGAATGAATCGATAGTCCCCCCCCCCCCCCCCTTTTTTTTACACCGGTAGTAAACATTTGTTTGTTATAGTAAAATTGACCTTGATTTTGATAGGCTCAGGACTGTTCATTTGGGTAGATTCGGTCTTTTTCGTTCACAAAAATGAAGCCGAGATATCCCGAAATGATAAAGCGTGGGAAAACAATATGCAAATGACGTGGACTGGTTTCTAAAAGACAATTACACATGAGCGTGCGTTATGTCAAAATGGCGACGTCAGTATGTTCTAAAACTGTCGCTTCGAAAACAAACAGTTTTACCTGAAATATGGTGAAAATAGTAGAAGGCATCCACACCATCTAAAGAGCATGATACTACATGCATGTGAAAGAAGTCTTGCAATGCTTAAATTGACGAGTATTAAGGCCATTTGTGTCAAGTTTACAGAAGGTAGACGGAAGGAAATTGGAACAAAATGGCGTAAAACTATGGAAAACACTGCTTGACCTATCGTATTTGGAGGGCCATTACAAGTAAATGTTACTTTATATCACTATTTTATAACACTTGATTTATATAATAATATCTGTTGTACATAGAAATGAGCATCGTTTGTGGATTCCGTGCCTTATAGGCGACGGATCCACATGAGTCCCTTATTTTACTCTTTTGCCATTTGTTTTGGCGCACATCTAATTTGACGCAAGATGTTTGTTTCCTTTGCTGTTTTTACCCGTCTATATTTACGGATTAAACCAAATTTGCATATTTTGAACCTTATTTGCGGTAGATTCCACTTTAGCGGTCCCCGGAGCTTTGCACATCTTCAACTGCGCATCGTCTACTGCGCATGAGCCCAATGGCAATTGAATTGTGTAGCGGGGGTATGGGGGCGGCCATCAAGAAATGTTAAAAAAGAAAAAAGAATACATCAATTATACCAGCAAAACTTATTTCCAATTTCTGGGGACCGCCAAAATGGAAGTGTTCCCTTATTTGCGTCAATTGATATGAGATTAAGGCACTGGCTTTATACGAACACACTCTGTACAGCCCTTGAAGTTGAAGATCTTTAAGTCACGTAATACGTGGCTTAAAACATGAAGGTGCACACCGTACTTTAGCCAGTTCAAATGACACGCCCTGGTATGAGGTTTTATGGCCAAGCACCTGGAATTCGACCACGCTCGGTTTTCGACGATGAGAGCAGTTCCCAGATAAGCCCGGGAGTTGCTATGGCATAATGTTACTAAAATGTAAGCCATCTAAAATCAAAATCGTCAGTAGGTGCATTCGACCAATACAAATAGATTAATAAACTTATGCCCCGCCCACTTGTGCAATATGGCTCCTTTTCGCAATGAACAAAATATTTTTAGGAGTAGGTCATGTAAGCTCAATCACAGGAAACTGACGCTGTATCAATAAAAAACATTCAAAGACCCTTAACAACCAATTATTATATATAAGAGAAGAAGGATTTCAATGTCGGGCGTGAGTGGGGAGACGTGTGTCTGTGTGCACATGCTTTTTTATTGTTGATAACAGAAAGTCCTTACCAAAACTGTACAAGGCCTTCAGAAGAACTCTATCTTCGTATCGGTATGGGTGCCTTTTGAGAAAACACGGTTTGCTGTTTGTACCGAGTCATTTATGCTGCCTTTGTGTCGCTTCCGTGTTTGTTTTGGCATACCATCGTGTCAACTAGTGCATGACGTCATCATTGTCAGAGCATTTTCGAGTCGCCAACTGGTGTTGTTCGGGTCGAAATTTGGCGCAGCATACAAAGGTACTAAAGGTACTCGAGTACACAGGCACTCGACAAAATATTTGTTAAATTTCTAAATATTATCAAATGTCAATCTATTTTCTACCACTCTGTAAAATATGTGCACATGCGTATTGCGGTTACTCGTGCTGTTCAGTCAGTAACTGTAGTTGCTCGGGTTGACAAACCGAAATTGCTCCAAGATGGATTTGATGACGTCATATAATGGTTCTCCAAAACAACACGGAAGTGAAATAAATGTCATGGAAAAAGACTTGATACAAAAAACTGGCATGTTTTGAGTGAAAAGAACCCTACCCATATGAGGATTAAATTTTTTTCTACACATCCCATGCAGGTTTGAGCACACCAGCAGGTCTCCCCAACCACTTCTGGCGTTGAATTCTTTCTTCTTCTATTATATAGTAATGTATACTAAGCCTCAGAAGCTTTTGTATTGGCTCCATAGATGCAACGTCAATGTCCTGTGGCTCAATGCCCTGCATATTTTCGGAGGAGCAAGAAATTATAAATCCATCTGCTAAAATCAGAAACACTGTGCAATAACATAACAATATCTCTTTTAACCCTTCCTTTTCATTTCATGATGAATATTGTGATACCGATTTTCTATTGTCCAAAACTGTGTGTATGGTTGAATTGACAGGCCATGTGATCAAATATGGCCTCCTCTATCAACTCGCCACAAGTGTCAACGGAAAAGAATGCTCTGGTGTTGAAAAAGAAAGACTGTTTGGTCATTTAGAATGATAAATGGGTTTTGGATATTCAGTGAACTTTGAAATCACAACAGACACAATTTGATAGTCGAAAACTGGTAGTGGCTGCATACCCAGAAACTCCTCTAGCAGACAACATAATCTCAAATGAAAAACATTTGAGCCGCGACGTGAGAAAACCAACAATGTGGTTGTGCGCCCAGCGCAGACTCAGATCAACCTGGGCATCCATCCAGACTGATCAGACTCTTCGCTAAGCGCTTAATGGGTAGCTAAGGGTCTAAGCTACCTCCATGCGGACAGCGAAGACTCTGATCAGACTGGGCGGATGCCCAGGCTGATCTGAGTCTGCGCTGGGCGCACAACCACATTGTTGGTTTTCTCGTGTCGCGGCTCATTTACAGTTTGCTTTACAAATGTCTGAAGGGTGCAGCCTGTATACCCATAAATGACCTTGTTCCCGCAAGCAGGCGTACCAGGAATCATCATTCCCTGCCAGGCATTTCAAACCCATTGACTGGTACTGATATATATACAAGTCCAGTTTCTTCCCTCAGACTAAAGAGATTGGAATTCTCTGGAAGATTTCCTGCTGCTGAGTGTGCAGAAGACTCAGTTTCCCAGTTTACTTCTCTTGTAAGGGCTAGGGACTAGCTTGAAGTAGCTTCCCTGTTCACAGGTCCTGATGAATGATTGTCCTTGGACGTATCACCAGTAAACAATTCTGATTCAGATCTGATTCTGTCTGTTTTTCAATGCAAATATTCAACAAAAAAGAGAATTGTTGTAGAGGAAAATTTTTATGTACATTTTCTCCATAGAATAATTGTTAGACAAATTTCTATGCCTCATAAAATTCAATAACAGCACCTGGTTTGTGACTAGTAGGTCTGGCGATAATTTTCGAACTTCCAGCTTTTCCAAGATGGCAGCCACCATGGACCACAGTTTTTACAGGGCTAAGTATATAGGACCAAAACTGATATAGTAAAGCGAATACACTTTGTGTTTTGGCTATTACCTCCCTGTACATGCAGTTTATTCTGGTCGAGTCAGATAACAGGATATTGCCATTTCAATTTTGAAACTCAAGCAGGACCTGGTACTAGTGGTTACCCATTTTAAAAGGCTGCAACATAAAGCAGCTCTAATGACAGACCTCTAGAGGGAGTATTTGGTCCCCTCATCTGAACCGTCTCGTTGAGACGGTTCAGATGAGTGGTCACAACATATGGTTTCAGTGAGAAATAAAAAAAATTATCCCTCAATTATCATCAAATACCCCTCTTATCTACAGCTCTGTAATGAGAGACCATATTTTTATTTTCATGAAAGGTGGTTCCTCTGTGTTTACCACAACCAATTTTTTAATGACTCAGTGCTCCAGATATGAAGGGGTAACAGGAGTCATTTAGGGATAATTTTCCATATTTCATTGTAGAAAATAATTTGTGACCTCTCATTAGAACCTCTCCGCCAAGACGGTTTCAGTGAGGGATCACAACATATATTTTCGTTGAGAAATAAGAAAAAATATCTCAGAATTATCCTTACAACTCCACTTTATCTAGAGCTTTGTAACTTATGAAATTCAGTAATTGTTTCAAAACTTGTTCCCATCATCCCTTAGGAAAATCTAGAAAAAATATTGTTTTTTTTTTTTTTTTTTTTTTTTTTTCAGGTTTATTTTCCTGACAATATTTTCTAAAAATGCAAACAGTGGAGACCCTAATAATGTCCAGGCATTTTTTTTTGTCAAAACTAGTCTTGATCAGAGCTCTAGATAAGAGGGAGTACTTGGTGATAATTAGGGATAATTTTTGTTAATTCTGCATAAAAACATAGATAGATAGATACTTTATTAATGCATTAGGCCATGATGGCCCATGAGCATATATACATATAACACACAGAACAAATATATTACAGGATAGCGGGAGGCAAATATGAGGTACTATTCACATGCAAACAATCTGATAGGAATATACAAGTAAATAAACACCCTGAGGGAGAGGTGCAGAAGGATAATCTCTAACGTAACCTAATAATAGTTTGACTGAAATTTTCTACATGTAGCACCAATACTCTTTCGAAAACAGTAAACTATTCTTCAAAGATACACATATATAGTTTTTGATCTCAAATAATTTCAATAAATGCTTACATGACAGTGTTACGAATGGATATACCAACGTGCAAGTGATCGGGAATAGACCCTACCTAACATGCAGTCAGTCCCATTGTATCACGGAGATGCTAGAAGTGTTCATTTGTATTCATAAACATGTTTAGAGTTTAATATTTTAATCACTGCATTTTATTAGTTTTCTTATACATTCTAAATACTTTACTGTTTTCGGTTCTGACACACTCAGCAATCACTGCAGAGACGAATCGCTAACTTAATGTTGCTCTTTTATTGTCCTGTTGCGTACTGTTAATTAAGAAGCGGTATCGGTATAAACAACTAACCGAACCTTTGCAACTGGACAATAGAAAACAAGTATGGATAATTATGACAATCGCACTCTAAAATTTTCATTTATAATAGGAACTAGCCAAGCTGATATGCCCTTTCCATATCTAATTGCAGTGATTGCAATGCTTTGAAACAATGCAGGAGACTGGCGACTAGGCGACATGTGGCGGAGCCGATGTCCAGACAGCATGACCCCCTTACCAGGCTCCGCAGCATTTCAAAAATTATATAGATAGCGCATATCACTATAATGAGACGGTTGTATGGAAACAAGCAGCTGTACTCAAGGAAATATTAAATGTAAAACAGAAAACACAAATATAGCTATGGTGTGCATAATACCCTATCAAGACATTAATTTCAGAAAGTGTCCAAGCTCATATGGAGCATATTGCAGTCAAACCATAAAATTTGCATTCATAAGAGATTATTCAAGCTTATATGCCCTTTCCATATCCAATTGCAATACCTTCGAACAATGCATGCGCCTGGTGACAAGGGGACATGTGGCGGGGCAGATGTCCAGACAGCATGTCCCCCTAACCAGGCTCTGCAGCATTACAGCATAGACATTGAGAGCGCATATGACTATAATGAGACAGACGTACGGAGATAAGCAGCAGTACTCAAGGAAATACTAAAACAGAGAGAGAAAAAAATATGGTACCTATAACACTCTATAAAGATATTAATTCCAGAAAGTATTCAAGCTGATGTGGGACTTCAATATCCCCATGCAGTGCCTAATATACTGCTGGAGCCCTATTGCATGGGAACATGTGGCGGAACCAATGTCCAGACAAGCATGTCCGCATCATCAGGCTCCGCAGTACTGTGGCAGAGATACAAACGGTTCCAACAAAATATTCGCAATTCGATTTATGTTAAAGTAACTAAACAATGCCCAAAAGTGTCATACCAGTCCCAAATCTTTTCTTAATTCAAAAGCTTTGTGTACAAAGGTTGCTAAATTTTTTAAACAGTTGATGTTTTCACTCGTAAAAAGTTCAGTTAGTTTAAGCATATTCGGCCTCGTCCAATAATATTTTTTGATGTATGTTTTTCTAATATCGTTATAGAGTGCACACTCTAACATGAAATGAAATTCATCTTCGAGAACATTACACAATTTACATTTTCGAGCGTCAACTGGAATTTTGTTAGGTTTGGCCCACCTTCCTGTCTCAATTTCAAGTCTGTGTGATGAGACTCTCAATTTACATAAGCTTTTTCTGTATTTTACGACATTAAGAACTTCTAAATATTTCTTATATTGAAAATTTGCTACAGAAACATAGAATCTAGCTCGTGACGAATTATCTAGCCTTGAGTGCCAGTCTTGCATGAAAATATCTTTTATCCTAACTCTAAATACATTTAAAAACATGTTCAAATTACCAACACCCTGTGATATCCAAACTTCCATGAAACCTAATCTGCTCAACAGATCCTTAACTAAAGAGGCCCAGTTTTGTTTCATTGGTCTTAGTTCTAAATCAGACAACATCATATCATATATATTTTTGATATATTTTTGCTCACTGCTATAAATGACTTTCAGCCAAAATTTAATGATTTTTATATAACGATGTGACTGGTAATCAGTTCTGCCAAGCTCACCATAAACAAAATCATTCTGAGTTGATTGTTTTACACCCAATGTCTTTTTACAAAATTGCATATGCACTATCTCAATGGCCTTTGCCTTACAGAAGCCCCAGACTTCGCTGCCATAGTTTAAAATTGGCGAGACTAACTTATCGAATAAATCAAGAACATGGGAAGGTTTAAGATATGTAAAGTTATATAAATATTTGTTTAATGCAAAAACTGCTTTCAGCGCTTGACCGGATAAAGTTTTTTGTGTTTCAAAAGAAGATCCACCGGAAGTAAATACTATACCTAGATAAGAGAATTTGTTTACGATTTCGATCACTTTGCCATTGTAAGAAAATTCTAAGTTGTTTGGGAGTCTACCTCCTCTCCTAAAAACTATAATTTTTGTTTTATTTGTATTGACGGTAAGTTTCCATCTCAATGAGACGGTTCAGATGAGGGGTCACAACATATGGTTTCGATGAGAAATAAAAAATTATCCTTAATTATCATCAAATACGCCCTCTTATCTAGAGCTCTGCTTGATGTTTGAATTTTCAGAACGTTTACCATACATTCTGATTGTTATAAAAATCTTGAGTATTGGGACAAATGAAATAGGTCCATACAAACATTACAGGTCAGGATCTACACAGTCTGGCATTTTACCTGCCTCTTTTTCACCCCTGGTTAACTTTGTATATACAAGGGCTGTTACAAAATGAAAAAAGCTGTTACAAACCATAAAAGAGTTGTAGTTACCAGATGACCTGATGAGAAGGTCATTTGGTAACTATGACTGTTTTCATTTAGTAACAGATCGTTTTTGTTTAGTAACATTTTTGAAAACATAGTTAACCAGGGGTGTTTTTGGATGCATTACTGCGTTGTTTACCAAAATTTTCTGTTGAGGACAATCTTCTTAAGGTAGTTGTTGTTGTTGTTGTTGTGGTAACTTTTTAAGGTGTCGCAATTTTTTGGAAATTTGTGTCACCAGTCAAAATTAGGGTACCTTTTGTACCCCTTTTGTACCCCTTCTAATCTGGAGCTTTGGACTCACTATTTGACATAAAAAATCCTAAAAATCCATTCTCTCTTATCTTTCTCACTTATACCTATTTATTACTTTTATTACTACATTTATTGCATTTATTATTACATTTATCTCTAACATTTATTACATTTATTCTGAAACAAAAGGTATTAATTTTGACTGGTGACACATGTTACAAACTGTATTTTTTTTCCCTTTCAAGCCAAAATATCATTTGGATTCATACAGCCAGCAGGTATAATATCCTCACTAGGTCCAGAGCTCCAGATTAGAAGGAGTATTGAGGACAATTCGAAGATAAATTTTCTTAATTCTCAACGAAAACATATGTTGTGACCCCTCATTAGAATCGTCTCGATGAGACGGTTCTAATGATGGGTCACAAAATATGTTTCTATGGAGAAATATGGATAATTATCCCTAAATTATCTCTGTTACCCCTTCTTATCTGGAGCACTGTAAGTCTTGTAAAAAGGTCTAGATATGGGTGGGATTTTTATGATAATTTGAGAATTCTCTAATTCATTCTCCATAAAATCATTATGCCGCCTCCTTAGGGCTGCAATGGTTCTAATGAGGTACAATTTTATGGAGAAATGAAGATGATTTAATTAGGTATATGCATGTTGTGACCTCTCATTTGAACTGCCTAACCTCTTGTCAGATCTTTTTCAGTTCACCACAGCATACCTCACAACATAGGTTCTTATGCCAAGGCATTTTCTAATGAGGGGTTTACAATGCCAAGGAAATTCTAACATGGGGTTGCAATATATGACATAAACATGTATACATGTTGTAAATATTAAAAATGCCAGGAATGAAAGTAGTTGAATTTGCAAACAAGTTGAGGGGCCCATCTGGATTTACAGTGTTTGCCCTCTATTCTTTGAATTCTTGTTTTGATACAGCTTGCACAAAACATTATTTTTTTCAATTTTGCAGAAGTGAAATTTGTTGTCTGCCTCAATGACACTCAAAGGGTTAACCGTCGTCACAACTGCTTTGGCAAAGCAGCTCTTATGAGGGGTCACAATTATATTTTTAATGAGAAATAAAAATATCCGAGAAATTATCATCAAAAACCTTCCTAAATTATCTGGACTGCTATTGTAGTAAAATATTCACCATTCAATTTACAGTGAATTTATTACTTTGCCTTGTAAAGTTGCATATGAATGTGTTCCCTAGTACAAAATATACAGGAAGACCCAGGGGCAGTGGTGGCATCCACACAATCAGGCATGACCAGCTGCATCACTGAAGCAGTAAAAATGAAAGGTCACAACATACACTTCTAAGGAGTATAAACGAAAATTATCTCGTGATTATTCTCAAAGACCACCCTTTTCTGGACTTCTATTGCATAAATGTTCCTTACTGGATGTGCTTAAGTATTGGGACACCTAAAATGATGAATTTTCCATTTGTCCCAAATGGAAAATTCATTATTTTAGGTGTCCCAATATATACAGTAGAACTTCAATGGCTCAAACCCTGATGGCTCATTTACCATGCTTGGCTAGAACCCGTTTTTGGGTCCCTAGAGGTCACTTTATATGGAAACTAACCCTGGATGGCTGGAACTACCTTTGGCTCGAACTAATTTTCATGGTCCCAAGCCTGTTCGAGCCATTGAAGTTCTACTGTACACACATTACGACAATTGTGGTCATGGAGATAAAATATCAAGAATCATGAAAGGCATGCAGGCCTGCTGACTGAATTTCTAGTTCTCACATGTCATATATTTTGAAGGTCCTTGCTCAGATATTATAGGGAGATTTATTTTAAATAAATAATCAAGTAATTTCTGAAATTTGGATAGGAAGATTCGAAATTTTAAAAAAGGGAGATGTATAGAAGATAACAAAAGAAGCTGATAAGGGAGTGGGAGTCTCCCTCCCAAATGAATGAGATATTGAATTTCTAGTTCATTCAGGTAAAATATTTTAAGATCTTAAAGGGAGATTTCTCTGCCGAAATATTGCAAGGGATAAATTAAATTAACCCTTTTGCACTCAGAACGGCCAAAACTCGATGGAGTTTTGGCCGTTCTGAGTGCAAAAGGGTTAAGGAAGAATTCCTGAAATTTTTATAAGGAGATTTGAAATTTCAAAAAGGGAGATATGTAGATGAAGAAGCTGAAATTTTACATCTAAATAAGGAGCATTCACCCCTGATAATAAGATACTGAAGTTCTTGGGCCATACTTTTTATCATCTTATATTTTTACTAAAGTTTCATCTTCATATTCTTGACTTAGATGATTTATAAATATGGCTGTTGGTTCTCACATGTGATGTATTTTGAACTGATATTCTTAGTAAGGAAGATTCATCTGAGATGGGGAGTCATCCTCCCACATACAAAGATACATGTATGACATTTAGGCTATTTATTACCAAAACAGTGTCTGTCTGGTCTGGCCAAGACAATTTTGTATATATAAAGAGTTCAGGTGAAATACCAATAATGAGGTTGAAAGAAAGACAGTTTACATAGATCCTGTTGTTTATTGGTGGTACATGTACATATTTCATAAGGTTGAGTGTTTCAAACTTTGTATAATTATTTATCTGCCAGGTTATGAAAATTTATGTCCATTTTCTTTTGGAAAAATATGCCTGATTTTCACAAATAATATATATGAGCTACAACATGAGAAAACCAACAAAGTGGTTGTGCACCCAGTGCAGACTCAAATCAGCCTGGACATCCACCCAGTCTGATTAGAGTCTTCGTTGTCCGCATGGAGGTAGCCTAGACCCTTAGCTTCCCTTTAAGCGCACAGGGAAGAGTCTGATCAGACTGAATTAATGCCCAGGCTGATCAGAGTCTGCGCTGGGTGCACAGCCACTTTGTTGGTTTTCTCTTGTCGTGGCTCATATATACATGTACCTGTATAAGAAATGTAATAAATTCACTGTAAATACCATAAACGTTCTAAGTATTGGGACAGGTAGGCCTACGCAAACAGTGCAGACCCAGAAAAGAGCAGTCTGATCAGGCTCTACTTCGTTGTTGTTTTTTTTCATTCCAGCAGCATCCTTTGGATGCGTTAATGCACTGTACAGCAGATTCATTTTTAGGACAATTATGGTAATTATATAAGGGGTCCCAATTTTTAGAGCTTTTTTAGCACAAATCTATATATATAAATGTATAATAAATTCACTGTAACTATGTTTAACTTCACATTGTGAAATAACTGTTTCTGGTGGCATATTTTTTTACAGTTGCCTTTTCTTGTCTTATCAAATGCTTTCAATATTACATGGCTAGCCTCTTCAGTCTTGTTTCATTTTTTTCAGCAAAAGTCAGGTTTTCTTTGTACATTATTATTGTCCTTTTATTGGATATCTAAAATAGTTCTATTAGTCAAAGTTAAAGTTTCAAGGCATGACATGCCAGACTTCCTTTGAATAAGAGTTTCAATGAGGGGTTTAAGAACTTAAGAAATAGGATTTTTTTTTTTTTTTTGCAGAAATTAAAACAGAATCCAAATACATTTTTTTTTTGTATCACGGTTAAAGAGAAAGGCTGCCACTAGAATTTCATAAACTCTGACACATATTCATGTTCATATATTTAGATTCACATCTATGTGTGCTAGACTTTCTGGCTTTCTCTGTTCACTTGAGATCCTTAGGGTATTTCATTTGGAAAATTCTTAATGTGACCTGGAGCCATAATACAACTTGTTTAGTAGAGGGTTTGAAAAGTAAGGGCTGCTACAAAATACTGAAAATAATGTAACATATGCATTAAGTATTAATGAAGACCATGATTTATCAAATTTGGTTCAAGTGCTAAATTTTTCAGCATTCTCTTCTATACTTTATTATATACTATACTTTTTCTATACTTTTTTTTTGAGCCAAGTTGTTCAAAACTAAGAACGTTGTTAGTTGTAGGCAAAATCACAGTCCTTTTCTTTATTGAAAAAATATGAGCTTTTGAAGTCTAAGGCAGTTTATAAGAAGTAGTCTGATCGAGCCTGAAATATTTGCTTAATGTTGGAGGTATTTTCTGATAATAAAATGGATTTGTCGAAAGTGGAAGAGCCCATAGAAGTGGTTGAAAGAGTCCTACATACATGTACTTACAATAAATAAGGCAGTCACAGTTATGACTAGAAATATATCAAAATCACCTGTTTAACTTTAATGATATTATATTATCATGTAATTCTGTACATCACCAAACAAGTGAAGTGGCTTGTGAAAGTTGTGAATGACTTAAAAAAAAAAAAAAAAAAGAGGTGGAAAAGAGTAAAAAAATGACTATAGGTCCAAGGATACTACCTTGTTTACTATTTTGTTTATTATATTCTTATCTTATATTTTTATCTTTTATTCTTAGTCAGAAAGAGAGGTATGGTATATCTGTTTTTCAGTTGTTTGAATTTTTGCATGGTTTTGAATTTTCTGTAAAATGGTTTGTACAGTTTGACTATTAGTGCCCTGGAGATGGGGATACTGGTTGATTTGTTTTTGTATAAATATACAAGTTTGCTCAGGTTTTTGGATTATAAATGTTGTTTTGTGGAGTCAGTGATGTTTTGAATACGTTTTTCATTCATGTTGTTTTTAAGCTATACATATTAAACATATTACAGAGTCCTCTCAAATTATCAAACACAATATACTTGTTTAATTTTGGACAGGCTTAGATATTCCTCTTCTGATTTTGGGAAAGGGTATATGGATACACTGCATTAGTTGGTCATGGTTTTTAAGTGTTCAAAACTCTTGAGTAGGTTATTTTTATAGAGAGAGCAAGTTCTTTCATCTAAGAGTATCATCTTTGCAAGAAAGACAGATATTTTCAGATCAGTGACCTTCGTTTTATTTCAAGAGAATGTTGGGAAACATTTAATACATACTGATTACTGTTCAGTCTTTAAACTTTTTTGCCTTCGTTACATGAACTAAACTTTTGTGCCTTTGTTACATGAAATAAACTTTTGTGCCTTCATTACATGAACTAAGTCCTTATATAGTACTGCTTCTGACACTATATAAATACAAGTATTGGCATTTGCAGTTACTGAACCGAGTTGATTTTCTACATTCCTGCAGTTAAAACTGTTTACAGCTGTTTTCTTATGCCATTAGAATTTTTGTACATGTAGCTGTACATGCACTAAAAGCTTTTAGACAGCTTAAGCTGAGAAAGTTTGGTTACTTCATTCAAGCAATGGTGATTGGGAGAAAGTTAGACATGATGGTATTTGATCATGAGATTTATGAATATATACCTTATAATTTTACACTAAATTTTTGGGTACCTCAACCAGTTCTGTACCGGGCTCTTCCATCTTTGAACATCATTATTGCAGCCTAACAGAGTTTGTTTCAGCTTCAAGAGTGGGAAAAATTTGGTTCAGTCTCCGAGATAAGAACTTGTTAGCTACAGAATTTGGTTCAATTTGCTTGAATGAGAAAATTTTTATAACAATATCTGGTTCAGTCTTAAGATTTGTAAAATCTTTTATAACAGAAATTGGTTCAGTGTCATGAATGAGGAACTTGTTTGTAATAGGAAGTGGTTCAATCCTATAAATGGAGGAAAATTATTTCAGAATTTGGTTCCACTAGTCTCAAATTCTCTTTTGTGCATATAATAATGGTTTGATTGTGTGCCCTTGATTAACTTACACAGTCTTGTCATCGTATGAGGCATTTAATGAGAAGAGGTACCGTAATGACCCTAAAATTTTGGACACCTGAAAGTAGGACAATTATTCAAAAATTCTTAGAAAGTCATTTTACACAGGTTAATGCACCCAAAAGATGCTTAGTGAATGGCAAACAATGTAGACCCTGATCAAACTGCTCCTGAAGGAGCAGTTTGATCTGGGTCTACAGTGTTTACTCAGACATGTCTGTCAAAATATTTAGGGTCATTATGGTACCTTAAATTTGTATACCTGGTTACACTTTCAGGGGAAGCAACTCTGCCAATTTTCATTATCGTCTCCATTTTCAACGGGGGTGAACTTGTAAAGGAAAGAATTTGCTCCCGCTGGAGTAAATTCTTTCCTTGAAGAGTAGAGTAGACCCCATTTTTGAAGGGCTTTGTCCTCTAGTGAAGCAAACAAGAAGTCACAAAAGTTATTACCCTTTGTAAAAGTGGCAGAAAAACATGGAGGTATACACCTTTAAAGTGTGATGCCATGTGGCTCATGTTTTTGTGTTTGTGATAATGCATGCTTGCATGATTATATATCAGATCAGGCCCCAGGGTTATAAAAAAGTTTTCATGCTCAGCTGAGCTGAGCATGAAATTTTACCAGCTAATAAATAGCAAATTACTGATAAGTACAGTTGCTTTCTTGCTCAGTTTAGCCGAGTATGAAATTTTCTCTGCTTATGAATATGAAAATGCCATTTTCATATTCAGCAGCAGAGAAAATTTCAAGCTCAGCTGAGTTGAGCACATAAAAAGTTTTATAACCTCGAGGCCAGGCCTCTCACTTTTCCAGTGTTCCAGATAAGGGAAATATTCAGCAATAACTCCTAACCATTAAAGGGGAAAGAAATTAAGCCTGCAAACTTTCAGTTACAAAGACAAATACCATTGAAACTTTATTCTTTTGAAAATTCAAGTGAGTGAATGAACTCGGGTTTTACGTCCCACCAACAACGAGGTCATATGGAGACGGGGCCTCGGTTTAAAGTCTCATCTGAAAGACCGGAGAAGCGGGGGATCGATCTTGCGACCCCTAGATTGGTAGTGCGGAGTGTTATCCACTACACTACAGCCGCTCCTTGGAAAATTCAAAGACTAGAGGGAAAACAGTGTAGATCCAGATGAGGCAGCTCATTATAAGTCACCTCATCAGTGTGCAAATCAAGCTATTTTCTTTTGGTGCTTTAAGTTTAAGTGTTAAGATATTTTCTCTTAAAATCTCCATAGAATATAATGTTCGTATCGCTCAAGGTGGTTGCAGTGAGGGGACACAGCATGTTTTATATAAGTATGTTGTGTCCACCCTTCATTTCAATTGCTTTGGTGAGGCAGTTCTCATGAGGGCCATATCTTCTCGCACATGCACATGATAGCACTTAAAAAAGTGAAATCAAAGGTACGGTAGTTTCATGTTGGCTGACTTGAAAGTCTATGTAATAGAATTTGTCATCTTGATCAAGTCCAAAAAAGAAAAGAATAAATAAATAAATAGATAAATGAAAAAACTGAAACAAAAAATTTCAGATAGTGCCAAAGACATAACGGTTTGATGTTTAACTCATTAGCATATCATTGATATTTAAGGGTAATTTATGGCATTACTTGTTCATTGTAAAATTAAAAAAAAAACATGAAAATTTCAAATTGTAAATATCATTTAAGAAAGTATTCCATCATATAGGTACCATAACCAGTTACTGTAATTGTACTTTAGGTACAATGGCAGCAGCTGCCATTTTCATTTTTACCATCCTTTCTCAATGAGGGTCAATTCGTAAAGGAAAGAATATGCTCTAAAGCTCTCGTCTAGTAGTAAAATCTTTCCTTTAAGAGTAGGCCCCTTTTTGGAAAGTTTATACTAAATGAGCCGCGACACGAGAAAACCAACAATGTGGTTGTGCGCCCAGCGCAGACTCAGATCAGCCTGGGCATCCACCTAGTCCGCTCAGACTTTTAGCTAAGCGCTTAATGGGTAGCTAAGGATCTAAGCTACCTCTATGCGGATGCCCAGGCTGATCTGAGTCTGCGCTGGGCGCACAACCACATTGTTGGTTTTGTCACGTCGCGGCTCAAATATTTATTACGTAGAATTCTGTAATCAGGTGCCTATGGTTTCCTATGGCGGATGCCCAGGCTGATCTGAGTCTGCGCTGGGCGCACAACCACATTGTTGGTTTTGTCACGTCGCGGCTCAAATATTTATTACGTAGAATTCTGTAATCAGGTGCCTATGGTTTCATAATCCAGAGAAGCAAACCGGAAGTAACAAAAGTTGAATGGCTTTGAAAAATTGGCAAAAATGGCTTATGGATACAAATGGTATTAACAAAGTTATGCTTTGGCTGTTTTCATTTTAGAAATGGCTGCATTTATTTATTATAAGGATGAAGCAGCAGCTGGTTTATTAAATTAAGTACAGTTACATTCCTCAAGATCCATAGATTGTTTATGCAGACAGGGAAGACTGTGATCAGACTGTGCACATGCACAGTCTGATCATAGTCTTGCCTTTTTGCACCTGCCATTAGGAACCGATGCACTTGAGATAGACTTCATCTTACTTCAACTGATCAAACTGTATTTTACCTCAGTTATAGAAGGCAGACACATATGTAAAAGCCATCCCGAGGCATAGATCATGGGTTTATGTGGTCTTTTATGCAGCTTATGGGTGTACTTGTCTAATATCTTGGGTGTACTTGATTGGATTTCAGCTTGTTGAACAGTTTCTGTCTGACAATGTAAAGATAGAAGGCACAGGTCCCGAGGTCATACAGAGTCAACTATATATTGGTAAGTCATAAAATCCTGAGCATTGCTGATACTAGGTACTAGAGCAAGTGGTGTAAAATCCTGAACATGGCTTGATACTAAAATCCTGAGCATTACTGATACTAGGTACTAGAGCATGTGGTGTAAAATCCTGAGCATTGTTTGATACTAAAATCCTGAGAATTGCTTGATACTAAAATCCTGAGAATTGCTTGATTCTAGGTACTAGAGCAAGTGGTGTAAAATCCTGAGCATTGATTGATACTAAAATCCTGAGCATTGGTTGATACTAGATTCTAGAGCAAATGTTGTAAGGATGATATTTGAGTTTATGTTCTTTTCAACAGTATTTCAGTCATATCAGGACAACAGGAGGATGATTATGAAAGGGTCTGTGCAATGAAGTGCCGTATAGGTTTGGACAGAATCTTACCTTCAGCGGGACTGGAACCTGCAAGCCTGTTACCTAAAGTCAGGAGTGCTAACCACTTGGCAACATGGACCCTTCTAGCAAACAGTGTAGAGCAAGACCTCCTACCATAATGACCCTTAAATTTTGGACATCCAAAAGTTAGACTATTATTATTATTAGAAAATTCTTAGAAAGTGGATTTTACACACATTAATGCATCCAAATAATGCTTAGTGAAAGGCAAACATTGTAGACCTGAGCAGTTTGATCTGGGTCTTGCTCAAACTGCTCTTGAGTTTGATCTGGGTCTACAGTGTTTGCTCAGACCTGTCTGTTCAAATGTTGGGGTCATTATGGTAGATATCCAGCAGTGTGCAGCAGACCTGTAGAATAATTAATACCGTAATCGACCCATTTACCGCACCGTGCGCTTAACTTTTTCAAAATTGCAACAAAAAGATGTGGTTAAAATGTATTTAATAACCGCACACTCAGAACAATGAAATGCAGGGTGACTGGAAAGAGGCAACATGGGTAGGACTGGAAATACTTTGTGTTTATACTTTTCATGAATTCCCTGTTAATTATTGGGTTTTGTGAGAGTTTCAAAGAAAAAGCAGTGTGCGCTTGTGCAGTTTGTCCGGAAATGGCCTTGGTGTGCGGTTATAGGGGCATGTGCGGTAAATGAGTCGACTACGGTAAGTGAAGTTCTTGAATTTACCAAATATACTTTATATGACTGGGGCTGTGTGAAAAGGTACTCTAGTATTTGTGGAAACATGGAAGAGAGATCTCCCTGCATGACATTCTTTTAGGGGAGCAAATTTTTACTTTAAGAGTTGGAGGGAGGCAGTGACATAGCTGATTCCATAGACATGAGAATAAGGTAGTTGATTCCTCCGAAAGTGTACCAGTCCAACTGTATAAAGTGCAAAGTGAAAACTCTGATCAGCTTGTGCTTATGATTTTCTTAATGCAATGCATCTCATGTTTAGCTGCTTGTATTTTGGATGTTTGAATTTCATGTTGTTAACTTCTTGTTTTGTTTTCCAGCATGTTTTTGGGGAGTAAGAGATGTGATAGAGACATTACTGAACAGGGGAGCAGGTAAGTCTATAACTTTAAAATGTAGTTGGATGTTTTGCTATGCTTTGTGGACATGCACAATAATTTTCAAACTCTAGAAAGGCTTAATACCAGTCTAGAATTTCTAAAATTAATTTAGAAATTCTAGACTGGTATTAAGCTCTTCTGGAGTTTGAAAAGAACTTGTCAACACAACTCCACAGACACTTTTGAAAATATATAATTGCAGTACAACAGGAATTTTATGGCATTTGAAAACTGGGAGAACTCGGGTTATCCTGCTCATCTACACAGCACATGTCAGGGGCAACCAAAAAAGTGAAAACTGCAGGCTGACCAGTGCATGCTGTTTTGTGATTTAAGCATTCTCAGTACATGATTAAGGTCTCCCTCATGCAATAACTTTCACATGTACATCACTATATTGAATTTGAAGAAATATAATATTTTTCTTTTTTCAGACCCTAATTTTAAAAACAAAGGAACGTTATGGACACCCCTTCATGCAGCAACATTTCAAGAACATGGACCAGTAAGTTGCTTTCATGCTTAACACTGAAGCCCCCAAAATGAAAATGGTTGAATTTGCAAACAATGTAGAGCCAAACAAGCCACCTCATTGCGATCTATGCTATTTGCAAATTCAGCTATTTTCATGTTTGGCACTTCAAGTGTAACAGTTAATTTTCTGTAATAAAAATGAGCTGCAACAGACAAAACCAACAAAGTGGTTGTGTTCCCAGCAAAGACTCAGGTCAGGCTGGGCACCTGCCCAGTCTGATCAGAGTCTTTGCTGTCTGCATGGAGCTAGCTTAGACCCTTAGCTACCCTTCAGGTGCATAGCGAAGACTCTGATTAGACTGGGTGGATGCCCAGGCTGATCTGCGTCTTCACTGGACATACATGCCACTTCGTTGGTTGTCACGTGTTGCGACTCATATATGTTCAGGCCCCTCTTTAGATGTGCCACAGTAATGAAACAACGAGATCCTACTCTGAGAGAAATACACTGTAATCTAATCTAGTCTTGACCTTTAACCTTCTGGAGACAAAAAATTAGGCAATTCAGGGCTAGTCAAAGATCTTTTCCATCCACTTGTCAGACAGGCTACCTATATATCAACATCAATCAGCCGGAACACAACAAAACCAAAGAGGTATGTGCATCCAGTGAAGACTTAGGTCAGCCGGGGCAGCTGCCTAGTCTGATCAGCGTCTTTGCTGTGCACCTAAAGCATAGCTAAGGGTCTGAGCTACCTCCATGTTGACAGTGAAGATTCTGATTAGACTTGGCAGATGCCAAGGCTGATCAGACTCACATCAGGGATACAGACTAACTAACAATTTTGACTTAGGGGCCCAGTCTGCCAAAATTCAATATTTAACATTAGGGGTATGGACATCTCCAAGAATTCAGGGGCCCAGCCCAAAATTAAGTGGCCAAGGGTACCTGGGACCCTGTTAGTCTTTTCTCCTGCACATGCAGCTTTGTTGGTTTTGTCATTTTGCGGCTAATTTGTCTTCAGTCAATTCAGCACTAAGAGTAGAGAGATATGGTATTCTCTTGACCCATCAGAAATTGAATGTGTCATGGGGCTACACTGTTTGCTTAGCTGTTGGAAATTGCAAACACTGTAGTCCCAGGTCAGACTGCTCTGGAGCAGCCAAGGTTTACTCTGTTTTCATCTGTTTTCCCTTTAGATGGATGACTTGCAACTTTATGTCCTTACAATAGTATTTCAGTCATATCAGGAAGATGGGATGGTAATAATCTAAGACTGTATGCAAGGGAACCCTGTTTACTAACCCAAGCAAAAATCACCTCTTGACCACTAGCTTAGCAGGCCACGGCTTAACCCACTGAGCTATTGGGATTCTTTTTTTCCCTTGAAAAATGCCGGTCAGATGATGGATGAAGTACCATATTAGACCGAGTTAGCGCTCATGGCCCTATAAGCGCACATCAAGGTAGTTTTTGGGGCATATTACTATAAGGGCACATGTTTTTACTGGTTTATCTTTTTGATAGCATGTTTGCAAGAGCTGAAAATTGTATAGAATCTTTCAGTTTTCACTTGCAAAGCTTCTCTATCCTTCTAAGACTATAAGCAGCTTTTCTCGGACCATTTAACCATTTGTTTTGTTTCTTTTAATATATAATAATTCTTTGAAGTGTGCGCTTATAAGAATGAAAGTTTACTTCAAGTATTTGCTGTCATTTTGAAAAAAGTTGAGTGCATAGGCACTAATAAGATCCATTACAGTCTTTAAATTCGGAGACAGTATGTTCCATTTTGGAAAATCAGCTAGTAAGGTTTAACTTGTAAAGGGCCAGAGAAGCTGACAACAAAATATGTGTCTGCAAATTTCAGAAAATGTTTCATTTAAGCTATATCATATTGAGAATTCAAAGACAAGAGGAAAACAGCGTAGATACAGATAAGGCGGCTGATTATGACATTGTATTTATACATGCTTCTGAAATAACACTGTTATCAGTCTCAACTGCGGTCAACTTGCAATATCTCAAAGCCGAAGTTTGTCCCAAACTACTGATATCTCAAAGTAAATTTTCTAGTTCCAGAAAATTTACTTTGAGATATCAGCCATTTGAGATAACAGGAGTTTAAATGAAAATAAAAATACATGTATATTCATTGATACAAGATGGTACTTTGAGATACCATAATTTGAGATATCAAGAGTTGACTGTATCATCATTTCTGTGGCTTAAATGGTACTATAACATATTGATTATTTCAGATTTTAATGAGATTACTAGAAGCAGGGGCACAGCCAGACTCCCCAGATGCAGAAAACAGGTAGGAGGCATATTGGCCTTCGCTTAAAAAAAAAAAAACACAATTCATGGAGCTTTATGTGTAACCCTTGAAGCACACATTCTTTCGAAAACCCTGAATTTCTGAAATGATCTAGTGATATGTTATATGAAAGTGATCACCTTTTCTTTTTCAAAACTTTTAGGAATTTCCATTCAATATTGCAGCCAGAAGCTGAGTTTCAGGAAGTTTCTAATCTCCAAGTTATTGTCAGATATCATATTTAAAGTAACATTTCATAAATTTAAAAAAAATCTTATGTTTCACAATAATTGTGTGAAAATCTTTTCAAACAGATTAGGGTTTTCCCTAATATAAAAATTGCAAAAAGTAATGCTCATCTTATGAATACAAAACGGCGACAATTTGAATCTAGGGTAAAAACTATGTAAATGGTATTCTTTAAAACTTACTTACATAATTTGCAGTCACTTAGGATCATTTGAATGTGGGTTCAGCTCCCATGGGCCACTCATGTCAGATCAGTTTCTTCAAGCTGCCAGACCATGACATCAGCACACAATGTGCCTTGAGCTGGAAAAAGTGGTATCATGGTGGCAGTCGTTAATTGCAGTATCATTGAACATGGGAGTCTCATTCCCCTTTACCAAATAAAAATTCTTAAATTTGGGACACCTAAAATGATCACTGTGATTACTCTAAAATAGAACAGTCTGGATTTACAATGCAGTAATGCATTCAAAAATTGCAGCTGGAAAGGCAAATGGTGTAGACCCTAATCAGATTTGCACCATTTGCTCAGATCTATCTGCCATAAATTAAGCTAATACTTAAGAATTTTTAGCTAGCCTGAACGAAGTTCAGGAAGAGCTATTGTACTACCCCCGGCGTCAGTGTTTTTTAGGTGATGGGCAAGGCGCTGTCAGGCGAGCTATCCTGTCCCGCTGACAGGTCCTGTTTACGATACATATTGCATTCATTATGGCCCTGCAATGCACAACTAACCTTTCTAACATGTTTCTTTCAGAACTCCAATAGATTTTGCTTCTGCTTCTGACAAAATCTGGCCACACTTTGCTGCCATGGGTATAAAAAGAACATCCAGATCAGAATTAGTAGAAAAAGGAGTTCTTAGACCAGTAAGTGATATGACTATGGATAATTTGGTCCTTTCAACAGTATTTTGGGCTGATTGGAAAGGAACGAGAATAATTAAGACTAGAGAAGATGGATGGATGGCTGTCTGGCAGTTTTACATTGCTTCTTTAGTATTTCAGTCATATTGAGCTGATGGAAGGGTGATAATGAAAGGCTGTGTGCGATGGAACCTTGTTTGTTGTTGAAAAGCTTTCCACATCCATCAGGATTTAAACCCAGGGTGCTAGCTTAGCAGGCCAGTGAGTTCTTAATGGACTGAGCTTCAAGGGCTGCCCTAGAGAAAGATATGACAAGTAATTAAAGTGATACCTATAGAAAAAACTTATGAAATATGTATGATCTGTATCAGTGCATTGAATTAAGGTAGATGGGTACACCTTCATAGTTTTTCTTTTGCCATTTTCTAAAGGGAGACAACATTAAGGACTTCCAGTTTCCATGCCTGGGCAGTGAAACTCTTTCAAATTGCGGTCTACTCATAAAGGAAATAATTTGCTCCGATAAATGACCCCCTTTGAGAAGGGAGGGAAAAAAAGGTAAAGTTGCTTCCTCTGAAAGTGTAGCTATTTACCTTAAATTGAGATTTACCCTTTGTGAATATTTCCTTTGAAAATAAGCATTTGCTTGAAAATTTTACCATTTATTTTAATATTTCTAAAAAAATTTCAGGGCTCAGGATTTTCCAGTTGACAGTATTATTGGTTACGAATTTGCCAATTCAAATTTGTTTATTTCTGTCTCAGCTAAGAAGCTGTTATATCTTAACTTGAGGGCATTGTCAACACTAAATTAATCCATTGATATCTAGCATCCGAGAAAAAGGACAGGCAAACAGTGCAGAACCGGATCATATGCTGCAAAATGCGGCAGTGTATCAGGATCTACACTCTTTACATAAAATCTACAGCAATGTCTTTAAAAATGATAAAAGATAAATAATCCAGATATCTTTAATATGATGAACGGACTCATCCAGTTTATAAGGATAGATGGTATAAATGGGTTAAAATTGTTTTGGGGGAAATGATTTGTTCAAGCAAACTTCTGTGTTGGATAAACAAATTCCATGTTACCATTCACCATGAATAGCTTCAGTATGTAAGGGCAGACTGGAACTGACAGCACTATTATGACATCTATGCAGTTTAACTTTAAAAAAAGGTAAAGGTTTCCCATAGCCTAATAGCCGTAGGGGCAGTGGGGGTTAGAGACCCACTGTATCTTGGGCACAGCTGATGAAAGGCGGAGCCCATCCCTCTCTTTAACTCTTTAACTTTGCTATCCCGTAAAAAATTACCGTAAAAATTACCAACCAGAACTCAAGCTGCTGTTGCAATTGACTTCAAGGTGTTGAATCCATATCGAAATTGGAATATCCTTATAGCACTTTTATCCAGTAGATAATCTTTCTCAAATGATTTAAGGTGTATGGGATCAACTCCATGTTTAGCCATTCATGTCTGACCTGGGACTAACAGAAGGGAGATGTAGGTATTACATTCCTGGTGTTGTCCTAGTTGGCATTAACTTTGCGTAGTGCTTTGCGTTTAGCTCTGTTTAGTGACAATGCCCAGACAGGCGCAACACCACATTCTGCATAATACTTGTTACGAACGGGAACAATTTTTGTGACTTCGTGTTTGCTTCCCTGGGTGACAAAAGGCCCTTCCAAACAGGTCTAGCCTTGAAGGAAAGAACTTGCTCCAAATGAAGCAAATTCTTTTAAGAGTTAAACCCCATTAAGAAGGGAGGCAAAAATTAAATTGGCAGAGTTGCTGATCCTGAAAGTATATCCATTCACCTTAATTTATTGTTTTCAGTTATCTAGTCATTCAGCTGGTCAGAGGGTGAGACTGCCAGGTCAGGGTATTCGAATGGTAAGTATAGCAGTTACCTCATCATGCTATTCATTAAAATTTTATTTGGATGACTGGATGACTTGCGGGTTTATGTCCTTCTTAACGGTATTTCAGTCATATCAGGACAATGGGAGGGTGATAATGAAAGCTGTGTGCAATGGAACCTGTTTACGGTTGGAAAGATTCCCACCTTCAGCGGGGCTTGAACCTGGGTCTGCTACATGTAGATCAGTAGGCCAGCGCTTCACCTACTGAGCTACCGGGACTCCAAAATTTCATTTGAATAAGTTTGATTATATAATCGATAAATAAACAGTCTTTCTTTGGTACAGAGCATCGCTAGTTCCTACGGACATATTTGATGTCAACTATCTCAGGGTTATTCTGTCGGAGTTCGAATCCAGAACATTACAAATTCAGTGTAGCGTTAAAATACCTTAGGAATGGGAGAACAACTTGTATTTTTAGAGTCTAAGGAGTGGCTCTGTTGTATATATTTGGCTATAAGACTGGTTTTCCCTTCCAAACAACTCCAAAAATGTAGATCTGTTGTACAGGTGTTAGGTAGGTAGATTTTTGGGATGTTTTGGAAGGGAAAAAAAAAAGCCTTCTAATAACACAATTAATTTTGATATACACTGTACATATTTGTGGTTATTTCCGAGAAGGAAAATACCCCCATCTTACAGCCAAATGAATACATGCAGTCAACTTGTTATGTCAACCACTGATATCTCAAAGTACTTCTAATTTTAAAGAATATAGTTTGGACATCTTGCCTATTTTTCCTTACATTTCAACGCTGTTATCACAATCTACTGGTGTCTCAAAGTAAATTTTCTGGGACCAGAAAATTTACTTTGAGATATCAGTAGTTTGGGATAAACTTGAACTTTGAGATATCAAGAATTGATTGTACGATAACTGTTTATATTTTATAGGCATCTTATGACAGAACTGAGCCTAAGTATGAATACAACAGTGATCCTTTTATACATGCTTCAGTGACTGGGGATGTCTTGGCTGACGCTGACGAGGCACAGCTGGCGAATCGCCAACAACCTCAGTTTACCATGTGGAAATAGACATTTTTGGATTTTTGTTTGTGATCATCTGAAGTCTGCTGGTCAGCCAGATAGAAAGAAAAAAAGAAGTGAAGCTGTGTACACAGGGTAATAACGATTTGCTTACCTGTACTGTCTGCTGATCCAGTTCCTTGCAAGGGGCAGTCGACCAAGAGTTCTGTCGTAAACAATACCAATAACAGTGAACGATACTATCGTAAATTGCCTTAAATGGAGCTGATACTGCTGTTGATTGTCCTGATCAACAGCACATTTTATGCATTTACAGCAACTGATTGGTTCAGATGACAGCACAGGCTTGGAAATTGATATTAACCCCATGGTGAAGCAGTCAAATTCATAGCACACCTTTGTTAAGGCAAAGGAGAGCTTGTGCTGTACTCCACTTGGATACATTTCTGCATGGAAAAACTACAGGATTAATGCTAAGGTTCAGGTTAGAGTCAGGCTACCATCAGGTGCCCTCTGATGTATTCTGACAACTCTTGTTTAGATCTTCTTTTAAGGTGACTGGTTACACTGTCATGTTTTTCCACCATTTTTACAAAGGGGAACAACTTTGTGACTTCCTGTTTGTTATCGGATGGAGCCCTTCCAAAAGACAATCTACTGTTAAAGGAAAGAATTTACTCCTAGAGGAGCAAATTCTTTTCTTTAAGAGGATTCATTCTGAGAACAGAGGCAAAAATCAAAATGGCAGAGTTGCCTCCCATAAAAGTTCACCCATACACCTTAATATTGGTTTTGTTTTTCCATAATATTGTTACAAAAGTTGAGATTTTATAGAGAATTTTATATCAAAGAGATTTCTTATATAGTGATACTGTGAAGGTTGTCTATGATACTCACGGTAGATTTTAGGTTAAATGCTCATTTTAGGCTCAGCTGGCTGAGTCTTGTATTGTTCTGTGATTATACTTATAGGCTCAACACTCTGTGTGGATGTAGGATTTGTTGGATGAGTGCCATTCATTAGTGGCCTTAGTGGCTGAGTGCTGGCTTTAAGTCATCATAAGCCTTAGTGGCTGAGTGGCTGGCTGAGTGTCATTATAGGTCTTAGTGACTGAGTGCCATTATAGGCCTTAATGGCTGAACTAGTTGAGTTTCATTATAGGCCTAAGTGGCTGATTGGCTGGTTTTAGTAGATGAGTGTAATATGCTCCAGTGGCTGATTCAAGATAAGCTTCTGTTACTGAGTGTCAGTATAGGCTCTAGTGTCTGAGATAGTCTTCAGTAGCTGAGTGCCTTTAAAGGCTGCAGTGTCTGTTCCATATAGGCTCACTGATTGAGTGCCATTAAAGGCTTTAGTGGCTGTCATCAAAGTCTTCAATGACTGTTGTTAAAGGCTACAGTGGATGTCTATAAAGGTGCCAATGGCTGAGTGTCATTAAAGGCTTCAGCAACATAGTGTCATGGGCTTCAGTGTCTCTCATTTTGGACTTAAAGACAGTCCTGTTTTTGAAGACATCACACAATTTGACTTCAGTGTGTGAGTATTATTATAGGCTTCACTGACTAGGTTTCATTTTAGGCTCCTTGGTGGACTGTCATCACAGCCTCCAGTGACTGAGTGTCATTTTGGCTTCAGAAAATGTGTCATTGTAGGCTCCAGTGGTACAGTGTCATCATAGGCCTCAGTGGCTGAGTACCATTATAGGCTCCAATGTCTGACTGTAATTACAGGTTTCAGTAACTGTCACTGTAAGCTGCTCTGACTGAGTGTCATTATAGGCTCCAATGTCTGACTGTAATTACAGGTTTCAGTAACTGTCACTGTAAGCTGCTCTGACTGAGTGTCATTATAGGCTCCAATGGCTTCCCTTATAGGCTTCAGTGGGGTGGTGTCATTACAGGCTTCAGTAGCTGAGTGTCATTACAGGCTGAAGTGGGTAAATGTCAGTGTAGGCTTTAATGGCTGAGTGCCATTTTCAGGGCTTGTTTTAATAGGCATAAATTTTGTGTTCCCTTTTACTATGGTATTACTGACATAGTAGGTCACCCATCCAAGTACTAATAGGTTGTTTAATTATATGTTTCCAGCTGCCTGTCATAGGATAGATTAGCTGGTTCTGTCATGTCACATTCATCAGGTTGAATGTTGTTATAGGCTCAGCTAGTACAAAGTCATTATGAGCATGAAAGGCATGGCTGGATGAATACATTTTTGCCCTTGTTCAGTAAATTTCATCGGTTTAGCTGGATGAATGTCATTCAAGCTTAGATGGTATTATGTTTTCCCTTGCATGTCAGTTTCCATCTCTCTGCTTGTATTTTAGTCTGAACATCCATTCAAGCTGTTAAAGTTCTAAGTATCAAGACAGATATGTCTAAGCAAACAAGGCGGACCCAGATAATGAGCAGTCTGATCTGGGTCTACACTGTTTGCCACTTAATCTGCATCTTTTGGACGGGTAACTGCATTATAAAATCAAACTGTTACGTTTTTAGGACAATAACAGTAATTATTTTAGGTGTCCCATTCTTTAAGAATTTTTACTGAAGTTCAGTTTTAGCAGCCATTCATGTTCTGTTTCCAGTTCATCTCTCTTGCTGTCCTCCAAGTCAATATAAATTTTGAATATTCTATAAAACTTCAAAAAATTGAACACCAGAAATAATTACCTAAATGGTATTACAATGGAACAGTTTAGCTTTTCAAGACAGTAATGCATCCAAAAGATGCAGATGGAATTGCAAATAGTGTAGACCCTGATCAGACTAAGCAGCTAATCAGACTGCTTCTTTAAAAGGAGCTTGATCTGGGCCTACACTGTTTGATCAGAACTATCCTTCTCGATAGTTGGTAGCACTTTTATAATGGTAAATGGGATTATCAGTGTTAGAAATTAACTTTTTTGCAGGTAGCAAGTAGCAAGTACTTGCTACCTGGTATAAAAGCTAGTAGCAAAACTCACATACCTGGTAGCAAAAACAGTCCTCTTGCCACTCAACAGTTGTCAGATTTTTGACCAAACAAAATTCCATAAGGTCAACGGCATTATCAGTGCCTTTGATCATACGGAATTGTGTTTAGTCTTACACATAGAAACAGTTTTTTCATGAAAATCGGCTAGTAATTCTAAGAAATTAACATTTACTCAAGAATTCCTAGGCAGCAACTTTTTGTTTTGCTACCCACTTTTTCTTAACATGGCAAATGAGATTTTTAGGTGGCAGACTTGCTACTTGCTACTGTTAATTTTGAACCTTGAATATATGCGAGATTAATTTCATTAATTTCTACTATCACTATTTTGTCGTAAGAGTGTACATAGTTATGGAGTATCACTCAGTGCTGTGGGCACCATTTATTGTTGTCTGTGATATATTTATTGTGATATTTTTAGCTCATTTGAGGCAAAGGTATGGAGAAGCTGATAGGATAGCAGGCTCCTGTTTCCTGTGATGATTCATTTATGGGCTGGGAAACCTTTAGGCAACCAAACAGCTAAGTAAATGTTTTGAACTACTGCAGAAGCAGAGGGGGAAGGTTTTGGCAGTTTATGAAAAACATTTTCTCATGGAAAATGCTACAATACATGCTCAGACCAAGTCGTGCACACCACAGGGTTCGTACAGACCTGGAAAAATCCTTGAACTTGAATTTAGTCCTGGAAAACTCCTGGAATTTCAAAAAAGTGCCATTTGTCCTGGAATTGTCCTGGAATTTTGTAAAATTGCCCTTGAAAATGAGAAAATATCCTTGAAGATTATAATCTACTTTGATTCTTTCTGATTCCTTTGGATTTATGTGATGCCCGAAAGAAAAATGAGTTAAAATCGCTGGAAAGGCTGGAGTGCACCATGCAAAACTGACCCCCGTCCGTATTCTCCGGTAGTCCCGGTATATATCAATGCTATTGTGAAAATTTTCCGGTTTTACGAATGAAGTGCGACTTCCTCTTTCGCCGTGACTGGTTTGCTAAAGTGTCCATTTTACGTGAATAATGAAAAATGTCCTGGAAAAGTCCTTGAAAAGTCCTGGAATTCTGTTCTTGTATTTCTGTACGAACCCTGCACCAGCAGTCTGGTTAAAATATGCTCAGTTTACATTAGAGCCATGTCACCCATGAAATGGTGTTACTGTATCTGCAAACAGGAAAGCCTCAAACCAGTCTGTGTATCCGTGCAGTCTAGCAAGTGTCTTTACTTTGTACCTGTAGATTCTTCTGGTTGTATACCAGTGCTCCAGATGAGAAGGGGTAACAGGGATAATTTAGGGATAATTATCCTTATTTTTCCATATAAACATAGGTTGTGTCCCCTCATTAGAACCGTCTTGTTGAGACAGTTCTAATGAGGGGTCACAACATATGTTTTCATCGAGAAAGTAGAAAAATTATCTCTTAATTATCCCTGTAACCCCTTCCTATCTGGATTTCTGTATACATGGTTGGTGAAAACAGCTAAGGCTCTGATCAGACTGCACGGATGTGCAGGCTGGTCTGAGGCTTTGCTGTTTGCATATTCCTTTTGGGTTGAGTCCATCTGTCTGTCAGTCAGTACATCCATCCATTGACAATTCTTGAGGCCAAACTCTGCCTTCAGTTTTCATCCAATTTTTATCAAACTTGCTATACTACCTGATAAACATCATATTTTATGAGGGGCATGAAAGTTTAAAATGTGCAATAGAATGGGGATAGACTGTAATGAAAGGTGTGTTTCATGGCTCTGCTTACGCATCGCTGTAAACATAAAACAACCAAGACAACCGAAAAACTTAACAATTTACCTCCCCAAGTGACAATTCTAAGTACAGTTGTCCCCTTAATTATCTTAGGCATTTTGTCATCTAAACCCCTTTTTGCTGAGGCAGTTTGATTTGAAAATAGTAAGTGACATCAGTGTTCCAGATAAGAAGGGGTAACAGGGATAATTTTCCTTATTTTTCCATGAAAACATAGGTTGTGACTCCTCATTAAAATGCCCCCTTGCCGAGATGGTTTTAATTAGGGGTCACAGCATACGTTTTCATTGAGAAATAAGAAATCATCCCTGAATGATCCCTGTTACCCCTTCTTATCTGGAGTTCTTCTGGTGACATGGGATATTTATGTGACTGTTAGGGGTCAAGGCTGGCTGCTCTCTGTACTTAACTCTTTAAGCACCAAAAAGCAGACGACAAAATTTACGTCTGCAAAAATTAAAAAAATGCCTTGTCCAAGACATTTCATATTGAGAATTCAAAGACTAGAGGGCAAACAGTGTAGATTTGGATGAGGCCGCTCATAATGAGCCGCCTCATCAGGATCTACAGTTTGCAAATTTTGCTAATTTCATCACTGGGACTTAAAGAGTTGAACAAGCGCATGTTGAGTTTCCCACTTATGTCTCGCTTGCGACTAGAAGGAGACATGGGTATTACTTTACGCGTGTTGGCGGTATAGCTTAGTGTCAAGATTTCTAGTAAGGCTTTGCACAAATTAGTGAGACACCACATTCCACAGAATTCTTGTTGGTGAGGGAGTCGTGAAGAACAAGAAATCAAATTGGTGTGGCCTTGCATTGTTAATATATTAAATTATTTATATATTTTGTCACAGGGTATTATGTAAATACAGAATAAGAAAATGACACTAAACAAGACTTGTAGTTTATGACCTGACGCTGGTACCACTGCAGTGTGATGGAGCGTCTTCAGAACAACATAGCATAGGGGAGAGTCAGGTAACTTCGGACAACGGGTGAATTGGGACAGTTACAGTTTCCTTTATATGTCAGTTGTTTGGAACTAAAACAAAAATAACTGGCCAAACAGTGAAAATCCTGATGAGATGGCTCATTGTGAGCCGTCTCATCTGGATTTTCACTGTTTGCAATGGTATGTCTGAATTAACTCCTCCCCCCCCCCCCCCCACCCCACCCTCCCCCGCCGGTGTCCGCTTGTATTACACCTTAATAATTACCATAACTGTCCTAAAAATTTAACAGTTTGGTTTTACAATGCAGTAATGCGTCCAAACAATACAAATGAAATGGTGGTTTTACAAGGCAGTAATGTGTCCAAACAATACAGATGAAATGGCTTACAGTATAGACCCTGATCAGACTGATCCTTAAGGAGCAGGCTGATATTGGTTTACTCAGACTCTGTTTGTGGAGACCTATCTGTCCCAATATTTAAAATTTTTATGGTATTTTAAGATTTGGTACATATATCCATTTGGTAATTTTTCCAGATGAATGGGTACACTTTCAGGGGAAGCAACTGCCATTATCATTTCTGCATCCCTTTGGAATGGGGAGCAACTCTTAAAGGAAAGAGATTTCTCCCTTTTTTGTTAAGAGTAGACTTCATTTAGGAAGGTCCTTCTACTCCAGGGAAGTAAACAGGAAGTCACAAAAGTTATTCCTATTTGTAAAAATGGTGGAAAAACATGGAGATTAACCCATACACTTTTGCACTATATTGGTGTTGATATGTCATTAACATAGTGTGTCCCTGCTATGAAATATCTATCAAATTTTCTTTTTCTTGTTTTGGTTATTATGCAAGGTGGACAACATATGTCATGATCATGTTAATAGCAGTAAATAACTTACGTTTCAAAAGAAAATTATCTCTAACCAAAAAAGAAATAAGTTAATCTCAGGCCTTACATGGCTGATTTCAATGGCTTAAAAAGCATGTCATTTGTCTGAAGCAAGGGTCATTTGTTTATGAAATAAAGCCATTTAATTGCCCTGGTAAGTGGTAGATAGCATTCCCTTTAATTGTCCTGGTAAATGGTAGATCGCATTTTCTTTAATTGTCCTGGTAAATGGTAAATAGCATTCCCTTTAATTGTCCTGGTAAATGGTAGATAGCATTCGCTATTGACAAAGGTTGGTAGTGTGGGGTAACTGCCGTTTGTCTGAAGCAAGGGTCATTTGTTTATGAAATAAAGCCATTTAATTGTCCTGGTAAATGGTAGATAGCATTCCTTTTAATTGTCCTGGTAAATGGTAGATAGCATTCCCTTTAATTGTCCTGGTAAATGGTAGATAGCATTCACTACTGACAAAGGTTGGTGGGGTAACTGCACTCTAAGACATAAAAGTCAGACTTTTAAGGCCTGAGATATCGCTTGTTTTTTTATTTGGTTTGAGATTATTTTCTTAATGAAAGACTGAGAAAATGAAATTAATGAGCACTAAACCCTTAAATGACCACTTTAGATTTCATTGGTAAATACATCTTGATATGTTCAAAAAAATCACATCCACATAATTTAAATACAACTGACATACCTTATTCAACCTATGTGTTTAACTTTTACAAAATGGCAGCAAAACAATTTAGCAATCTTAACCCTTTTTAGACCGGATACCCGTTTTGGAGACATTATGCAAACAGTGCAGACCCAGTTCAGACGCCGCAAAACGCGGCGTCTGATCAGGGTCTACATTGTTTGCTTACAGGAATTTCTATGCAAAGTACAATAAAAGTGAAAATATTCGCCAGAAACCCCTAGAACTAGTAATGGGATTATCTGAATGATAAGAATGGACAAGTCCACTGGTCAAAAATGGGTTGATTCCTAATAAGTGCACAATTCAAAGAATTATCACCATACATATGAAAGGAAACAAAATTTAATGTTTAAGCATCAGAGTCATCTGCCTACAGAAGGCAGGGGCGGATCCAGGAATTTTGGATAGTGGGTTCAAATTAGCTGAGGGGGTTCGATTTGCGCAGTTCAACCAATTTTTGCTGAAATTCCCCATGATAATGAAATAATTTAGGCTGTAGAGGGGGTTCGTTTGCACCCCCTGAACCCCCTCTGGATCTGCCACTGGAAGGATGGAGAAGCTTCGCAAGTGAAAACTGAAAGATTCTACAGTATTTTCAGCTAAAGAAGCAAACAAAGGATATAACTAATAAAAATATGTGTGCTTATAATATGCCTGGGAAATGCCCATGATTCCCATTATGGGCAGGTGTCAGGACTTATAGTGTTTAGGGCTGTGGATGTGCATGCATGCTTATTGGGGCATATGCACTAATTAGGTTGAATATGGTAGCTGAAATGAAACATGATGTCCATATTTTACACAATTTTCAAGCTTTAAGCTGTAAAATGAAATGATGCACATATTTGCTGTTCGTAGAGTCACTGGAAATGAAGTAATCGATTGTCTGTTTTTACTTGTCCTTGATGTGCCTTTACATTGTAAATATTTTCAAGAAAATCTGAGCCATCAGTACTGTGAAGAGGAACATGCTGCTTCCTGGGGCCTTACTAATTGGACCTGCAACAAAAGACTATCATAAAAATTCTGTGTATTGGGACAGAGAGGTTTGAGCAAACAGTTTAGACCCAAATCAGACTGCTCCAAAAGGAGCAGTCTGATCTGGGTCTATACTATTTGCCATTTTATCTACATCTTTTACATGTACATGCCTTACTGCATTAGAGCATTTACTGTAATTATTACTTCAGATGCCCCGATATTTAGAATTTTTACAATAGTGCAGAGCTCCCCGATGAACATAAAATACAGCCATATTAGCCATATTAAAAATTACAAATGTGACAAAATCTAAATTTTGCTTTACTCGGAGACAGTCCATTAAGATTTTAAAATTTCACCACCATTTTCAAATCAATGTTTCATTAGCAGCCTGCAGAAAACAGATACAAGCATAAATGTAAAACATAGGTGTTAAGTTTAAACCGTCTGGTCAATATTTTTCATGTTTAATACTTTTTTGTTATATGAAGATCTGTTTTCTGCAAGTATAACTTCTTTGACACTTAAAGTGCCAAAAATGAAAAAAAAAAAAAAATGAAAAAAAACAACAGAATTTGCAAATAGCTGGGATGCCTGAAATATTATCTGAAATTTTGCAGACATAACTTCTGTTGTCTGCTTTTTGGCGCTTTAAGGGTAAAATAAATACAAACGTATATGCTTGAGTTTTAATAGTTTTGTCATCACCATTGCCAGGTGCTAGTGCATATAGTGTTTAGGACTCTGGACGTGCATGCCTAGGTACACATGTAAGTTGATTTCTTCAAAGGCAGAAGCTGATGCCATCTGTTGTTGCACTGCTGACACATTTTTGCAAGATGTAATTACTGCAATATTATTGCATAAATATCAGTGTCACACACTATTAATAAACATGTTTTAACGAACACAAAACCATGTATTAACAAGGGTTTCTCGCACTGATAAAGACTCTCTTAGTGACTTTTTGTATGCAAGTTGCAGGACAATACTCCGTCAGTACAAAAACAAGGGGCAAGACTGCATTTGCAGATATCGATAAAAGACTTTAATAGAAGAGTTGTACAAATTTGGATGTTGTATAAATTGGAAGGGCAGACAACCTTGAGTGAAAACTTTGATGAACATGATTATGACCTGTGAAATGCTGCTAAAGGTTGCATAAAAAGTCATGGTAGCTGACCATTAACTGAAACAGGGATTTTTATTGACATGCATAGTACATGTAGGAATCAGCAAGGTAATTGCGATGAGGCCGAAAAATAGTGTGCCAACATTTTTTTTTTTTTTTTATACTTTTGTAGTTGAATTTATGCAATAATAGCGATCAAATATTTTTTCCAATGCATTCACATTTGCAAGGGCCCTTAGGAGATGTTGAAAACCTCGGCCATTGGCCTTGGTTTTCAACATCTCCCTCGAGACCTTGCAAACATTAATGTATGAAAAACCATGTTTGATCCCTATATTGTTCACTATACCTGTTGGCTCAGAGAGTCTATTGATCGTAATTGTAATGGCATCAGCTGTTTTTCCAAGAAACTGTATGTTCTCATCTGTTAGCATATTTTGTAGGTTATCACATTCGTGATGATAGCACTGAACCATTTCTCCCCGAAAATTGGCTGTTATGATTGAAATAAAGAAGTTATCACAAAAAGATTATACACGTACATGTATACAGTCAAACCTGTTTATTTGGTCACCTCCATTAAGGGGCCACCTGTCTTTAGCAGCCACCTTTTCAGGGTCCCTTGAACCAAAACACAGTGAAAATGAACCTTTATTAAGGGATCACCTGTCTTAAGCAGCCAATTTTTGTGTTTCCCTTCGATGACCCCTTAAGACAAGTTTGACTGTAAATTCAATTCAAATGTGCACATACCTTGCCTAAGATACATGTTAATATCTTCATCAAATATTGTCCAAAGCTGGCTATACCCAAAACAAAAGTTAAATTTTTACAAAAACAAAAGTTAAATTTTTACAGTATAAATCATCCCTAAACCCTCTTTACATTCCCATGATGTGTTTAGACTCAACAGGGTTGCCAGTCTTCCTCCATTTCAAAATTTAATGACTTTTCCCTGATTTTTTCATTTTCCATACTCTTTGTTGATTAATCTCTTCACTTTGGTATTATTTGAAAATAAGAGGTTATCCTTATTCCATTATTCCAAATATTCAGCGAATCTCACACCAGCACAGCCAGTGCACACTCAAATCATGGACAGTATGATCAAAGTCTACTTTAGACTCTTTTTCTAGAGCAACACTTTTTAATCTTTGATACTAATCAGTCTTAGAATCAACAGCCAATTTAAATATAAGAAATTACAGTATGCTATTCTCAGGCTTTCATCACCAGATTATGTCAGGATCACTGATGAGGCTTGAGCAACTGATGATTTGAAGTATGGCCCATGTTCCTTCATTTTAATATGAGCCGAGACAACAAAACCAACAGTGTGGTTGTGCGCCCAGCGCAGACTCAGATCAGCCTGGGCTGTCCGCATGGAGGTAGCTCAGACCCATGGCTACCCTTTAAGCGCCTAGCGAAGAATCTGATCAAACTTGTCGGATGCCCAGGCTGATCCGAGTCTGCGCTGGGCGCACGACCACATTGTTGGCTTTCTTGCGTCGCAGCTCATATGTTCTTCACTCTTGAAGGAACTTCTTGTGATCGTGATTTGTTTTTCAACAGTTGATAAACCATCTGACTGGACAAATACGGTCCAAATTAGGAGTTCAGCCAGCTGTAGATGAGATGGGTATTGAGGATAATATAATTCAAAGACATTTTTTATTTCTCAACAAAAACATAGGTTGTGACCCCTCATTAAAACTCTAGCTGGTTCAAATGAGGAGTCACAACATTTGTTTACCTTGAGTAATATGGAAAATTATCCCTTAATTATCCCTCTTACCCCTTCTTATCTGGACCTGACAGACAATAGACAAATACCTATACAAACCTGAGTCCGAGATGAATATAGCTGGTATATTGTCATACCAAAGAGCAACATGATCACTACGCATGAAGTTGCCCAGTTCGGCTTGTTGGTTCAGTGTATCAGGATCAGCCAGTGGTAACGGGAATGACTCGATCTCAAACTGGGGATTCCCTGCATTGTTCCAGGCAGTCACAAATGATGTGGCCAAGAAGCTGTCATTAGTTGGTTTGCGGTATGTCAATAAGAGAAAGTCTCCTTCAAATCCATCTTTAGCAATATTGGCAGAGGCATTTGGGAAAAAGTGCTGAAACTAGTTGGAAAGAAAGGACAAGCAAAGTAGACAATGTACGTCATGATCATGTCCTAATAATAAATGTAAATACCGTATTATTCCTTATAAATGCCTCTGCTCTAGTTAATGCCCCCTGCCTATTTTCTGAAAATTATGTTCTATTAACTTGCATGAATTCCTGTTTGCTTCTCTGGATAGGGTAGTTCGTTGAAATGGAGTCTACTCTTAAAGGAAGAATGTGCTCCTAGAGGGGCAAATTCTTTCCTTTAAAAGTTGATCCCTACTGAGAAGGGAGGCAAAAATAGCAGAGCTGCTTCCCCTGAAAGTATACCCATCACCTTTTTAGCTCACCTGAGCCTTTAGGCTCATAGGTGAGCTTATAGTATAGCCAGGCATCCGTCGTCCGTCCGTCCATCGTCCGTCGTCAACATTTTCAAACATCTTCTCTGAAACCACTGGGCCGATTGAAGCCATATTTCATATGGAGCCTACCTAGGTCAGGGGAACAAAAGTTTGTTCGCGGTATCTGGGTCACATGACCAAGATGGCCGCCACGCCCATATATGGTAAAAACCCTTCAAAAATCTTCTTCTCCAGAACCAAAAGGCCTATGACCTTGAAACTTGGTATGTAGCATCAGGCATGCGGGCCCATCATAGTTTGTACAAATCATGACCTTGCGTTGACCTTGACATAATTTACGGCATGGTCAACTTTGGTAAGTTAGGCTTTTATATGGGAAAACGCTTAAACAGTGGATTTCTCAGAAACCTTTTAAGTCTAAGGTTTAATACTTGGTAAACATGGTCCACTAAATGACCAGATGAAGATATTATGTCACTAAAGGTCAAGGTCATTCCGTCGGACCATCCGTCGTCAAGATTTTCAAACATCTTCTCCTCTGAAACCACTGGGCCGATTAATGCCAAATTTCATATGCAGCCTCCATGGGTTGGTGGAACAAAAGTTTGTTCGCGGTATCTGGGTCACATGACCAAGATGGCCGCCACGCCCATATATGGTAGAAACCCTTAAAAAATCTTCTTCTCCAGAACCAAAAGGCCTATGACCTTGAATTTTGGTATGTAGCATTGGGCATGCGGGCCCATCATAGTTTTTTTCAAATCATGATCTTTCGTTGACCTTGACCTAATTCACGGCATGGTCAACTTTGGTACGTTAGGCTTTCATATGGGAAAACGCATAAACAGTGGATTTCTCAGAAACTATTTAAGTCTAAGGTTTAATACTTGGTAAGCATGGTCGACTAAATGACCAGATGAAGATATTATGTCACTAAAGGTCAAGGTCATTCCGTCGGACCATCCGTCGTCAAGATTTTCAAACATCTTCTCCTCTGAAACCACTGAGCCGATTGAAGCCAAATTTCATATGCAGCCTACCTAGGTCAGGGAAACGAAAGTTTGTTCGCGGTATCTGGGTCACATGACCAAGATGGCCGCCACGCCCATATATGGTAAAAACCCTTAAAAAATCTTCTTCTCCAGAACCAAAAGGCCTATGACCTTGAATTTTGGTATGTAGCATTGGGCATGCGGGCTTATCATAGTTTGTACAAATCATGACCTTGCGTTGACCTTGACCTAATTTACGGCATGGTCAACTTTGGTATGTTAGGCTTTTATATGGGAAAACGCTTAAACAGTGGATTTCTCAGAAACTATTTAAGTCTAAGGTTTAATACTTGGTATACATGGTGGACTAAATGACCAGATGAAGATATTATGTCAGTAAAGGTCAAGGTCATTCCGTCGGACCATCCGTCGTCAAGATTTTCAAACATCTTCTCCTCTGAAACCATAGGGCCGATTGAAGCCAAATTTCATATGCAGCCTCCATGGATTGAGGGAACGAAAGTTTGTTCGCGGTATCTGGGTCACATGACCAAGATGGCCGCCATGCCCATATATGGTAAAAAACTTTCAAAAATCTTCTTCTCCAGAACCAAAAGGCCTATGACCTTGAAACTTGGTATGTAGCTTTGGGCATATGGGCCCATCATAGTTTGTACAAATGATGACCTTGCGTTGACCATGACCTAATTCACGACATGGTCAACTTTGGTCTGTTAGGCTTTTATATGGGAAAATGCTTATATAGTGGATTTCTCAGAAACTATTTAAGTCTAAGGTACAATATGTGGTATATATGGTCAATTAAATGACCAGATGAAGATATTATGTCACTGAAGGTCAAGGTCATTTTGTCAGTCTGTCCGTCATCAAGATTTTCAAACATCTTCTCCTCTGAAACTACTGGGGAGATTGAAGCCAAATTTCATATGGTGTCTCAGTGGGATAGGGGAACTAAAGTTTATACCCAAGGTCTGGGTCACATGACCAAGATGGCCGCCATGCCCATATATGGTAAAAACCCTTCGAAAATCTTCTGCTCGAGAACCAAAAGGCCTATGATCTTGAAACTTGGTATGTAGCATTGAGCATGCGAGCCCATCATAGTTTGTACAAATGATGAGCTTGCATTGACCTTGACCTAATTTACGACATGGTCAACTTTGGTAGGTTAGGCTTTTATATGGGAAAACCGTTATACAGTGGATTTCTCAGAAACTATTTAAGTCTAAGGGACCGACCATTTGATATTCTGGGGCGGGGGGGTGGGGGGGGGGGGGGCCTGGTATTCTTGATGGAGACACGACATTTTATTTCACTGGCCTCTGGAAACAATTTCTTTTTTTTTCACCTTGTGGGAGCTAATTTATTTTTTTTACAAACTAACTCAAACAGGTTATTTTTTTTTTTAATTTTACAGCTGAACTATCAGATCCTTGTTTACTTGACCTTAATATCCTTTTATTTTACCCACATCAGTATTTTTTTACCCCTTTTTTTCTCACAAAAAGAACATAGTGCTGTCTTCAACCAAGCCAAGGGCATGGCTTAGCTTGCTTTTGCAAACCAGTGCCTGGAGCATGTTACTCTTTTCATCTAAGGTACAGATACAGACATCCCTGTATGAGTTTGGCAAAAAAGTAGGCTTTAAATAAGGGATATTTTGGCCAAAATTTAGGGCTATTTTGGCAAAGTTTTAGGGCTAGCATTAGGAATTTAGGTTTTTTTCTATCCCAATATATGCCAAAACATGCATTATTCGTATTTTAGAAAGTTTGATAAATACTTACATGATAGAGTCACAATACTTACATGATAGAGTCACATTATGCATGTACATGAATGGCAATTAATAAAATGGCTGAAAGCTATGTGCTAAGAAATTAACAAAGGGGGGTCTGGGGAGCGTTGCCCCCCAGAAGCTAAAGCAATTTCCCAATTTCAATGGCAATTTTAAGACTGGAAACAATAGAGAAAAACTAGGAATGCTGATAAAAATAAGGGTTTTTATATTAGGACTTTTGCCTTTTAGAGTGTTTATTTTGCCATAATGGTTTTGTCTCCCATAAGCTAGTGACTCTTTTGCAATTCAGTTTTAGTGGAAACATTTACTTAGTAATGCGGCAGATCAATAATACATGTATGTGAATGTTGTATAGGATGTTTTTGTAAATGTATGCACATGCGGGCCCACTGGTGTAAACCAATTGTAGATGATATTAAAATATTTCTATAAATATGGGGGTCTGGGGGCACAGCCCCCAGAAGCCAGAGACATTATAAAAACTCAATTCCAATGGAATTATCTGCAGACTATATTTTTTTTTTTAAATTTTGGGTGGAGACAGGTTATTTTTTTCTCTTACTTTTGAGGCCAGATTATTTTTTTTAACCCTCTTATGAGCCAGGTTATTTTTTTCTTGCATATCCAAAGACAGGGAATTTTTTTGATAAATATACCAGGCCCCCCCAGAATATCAAATGGTCAGTCCCTAAGGTACAATACATGGTATATATGGTCAACTAAATGACCAGATGAAGATATTATGTCACTAAAGGTCAAGGTCAATTTGTCGGTCTGTCCGTCATCAAGATTTTCAAAACATCTTCTCCTCTGAAACCACTGGTCTGATTGAAGCAAAATTTCATATGGAGTCTTAAGTGTGATCGGGAAATAAAAGTTTGTTCTCCGGATCTTGACCAAGATGGCCGCCATGCCCAAAGATGGTAAAAACCCTTCAAAATCTTCTTCTCCAGAACCGAAAGGCATATGACCTTGAACCTTGGTATGTAGCTTTGGGCACTCAAGCCCATCATAGTTTATACAAATGATCGCGCTTTGACCTTGACCTAATTTATGACACTGTCAGCTTTGGTACATTATGTAGGTTTTTATATGGGAAAATGCTTAAACAGTGGATTTTTCAGAAACTATTTAAGTGTAAGGTACAATATTTGGTATATATGGTTGAAAAAATGACCAGATGAAGATATTTTGTCGTTAAAGGTAAAGGTCATTCTTTGACTTTTGTACAAGGTCATTGAGATTCTGTCTCCCGTCAACATTTTCAAACATCTTCTCAGAGGCCACTGGGGTCAATTGAAGCCATATTTCACATGGAGCTTCACCGGCTTAAAGGAACCATAGTTTGTTCAGATGGTCTTGGTCACTTGACCAAGATGGCCACCATGCCCATATATGGTAAAAACTCTTCAAACGTCTTTTTCTGGAGAACCGAAAGGCCTATAACCTTGAAACTTGGTACCGGTATGTAGCATTGGGCACTCAGGCCCATCATAGTTTATACAAATGATTACTGTATTTCATATGTAGCTTTTATACTGGGTCAAAGGAATCAAAGTTTGTTCAGATGGTCATGGTCACATGAATAGGTGGCCACCACGCCCGTATATGATAAAAACCCTTCGGAAATCTTTGTCCAGAAACAAAGGCCCAGTGACCTTTTGGCTTGGTATATAGAATTGGGACTCAACATTAATCCCCAAGGGAGGGGGGTTATCTGCCCCTGCCCTGGTGCCATATACATGTATTAAAGCATTAAAATATATACCAGGACCAAGTGTCAGGTGAGCTACAGGACCATTGGTCCTCTGGTTATTGCTTATTAGAGGTATTTTGGCAGTGGCTGATTTACTACACTTTAGGTTTTAAATATCTAAATGCCCCCCTTTCGCAAAATGAAACACTCCCGGGGAGTTTAATAGGATTAATACGGTAGCTAGTGTTTCATAAGAAAATCAGCTAAATCTCAGATCTTAAAACTCCACTTTGTATGTCAAAAAGGGCAGCTACTCTGCATCGACGTCCATTGTTTATATCAAATGCTATCATTTTGTGAAATGAAGCTTTTTACCAAAACACTTTGGAAAAATGACCTCATGGTCAGCTTTCTTAAGTGTTGTGGTAAATGGCATCATTTTATATACCAGTTAAGTTGCTTCAGGCACAGGACCTTAGTGCGGGGACACTGCTTTTTACGATATTGAATTCGACCTTGTAAGACCTGAGATTAGAATAAGATATTTACTGTTATCAGCGCGTGATCATGACATGTTGTCCACCATGTCCAAGCTTATGCAAAGTTTCACATGCTTTTATTACTCCAAAGAAAATTATGAGACTTATCAAAGCAAAACTTTACTTAAGGTGACTTTTGGTAAATGAACATATGAAAAAAAAAAAAAAAACAGTTAAAAAAACACACAAAGAAAACACTAAATTATTTTCCTTTATCTGCTGTATATGGCACATTCATGATGATAAACTGTATAAATCCTAGTACATATTTTAGATGTTTACGCCATGTCATGAGAAAGGCTACTTACAACCTGTGCAAACTGCAAAGACTTCAATCAGGCTCTCTGTCTACCAAAATCAATGATCTAAAGACCATGTAGAATCTGATCAGCAAATCTTATACGCTTGTGTGTTCATGCTGGCTGTATCCATTATAGATGCGAGAATGGGTCAAATAAATTATTGCTTGAGCTTGATTACTGTGGCATTTATCTTGACACATCCATTGCAGGCAGGGCTAAAGCTTAATACAGATCTCGTACTATTAAGGTTAATGGAAATTACACATACACAGAGTCAATTGACCTTTTTTCTCTGTTGTATTAGTAGCCTATGTAAGTGAATGCTATTTGGCTGATTTTGCTGTGGCAACATTTAAAAGATGGAGTGCAAAACAGTAAAATATTGTTTTGTGCTGTGAAACATATTAGCAAACAAAGATTCAAAGGCTAATGGAGTGCTAAACTGTAGAAGTTTGTCTGAAGTTAGTCACATGCTATCAAGCTTAATTATTATTATAGCAAATGTCACAAACAAAAGAGTTAGTCGATCTCTTTCTTGGTTGATATATTGGTATCCAAAGTACGTGAATGATATTGGCTTGACTACAGCTGCAGTAACATTTCAAAGACCAATGGAGTGCCAAACAGTAGAAGTTTGTCTGAGGTTTGTTTAATGATGTTGAGCTTGTTAGCAAACTACACATGCAAAGAGTCAATCAACCTCTGTCTGTGTTGATATTTTAGTATCGTATATAAATAAGTGAGTGCCATTTGGCTTGAGTGATGCTGCGGCAACCTTGCAAAGGCTATAAATGGAGTGCTAAACAGTAGCAGTTTGTTTGAACTTTGTCTCGTGCTATTTAAGACACATTTTTTTTTCTTTAAGAAAATGAGGTGGCACAATTTGATCACCCACAATAAACAGTACTTAGGGCCATAGCTCACATCAAAGGCTTATCTTATCTAGATGATTATGAGGAGATTAAGCCAGTAATAAAACTGTATGAGGAGGCCTAATATGGGGAAACTGCTATTATCCTATTTATGCGTCTCCTTGGAGAAAAATTAAGTAGATAAGATTAATTCATGATAAACGAAACCTGTATTTTAAATACTAAATATATTTTTCTGATCTGATATAAACTAGTGGATGAACATTTTTATTTGATTTATTTAGTGTATTATTTGTTAAATTTAATACAAATAAAAAGATGTTTAATTGTCTTGAAGTTTAACATTTTAAAAGTTTTGGCATTTTAAAACAGTAAAATGTTTTTCTGTGAAAAGCAAAAATGAAGACTAATCAGTCAGTGCAGATGAGCACTCTTTAATGACACTTTTTCAATTTGACCAGTTTATTTATTAAAATCAGTTGTTACAACTGTGTAGCCTGATCAAGGTCTTCACTTTTGGTGTTTAGCTATGCAGATTGATTTGAATACAAACAGTTAATATTCAAATCACATATGCATAGACTTATCAGGGTCTTTTTCACTGTTTAGCTGTGCAGGCTGGTATGAATACTCACTACTGACAAAACTGTTATGAGAACAATTAATATTCAAGTCAGTCGTGACAGCTTTGTAGACTGACCAGGGTCTTCATTTCTGTGTTTTAAATTTCAAGGAATGACAGACTGCTCATATGAACAGTAAATATTCAAATCAGCCGTCATATCTGTGTAGACTGATCCTGATTTTCATTTTCTGAGCAGTAGATATTCAAATCAGCCATCACGTATGTGTAGACTGATCTGGATTATCAGTTTTACTGTTTTAAATTTCTAGGAATCTCATACTGTTCATGCAAAAAGGGAAGGCACTGATGAGACTGCACAGGCTGATCAAAGTCCTTTGTGTGCACGAATGTTATAATGTACGAGTACCCATTTACATGGCCCTATTTATATTATCTGTTCCTATAAAAAAAATAAGTCTTTGAGCAAATAATGGTATATTTTACACTGTTTTATGAGGTCTTCAACAACACAGTCTGATCCAATTATAATTTGTTTATAACCATATTTTCTCTTTTCCTTTGACAGCTGACTTCCCTTTGTCTGGCCCCTACCTGTACTTCAGTCACAAGTCTCCCAGAAGGTCTTATCTCTGAGCAGCATGTTTCAATAAACAGTCATTAGGGTATTATGCAATCCAAAAAGTGTCTTTAAGCATAATCAAACAGCTTGTACAAGGAGTCAAATGAACTCTTTTTTGTGGATATATTGGTATCCTATGACAATTGCAAAGTGCTGAAAAGCTTAATAGCAAACTGCATATACAAAGACTCAATCGACCTCCTTCTCTGAAGAAACATATTGGCATCCTTAAATTAAGTGATTGCTATTTTGGCTTGACTATTGCTGTTGCAACATTTCAAAGGCTAGTGAGGTTCTAAACAGAAGAAGTTTGTCTGAAGTTATTCACATGCTATTAAGCTTAATAGCAAATGTCAAAAACAAAAGAGTAAGTGACCTTTTTCTCGGTTGATATACTGGTTTCAAGAATATGTGAATGCTTTTGGCTTGACAAAAGCTGCAGTAACCTTCCAAAGGCTAATGGAGTGTTATACAGTATAAGATTGTCTGAGGTTTGTCTCGTGTTGTTAAGCTTATTAGCAAACTACACATACAAAGACTCAATCGACCTCTCTCCCTCTGTTGATATATTAGTATCTTGTAAATGAGTGAGTGCCATTTGGCTTGACTAATGCTGCGGCAAACTTGCAAAGACTAATGGAGTGCCAACCAGTAGAAGTTCGTCTAAGTTTTATCTCGTGCTGTTAAACTTAATAGCAAACAAAATATACAAGGAGTCAATTAAACTCTTTTTCTGTCTATATATTCGTATTCTATTAGGAAGTTAATGCCTTTTGGCTTGACTAATGATTCTTCAACATTGCAAAGGCTTATGGAATGCTAAACAGTAGACGTTTGTATGATTTTTGTCTGGTGCTAAGTTTTATCTCGTGCTGTTAAACTTAATAGCAAACAAAATATACAAGGAGTCAATTAAACTCTTTTTCTGTATATATATTCGTATTCTATTAGGAAGTTATGCCTTTTGGCTTGACTAATGCTTCTTCAACATTGCAAAGGCTTATGGAATGCTAAACAGTAGACGTTTGTATGATTTTTGTCTGGTGCTGTTAAGCTTGTTAGCAAACTGCACATAAATTGAGTCAGTCAACCGTTTCCTATGTTGTTATATTACTATCCTATGAAGAAATAAATGCAGTTTTGCTTGACTAAGGTTGCAACACATCTGAAAGGCTCATAGTCAGGTGGCGGATTCGAGGAAAGTGCTCTAGAAAATGAGTTTGTGGGCACTTTGGCGGCATGATGGGCAACCATGCTAAAAGTACTTACCGATACGTCCTCGTTTATTTTTTGGCGGTTGCCAAGCCTGACTGCCCACTGTGTACCGAATAAATGAGGTCAAAGGTCATTAAGTGCAAAATCACGAAAAACTGCTTAGAAAATGATTCTTGTACATTTGCGGTATACAAATCACTGCAGTCAAATGCTGAACATATTGAAAACCTCATGCGGCAATAGTAAATCATACTTGAACAGTTTCTGTTCAATCAAACTGTGTATGTGTCCGTCCGTACACCTATATTTCTGAATGTACATGCAATTATAGAGCTAACTTTAATATGTTATAAATAGAGGACTGCACTGCATAAATATATGAACAACAAGTTTCAATTTAGTAAATCATACCTTTTTAAGCAAGATATCATATATTTCTAGCTCAACATTTACATTACAAACAGTTGGCTTCATTAACATGTGTTGTTTACAATACATAAATTGTTTACAGTTGCCATCTGAAATCTAATTTCCAAAAAATAGCCATAAAATTATTTTTAACGGTGTTTACACATAAAGATGCAAGAACTTTAAAAGTGTTAGCTGTGAAGCAGATAAAATTCAATGTAGATAAATCAATCTCATGTAGTTTACGTTACCAAATTGGTAAATTAGTCATTTAAATTACTATTAAGCGATTCAATTAAATAGAAAAGCATAGTATCATGTATGTTCGGTGTTTATAGATGTTTTCTTGTTTATAAAGTTGACAGTAATTCATTTTACAAACTACTTTTAGACATACAATACACATCAGCATGATGTCGAGAATAAGTTTTCAGATATACAGGAGTATTTTAAATGTATAATCCAGAATATCGATACTTGTCGACCGACATTTTGAAACCCATTGCCTCATGTTTTTGATTCTAAAGGGCATTGCTGACATACAAGCAAACTTGTTCAACTACTGTAACATATACGTTTTTGTATAAATGTTACAGCATCGCATGTAATTTACGTTAAGACAGACAGGTCTGTGGGAAACAATTAAAGTAATTCGAATCTAAGTATTGCTATTGCCCATATGACATTATATTGGTCCTCGTCTGAATCACCTCTTCTATACATTTCTCATGGGACTGATGACCATATAACTTGCATGAAAAAAATATGAGAAAACTACTTACATTAAAAATCAAATGCTTTCATTTATAAGTACCCTGTCGTTAAGCGGCTTTGTAGAGGCTGCTAAGATGGCCCCAATAACTTCATCAGAGTGTTGTTTTAGTTAGTTTTAATCCAGTGACTACAGAGCTTATACAGGCTATCTGAAATAATGACTCAGATGCTCAAGGTTGCATGAGGCGTGTTTTGCACTATACAGAATTTCTCAGGAAAACGAAAAATCAAACCTAATCCGCTGTATTCAAACCTTGTGCGTCATTATTACCTGAGAAGTTTCGTATAATTCTGATTAATGCATTCAAAGGTGGTTCATTTGCTCCTCACAACTAAGTCATCATATGTTTTGTTTTGCATGGCCATGTAATGGACTGAAACTGACTTCGTTAGCCTGTGTAGTTTACGTTATGGGAAGTGTTTAAATTTCGTACCTGAAATCTATTGAACTTTAAAAAAGGGCAAAACACTGACTTGAAACTGTGTCTGCATATGAATATGCATACGGTGCATGTAAAATATTCGACAATATGTTGCTTACTATATAAATGCAATTGGAACCAGATGAATTAAGGAGGTGTGGGAGGGAGGGGTGAAAATTGTAAAAATGGCATCAGCCATCCCCCATGGCAAGATTTATACCCTATTACTCCAGTCGTCAACGGTTATGGTATCATAGATTAATGAAACCAGTTATAGTTCAAGGTGTTAATTTATGTAGACTTTATGTATGTATGGAAGGGAAGGGGCGAAAATATTATGGCCACATTACAAATCACTAAGGGGACTTAATCGTCGACACAGTCTACTATGAAACATTTCTGAAACTGTTGTTCAAGTTCTCGTAACAACAAGACCTTTACTGTAATGCAAGCTTCAGACATCAAATGGCCTACTGTTATATCAGCTCAGGTAACTCGTCTGAATAGGTTGTGATAACAGTCAAAGCATTTAGTGAAAACAGCAAAGGCGACTGTAGTGCGAGAGTACAGATCACGTTTGCCACTGCTATGCTGACTAAGCACATTACAAGAAATCTATGTTTTACCATCTCAGGCTTCTACTAGTAATCTTGTGTTATTAGCATGCCAGTTCTGGCCACCAAATGCCCTCTGCCAGTATGCTGAAATACCACTGTAGTGGCAGCCACAAACGCACATCCTATAATGCTTATATCCATGTGTGGTAATACATATTTCGTAAAGTACGTAACACTGCAGATAAGACTCTACAAAGACGTCTATAGATAAAAGGGTACCATGTTAATCTGCTAGACACGTCTGTAAACACTGTGGTGTCAGGTCAGGCTATTGAAAGACATCAGCATATATCATCGTACCTGTGTATGCCGCTGCCAAACTTGTGCACCGACTGTGGCACCTGCTCAATTTACCGACATACCCCTAGAGATATGGTCATGGAAGTTGTTTCTTTTATATTAATATGGGCAGAATTCAGTGCAGACAGTGTATTGCAAGACATCTACAAAGTCTGTGGTACCAGCACAGGGAAAGAAAAAAGGATATATTGACATGTTTTTAGAAATTCAGGCTACTACAATGCCCCTTGAGAGACACTGCTCTCTGTTATGTCATTCCATACTATATTCTGTCTGCCTTGTTCGACTACCTAAAAACAACAACTAAAGAGACATTTAATCTGTTCTTCAGCTAAGTTTGCTCTTTGTCAACACTGTAGAACAAGTTCTAATTCTGTCGATAAATTGTCACTTTCAATTATGAGTGCCAGCTGACTGACTAAAACACTTCAGAAGAGGCAAATGTACTACCCCAGGCATCTACAAAATTGCCTAGCAGACCATTGTTCAGACTCTAATAACCAAACATCTATATTTAGAACATTGCATAGCCTCATCTGTTAAAGATAAAAGTAGATCTTTGTAGTGCCAGCTTGTAAAATGCTGTTTAAAATATCAATGGCCATGTTTCTGGTCTATGATTTTTAATTAGATATGCCCGGTAACGTATGTAACTGTGTAATTTTCTGCATAGTTTGATACTCTCACATTTTTCTTTTTATTTGCGTTAATGTAAAATGTAAATATAAGCTGGTTACAGTAAATGGTAAATTCATCCGAAATATGTTTGTCCATTAAATTGGAGAAAAAACAACAACTCGGTAACGTAGGCAACAGTTATGCTCTATAGGAGATAGCTTATATGATTGTAACGAAAAGCAACACGATGCTTCTCGTCAATAGCAAGATTAATATACCTTTCAATATTCATTTGAATAAGAGTTATAGTAACATACTAATTCAGCAGATTGATTTGGTAACGTATTTACATTGGCGATAGCTGTCAAACGCACCATGTCAGATAGCAGAGAACGGCATCATGTAATGTTGTAATATATTTTTGGAAAGACAAAAAATGTAGCAGGCCTCTCATCCAGAATGGTGGGGCAGGTCTATGGGCTATTGGTAACTCAATAGCTGCTTTTAGAATAAATGATATAATAAGCCATTATACAAAAGTGTACTTAATGACCTCTGACCCAGTTATGATTAGATATGACGTCGGCAATTTGGCAAGAGCTTTTGTGGTATGTTTACTTTATTCCTTTGCCAAAGCTGCCTCTCATTTCGCGAAAGTGCCCATTACTGCAATAATTCATTCACAAACTGGTATATAGAAATGCACCAAATGACCTTTGACCCGATTTTGACCTTATATGACGTCTGTTGAGCTGGCAACCGGGCAAAATGGTTTTAGGTAGGTTAACTGACTTCAATGAGCCCGGTTGCCCGTCATGCCGCGAAAGTGCCCACAAATCCAAAATTTCACTCATAAACCACCGGACTATCATAATGGAGTGCTAAACAGTAGAAGTTTGCCTGAAGCTTGTTTCTTATTTTCAGCTTAATAGCAAACTACACAAACAAGGAGCCAATCGACCTATTCCTCGGTCAATATAGTAGTTTCCAATGAATAAACGAATGCTGTTTGGCTTTACTTACATTGCAGCAGCATTTCAAAGGCTAATGGAGTGCTAAACAGTAAAAGTTTGTCTGAAGTTTGTGTTTGAAATTTAGCTTGACTTATGCTTCGGCAACATTTCAAAGACGGATGGAGAGTTATGCAGTTGTTCGTTTGAATGAATGCCTCGTTTACTTGCAGACAGCTGAAACTGTAACAGTTACTGCCACGAAACAGCTTAAAGATATTATTCTGTACTATGTAGGGCACATGGTGGGTTAACAGCTATATTATGGCCCTGTTATGTAATTACCTATGTTAGATGAAATAACAGTTTCACTTATCAAAGTAAGAAAATGGCTCACAAAAGTAAACAAGCACAGTTTTTATAATGTGGCTTAAAATAACATTGCTTGAATTCATGTTCGGACTGAATTTATTCATGATGTGTAGAATTTTTCTTTGTTGATCAGATGACCTCAATTTTCAATGGTACACGGAAGAGCTAACACAAATGACACGCTGGTACTTCATAGCCCTGAGACAAAACACTAAAATGTAGTGGTGTATCCTATCTGGAAGTGTAGCTTCAATTTCATGTGAAGAGTTTTAGCTATTTTTGAGAGGAAATAGAGTGGCTTCCCCATTAACTCCTAGACATAGCAGTAGTTTATTTTGAACCCCATGACAAAAGTTATTCTACGTTTTCAGACTTTTGAACTTCCACATTTTGCTACTTAGTTTATTTGTAGAGAACCATTTGAACTAGGATTTTAATATTTGGCATAGAGCTTGGAATCAGTATGTAGATAATCTAACTGACTTCTAGGGGATTTCCATAAAACAGAACCGACCCCTTTTCAGGCTAAGACAAACAAAGTTTGACACCTTTAGTGGCAATGATATGGTTGGGCATAGTATTTTACAAACAGTCTTTCTTTGGTAAGCTGTGTGACTAATTACTTGGGAAAAATCTGCTCAGCTTGGTATCTTGCTATACCTTGATTCAAAAGAAATGTCAGGGCGGTAACAAATATGCGCTGGCAATCACTGTCAAATTCGGCCAGTCCACTAGAAGATTCGGTAGAATAAATTTTGCACGCTTGTTCAAGTTCACTAAGCATAACGCATTCTTATATTGTACCTCTTGTTACCACATTTACTGTCGTGTATGAAAGATGTATATATGTTGATACGAAAAAGAAAGATTCTGCGCGCAAGGAAGTGCCGTTTACGGTGTGACAAAGTCCGCTGCCGCGGGATTCGAACTAGGTAAGCCAGGTCTTAGCAGACTGCGCTTCCGACGTTTATATACTTATAACATCATCCCTGTATGCAAAACCTGAAAATAAGAGTCAACATTGTGCCTAATTCGAGCCACACCCTACATATAAATACTCGCGACAATTTATTTACGCTTATATTCTCGAATATCTCTTGGCTCGCAAAATGAAGCATTTCACGAATATTGGAACGCTTAAATTTTAGGGTGTAAACTGTCAAGTGCAATGTTAGAAAACGTCGTATCAACGGTGATGCACTCTAAATCTAAAAACAACATCGTGGCAACATTGACATTAATACATACGTTCTTTCAGCGGGTTTGTGCCCATTGGATGTTATGCCGCAACTGCAACACTTGAGACATGCCAAAATAATGCTATTTATAAAATGTGCAGATTATCGGTGTAAGCAAAGCATCAGATCAGCCTGTGCATCCTCCCTGTATAATAATCAGATTCTTTCCTATTTTGTACGCGATGGATTCAGATATGACACTTGGGTTCCATTGCACAGAGCCTTTCTATTACCCGCCCATCGTCCTGATATGATTTAAAAAATGCTGAAATGGACGTAAAATCGCAAGTTCTTTTGATCGACATTGTACAAGGACAGGTAATATGGTAGGCTCGTGCGTCTATTGTCCAGTTGTTGCATAACTTTACACTGGATTTGCAAGTTTTGTTACAGCTAAATAATTTCTGTTACCGGTGAGTGAGCAGCTAGTTTGTCCTGTGCCCCTTTTTGAACAATAGAAAAGTCTAGGGGAAGGTACAAAGATAACTCCGCCCTGACATTTCTTTTGGATCAGGGTATACTTGTGTTGTTTCTTTGTTACTATTTCTGTTTTGTTATCGTAGGTTGGATGTGGAATATCATTGTATTAGTTCCTCAGTATATTTTTAAACTTTCTGAACAAATGGTGTGCCTCTTACAGCCTCCTGTTCTGGGACCCTAAATGGACAAAACACCCGGTAAATACTTACCTTAGGCAAGTACTGTGGTGGAATAACCTGTGACCTTTTTGTTGTATTGTAATTCATCATTGTGTCCATAACAATCACGCCATAGGGAACAAGACTTGCGGCAGCTTGACCGTAATTTGACAATAAATACGGCCCAATCCAGGTGTTTGTGAACGCATATCCCCCTATGTAGGCTGTGAATAAAGTTTTAAAGACATTAAAGTGCAAGGGTGTAACTGTCTATACGCAAAATACGCATGTGTATTGAAATTTTGTCCATATGACAAAATTTCAAAACGCACTTGCGCATTTGGAAATTTTGTAAACAGTACAGACTGCCAAAATAACATGGTAATATGAAATCTCTTCGACCGCTAGATTAATACTCAAAGATAATGAAACATAATTATGCGCATGTAACAGCCTCTAACCTCTAAGTGTACTAATCCCCTCCCCCCCCCCCAAGGGAGACCCCCCAAGGGAGACTTCTCTGGTCCGAGAGCATTAATCTCTATTCTGACAGAGCACTACTCCTTATGAATTTATCCTTAGAGGGCACAGATTTTCCTTTAAGACAGTCCCACTGAAGAAGATATTCGCCTGTCAGAGATTCTAATGCTATTCTGTTTTATTTGCTGTAAAATTCAGCCAAAACATTGAAGTGTATACATACAACTTAAATGACGCAATGAAGGGCTGTAAAACTTACATATATATAGAAGATTTATTTGTAAAATGTTTTCATAAGACTTCCAATAGAGTGATATAGGTGTTTCCGTGTGATGCCTTACGAATTTCAAATTTTCAAAAACTAATGACAGTCTTAAGAAAAATGAAGGAATGTGTTTCGCTTTATTAACTCGCAAATAAGTATGCTGGCACCAGACTGCAAATATAAAACTCCATTAAAAATTTCTGCCCGATAACACTGTTTATTTTAATTCATGACCGCTACCCGTGAACGGTATTGATACAATGACATGAAGTCTACTGTTACAGATCGTTCTAGGAGTTAAAGAGCAAAATAGGAGCAAAAAGCACACGACAACATTTATGATTGCAAAGTTGCAAGAAGTGTTTTTGTTCAAGCTATCTCATACTGGAAATTCAAAGACTAGAGAGCAAACAATGTAGACCCAGTTGAGGCGGCTCACAATTAGCCACCTCATCAGGATCTACTTGAGCAAATTCACACTCTTTCTGTTCTGACGCTTGAAGGGTATAAAAGAGAACAAGATAAGCTCCCATGTGTAGGTATCGACTGGGTCTGAGGTGTTCATCCAGTCCCTTCCATTGCAGATCATAACACAGACAGCCTGTGTAGCATGAGAGGATGGGCAGGTCTTTCGCCCTGTTGAACGCAATGATATATCCAACCTTTTAACGAATAACAATTTAAACAGCATGACATATGGAGTCGCTGAACAGACATGTCAAACCTATAACATGTAAAACAGAAATATGTGAATGTTGTTTATTCAAACTTTATGAAAAGGGGAAAAAACATGCTCCGTGGGCTTATCTGCTTAGGAAGATTTTCCCATAGGCTGAACACTTCAACTAAGTTTTGCTTTGCATCAAAAAGTAAAGAGGACATCAACTACTAATGGAGGCTTACACAGTTCTTCGCCATCAAAGGACACAAACATGATTGTATTTTTCCTTTTAGTTCCCATCTGTGTAATCTGGCGAATTACTTCTAACATGGCCGCCACTCCAGCCCCATTGTCGTCAACGCCTTCAACAAATAAGAGTTAAACATGTAAATTAGCAGTTAGCCCTACATGTTAATACCGGACCCAGACTGGAAGGTAAAAAAAGTGAAACATGTGAAACAATGAAAATAATTTACCTAATTTTGACCATAATTCTGCAAATAGAACCAAAAACACTATACTGAGAATGGTTACCGACTAGGATAAATGTCAATTTTAAGCGTAGAAGGGTCATACAGACCATCGCCAGTGGGTTAAATTGCCATTTTAGTTAGTTGAATTGATAAATGTAAGGGTTATGGCTGACCATCACAAAATGCGTGTGATGGAAAACCATAAGTCCCTTGACTGCTGGCTATGAAGTGAATATTTTCTTTTGTCTATGTGTGTACTAGGAATTTACCTGGTGTGTTGGGCATTGTGTCATAGTGAGCGGCCACACCCACTATTTTATCGTCAGCTTGTCCAAAACGCTCACCTCTCAACACGCCAATTATGTTCGCAAATGGAACCTAGAATAAGTGATAAAGACACTTTTAAGAGTCTACTCCAGTCCTCACCTTTGGCTCTATGGCTTTGGTCACTTCCATAGATGGCTGATTTGACAAGCGAAGGCTCTGATCAGACTTTACTTATGTGCAGTCTGATCAGAGCCTTTGATTGTCACCAGTGCCACATTGTTGGAAATCACATGATGTGGCTCAAATTTGTTTTCCTTTCCAAGAGGGTATTACTTTCAGTTGTTCACCTACAGGTGGGCTGATTTGCTTGAAAGATGAGTGGTAACTTTTAAATCTAACTTCTAAGTGACTTTTAAGTCTTCTAACTTCTAAGTGACTTTTAAGTCTTCTAAGTGATTTTAAGTATCCTAAGTGATTTTTAAGTCTTCCAATCAACGGAATTGGCCGAGCGGCGTTCCGATTGTGGCATAAGCAGAACCCTCTTTCAAAACTGAGTCTTGATAAACTCATAGATCCTAAACGCCACTAGAAATGATATCATTGGTGGCGTTTTGCACCGACAACCATGTGTCAGCACGCCTGGTTAATTATGTTGCTAAGGCTGTTGCAATACGAAAAAGAGGTTGTTACAAAACGAGAAAGAGTCACAGGTCCAAAACTACTTGGTTATCGGGGCTAAACAAATTTGTTTAGCCACGATGACTATAGGTCGGTTGGGAACAAGGACTCTTTCGTTTGGTAACAACCCTTGTATATACATAGTTAACCAGGGGGGGGGGGGGGGGGGGGTGTTAAGGCCACAGTGAACTGCGAACTATGACATATTCATTTAAGAAATAATCCTTTTGACTGTTAGCATTATGTTCAAAAGAAAATAATCTCTACCAGGTTAAGAAAATCAGTTGTATCTCTGGTTTATGCCATTTTGTCTTTTCGCGGCAAAAAGACGCCACTCGAAAAGACGAAAAGTCGAAAAGATGCCATGCGAAAAGACGAAAATTTTGACGTCAGTTTAGTTAGAAGGAGTAGGACATTTAAAGAGAAATAGAAAATTTAGAAATAGCCTACCTTTCATTTAAGTTAGTTTTGGGCTTTTCAAAACACGCATATAATGATTGTTTATGAAAGTGTTCTGAAATCTGGTATAAAATAAAGCAGGAACAGCGGTTAAAATAATTGATTTTAAGGCTTGTAGCATTTTATTCCTTTTAAGATGTTCACTTTGTTGCTGAAGTCATTTGATTGGTTGGCAAGTACAGGATAAATTTGGTTGCTTATGCTATACAATTCTCCCAAGAAGCCGCTTGTTAAAGTGCAATGACTTCACAACTTTGGATCCTTAGGCTTAAAATCAGCGAAAAACGTCACCATTAAATTGCTCGATCGAAAAGCTTTCACGAGCTGAATTTCTGCCAGGTTTGAGAGCAAGTCATGAAGGTTGCACTACAGTAAAAGATGCTCATTATGCAAGCCCCACTCTTTGGGGGAGTACTTTCAGGTCTATAATGAATATTTGCAGGACCCTGATTGGTTTTATTATGAAAGTTGAATATTTTTCTGAATGTTATGCTTATTTATTATTATAAAAATGGAGTTTATTTACAAAGATGTTTTGCTACATTTTTGTTGGGGTTGAAAAATACACAGGGGGTGCCAGTGAAAGTTTCGAGATTTATTCACTGCGAACCAGGCCTGTCAGCACTAAAAATAGAATAAGTCAAAAATATGACGCACAACCCCCAACGTTTTTTTTTAGCTATTACTGGTAGGTAAAGTTGTTGTCTATTCAATGCCATGCCTCAATTTGGAAAGTTTAGACCAGGAGAAAATTGGCAGTGCATTGACTTTGTGAGCTATGGGAATTGTTTTACTGTAGTGCCACCTGAAAAAACTATTTCTTTAAGTATCTGAGGCTTCCACCAAGCCTCACACAACCATTAATTTTTATTCATTCTTTACTGCTTATCAGCAGCAGATATGCATGAAAAATTGCACAAATTTAGAGAATAAACCTTTACAAGTTTAAGGCATCGTTGCCATGACAACGATATTCCTAAACAGTACTTTAGAACTAAGTTTTGTCATATGCTTGCCTCTTACGTATTATATATGTCAAATACTACTCCAACCCATGGCTAATGAGAATAAATGCTAGTTGCCATTATTTTATGATCACCCCTCTAATTGCTGTTTTGATTTTTTGAAAATGTTTAGATGGTTTGAAAGGAGTGAAATAGCATTGAAAAAATAAAATGGGGATTTTTTTTACTATTATTTCATTCAATACTTGTGAAAGCATTTGTTGAGTCCAGTTGATATTGACAAAAGATAAATTTAAGAAGGTTTATATAACTCAATGCAAATTGGAAGGTTTGTGAGGGATTATGTAAAACGTCAAACTAACATTGATCACAACTGTAAAGCAAATCAATTTATGCATAATTCGGTGAATAGTTTATTGATCTTTACCCAGCAGGCACATGACGTCGAAAAGACATCGTACTAACGTCGATGCGACGTCATTACGTCGCATCGACGTCAGTACGACGTCATTTCGACGTCATGTGCCCGCTGGGTAGTATCATCAACTGCATCGGGAGTAAAGATAAATTACTTTTTTCAAGTTGGGAAAAAAACAGCGCTCTCATGAAGGTTCGCCTTCGAAACTGTGGTCATTGGAGAGCAGATGTGGACACTAGGTTTGCATTTAACTCATACGACTGCAAGTTTGAAAGCTTTTGGCATAGTTTAATGGAATCGAATGGATGAGATAATCTACATTCACCCAGCGGGCTCATGACGTCAAAATGACGTCGCACTGATGTCGATGCGACGTCGTTACGTCGCATCGCCGTCAGTAACGTCGTCGTTTCAACGTCATGTGCCTGCTGGACATATTCCTACAGTTTTCCACCAGAGCCTGGGAATACACTCTTACAAAAATGTTAAATAAATAAATAAATAAGCAAAAATAAAAGAACTAGCTCCCTCACAGGAAGCGAACTCTTTCCCGTCAGAGTTTCATCCTAAATCAACTGATGGTAATGTGCACAACCGTGATAAATGTAGAATAATCAGTTTCTGGTGCCAGAAGGAATGTATGGAAATGAAATTGGTCATTTCTTGTAGAATGATGCATATTTTATCAAACTACACCATGTGGTTAAGAGTTATGAGCAATTTCACTCACTGACTACAGCGGAAGGACAAACAGACTGATGGACTTGCACAGCGATTAAAGTGCACACCTGTGGGTCGTGCAATACTGTTTAGACTTTCGTCACCGTTTTGCAAGCCGGTGGCTGGACAATGTTAAAATACATAAGTGTACAAAATTTGAACCATATATACCACGGGGTTCAAGAGTTATGAGCATTTTCACTACTAGACCGTAAATTTTCAACTTGTGCTCAGCAAAGCATCGTCCATTAAAAAAGACGGTTATGCATGCGGGTCGTTAGATAATGTTGACATGTATAAGTATGCAAAATTTTATCAAAATATAGACTGCGGTTCAAGAGTTATAAGCATTTTCGCTAACTGATAACGGACGGACGGACGGACTCACACAGTGATTCTAGTGCAAACCTGCGGGTTGTGCAATAAGAAGTTTTGCATACCAGTGGCTGGGCAATGTTAAATTACATAAGTATACAAAATCTGAAGCAAATATACCAAGCGGTCCAAGAGTTATGAGCATTTTCAATAAAAGAACTTGACCGGCCAAATTGATGCTCGGTGAAGCCTCGTCAGTGTTTTGCATACCAGTGGCTGGGCAATGTTAAATTACATAAGTATACAAAATTTGAGGCAAATATACCAAGCGGTCCAAGAGTTACGAGCATTTTCAATGAAAGAGCTCGACCAGCCAAATTGATGCTCGGTGACGCCTCGTCACTGTTTTTGTATACCAGTGGCTGGGCAATGTTAAATTACATAAGTATACAAAATTTGAAGCAAATATACCAAGCGGTCCAAGAGTTATGAGCATTTTCAATAAAAAGAGCTTGACTGGCCAAATTGATGCTCGGTGAAGCCTCGTCACTGTTTTGCAATCCGGTGGCTGGACTATGTTAAAATACATGAGCATACAAAATTTGAACCATATTTACCACGGTGTTCAAGAGTTATGAGCATTTTCAGTAGTTGGCCGTAAGTTTTCAACTTGTGCTCAGCAAAGCCTCGTCCATCAAATAAGGTTGTTATGCATTTATAAGAGTCATTAGACAATGTTGACATGTATAAGTATGCAAAATTTTGTCAAAATATCCCATGCGGTTCAAGAGTTATAAGCGTTTTCGCTAACTGATAACGGTTATCGCTAACTGATAACGGACGGACGGACTCACACAGTGATTATAGTGCAAACCTGTGGGTTGTGCAATCAATGGAACGAAGTGGTAAAGATTATTCATGCCAGTCCACTCCATGTTTTTAAAGTATGCAATGTGCGTCCTTCATCATGGCCTAGTATATAAAGGCGCTCTTAAACAGTCGACCTCTCACCGCTGTGGGTTAGAGCCTCGTTTGGCGCACAAGTGAGGAAGTGGAAGGTCAGGCGATTTTTTTTCCCGAGAGCTTCGGTTTGCGTCCACCTCTGCAATCGGACATCCTCGCGATATAATTCAGGATACGGAATTGGCCGAACTGTTACGATTGCCACCTCTGCTGAACGATCGGCTCGATATGCAAAATATGCTTGAAAGGGCCGTTCCGCACTTATTCTACACTGTAAAATATTTCCGTATATTTTGCGGTAGAATACCTGGCAACCAGCTGCCAGTCCATTTCCCGTTATTTTTACGGGCGTCTGCCTGCAGAACATTTTTTGAAATCACGATTTGGTAGAGTTATGTTAACTGACAGCACTCAAATATATCTGTATAGTGTTGAAGGGCTATATGTGACAAAAACAATACCTGTTTTATTCTACCCTACTCTGCGCGACGATTCCTTCCAGCGTTTACGGGCGCCCATAAATATAACGGGAAATGGCATGGCAGCTGGTTGCCAGGTATTCTACCGTAAAATCTTCGGAAATTTTTTACCGTGTACGACCTCTAAATAAGAATACTTACGCCTGGATAATTATTTGAGTCATAGAAGAACTGGTATTGCGTGGTGAGCCCCAAACGCACAAATTCATCGAAGATAAATTTTCGCGCCTGTAATTTGTACGGATTGTTGGTTCGGTGATGTCTCGCCTCGGAAAAATGCTGTTCTATGTTCGATCTCATCGACTTGATGTCGGCGGCTTGACATGTCAGCTGTCCGCCTGCAAAAATTAAGCTATCATTCAGGTGTTTGATGAAGTTTACTTTTACTAGGTCTATTTTCTTTTAAAGAGAATTGCCGTTTTGCGGCGTCTGATCAGGGTCTGCAGTGTTTGCCTGTATCCCTTTTTATGGGATACAAGGCATAAATGGGTTAAAGACTATTCAGCCGCGGTTTTCCACAGAGAGCGAACAATGGGATTGCCCTAGGGAATCTGAGAAAACGAAATATAATATTAAGCTGCGACACGAGAAAACCAACAAAAGTGGTCGTGCGCCCAGCGCAATCAGATCTGCCTGGGCATCTGCCCAGTTTGATCAGACTCTTCGTTAATTGCTCATTTGATAGCTAAGGGTCTTAGCTACCTCCATGCGGACAGCGAAGACTCTGATCAGACTGGGCGGATGCCCAGGCTGATCTGAGTCTGCGCTGGGCGCACAACCACTTTGTTGGTTTTGTCGTGTCGCGGCTCATTTAGTGTTTTCCCGGAGAGACCCGGAACGGATTTCCTTTCGGAATTTGAGAAAACTAAAAATATTGAGGCTGATTTTTCATCCAAACTCTAAAATCCCAAAGACAGACCGGGTAAACGCGCAATTCATAGTAGAAGTAAGTTGGAAGTAAAATTTGCCAAACTATAAAAAAATGCTATTTAATTCATATTTATGTACATGTAAGTAAATGAAGTGGAAAAATAAGCTTTCTAGAAGATATAATGACTGAGTTCTCGCCTTTCTCATGGAAGTTGTGAATTCGGTTTGTTTTAATGACAAAAGCCTTTGCGCAAATACGCCATCTCAAATATACTTTACATACTTACATTTATCACAGCCAAGTGTCTAAAGTCTTTCCCCAAAACATTTTTTTCCATTGACTTTAGTGCATTTGCAAGTGTGCAAGAAATTTTATTGTGAGACTTGTGTTCAGATGTTCATAATAATTTTTGTATGCTTAAAAACCTAAAAGATTTCTGCAATACAAAATAACTTTTAGGTTGCCCTAAACCTACTCACAATTAAACTACACGTATTTGAACTTCAATAAATTTTTCAGAAATGCAGTTTCCTATTGACGTCAATGGTGACGTTGTCCAAAATTTGCCGAAAAAGCACTGGTGTCGCCTATAAAAGCATATTTCTACAAGAATAATTAATTTTAATTCAAATCAGAATTATTCGATGTTGCCAAAATTATTAAGTCCCCCCACCAAAGGTGAGACGGGACATATTGTTTTCAGTGCGGATCCCCAGCGTCGGCGTCTCTGTGCCAGATTTCTTGTATGCGTGATATCTCTTGAACCAACGGGTGGAATTTCACCAAACTTGCATGGATACATTATTGGGACAAGTTTAAGAGCTGATAAGAGTTTGGTGACCTTGACCTTATTTTCAAGGTCACTGGAGGACATAGATGACAATTTCTTGTACCCATTATATCTCCTGAACCAATGGATGGAATTTCACCAAACTGGCATGGATATATCATTGAGACAAGTTTAATAGCTGATTAGGTTTTGGTGACCTTGACCTCATTTTCAAGGTCACTGGAGGACTTAGATGAAACTTTCTTGTACCAGTGGTATCTCTTGAACCAATAAATGGAATTTCACCAAACTTGCATGGATACATTATTGGAACAAGTTAAAGAGCTGGTCAGATTTTGGTGACCTTGACCTCATTTTCAAGGTCACTGGAAGACTTAGATGACAATTTCTTGTACCCACTATATCTCCTGAACCAATGGATGAAATTTTTACCAAACTGGCATGGATACATAATTGGGATAAGTTTAATAGCTGATTAGGTTTTGGTGACCTTGACCTCATTTTCAAGGTCGCTGGAGGACTTAGATGACAATTTCTTGTAACCACTATATCTGCTGAACCAATGGATGGAATTTCACCAAACTTTCAGGGATACATCATTGCGACAAATTTAAGAGCTGGTCAGATTTTGCTGACCTTGTCCTCATTTGCAAGGTCACTGGAGGACTAAAATGACAATTTCTTGTACCCACTAAATCTCCTGAGCCAATGGATGGAATTTCACCAAACTTGCATGCATACATCATTGAGACAAGTTTAAGAGCTGATTAGATTTTAGTGACCTTGATCTCATTTTCAAGGTCACTGGATGACTTACATGACATTTTCTTGTACCCACTATATCTCCTGAACCAATGGATGGAATTTCACCAAACTTGCATGGATACATCATTTGGACAAGTTTAAGAGGCGATTTGATTTTGCTGACCTTGACCTCATTTTCAAGGTCATAGTCATCTATGTAGGATATTTTAAGAACCAATGGATGGATTTTCTCCAAACTTGCCTAGATATTTTACTTGTTCAGGCTTTTTATTCATAAGAGGGGATGGGAAATGGGCTGGTGGGGGGACATCAGTTTTTCTCTGAAAAACATTTCTAGTTGCTCTTTCTAATCATATAAAATTTAATATCATACGATAAGCACTATTGCTACAGCAAAATTCCCCACACACTTGAAAATGCATTGACAGCTATGGAAAATGTGTTTTTGGGGAAAGACTTTTGACACTCGATTGTCATATGACGTCGCATCCGAAAGCGTAATAAAGCCAATTGCATTAATAAAAGCATCACAAACGACTGCGTGATACCCCGACACTGCATACCTCTTTCATTCATAGATATTTTTTTCTCTGTAGATTAGTAACCTGAGTGCAGAGCAGTTGTAGGTTTCAGAAAAATCTTTTTAGCTTATGATTCTATGTAGATTTTAGAATCATTGTATGCAAGTTTATAGCCCAAGGGCAAGGGCAGATAATCTCCATGGGGCTAATTTCGAGCAACACAGGAAACTTTTATTGTTCTGATCATTTGCTTCGAACTATGATTTTATAGAGATTTTTTATGACTTTACATATGCTCGGGCAGGGGCCGATAACCCCTAATGGGGTAAATTTTGAGCTAATGGGGTAAATTTTGAGCATTATGGGAGGCTTTTATATTATGCTGATCATTTGCTGTAAGTTCTAGAAGAACCGCTTGAAATTAAAATTTATACAGATTTTTTCATGATTTTATACATATGAATAGCCCCTGGGCAGGAGCAGATAGCCCCTGACGAAAAAATTTCTATAGTAACGTAAAGCTTTTGTTACTTCGATCATTTCTGTGAAGTTGCATCCTGATACTCAAAATAGTAAAAGAACTAGAGGCTAAAAACCTATTTTTTACATTGACAAGTGCCATAACTCTGCCAGAAATTATCGAAATTCGCCCATTAACAATCCCAAGTGACACATTCATGCAGTAACATCCAAATCACGAGCTGCCGCTGCTAGCCTCAGCAGCAGCTGCTGATAGCCTCGCAGCAGCTGCTGATAGCCTCGCAGCAGCTGATGACGTTTTACCCCAGTAAGTTTGGTTTTAGCCCACTTTCTAGGAACGATCGGCTCGATATAGGTAAGTGTTATTGTAAGGGCTGTAAAGCCCAAAATAATAATGACAAATGATGATAATAATAATAATAACAATAACGTCTGTGTTTAAAATGAATAACTGTAGTTGCAGTTATACAATAATAGGATTTATCTTTCGCAGGCTTCTCCCTTGTGCCTATATATAATTTACAGACATGTTAACTTATTTCCTTTGCGAGAATAATATATACTAGAATGGAATAGCTACAAAAATAAATTAAAAAAAAAAATAAATACAAAAAAAAATAATCTATTTCCTTGGCAAAGATTAAAACATGGTACATATAAGAGACTGAATTGGAATAGTTTGCTTCCCTTACATACCAACAAAATATAATAAGCTTCTAAATTATAAATAAAAAAAATAAAGGTGTACCGTATTCGACCCGTTTAGCGCACTACATTAAATACTTTCAGTAGACATTCTTCCTGATAAACGCACATTTCAAAGAATTATTATATATAGAAATAAACTGAATTATTAGAGAAAAGCTGCATATAGTCATGCAGGACGGAGATACTTTGTAAGTGAAAACTGTAAGATTTTATAGTGTTTTCAGCACTTGTAACAAGCAATCAAAGGGATAAATGCGCTAAAAATCATATGCCTCAGAACTTCCCATGATCTGCGCTTATTGGGTCACGTGCGCTAATAGGGTCGATTACAAAATATAAATTTGGACGGCTGTGTGCAACTATAGTCATAGTTACGTATCGCTGACCACATGGGGAACGTCGTTAGAAGAGAAGAGAACAAAACAATATACATAGGACTTGGACGAACACTCGGCGCCAGGGGTGTGCAACTATAGTCAGAGTTACGTATCGCTGACCACTTGGCGAACGTCGTTAGGAGAACTGAAACAGAACAGTACATAAAATCCAATGTCGTTACGAGAATTGAAATACACATACAATAAAATCCAACAGATGGAAACCGCTGAGCCACTTCGGGGAACGTTGTTAGGAGAAGAGAAGAGAACAAAACAATATACATAGGACTTGGACGAACACTCGGCGCCAGGGGTGTGCAACTATAGTCAGAGTTACGTATCGCTGACCACTTGGCGAACGTCGTTAGGAGAACTGAAACAGAACAGTACATAAAATCCAATGTCGTTACGAGAATTGAAATACACATACAATAAAATCCAACAGATGGAAACCGCTGAGCCACTTCGGGAACATCCTTACGAGAGATGAAAAAAAAAATCAGCAGTGCGAATGCAGGTTGGGGTGGGGAAGGAGACATTTTCAGCACTCTTTTATTTGGTTGATACATGTAAAAAAATGCTGAAAAATAAAGTTTATCATATATCTCAGCCCTGTCTCGTAGATCACACCTGTAATCTCTTTCATCGGAAATTTGTGTTACAACAATAATTCTGGAGAAGCAAGAAATTTTGCTGTCAAATAAAAGTATTTGCTTTCCCAGTGCGCAGTGAGCAAGTAGAAAATTGTTACATTTGTCAGGTCTTGGTCAGCCCATTTATTGATATCACTTATTCAAAGAATGGATATCACAACTTCGAATTATGGATGCCAAATATCCGATTTTATGGATATCACCAATTCGAATTATGACATAATAAGAGTTATTGATAGCTATGGGCAGTATTGTGGAAATACATAAGAGCCGCGACACGAGAAAACCAACAATGTGGTTGTGCACCCAGTGCAGATTCAGATCAGCCTGGGCATTCGCCAAGTTTGATCAGACTCTTCGTTTAGTGCCCAAAGGGTAGCTAAGGGTCTTAGCTACCTCCATGCGGACAGCGAAGACTCTGATCAGGCTGGGCGGATGCCCAGGCTGATCTGAGTCTGCGCTGGGTGCACAACCAGATTGTTGGTTTTCCCGTGTCGCGGCTCATATATGTAATTCGAAGTAGGGATATCCATATTTTAAATAAGTTATATCAAGAAATCGGGCTGAATAATTGATATCCATAATTTGAATAGTAAATATCCATAAATAATCGCAGAGCAGTCGTTATTTAAACTTATTATTTGTAACGAAGAATATGTGATATCCATAATTCTAATTAGTGTTATACATAAACGGGCCCAAATATTGATATCCGCAACCCGAATTATGGATTTTACTTAATATTTGAATTATGGATTTCTAATAATCTTAATGATTAATGGATATCACTAATTCGACATTGGTATCACCTATTTGATTTATTGATATCCATTAGTAATAAGTGATATCCGATATCCATAATTCGATTTATGACCATCCATAAATCAAATTATGAATATCCAAAAATCGGATTTGTGATATCCATGATGCAAATTATATCTATTAATAATTATGATTTTCGGATATCCTGAGTTCGAATTATGGATATCGATAATTCGAATTATGGATATCTATAAAAATATTGATGTTCATAATTCGAATTATCACTAGGATACGCTACAGTGTTTGAGAGTCCGCGTATTATTTAATGTTATTAATTATTATAAATGAAATAAACTCAGAGTTAAATATGACCATTAACATCTTAAACAGCGTTGAATTTCGGAGTTAACGTACTTATTACAGAAAACGTATCTTAAAAAAAAACATGATAAAGTTGTCTCACAATACCGTAATACCGATATATCGCAAATCCGTTTTCGCTCAGCTTGCAAGTTAATTTAAGGTAGGTCAATAGTACCTCTGGCATCAACTATCAACTGCAGCTGCACAGAAACAAACAACTGCTGCTGCCTCTGAGACAACAACAGGTCCGCAACTTCAGCTGAGACTCCCGCAGAAGATACTATAATTAGCTATTCAACATGACATTTATTTTTTCTCATCGTTTTTAAATTTTCCTACAGATCTTGGCCACTCTTTTCTCATTTTCCCTCTCTTCTTATTTGCCTTTTTATTGCTCATTTATCCCCTGTTTTTAGTTTGGCTCTACCTGTTGGGTAAGATCAGCAAGATGTTTGGAAAAAAAAGACAAGGTCAAAGTTAATTTTCAGAAGATAATTTTTCAAGTTTATTTATTTAATTACAATTATTTTTTCCTGCATTTAGAGCTTCTAGTGTCATCTCAATGTACTGAGAGCATGCAAGACCATGGTACTGGTATAAACAGAGAAATAAAAACAACAGAATCCTTGAATATGCAAGGTCGTTAGGGTTGTTCAGAAAGCCATTGTCAGCATCAACGAAAAAAACATATAGCAGCTGATGTCCCTCTGCTGCCATATATTTACGCAAGGTTTATTTTCTCTTTTTTCCTTCAAATATGTGTTTTAAACTGTTTTGTTTGTTTAGGTACTCAAACTGGTGTTTGCTTTTTCACATAGCCACTTTGGGTGTTTTGCATGACAGATATGCGTTATATGTAGTTTAGGGCTCGCAACGAATTAAGTTACCTTTCAAATATCCCTTCGGGCACATGGGGTTTGATCAGCTTTGAGCCAGCGTCGGTTCGACGTCATGATATCGAATCGACGTTGGTTCAATGCTGGCTAAACATACTGCCCGAAGGGATATTACAAGAAGAGTCACACAGTTCTCTCCATTTTGCATAAGAGATGTGCATTATATGTAGTTTAGGGCTCGCAACGAATTAAGTTACCTTACAAATATCCCGTCGGGCACATGGGGTTTGATCAAGTTTGGACCAGCGTCGGTTCGACGTCATGATATCGAATCGACGTTGGTCAAATGCTGGCTAAGCATAGTGTCGAAGGGATATTACAAGAAGAGTCACACAGTTCTCTCCAATTCGCATGACAGATGTGCCTTATATGTAGTTTAGGGCTCGCAACGAATTAAGTTACCTTACAAATAACCCGTCGGGCACATGGGGCTTGATCAGCTTTGGACCAACGTCGATTCGACGTCATGATATCGAATCGACGTTGGTCCGATGCTGGCTAAGCATAGTGCTCGAAGGGATATTTCAAGAAGAGTCACACAGTTCTCTCCAATTCGCATGACAGATGTGCCTTACATGTAGTTTAGGGGTCGCAACGAATTAAGTTACCTTACAAATAACCCGTCGGGCACATGGGGTTTGATCAGCTTTGAACCGAAGACGATTCGACGTCATGATGTCGAATCGACGTTGGTTCAATGCAGGTTAGGCATAGTGCCCGAAGGGATATTACAAGAAGAGTCACACAGTTTTCACCAAGCAAAGATAAGGTCTAAGTGGGATAGGTTAGGATATAGCTCAGAGGAAAGAAATTAATAGCTTTAAGTATTAATGATTCTTGACTCACATATTATTCTGTATTTATTAAGGTGATATTATGCACTTATTGTACTACCTGTCACACCGTTTATATTTGTATTGCATGTATGTACATGTATATGCTCAAGGGCTACATAACCTATATAACACTTGCATAAACATTCTTCTTCATATATATGTATATAAATGCTACGGGTGTGAAAAGAATTTGTGATGCAACATTTGGTGGTGAGAGAGACACTTCCTGACACTCTTTTTATTGCAAGACTGACATCTTTTGATATTTTGTGCTGTGGCCTAATATTTGTTGTTTCTAGTTGTTGATAGAGAGTGTTGCAACTTTTTCTACTTTGTTGCTGTTACACTTCTGCTTCTGTTCGTGGTATGATAGTGACAACTGATGCTGATGTTTTCAATATTCTTTTCTTTTTTTAAGATTGATATATGCTGCCTGTGATAATGGTGTTATTAAAAGTGTCAGCCACTGTTTATAGTAAGGATTTAGGCTTATATTACTGTTTTTGCCGTGTGTAGTTTTGCAGACACTAATGTTGGTGGTTTGACAGGAGTAACATCTGCTGCTCCGCCAGTTTTCATAAGCAGATGCTGATGTTTGTACCAGAGACCACATCAACTGTCGATATTGAAGATCAGAGGGACATCAGGTGCTGCCATTAGTACTGAGAATAGCTTTTGCTGCTGCTGTAAGTAAAAGCAATAGCTGCTGATGGAGAAGTCAGTTCCTGATGCTGGTGTCATAAGCAGCTGCTAGTGTTTTTTATAGTTACACCACCATCTGCCGATATCGGAGAACAGAAGGACATCAGCTGCTGCCATAATGTATTCAGGATAACTTTTGCTGCTGTTGTTGATGAAATCTTCAGCTGCTGATAATGTAGTCAGTTGCTGATGGTGGTGTCATAAGCAGCTCCTGATGTTGTTTATTAGTGATAGTGACACCACCATCTTTTGATATTGGAGAACAGCGGGACATTAGCTGCTGCCATAAGTATTTAGAATAACTACTGCTGTTGATGAAAGCATCAGCTGCTGATGGTGATGTCAGTTGCAAATGGTGGAGTCAGAATGAGCTGCTGATGTTATTATTAGTGACAGTGACCCTACCATCTGCCGATATCGGAGAACAGAGGGATATCAGCTACTGTCATTTGTATTGAGAATCATTACGGATGCTGTTGATTAAGTATTAGCTGCTAATGGTGATGTCAGTTGCTGATGGTGGTGTCATAAGCAGCCGCTGCTTTTAGTAAATGACACTATCATCTGCCTATATCGGAGATCAGAGGAATGTCAGCTGTTACCACTAGTGTTTAGAGTACATTTTGCTGCTGCTGTAAGTAAAAGCATAGGCTGCTGATGGTGGTGTCAGTTACTGATGGTGGTATCTGGTGTCTAGGTTCTCCCGATAATGGATGAACACCAAAAGACTAAAATCCTTTTGCAACAAATCCAGTTTAATAACAGTTTTTACAAGTTTTACTGAGCCCTTACGAAAACGCGACTTCCATTTTTTACTTTTACATGGCAACCGCCGTCACCGACGTAACGTTACTCCTACGTAAAGTAACGTCAAATGAACGTCCAAACAGTTTCTTAAAGCTAAGCAAGAGTTCTGTATAACATTAAGTTCTTTTTCATTTATATCTCATGTAGTCTTCTCTCCAGTATCATAAGCAGCTGCTGGTGTTGTTTTTAGTGGCACCACCACCTGTCGAAAGCATTAGCTGTTGATGGTGGTTTTTAATTGGTACAATTGCTAATGCCGCAGTTGCAGTTAGTACGGCTTATCGCTTTTGTCTTATTCTTTTCTGATGATAGAAGTAGCAGATTTTATGGGGGTTTTTAATTCACACGCTGCTGCAGCTGGATGTAAAAGAGCCGCATCCTGCAACCTAGGTGGAGAGTAAGATTTGCTGTTGTTGTCTAAGGGGAGGAATGAAATAACTTCTACTGCTGTTAATTTGAAGATACAACAGCTGCTGCTGTTGTCACAGCAAATATCACAGAAACCATCAGCATCAGTTTTCACTCGTTGATAAACAACAGCACAATATATCACTCTAGTCACGTACACCACAAGAAGTAGTAACTCTCACTAAAACTTACTGCAGATATCACTCCGTCCACTGTCAGCAGCAGCTATCACCCTCGTAACAGAAGGCAGCAGCAAAGGTTAGTTTCGTCTCCAGAAGCAGCTCCTGGTATCATGAGTATAGCCACCAACAGATGGTAGAAAAAAAGATATAATTCAAGCAGCAGCAACTGAAGTCACTCTCACTACTTTCCTTCAACAGCAGGCAGTCCACAAACAGATGACATATACAGATATTTAATCCAGCAGAAGCAACACCTGCCATTCTCACTACCTATCTTCAACAGCAGGCAGTTCATCAACAGATGGCAGATACAGATATTTAATCCAGCAGCAGCAACAGCTGTCACTCTCACTACCCTTCTTCAACAGCAGGTAGTCCACAAACAGATGGCAGATACAGATAATTTGTCCAGCAGCAGCAACAGCTGTAACTCAATACCTGTCTTCAAAACGGGCAGTGCACAAACAGGTGGCAGATACAGATATTTAATCCAGCAGCAGCAACAGCTGTCACTCTCATTACATATCTTCAACAGCAGGCAGTCCACCAACAGAAGGTAGATACTGATATTTAGTCCAGCAGCAGCAACAGCTGTCACTTTCACTACCTATCTTCAACAGTGGGCAGTCCACCTACAGATGGTAGATACAGATATTTAATCCAGCAACAACAACAGCTGTCACTCTCACTACCTATTTTCAACAGCAGGCAGTCCACCTACAGATGGTAGATACAGATATTTAATCCAGCAGCAACAACAGCTGTCGCTCTCACTACCTTTCTTGAACAGCAGGCAGTCCACCAACAGATGGCAGATACAGATATTTAATACAGCAGGAGCAACAGCTGTAACTCAGACCAACTGTCTTCAACAGCAGGCAGTCCATAAACAGAAGGCAGATACAGATATCTAGTACAGCAGCAACAGCTGTCACCCTCACTACCTATCGTCAACAGCAAGCAGATGGCAGATATAGAAATTTAATCCAGCAGCAGCAACAGCTGTCACTCTCACTATCTATCTTCAACAGCAGGCAGTCCACCAACAGTTTTCATGAACAAATATTTAATCCAGCAGCAGCAACAGCTGTCACTCTCACTATCTATCTTCAACAGCAGGCAGTCCACCAACTGCATGCAGATACAGATATTAAATCCGGCAGCAACAACAGCTGTCACCCTCACTACCCTACTTCAACAGCAGGCAGTCCACAAACAGATGGCAGATACAGATATTTAATGCAGCAGCGGCAACAGCTGTCACTGTCACCACCTATCTTCAACAGCAGGCAATCAACAAGCTGCTTGCTGATACAGATATTCAATCCAGCAGCAGCAACAGCTGACACTCTCACTACCTATCTTCAACAGCAGGCAGTCCACCAACAGATGGTAGATACAGATATTTAATCCAACAACAGCAACAGCTGACACTCAGCTGCTGCTATTAGTAGTAAGAATAGCTTCTGCAGATGCGTTTGATAAAAGCATCAGCTGCTGATGGTGGTTTAGCAGTTGCTGATGGTTGTGTCGTAAGCAGGTGCTCATTTTCGTATTAATGACGACATCATTTGGCGATATTGGAGAACAATGGGATATCAGCTGCTGCAATCATGAGAAAGAATAGCTTTTGCTGCTTTTTTATGAAAACATCAGCAGCTACTGTTGGTGGTTTGGCAGCTGTTGGTGGTGATGTGGTGGTGATGTGATAAGCAGCTGCTGATGTTAATATCTGCGACCACATCATTTGCCGATATGAAAGAACAAAAGGACACTTGCTACCTATTAGAAGTAAAAATAGCTTTTGCTGCATCTTTTGACGAAAGCATCAGCTGCTGATGGTTCTTTGGCAGCTGATGATGGCGGTAACATAAGCAGCTGCTGATGTTACTGTTAATTACACCATCATATGCCGATATCGGAGAACAAAGGGACATTAGCTGCTGCGATCAGTAATAGGAAAAACTTTTGATGCTGATTTTGATGAAAGCATCAGCTGCTGATGGCGGTTTGGCAGCTGGTGATGGTAGCATAAGCAGCTGCTGCTGTTATTATCAGTGACCACATAATCTGCCAATATGGAAGAACAGAGGGGCATCACCCGCTGCTATTATTAGTAAGAATAGCCTCTGCTGCTATTATTAATAAGAATAGCTTCTGCTGCTATTATTAGTAAGAATAGCTTCTGCAGCTGCGTTTGATAAAAGCATCAGCTGCTGATGGTGGTTTAGCAGTAGCTGATGGTGGTATCATAAGCAACAGCTCATCTCAGTATTAATGACTAATTTGCTGATCATTTGCTGATATCGGAACAGAGGGACATCAGCTGATGTCATCATGAGTAAGAATAGCTGATCTTGATAAAAGCATCAGCAGCTACTGATGGTGGTTTTTGCAGCTGCTGGTGCTGGTGTCATAAGCAACTGCTGATTTTAATATCAGTTGTAAGGGTAGTATATACTTGGCAAGCAGAATTCTCGGTTGGAAGAGAATTATCACATAAATGGTTTATTAGGTGTGAATCTATAGTCTCCCTTGAAGCGAAATACTCAGAAAATTATGTCCGGAAAATGCTATTTATTGTGCAGTCTACAGGTTCAAAAGCCGTTCTTCAATTAGCAATATAATCTGCCTGAATTATGTATTATCTCATGTGCTTCCATTTTGTGTTGTTAGTATAATTAAGGAATGAATTTCATTTTTCTGAGGTTTATCGAAGTGTAAACTACATTGGGTCACGTGCAAAGTGAATGAACCCCGAAGGGGTTCATGTTAACTTTGCTAGTGACCCAATGTAGTTTACACTTCGATAAACATCAGAAAAATTAAGTTCATTGCTTATATTTACATTCGTTTCAATCAAATCTTTCATGAAAAATCTTATATAAGCGCTAAAATTGAAGCACTAAAACATTTACACGAAGTTTATTCTGCTAACAGCAGAACGGCATGCATGACGTCATGACGTTGCTAACGTCCAATCAGGTTGTAGACAGCTATTGTTTATTTTGACGTCATTGACGTCGCGTGTCTCAATGTAATTATTGGAATGTAAACTACATTGCGTTCCAATGGTTTACTATAGGGCTTTTCAGTAAATACACCAAGAATGTAAATATTTTAGTTAATACGGCCGAGAATTGGAAATTATGCTAATGAAGTTGGTATTTGTCTATAATATCTGGTTTATACTTATAATAATTTATTTGCTACTTGGGTAACGTGTTGGACGGACACACGGCGCCAAGTGTGTGCAACTATGGTTACGTACCGTTGAGCCACTTGGGTAACGTCGATACGAGAATTGAACAGAACAGAACTTGGGTAACGTCGATACGAGAATTGAACAGAACAGAACAGAACGGTAAAGTGTGATTGTATATTCTGATACAATTAATAGGTTTTCCAATAGATACCAAGTCTTGCCTAAAAAGTCGTTCTCAGGAACACAAGTAGGCCTACCATGTTTTACTTGGTCTCAAATTTCTGAAATCTGATCTTTGCTAAATTTCCTCACCCCCTAACTCTGGGGTTGGGCTACAAAATACGTTCACTTAAACTAAAATAAGCTTGCTAGTTAGTGTTAGGCTATAGAGGAAACATTATCTGAAATCATGCCATTTTTCATTAATGTACATGTAAATAAAATCATTGAATACAAATTACTTTTTTTTTTCATATTCTCAGACAAGCTCAAATAAAGAACCCGTGGGGAGAAGGTTTGCTATTGTTCGTCTGTCTGACTGTCCTCGACTGGGACTGGTCGTCCGTCTGTCTGTCCTTATCTGGGTCTGTTCGTCTGTCTGTCTGTCTGTCTGTCTGTCTGTAGGACAGTATTTGTTCGTTAGTCCGTACAACACTAGTGTTCGTGTTTAGTGTTAGACAGGCTATTGACCTGCCCGGGGGTGCTGATTGGGGCTAAATGGACAAATACTTTTGTGTATAAACTTGCACAAAGCATAAGAGAGCCAATATGATAGAAGAAATAGTGCGATATACTATTTCAGGACAGTTTAATACTTAAGTTGAGAGCTAACCTATTGCGTTTTTTCCCCTTTGAATTATTAAAGGGCTCGTCCCGTTATATTTTTGGGGCTCGTCCAGTTACATTTTTGGGGCTTTTCCCGTTACGCAGTGACCAAATTATCTGCCGATATGGAAAAATAGAAGAACACTTGCTGCTGCCATAAGAAAAAAGAATGGCTTTTGCTGCATCTTTTGATGAAAGAAACAGCTGCTGATGGTTCTTCGGCAGCTGCTGATGGCGGTATCATAAGCAGCTGCTGATGTTACTGTTAATGACACCATCATCTGCCGATATCGGAGAACAAAGGGACATAAGCTGCTGCCATCAGTAGTAAGAAAAATCTTTTGATGCTGCTTATGATGAAAGCATCAGCTGCTGATGGTGGTTTGGCCGCTGCTGATGGTTGTGTCATCAGCAGCTGCTGATGTTAATATAAGTGACCACATCGTCTGCCGGTGTCGAAGAACAGGGGGACAGCAGCTGCTGCCATTAGAAGTTAGAATATCTTTTGCCGCTTCTGCTGATGGAAACATCAGCTGCTGCTGATGGTTTCGCAGCTGCTGATATTGGTGTACAAAGCAACTGCTATGATTGTTTTATTGACAACATCATCTGCCGTAATCAGAGAACAGAGGGACATCACCTGCTGCCATCATGAGTAAGAATTTTTTTTTCTGCTGCTTTTGATGAAATCATCAGCTGCTGATGGTGGTTTGGCAGCTGCTGATGTTGGTGGCATAAGCAGCTGCTGCTGTTATCATCAGTGACCACATCATCTGCCGATATGAAAGAACAGAGGGGTATCAACTGCTGCTATTAGTAGTTAGAATAGCTTCTGCAGCTGCGTTTGATAAAAACATCAGCTGCTGATGGTGGTTTGGTAGCTGCTGATGGTGGTGGCATAAGCAGCTGCTGTTGTTATCATCAATAACCACATCATCTGCCGAAAAGGAAGAACAGAGGGGCATCAGCTGCTACTATAAATATAAAGAATAGTTTTTGCTGCACCTTTTGATGAACGCAACAGCTGCTAATGGTTCTTTGGCAGCTACTGATGGTAGTATCATAAGCAGCTGCTGATGTTACTGTTAATGACACCATATATCGGAGAACAAAAGAAACATAAGCTGCTGTCATCAGAAGTAAGAAAAAAATTTGATACTGCTTTTGATGAAAGCATCAGCTTCTGCAGCTGCGTCTGACAAAAGCATCAGCTGCTGATGGTGGTTTAGTAGTTGCTGATGGTGGTTGGCAGCTGCTGATGCTGTTATCATCAGCGACCACATCATTTGCTGATATGGAAGAACAGAGGGGCATCAACTGCTTCTATAAGTAATTAGACTTTCTTTTGCTGCACCTTTTGATGAAAACAACAGCTGCTAATGTTTTTTTTTTGGCAGCTGCTGATGGTGGTAACGTAAGCAGCTGCTGATGTTACTGTTAATGACACCATCATCTGCCGATATCTGAGAACAAAAGGAGCATAAGCTGCTGCCATCAGTAGTAGGAAAAACTTTTGATGCTGCTTTGAGGAAAGCATCACCTGCTGATGGCGGTATGGCAGCTGCTGCTGCAGCCGCATCTGATAAAAGCATCAGCTGCTGATGGTGGTTTAGCAGCTGCTGTATGGTGGTTTAGCAGCTGCTGATGCTGGTGGCATAAGCAGCTGCTGCTGTTATCATCAGTGACTACAACACCTGCTGATATGGAAGAACAGAGGGGCATCATCGGCTACTATAAGTAGTAAAAATAGTTTTTGCTGCATCGTTTGATGAAAGCAACAGCTGCTGATGGTTCTTTGGCAGCTGCTGATAGTGGTAACGTAAGCAGCTGCTGATGTTACTGTAAATGTCACCATCATCTGCCGATATCTGAGAACAAAAGGGAAATAAGCTGCTGCCATCAGTAGTAGGAAAAACTTTTGTTGCTGCTTTGAGGAAAGCATCACCTGCTGATGGCGGTATGGCAGCTGCTGCTGCAGCAGCTTTTGAAAAATGCATCAGCTGCTGATGGTGGTTGAGCAGCTGCAGATGGTAGTTTGGCAGCTGCTGATGCTGGTGGCATAAGCAGGTGCTGTTGTTATTATCAGTGGTACAATAAGCAGCTTCTGATGTTACTGTTAATCAGCATCAGCTGCTGATGGCGGTATGACAGCTGCTGCTGCAGCTGCGTCTGATAAAAGCATCAGCTGCTGATGTTGGTTAAGCAGCTGCTGATGGTAGTTTGGCAGGAGCTGATGGAGTCGGCTCTTTGACAGCTGCTGCTGTTACTTTTAATGACACCATTATCTGCTGATATCGGAGAACAAAAAGGACATAAGCTGCTGCCATCAGTAGTAGGAAAAACTTTTTATGCTGCTTTGGAGGAAAGCATCAGCTGCTGATGGCGGTATGGCAGCTGCTGCTGCAGCTGTGTCTGATAAAAGCAACAGCTGCTGATGGTTGTTTTGCAGCTGCTGATGGTGGTTTTGCAGCTGCTGACGGTGGTGACATAAGCAGCTTTGCTCTTACTGTTAATGACACCATCATCTGCCGATATCGGAGAACAAAAAGGACATAAGCTGCTGCCATTAGTAGTAGGAAAAACTTTTGATGCTGCTTTGGAGGAAAGCATCAGCTGCTGATGGCGGTATGGCAGCTGCTGCTGCAGCTGCGTCTGATAAAAGCATCAGCTGCTGATGGTGGTTTTACAGCTGCTGATGGTGGTTTGGCAGCTGCTGATGGTGGTGGCATTAGCAGCTCCTGCTGTTATCATAAGTTACCGCATCATCTGACGATATGGAAGAACAGAGGGGCATCATCGGCTACTATAAGTAGTAAGAATAGTTTTTGCTGCATCATTTGATGAAAGCAACAGCTGCTGATGGTTCTTTGGCAGCTGCTGATGGTGGTTAGTAGCACTATCAACGTGAAGTTTTGTTCCAGTAGCAGCCCCTGTTATCATTACCATCACCAGATACAGATATCATTTCAGCAATAAAACTAAAGTCACTATAATTACCTAGATTTTAACAGCAGGCCGTCCACCAACAGATGGCAGATACAGATATCACTCCAGCAGTATCAACAGCTGTCACTCGCATTACCTATCTTTAACAGCAAGCAGTCCACCAATAGATGGCAAATACAGATATCATTACAGTAGTAGCAGCAGATACCACTATCACTACCTAACTTCAACAGCAGGCAGTCCACAAATTATGGATATCAATAATCCAAAATGTGGATATCCAATAATCTACATGAGAAATGGATAGCACTAATTCGAATTATAAATATCACAATTTCGATTTATTGACATCAATAATTTGACTTAGTGATATCCATAAATGGGCAAATTTGTTGATACCTATAAATCGATTTATGGACATTCATGAATCGAATCGGTGATATCCATAAAGTAGTTAGACTAGTTGATATTCATACTTCGAATACTGTACATCTATAAGTCGAATCACGGATATTCATGAATAATTATGGATGTCGCTGATTTGTATAGTGGATAGTACTTTTTCACTTATCGATGTCATAAAACGATAATGAATAGTTAACCGGCACCCCATAGAATTTCGGTGATATCTATCTTATATTACTTACGTAAGATATAGGAAATCCGCTGGTGACAGACGGACGCATAGACTGGCGGATGGACAAAAGGTGTTGCGGAATATATTATCATATACCTCAAGAACCCTTAAGCAAGCTTCATAGTCTAGTTGACATGGTGCATTGCTGGAATTGCTTATAATTGTCAATCTTTAAATAAAGGCTCTCTCAAAATCAAACTCTTACACCAGTTGGACATGATCAGGCGACATAGTTTCAACGTCTAAGTTCTCGCAAAAACAGTCTTTTTTAATCGTAAACGGGGTTCCATAGCCCACAACCTATCATCATCACCCTCCCATCCACCGGATACATGTACATGTATGACTGAAACCTGTTGAACAGATCGTAAAATCGCAGGTCTTTTCTGAGAAAAAAGTGGGAAAAGAATAAAAAATATAACCTGAAAATGTCATTTCTTAAGCAGATGACCCATTCGAACATTCTAAGACTTGTCTCCGAATCAATCCTTGGTCTGTGTTACGTGTATTTATCGCAAAAAGAAAGAAAAAAAAAATAAATGAAATATATGCCGTGAATCCAACTCGCTGCATTGAGCTTCCCTATACGTTCCGACTGGACAGAAAAGCGTTAGCTGGGCACCTCGCGTTAAATCAACATTGACACAACCTTGATTCAATGTCATGACGTGGAATCAACGTTGAGTCAGTGTTGATTCAACTCTGTGTGCTTGCTGTGAGGAGACAACCGATGGTAGGATAAACCCTTTTCACTGAAGAATTTACACTTTGAAATTTGCAAAAACCCAATGACAACACTACTGAAAATGTTACATGACGTTTGACTCTCCGTATTTTTTCAGTATTTTCTTGTGTATAAATACCATAAATCATTGCAAGATATTGTTTAGCATTAATGCTTCACCCAAGCACTTAGCTGATTAAAAACACACAAAAAACTCTTTCCCTACACATAAATTTGTCTTTTAAACAGTATGCCCAATGAGCGTTGGCATTTTTTTTTTAAAGCAAATACTTGTAAAATGAACGAGAACTGCTAATGTCTTACACTTTCTATACATGCAGCTGCACTCTCAAATATCAATAGATTGGCATTTTTGTTTTTGTTTCAAATCCAGGCATGTAGCAATCGTTCATTAGGTAGAATTTGCAATATATTAGAGTATGACGGCTTCACACATACTTTCCTGCATGAATTTTAGTCAAAAACTATAATTTACAGAGAAATCCTCAGCAGCAGCTATTGTCGCAGTAGCAGCTGCTGCTGGGAGATCAGCAGCTGCTGTTGGGGACAGCAGCGGCAGCTCGTGATTTGGACCCCTCTCCATTCATGATACAAATGCATGTTCAAAATTTGAATGAAATCCGTTGGTAAATACGTGCTATCGCACGGAAACGAAGTGCGGACGGGACGTACGTACTACGGACGGACAGACGGACGGACAGACGCACGGACGGCCAATGTGAACACACAATACCCCGTCACTAACGTGTGGTGGGATAGAAAAACGATAATCAGCTAGTTGATTAAATATGCGAATTATGTCGTAACGTTATGCGTTGACGTCCATAAAATTGTCGCGTTTTCTAATGGGGAAATCGTGACGTTTCAGTGCAAAGGACCTGGTATGATAAGGCCCATATTTGGCCCCCAGAAAACTCATTTTTCAAAAGTCTTATTTCCATAATAAAAATGTATTCATATGAAAGTTCAAACCTTGAATGTATTAGCAAACACAAAATTAACCAGTTCTTGCACAAAATATTTGTGATATTTGTACTGAACATACCCATACCCCCAGCGGATTCTGACGAAAATGACGAATTTGGTAGCCTTTGTGGCTTTCAAAATATATGAGCCCGGCCTCCAGCACATTTAATATTTTGTATACAGATAAAATTTTAATATATTTACATGCCATGAAAATATTAAATGTGCTGGAGACCGGGCTCAATGTTTATTTTTAACTTTTTGTTACCAAACTGGCAGCGTTTGGAACATTTTCCCAGCGTTCTCAACATAAAAAACGCCCATATCTCCGCTCATAGACAAAATAAACATATGTTGTGTGTATTCATTTTCTTAGTTAGAACACAAGGAATAATCTGGCATACATTTCATTTTGATCTGTTGGAATTTTTTGGTTAGCGTCTCTGGACTTGCAAACGAGTGGGTGGGGTACCTGGAGAGGCCTTGTGCAGTGTACAGGTAATTAGCAGTGCAATCTTACACATAAGCAGTTGATCAAAAGCCTGTTGTTAACAGCTTTCAAAAGCTATTGTAAATGACTTATTTCTTGAAAGGAATATGTATTAAACTCAAATTTTCTCGCAATTTTCCTTCATGTTATTGAAACAACGTAGGCATGTCAGAAATCATATTATTCTGAGAATTAACAAACACGAAACATATTATTTTTGCTTGTTCCCCATACGCACAAGTAATAAGCAATAGAAACCATGCATTTTTAAGAGAATTTGAATGGGGGCCAAAAACGGCCCTTATCATACCAGGTCCTTTGATAATAAAATGCGAGTTAGTGTCATATGATAAATAGAATCTTCCATTCGTGCTTCTGTATTATTGAATTTATTAAACTCGTTGGGGAAACCGATAAGATGCTCGGCATAGCCTCGCATCTTATCGTTTTCCCCAACGTGTTTAATAAATTCAATAATACACGAGCACTCATCTAAGATTCTCTATATCCAACTTAGAAATTAAATTATTTGAGACTGAATTGTAGGTTTGAGAAAATCACACTTTTTCATTGTTTGAATTTCAGGTATAGCATCTCACTTATAATTTGAATGAAGCAATGCATAACTGTTTGTCCTAGCGGGTTTCGTCATTACGACGTCATGTACCTGTTTGGTATAGTCTACGCTTTTATTTATTTATTTATTTATTTATTTATTTATTCATTTTTGTGGACATCATCACAGTATCATCCCAAGGATTGTCCCCCGGGTCCCCCAAGCCCCACCCCGGCAGGTGTGGGGGCATATTCATAAGTGCATTATTCACATTTATTGATTGTCGTAAATGATGTCTAGCTATAGGCCCTATATATTCCATAATTTTCCATCTGATGAATAGATTTTCTCGGAAATGTTATCAGATCATACCATAATAATTGAGCCGCGACACGAGAAAACCAACAAAGTGGTTGTGCGCCGTGCTCAAACTCAGATCAGCCTGGGCATCAGCCAAATCCAATCAGACTCTTTGGTAAGCGCTTAAAGTGTAGCTAAGGGTCTCAGCTACCTCCATGCGGACAGCGAAGACTCTGATCAGACTTGTCGGATGCCCAGGCTGATCTGAGTCTGCGCTAGGCGCACAACCACTGGTTTTCTCGTGTCACAACAACTGGTTGGTTTTCTCGTGTCGCGGCTCAATTATTATGTTTTCATTAACTCAGCATGCAACTGTAGTCAGCTGGTATCATTCAATATTCAATAATTATATAATAAAACATCTTAAAACACTTACCGATTTCCAATAAAACTAATAGTACTGATTGCAATATTCCAATCATAACTGACCCAGTTCGCAGCATGCATTTATAACTCTTTATATTCTATGGAAATTCGCATGCCAGAATGACCTCCTTCATAGAACTGTTTACTCTATTAGCTATGGTTATCTATTCAGTAGGAACATTAATCTGTCATTGATCCCTGCTGCATCTAACCAAATCTCTTTTTCCATCTCCTATGAAGCCTTATTAAATGAAAACCTGCCCTCTGTTCAATGATTTAATGATACGCTCCGATCATTCTCACGTCTGGTAAACGCGCAATTTCATTCCCGCCTAAAATTTAAAAATTCAAGCTTCTGCAAGTATAGTCGACTCTCGATATCTCAAAGTCACAGTTCATCCTAAACTACTGATATCTCAAAGTAAATTTTCTGGTTCCAGAAAATTTACTTTGAGATCTCAGGAGTTTTTGATAAAAGGAGTTGAAATGTATATTAAAACAGGAAATTAGTCTTAATTGTGTTCTGATATAAGAAAATACTTTGAGATATCAATCTTTGAGATATCGAAAGTTGACTGTAGTTAGCCAAAATACTATTCGACCCATATGTATGTAAAGCATATCTGTGCACATTTTTCTTATTTGAAATAAAAAAAAAGACCTTTTAGTTTTCACAAACTCCTGAAAGTTGCTAAACCGAAATTTCGGTTTAGCCACTTTCAGGAGTTTTGTGATAACTCAACAAGCTAATCTTTTACAAAGCTGAAATTTTGTATTAATACGGTTTACTTAATTATAATTATATATACCACGTGATATATACAGATCGAATGGCTTGCTTATATCATTGCTATCTATTCGCACAAACTTGGCATTTCAATATGAAATTTCAGCTTTGCAAACCTCACGAAAGAGATCAACCCGAAATTCTGTTCATAAGTATGAGTCGGTTAGCTTTCGGTTAGCTTTGGCAAATTGTTTGCAGAATCGAACTTTCTAATATTTCTATATGTATATGGGTATGCAACTGCGTGTTTACCGGCCGTGTTAAGCCTTACTCAGCAGGCTGACAACATTGAATCAACATTGATTTAACCGTATGACGTTGAATCAACGCTGATTTAATTTTGATTCAAATTTGAGTGCCCATTGAGTAGCTTCATAGTACGACTGCTATGCATGTACTAGCTCACAAAGATGGATAAGCAGTTATATCCGTTACTTGAAAAGAATCCTGTGTAATACTATACTGAAAGGATTAAAAAACTTCCACCCTTTATTTTTGAATACCTAAAAAATGAATGCAGCTACACCCACCAAAATTTCACAACGTGTATACTCTTTTATAATTGATTATGTCAGTATCACAAATTTGAAATCGTTCATTCGAATCGGCCAGGAATAAGCACATGTTACTCATAATTTTAGTAATTACGTCCTGTATACAATTTTTTTAGGAAACATTTCTCTTGCAATATCACATTAACTTTTGAAAGTTTGAAGTCAGTCTGTGGCTTTATTGCGCATAACGCGCCTAAATATCGCAGACGGGTGCAGATTTTTGGGCCAGTTACATGCTGAAATTTCAAAAAGTGACGTCGCGAGACAATTTAATGAGTTAATTACGGCAATTTACAATCACAGACGATGTGTACGGTTTGCAGGAAGCTCTAAAGACCGCCAGAAAAACAGCTAACCGAAACTACAAACCAAAGGTCATGACGTTAACTTACGTCGACGCCATCTCCGTAATTGGTTTTGCGCGACAGCATCGGCTGCAATCTTAATTGCAAACCAACGTGGATGACGTAACAATATACAGACAGTAAGAAATCGTCTTAAAGAATGTTGCATAGCAACGCCACCTCTTTATGCATTTCAGAGATGTAGGCCCTAACGCTCTTTTACTGACGTCATTTTAGAAAACGATTCAAATAAACTCCATAATCTTAAAATTTGAGGAGTTTCAATCATTTTGTCTTAGAATATTAAACGCTGTCACTCGTGAATGGATCATCAGCCAGCAATTAAAAAGTGGAAATTTTTAAATCCTTTCAGTATACATTTGTAGATCTTGCGGTCAAACTGTTCGAAGTTAGCTAGGACATCCTGTTTTCTTTAAGTATTGGCTAGTTAGCAAATAGCCATGGTTACTTTATCATATCCTTGAGTCAACGACATTTGGATTCTTATGAACGTTGTTACTGACTGCTTATTACAAGCCAATTTTACTACAGACCCTATTTATATGAGATTAAATACATGAACACAATGTAACACACACTTTCAATGGCTGAATCGATATCACTTGCCGGTCAATATTTTGCGATACTAACGGGCCAAAATCTGGAGCTTGCACTAAACACACGGTATAATGTTTGACGTCAATTTGGCGCCCTTGTATGACCCATAGACCATATCTTACGCTGCTTAGGCATGCATAACAATTGTTGACGGCAATAATTCGCTCACAGTGAAAAGCGGAAACCATAACAAAATAGCATACCAACTGTCAAGAATTTTACTCTACTGCAAATATTAGAAATAGCCAAAGATAAAACAAAAAATTCGACATAATAAGGCAATTTTTTTACCATGCTCCGCAGAACCGTCATAAGGTTACTATGACGATCCATATAGACAACTTCCTGAAGTTAGACTGGTAAATTAAAAACATCACTGGATAAATGAAAGATGAATCTGTATTTACTGCAAATCTAATGGGGTTACTATTAGTAAGAAAATTTTTACAGCAAAAGTCCACGTATTTTTTATCATTCCTCGTACTTTTGAAATATCTTGCTCTTGTGGCAGTATGATGCTGTTTGTATGGGTTTGGTTTACGAAGAAAGGGTTATAACTCTTATATGACACGGAAGTTTTGATTACAACATTCTCTATTAATAAGTTGATAACAGCGCAATATTTTGATCACTATAAAGTCAAAAACTTTGTTTAAAAATCATATTTCTGCAAAACAGTAAACTGGCCAATTGAAATGTTAAAACGTTTATAGCATGATCCAGTGATTTAATCTGATATCATGGATTTGCAATTTACTTAGACTCATGGTTTGGGCTGACACTGTGAGCGACTTCATACTAAGTGTAGGTCAGTGTGACCTTATTTCACGGTCCAGTGATTTTGCATCATATTTCTGACACTTTTACAAGGGTTTGCATTATACTTGGGTTATGGGTGTGAGCTGACGCTGTGAGTGACCTCATACTAATTGTAGGTCAGTGTTTCTTAAACTATTTCGTTGGCTGCTATTATACTTAGTGTTGTGGTACATTCACATAGTGTGATTGATCTCATGTTACTTGTAGGTCACTGTGACCTGTATTTCACTGTTCAATGATATTGTCATATCTCCGGCAATATTGTAGAGGTTTGCACTACTCTTAGGAGAACTGTTTATTCTGACGCTGCAGTTGATCACATTTCGTCCATATTTAACTTGCGTTTTTTTAAATCTGACAATTCTTGTTATTTCATGTATTTTCCATTTCCCCTAAATCGTTATATACGTTACTCATTAAAACAGTTTAACTACTTTTGACGATTCGTCCGCTCGATTGTTCTGGAGTTATCATAATGTTGCAAAGCAAACGTACACACCGCCGCCGTCCTTCAACTGTCCTGAAATGCCGGAGCCAAAAAAATTTGTCAGATTGTGTTTGTGATTCGATTTCTCTATGCACATTCAAAACCGCTTTGCAGTAACGTGTCGGCCTTTTCTCCCCTCCCGTATATCAATAAATCCAGTCACACAGGCCATTTCAATACAGATTCAAGTTTCAGTTTGCGTTCCGCTATCTTGATTATGAACAAATACGTGTACGTTTTTTACAATGCTTTTTCACCTGTGTTGATGATTAAGAAATAGATCAGCTCTAGCAGTGACTTGTTGAGTAGGCACTGTTTGGAGGTCAGTTGTAAAGTAGACCATATCACGAGCGCGGAGCGCGAGTGATATATCTATTTACAACTGACGGACAAACAGTGAATTATTACTCAACAATTCGATGCCAGAGCTGAACTATTTCGATTCTAACACTCAAAAACGCTGAAAAGTATTCATTGCCTTCAAATTCTCCCAACCTTCCTGCCAGCGCGTTCATGCTCCCGCCAATATTCTTAACTGTATCTAAGATGAGAGTTTTTATAGCGAATTTAGAAAGAAAAAGAGACGTTACACCGTCTACCTGCTCAAAACGTCACAAAATTACGTCAGTACTGTCAGTGACGTCAGCAATTAGACTCACGCGCTCCGCAACAGGAATTGTTGCAGAATAAAACACGGAAGTTTTCCATTGCTTCTATAGGCGCACTGTGTTAGAATAATGTATTTAACTTCACACCGTGAAAGTTGAAAATTGTTATGATCTCTTATGGTCTTTATATATTTTATAATATATAGGATGTATTATAAACTATATTAGATATCTTTTCCACTTTAAGATATCTAATATAGTATATAATATATCCTATATATTATATTATATATCTTATTTGACAATTAAGATAGTGTAAATTGGAATATATGAGACTCCTTTTATTAAATTCTCAATAGGCCTATCAGTGGTAAAAACGTCTCAACACAAATCATTACGAAAAACGCGTCAACCTTCACGTTCGAAGATAAAATATGGGTTGATGTGCAAATACTTATCCGACATATACTGGCAAAAAGTATGGGAAACATGGTTTTTGAAAATGACAAATCACTCCACAAAATACAGTTTTCCTTTTCTGGTTCCCCGTTGAGCGATGCAATTTAAACAAAAGCGGGACAGTGATTAGGGCCCCACCCTTGTACATTGTATTTTTACTTTTTATTTAACTTACTGAAATCGAAAGTAGTCATTTTAGTTGCCAACTAAAATGACCCAGATGATTTTTTAAACCTTTTTGTGTGAAACTCAAGGATGTCTGATTTGTTTAAAGCTGGCTAATCGCGGTCATTTACAATGACAAAACTATGGTGAGATGTTGGCAGCGATACCTCGCGACGACCTTTTTTTCATGCAGATAGAGCAATGGGGTCTTTAGTAATTAAGATATTTTATAAGATATCATACATACCATTTTAGAAATGTTGTCAACCGAGTTAAGTCACGGAACGGCAGCATACTTTGAGGCGCAATGTCGAACTTTTAGAAAAAATGCAGTTTTCATGTTGTCCGCTATTACATGCACGTGAAACACACATCAAAATTTGCAGTTTCAGGGGACAGAAAGGCAAGATGTCCCAGTTTCCAAACACTGAATAGTACAGAAAAGACAAGGTTATAATGAACCGCGACAAGACAAAACAAACAAAGTGGCATGTGCGTCCAGAAAAGACTTAGATCAGCCTGGCCATCCGCCCAGTCTGATCAGAGCTTTTGCTGTGCGCTTAAAGGATGCTAAGGGTCTAAACTAGCATCATGCGGACAGCGAAGACTCTGATCAGACTGGGCGGATCTGAGTCTTCGCTGGGCGCACATACCACTTTGTGGTTTTGACATGTCGCGGCTAAAACTTATCTATAAATGATGAATGGTTGTTGTTGGTTGGTTGGTTTGGGTTGAATGGATCTTTGAGACAGTATTTCAGTCTATACAAAGAACAGTGGGTAGAAAAAATATGCAACAACCCCCATCCACACCCACTGCAAGCACAGTAGGCCCTTGTCCTACTATTATCCAAGTTAATAGTAGGACGCTTACCCATCATCTTCATTCGACCACGACCACCACACATAAATTGTTTAAATCAATAACAGCAAACTTACCGATTCCGATTAAAACCAATAGTAATTGCCAATTCCTACCCATTATTAAACAAATATTGTTTTTACAAGATCTACAGCCTCGGCAGCTCCTATCAAAACACAATAACTTTGTGAACAAACTGAGTGACTATTTATAGTATAAACTAAAAGGTCAGCTATAATTTTCCGCGAAGATATAAACCTTTTTTTCTCTTTCATGGAAACAATTTTGAAAGTAGTTATACAGCGTCAACAGCATTTTCCATATTTGAGCCGCGACTCAACAAACCAACAAAGTGGCAAGTGCGCCTAGCACAGACTCAGATCAGTCTGGGCATCTGCGTAGTCTAATCAGAGTCTTCGCTGCCGGTATGAAGGTAGCTTAGGCCCTTAGCTAACTTTTAATCGCACTTCAAAGACTCTGATCAGACTGGGCGGATGCCCAGGCTGATCTGAGTCTTCGCTGAGCACAGATGCCTCTTTGTTGGTTTTGTCGTGTCGCGGCTCATTTGATTTATTACGTTTAAGGTGCAGTTGTACACACCTGAGATATTTCCGCCATTTTTACAAAGAGGAACAACTTTTGTGACTTCCTGTCTGCTTCCCTTGACGAAATAGGTCTTTCAAACGGGGTCTGTTCTTAAAGGAAAGAAATTGCGCGCTTATGATCAATTGTTTCCTTTAAGATTCCATCGACGTTGAACCGGCATTGATTTGGCGTCACGACGCAGAATCAGCGTTGGTTGGAGGTTGTTTCTGTGTGGGCGCGGTGGGTTAATATCGCTGTTGGCTGAGCCACCAGTGAATTTAATATGTCATGTTTGGGTGACCTGAGAGAAATAAAGGTGTCTGTCTGTGTCTGTCTGTCTGTCTGCCTGTCTGTCTGTCTGAAAGGGAAGTAAAAAAATATGGTAGAGTTTGTAAGGTGTAGGGATACACCTCCCTGTTTTTTCGCTATCTTAATATTATAAAAGGGGAACAACTTTTGTGACTTTATCTGCCCATGTCAAAAAATCTAGCAAATTTATATATCTCCTGCAGACTCAAGACGTAGACGCCCCTCAAAACGGGGTCTAATCTTAAAGGAAAGAATTTGCTCCCTAGGAGCAAATTCTTTCCTTAAAGAGTTGACCCCACTGAGAAGGGAGGCAATACAAAATACCCATTCGTCTTTATATTCATTTCTCCCGTTAAGAAGGTACTTTCGATTAAAATTTGTTTGCAAAAAGAGCAGATCGTTATGAGGACATACAGTCCCTGAACAGGTATTTCATTCCAAATTCTAAAGTTCGATGATTTGTCCCCATGAACAGCAATCATCTTTAAAAATGGATCAAGGTGTGTGTCGCGAGGAAAAATGCGTAGATATCAATAAATATGTGTTATGATAACGAGCATGACGAGGGCTGATGCAGAAATAATGTAATGGGGATGTCACAGACGCGCGTCGGGCGTTTTGAAAACTGACAAAATCTCAACCCGCTGGGACTCGTTAGAAATCTGTGGCGTACGCACTGGTTGGGAGCGTACAGAACAACTGACCCGTAGTACCGATCTGTATAAATAGTGGACACATCTTTGTCCCATTTCAGAATTGTTTATTTTTGTGTTTTCAAATCAAGTGTAAGTAGTACCCCGAGTTCGACAAACATAACTATATATACTTAGTCAAAAAAGTAACAATACCAACTTTTGGCTACATTTTCAAAGGCGCATGTGTGTTTCGGGAGATGCCAAGGAACAAAAGGCTTTGACAATCGCCAGCCGATACTTTTTCACAGAAGAGTTATCTGACAATTTTCGAATATACCATATCGCATTAGATCACTACAGATTATATGCATATATTGGACAAGGGACCGTATTTCAAGTGGACGACAAGAACATAATCAAAATTTACTTTACTAAAAAGATAGGTTTAAGGACGAAATAACACGAGTTTAATAACTTTATAAGATCCTTATTGTTAATAATACACTGATCTGTGCATTTTATGCTCGGAGAAACCTTCAAAAATCAGTTATGATAATTTACGGTATGTATTTTACAGTAACACAACTAACCAGACTGTGCGGGTGCGAAGGCTGACAACTCATTATTTTATCGATACGGTAAAAGAATTGCTGCAAATATGCCTTGAAGCATATTTTGACAATATACAACGGTGTCTCAAAATGCATGTCAAGAGATCACCAATAGACTCCTAAATTATGGACAGGTGGATGAACTTATGATTTTACGTACTTTTCAACAATATTTCAATCATACCAAGGGGGTGGTGATAATAAAGAGCTATGTACAATGCAAGCCCAAAAATCAGACCAAACAAGACATGTCCGGCTAATAATAAAGGCTCAAATCAAGCCCGCGAAGTCTGGTCACATGCTCCCCTGGACACTCTTTTAAGCCAACGCCTCTTCGGCCGGAAAGAGACTACTCTGATTTGAAACGTGTGAAATAACAGGTTGATTTGAGTCCTGTCCACTTATGGACGGGACAGCAAAATAGTGCCTTAAGACAAATGCGGCTAATGTAGACACAGCCACTAGATCCAGATTTTTGCATACACCCTCGATTCTATAGTAAGCATACTTTCTAAGCTAATGACTAGGAACCTAATCAGCCTGCTATTATGTCTTTAGCGCAGGCTGGTCTGCGTCACTAAAATCACCCGATAGCCACAGGTTAATTACAGCCTTCTTTCTGTGTTTTGACAGAATACAGAGACTAATATGATGAGTACTAAACTAAATGCCACATGACTAACAAGTACTATTATTTCAATACTGCCCCGTTGATTAGGCTGTGCATCTGTTCCAAGTTCATGCTTATACTATTATAAGTACATGTATATATTTTTTAAAATAGCCGGAAAATCTCTTTAATTTGGCCGGATTTTATCCATCCTTAATTTCTTAAGTAATATTGTATTAGAAAGTTTCAGAAAACTGAATTTATAGAAAAAAATCGTCTTATTACTATTTTTTATTTATTTATTTATTTTATTTTTTATTTTGCTTTTTTGAAAATAAGAATCAACACTTTATGTCTCAAATCATACATGTACAACTGGCGATAAATTAGTCGAACAGGTAAGGTGCTGGGCCAATATTGTCCCGCGAGAGCTTATCGTGAAACCCTGGGACAGTATTACCTAGGCGTGTCATTGAACATTGATATCAAACCGTATTACATGTAACCAAGCGCGCTAACTCTACAGGGTAATCGGAAATCAACAGATAAAAGGAATAAGTAGTTTTCTCTCCCCTGATATCGATTTCTGCTCATGATTATCTTCCTTTGAATTAAAACTATAGCGAATTTCAAAACCTCATCATTACTGAACCTGTTCGGGTTTTATTTTCAGAGTTTCTTCATAAACATTTTTGTTATGTCATTGCTGTCATTACTTAATGGCAAAATTGGAGGAATAGTTACGCGCCCGCTAGAACTGTCGCGTTACGTTTCCGATTTCCCATGGACATCCGTTTAATGTCTCATTTAAAACGGTTTCTTAAGGAATCATGGTACCTTGAGTTGTGGTTAAAATTCTCGCACCAAAAAGAGTAAAACTTCAATTTCTTTGGCATGCAGCCATGCCTAGAGCCTGGTCTAGTGTATGAAGCAAGATTCAGAAAAATCTTGATTCACAAACTAACTTTAAATGGGTTTGAACTTAAGCAATTTTTATGATGCTTCTCTGCGAAAATAAAAAAAAGATACCCCTTACATATTCAAACGACGCTTGTAGCATGTGTAGTCTTAAGAAACTAAAAAGAATAACTCTTTTCAATAGGCAAATGGATACTCTTTTGAAATAAGTAAAAACTTTACTTTCATAATTTCTGCAGTTGCCATGGCCACATGAGATATTTCATGTATAGGAACTTTTTTGACTCAGTATATAAAACGCTTGTGCGTTCAAAGCTGGAATATGCACCACCATATTTCGAATCCATATACAACAAGACCACCGCAAGCGGGGCAATATATGTCCGTTTCTGAGTGAATTTGGGCCCAGTCAGAACCTAGGGCAGATCTATATCCCTGACAATCAGCAACAAACAAGTTTTAATGTGTGCACAAGAACAGTCTGAAAATACTAACCGTTAAGTAAGGGCAAGCAACCACTCCCATACTCAACACATAGTATCAAGCTAATGCACATTGCTATAGAGTGTCATCAAGATATCCAAAACAATTACCTAGTGATGGCGCCCACAAAAATAGTCTAAGGAATAATAAAAGGGATGTAACTCTGAAAGTAAGTAATGGAGAGCAACCGTTCTTATATGACACACACCGTTTCATCCTCATCTACACTGCTATTAAGTTTATAAAGATATTCCAAACATTAGGGTTCTCACATGAGAAGCTTTAAAAATAATCAAAGGGATGTAACTCAAACAAAAAATAATACCCGTAAATAATTATCCAAAGGGATAAAGAATAGTAATCATTAATACAATAACCCTTCCTAACGTTTCGGCGTATTGCCTTTATCAAAGAAACAAAATTTCTCACGATAATTACATTTTGCCCTATTGCCGTAACTTGTTTACGCTATGCGACGTTGTGAAAATTTTGCCGCGACGTTCCGTCGCAACGTCACGTCACATTGTAGGCGCTACAAATAACGGCGCGAAATCGGACAGCACAACTCTACGAATCTCACCATGTCTTCTCCTGAAGGTGTTTTGCCGGAAATTTCGTGTATTATGTGTTAACAAACACTCTGAGAGTACTCTGATATTCTTACAAGAAGAGAACTTGTCAAAAGTTGTAAGAGAAATGTACAAATTGTTTTCAATGGTGAAAATTATGAGAGAAACTAATTAATAATATGATACTAACATGGGAGTAAAGTATGGATCTTACCATACATTCATTTATTGCTATAAAGTTTGGTCAAGATCTTCAATACGGTTACCTGGTAATGACTTGCCCTAGAATAGCCGTAGAAATTAATCAAAGGGATATAACTCCAAAAATAGGGAAGGAGGGGCAATTGTTTTTATATAAGACACAATGCCTCAACCTAATACAAATTGCTGTAAATTTTTATTCATTGGGAAAAGGAATACCGATAATAATCTGTAGTAGCATGTGACCTGGCAGTAGTAAAGGGTGACACTCTGGACACGCCGTCCGGAGACTAAGTCAGCAGCCTGGGGCAGTCTCGGGCCGGGCGGGTCCAGAGGTGACACCGCCTTAGTAAGCTTGAAAAGGCTAGTTTGAAATAACTTAGTCTTTTTCATGGGGGAAAGTCTATGTAAAAAATGACATAGGAGATGTCGTAGGAGGCTATACAGCAGTATGCGTCTGCTATGAGTCTCTTGGCCTTGTATCTCAAGACCTCACTATACCAGAGGCATAACCCTATAGCGTCAGTTGATGGTGTGAGTTGCTGTGGCATACTCTTGTTCAGTCTGTTAAATTTCTGAGGCTTTACAGTAATATGCGTCTGCTATCAATCTCTTGGTCCTGTATCTCAGGGCCTCACTATACCAGAGGCATAACTCTATAGCGTCAGTACTTGTTCTTGGGGATTATAAAATCTTGTATCTCAAGATTTTAATGTTCTGGACTGAAATTATTTCTTACTAGCCTTCTAAAGCCTGACTACTACATTTGATGTCGATAAGATCTCTGCTCCCAGTGTGGTTGAACTTGTGGGTATCTAGTGGAAGGTCCACATATCCACATTGAAATTGTGGAGTTGATGCGGATGTCAAGTGGAAGGTCCACATATCCACATTGAAATTGTGGAGCTGATGTGGATGTCAAGTGGAAGATCCACATATCCACATTGAAATTGTGGAGCTGATGTGGATGTCAAGTGGAAGATCCACATATCCACATTGAAATTGTGGAGCTGATGTGGATGATGTGGACTTGATGTGTATGCAATGTGGAGGTTATGTGGATGATGTGGATCCACAATGTGGAGTTTCCACATGTCCACATCTACACATTAGACAAATCGGCTTACCCTGACCCATTTCTGACAGACTGACACAATGCATCTCAAAACCTCACTGTTACAATAATAAGAACTAGGAAGAAAAGAACAATTAACAACAGTTTAAATTCAGAACAACTTTATTTGTCCCGCTCACCTATTCATTACGACAGACAGAGGATTAGGACCGTCCCTCTGTCTTCGTTTACATAATGATCATTAGTCTTTTATAGTAAATAAAACTCTTTTGATAGGTTCCACTGCAGGTCTACTATTATATAAATGATCTCAATGCTTTGCCATCGCTGAAATGGTTAATTTCAGAGACCTATTAAGAATCAATGTCACTGGGTTTTCTCTTCAACAGTTAAAGTTGGTCTTTCATATTCGTCAAGTTTTCGTTCAAGTAGATATCTTCTTTTTTTCACTGCATACTGCATCGCCTCTTCTTCATCATAGTCTTCATCTTCTTTCAATCTGTGAGCTGTTGATATTACTTTCTTGTGGATAGGATCTTTTCTCAAAGCAGACCCGAGTGCCACGGGGTCTCGATACTTGGTAACCAGCGTTGATCTGTATTTTGGTTTCAGTTCTTCATATGCCATTTCCTCAGCTGATTCAACATCGATGTTAGGTGTCTCCTGCATGGTATTTTCCACTGTTTCATCGAACTGATCTTGATTGTCTCTGTAAGTGCTTCTCATTAGTCTATCCCAAGGACTTGTCTTTTGAATTTTCCTGCGTTTGGCTTTCTGTTTTTCCTCTTTACTAGCAGACTCACTGTCTGTCTCGACTTCTGACGGTTCTGTATCTGGATCGTCTGAGAGTTTACTATAATCATATTCTCCAAAGATATCATGTCCTTTCATTCCCTTCAAATATTTTCTGTTTGCAGTTACATCTGACACTTCTGAGATAGTACTTTCTTCGCTGTCAGACATAGTTGTAGTTGCTTTACAAACACCACTGGACGTATTTCTTCTCAGGCTGTCTGATCGAGCAAATTCACGGAAGCACTGCTTGCACTGGTATCGACCCATTAACGACTGGTTGAAGAATGAAGTTATATCCTTTGACTCTTTCTTTTATAGTCTTCAATAGATATGGAAGAACTTGCGCTAAGTTTGGTAAACCACTGCAATTCTTACATTTTTACCAATTGCATGCACATTTGTGAACTAAATGATGTAGTAAATTGTGAAAAAATGTGTGTAATTTAAAATCAGTTTTGTTTTATTAATTTTGTCATTAATTTAAATACCAACTGAATTCTAACAAACCTACATTTAGAAAACTGATACAAGTTTCCAATGTTACTGAATCGTCATAGCATTTAAAAAGTGACTAACACTTTATTTCATTGTTTTTAACTCCAGCTTGTTCCCTGTCTGTCTGTTGATATCCTCTTTAGCTTCACTACGCCTATGACATTTCTGACCCCCAAATTCATTCTTTGTCCGTCTGGAACGTCTTAAATGTTTCTTCTTGTGTATGTATCCTTTGAGTTTGTGTTGTTTTTCTTTCTCCTCACGACATAATGAACGAATTTCCGCTCTGCATAGTCGGCAATACTTTAAAGGTCTACCCTCTCTGAGCCTTTTGTCTAAAGCAGTTGACAATCGTTTCATGAGGTATCGAATCTGTCCAAAGGTAGAAGGATTTCTTTTTTCTTTTCTGTACAACAGGAATGACAGGCAGGCCTGAAGATTCACAAGTTAGCCCACAGTGTGCTTTTGTTAGGTTATTGGAACTACCAGACATTCTGCTTTCTCTCAAGATTTTACTTGAAATGGTGACGCTTGTAATAGTGTGTTGTATTTATACTTATTTCCTGTTTCTTATTCAACAAGACATCAAACAATCTTCAATTTTTTTATTTAATTCGCCGCCTGAAATGTAACTTAATTAAAGTCTTTCCAGAGCTGAACTGAATATTTTTACCGGTATCACCTTTGATACTGATATGAACTTGATCAATATAAGATTTTCCTACTGGAACGTAGTGCATGTTGACAAATTCTTTGTGTGACTGCTGAGAGCGTTTTGAATTCTCAAATGGTACAACTCTCAAAATAGGGGCCGTCACGTCACCAAGGTATGTATAATCAACTACATCTGAGTACACGTACAAGCGATTATGCAATATATTTAGGTCTACTCCATATTTGAAAGCATATGATTCGTTTCCAATGGGGTTTTCTGACATATCCGGATTAACTCCAAGAGCTTGTCCAAGTGAAGCTGGAAAGCGAATCCTGACCTGGTTTGGATTTTGTGCAACAAGTTTTAGACGATTTGTGCTTTTAACATAAGTAAGTTGATGGAAGCATTTATTTGTTTCATTAAAGATCCATGTTTTGTATCTATTACAGATTGCATCTCATCCACCAAATGCTGAGGAGAGTTGTAATTTCCTTCAGGAAGAAATAATTTATATTCATGACAGCCCTCTCCACTAGCACACAAATCCTTTGTCGTATCTATTCCTTGAGCATTTAATACCGCTTGGTCCAGAAATGACAAAAAGAAAAAGTTATTGTTTTCTGAAATATTATTGACTCGAGATGGTGTAATTAATTCCACCAAAGCAACTTCCCACTTTTCGCTTTCGATATTTATCGGGTGATCTAGTCTCACAGTAAAAGAGCTTTGTGTGTTTTGAGGGAAAGTTTTCAGAGAACTATCACTCAGAAGTGTTAGATAGAAGTCCTTCATGATCAGGAGATGAATTATAACTCATCAAATATCTTTAACAGCTTTTTTTTTTCTTGCTTCTTACTTCTCTCTGTTCAAAACTAGAATGAATTCATATCTGAACATCACACTTATATACCGGATAGCATTTTGAGTTTCATATATTATTTCACACAATTCATATCAAGATTATAGTGCCACAAAAAATGCAATCTTTATTTCTTGCATGCCAATAAAGACAAAAATATGCATTTAAAAAAAATTTAGCAAGAAGAGTGTGCTGTACAGCACTATTTCTTCCCCGGTCGGTTACCCTATGCCTGGGGAGCCCTGGCGATTTGAAGCCATATCTACATGATCACAAGTCCTGAATGTCGCTATGGACCAGAGACCTGTCAGCGGTGGTACCTTTTACGGAACCACGGCGTTCCGACCCCTTAAGGCTTCTACTGTTTCACATGTAATCGATAGACTTCGCATCTGCGGGCCCAGGCGGTATAACCGTTGTGCACACCAGTTCCAGTCCAGTGGTGACCGGCAAACCAGCAATATTAATATGTTAGTTTCCGATATATATACCTAAACATAAACCCAGTTAACTGGAAACAAGTTAAAGATTTGCATAGCTTGTATATGTTATTTGAATAAGGTCATGTTACTGTTTATAGTAACACATTTAAAAATATAAAAATTAAGTAGAGAATAATACAATCTACATTTTGGTGTTATTTTATCAAAATCGGCCGAAAAATAACAAAGTTATTCAATTTTTCATATAATGAAGTTATTACAAGGGAGTTAAATCTGGATTGACTTTGTTTATTCTATAAATAGATTATTCAAGTAATAGCTTTCAGAAAAAATGATAAAAATGAAAAGTGGATATGTGTATAGTATTACAACTTAAGTTATGAGTATATTATATGTTTACTAATAAACTATTGAAACAACCCAAAACAACAAAAACTGTCGGGCATGCACTGCGCATGCGCGGAATATGGAGGGTAAGAAAACTGTAATAACTCTAGATTGCCTTGATGGATTTTCATAATTCTTTTTTTATTGGAAAGAGCAAGTCAAAACCTACCAAATAAAATAAAAATTAATTGTCACACTGCGCATGCGCCGAATATAGAGGGTAAGAAAACTGTAATAACTCCAGATTGCCTTGATGGATTTTCATAATTCTTTTTTTATTGGAAAGAACTGGTCAAGGCCTACCAAATAAAATTAAAAGAAATTGTCACACTGCGCAAGCGCGGAATATGGAGGGTAAGAAAACTGTAATAACTCCATATTGCCTTTCAATTTTTTTCTTTTATTGGAAAGAACAAGTCAACACCTACCAAATTTTGTTTCAAAATAATAAACCACAATATGCATGTACAGAATAGAAGGTAACAATCAGATATAACTCAGAATTAGGATGTATGAGGAACAAGTGAACCCCTGGGCAGTTGGCATTGTAACAGTGAGGTTTTGAGATGCATTGTGTCAGTCTGTCAGAAATGGGACAGGGTAAGCCGATTTGTCTAATGTGTAGATGTGGACATGTGGAAACTCCACATTGTGGATCCACATCATCCACATAACCTCCACATTGCATACACATCAAGTCCACATCATCCACATCAGCTCCACAATTTCAATGTGGATATGTGGACCTTCCACTTGACATCCACATCAGCTCCACAATTTCAATGTGGATATGTGGACCTTCCACTAGATACCCACAAGTTCAAGCACACTGGGAGCAGAGATCTTCTCGACATCAAATGTAGTAGTCAGGCTTTAGAAGGCTAGTAAGAAATAATTTCAGTCCAGAACATTAAAATCTTGAGATACAAGATTTTATAATCCCCAAGAACAAGTACTGACGCTATAGAGTTATGCCTCTGGTATAGTGAGGCCCTGAGATACAGGACCAAGAGACTGATAGCAGACGCATATTACTGTAAAGCCTCAGAAATTTAACAGATTGAACAAGAGTGTGCCACAGCAACTCACACCATCAACTGACGCTATAGAGTTATGCCTCTGATACAGTGAGGTCTTGAGATACTTACGGGTAACTTACGGGTAACTTACGGGTACCAGGCCATCTTCTAAGCAGGAACGCTTGTGTAGGCCGATCACAGCATCCTATCAAATCTTCTTGGTATACATAGCTTAAAACTTTAAAATTTTGGAGTGCGCTAAAACGTATTTAAAACTATTTACATGTCAAATTTTAGTGGATGATCCTTCCAGGCAGCATTCAATGCAGATTTGAAATTGTTGATAGAGTCACTTTCTACACAGGACGACGGGAGTCTATTCCATGGATTCACAACACGCTGAGAAAACATACTAGCTCTGTGTAAAGTTCTATTATGCCCCTTTGTAAGCTTAAAGCAGTGGCCACGTGTTCTAGATTCCTCAGATAAAATGAATAGCTGGTTAACTGGTATGTTGTCAATCTGATTCATTATTTTGAATACTTGAATCATATCATTTCGACATCTTCGGTAGTTCAACGTAGGTAAACCCAACTTTTTCAGTCTTTCTTCATATGGTAACTGTCTTAATGATGGAATTAATTTAGTGGCACGTCTCTGAACATTCTCAATGAGAAATATATCTTTTTTCCAATATGGACACCAGACGGTTGTGGCGTACTCCAAATGAGGACGAATAAGAGATTTATACAATGGTAGAAACATGTCGATATCCATGTATGAAAATGTACGTTTAATAATGCCAAGAATCCTATTGGCCCGATTCACACAGTTGAGAATATGCTTATCAAACTTCAATGTGTCGCAGAAAGTTACACCTAGATCTTTTTCCTCTGACACTTGTTCAATAGGTATCCTTTGATTTCCTTCTTTCATGAAGTAAACTGCCCTAGGGTTTGATTTCCCAATATGCATAGATTTACATTTCTTTGCGTTGAAACGAAGTTCCCAAGTTTCTGACCACTCAGACATAGAATATAAATCCTCCTGAACCTCTGCTGTATCTATAGCTGATCTAATTGTAGAGTATTCCTTTGTATCATCCGCAAATATAACTACGAATTTCTTGACAATGTCGGGTAAGTCGTTAATATAGATTAAGAACAAAACCGGCCCGAGTACACTTCCTTGAGGAATTCCGCTGGCTACATCTGCCCACTGGGACTCTTCACCCTGAACCATAACTTTCTGCTTTCTATTACTTAGAAAATGTTGAATCCACTTTAGGATATTTCCTCTAATTCCATATGCATACATTTTATTTATGAGTCTTGCATGGGGCACTGTGTCGAATGCCTTTCTAAAATCCAAATATATTACATCTACATTTTCCTGGTCATCTAATGCTTTGGACCATTCTTCTAGGACACACAGAAGCTGGGTAACACAAGAATGTCCACTTCTAAATCCAAACTGGTATTTTGAAAATAACTTATTACGTTCCATGTGCGACATTAACCTGTCTCTCAACAAAGATTCCATGATCTTACAAACAACACATGTCAAACTGACTGGGCGATAATTCTCAGGTTGCTTCTTGTCTCCTTTTTTGAAAATGGGAGAAACGTGAGCTCTGCGCCACTGAACTGGAACTTCTCCTGTCTCAAGCGATTTGTTGAAAATACAAGTCAAGGGCTCACACAGAAAGTCCTTCAGCTCAATTAGAAGCTTACAATGGAGGCCATCTGGACCTGACGACTTTGACGGTTTCAATGCACTAAGCTTTTTCAAGACCTCTTCTGGAGTAATATTAAAATATGAAAGTTCTGAATCGAATATACGATCAGGCAAAGTTGGCACAAATGAAATGTCCTCTCTGGTGAATACACTTGCAAAAAAGTTATTCAAAACATCTGCTTTTTCCTTGCTGGAACTCGTCAACGTACCATCATCCTTTACCAAATCACATATTTTATCCCGAGTTTTGCATTTACTCTTCACATAACTCCAAAAGAGCTTAGGTTCTTCTTTAACTTTAGAACAAACGTTGTATTCATAATCATGTTTAGCCTGCTTAATGTTACTGGTTGCCTCATTTCTCGACTTCTTATATGAAATAACATTGGAATCATTTGTACAGTCTCTCAGTTTAATCCATGCCCTTCTTTTCCTATCTATCACTTCTGCAGTAACAGTGTTCATCCATGGCTTCCTATATGAGTAAGAGTGCGAACTATATGGAACAAATCTGTTAATCAAAGTGTTTAAATGTTCTACAAAACTGTCCCAAACATCGTCTGTTGAGCTACACATGCTAAACTCCCAAACCATATCCTCAAGGGCCTCCCTCATAGCCACATAGTCTCCCTTGAAAAAATTGTATTTCGGAGGGCCTGTTGAATCTGGAGGAATGTAACATATATAATTAAACAGCAGTACCAAATGATCACTTGCACCTAAACTAGGTAAGTATTCAAGAGAATCCACCATCATTTCTTCATTTGTAAAGATTAAGTCCAGGCAGCTGTCCTGTTGATTTTCACGAAATCTTGTAGGTTGTGTAACATGCTGAGTTAGATAACAGTCTCTTATGTTTTCAAGAAATAACGAAGCATCATGCTCTATGCTAGTTGACGATTCCATTAAGCACCAGTCAATTTCTTTATAGTTAAAATCACCACTAATCAGAATATGTGTATAACCAGCCTGCACAGCAGACTTTAACAGTGAATTCAGTCTTCCATTATTTTCAGACGTACTATTTGGTGATCTATAAATGTTTCCAATAAGCAGTTTGTCATTACTGTTTAACCTTACACAGCACCATATGGACTCCTGAAAGTCAATAAGTGTAAACGTTTCTATAGAGATCGCAGGTAGAGATTCGTGTACATAAACAGCAACTCCACGACCAACTTCCAAAGAAGATAAGAATACTTCGTAGTTAGGTATAATAAATTCACACTTGTCTAGTGGGAACTGCAAATTTTTTGGCAAAATTTCTGTCAGTAAGATGATTTTTGGTTCATATTTTTCAATAAGCACCAACAGTTCGTCTCGCTTGTTCATAAGGGAATCACAGTTTGTTGCAAGAACCTTTAAAAATGTTTTGTCCCTATCAACATTAAAAGAACTATAATGTAACTTATTTACATTTCTAAAAGTATTAAAATCTACATTAAAAGGGTCCTAGAGCCGCGGCCCCCGCCAAAGGCTCCCTTTCCACTCCAGCAGAACCTTCATCACTGTCCGATGCAGTTTTTCTCTTAATAATGCGTCGACCTCTTAACTCTATATCAGCTTCGCCGGCTTCCACCCGCCTATTAAATTCCGCGCGGATATCCCCGCGTTTACTCTTATCCTCTTCCCTGTGAGCACGAGTTAAGTCCCTTGAAATTGAAACATTTTTCAAGTCTTTGCTTGTTGAGTTTTTCAATTTAGCACTATTCTTTAAAGTCACTCTCTTCTGAAACTTATCTGCAAACTTCACTAGTATACCTCTAGGTCTAGTGGTTGGTCCTGAGGCTGACTGATTTACCTGACGCTTTCCAAGGCGAATTATTTGGCTTATTTTGGGCTCATCCACGCCCACCTCCATACAAATATCAGATACAAAATGGCTATCAAAGTCTCGCCTTTCATCAATATTGTCACTATCACATTCTGGGATACCCCAGAAAATCAGATTACATTCACGTTTCATCAGTTCTTCCCTCTCTTTTAATTTACTGTCTACAATGTTTTCAAAATCACGGATAACCTCATCCTTGACCTCGTTTTTCATCTGACTAGCTTCATCTTTTGTGACAAGTTTATTCATATTCCCTTCAAGGTCGCTTACTTTCGACTCAAGATTATCGAACCGCTCACAGGTAGACTGTTTTATCTCATTTACAGTTTTATTTATATTTGATAAGACAGGTAATGAGGTCTTGCAACCTACACAAACATAGACACATACACTGGCATCTGAGCCTTCTTCTACCAATAGTTTGTAGACTGACTGTGGGACTTTTGAGCATTTCAAACAAAACCATGCTTCACATATTTCACAAGACACCGATGGTGTATCGGCTGCTATTTTACCCCTACACATCGGGCACTGCTCCTTGGGACCTGAGCGATCCACTGAATTGCCTTTCCTTCTTGGCTGCGGCATTTCTTTCAAAGTAATTAAAGGTCACTTACTCAGTTTTTGCACCGAATACCTTCGTAACTCGAAACTGCCGTCCTGTCCGAACACTAGTACACCTTCATAACAACAACTTCGTATTTTCTTCGGCAGAGAACTTCCAGCTCGATTGGCCATATAACCAAGTCCATTTCCTGCTTAGAACAAGGGAAAATACTTTTTTCCTTTCAAGATTATGAGTTATTATACACACAGCTGACTTAAACACTTCTAGATGGGGCAAAAAGAGTTCATATTTACGCGCAATGTTGCCGATGTACAGAAATTGCAAATGGCGGATCCTTTGTCCGAGACAGTCATCCACTTCAGATCCAAAAATAATTCTAATCACGAATGAAGAAGAAATAATCAGCACAGCAGCTTGTTAGTGAGTCATTTGTGTCCATTTCACCAAACTTTTTAACACTTTTTCATGCAGGATGTTGCCATAAAAATTAGATATAAAAGTTAATTCTATCCTGCTAAAATTTTGCGTCTTCCATTTTCCGCGCATGCGCACTCAAGGCCAAGAGACTCATAGCAGACGCATACTGCTGTATAGCCTCCTACGACATCTCCTATGCCATTTTTTACATAGACTTTCCCCCATGAAAAAGACTAAGTTATTTCAAACTAGCCTTTTCAAGCTTACTAAGGCGGTGTCACCTCTGGACACGCCCGGCCCGAGACTGCCCCAGGCTGCGGACTTAGTCTCCGGACGGCGTGTCCAGAGTGTCACCCTTTACTACTCCTGGCTGAAACTTAGCGGATGCATGTGACGATATAATCTGATGGGTTGCTCAAAATATGAAGGCATTGACACGGCAACAAGACCATACGTGATCTTATAGAACATCGCAAGACGAGCATCATATCGGCGATTTTCTAGGGGGCGCCAACCGAGGTTACTCAGCATCTCAGTTACACTATCATACGAGGAATATCTACTTGTCACCCATCTGGCAGCCCTTCTTTGCAACAGTTCCACTCATTGAGTTTTCTTTTGGTGAAAGGGCTCAAGAAGGTGGAGGCATACTCAACCTGGGGTCGGACTGGAGTCTTATAGGCTAATTCCTTTACAGACTGATTCAAGGTATATTCAGTCGGCGTTGTATTTAAAACATCATTATGCGAAATACGTGTAAAGTAACAACACCCATTAATTTGAAAATAAGACGCGGTTGCTGACTTTCTTTTATTAAATAATTCCTGCAACATTCTGAAGTGACATAGAGGTATTATAGGTTACCGAAAGTCCGAACACTGGTTTGAGGGGAGGTAAGCCAAACTGCTTTATATTCGGTGTTTCTAGGAACCAGTGGTGTGTCTGCGCAATATTCTCTCCGTAAACCGGAAACGAATCATAACGCCCTTGAACAGCGTTTAATGGCGCCCGTTTAATTGCCGTTTCTTGTTAAAACTGTTTCTGTTTTGGTAAGTGTAACACACAGATAAAAGAAACGTGTCATAAAACGAAATTAAGACATTGTTTTATGGAAACATACGTTTTATGGTTGTCATGTATTCAGAGTTACTGTGGGAAATGGGAAAGACTGGGCGGAATTAGGACATCTCGCCCTCAGAATCAGAATAGCTAAAGTGATGCAAGGGGGCCCAGACCAATGTATTCTGTGTTTCACTGACGGTTCATGTGTTACATATCCAGGGCCCTGTGGGGCTGGGGCAGTACTTGTTTTTATTTTTTTGTTTTTTGTTTACTTCATAGAGCAATGGAAGGTATTATCGACAGGTAGTTATGGTACTCGGACAAAACGGTGAGACGATTGACCGAAATCTACTGAAATCACCGAAATCACCATAGGATTTACAGAAATCACCTATAATAGTGTCAAATAAACGACTATATATGTATAACTGGTTATTAATAAGTCATATTTTTCTTTCCTGATAAAAATCTGCAGTATTTTGTAAGAAATATGCATAAAATAGCACCATAGTGACGATAAACCGAAATCACCATTAGCTGATCGATAACCAAAATCACCTATAGGTATAGACATGTAAAATCTGGGTTATTGTACATGCATACACAGTAAAATCAACCAAAATAAAGTATTTTTAATGCAATCTTGATTTTAAATTTACAAGCCTGTAGGTAATTTTCAACCATGTATCCAACAAGCCTTCCTTTATATTAACCGACAGAGTTATGCTTGTATGTATCGACGATAAACCGAAATCACCACTGAACTGTTTCTTCTCAAATTTGGCTGGCTCAGATAAATTCGACAATTTGGTGATAAACCGAAATCACCGATGAAATACAAGATAAAATGAATAAAACACACTAACGTAAATAAAAAAAATAGCTGATGTCTCTTTCCTGTAACAGAAGCATTAGTTTTTTTTTTATTTCTTCATTTATTCAATTACAAGTGTATTATTTCAATACAAATAACGCACGCCCAATATTACTTTTCCGAGATAATTTTCTTTGTAACCTAATCAATTTATAATCAATACTATATTTTCTTGTATAATGGTATCACGGGGGGGTCACTTCCACTATAAAGCAGGGTACTTATGTGCCGCTGGAATAGCCCTCCTTTTTGATCTCCCAGATACATCAATAGGTATGGTTTAATTGGCCAATATACAGGAATAGGTCTCTATAAATAATATCAATTACCAAATCAACAGGTGCACCAGCTGAAATACTCTCAGCACGCTGTCTCAGCATGCATGAGTTCTGAATTACCTTAATGGCTCAATAACTCACAGAATTCTAACCTAATGAGCTGTTATTATAAACAAATCGCCAAGAATGTTTACACATGATGTTTTGACAGCAGGACTGGTCCATTGCAAAATCAAGAGTTCAGAAAATAAAAACAATAATTTATTATCATTTTGATTCCTGTTATATGTTTGTATTCTGTGTCAATCGCTGCTTTATTTGCAATTCATTTTACAGCTAAATACAGGGACTATGTTATGAAAAAAACTGTGCCACCTCAGGCAGCCGAGGATGGCAGGAGAAAGAGCCAAAGGACTAGGACAAAGATAACATATTTGTCCTGATACAACAAGCAAAAACAATATAATTATATGAAGACATGTAGTGAAGATTAAGACTTTTTTTTCACAGAAATTTGGCTTCCATAAAGCCACTGAATAATTCCTTCTTAAATATATGAATAGGATTTAATTTTGATAGTGAATACATGAATAGGTATATATTTTGTCATTTGTGTTATACATGAATAGGGTGGGTTTTCAAAGTTTCAGCGGCACATCTATACCCTTTCAGCGGCCAAGTGACCCCCCCGTGAATGGTATACACTGACCGTCATTTTTTTAAGTTTGTTTTAAGTACTGTATAACAATTAGTTTTACTAATAAAGCGCTATCAGTTCACTTAATTATATAATCACGGCGGCATATACAATAAACATATTACGCTATGCGATTAAACTGCAACAAAGAAAGATGAGAGAGAAAGAGAAAGAGAGAGAGACGGGAAAAGAGAAAGAATATGCCAAAATTAAAATGCAGACATGGCGACAGGAGGCAATGTTTTGCAGGAGGAAATGTTTTTGCGTATTTTTAATATTGTATGTAGTATATAGAATAGATATAACGTTTTTGCCTGTTCTCCTGTGTGTCCGTTTGCTCGTCCGTAAGGTCTCATTTCGTGTAAAAATGTGCGTTAATTTTTTATCTAATAGTGTTACGTATGAACAAAATATTAGTAAGTATCGATCTTAATTTATTTGCAATTTGTTGATGCTGTTGCTGACTTAAGGCCAAGGCCACAGACTTTGGACTTTTGTATCATTTGGGCTAAATTTTTGCGTCACGTTTTATCTCTCTGAAATTGTTAATGGGAACTTGTCATATAAGCATAGTATTATAAGCAGTATCATAACAGGGCTGAGACTGACTAGTGTGCATCCTGTTGATGCTGGTGTTGACTTAAGGATGCTGGTCTTGACTTAAGGTCGTGTGCCGCTAGCGCTAGGAGTCTAACCCATGACCACCAATCCCCCTTCCCCCACCCCAACCCCGACCGCCATGAGTCAGGGAACACACAATTCACCAGGCCTTGCGATCCGCTTTGATTAATTAATTAATCTGGCTGGAAAGCAATCAGCCATAAAAAGTCTTTTGTCCCAATTAGTATTGCAACAGCTGGTGGCGTTCCGAGTAATTTAAGTTCTTTGTGGTGATTTCGGTCAATCGTCGAAAAGGTGATTTCGAACCCAAAACCTTGGGAAAAATACTAACTATTAATTTATTTCTGTATTTATTAGTTTTTTAATCGATTTAGAAGCAATTTTAATATATCTGCCAAACAAAAAACTAGACATGTACGTCTTTTTCCAATACTGAGGCTAATACCAACACAGACTTTTCGATGCAGGCCCATGTGTGATTTCCGTTTATCCTATCTTAATTAATACATCTATATTAAAAAAATATATAATTTATTTCTGTTTTTACAAATAAATTCAATATATTTTATCAATAAAAAGTGATTTCAGATGAATTCAGTGGTGATTTCTGCAAATTCTACGGTGATTTCGGTGATTTCAGTAGATTTCGGTGATTTCGGTCAGTCGTCTTACCCCGGACAAAACGGACCATGGACAAAACGGACCAGACAAAATGGACCGCGGTAAAGACAAAACAGACCACGTTTCAGGACGAAACGGACCATGTTTCAGGACCAGACGGACCACGCTAGAAGACAAACCAGACCATTAATTGGTGCCAATTAAAAGAGTATGGAGTATATAATTACCAAAGACAATTTTAAATGGTCACAATTAGTTGACTACTGTTCATGAACTCAGCTATCTTTAGTTGTCGCAACTATCTAATTAATTTAATGGTAAGATTTTTATCTTTTAAGCATGCAAATTTCTTTATTAGTGTTTTGTCCCAAGCGTGGTCCATGGTCCGTTATGTCCCTAATTCGTAGTTATCGACACCCCCTTGTGAACTTTTCCATTTCTTGACATCTTTCTGTAAATAAGACATTATAATGTTGCAATTTCATGTAGCTTTATGTATTAGTGCAAAAAATGCTAGAAAGTTAGGTGTTTGGAGAAAAAATAGACATATTTATTGATGTACTTAGTATTGAAATAATGTGCCTTTTATGCATGGCTATAAGGGGATGTCACTTAGACACATGGTTATTTTCACTCACATAAAGTGCTTTCATGTGGTTTTATTCCATAAACTAGATCACCATGGAGAATATTAAGAGCAGACATGGTTACTCTCCTCAAAACCATAAATGGTTGTGTGACCTCCAGGGTGTCGATAAGTACTTCCCTAAATGCAGCATGGCAGTAATTATCAACACACCAAAATCAAATGTCTCAAAAATGCACAGTTTCTAAAAAATAGATCAGGAAAATAGTTTATTTTCAAGTAAAATTCTCTCAAAAAGCAAACAAAATATCACCAAATGTACATGTTTTATTTTACCTTTGTAAGAATTGTAATTATAGGCCAGGTCTCCTGCCAGTCAGCTGGCAGGAGACTTTTTGGTCTCCTGCCAGCCGGCTTGCACTAGACCTAAAAGTCTCCTGCCAGCCGGCTATTGGAATGCTAATTAAAATCAATAAAGTGACATCAAATTTCACAGAATTCTTGGGTATATTTAAGGTAGACGAATACTGAATAGAAATATTGGCGGGGCATTCAAACCAATATACCATCCAAATAACCCAAAGAGCTATAAAACATTTGGGTAAGAAAAAAACAATTTTCACCGTTTTGTTTTCCTACAAAACAATATTTTGTATTTCTACATACTATTTTTAAACATTTTCCATTAAGATTCATATCTCTAGCACATGAATGCACTTTCATTTCAGCAAATCATATAATCTGTAATATATGATATTCAGGGATCTCGGGGACGCCGAATTCGGCGTCCCTGGACGCGAAAATTCCGACCCGGACGCCAATAATTGCCTTCCGAGGATTCCCGCGGACGCGGTATTTTTCCGACTGTACTCCTTTAAAATCTCATAAAATGTCAGTTTTCACAAGTTGTGAAGAAGACACACGTTGCTGACACCTTTGACAGAACTATAGCGGAGCCATTTATCTGAACCGATAATCAATAAAATCGCCGTAAATGCTACCTGTTATTTACCTGAAATTTCACACCTTCTTAATCCCCACTACCGTAGCAGGGCACGTGTCAGTATTACTTTCTTAATCGCTAATAACCGGCGATCTTTTGATCAATATAAACAAATTGAGTCAACACGGTATCTTTGTCTTAGATCTACCGCCTCGCATGATTGGTCAGTGTACCGCATGGCATTAATTGACAGAAGGTGGCTGTGTCGGCAAATTAAAATTACAGTATATTACTCTCGCCAATGGGATGAGAGCCTGAGAGGGGCAACTGCCGGCTCATAAAAGAGAACCTTTTACGAGAAAATTTTGATTTTCAGGTAGATCTAGCCTGCCGAAGTATGAACCTTTTCTAAGGCACGTTTTCTATTTCCTGACTGTTTGTAGTACGCTCGTGCGCTATGCTTGATGGGCGTTGCACGTGTGTATTAAAACAGATTTTTTTTTTCACTTGGAAAATGCAATCGGTAATTTCAAGTTGCTAGAAGCGGCCGTCAGAGGTAATTATATTATTCAGAGGTATTTATACTATAATAGCAAGGCCAGTTGTTGCAATTCCGGGAAACCGGTTACTTTTTAGATCTTCGATTCGTGCACTTTAAAATTATTTCCCGCCGTTTTAGTCTGTTTCCCGCCATATCTCGCGCACCACGTGCTGAACGAGTACCAGTGTAGATCTATAAATAACGGTTTGGGAAATCCGCGAGTTCTAAACAGACATTTCAACACGCGGTATAGGAACTCTTATTGATACAGATATGCGCAGATATTCGCAGTTACTGTGTAATTCAATAAACAAAGGAAGATGTAACGACAGGTATGCATTCATTCAAGTGTAAATCAAACTCGATTTGGACATAAACAATCAGTCTGTGTCTCAAATTAAGAAAGACAAAATAGATCTGTAGACATGTAAACGGACTTCTGCATTTGATGTCAGCGGGTGGGGTAAGGTGCGCCGATGTGAGAGGGGAGGAGGGAGGGGGGGGGGGGGGGGAGATGGTTGAGATAAGTTGTAATTATTACTGGAAGCAATGTTGCAGTGGACTGGACATCACTGAACAGTACTGAACTGTAGCTATTACATGAACAGTACTGAACTGTAGCTATTATCCATGTTACACTTCTGCTGAAGGAAAAAGTAAATTAATACCTTTGACTTAAAATGGTAGATTTACCAAATAATTGTCAATGTTTTACATTTCTATAACAAAATCATTTGATGTCCAATCACAAAAGCATTGCCCTTTCCCGTCCAGTCCTGTACAGGCCCTTTTCATCTTTTGTATCCTTCAGGGACAATATCACTTGACAAATAAGATTATTTATAGGCTAAATTTTATGTTAAAGCGTACGGGACTCCAATTTTTCAGGATGGGACTCCTACTTTTCAGATGGGACTCCTATTTTTGGAAAAGGAGGAGTCCCGGACTCCTATTTTTAAAATTCAAGTGAGAACCCTGATATTTGAAACAAACTGATAACATAAAATTGCAGTTTTCTTGTTAATAAGTATATTTTTACATTCTTTGAAAAAATGCAAGAAAATTGAATTTCATGAAAAACGTCATGAAAAATATTATCAATCGATGGGGCATGCTTATGCGTATTATTTTAGTAAAACTTACGTCGTAGGTTAAAGAATAAAACAAAAAAACAAACATTTCACCATTTCGTTACCTAGAAAAACAATGTTTAAGTTCAAAATATCCCCCAAACAGACTGCCCAAATTCTGCACCTGCTGCAAGCACAGCCGGTCCTTGCCCTATTATTTATTTTCCTGTTATTCGGTTCTACCATAGAGTAATGTCGACAAAAATGCGCAGATGGAATGGAAACTGTGAAGATCTTGATCATTCTGGTTCCTAAGGAACAGTCTGATCTCAGTTTTCACTGTTTGTACAGACCTATGTGCCCGAAAACTTAGGATCTTTACGGTAGATATTGTAAGTGTATATTATAACTGTATTTACTCCACAGTTAGTCGATTTGATGATGAACAATAACTCTGTTTGTTTTTTAAACAAGCAAGAACAGAGTTCTTCCGGGATCGTCCACCTTAAATGTATCTTTTTAAGTTGATGTGAAATAAATATTATACTTACATTAAAAAATATATGCAAACAAGCAAGCAAAATACATAATTAAAAGGACATTCTAAAAATAAATTTTCCAAGGGAAGTAACTCAAACTTCTACTTAGGAATTTTCACTGAAATTTTTATGCTTATTCTGCTTGCATAATTGCCTTTATATCTATGATAATGGTAGTTTCATATTATGAAACTGTAGCATATTTTTATGGTAGAAAGCATTGGTTGATAAACAAATTTGCCTGACTGAACTGCAAAAATAGGGAACAGCTCATGAGAAAACTGGTAAAGTTGTGTAAAACTTTTTATTTGGTGTACACTGAAAACTTTAAGATCAAAGGGGGCCTTTCACACCTACCTGTAAACAAGTCAAAATTCATAAAAAATTAAGCAGTATAAATGATAAACAAATGATAGTATATGAGGGGTCTCCAGCTAATTTTAAGACTGTTTAATGTCCAAACAAAAAGGGATAAAGGTTCCAATTTTACATACTGAAAGCCAGACTAAAATGAAAATTTTAATTAATAAAGTGTTTAATTAGTTAACTACATGTTTAATACAATAAAATATAGCTTTACATCATAATGCCATGAGAAATGGAATTTTCTCATCAGTATTCCAGTAGCCGGCTGGCAGGAGACTATTAGGTCTAGTGCCAGCCGGCTGGCAGGAGACCAAAAAGTCTCCTGCCTGCCGGCTGGCAGGAGACACTTCCTTTTTGGCCTTATATGTTAAGGGTAAAAACTGAAAAAAATCCACAATTTTCACAGCTACTTTTTCATAATTTTGCATATTTTCAGTCTGAGAGTGTAAAAATCGGAAATATTGGGATTTTATGTTTGAATTTAGAGCAAATCTTTCATTCATTATCTACACTAAATGATCATAGCATAATTTTAAGAGAACTTGTATTAAGTCATCATTATTTTTATCATTATCATTTAGGGGTCAATGGGGGGTTGATACCTGCATACAGGTGTTGATAACTGCTACCCTCCGGTACATGGCATGAGGCAATTTTTAGCTCACCTGAGCCAGAGGCTCCGGGGGAGCTTATAGTATGGTCAGGCTCCGTCGTCCGTCGTCGTCCGTCGTCCGTCCGTCGTCCGTCTGTCCGTCCACAATTTCAAACGACTTCTCCTCTGAAACCGCTGGGCCGATTGTAACCAAATTTCATACAGAGCCTCCTGGGACCTTAGGAACAAAAAGTTGTTCAAACGGTCCTGGTCACATGACCAACATGGCCGCCATGCCCATATATGGTAAAAATCTAAAAAAATCTTCTTCTCCAGAACCAATAGGCCGATGGCCTTGAAACTTGGTATGTAGCATCGGGTATGTGAGTACTACCAAGATTGTTCAAATTATGACCTTGGGTTGACCTTGACCTTTTTTACGGTAAGGTCAAATTTGCTTCCTTGTGCTTTTATATGGCAAAATGCTAGAACATAAGATATCTTGGAAACTGTTGAAGATTTTGGGCTAAAAATTGGTATCTACAGTCATCTTAATGAGTACATGAAGATTTATGAGTATAAGAGGTCAAGGTCATTCTTTGACCTTTGACCTAGAACTCTCATATTTTGACAATTCCAAACAATTTCCTCAAAAGCCCCTGGGCCAATTGCAACCAAATTTCATATAGAGCCTCCAGGAGTTGAGGGAACAAAAACTTATTCATATGGTCCAGGTCACATGACCAACATGGCCGCCACGCCCATATATGGTAAAAACCTTTAAAAATCTTCTTCTCAAGAACCAATTGACCGATGGCCTTGAAACTTGGTATGTAGCTTTGGGTACTAGAGTACTATCGAGATTGTTCAAATTATGACCATGGATTGACCTTGACCTCTTTTACGGCAAGGTCAAATATGGGAAAATGCTAGAACATAAGATTTCATGGAAAGTTTTGAAGAGATATGCCTAAGAATTGGTATATACAGTTATCTTAATGAGTACATGAAGATTTGTGAGTACAAGAGGTCAAGGTCATTCTTTGACCTTTGACCCAGAACTCTCATAATTGGACAATATCAAACAATCCCCTAAAAAACTGGGCCAGTTGTAACCATTTCATATAGAGCCTCCAGGGATTGAGGGAATGAAAATTTGTTCAAACAGTCCAGGTCACATGACCAACATGGCCGCCAGGACCATATATAATAAAAACCTTTAAAAATCTTCTTCTCCAGAACCAATTGACCGATGGCCTTATAGCTTGGTATGTAGCATTGGGAACTCCAGTGCTATCAAGATTGTTCAAAATAATGACCTTGGGTTGACCTTGACTATTTTACTGCAAGGTCAAATGTGGGAAAATGCTAGAACATAAGATTTCATGGAAAGTTTTGAAGATTTATGCCTAAAAATTGGTATCTACAGTCATCTTAATGAGTACATGAAGATTCATGAGTACAAGAGGTCAAGGTCATTCTTTGAATTTTGACCCAGAACTCTGTCATTTTGACAATATCAAACCATCTCCTCAAAAGCCCCTGGGCCAATTTTGAAACCAAATTTCATATAGAGCCTCCAGGGGGTTTTCAAACGTCCAGGTCACATGACCAACATGTTCTGCATGCCCATATATGGTTAAAACCTTTAAAAAAATTTTTCACCAGAACCAGTTGACCAATGGCCTTAGAGTAACTTACCCTAGAGTACTGAGGCTGAATGGACCCAGGTGAGCTACAGGACCAATGGTCCTCTTGTTTTTATTTTTTTTGGAAATATAAACATTAATCTAAAGAGTTTCTTCTCATCGTCTTGGTAGATAAATGTGTTAGTAAAAAGCAGGTCAATCCAATATTCTTACAAAGGTATCTGTTAAAAACCAAATAGTAGCTTAAGGTGCCAATAATACCTTCCGTTGCTCTACTCGATCATATCTGATCATTAAATCAGAGGACTGTTCTGTGATGGAAGAAAGCCAGAAGTAGTTCTCAGCTGTATAGGGGCTGGGAAATACTCTGTGAAACCACCGCAACCCCGAAGGGAACAGCCAACCATTCATACTTGCCAGCACAGGTTTTGAACCTACACGGCAGAGGTATGTAGCCAGTCTGCGGTTTATAGGTAAACCTCGCTACCGACTGAGCTATCGGGGTGCCTAACTAAACACAGTCCCAAGATCTGAAGAAGGCATATGAGCAGCGACACGACAAAATCAACAATGTGGTTGTGCGCCCAGCACAGACTCAGATCAGCCTGGGCATCCGCCTAGTCTGATCAGAGTCTTCGCTGTCCGCATGTAGATAGATTAGACCCTTAGCTACCCTTTAAGCGCAGAGCAAAAAGTCTGATCAGACTGGGCGAATGCCCAGTCTGATCTGAGTCTGCGCTGGGCGCACAACCACATTGTTGCCTTGTCGTGTCGTGGCTCATGTGCATTAGGGGTGTAACAATACATCGAACTATCGATATATCGCAATAGTGAAACTGGCAATAGTCACTATCGATAGGGAAAGCTGCACTGTCAATACTATCGGCAATAGTGTTTGCAGTATCGCAACAGTTTCTAGACGGGCATCTTTTTCTTGGAGGAAGTGTTTCAACTAAAAGAATGATAGGAAGTGATGTGTTTTAGCTTGACAAAGAGTGGAAAATGTAACTTTTTCTTGTATTCTGTTGTCATGATGTGCATGTTGTGAAATGGCGTCATTGAATAATGCTTTTTAGCCACAATCTTATGTGAACAAACCAGATTTTATATATATAAGCAGACTTTCTGGATAAGAAAGATGTCTCCAATAGTTATTGCAATATTAGCCTGCAATAGTAATAGTATTGCAATAGTCATTTTGGCCTGCAATAGTCACCCCTAATATGCATAAAGAGGCCTTTGGCAGCTCATGGTTCTATCCTTCTGGCGGAGTTGGTGGCATTCTCGCAGTGCTAGAACATTTGTGCAACGTTCATACTACAGTAAATCCCTACGACTGTTCAGTGACAGCCAAACAGCTATTGGTATCATTACTCTTAATTGGGCATCCAAGAATTATTGTGATGTCATTAGGAAAATAAAGGGATATACCAGAATATAGGGGACCCATGTGGATAAATACCTTTATAATGGCTTGATGTCCGAAAATATATACAGACAGAAAATTTCATCTGCCCATTGCAGGGGTTTTCCTAGGGACCAAAATGCTATTGGCCTGCTGGGCCACCTGGCTTGAAATGTTTTTATTGCAGGGAATCACATCTGATTCATTAAATTAAACCAATTCATTAAATTTATTCTCTAACCATTCAGTGAAGGCTAAAGAGGCCATCTCTAGCCTCTTGTCTCAAGCTCTAACAATTCGGTGAAGGCTATAGAGGCCATCTCTAGCCTCTTGTCTCAAGCTCTAACAATTCAGTGAAGGCTATAGAGGCCATCTCTAGCCTCTTGTCTCAAGCTCTAACAATTCAGTGAAGGCTATAGAGGCCATCTCTGACCTATCAGCCAAGGTTGGCCGGGAAATACCGGTGGCGGGAATTCCCAGCGGTAATTACCGTCCTGGGAAATACTCCAAATTTGTCCAAAGTGGGAAATACTGGGAAATATGAAATTTTAGAGCTGTTTTTGCTAAAATATTCTGTCATGTAACTTTAAATTTAATTTGATTGTACCTATTTATTACCATTATATATATATCATTCAAATAAGGTTATAAATTCCAGGGCTGGTCCATGCTAGAGGACAAAGCAGATGATACTATGTTTCAGAGGCTATAATTTCAAAGAAAAAGTTCTGCCTTTTAAATTCTGATTTAGAAAATAATAGGCTGTCAAATCCCTTCTTATCATTTAAAGGTGTTTGAAGTCTGTATTTCTAACCACAAGATCTTTCACAGTTTAGTTCTCATTCAGAGGTATAAACTAAACTGAGCTGCAGTTCTAGTAATACTTTTACTAAAAAACTTTGTTTTTGCCTGGTTTGTCACTGCTAAAGACCATAAAAGCTTTCTGCAGACTAGTTCTATTTGTTCCTCAGTTTGAGCATACAAAAATATGACAGAATCCTGCGAAGGTCTTCAAAACTATTTCACAAAACAGACAAGTTTGTGTCATACAGTTTCTTGCATGAATCTCTGAGTTTGCCACCTGATGAATTTGATCTAATGGTTAGCTGATGGAGTCCTGTAAAGTCATCTTTTTCCCCAAAAAACTTCTCAAGGGAATATTTTTCAGATTGATTACTTATTATAATAGTAAGTAATGACTAAACTCCACTAAAGGTGTGAAAAATAATTCTGTTGTCTAGATTCAACAGACAGGTGACAATTACTGTATGTACTTTTACTCTCAGTGTGTTATAACAACTTACTGATAGAGACAACTGCACAAGCAGACTCATCTTTGGACAGTTCATAAAAGACAGCAATTTGATTGCATAAGTATGCAGATGATGCAAGACAATATTTTATACATGTATGTATCTTTGTTTAATGATTAAATAAAAGGCTGTTTGATTATATTTGCTTTGCATATAATAGTATAGAGTTGGATGGCTGTTATAAAATATCTTTAAATTTTTTTAGTTGGCCACAGACCAATTTCCCATTAATTCCCGGGAATTACCAGTATTTCCCGCCGTCCTGGGAAATATGAGCTATCAGCATATTCCACTTTTCTGTCAAATTCAAATATGCCTGAAGATGTATTTCATATAGATAATCTTCATCACTTTCATACTCCTCTAATTCAGGCATGTCTGGACTTGACAGTAAAGTAGACTCAAACACATCTGGACCTGTCTGAATACCTTTATCAAAAAAAAAGATATTACAGAATGCAAGTTTACATTTGGTTGAAGAGAAGTTGCCATCTCTTCTCCACTAGAATAAGAGCCAACCGTGTCCCAAGTTTCACAAATTGAACATTTCATTCCTAGGGCATTATCAAACTGGAGCCACTTGAATTCAGTCAGCCACCCGGGTTGAAAGGACGATTGCAGCCAGACAGTTCGTATTTGTCCCGGGTGGCTTTTTTGCTTCATTGGACTTACATGTAAGCAGCTGTTTTTGTTTTTTAGATGGCTGGGGTTGAAATAAGTGCAGAAATCTTTAGGGGTCCATTTTTTTACATGTGGCTTCCGCGAATCATCCCCAACCTTCATCGGTCGGCCATGATGTCTGTTTGCAAGGCGTGGAGATATTTCATTGGATTAAACATTTCTGATCGTCCAATGAAATCACCCATAGCAAAACGAAAGTAGACTGGTTTTTAGACTGGTTTTCGCTTCAAGTTTGAAACAAACCGAATGTCCCGAAATGACTCCCCGAAATTTGACTGGCCTGATGGACCTGCTACAGTGTGATTTAACTGGCCCGAGGCCAAAATCAACTGGCCTGGGCCAACGGACCCGCGCTTAAAAAAACCCTGCCATTGTGATATAAAATGTTCCTGAAATCCATTTAGTTACTGCATAGTAATACTTCAAACATGAGTACCAATTGGCTTTTTCAACTTCCAAGCAGCCGCTTAGTTCATGACACAGACACTCTTATTTTGCACACGTCTCTTTGCTGAGAAAATTTTCTTATTTGTAAAAGGCATTAATAAGAGGATAAAACATTCTTTTCTGTGTTTTAATGTTTGCCAAGCCAGAGTGTATTAACGTGTTGCAGCCCGAACCGCCCAGCGGTGAGGGCTGCAACATGTTAATACACAAGGGCTAGGGCAAATGGTAAAACACAGGAAAAGAATGTTTTATCGTCATTTTTATATACCTTCTTACGGACACCATCTTGGTTCCAGAGCTCTGCAGACGACACGAAAGCGGGTCTTTATTGGTACATGTATTTAAACCCTGGCGCACCCTTGTTTTAACAGTGTTGAAACCTTGTGTCCGCGATTCTGTTAATTAGGATTAATACTTCTAGAATGTTACTGACCTACCATAAATATTCTAGACGTTGGGACACTTAAAACTTATGATAATACATTTTTCCAAGCCACACCCAGAAATTCATTAAAGTCACCTGATAGTGTAGGAAAAGACAACACAATGACAACTTAGCCGGGCCGCGTAGCATAATCGGTAGGACACCTGACTCATAAGTCAGAGGTCCTGGGTTTGAAACCCGGTCTGGCCACATACTTTCGTTTCTCCTTCCACTCTTTCAAGAAGGGCAGTTGTCATTTACTGGCAAAAGTATGTGCACTTAGTACTGGTTAGCCGCCTAGGAGGTCTAAGCCTGCCCAGGAATAGTGTGGTTAGGCTAACTGACCATCCCAACATGACCATAGCTGTTTACCGTGGATGTTAAGCATCAAATCAATCAATCAGTCAATGACAACTTAGCACATGACATAATCCCACAAAAAAAAAAAATCAAATGTTTGATGTCCCACAAAAAATTATTGATTTTACCTTACAAAAAAATGAAGAGATGTAAACCTGTAGGCATGGTTTCAGAAAGTTGAATTGTGCTGAAGGTGGAACAGTTTGGATTTACAATGCAGGAATGTATCCAAAGGTTGCAGATGGACTGACAAATACTATAGACCCTGATCTGACTGCTCTTTCAGGATCACTTTGGTTTGTGTCTGCACTTTTTGCTCACCCCTATCTGTCCCTACATTTGGAATTTCAACAGGATATTTGAGCCGTGACACGAGAAAACCAAGAAAGCGGTTGTGCCCCCAGCGCAGACTCAGATCAGCCTGGGCATCTGCCTAGTCTGATCAGACTCTTTACTATGCGCTTAAAGAAAAGCTGAGGGTCTAAGCTACCTCAGTGCAGACAGCAAAGACTCTGATCAGTCTGGACAGATGCCCAGGCTGATCTGAGTCTGCGCTGGGTGCACAACCACTTTGTTGATTTTCTCGTGGTGTTTTGCTCATTTATGATCTTGCTGTAGAAGACTTTTGCTTTGTTAGCCATAATTGCATTTTCCTGTTACATGTATTTCAGGATTGTGAGAGACAACAGTTCCGCCATGAAGATAGATTATGGTTGAATGATAAAAGCTGGCTGGTTTGAAAAACAAGACATATTTAACTGAAAAAGCTTCACAACAAGCAGAAACAAAAATAACTTGTTACAAAATATTGTAGAAAAACTAAAATTCAGATAGTAATAAAAATACTAAGACAAAAAGTTGAAATACCAGGACCTTGACCATGGCAGATAGACAAACTGAAGAAAGCGTCTTGGACAAAGAGCATAGTGAAGTTAGTTTTCAGCTCTACTGTCACTTATGTGGGGACTCATTTACATCCTATCCTGAACTAGAGAAACATATGGAATCGGAACATGATGAAAGTAACGAGAACAATGAAGTCAGTGTAGATAATGATACAATTTTTAATATAGGAAAACTGGATGATATAGAAAATGTGGATTCAAAACCAACTGAGAAACCAGCATCAGGTCAAGCAGACATTCTACATAAGTGTCAGTTTTGTAATAGAAGCTTTGATAATAGAGGTGATTTTGAAAAACATATAGAAGAAGGACATGATCCATTTCAGAGTGAGACTGTGAAAGTTGTTCCTACCATTGTCAAAGTAGGCAGAAAAGAATATGTTTGCCCGTTTTGTAAAAAACTATATACAAAACAGTATGAAGTACTACGTCACATCCTAAATACTCATAAAGAGGAGGCTTTAACTTCAACTACTGGATCAGGATTAGAGTATACCTTTTCAAAATGTGACTTTTGTGATAAAATGTTCACATGTGAGAGTGAATTGGCCATTCACAGAAATAGGCATACAAGAAGTATTTTATATGGCTGTCCTTTTTGCACAGTTGTTACCTCAGCTTTGAAAGATACATGGCAACACATGAAAAGAATGCATGTTGATCAGTCTGGGACCTTTGACAAAAATTCGGTGATAAAAGTAGTAAATTCAAATCCTGATTCACAAATTGACCACTTAAAAGAAAAAGTTGTTTGTAGTGACACTTCAGGCAAAATTGAAACAAGCTCTGATGGTGAAATGGTCGTTATAAATCCACTGTCAGATTCCACAAGAGAATTATCAAAGGTAGAAGTTATTTCTGCTGAACCTCAAAGTGAAATGGCAAGTGCATCAGACTCTCCAAGAGAAAGGCCAAAGGCAATATACAAGTGTCCATACTGCTCATTAGTCACTCATTATGGTACAGCCCTGAAAAAGCACATGAAAAGAAGTCACACAATTTTTACTAACCAAGATGATTCAAATGAAGCCAAGAACTATTTACTTGATCCAGCCCAAGTAACTCCTGATATAACAAAATCCATCAAAAAGATAAGTGATGGGGAATTAGATGTTGATAAAGTTTCAAGTTATTATCAGTGCCCATTTTGTTCGTATAAAGGTATACAAAAAAGTAACATTGTGAGGCATCTTAATTGTAATAGGCATGATAAAGAGAGAAAAAATGGAAAGTTGTCTAAAATGAACATTGCAGAATTAAAAGTTGAATGTGGAAGGAAGGAGAGCAAAGCAATTGAAAACTGTTCAAGTTACTTTCAGTGCCCATTTTGCTCATATAAATCTGTGAGAAGAGACAAAATCAGAAGGCATTTAAATAGTAACAAGCATATGGAAGAGAAAAAAAGGGGAGAAATTGCCAGCGTAGATATTTCAGAATTGAAAGTGTATCGTGATAATGAAGAGCAACCCCGTGATTCTAAAACATCAGATATTTCTGAGGATGAAGAGGATGACTTTATCGTTGAAGATGATGGTGGACAGTTGAAAGAGCAAGGTCATAGAAGTGATGTCACTGATGATGGAAATACATTGGTCACTGACATAACTGTAGCTAGGGATATTTCGTTTGAAGCATATCCCTCTCTAGATAAGGACAAAGATATGTCAAACGCTGAAGAAGAGGCAGTTTTCAATAAAATTAAGACTAGAAGCTCAAATAGGTCAGAACAAAAATTAAATGATAAAAATTCAGGACACACTGTAACATTGTCTAAACAAAGGAGATCTATCTTTGAGAAAGTTGAGTCTGAACCCATAGCTTTAAAGAAAAAGAAAGTAGGACAACAGATGGGAACAGATGAATTAAAAACTAGAAAAACTAAAAATTCAGAAGAAAACTGCCAAGAGGCACAATTAGAAGACAACAGATGTCCTTATTGCAAATTTTATTGTAAGAGAGCATCAGCTTTAAAATTTCATATTAACTTTAATCATCAGAAAGGCAGGTCAGCTGATAAGCATTCATTTCTCTCAAAACCAAGTGATTCAGCAAATTCTGTCGACTTAAGTCATGTTTCAAAAGAACTTTTAAATACTGGTGAAAGTGTGGAAAATAAACGGAAGAATAATGGCTCACCCAAGCAGAATCTTGTTTGTTCTTCTACAAAGCAATCCCATGGAAACATTGGGCATCAGGCAGATAAGCGTGACAGTAATGATAACACCCAAGATGTTAGAAGATCTGCACGGAAGGTACAGTTTAAAAAGAGAAAACTTGAAACAAGTATTCAGTCTCAAGATACAGCAGCTGTTAAGCGACTTAAATTTGACAAAATAAAAACTTCTGATAAAAGTGTTAAGGCTGATAAAGAGACAAGTACTAAACAAGGCATTGTTATGGCAGTAGATGGAACTATTATTGAGGAATACAGTGAAGAACAGAATGAGGATGATATGGAAGAAGATTCATTATCAAATAATATTGGACATGACACTGGTGTAAGGACTGAACAAGACATTGAAAGTTGTGATTCAAAAGCAAATGACGGTAATAATGTTGAACATATACAGTCAGAAAATGACTTAGCAGAAGATGGAAATGATCACAGAGTGCTTTTATTTGTTTGCCCTTATTGCAAAAGTAGAGTTAGGAGTCTACAAACTGTTCAAGCACATATTGATAATCATCACCCAACAGAAGAATTTGGTAAAGACAAAATAGAGGTGGTGATGGAGGAAGATGATCCTAAAACCGAGAAATTTGATAAATATTTCAAATGTCCTATTTGTCCAAAATATTCTCTTTGGATGAAAGTCATAAAGTATCACATGCAGACTAAGCACAAAGGTAGAGACCTCACAGCAGCAGAAACTGAAATATTGAAGGAAGACAACCATACTATACAAGTAGACAACACAGAGGAAGACATTTCTTTTGGTTGTCCATTTTGTAATATGATATTTGCAAGTTTCGAAAGCACTAAAAGACACATGGCAGAAATTCATAAGAGAAAGAAATTGACAAATGCAAATGTATATGTGCATACCGTTTTGAAACAGACAGAAGAGTTTCCTTCAGGAGACCCTGAAACTGAAAGTATTGAGCATATCCTTTATGAATGTCCATATTGTGAAGAGATACTTGACTCAAATGGTAACTTTGAAAGGCATGTACAGGTTTTGCATCCTGACCTGTGCTTAAACTTGAAGAAATTAAAAGTAAATATACCAGAGCATTCTGGTGATGATACTAAATTGCCAGCTGTGTTTGGATGTCCCCAATGTGACTCAAAATTTGTGTCTCTACAGTATGCTATCCAACATCTTGTAACTAAGCATCCAAATAATAGTACAGCTGATGGACTTGAGACCCTTACTAAATCTGTTACCCTGACTTTGTCTCAGAATGACGAAGATAAAGGAAAGATACACATAGACGACAACACCAAGGTTAAAATGTATAAATGTCCCTTTTGTGAGAAATGTTGTGAATGGAAGGCAAGTATCAAAAGACATATTGCCAATTTTCATGAAAATAAATTATATGACCTAAATAAGCTCATGATAGTTGAAAGATGTAAATTACGCATCAGTGATCCTACAGAGAAATTCCAGTGTCCTGTTTGTTTCTTACAATGTCGATGGAAACATTCCATTCTGAAGCATACTCGGAAGTTCCATCCGGACAAAGGCATAACATCTGATGCAATACACCCAGTCTCCGAGGCAGCTATGGTGACAAGATACATTTGCCCTTATTGTGGCCTTGAGTTTAAGTGGAAAAACTCAATTGCTCGACACGTTGGGCATGTTCACAAAGATAAGGTAGATGATTTCTCAGTAGATCAGATTAAAACAAAGGTTATTGATGCCAGAGATGCTGACAATGATCTGGAAGATTCAGGGGCTGAAAAAATGATGGAAGATGTTGGTCAGCTGGGGATAATGGAAGCTGGAGACGAAAACAAACTCCAGTGTAAGTTCCTTTGATGATGCATTTATGGTAGATGGAATTGAGTTTAACAGAGCTCCAGATAAGAAGGGGTATTGAAGATAATTCACAGATAATTATTTATTCTTATTTCTCAACAAAAACGTATGTTGTGACCACTCATATGAACCATCCCGAGATGGTTCAGGTTACTCGAGATGGTTCAGGTTAGGGGTCACAACATATGTTCTTAACAAAAATTATCCCTAATTATCACCAAATACTCCCTTTCATCTAGAAATCTGGATGATGCATTTATGGTGGAGAGTGGAATTGAGATTAAGTCTCTTTCAGCGGTATTTCAGTAATATCTAGACACATGCTAGGATGATAATACATGGCTGTGTGCAGTGGAATCAGTTACATGTACCAGTGTTCTCCCCAGAAATTTCAGATGGCATGTCACTTTTAGCACAAAAATCAGATTTTGACTCAATTGACCAAGGTCAATTTTTAGAATCCTTCATATAGCAATGTTTTGTCAAAATTAGCCTAAATTTACATTATAAATAATTTAATGATGATCCTTAATGCATTTAAAACAACTCGATTGGCTGAAAATTAAAATAATAGTACTTTAATAATTTTTTATTGGAAATCAAGGCATGTTGCGAAGGTAATTTGAGGAAGAAGGCATGTTGCAGGCAACATGCCTTAATGGTCTGGGGAGATCCCTGATGCACAGTGTAAAGAAGTCTACTGCTGGGGGGTTGAGGGGGAGGGGACTCAAGCCTGTATGGCTGGCACAGTAAGCCAGCTCGTACAGTGCCTCAGATAAGAAGAGGTAGCAGGGATAATTGACCTACATGTATCCATAGTTTGATGGCAGAAGTCTTGCTTAGCAATCATAATGGATTGAATGGTGAAACGTAATGGTGAAACCTCAGACAAATATTTCACATCCAACTTACTAGGTATATATCAGTGTATGTTGATGTTATTTGTCAGAAATTGTCTATTAGAGGTGATTTAAGATAGGCATGGACCCGCTGTAAGATAGGCATGGACCCGCTTGATGGTTAAATCACCTGCAGATAAAGCCAGTTTAGGGATAATTTTCAATATTTCTCCATACACAATGATGTTGTGGGAAATCATCTTGTATACCTTCATGAGAACCGCCTTGGCCGGGCAGTTCTCATGTTGGGTCTCAACATAGAGTCTTACTGAGATATTAGAAAAACCATTCCATAATTATCTTCAAACTCTCACCTATGTAGAGCTCCTAAAAGTTTCTCCAGTTCACATTCTGCAGTAACAGTCACAAGCCTATAGTGTAGATTTCTTTTGAATATTTTCATTTTAATATTTTCATTATCATATGATTAAGCTGTGCCGCATAGCTCAATCGGTAGGGCACCTGACTCATAAGTCAGAGGTGCTGGGTTCGAAACCTGGTCTGGCCACATACTTTCATTTCTCCTTCCGCTGATTCAAGAAGGGCAGTTGTCAGTTACTGGCTGAAGTATGTGCACTTAGTACTGGTTAACCGCTTAGGAGGTTTAAGCCTGCCCAAGAATAGTGTGGTTAGGTTAACTGACCGTCCCAACATGACCATAGCTGTTTACCGTGGACGTTAAGCATCAAATCAATCAATTAATTATTATATGATTGAATTATGGCCCTTTCTAAACATTTGCATGTTCCGTCTTTTGAGCTGTTTGATATATTACCAATAGGGAGCTAATTTTTAGCATGCCTTTGCAACTGCACAGGAGAGCTAATGCAATTTACCCAGCGTCATAGTCTGAGTATAGTTTAACATCAGGGTCTGCATCAGCGTCCTTGGCAGTGTCTGTCGTCAGGTTACCGTAAAAATTCTAAATAATGGGACACCAAAAATAAGTACCATAATTGTCCTAAAATTGGAACAGTTTGGTTTTACAGTGCAGTGGTGAGTCCAAAACATGCAAATAGGATGGCAAATAGTGTAAACCTTGATCAGACTGCAGTCTGATCTGGGTTTGCACTGTTTGCTCAGACCTAACTGTCCCAATATATAGAGTTTTTACGGTAACTAATGTTAACAATTGCATGTCTCTGTATCTTACAACCTACAGCAGCTATGATCATCAACCTTGGTACATATAATTATGTATACATATTACTGCAGCAGCTGCATCACACAGTTGTTTGTCCTTGACCTATATTTCATGGTTCACTGACTTTGTTGTTTGGCACTGTTTTTAAGGCATATCTAGATCCTTTGCTACCCTTTTGGCACACAGCAAAGACTCTGATCAGATTGGGTGATAGCCCTGGCTGATCTGAGTCGTCGCTGGGCTCTCATAACACTTTGTTGGTTTTGTCATGTCGTGGTTCAGTATGTTGTGATGCCTCTTTAGAGCCGTTTCATCACAGGGTTACAGCCTATGTTTTTATGGAGAAATATGAAAAGTTTCCCTACATTATCAACTCATTATCCCCGTTACCCCTTCTTATCTGGAGCACTGCTATATAAAGGCTAATTTGGGGTGAAAAAATTCTGGAAATCAGTTGGAATTTTCAGACTTTAAAACCGAGTAACTTCAGTTCTAGTTACGATATTTTGAAAAACTAAACTGCAATGTGCAGCTTTCAGTTAGCACTGTCAGCTGATATGAACTGTTTTCCATTTACTAAACTTTCAAAATTTCACCTGTGGTTGCAGTGTTCTTCTCTGAAATTGCAGAAGGCATGTCGCTTTTAGCACAAAAATCAGATTTTGACTTGTTGATCAATTTCAAAAATTCTTAATATACATGTAGCAATGTTTTGTCAAAATTAGCCTAGATTAACATCATGAATAATTTATTGATGATCCTTAATGCATTTAAAATAACTTTACTGGCTATGAAAAGAAAAAAAAAGAAAAAAAAATCATTGGAAATTGAGGCATGTTGCATAGGCCTTAATGGCCTGGGGAGATCCCTGTGTTGCTACTTTATTCCTTTACATTGCAGTGTGTGACTGTCTAGAATGTGGTATAACATTTGGCAGTTTTGCCTCACTATGGAAGCACAATACTGTCACACACAACGTCAAAGGGAAACCATTCAAGTGCTCCAAATGTCCTAAGTATTTCCTCTATCAACACCAGCGAGTAAACCATGAAAAGACACATGATGGGGAAAGGAAGAGGCAAGTCTCCGTGTGTGACCAGGAGGGCTGTGATAGAAGGTTAGTCAGAGGGATGGATGACTTGAGATTTTACGTCCTTTTCAACAGTATTTCAGTCATATCAGGATGTTGGGTAAGTGATAATGAAAGGCCTTGTGCAATGGAACCCCCGTTTATAATTGAAAAGATTCCCGCCTACAACTGGGCTTGAACCCAGGACCGGTAGATCAGTAGGCCAGCGCTTAACCTATGGAGCTACCGAGGCTCCTGCTAGTCCTAGAAGATTACCATAGTGACCCTAACAGTTTGGACACCCGAAAGTCGGACAATTATTTTTCGAAAATTCATAGAGGATTTTACACACATTAATGCATCCAAATGATGCTTTGAATGGCAAACATTGTAGACCCATATCAAACTCCTCCTGTAGGAGCAGTTTGATATGGGTCTACAATGTATGCTCAGACCTGTCTGTCTGAATATTTAGGGTCATTACCGTAGTTATCAAAGGTGTACCATATTCATTGGGCTATAAAACGGGGCTTGTCCATCCCTAGAATGACCCCAAATATCTGAATAAATCTATTGAAATACTGTTATAGTATGGCTTTTTCCCTTTTAAAAAAACCCCCCAAAGTTCTAGATCCATCTAACAAGATGGATCTAGATTTTTGGGATTATTTTGGAAGAGTAAAACCTCTATCTTATAATTGAAGAAATACGTTTATCACATGACGTCGCATCTGAGAGTGTAATAAAGCCATGCATTAAAAACGATAATCTACTAGTGGATTAAATATGCAAATTACGTCGTAACGTTACACGCTGACATCCATAAAACATTGCGGTTTCTACCGGCGAAAACGTGACGTTTTGATGCTAAATCTGCTTATAAAATATGATTTTAGCGTCATATGATAAATAGAATCTTGCATTCGTGCTCATGTATTATTGGATTTATTAAACTCGTTGGTAAAAACGATAAGATGCTCGGCAAAGCCTCACATCTTATTTTTTTCCCCAACTCGTTTAATAAATTCAATAATACATGAGTACTCATGTAAGATCTACTATTCAAAATGAGAGTCATTTGGCAAAATTCTTGGATGAATTTTTTTTTGCCCCTGCATGGTGTGCAGAGAGTTCTGGGGTTTGTCCATTTGTGCATGTCTGTCTGTCCATCTGTCATCAGTATGAAGGATCAAGTTTAATCATCATGTATTCTATTAATCTTATCATCAGTAACCACCATGGTTTCAAGGTTGTGAGCTTTTTTATTCAAGTTGCAGACAGGAAGAAAGGTTGGCATGGGTCCTGTGCTTGGAATTATCATTTTATCAATTACATACAGGTTTTGTGCCAAAATGGCATATAGGGTGACAGGTCAAGTTCCATGGGGCTTTAATTATCATTTAAGTAAGGTAATTTAACCACTTGTGAAAAAGATGGCTAGCTATCAGTCAGAACATGTATCAAGAATGGTTATAATCTGTGTGACTAGCAGAAGCGAGAAATCGTTATTACTTTAACCCATTCCATTCGGGATACCCCTTTAGGGGTATCTGGGCAAACAGTTTGGATCAAGATCAGGCCCCACAAACTTCGGGCCTGATCTGAGATCCAAAGTGTTTGCTGCCTAGACATCATTTCTACCAGAGTTAGTTAGACCAATATTGTCAAAATATTCTTGATTTTTGATGCAGACGACAATTTCAGCAGACGACAAAAAATACCCAGAATGCAATGGGTTAACAGTGGCAGCAGCATTGGCTGTGTAAACTTTGTGTCAAGTTTTCTGGTTTAACTCTGTTTTTTGAAAATGCACAGACAGGTGAGATTTAGAGGAACTTACACAAATGGTCATTTCGTATGAAAAACGGGCCTTCGTTGAGTTTCATAAATTTCATTTGAAATGATCACAAGTGTAAAATTCTGTTTATCATAATGATTACCCTTTAAAATGGGATTTTAAAGCCTTCAAACTGAACATTACATGTATTTCAGTAAAACGCATTGTTGACATGGATGTTGTCAATGACGTTACATATACGCACCATAGTGTTATTACACGGGTGGTCATCGATTTTTGTGATATGATGTTATCCACTGAACAACAGCAACGTGGTATAACAATAGTAATTTATGGTATGTATTAGTTATGCTACTTCAGTGGCTTTTATTGTCAAGTGGAATTTGTGATATATGTGAGTCTATTCTCAATATGGCTGATTTACCATTTTACAAAGTTATAACTTTGGCTTTTCTTATCTTATTATTTTCAGTTATACAGAGAGGAGAGCACTGTACAAACATCTGAAGAGTGAACATGGAGAAGAAGACCCTGTATCAAGATTAAGCAACAAAAGAGGTACGGCATTTATTTGACGCAGAGCTAAAGCTAAGAAGGGGTAACAGGCGTAATTTAGAGATAATTTTTTATTTCTCATCGAAAACATACATTGTGACCCCTCATTAGAACCGTCTCGGCAAGACGGTTCTAATGAGAGGTCACAATGTATGTTTTAATGGAAAAATAAGGAAAATAATCACTAAATTATCCGTGTTCCCCTTCTTGCCTGGAGCACTGAGACAGAAATTTACCCTTCCAAATTTACCGCAGTAATGTACATGTAAATCAGTCTTGTGTAATTCAGCTCAAAAATGGGATTTTCTCTTCCAAAACAGTCCTAAAGATCTAGATCCATCTTAATGGATCTAGATTTTTGGGATTATTTGTAAGATGGATCTAGATCTTTAGGATTTTTTGGATGGGAATACCCCCTGTCTCATAACTGTATCTATGGGTAATTTGGAGGATGAAAGGACCATTATGCAAGGTTGCCATAGACAGGAAAGAAGTGATTCTTTTAGCAAATCCGTAAAACCTAGAATTACTCCTAGGGAGCAAATTCTTTCCCCTTCAGTAGCTTCTAATTTTGAAGTGATTCCTTTTGCACTGCAAAATAAAAAGTGTGATCTATTGTTGGATCCTAAAAAAGGTATGGAAAATATCAGGGAAGAATCAGAGAAAATACTTGGAATCAACTGGCTAATCAGTTCTGTGGAAATAGTTGAGCTGGTTGAAACTTTATGGTCCATTTATATACCTGGGCCCAGTTGTTCAAAGCATCGCTTCCTAACGAGCTTGTTAAGAGGTCATCTCATTTAGTGTTTGACAATTTTATTACTAAATACACTGATATTTTTTGTTGAATAAATGTGAGAAGCTTTTGCACTACAAAAGCTTCTCATATATTTTCAACAAAAAAAATATTGGTGTTTTTGAGATTTTAACATTTGAAATTTTAACCAAACATTAACTAACGACATCATTAGTTTTGAACAACTGGGCCCTGTTCTCAAAACCACCATGAAAATTTTATGTGTTGGGAAAGATAGGTCAAGATAATAAGCGTAGACCAGATCAGACTGCTCCTAAAGGACCTACACTGATTATTCCCATCCACAGTTTTTGGATGCATTATTGCATTGTAAAACCAGACTGTTCCCTTTTTTTGGGACAGTTATGGTAATTATTTGAGTTGTCCCAATTTTGAGAATATTTATGGTCTGATATACCTGTTTGCAAAAATCATCTCAAATTTTACAGAAAAGGGAGAGCGCTTTTGTGAAGAGTGTAATAAGTCCTTCACAACAAGAAATGCCTACTTGTTTCACATGATACGTCAGCACAACAAGCAGCTTGAGAAGCAGCATGAATGCAAGATTTGTAAGAAGAGGTTTCACCGCCCTTTTGATCTTAAAGATCACATGTTTGTCCATGTGGGTACAGCTGATCTGAAGTGTCCAATAGAAGGCTGCATCTTCATGTGAGTATTGTAACTTTGAAAATTTTTGCATGTCTTATTGGCAGAAAAAAAATCTTGTAAGATATTTAAGGTGAATTGATACACTTTCAGGGGAAGTAGTTCTGTGCATAAGTACACTTTTAGGTGAAGTAGCTCTGTGAATAAGTACACTTTCGGGGTGAAATAGCTCTGTGAATATGTACACTTACAGAGGAAGTAGTTTTGTGAATAAGTACACTTTCTGGTGAAGTAGCTCTGTGAATATGTACACTTTCAGGGGAAGTAGCTAAATGAATATGTACACTTTCAGGTGAAGTAGCTCTGTGAATATGTACACTTTCAGGGGAAGTAGCTCTGTGAATATGTACACTTTCATGTGAAGTAGCTCTGTGAATGTGTACACTTTCAGGTTAAGTAGCTCTGTGAATAAGTACACTTTCAGGTGAAGTAGCTCTGTGATTAAGTACACTTTCAGGTGAAGTAGCTCTGTGAATATGTACACTTTCAGGGGAAGTAGCTCTGTGAATATGTACACTTTCAGGTGAAGTAGCTCTGTGAATATGTACACTTTCAGGTGAAGTAGCTCTGTGAATATGTACACTTTCAGGGGAAGTAGGTCTGTGAATAAGTACACTTTCAGGGGAAGTAGCTCTGTGAATAAGTACACTTTCAGGGGAAGTAGCTCTGTGAATAAGTACACTTTCAGGGGAAGTAGCTCTGTAAATAAGTTAAATGTTTTTTATGTGATGGGCAAGCACTATCCTGTACGCAGACAGGTTTTGTTTTTCGGGTAAAGTTGAGCATATATGTTTGTGTTATATGTAGCAGAGACTAATTTTTAGCACGCCTTTGCGAATGCAAAGGTATGCATTAGCATTACCGTTAGTGTCAGCGTCCTTGTCGGCCTTTGGTATCAGGTTAACCAATGTTAAGAATTGCGTTTAACTCGATGTTCATCTCCGTAGTTTACAAACTATAGCAGCTATGATCATCGTACTTGGTACATATATACATCCATATGACTGCAGCAGCTGCATCACACAATTGTATGTCACGGTTGACTGACTTTGATATTTGACACTGTTTTTAATGCAAAATCTTTAGTTTTGAAGATGCCTTTCAGACAAGAGAGTTGGTATTTAGTTAAATAGCATATCCCTATAATTACAGCAGCCGCAAAGCACCCATATTGATTCCTGTGCCCTTGATCCTTATTCATGGCCCAGTGATTTTGCCTTATATTTCCAAAACTGTTTGACTGATTTATTTGATACCTGACATAATGGATCAGTCTGACATTGCAAGTGGCCTTGTACTATTTATTGATCACTGTGACCTACATTTCATGGTTCAGTGATTGTGAGAATCAGGCACTCATGAGGCACACTGTATTGCTTTCTGACAACACTTGTTTTGATTTATTTATTATGGATCTTTTCAATTTCTTTCAGAACTAAGAAAATTAAGTATCTAAGTGAACATATAGGCCGTCAACATGGAGTCAAAATAGACAGTAAAAGTCTTGGACAGCATGGTAAGTATGGTAACTACCGTAGACAATGAAAACTGGGTACTTAAGCTACAAATTTATTTTTGTTACTGTAAATATTTACACTTTCAGGGGAAGCAACTCTGCTATTTTTATTTGTGCCTCCCTTCTCTATGGGAGTCAACTCTTAAAGGAAAAAAATGCTCTTAAGGGAGCCCCCCCCTGGGGTAGCAAACTCTTTCCTTGAAGAGTAACCCCCCTAATTTCCATGTGATTATTAAACTAAAGTGTAAAATTGATTTTTGGAGCAGTAAAAAGGGTATGAAAAGTGTAAAATATCAGGAAAATATCAGGGAAAACGCAAGGCATTTCAAAGTGGAGGCTAAGTGGCAACCCTGAGTAGCCAAAGGTACAGAGATATACATTCAGGGGAAGCAACTCTGTCAATTTTGTCTTCACTGGGACTAGCTTCACTGGGACTAGCAGGTATTACCGTAGTTAGTGGCAGCATAAACTGTGTGTCAAGTTTTCTGGTTTAGCTCTGTTTAGTGGTAACGCTCAGATAGATGAGTCCCCTCATACCGGGAAATTCATGTTATCTGTGCCACCCTTCTCAATGGAACACCTTGTTTCAAGTTCTCTGAGAGCAGATCCCTGTTTTGAAGGTGTATGTCATTTAGTGAAGCAAACAGGAACATACACAGTAGAACATCTATGGCTCAAACAGGCTTGGGATCAAGCCAAGGTAGTTCCAGCCATCCAGGGCTAGTTTCTATATTTAATTTAACTGACCTTAAATTAAACAGTTCTAGTCAGACAGTGTTAATGAGCCATCAGGGTCAAGCCATTCAAGTTCTACTGTATTTTTGCTTCGGAAATAGCTTGTTAAACAGTGCCTGTATGTAGTATATTATGTAACAGTTTCATGTAATTTGCTGTAAGATCATGCAGTGATATTCCCCCCTCCCCCCCCCCCTTTCCCCTTGCAGTCACTCAATCCCCATCTCACCCAACCCCACACTAGAGCTGCTTTGGCCTCAGCCAAGTTGTTCTTATGAGAGATAACAATAGATAGGATATATAAGAAAAATTCTCGTAGAATTATGATCGTAAACCAGTGCTGCAGATAAGAAGGAGTAACAGGGATAATTCAGAGATAACTTTTCTTATTTTTCAATAAAACATATGAGCAAAACAATTCTAATGAGGGGTCCCAGAGTATGTATTAATGTAAAGATAAGGATAATTATCCCTGTTACCCATTCTTATCTGGAGCTCTGCATAATGATGATAAAATAACTTTATCTCGAGCACTTATGTCTGTTTTTTTCCCCTTATTTTCGTAACAGTTCTATCTGAAGAGCAGATGAGTGCAGATGAGCTTGGTATGTTTACTGTACCCAAAGGAAGAGAGAAAGCTGGCACAAGTGACGGTGCAGAGACTACAGAGTTAGGTAGCTCGGTTGAGCCAGATGAACAGATAGAACAACTTGTGGCTGGGGCAAATTCTTCCCCTATACCAACAACCGAGCCTGGGTCAGAACTCCCAGACAAAGAAAATGAGGAAGAAGACTCAAGCACTCTCTCCAGTGACCTTCCAACAGAACCTGCAGAGCCGGCGGTCAAACGTTACTATTGCAAGTCATGCAACGAGGTATTTCCGAGTCATCGGCGGCTGATCAAACACAAGGTTGCGGACCACCCTGATGATCTTGAAGTCCACAAATGCGAGCAGTGTTCGAAGACTTTCTTCACAGCTTATGATCTAAAGGAGCATAACACATGGCACCATGCAACCAGCAAACCTCATATTTGTGATCAGTGTGGAAAAGGGTATGTATAGCTTCTGATAAACCAGATTACCATGTTAATCCTATTAAATGCCCCAGGGGCATTGCGTTCTACAAAAGGGAGCATTATTTAGAGCATAAAGTGTAATGAATCAGTCACTGCCTTATTATTATTATTATTATTTATTTTGGTATCACAGATTAGAAGCATAAAACAATACAATAAGATATAAAATACACATTTAAGATACTTATACAATATCTTAAAATTTGCAAAGTTCCATGGCTTGCCAATCACTACCCAGGATGACACAAAAAAGAGAAAGTGATTTCCCTTATTTCCATTGTGGTTCTGTGAAGATGAATTGCAAGTCATAGTGAGGCACATTAGAAATACTGAAACTTAATATATATTTGATTAAGGACATCTGACAGTGCTTAAAACTCAAATTCATACAAGAATACGAAATCAGTGAAAACCCACAAAATTAAAAAAAAATAATATATATATATATATATAAATTAAAGAAATTGGAAACACCAGATACAGTCACATTTTTAATTTTCCTCGAGCGCTTTCAGTAAAAACATTTTCAAGAGGTTAAAATGGCGGAGTTGCTATAGGTTACTTAGTAACGTCGGTATAACGTTACGTCACTGTATGTTCTGAGTTGAGTTCCGGCTGTAATTTACGAATATAAAAAGCCTCTCTTTGTTTCCTACTTACAATGCTATCCGTTTGCATTTTATAGAATGGAAATATTTTATATTTCGGTGTTACTGTTGCGGCACAATTATCTATGTGTGAACTTACTTGAAGTATTCGCGTATTTATGTCCCTTATTTGCTGATTATGAATTGTCACCTGCTTACGGAGGTCACCTGTCTCACCGATATACTCTTTTCCACAACCTCCGCAGCGGATGACGTAGATGACGTTTTTTACATCACATGACATATTGTACACAATATTAATTGTCCGGCCGCATCTAAAGTGATATTCTTTGTCTTCTAACAGATGTATACAAAGACCGCAATTGGGTCTGTTACATTTTCTAACTCTTGGTTCACTGTCTTTATTTTCTGAAAATTTTGCTTTTGTCAAAAGTCTCTTCAAATTCTTTGGTTGTCGTTTACTTTTAATTATGTGATAAGGCTCTAAAACTTCCTTCATTTGCCTGTCCCTTTCAAGCACCTTTAAATCGTTTAAAATATTCCCAAAGGTTTCCACATTTCTAGGATTGAAGGTGCTAACGTACGGTAGAACTTTCCCATCATTTTTGTCCTTAACAGTTCTTGCTGTATTTGTTGTCATTGATCTAGCTTTATCTATACCAGCTTTAATAAGAAATTTTGGATAGTTCTGACATTTCAAAAAACAAGCTAATTCTTCGAAACGCCTTTCTAATACACTATCATCAGATACTATGCATCGCAACCGTCTTGCCAATGAAAACGGAATACTTGTTTTCGTATGTTTTGGGTGGCATGATTGAAATAAAAGGTACATTTTACAATATGTCATGTGATGTAAAAAACGTCATCTACGTCATCCGCTGCGGAGGTTGTGGAAAAGAGTATATCGGTGAGACAGGTGACCTCCGTAAGCGGGTGACAGTTCATAATCAGCAAATAAGGGACATAAATACGCGAATACTTCAAGTAAGTTCACACATAGATAATTGTGCCGTAACAGTAACACCGAAATATAAAATATTTCCATTCTATAAAATGCAAACGGATAGCATTGTAAGTAGGAAACAAAGAGAGGCTTTTTATATTCGTAAATTACAGCCGGAACTCAACTCAGAACATACAGTGACGTAACGTTATACCGACGTTACTAAGTAACCTATAGCAACTCCGCCATTTTAACCTCTTGAAAATGTTTTTACTGAAAGCGCTCGAGGAAAATTAAAAATGTGACTGTATCTGGTGTTTCCAATTTCTTTAATCTATTTCTACCTGTATTGTGGAATCCAATCCGTTGGAATTCCTTCTATATATATATATATATATATTTCATTTAAAGCAAATTTAAGATATAACAGCAATTTTAAAACTCTGATATCGAGATATACACTTGATATTGGTAGTTAGCTCGTTCCACAGTTTACAACCCCGAAATGCGAATGACTTTTTTCCAAATCCTTTGACTTTAGGAAGTGAGAAACAACCATTTTCTCTAAACCTGGTTCCATACGAATGAACAGTATGCCTAGGAACAAAATGTTCTGTCATATAGTCGGTGAAGTCCTTGAATTAATCTTAAAACAAGGTTCAAGACAATCTGGTCAACTCTTTTTGAAATAGGTAACCACCCAAGAGATCTAAAAACATCAGGACCTATATGAGACCTTGGGTCTAGGTTCAAAACAAACCTGATGACCTTATTTTGAGTAATCTGAAGTTTGTTACATAAGAACTGAGTCAGACCAGGGTACCAAAAGGAACATGCTCGTCAAAATGACATTGGATTAAAGACATCACTAAAAGCTTCTCAGTTTTAAAATTTAAAAATCTTTGCTTCCGATATAAAAACTTCAACCTTGCATTTGCCTTTTGATTAATGGAATTGACCATTGATTCACCAGAAAGGCTTTGCTTCAAAACTGCACCCAAATTTACAGAATCTTTGCCTTCAATGGCAGTGCCTTTACATGAAATGTTTAATGCAGATTTAGACTTTATCCTAGGTCGGGACCCAAACAGAATTGACTCTGTTTTCCCAAGATGCAGGGAAAGTTTGTTGTCGATCAACCATTCACTCACAACTGCAAGCTCTTTCTGCAACAATGCCTCAATGTTAGTAACATCTTTATCAGATACCAAAATGGCCGAATCGTCAGCGTGCAAAAGAAGTTTTTCATCAAGAGCACCAGCCATATCATTAACATAGATTAAAAACAGAAGGGGTCCAAGTATTGACCCCTGAGGAACCACGCAAGTTATTTTTGAACATGAAGACAAAGTACCAGATACATCAACAAGCTGTTGCCGATCTGATAGATATGACTGAAACCATCTAGTAATGTCCTGACTGAGACCTAAAGCTTCAAGTTTCATCAATAAAATATAATGGTCAACTATGTCGAATGCTTTCTGCAGGTCTAGTAGAACCATTCCGACAAAGTGACCTTTATCCATCTGAAATTTAGTTAAATGAATCAAACACGTATCAGTCGAATACAGGCTCCTGAAGCCAGACTGGAATTTGTAAAGAAGCTTTTTCTGATCAAGGTATGATTCGACTTGATCATAAACAACCCTCTCAAAAATCTTGGAAATTATAGTTAAAACAGACACAGGACGATAGTTACCAACTTCTGTTCTGTCATTCTTTTTAAAAAGAGGTACAACTCTTGCTGACTTTAAATCATCAGGGTTATACTTCTAATAAACAGAAATAAGTTGAATGGGTATACCTGCAGAGGAAGCATCTCTACTATTTTTGCCTCCATCTCAGTTGGGGTCAACTCTGAAAGAAAAGAGTTTGTTCCTGTAGGAGCAAATTCTTTTCTTTAAGAGTAGACTCCGTTTTTAAAGAGCTGCCTCATGCAGAGAAGCAAGCAGGAATTCATGCAAGTAAATATATCATTTTTTGGAAAAGAGGCAATGAGCGGTTTTTAGAGCAGGGGCATTATTAGCATTAATACACTAATTAATCATATCCCACCGCTGTATTAGGATGGAGAGGGGGATATTGTGTTTTGTGTTGATTATTTCAGTGTTAGTTTCTTTTCTCCACTATAACTCCTGAATTTGAAGAGATACATCATTGGAACATGGGCAAGAACTGATTAGTTTTTGGTGACCTTGATTTCATTTTTAAAGTCACAGGAGGCCTTGTATGTAGGTAATATAGATAAAATATAGATAAAATGCCACTGTTAATTTACTGTCTATTTATTTATTCAATTTTTAGGTTTGAATCAAATAGATATAATCAAGGTGAATAGTATGTTTTAAGGGAAGCAACTTGGCCACTTTCATTTTTGCCTCACCACTTAATAGGGGTCTACTTTATAAGGAAAGAATTTTCTCCTTCTTTTGGAGCAATTTTTTTCCTTTCAGAGTAAACCACCCTTTTGTAGATGGGCTTTGTACTTCATAAAACCAAATAGGAAGTTACATAAAGTTGTTGGCCTGTCTAAAGATGGTGGTAATACCAGTTTTGCTACCTATGCTATGACTGAGAATTTAGTCATAAGCATTACCAATAACAGTAAATGATACTTTTAATAATGACTGTGAACCGAGCTGATACTGTTGTCGTTGTCTCAGCTGACAGTCATTAAGTATGTATGGTAAATGACTGGTTCGGTCAACAGCACAGGTAGGGAAATTGGTATTACCCCTGACCTTTAAGTTGCAGAAAAATGTGAAGCTGTACCCATATACTTTAAGTAAGATGATGTATTGCTGTAAGCAATACTGAGCCCCAACACAACAAACCCAACAAAGTGTCATGTGCACCCAGCAAAGACTCAGGTCAGCCTGGGCATCCACCCAGTTTGATCATAGTCTCTGATGTCGGCATGGAAGTAGCTTATACACCTAAGATAATATATAAGATAAGATAAGATAAAGACTTTATTTAAAGAGGGTTACACAATTAGTACAAAACTAATCTCCCTTGTGGCCCTCTAGCTACCCTTTAAGAATACGGCAAAGACTCTGGTCAGACTGGGTGGCTGCCCAGGCTAATCTGAGTCTTTACGGGGTGCATATGCCACTTTGTTCATTTTGGCGTGTCGTGGCTCATATTGTATCACCAGGGAAAGCATCACGATCTGGTGATATGTCAGTGGTAGCCTCAAAGGATGGCTCAACGTTTTATTCTGTCTCTAATTTCAGCTTTCCAATACTGAGTGGATTGCATCAGCACAAGAGGCGACACCAGGAGATCCCAATAAGGGTAGAACCAAAAGAAGGTCAAGCGGTATGTGATCTGTGCGGAGTAGGCCTACGTTATAGAGAATCCCTGATGACGCACATGCGCAGAGTCCACCCAGAGACAATTGAGTGTGACTGTAAAATCTGTACAGGTCAAGTAGATAACGAGGAATTAGCAAATGACAATTCTGTAAAATATTGTAGTTTATGTAACAGGTATTTCTGTAAAAAGATTTTCTTTTACTGCCATATGAAAGGTGCCCACAATACAACAGCTAGGTATCAGTGTAACTTTTGTCCTGAATTCTTCAGTACTAATATTCAGCAAAGAGCACACATGCACCAGGTTCATTCAGCTGCTAAGAAGGCAGAAAGCTCTGAGGAAGTTGAAAGCGAGCAGGTATCAATGAATGAAGATAATCACCACATCATTGAAATATCTAATGACGAACAGAAAGGACCAAAGTTCTTACCAAAACTGTCAGAACCAGGTTTAAAAGCAGTTGCTAAAGAATTAAAGGTGTATGTAGAAGAAGCGACTGGGAAGCACTGGAAATGTCTGTTGTGTGGGCAGTGTTTCTCAAAGGTCAAATACTTCAACATGCATGTTCGTAGACTTCATGTCCGTTCCGAACATCAGCCGTATAGATGCAAGATATGTGGGGCAGGTTTTGCCAGAGTAGCTGAGTTCCGAAAACATACTCGCAGCCATTCAGGATTCAGGCCCCTGAGTTGCCACATCTGCCACAAGTCGTTCAAGCAACAGTGTCATCTTAAGGAACATATACTTATTCATGGAACCAGTAGAAAATATAAATGCGAGATCTGTCAGGGCCGGTATAAGCAACGAGGAGCAATGCTAGCTCATGTTGTGAGACATGACAAAGTAAAACCATTTAAATGCCATTTCTGTGGTGTTGGCTTTACAATTCGTGGTCAACTCTCTAAACATATGAAAAAATACCTTGATGATGACAAGCCGGACACTCATATGTGCCACATCTGTCATAAGACATTTGCTTTCTTCCCTCTATTGCTGAAGCATATTCAGTCTCACCAAGAGCCCAATCCGTTCTGCTGTTCAGTCTGTAAGAAGACGTTTGCTGCCTATACCTCCTTATATGATCATAAAGTTAAACAAAAGCACTTTGTGGAGGAAGATTATGAAACAGCTCCAGCAACTGCACAGTCTGACAAAGTTACAGAGACCAGTGATGCTGTGGGTTCTTTGATGGATGAGGGTAGAACAGAGTTTGTTGCTAAAAATGTGCCACTCACTAGTGTTGATGAAAATGTTGCTGAAACTGGTAGTGTTGAGCCATCTGCAGTTGAGATAGTCATTCAAGACACAGGAAATGGAGAACATACCACTTATAAAGTAGAGGGTCATACAGATGTTGATATATTGTCAATTGCCAAACAACTGACTGAAATGTCAGGCAGTTTGGGACAAGAATATTTCATTGAAGAAGTTGTTCAACCCAACAAGAATGATAGGAATGATGAAGAGGAAGAAATAATGATGAAAATGCTTGATGCAGATGACGATGTCAAATCTAACCTTGAAAGAACTTTGATGTTAAAGTCCAATGCTTCAGTAGAGGATACTACTGACAAAAACTTTGAGAACCCTGACGGTGCATATGTCCGGATAATACAGTCTTTGGGTAAAAACAACAGTGTTTTTAAGCAGGGACATGAAAATTATGAAACTACTGAAGAGTTGGGAGAAAGGAGAGAGGCCTTTGTATCTGAGTATATTGGAGATAATTTAGCTGAGAGAGAAGTTGCACAAGATGCACTTGAATCGTCTTCAACTCGCCTGGAAATAGTTACTGCTGGATCTGTTCCTGCCCCCAGTGAGATGGAGGAACTTGTTTCTGAAGACCAAACAACTATTACACCGAGCCAGACAGAACAAGGTCTTGGAGTTTCTGCCATTATTGTGAACAATGAACAAGAAGTAGATGCAGAGGAACAGGCAGTGCTTACTGAGGAAGTTGAAAGTACTGTTATTAATAGTGAACAGGAAGTAGTAGAAGGAGTACAAGAGGCACATACAGATCCAAACGAGGAGGTGAATGGTGACCTCACTGTTGGCACAGATGCGTTAGATGAAGCAGCCCAGGCAGCCCAAGTTGAAGAAGTAGACACTTTTACATCCAGTGAACAAGAATTAAGTACAGAAATTTGCATTGCTCCGATAGACTCAGATTTATATGAACCACCTATTTTACAGTCTAAGTATGTGACTCAAAGCAACAGTGGAGAAAATAGAGTTGACCAGAATCAAAATGAAGGTACTGAAGTGATAGACTCGCATGCCTTAGTTCCAGTAGATGTTCAAGGTGATACAGCACAAAATGAGGTACCTATGTATATGTTTAAGAAGCCAGATGGTTCTTTGGTTTATATTTGTGTAACAGGGGAAGAAGGGGTAGACAGTACTGAAATAATAAATGCTGCACTTCAAGCAGATGTGTATTTAGAGGAACAAGATAGAGATGATTCTACTTTAGAGGCAGCGGAAATTTTGAAATCTGTGGCAAGTGGTTCTGGTAACAATCTGGATCAAGAACAAGTTGAGGAAGACAGAGTTCAAGATGATACAGAACAAAATCTGCAGATACAAGTTACTGAAGAATCTACTGCATCAGACTTAAAATCGGGTCGTATTATAAAAGATGATGTAGAATTAGCTTCAATGAGAAGGATAATTAAAAGTCAAGAACACTCAGGAAAAACGGTTGCTTATGAATGCAATATTTGTAGTTCTCTGCTGAAATCTAAGAAAAATTTACGACATCATCTGAGACGACATGCCAGAGGAGAAGATAGACCCTTTGGATGCAGGCAATGTTCCAAACGTTTTGTTTCAAATTCAGAGTTAAATCGTCACATGCGAGTACACACTGATTATCGACCTTGTGCTTGTGATGTCTGTGGAAGGCGGTTCAGACAGCCAGGACATTTGATGGCTCACAAATACATTCACACAGGTCAGAAACCTTTCCACTGTACTATTTGTCCAGACAAATTTAGGACCTCAACTCAGCTCAAGACCCACATAGCAGCTCATAGTGGTAAAAGAATTCACAAGTGTGAATTCTGTGAACGAACGTACAAGACCATGCGAGAGTTGGTGGGTCATAGAGCTACTCACTCTGGGTTGGTGGGCAGAAATAGAGTAAAACCTGTGGCTGTGAAGGGAGAAAGTAAAAAGCCAGAAGATAGCATTAAAGAGAAAAAGCATATATGTTATATTTGTGGAAAAGATTTTTCTGGAAGAATAAAACTAGAAAATCATATTGCAGCTCATGAAAACTTACGATCTTTCTCTTGTGGTGTGTGTGAGAAACGGTTTAACACTATAGCAGCAGTGGAGTCTCATGCCTATATGCATATTGATGAAAGGCCTGAAATCTGTGAAGTCTGTGGTGATGCTTTTAAAACGCGTAAAGAACTTAAGAGACACCAGAAGAAGCATTTGAAACCAGAAGACGTGGGTTCTAGAGTCTCTTCCTTCGTTTGCCCAGCCTGTAATAAACCTTATAATTGCAGAAGTGCTTTATACTACCATATTGGTAGCTCACCAGAATGCATGGCAAAGGGAGTTGTTAAACCAGAAATTGTGGATTAGAAATGAGGTAAAAATGAACATGCTGAACCCTGTGGGAAAGTTTTGTGTAAGTGCGTATTTGAAGCATACGTCATTTCAGTTGAAGAAAAACGAAGCATAAAGGCAGATGTTTCTGAACAATGATACAGTGCTCCAGAGAAGAAGGGATAATTTAGGGATAATTTTCCACATTTTTGCACAAGGCATGTTTTACCCCTCATTAGAACCTTCTTGTCAAGAAGGTTCAAATGAGGGTCCATAACATTTGAGCCGCGACACGAGAAAACCAACAATGTGGTTGTGTGCCCAGCGCAGACTCAGATCAGCCTGGACATCTGCTCAAATTAACTAGACTCTTCGTTCAGTGCTCAGAGGGTAGCTAAGGGTCTAAGCTATCTTCATGCGGACAGCGAAGTCTCTGATCAGACTGGGCGGATGCCCAGGCAGATCTGAGTCTGCGCTGGGCGCATAACCACATTGTTGGTTTTGTCGTGTCGTGGCTCATTTGTTCTTGTTGAGAAATATGGAAATATATCTCAGGTGTATCAACAAAACACTGCTTTTTCTGAAGCTCTGAATGAACCAGAGTGCTACAAAGCTGTCACATTATACCGTAATAGTTCCTCCCCTTGTCAGTTCTAAAAAAGATTTTTTTAAAAGCTGAATTGGTACACTTTCAAGGGAAGCAACTCTGCTATTTAAGTTTTTGCCTTCCTTTCAGTTGGGGATAAACTCTTAAAGGAAAGAATTTGCTCCCTTAGGAGCCCATTGGGTAGGCACACCTGGTTAGCTATGTTTCTAAAGCTGTTACAAAACAAAAAAGAGACTGTTACAAAACAAAAAAGAGTCATAGTTCCACAACTACTTTGTCATCATGGCTAAACAAATTTGTTTAGCCACTGTAACCAGGTCAGTTGCAGGGTTAGCGCTTGGATATTTTTTTCTTTCGCCACCACTTTCGCCAAATTGATATTGTTTGTGCCAGATTCTTTAAACTTAAGCCAAATTTTCGCAATATTAAGAATTCTTTGAAAATATCTCCCCCACCCCCACCACACTCTCATTTCTTAACCTACTGTTTACTGTGGTTGCTTAGCTATTACATGACATAATCATTTTACTCTGACAAGTGAAAGAGATAAACACTGCTAAAAAAGCTTTAAATCTTGTAATTAAATCTTTTCACTGCCATCTTTTTTTCATGAGTTGTAGTCTCTTTTCCCTATTCTATTTTTGTAGGAACTTATCTCATTATAAATAGCCTAAGACATTTTAAATATCCTTATGATTATTTATTTGTAATTGTTTATTATTACTGTTCCTTTTTCAGTATTATAAATAAGTAGTAAGTAAGTAAGTTATTATTTATTTAACTAGTTATTGTTATTGTGAGATAATCTGGCCAAGAAACTAGCTTTGCAAAAGCTAGTACTTGAGAAGCTTTGCAAAAGTTAGTACTTGAGAGTTATGCTTTGTTGCCTCCCCTTACAACCCCCCTTACTATCAGTATCAGTTTTTGCTTTATCCTCTTCATGCAAACGAGTTTAGTTTCAGTGAACTGAGAGTTGTTGTAGACTAAGTGTATATAACAATGTCCAAATTCTGTTTTTACATAAAAAGATAGGCATGTGTAAGACGGCAGAATCAAAACTTACATCTTTAATATGAGTATGTTTTACACCATAAGCTATTAAAGTTCGGATAAATGGCCCCAAAAAACTACTTCAGGAATTTGCGTCAAGTGAAGACATTGATCAGCCTGCGCAGTCAAAGTGGCTTAAGCGCCTTTTCACATGGTCAACCTTCCGTCGGTATCTCTTTTGATCTTTTACACAAGTACCGTTATCTAATCAACAATCGGCAGGAATAAAAACCCTGTATTTTCACAGATCAATGAGTTTATTAGCTCGGAAGGTGTCAATGTTGTGTTTACCTGAGCTATCAAAAATAATGAGATGCATAGACATGGGGGGTGTTCAAGTTTACATAACATGATTACGCATTGACCCTTGAGGCATGAAGCGTCTGCTTGGTGTCCTGTCTCTGTGGACTACTTGAGGAGCAGATTAACATAATGGAAGGTGTTGATTAATGATTGTGGAGATCGTCTCTGATACCGTAAAACTTTGCCATACGATTTTTCTTTTAGATGTGTTTTTTTCTTCGCCACTTGTTTTCGCCAAATCAATATTTTTGGAGTCAAAAATATTATTTTATCGCATTTGGCGACTTTGGCGAGCGGTAGCGCGAACCCTGCAGTTGGGAACTTGCACACTTTTCTTCTTTTTGTTTGGTAACGGAACTTTACATTGTTAGCATGCAGTATCAGAACAAAATAATGTATGTTTTCATGGAGAAATAATGAAAACTATCCTGTTACCCCTTTTATCAGGTATTAAAACACTTGTATATCTGTACCATTATTTGTAATATGTAATATAATTATGTACATGATATATGTACCAGTATATATAATATTTTATATGTTTTGTTAATCGTGTAGTTTCTGTTGATTGCAATGTTTTACCTATGTTTGTTGTGTAGGATTGAATGGTAAAGAAAACTGAGTGTCTTTTATACTTTTAATGGGATTTGATTAACCAAGAAATCACACAAAATTGAAGTGCAAAACTGTCTCCTTTTTGCCAAAAACCATTTTACTTAAAAAAAAAAAAAAAAATACCATTCGGGACAAAGGTTCATGATTTGAAGGTAAATGGGTAGACCTCCATGATAGTCAGCCATTTCTAAATAGGGAAACTTGTGACTTCCTGTTTGCTTCCCTGGCAAAATGGGGGCCCTAAAAGGAAAGAATTTGTTTTAAGATACTTCATGAAAACTATTTACCTTGAAAATCTGTTGACCTGTATGTTTTTCCACCATTTATACAAAGAGGAATAACTTTTGTGACTTCTTGTTTGCTTCCCAAGATGACAAAACACTTCTTAAAGGGGTCTACTCTTAATGGGAAGAATTTCTCCTAGAGGGACAAATTCTTTTCTTTAAGATATGACTTCCATTGAGATGGGAGGAAAAAATGAAAACGGCAGAGTTGCTTCCCCCGAGACTGTACCCATTTGCCTTAAATCATTTTGTACATAATCTGTAACTGTATCTCTGTACTTTTCCCCCGTAACAAATCAGGGTCCATTTGTTCAAAACTAACGACATCATTAGTTAAAGAGAGGTTAAATTTTCAACATATTGTACACAAAACCATTGCCAATTTTTGCCAAAAATATGTGAGGAGCTTTTGCAGTGCAAAAGCTTCTCTCATTTTTTCAGCAAAAAATATGAGCACACTTGCTTTTGAGTATACTACAAGACTTAACGAATCCTTGACTAATGGTTTTGTTAAGCTGACGATGCTTTGAACAACTGGACCCAGGTATTTTGCAGCTGATAATGTCGTTGTTAGTTTAGTAGGAAGAGTTTTTTTTTGTCTGTGAACCTGGTGTCTGTGTACCTGGCCAGGTTTCTTTGGTCATTGTGTCAAAGTATATTAGCCGCAAGACAACAAAACCAACAAAGTGGCATGTGCACCCAGCAAAGACTGTGATCAACCTGGGCATTCGCACAGTCTGATCAGAGTCTTCGCTGTCCGCATAGAGCTTGCTTAGATCCATAGCTACCCTTTAAGTGCACAGTGAAGACTCTGATTAGACTGGGCAGTTGCCCGGGCTGATCTGAGTCTTTGCTGGGTGCACATGCCGCTTTGTTGGTTTTGGTGTGGCACAGCTCATATGAGCGGCGACACGACAAAACCAACAATGTGGTTGTGCCCTCAGCGCAGACTCAGATCAGCCTGGGCATCCGCCCAGTCTGATCAGAGTCTTCGCTGTCCTCATGGAGGTAGCTTAGTCCCTTAGCTACCCTTTAAGCACTAGCGAAGAGTCTGACAAGACTGGGCGGATGCCCAGGCTGATCTGAGTCTGCGCAGGGCGCACAACCACATTGTTGGTTTTCTCGCGTTACAGCTCATATGTTCTTTTCTCTAATATAACTATAAAGGTGAATGGGTACTGTTTCAGGAGTTCTTCCATTTACATTTTACCTCCCTTCTTAAAGGGAGTCAACTCTCAAAGGAAAGAATTTGCTCCTCTAGGAGCAAATTCTTTCCTTTTAGAGTAGACCCCATTTTTGAAGGGCTTCTTTGTCCAGGGAAGCAAACAGGAAGTCAGAATAATTATCAGGCACCAAGGTTGTCTCCCTTTGAAAAAATGTCTGAAAAACATGGGAGTGTACTCATAAACCTTATATATTTTTCAGTGTAAGCAATTTAAGAATGTTGGCAAAAATAATGATAAAACAAGAATTGAACCATGACACGATAAAATTAACAAAGTGCATATACACCCAGAGAAGACTTGGATCAGTCCGGGCATCCCCCTAGTCTAATCAGAGTCTTTGCCGTCGGCATGGAGGTAGATCAGACCCTTAGCTGCTTTAAGTGCACAGCCAGGACTCTGATCAGACTCGGTGGATGCCCCGGCTGTTCTGAGTCTTCACATTGCACATCTGCTACTTTGTTGGTTTTGTTTTGTTGCAGCTCAAATATATTCCTGATTGAAAATACATGTACATACATAAGGAAAAAAATTCTTTTCATTCATATGTACAATGTTGCACTTACAGTTGATGTTAACTGATTGTTTTCTGTATTTGATGTTGTTAATAGATATTTTTTGCTGGTGGAATAGAATGTATATGGTGATTGCTGTTAGATCTTATGATATATGAGCCATGACACGAGAAATCCAACAAAGTGGCATCTTTGACCAGCCAAGACTCAGATCAGCCTGGGCATCTGCCCAGTCTGATCAGAGTCATTGCTGTTTGCATGGAGATAATTTAGACCCGAAGCTATGCTTTAGGGCACAGCAAAAACTCTGATCAGACTGGGCAGATGCCCAGGCTGATCTGAGTCTTCGTTGGGTGCACATGTCACTATGTTGGGTTTGTTGTGTCGCAACTCATTTCCTTCCTGTATTTAACTGTTTATCTATTTGAGAAGCAGTGGTCCTATAACATCCAAATGTGCTCTGTACCAGCGTGTATTGTATATCAAAATAAACTACAACCTTTCTATCAACACATGTAAGCGTTTTAATAAGTTCACATGCAGCATGGGTATAAATGCATTTCCAAATAACACAGTCATTCTGACTGAAATGGGGAAAATATGATAATACTATCCAAAATGGGCAAAGGGCATATTGTAAGATTCATGGAAATTCAATACAAACAAAAGCTTATGCGTTGATAAATACAGGCCTACTTGGATCTGAGTCAAGTCTCCTATAAAATCTACCAGTGTTATGTCATTCTAAGATTTCTATACGGACTTGAAATCCTTCCATTAAACTCCAAACAGTAGTAGATTTCATTGGAAACACTCAGAAGATTTCAGTCATTACCTATAGGAATCTCAACTAGTGCAGTCTACTTACTGCTCGGCACCCTACCAATGGAAGCTTAAATACATAAGAGACTCCCGGTAGCTCAGTGCGTTAAGCCCTGGCCTACTGATCTAGCGGTCGCTTGTTTGAGCCCCACCAGAGGCGGAGTTCTTTCCATCATAAATGGGGTTCCATAGCACACAGCCTTTCATTATCACACGTCCATCATCCTAATATGACTGAAATACTGTTGAAAAGGATGTAAAATCACAAGTCATCCATCCATCCATAAGAGACCCCTTAGTCTGTTGTACAATTTAATTACAACTTCAAATGAGACCATTATTCAGTTAACTGAAAGGCAGAATGTTATGAATTGTGACAACACACAAGTTTTTATGGCAGTTTAATGAGCACATTTTTGACCTTTGACCCATTGTCTCTCATATTTCAACATATTCAAACATTTCCTCAAAAGCTAATGGGCAAATTATAACCAATTTCGTATACAGCCTCCAGGGGCTGAGGGAATGAAAATTTGTTCAAATGGTCCAGGTTACATGACCAACATGGCCGCCATGCCCATATATGGTAAAAAAACCTTCCAAATTATTCTTACTATACTATAGAACCAAATGACTGATGGCCTTGTAACTTGGTACAGTGCAACCTTTTTACCTCCGCCAACAGCGGGAACGGCCGAAATTGGCCGTTGAAGAGAGTTGGCTGTTGTTCCAAGGGTTTAACTCACGGGCTTTCAGTTGGTATTTGACTACTGAGTACCAGTAAAGCAACGGCTTTAATGATGTATATGTCTGCAAATGTAAACATTTTGTGTAATCTTCACATTTACCAAGAATATACATGATCCCTATAAGCTAATACATATCAAGTTAGACGGAGTAAGTAATAAACAGTCCTCATAAATTGAAAAAATTATTGCACTCTACTATAAAAACCTGGCAGAGGTAATTCTGACCATTTTCCGTCAGAAATTGCGTTCGCTGACCGGTAAAAAGAGGTGACCGCTGGTCAGAGATTGAAAATATAAGAAATCAAAGGAAAGTGGTGGGGGGGTGGGGTGGGGGTGGAATTGACAGTGACTGTTGTTAAGAGGTGAACATCAGTGGGAGGTGACCGTTAGGGGAGGTTGGACTGTATGTAGCACTGGATACTTGAGTACTTTCAAGATTGTTCAAATGATGACCTTGGGTTGACCGTGACCTTTTTTACAGCAAGGGCAAGTATGAGAAAATGCTAGAACATAACATTTCATGGCAAGTTTAGAAGATTTTGGCCTAAAAATTGGTATATACTGTTGTCTTAATTAGTACATGAAGATTTGCGGATACAAGAGGTCAAGGTCATTCTCTGACATTTGACGCATGTCTCATATTTTGATAATGTCAAATTCCTCCTCAAAAGCTACTGGGCCAATTGTAACCAAATTTCATACACAGCCTCCAGGGGCTGAGGGAAAGAAAATTTGTTCAAAGGGTTTAGGTCACATGACCAACATGGCTGCCACACCCATATATGGTAAAAATCTTTAAAAATCTTCATCTCCAGAACCAATTGACCCATGCTCTTGAAACTGGGGAAGCATTGAGCACTCGAGTGCAACCCAGATTGTTCAAATGATGACCTTTGGTTGACCTTTATAGCAAGGTCAAATACGGGAAAATGTAGAACATAAGATTTCCTGAAAAGTTCTGAGGATTTTGGCCTAAAAGTTGGTATATACAGTCATCTTAATGAGTAATGAACATTTGTGAGTACAAGAGGTCAAGGTCAGCTTTTGACCTTTGACCCAGGTCTGTCTTAGGAGCCCTGGTAGCTCAGTGGGTTAAGCGCTGGCCTACTGATCTAGCGGTTGCGGGTTCGAGCTCCGCCAGAGGCGGAGTTCTTTCCATAGTAAACGGGTCTCCATTGCACACAGCCTTTCATTATCACCCGCTCATGGCCCTGATATTACTGAATTACTGTTGAAAATGATGTAAAATTGCAAGTCATCCGTCCATCCCAGGTCTCCCATATTTTGACAATTTCATACACCTCCTCAAAAGCTACTGGGCCAGGTGTAAGCAAATTTCATATAGAGCCTCCAGGGGCTGAGGGAACAAAAATTTATTCATAATGGTCCAAGTCACATGACCTACATAGCCACCATACTCAGGTGAGCGATTCAGGGCCTCATGACCCTCTTGTTATACTCCCCAACATACGAAGTATGTCAGAGTGTATATATTTTTGTCATTCAGTCCGTTTGTTTGTTCATTCGAATTTTTTATGGAATTATGCCCCTTTGTAATTTTTAATAAGGAAATCGTGTCCTGTCCGTAACTTTGAAACCGTTTGAGATATTTTCTCGAAACTTGGTACAGCTATTAAGCATCAATAGACGATGTGCAGAGGACAAGAACCATAACCTCATCTACATTTTTACAGAATTATGCCCCTTTGTAATTTGTCTGGAAATCGTGTCCTGTCTGTAACTCTGAAACTGTTTGAGATATTTTCTCAAAACTTGGTACAGTTATAAAGCATTATCAGACAAGAACCATAACTCCACATACATTTTTATGGAATTATGCCCCTTTATAATTTTAAGTATGGAAATTGTGTCCGGGCCGTAACTTTGAAACCGTTTTGAGATATTTTCTCGAAACTTGGTACAGATATAAAGCATCATCAAACGATGTGCAGACAATAAGAATCATGACTCCACCTACTATTCATGGAATTATGCCCCTTTGTAATTTTAAGTATGATATTGTGTAGGGTCAGTAACCCTGAAACTGTTTGAGATATTTTCTCGAACTTTGGTACAGATATAAAACATGATCAGATGATGTGCAGAGAATAAGAACCATAACTTTACCCACATTTTTACAGAATTATGCCCCTTTGTAATTTTAAGTATGGAAATTGTGTCCGGGCCGTAACTTTGAAACCGTTTTGAGATATTGTCTCGAAACTTGGTACAGATATAAAGCATCATCAAACGATGTGCAGAGAATAAGAATCATGACTCCACCTACTTTTTACGGAATTATGCCCCTTTGTAATTTTAAGTATGATATTGTGTAGGGTCAGTAACCCTGAAACCGTTCGAGATATTTTCTCGAACTTTGGTACAGATATAAAACATCATCAGATGATGTGCAGAGAATAAGAACAATAACTTCAACCACATTTTTACAGAATTAGGCCCGTTTGTAATTTTAAACAGGACAGATTGGCGTATAAAGTTGGAAAGAATGACAACAGATTTGTGTTACAAGCTTCATACGGAGAGGATACTGAAGAGTTCTGGACGTGCTTTCTGGACTAACCCCCACCCGAGTCATCTATGTGTAAATAGCCATGTGTACAGGGATTTTATCATGTTTTTGCGCCCCTTTAATGCGATTTTAAGTGCTCAAGAAGATACATTTTACAAGCTACACAATTGCTTGGTGATCCATAATTGGATGCAGATACGAAAGAAAGACGAAGAATACTTTTGACGCTGAACGGTACATTTAATTGTCCTGCATTGGAAAGGAAATATCAATTAAAAGCAAAAGAAAAAGCGACTGTTGGACAACGTGTTACTGCACAGCGCAGTATGACCTCACCCTTTGCAGCAGTCAGAACACCGCTCGGCCAATTCCGTGATTCACTTAAACTGAGCAGACCCGCTTGCTGGTCTGCGTATTTACTGGTTGGAAGTACCCTCCCTCCCTAAGTTCGATTTTCGTTGACAAGCTATCAAATTTGTGATGTCGTCAATGACAATGTCGAGTATAAGTATCGCACTTAAATTATAAAAATATGCTAAGTGTTAGTCGTCTTATGTCAGCCGGCTATGAGTTGAAAGTGTACAGTTAAAATTCAATCAATTCGGACACTTGAAATGAGCCACGACACGAGAAAAACAACAATGTGGTAGTGCGCCCAGCGCAGACTCAGATCAGCCTGGGCATCCGCCCAGTCTGATCAGAGTCTTGGCTGTCCGCATGGAGGTAGCTCAGTCCCTTAGCTACCCTTAAAGCACTATGCGAAGAGTCTGATCAGACTGGGTGGATGCCCAGGCTGATCTGAGTCTGCGCAGGGCGCACAACCACATTGTTGGTTTTCTCGTGTCGCGGCTCAAATAATTACCGTAATTGTCCTAAAATGGAACAGTTTGGTTTTGTGTCCAAAAGAAGCAGGTGATACGGCAAACAGTGACAGCCCTGAACAGACTGACCCTTTTGGAGGTCTGATCTGGGTCTGCCTTGTTTGTCCAGACCTATCTGTCCCACTACTTAGAAGTTGTATGATAGCTGTCTAGATATAGATAAAAAAAAATCTGCGAAAGTTACACAAGTATAATACCGAAAGCCGAAAGAAACCATACACTTATTTTCTCAGTATTTTGAAAATGTTACGGACTGGTTGTCACAACCACTACGTTCATAATCAGGGGCGTAGCTAGAGGCTATTACGTGATACGCACAGTGCCGTGTTTATACTCCTTGAGAGGAAATCATGTTATTTAGCCCTTGGATATTTCATATTTTCATGCAAGTTGGCAGTTTGTATTAAAATCTTGCCCAATTTACAACATTCCAAACTGCAAATATCCTGGTGTGTGTTGAAATTTTGTCAATTCGACAAAATTTCAATACGCACCTGCGTATTTGCGTATAGGTAGCTACGCCCCTGATAATATTCGGTGATAATGAGTAGCTCTAAATTTGCATTGAGTTTTATTGCATATCGTTTAATTCTTTCATTTTCTCGAAAATGGGACATTCAGAGCATCGGAGTCCGTGTAAGCGAGCGACTCACAAGTTGCATTTAGAATTTTTGCGCTAAATTAAAACTATTAGTTCCCCAAAATAGAACATTCAGTGCATGTTAGCATTCAGAGCTGTCTCACTGTATTAAAATTCTACCTGTCGAAGTCCTCCCCCCCCCCCCCCCCCCGGCCTACACCTCCCACGCCCCCTTCCTCCCCCCTCCTACACACACAAATGAAGCAGTCAGAGCATAACATTCAGTGTAAACGAGTAGCCCACAGTCTGCATTAAAATTTGTTTCATAATATATTAAAATTTTATGATTTTTTTTCAAGAATTGTGTAAGCGAGCAGCTCACAAATTACACTGTGAGTTGTCGTACCATATCAAAATTGTGTCAGATCCCTGAAACTGTAACAGTCAATGGATGAAAATAAGTGTAAGCGCGAGCACCTCACGATTTACATTACAAGATGTTTTAGTATATTAAAATTCTGTCAATTCACCAAAAATGGAACTGTCATTGCATAATAGTCAGGTTTGGCGAACGGTCCAATAACTACATTGAGAGCTGTTGCACCGCATAAAAATTGCTACTTCCCTCAAGTATATGTTTAAGCCATAGCTTACAATTTGCATTAACAGTTGTATTACTAGATGTATATTTAAAAAACTCTATTATTTTCCGAAAACAGAACAGCCAGTGCATAATAATCACAAAGGGTGCAGCTTACAATTTCAACTTAGAGTTGTCGAACTATATTAAATTGTTCTCATGTTTTCAGTGTAAGAAAGCAGCCCACAATTTGCATTGAATGTTGTTATTACACTATATATATAAAAAATTCTACCAATCCCCCAAAACACAGGGTATAAACTAGTCCGCCAATTTTCGCTTCCTTCCGAGACAGTTCGTCATACTTGGCTATCGCAGAGGCCGTCCGCGATCCCTTACTTCCTGCCGAGATTGCCGTGGATGTTAAATGGCTTCCTGCAGAGACTTTTCACGTGATTCTGCTTCCTGCCGAGAGGAAGCAGAATCATGCGGACAGTCTCTGTAGGAAGCTATTTTTCGCGGACAGTAGTCTTGGAAGGAAGCAAGAGATCGCGAACAGCCTCGGCTGAACTCAAAGATGACTGACAATCTCGGCAATAGTGACAATTGGCGGACTAGATTATACCCTCGTAAAATTGCACCATTCAGTGAGAGCAAACATCTTAAATTTGAATGTAGAATTCTTGCTCTAAAATTTACCAAATTATGGAACGTTTAGTGCGCGTGAGCAGCCCACAGCCCACTATGAGTTGTTTCAGATTCAGATTCTATAAGTCCCACAAAGAAATGGAACACCCAGTTTAAAGTAGTCAGAGTAAACGAGAAGCTCATTGCTTAAACTCTGTCGGAACTCCTTGAATCGGGTCTGATTCACGGAATTGGCCGAGGGGTTACAATAGAGCTTGAGCTGCGAGTTTTCATGTTATGTCTTTCAATTCTCAAAAAACTGGATCATTCAGTGTGGAATATCATATTACGGTATTTAGTATACATACGCCACTGTAAGCTATTAGCTCTTAGTTGTCGCATTTAATGAAAAATTCTGTATTTTCTCAACAAACAAAAAAAAAAAAGAAGAAGAAAAAAAGGGAAAATACGGTGTATTATAATAGGGTTAGTTGAAACGAACATCTCTCGCAACAATTTAACACTACAGATATATATAAAGTCGATTAATTTATCTAAATTCATAATATTCAGCACGGTGAGTTTTTGCAGACAAAACTGACGTCTGCAAAATTAAAAAAAAAGTTTTAAAAGTTATTGATCAGCCTCATCTGGATATCGTGTTTGCGAAATTCAATTATTTTCGTCTTTGTAAAGCGCCAAAACAAAGAACACATACAAGAACCAAAATCGGAGTTTGGGCTTTATTGAGACTTTTAGTATGGCAACAATGTCGTTTGTGAGGCTGTATGCGCCCCCCACCCCTAAGAACCATTTCAAACAGAAAATCCAATTTACATTTTTTTTCATTGTAAGAATTTCAAGTAGTATCCCACATATTATTCGAGAGGAGCATGGCATACAATGTATGCCATGCTCCTCTCGAGTTATAAGTGGGATGACCTGATGACGTCATAGATCTGTTACTATAGGCTACGGAATGACCAACTGTTATTCTTAATACCTTGGCAGAATGACGTCTAGATGACGTAACTTAGACATCAATATGAACTCTTAGTTGCTATGGTAACATATATATGGCGTCATTGGTTCCGGAGCATGGCAATTAATGTATGCCATGCTCCGCCAATTTTTCAAAGACATTACCAACTGAAATTCTTTTAACAGAAATTTCAGATTTTCTCAAACAAATAATTATTCTGAATAGTCATTTAATTCTATGTTTTAACGATTTTCAAAGTCACAAAACATGGTGGGCTGAAATTATTCCACAGGAAATGAAATAAAAACTGAACAATGGAGGCGTATCCAGTAAATGCACGTTTGGCGTCGCCAGTCTGAATGTGAGTTTGCTTCAACACCTTACACGTGCGCTGAATACTGTAAAAATGTTAGTATTGGGACAGACTGGTCTAAGCCTGGTCTGACTGCTGATCAAGGTCTACAATTTTTGCCATTCCATCTGCATCTTTTGAACAGCATAGTTAAACCATCTTTTCCATTTAGGACACATACGGTAATTATTTTTGGTGTCCCAATTTTTAGATTTTTACTTACGTTAGCCTATAGTACAGTACAGCGTTTACAATCGCATTCTCCGAGAAAATATATCGAAAGTGGTTCATCCCAGGAAATAAGATTCATTGTTTTATTGTGGAAGTAAGTACTGTCCTTTTAAAGATGGCTGTCAAACTACAGATGATATTGATTAGTCTCTCAGTCAGTAAGTAACTTTTCAAATATTATGGCTTGTTTTTGCAAAGTATTATCATGATTTAACAACTGCAATTGCGTTCATTTGGACCTTTTAGTTCAATGGCACCTGAATCTATACAGAGAAACTCGCACGCAATTAAGGAAAACAATGGTCATGCCAACAGAAACTAAATTGTGTGAATTTCTTTTGCATTCTGGGTATCTTTTGTCGTCGGCTGAAATTGTCGTCTGCATCAAAAAGCCAAGAATATTCTGACAATATTGGTCTAACTAACTCTTGTAGAAAAGATGTCTAGGCAGCAAACAGTTTGGATCTCAGATCAGGCCCCACGTTTGTGGGGCCTGTTCTGGATCCAAACTGTTTGCCCAGATACCCCTAAAGGGGTATTCCAAATGGAATGGCTTAAAAGTGCCAACGATAGCTTTATTTATTATCAACTGCAGCAATAGCCCTTTCAGTGTGACAAGGAAATGTTAGCAGACATGAAAATGAATATTAAATCTGGGGCCGTATTCATAAAACGACTTAAGTGGTTGCTATGCTGTTGCTAAGGCTAAATTTCTTTGAAGGAGATTCCCTACAACTATGAAATTTGCTCTGGAGGAACAGTCTTACAAAGACTGTTCCTCCAGACCAAATTTCATAGTTGTAGGGAATCTCCTTTATAGATATTTAGCCTTAGCAACCGCATAGCAACGACTTAAGTGGCTTTATGAATACTGCCCCTGTTCTTCAAGTGGCATGACCCAGCAATAATGGCTTAGGCCAAGGAAACTTTAATTCGACTTGTACTGAAAAAAGTTAATGCGTTTCGTTCAAAATTACTAGTAATCTGGAAACTTTTGACATCAACTTTTCTCATATTTCCACAAATGGCTGTTTTCCGATAAACTAATAATGGTGAACATTGAGATGTGACTTCTTTCGGCAAGACTTGCTGAGCTTTTGCAATATCAAGGGAACTCTGACAGTTGTAACGAAAACTTGCCTTTAAAAGTGGTCAATAAAATAAAACTTTTGATAGGCACATGATTTCCTGTTGAAGTTAAAACGCATTTTATTTGAATACTATCATACACATACACAAACATAATATACATAATCACTAGTACGAAAGCGTTTGCTTATTTTGTTCTTCCCTTCTCATGAATTCAGTTTCACAAATAATGGCGAACAACACTGTATAATACTGTTGTTCACAATTACTAGAATAGTAACATTACAACAAACTAAAATACTGCCAGGCAGCGATTTTCTTAATAAACAATGTTGACGTTAGCAAACAGATAAAGCATAATAAAGGTATATCTTATTTATATGTTTAATAAATAAAAGTAAGATGCAATTGGGGAAAAATGTTGCTCTTATTCTTATAAATCTCACATATCTGACTTGAAATTTATTTTCTGCCATATTTTTGGCACATGGACCTCAATGTTTGGTGGATAATGCAGATTTTATAATTAAAATAAATGTAATTGAAATAGGAAACTGTTTTTGAAAGTAACTACCCCGCCCCGTCCCTCCCCCACCCCAGTGCCTTAGGGAATCAATTTATATGTGTGTGTGTGCTAGTATAGTACACACATTCGAGTGGCATGCTGAAGCACGTGGGGAAGATAGTAGTAGGTGGGGTAATGTCACCCTTTATATATATAAAAATTAGGTTAAAATCAGTATCATTTAAAAATATTGCAACATATTAGCAGAAAAGTGAATTTTTGTTCCACCCACCCTTTTAATTAGTTAATCTTGTTTAAGAAATCTGTTAAAACTTCTTTATAATGCATATGCCAATATTTCAGCTTGTGCTCCCCGGGAACGCTGCAATAAATTGTTGAAAAATATGTATTTGCATAGATACTTCCAGATGTTCTTTACTGGGATAGCTGCTATTTCTGTATTCTGCAGATGCGTTCACCCAAATGCATTGATTTATAGTAGATCTAAATGGCCGATTCCGACTAAACCTTTAACCATCTCATGTCTTCTGACCATTGATGTCTGTGTTATGTTGCTTTTGCACTACTTTATTTATTGTATTCAAAATTTTATGGCACATACATATATACATACATACATACATACATACATGGGCCAAAGGATTGGACTTTAGGCTAGGCCTATAGTCCAATCCTTTGGCCCATGTATGTATGTATGTTACACACATACATACACTAAAGTCCAACCCTTTGGCCCATGTATGTATGTATACATACATGCATACATACACGGGCCAAAGGATTGGACTTTAGGCCTACACGGGCCAAAGGACTGGACTTTAGGTTAGGCCTAAAGTCCAATCCTTTGGCCCATGTATGTATGTATGTATGTATGTGCCATAAATCTTTGAATAATGTTTGTGTACTACGTAGCAACAGTACCAGTATGCCTGCCAGCGGACATCGAGAGGATGAAAACTGTCATAGAAACCTACTTCTCAGAAGCAAGACATCATGGTACCAATAAGGAATATAAGCTGATGGCAAGAGGGTTTATCCATAACGAATTCGAACGCTTTGGCCTAGAAACAGAGTACCAACAATTCTTTGACCACAGATATCCAGGGGTATGTCAACTTATTCTTTGACTATCCTCCATAAGTCGCATTTTTGATGAACCCTCTGAAGGAAACAAGGCATAGTCGCCCATTTGGCAACAGTGCATCTGTCTATTTATCTTTCCATTTGTTCATTTGTTTCTTGGTCTGACCATGGACACGGAAAAATATAATCTAATTTGGGCTTCCAAAATGTCTAGTTTTTTCGTGGACAGAATTACAACTTAAGAGTACTGCACATGAACAGGCTCAGTTAAACCGAGTCTGCTATTTTCGTTTATCTATTGCATTCTCTGCTTCCAGAGGATCTTTCTTCGGCATCTATTCCTAAGTAGATGCATCCACCGCCCCAGGTCACATGCCGCACTAGCCTCTGCAAAGCTGCGCCCATTGAAACTCTTTCAGTATATGCATCGAATGACTTCAAGTCGTCTATCACAAATGTAGATTATGACGACCTTATGGTACGTTTGGGGGTCTCATAGAACTTAATCAGTACACTCACTCCACTACCCCAGATTACCTGCAGCAAAACTAGATCATGGAAATCTACTGTTGCAGAATTAGACATGAAACTTTAGAAGTGATATGTGTTTAACAGAAAAAACAAAAACAGATTTGCTTTAAACCTAGTGAAACAGAAACTTTGACTCGTAGAGGATAAGTGTTACCATTGAACATTAGATTGCAATATGGAGTAAGTTGAAGTCCCGTTAGAGGAAAACGATACAGACAAAACAAAATCTATTAATGTTGTAGGTAAGACGTATGATTTTAGAAGACTCTCATTTGGTGTATGTAACGCACTTTTCATTTGGAGTTTGTAACGCACCAGCGGCATTTCAAAGAATTGCAGAAAAGGCTTTTTAACATTAACAATAAATATATTGCTGTCTTGTATAAGCTGACACTAATGCATACTGTATACGACGTCAAGTTGGCTGATTTAATTTTGGTTAAAATGCTGTAACAGAAGGCTGGAGTAAATCCAAGGCTGAGAGCAGTTGTCCTCCGTCAATAAATATTATCCCATGCTTATCTGACATCAAAAAGGTGGACTGAAACCAGAAATTTCTAAATGTGAGACAGTAAATTTTAAAAAAGATCTCAGAAGGAGTATTTCCTACTGTCGAAGACTCAGAAAAGTATATTCTGAACACCAAAACTATAAAATACATATAATGCAGTCTTCAGGACCGCTGTATGATTTGACGAAAGGGAAAATTAAAGTTGCGAAGATACATTTTTGATCGAGAAAAAAAGTTGTTACAGCATTAGTTTTAGCCGAGTACACACCGCTTCAAGTGAAATTGTTGAACTTCTATTGTTTAATGCAGGAAATTAATGAACTTACATTCAGTCTATGAAGTTCAGTATAAAATAAATAAATGGTTTATAGGAGTACTAAAAGGAGCAGAAATATGCCACCTATTTGGGAAAGAGCTGCTGATTCGGCTTGTCACTTGTAATTTATTGTTTGTTGGGATGTCTTTGTCAATCTGTCCCTTTGATGTTGGGGATAGGATTTGGGATCTGATTCAGTCAGTTCCTGAAGTGTAGTTACTCTTTAAATTTTCTGTGTGGTAATCACCATTTGTTTGTTTTATTTGCAAGGTGACGTTTGCAAACATTATCGGCATATTGAGGGGAGAACGATTCGGACAAATTGACGACAATTTTCTTGGTGTGGCCGCACATTATGATACAATGCCCAACACTCCAGGTTGTACTCTTTAAGTATTTAATACATAACACTGGATGGAACAAGGGTAAATCTTTGCAATAGTCAGTGCTTTCTGACTTAATTAGGTTTATGACCCAGATAATGACTTGAATAACCAAGGCTGCAGTCTCACAGCAGGTTGCAATCATTAACACAGTTATGAAAATTATAACTGGACCTGTATCTGATTCTGAGAATGTTATCTTTACCTAGCACTGGAAATCTCTGACAGAAGTTAACAACTGAGCTCAATAAGATGAAAGAAAATATATATCCCGTACAGGTTTAGACTGTCTTACCATTTATTTACATGCACAGACAAAAGAATTGGTTAAAATATGTTAATTTTGTGTATATCATGATTTCCTAATTTAAAGCCAAAGCTTCATTTTCTGAATGCGCTCTTTTATGTACTTTTAAATATATGTGAATATAGACCTATTTTAAAGTGGTAACTTAAAGCAAGACTTGGTCATTCTATGGCAATAAAGATTTTGTGTCTATTTCTTCAACATATGAAACAGACATATATAAAAAGTAAAGGTTTCCCATAGCCTGGTGGTCGTAGTGGCAGTGCGGACTATCTTTGGCACTGCATATAAAAGGCCGAGCCCATCCTTCTCCTTTCGCTGTCTTATCTTTCCCCATTCAAAGATACCCATTTACTGCTGGGTTGACAGAGTTTCCCAGTCGTTAGTTGACCCAAGCCGGGATTCGAACCCACAACTTTCTGCATTATAATCGAGTCGCTCTAACCATTCGGCCTTGGCGCCTCTCCAATGTACACATATATTCAACATTAAATGGGTATGGATAAATTAAATTAATATCGGGAGGGCCTAAGTGTTTGAATATAGCCTTCTGAAAACAGAAAGCGTTTGTGTTTGAATGAATTTATGTGTCCACGTCCACTTTGTTGCAGTCATGTCCATATATCATCTCTGATACTGAGGTCAGTTACTGACCTGAGCTTTGTTAGCTACTAGCAGCTGTGCTGCAGCCCGGAGGCACTGGACAGCCCATCTATTTCTTGGACCCCTTTGTACAGGGCCTGAGGAGAACACAATGAATTGTCTCTAGATATTTTGAGGCGCCATTTTACTATTTGTTTCCTATTTATAAATGCATAATTCGGTTTTTAGATATCCAAGATCAATTTATGGATATCCAGTATTCATCTTCATGTATATATTGACAGTGCTCCAGATAAGAAGGGTAACAGAGATAATTTTGAGATATTTTAAGATTTTCTCAATGAAAACATGTTTTGTGACCCCTCATTTGAGTAATGAGTGATCTCAGGTTTAACGTCTCACAAATACATAGGTCATATGGAAACGGGACCTCAGTCTAGTATGAAAGACCATGCAGGTAAGCAGGGGATGGAAACTTCCGACCACCTCATTAGACGGTTCTAATGTGGGTCACAACATATGCTTTTATAGAGAAATACTAAAAGTATCCTTAAATTATCTGTGGTACCCCTTCTTCTGTGCAGCACATTATTGACTATCCATAATCTTATTATCTGGATAGAAAATTAAAATTATGGATATTCATAATTCGAATAATGAATATCTATAAATCAAATTATGGATATCAAAAGATCTGGTGAATATTTGATATCCACATCCATTTATGGATATCTTTAAATCAAATTACTTTTGGCAGTCCCAAAATCAACTGATCACCATATAAAGTACTGTTTTCGCTATTTATTTCCTTATGGTATCCAAAATTCAATTTTAGGATATCAGTTATTTGATTTATGGATATCCAATATTCATCATGGTTTTTAGATATCCATAATTCGATATATGGATATTTTGGATATTCATAGATCGAATTTTGTATATCACAAAATCATATCAAATAATGGATATTCATCAGTCAAATTTTTGATATCCATAAACTGAATTATGGATATCTAAAAGTCAGTTAATGGATATCCATATTTCGATATTTGGATATGCCAAAATTGAATTATGTATATCAAAAAAATAGTTTAGGACATCCGATATTATTTTCTGATGTCTCAAAATAAAGTACTGGATATCCAAAAATTAGTTATGGATATTCTAAAATGAATTATAGATATAAAAAAAACCCTCAAATATGTAGTTTCATTAAAAAAAGTAGATACATGTAAAATAAATCTGTTGTTAAATAAAATGTTTCATTCTGCAGAAATATTCATAATAATATAAACTGAAGTTAAAATTATTTTAAAAGTTTAACCTTTTCAAGTTTTCTTAACAAGTTTTCTTTCATATTTTGTTTAACATTTACCAAGAGCTCATTGGCCCATGTGCTACTTGCCTTTAGCTACTGACTAAAGATTATGTTCTGGTCATTTTATCATAATCTCAAGCAGTGCATCAATTAGCACAGTCTGGAAAAGGGTCTTACTGGAGATAACAGTAATTACTTGGGTCATTATCTAATAATATCAAAGGGCACGGATCCGCGCTTCTTTCTACCCTTGTTCCCTTCCCTGATAAGATCATCGCCATGAGAAATGCGGCCATTGCCGTATGTGAACAACAGTGGCGCAGACTGTTCAAAGATTTTGCTTTTCGATAAATGAATGTTTAATTTCCATACATTGTTAGTGCGAACAGAGAAAATTGATTTGACTGTACTTATGTGCAGGCTGATTCCTGTGTTTCTTGTTTACATTTGTTTTAGTGACCCTATTCTAATGACGTTGCAGCTTCCCATCGAATTAAGCATTTAAAATATATAGGAAATTCAAGAAGACTAACAATGAAGTGGTGCATGGACGCACCTATAGAACAAGCAATGTTGTTGTTGTGGTTGTTGTTTCTATTCCCCACAAGTAAAAAGATAAGTTCTATGCGCATTTCAGAATGAAACTCTACGGTTTTGGTTTATAAATGGCTTCGTTATGGTGTTAGCAAAATGTGTAAAGGCTTTCAGTATATTAAGGTCCCATCTCTCTACTTTGCAGATAATGACTTGTATTAATTATCCGGCTTATGATATCACAGCAAAATACATGCTAAAAGATATAAACGCGCGTTTCATATTATCATTATGAGTCTTCGTCTTTTATTGCAGACAGCGATATGGAAGTTTTTACTAGGATACTAATTACCGTTGTAACTTGCTTTGTATATATATGAATCTTTAATGTTTAATCGTCTGTAAAATAGCCTAATGGTAGCCTACTGCTGTTTAATTGATAATAGATAGAAAGCCGACGTTAACATCTTGTATTAGACGTGTATCTTTTATAGCTGACAGCAATCATGAAAGTTTTTTTCTACGATACTAATAACCGTTGTAACTTGTTTTGTATACCTGTGACTCCTTAAATTAAACTTGTCGGTAAAAAAGCCTTATGGTACTACAGTTTAACTGATAATAAATAAAAAGCCGACGTTAACATCTTAGGTTAGACGTTCGTGATAATAAAGTATAATATTTTTTGTTGAAGGCGTTGACGATAATGGAGCAGGAGTAGCGGCCATGTTGGAAGTAGCCCGGCAGGTGACGGAAGCCAACAAACATGGCGCCAAACGGAAAAACACCATTATGTTTATTTCTTTCGACGCGGAAGAACTGGGTGAGTATACTACAGAGAGTTTTTGCAAACGACTATCCTAGACATGCTACAAACAAAATAGGAGACGTGAAACCAGCGCGATCGCTCTATATATGTCTGTTGGATGCGGGTACATCACTGGCCTTCTGTGCTGATGAGCTGCGCAAGCTCGTAAAAGACAGTGTCTTAATATTATGTATACATGTAGATGAGAAAGCAACGATCAAGTAACTACACGATCGCTTACCACATCCTGCCCTTAACACCAAATGGAAAAGCAAAACCTAAAGGTGGCAAACACAGCAAAACAAGACAAGGGAATAGTCAAGAGGTTACCTTTTTCTCAGCAGATGGCTACGACCCTACTCAAATAACGTAAAAAAAGTCAAAGACTGACAGAAAGCCGACAAACAAGTACAATATTGATAAACCACCACAGAGAAACCGCCTTAAAACGGTCAATACTAAATTACTAGGGGCTTAAATCGCCTTTACGTGTACACAACCCTCGTTCTGCCATACACATTTAAATTATTCGGTCCATATGGAGGACTTCTAACCCATCAATGGATGCCTATGTAAATATGTATCACGAGCAAGAGTGATTACTTATTTGTTGACAGATTTTATTGGAGGCCAGTCCTTAACGAAGAACTGGATAGGACCATACTTGATTAAACATTATGGCAAAGACACCGCTCTGAAACTCGTGCCTCATGGTTTTATAGTTATGGATACCATGATGAACTACAACACCACGAAAAAATCCCAGGTTATACCAGAAATGTACAGAACGAAGGTAAGCTCATATATAAAAGGTATGGGGCGAAACACCCAACAAAATTCTCTAGCGTAACACCGGATCCGAAACGGATACACAAATGATTAAACGTACATTATAATTAGAAACGTAATTATTAAACAGTGTAAATTTGTGTTAATTGTAACTTAGCGCTTTCGGCTTTACGCCTTTTTCAGAGTTAAAACACACACATACATACAGGTAAAGCATACAAACAAATGTACAAAAAACTCACAAAAAGCATAAAACTAATGGCCAAATAAAATATTTGCAAATCAAAACTACATGGTATCGGCGCCTTGGAGAGTGTATAAGTTGTATCATAAACTGTACATGATTACAATATAAACATGATACAAACAATAGGATCAGAACGGATGCATATTGATTGATTTATTTCGATATCACAGATCAGCATTACATGATAAAAGAATGGGATATTAAATATACATGTAAAACATACACATTTAAAATATCTCACATTTGAATGTATCATGGCTTGCCAATCAATACCAAGGATAACACAAAAAAGAGAAAGTGATTTCTCTTATTTCCATTGTGGTCCTTAAGGATTGATTGCAAGTCACAGTGAGGCACAAAATCATAAAATGGTAGACCTTTGGAACCTAAAACTGACCATCAAAATACAAGGAAAGAACGTTAAAACATTAAATATATACGTTAGAGACCATTCAGAATGCAATAAGATCAAGTCTAATACACGTCAAATTTTTATACTATTAGATCTAAAAAATGTTCTTTAACCGCCCTTTTAAAATTATGAAAACCATGAATTTCTTTTACACTATTTTGGGGAGACTATTCCACAGAATACAACCATTGTACGCAAACGACTTCTTGCCAAAACCTTTCATTTTAGGAATTGAAAAACTTCCATTTTCTTGAAACCTAGTTGCATATGAATGAACAGAAGCTGCTGGAACGAAATGCTCACTCATGTAATTAGCAAATTTCCCAGATTTGATTTAAAAACATGGTTAAGGACTATCTGATCAACCCTTCGTGATACTGGTAACCAACCAAGAAATTTGAATTCTTCAGACCCTACATGCGACCTTGGATCCATTTTCAAAACAAACCTGATAAGTTTATTTTGTGTAATTTGAAGTCTGTTTTTCAACATTTTGGATAATCCAATATACCAGAAAGAGCAGGCGTAATCAAAATGACACTGTATAAGGGACATAACTAGAAGCTTTTTTGTATGCAGATTTAAAAATTTCTGTTTCCTATATAAAAACTTCAGTCTAGCGTTAGCTTTCTGCAGAACTGAATTTACCATGTTCTCGCCTGTCAGAGTTTGTTCCAAAATAGCTCCAAGGTATTTAACAATGTCCTTAGGCTCAATATTACTGCCTTTACATTCAATTTTCAAATTTGACTTTGACCTTAGCCTCGGTTTAGAACCAAATAATCGGTCTTACCCAAGTGTAACGATAACTTGTTATCAATCAACCAGTCACTAATGACCTCAAGCTCACTCTGAAGTAAGGTCTCGACTGTAGATATATTTTTGTCTGCTACCAATATTGCCGAGTCATCTGCATATAAAAGAAGCTTGTTTTCAATTGCACCAGACATGTCATTCACGTAGATTAAAAACAGCAAAGGTCCAAGTATTGACCCTTGCGGTACACCGCATCTAATTGCAGCACATGAAGAGAAAGTTCCAGTTACATCCACAAGTTGTTGCCGATCAGACAAATATGATCGGAACCATCTGACCACATCTTCACTAAGACCAAGAGCTTTTAATTTTGTTAGTAAAATAGAGTGGTCATCTGTATCAAAAGCTTTTTGCAGATCAAGCAAGACCATACCCACAAAATTACCTTTATCCATTTGAAACTTTATAAAATCTGTAAGGTGTATCAGACAAGAGTCTGGAAGCCAGACTGGAAATTGTATAGAAGTTTTCTATCATCAAGATAAGTTTCAATTTGATCGTACACCACTCTTTCAAATACTTTTGAAATAATACTTAAGATTGATACGGGGCGATAATTTCCAACCTCTGTTTTGTCACTCTTCTTAAAAAGGGGAACAACTCTAGCAGATTTCAGGTCACCAGGCACAGTACCTTGTATCAAAGACAAATTAATGACATGACTCAGTGAACAAACAATAGTTGACGCACTGTCCCTAACAAAGCGTGCAGGTATGCCATCCAAACCAGTCGCCTTTTTAGCACTAAGGTTGTTCAAATACTTCAATACTTTATTTTCCGACACAATAGAAAATGAATAATCATTTGGCTTAACACCTTTTAAACGATAAAATTTTTCCACAAATTGTTTTCCAAATTTGTCAGTACTGTTTGGCAGTTTCTCAACAAGTTTTGACGCAACTGTTGTATAAAAGTGGTTGAACTTTTCTGCAACAATATATCTATCAATACTAACTTCACCATCAATTTTAAACCAATTGCACTGGCAGAGGATTTACTCTTTTTGGAAGGCATACCCAACTCTTTAAGGGATCGCCATAAGAATTTTGAATCATAATTTTCATTTTCAACTTTTTCTTTAAAATATCCTCTTTTTGCATTGAAAATCAGAGTTTGTGTTTTATTTCGAAGCTGTTTAAAGTTTGAATAGTTTTTATCAGATTTATCTTTCTTGTATAACTGAAATGCTTTGTCTCTGTCCTTTATGGATTGTAAAATTTCATTATTGACCCACGGCTCTGTCCTTTGTTTTATGCGTACCTCTTTAACAGTAGCAATATTGTCAATAACACTCATAAATATAGCTTTGAAATTTTCCCAAGCTTGGACAGCATTGTCAGAATATATAACTGAACGCCAGTCCATATTTAATAAATTCAGTTGGAACGCTTCCTTGTTGTAATGTTTCATTGACCTTATTTTTACTGTGTTATGACAATTTAAAGTAGCTTTTAGAATTTTTCGGGTACAATATATTAAACAATGATCACTAATTCCAATATCGAGAACACCACTTTGTGAAATTTTGTCAACATCTGATACCAGAATCAAATCAATTACAGAAGAAGACGTCTTAGAGACTCTTGTTACATCACTGATTATTTGAAAAAAGTTGAACAAGTTCATGAAATCAAACAATGACTTAACGAAATTGCATCTCCTTGTTTTTGATACATCAGTATTGAAGTCACCGAGTATAACACATTCCGTTTCATTGAAATCAGGATTCGACAGACACATTTCTTCAATCAGTTTATAAAGTTACACTGCTGATGGGGGCGATACACAACACCACACAGAATGGGCTTTGTTTTCGGAAGTAGTATTTCAATCCAGGTAGCTTCTAACTCATCGGGTGATAGTTCATTCCGGGGATTAAACGATAAATTAGTGGAGTTGCTTATGTAATCCCGTGTCCACTTTTTGTTAATCAGGAATGTTATATACCAAAATGTTTGTTTTGACAAGTAGTTTTCAAAAATGGTTCCTGCGATTTTTTTCTATCGCTTTTCAAGGTCAAGGTCAAAGGTCAAAGGTCAACGCTTCAAAATAGAAAGGAAAACTTTAAAAGTCGTGATTTATGGTGGGCACAGTGTAAGATATGTGACTAAATTTTGGTATTATCGAAAGAAAATAAATGTTTGTAATCAAAAATTCATTTTACAATTGACTTTGACCTCTAGTGTGGCAAGGTCAAGGTCATTTCTTTAAAGGTCGAAAGAAAATATATAGATATAAACACTATGATTATTTTTTCGTTAAACGCGAATTGGATATGGGATTTCTCAGATCATTCTTACGGTTAAAATGGTTAAGCAGGCCATTGTATTCAATATTATATCTTAATTATCAAATCCGTTGCCATGGCATCAGATTTATGCAAGCATATTTCTAAAAAACTGGGCATTTTTAAAGATAAGCATTGGAGTTTGTTGTGCAAACCTGATGGGTTTTGAGGCAGTAAATCTTGATTGTTATATACGAAACTGTTTGTTTTGAGCATAGATGTTGGACTCCTGTATTTTTTAAGAAGGAAAAGTATATATCTTTATTCTTAGCAACCAGTTTAAGCCCTTAGCAACCAACCTTTAACAGATTTGAAACCTTTGACTTCATTCCACGAAGAATAGCTATTATGTGTAATAAATCATGATAAAACTGTTGTAAATATTTTAATGACAGCTGATTGATTTTCAATTGGTTGAAAAGATGCATTTATATTGTCTTAGCAACCAGTTTCAGCCCATAGCAACCATCTTTTGTAACAAATTTGTAACTTTTGATTGAATTCCAAATGAGATATCTTCTATTTGCAGAGTGTTATGCAGATAATTGTAAGTAATATTTAACAAACAAGTATTCAAAATTAACAATGTGTTGAAAAACCTGCTAATACGTTTGTCCTTAGCAACCAGTTTCAGTCCTTAGCAACTTTCAATCAACAGATTCTAGACTTTAGATTATCTTTCATTCTGGATATCTGTTATAAGCAACAAACTATAAAGACAATTGAAAGTAATATTTAAAGCACAGCTGTCTGACTTTGAAAATCTGTTGAAACATATAGGTATCTATGTGTCCTTAGCAACCAGCTTGAGCCCATAGCAACCCCCGTTTAATAAATTTGGATTATTTTTACTTATTTCCAAATGAGATATCTTCTATTATCAATGTATTATGCAGACAATTATTAGTTATATTTAACAAACAAGTAATGTTTATTTTTATTTTTGTCAAAGTGTTTGCAATGAATTAATGCTCGTCAACCGGACATTTACTTAGCCAGTATGTTATGTTTTACTTAGACTTAGATACATTACCGGTTGATGAACCTTCTTCATTGCGAACACAATTCCATCTACAGACTTCTAAAGATTTTTCCTCTTATGTGTCTCTTGTAAATTCATGTTTTGTCTAAAATTTAAGTAGCACATGACCAGAGAAGTATATTCATTTTGCACAGACCGTTTTACCTTCTGCCTGATAGTGCACAGTTTATTCATGTTCAGGAGAAGAGCTTTATAAGCTATCAGCTTTCGTTCTGATCCTATTTCTTAGTGTAACTATCTTGTTTATACATGTATGTTGTAATGTGCATGCAGTTTTGGAAATAAAATATGTTTAAACCAAACAAGTAATGGATTTTAACAAACTGTTGACAAACCAGTCTATACATTTGTCCTTAGCAACCAATTTTAGTCCTTAGCAACTTCCTTTCAACAGATTATAGAAATGAAAAAAATAAAAAGTATGCAAAGACCAGGAACTGAAACAATCAAAATCCAAATCCAGCCCTCAAACCATAGTTGGAAACAACTAAGATTACAAATAATCAAGATACAGAGAACATATGGCCAACCCATAGACTTACTTTCATTCTGGATATCTGTTATGAGCAACAAACTGCGAAGACAATTGGAAGTAATATTAAAAGCACAGCTGTCTGACTTTGAAAATCTGTTGAAACATATGGGTATCTTTATGTCCTTAGCAACCAGTTTGAGCCCATAGCAACCACCTTGTAACACATCTGCATTTTTTTAGTTTATTCCAAATGAAATATCTTCTATAATCAATGTTTATATAGATGACTGTCAGTTATGTTTATCAAACCAGTTACAGACTATAACATATTGTTGAAAAAGAGGCGTATATTTTGTCCATAGCAACGACCCTTAGCACTTAGCAACTTCCTCTTAACAAATTTTAGACATTGTACTGAACTTCATAAGGGATATCTTTTATGTGCAACAAACTTTGAAGACAATTTGAAGCATTGCCGGCTGACTTTGAAAATCATTGAAACAATATGGGTATATATTTGTCCTTAGCGACCGATTTAAGCACTTGACAACCACCTTCCAACAGATTTAGAGCTACTGAAAGAATTCCAAACAAATCATCTTCTATTTACAATGTATTATATTAGCTGTTGTCTATGCTTTTGAAGCGTAAGTATTGGACTTAAACAATTTGTTGAAAAAAAAAAACTATTTAATATACACTTGTTCTAGAACAATTATCTATACATTTATCCTTAGCATCCTTAGCAACCAGTCTTAGCAACTAACTCTTATCGAATTCGAGACTGTTTACTGAAATCCATCCGGAATATATTCTACTTGAAACAAAATATGAAGACATTGTTGTAAGAAACTGTCGGACTTCTACAATCTGTTGATAAATGTGTCCTTAGCAACTGGTTGGAGCCCCTCGCAACGAACTCTTATGAGATTTGGAATTTTGACCATATTACACTAAGATTATCTTTTATGCCCTACAAATTATGTAGACAAAATAAAGTCGATAGAGTTAAAAAGAAATACCTTGAAAACCTCTGTGTATCCGCCCACAGCTTCTAATTTGTGCCTCAAGCGACTAATTTAAACAGCGCTCAAACCTTAACTGAATTTCAAACAGAACATCCTATATGTGCAATGAACTAGATTGCAATGTTTGAAGTACAGCTGTGTGACTTCTAATTCTCTTGAAGAAAAAAACATGTTTTGTATAAGACTTGAGCAACCAGTATGAATGAATACGAAACAATAGATCATTATGCTCAACAAACTAGTAATACAACTGTACTCGCAAGTAACGATTTCACTTTTAGCATGTGTGAGCCGCGACACGACAAAACCAACAAAGTGGCATGTGCATCCAGCAAAGACTCAGATCAACTTAGGCATCCGCCCAGACTGACCAGAGCCTTTGCTGTGCGCTTGAAGGGTAGCTCAGGGTCTAGGCTAGCTCCATGCCGACAGTGAAGTCTCTGATCAGACTGAGCGGATTCCCAGGAGGATCAGAGTCGAGCTGGGCGCAAATGCCACTTTGTTGGTTTGTCGTGTCGCGAAAAATATTATCGCTATAACATACGATCATTTCTTGAGAAAAAAGTTAATCAGTCACGAACATGATATGAACCAGATCACAGGTGGTTGTCTATCCACTGCCTTACCTCCTCCCATCCCCTTCCCATTCTGCCGGGGTGGTATATTACCCCGTCTGTAAAAGGAAATGTATCGAACTGTTACCTTTTTATTGTACCATGAAAAAATTACATGATTTTCACAGCTTTTTATCAACGATCTGTGCAGTAGAATATATTTTTCTGGGACAGCTGGTGGGGGTTCGACACATTTATCTTGATAATGAATGTGATCCTGAACTGCATAGAGCGTAATGCATGTTTAACTCTTTCGTCAGCATGAGCATGCCAAATCAGATTTTTTCTCTCTTTTTGTCCGCTTCTTGAGTCTTTCTTATATAGAGATAAACAGCCTATATCATAGCTTCCATATGGATTTATCGTGTGTTTTGTGTGATCTGGCACAAGTTTTCGAGGTTTTTCTAAACCTTGCAACGTATCACACTACACCATACCGATATGTCTGATATGAGGCAGTCAATTATGTAGGAGCAGTACACGTAATTCTAGAATCCTCCGTGTCATCATACTCCCTATTTTTAATTTCGCGACTTCGATGCTTGTAAGTTTACGACTCATTACCGGTATATATTAAGTGTAGACATTAGTATATATTCAAAACGTTCTCTTTTAGAAATTTAAATTGCAGAAATATAGATATAATATCTCCGCAGAGAAATGAAATAAGTGCACCTTGCTAATAATTTGGAAACAATTACTGGCAGGATTATAGGTCTTTATCTGTTATCTTTTTATACCAACATGTCGGGGATCTGAACATTGACAATACAGCTATTACAGATTGCAGAAATAAACCCTAAAACTGAAATAGTCGGCTGGTAGAATAGAGGATTAGGAATATAATGTATAAATTATTTTATTCAGTTAGAAAAATAGAAATAATAGCATGGCGAGATATCTTAGTCATATTTGATTACTTGGTATTCTCGACTTGGGCTAAAAAAGCTGTTTCCTAGTTGGCAAGATGATTTTTGTGCAAGCTCAGTCCTCGTTTCTTATATTTTACTGCTTGTAAATCTCTTACACTATACTAGTATTGCTTTAAAACAGAAAACAGAAATGTACAGCAAGCTTTCATGTACCCTAGACTTTCTCCGAAATCTCACACCTACGATATCAGTTTATACGGTGTTTAGTGTGACCATTCGACTTACGGTATTTCCACTTACCTACAAAAATGAAAAAAAAAAAAAAAGAAAACGTTTAGGGTTTCCAGCCTATGAGCCTTCTGCATATTATTTCTCCATCTCGAACGGTTGACCATAAAATGAATAAGCTAACGCATTGCGGATATAGAAATCCGATGCGATGTAAGGTTTGCTGGTCGAAAATACTGGTTGCCATGGCAACAACTGAGTTCGTTAGGGCCCAACCCTATTTTTCATAATTTAAGGGATTGCTACATAATACCATACAAAGTCTGTAACTGAATGTTTTGTCAACCCAGTCTATATAAAGCTCTATTTTCATTGTATTTATGTGGAAAAAGTACTGCAAATATCCGTAAAATGCTCGCTAAAGCTCTCCAAAATCGATTTTTCTTATAGTTTTCCTGATTTCGTCCATCAAATGATAATTTTTAAAAAACAAAATTCATTTACGCCTTTGAAACACGACATTAATGTCTTAAAATGGAGAGAAATCAAATAAAGGTGAAAAATTATAGTGCCGTGCATTTGACCTTGACCTTGACCTTATAAAGGTCATGAAAAAATTCGCAGGAACCATTTTCTGACTCTACTTAGATTGACAAACATTTTGATGTATATAAACCCTGATTAACAAAAAGTGGACACGGGAGCATATTTTGTGACATAAGCAACTCCACTAAATCTTTCCGAACGTATATACAGACGCCACCACCATGCCGGTCACTGAAGAGGCTTTATTAGCCGAAACTACGTAGTCTGACCCATGTTCCTTCTTCTGAATATATTCTCTGCTCTTGAAGGAACTCTTTACGATTTTAATTTTACCTCACTGCAGCTGGTGTTGTGCCGTGTGGCGGCCGTAAAAAGTCTCCCCGTACATCATCCATAGTGCAGATTATATTTTACTTTCGTCCTTTGAGATCAGAGGATGTATTCTGAGAAATCTGAAATTTTGGATTGGTTTATACTCATATTGTAAACCATTGTTTTATTTATTATTTGGATCCTTTTTGATACTAACCAGTCTTTGAATCGACTGTCCAATTAAGAACAAAACATCACAGTATGCTTTTCTCTGGTTTCGTCACCAGATATTGTCAGGGTCACTGAAGAGGCTTTATTAGCCGAAACTACGTAGTCTGACCCATGTTCCTTCTTCTGAATATATTCTCTGCTCTTGAAGGAACTCTTTACGATTTTAATTCTATCTTGACGACGTACAACATAATTGTCGATTTGAATCTCAGAATCGTAAACAGTTCCATCTAGTCAGGTTTCAGTAATACAAATACATGCAGCTCTTGTATTCCTAGCAATAAGTCGTATCTCATCAACTTTCGGCAACAAACACTTCTGACATTAAGATGAACAAAATGAAGGCCTTTCTTCTGAAAACATTTGTAGTCCGAACTTTTATCAAAACGGCTGACCATAGGGCCAGGAAATGGATGAATGTCTCCACACAACAAAAGATACACAGGGACAACGTTACGTCTTTTACAGGGAATGGAATATAGCACTTTCTGCTTCATTTCAACCGTCTGATAACTTGATACAAATTGCTGGTAGAAAGTCAAATGGCCATAAGATATAGCTGGTTCCTCTTGGAAGTCATGGGTGGGGAACTGTCCATCATAAATATTTAGCCTAAACATGCACTCACCAGCACGCAATCCAATCACAGTTAGCACAGATAATGTCCTTAGTAGCTCCATGTTCAAAACATACCAAATTCACAATCAAAGTCACTTAAAAGAGCAAATTAAAATTAAAATTTTGTCCCCAAAATGTAAACAAAGTGCCTCACTATAACTGCAGCTTATTTAGTTCTTCTCCTGTATTGAGAGCGTATTTAATCGAGTACCCCTATCCGACGGGTCATTCAGAGAAATCAAGCTTAACATTGTTCCATGAAAAGCCTTTTCTTGAGGAGCGTAGTGGCGCAAACGGTTAAGCGGGTGTCTCTGAACGGCTAGGCGGAGTTCTCGTAGCCGGCGTGGATTTGTTTCCTGGCCGCCCAGTGGGTACTTATATATAGTATTTTTATTTCTTTTTTTTTTCCTTTTCTTTTCTTTTTTTTTTTGACTTCTGTGTTAAGATAAACCGAAAGAATTGTTGTAATTGCAGCCTATCTATATCCATTTCAGTCTCATAATAAACGTAGATAATGTTTATATTTAAAAGTTTCTAAAGGCATACCTCATCAAGATAAACAAAACTTGTTCAGCTTACTTTCATATAAATTTATCATTTTTTAGTATGTTGTATCAGTGAAATAAATTTAAACACCAATTCTTTTTCCATTGTTTTTATAAGTATCTGCGCCAGGGTTTAAGTATTTGGTGCCGTATTACTATTGTCATTTACATGTATTCTTGATTTATGAATATACAAAAATCATTTTTGGATACCGGTATCCGATAATACGCCGTTTTAATACTGATTACCCAGATTTGGATGTCCAAAATCATTTTGTGATATCACAAAATGAATATTCGGATATCTAAAGTCAAAAATGAATAACGGATATCTCAAAATGATTTTTGGACATCCAAATATGGGGAATAAATAGTTAAATGGAATTCTATAATTTTTAAGTTCCAGGACTTTTTCCCGCAAGCCTCAACCAATATCGCCAAAGATGACTATGAAGGGGACTTTCTCTTAATGACGTATCGTAAGCCAACTTCTGACAAAGCCCTAGCCGCCTCTTTCTTGACCGCTTGGAACAAGGCAGGTAACCCCGAGTTTGAGATCGAGTCCTTCCCGTTACCGTTGGAAGACGTCAAAGCATTGAACGACCGAGAAGAGCTCAGGAATTTCATGCGGAGCGACCATGTTGCCCTCTGGCGTGATAGATATCCAGCTATCTTTATCTCAGATTCAGGTTTGTAGCGTTGATTAATTTTTTTTATTATTCTTTGAAAGTATGTCTAACATATTTATGTTTGGTTTATGCTAGCCTTTTGACCACCTACATGTACCTGGGAAAGAGTTGGTCATTGTACTCTCCGCTTGTATAATCTTATTACTTTTATTCTTGTTTCGTGTAGCTATAACCCATTTGGTGATGTGGGTGGGATGTTGAACTTCCTTGTATCAGTTCCCTTTTTAAATCACCACGCATGTGATGATGTTATACAGCGAGCTTAGAAAATCTGAACGGAATCTGGAAGCATAAAGAGTATCTGTACTTGTTTGTGTTTGTAACGTTCAAAGTTACCTGATCATATACGATTTGAGCCGCGACGTGAGAAAACCAACAATGTGGTCGTGCGTCCTGCCCAGACTCAGATCAGCCTGGGCATCCACCCAGTCTGGTCAGACTCATTGTTAAGTGCTCAAAGGATAGCTAAGTGTCTAAGCTACCTTCATGTGGACAGCGAAGACTCTGATCAGACTGGGCGGATGCCAAGGCTAATCTGAGTCTGCGCTGGGCGCACAACCACATTGTTGGTTTTGTCGTGTCGCGGCTCATTTACATTCACTAGAAAGATGTACCTGACGAGTAGCTACTATGAGAAGAGATATTTGAAATACTTCGAGGTCAGAGGTCTACTCTCAGCCTTGAATGCGTTTTATTTATACCCTTTTATCAATATCGGACAATGCAGCACCTTCTTTGTTTGAAAGAACAAATGGGTATAGTCCAGTTTAAAATGACAAAACACTATTCTATCAAATCACAGAGACCTTCCTGGAAAGTGTATGTCATTTCGCCGAATAGATATCCGATAATATCTGATATTATCCGATAATTATCCGATAATATCCGATATTATCCGATAATTATCCGATAATATCTGATATTATCCGATATTATCGGCGATATAGATTACCGAAATTATACAAGTCTTGGCCATTTGAAGTCAATCTTTTTAACTCAGTCAGCTGACAATTATGTTTGTTACACTGGTTTCAGATTTTAAGATGGACAAAGATCATATTTTTTAATTATTTCATAAAGGTTTTCGTTTTATTTTTTAGCTAATTTTCGAGGGACAATGGTACACTGTTACCACAAGTCATGTGACGATCGACAAATGTTGACAGATGACAATTTAAAGTTTCTTGGGAAAACTGCTGACGTCATTACGTCAACTCTCAATACACTCTCCGAAGCGTCAGGTATTCCGGGATCCGGGGCTTCAGGTATTTTTGCGGCTCTGCAGCCCTAGCACCTTCTTTTGTTTCCCGTTCTATTACTTCATCATAGCATTACGGCAGTTTATATTGTCTGGTCCTTTTTGTATTCTCTGAACCCATTTTGAGATATTTGCGGTAAAACTCCAGGTATAACAATTTTTCAAGGCTTCACTAAGGCTTTCAAGGCTTGTCTGTTATTGATATATTGTTTGTTATATTAAGGCTAGCCCGGTGACCACCTACATGGTAAATGGATGTCTACATGGCTGCCGCTGAGGATGTCTTTGGTGGTGACAAATTTTGTGTTGTCTTTTTCCCACATGGTGGCTTGGGTTGGATCTAATATTGAATTGTGTTAGTTCCTGAGAATTTTCCTATTTACTTTCACGTCTTACGCCATGTAAAGGCATTCCTTTTCTGAGTCCGTAGTTCCTTTACTGTGGCAGTGGTACTTTTTCCGAGGCTGCATATACACCTGTTACACCTTTGCATAATATATATTTGTGGGTAATCAGAAAATGGAAACAAATACCCATTCTAATGCACTTACGACGCCCCATTGCACAACGTCAAAAAATGCTAAAAAAGCTTGGTTTGGGAACAAAGTAATACACGTTGAAAGGCAAAAATGAAAAAAGGTGTATTAAAATGGGAATAACTGCACTGAAATAGTTCATTTGAGGAGGTAAATCGTCCTTGCCGTCGTTTAACCGTCCAACTGACAATTTTGAGTACTGGTATTCTTAAAGTGCATTAAGTGAAACCGGTATCTGACGCAGTTGTGTTTCTTTTCTAGGTAATAAAAGTATCAACTCCAACAGCCGACACTGCACTACTGTCTTCCATTTTATACTACTAGTAGCGGCAATAGTTGTACTAGGATAGGCAAGCCAGGTCCTCTCTCTTTACTGTTTGATGTGTACTTTATATACTGCGACATTAACCATGCTACCTGAGTACTGTGTGTTGTTTACTGTTCGCTGCCTGCTGTATACTGTTTGGAATTCCATGAACACTAACAGGGAGAAGAAAACATGCAATGCGGTGTTTAGACGTCGCGCACGGTTTTGGGGTACATTCACGGTCAGATGTGAAATGGGCCCTACGGAAGCAATGCTTTGTTTTAAAATCGTCAGTTGGTATTTAATTTATTTTTGGGTAAATAAAAGTGGTTTTGACACGATGTAAATCCTAATGCGGGCGCAATACGGGGGGTTTTTGTGCTAAAACGCGTGTAACTTTGTAACAAAGTCAGCATGGTGGGCAAACTCGAAGGAATGCTACACAGAAATGTCGAAGTGAATTTTTGTGGAAATTCGCTTACGAAAAAGAGGAAATTTTCTAGATTAACTCCATATTCATTTTATTGTTTATTCTTCAAGAATCCTCATCTTAAGTATTTATTGTTAAAAGTAAGAAAGTGTAACTCACGCTTAAATTAACGTCAAAGTTGCAGGGCTAGTTACTTCGGGGAGTATTTATTGTATCGGAATAAACAAATTTTGAAAATATTTGTATATGATTCAAATGTACTTATGCATCACTTATGAGCTATAAAATAATAATTACCTTTTCTCTACGGACACGGAAAGAAATTAAAAAATCTGTGATCTTAATTTTTGTAACAAATTTCAAATTTGACACCAAACTCTTACACCTACCTATGTTATTAAGCTGATTTGGAAAAATACTTACAGCAATCTGTGCAAAAAGCAAATTTCCAAAATATACATTGTCTGTTTGTCGGTTTTCTGTTGTTTCCGTGGCGTGTTTGGTTTTGTTTCACTTCATTCGGTATAAGACAGTCAAACCCCGCGGTTAACATTCTCATACGGCGGAAAAAATAGCAGCTTGACAAATTGACGTTACGTTTTGTTCCCCAATACTGTGCGCGACGTCCTATCCTAAGTCAGACAGAAATGCCTGAACAATCAGGGATGGCCTAGATCAGGCCGCTCCTGCGGGAGTTTGATAAGGGTCTCCACTGTGAGCCAACAAAAATGCTGTCTTGTAGTTAAGCAATGAGCTTATGACAAATCCGAATTTGGAGGAAATCAACGGATGCATTTAATAGGATTAATACGATCGTTTGCCGCACTTTATGCCCCCCGTGACGATAGTCGTGTGTGTGTGTGTGTGGGGGGGGGGGGGGGCATTTTGTTTTACCCTTGTCCGTCTGTTCGTTGCGCCTAAAAAAGTTTGTATACTCAACTCTTCCTACAGTCTTTAAGGTGGACAGATTGTGAATAACTGTGTTTTTTTATTTGTTAAAACAAAACAGAGTTATTTTTCATGGTGAAATTGTTCAACTGTAGAATGTATACAGTTATGACATGCACTAACACTGTCTAAACACTGTCTATCGGAAAGATCCTAAGTTTTCGGGCAGAAACGTCTGTACAAACAGTGGAAACCGAGATCAGGCTGTTCCTTAGTAACCGGAATGGTGAAGGTCTTCACAGTTTCCATTCCATCTGCGTATTTTTGTAGGCAGTATCTATGGTAGAACCGGAACAACAGGAAATAGATAATACGACAAGGACAGGCTGTGCTTGCAGCAGGTGCAGAACTTGGACACTCTATTTTGGGAAAATTTTTAACTTAAACATTATTTTTCTAGGAAACGAAACGGTGAAATGTTTTTTTTTTTTTTTTTTTTTTTTTATTCTATAACATACAATGTAAGTTTTACTAAAATAATATGCATGAGCTTGCCCCATCGGTTAAATATATTTTTCATGACGTTTTTCATGAAATTCAGTTTTCTTGCATTTTTTAAAACAATGCAAAAATATACTTATTATCAAGATGACTTCAATTTTTTACCGGTTTGCTTCAGATATCCTATATTATTGATTTTTATGCAGAAATCAAAGTGTATTCATGTGCTAGAAATATTTATTTAAATGGAGAATGTGTAAAAATGTATGTAGAAATACAAAATATTGTTTTTTTAGGAAACAAAACGGTGAAATTATATTTTTCTTATCCATATGTTTTATAGCCCTTTGGGCTATTCAGCTGGTAAAATGATTTGAATGCCCCGCCAATATTTTTATTCAGTATTCGTCTACCTTAAGCAATTAATCTGAAACTTGGCACAAATGTTGCAGACATATTGAAGATGTGCACCTACTCTTTTTGACAAAATTGCGACCTTTTCGGACTTTGAAATTGTATGTCTTAAAAAGTTTGTATAATCAACTTCTAATACACTTTTTAAGCAATCAATGTAAAACTCGGCACAAATGTTGCAGACATTGAAGATATACACCTGTCTTTTTAAAGAGAAAAAAAATATTTTGGACAAAATTGCGGCCTTTTTGGACATCAAAATTTTACAAGTCCTGGCCAATACAGAATGGCAAGTTTTATATTCAACTCCTCCCACAGTTTGTAAGCTATCAATTTGAAACCATATACAGATGTTTTCAGACATATTAAAGATGTGCGTGTGCATTTTTGAAGAAGAAAAAAATGACAAAATTACGTCCTCTTCGAACTTTGAAATTTTACAGGTTCTGACTAATACAGAATGGTAAGTTTGTATAATCCGGCAGCTCCTACCCCAGTTTTAAGCTATTTATTTGCAACTGTGCAGAGATGTTTTCAGACATATTGAAGATATGCATGTGTGTGTGTGTGTGTGTGTGTGTGTGTGTGTGTGTGTGTGTGTGTGTGTGTGTTTTTTCATATTTGTTTTAAGAGAAGAAAAGATATTTTGATAAAATTACAGCCTTTTTAAACATAGAATTTTTGGTCAATACAGTATGACAAGACAGAATAATCCACTCCTTTTACAGTTTCTAGCCATCGATCTGAAAGTTTGCAAAGATGTTACAGACATACTGAAGATGTGCATATGCCTTTGGTGAAGAGAGAAAAAAAACTCACTTTTGACAAAATTATGGCCTTTTTAAACTTACAATTTTTTTTAAGTTCTGGCTAATATAGGATGGCAAGTTTGCTATCAAACTGAAATTCAACACAGATGTTCAAGATGAACTGAAGATCTGTATGCCTGCGCAATTTTCAAGAGGAAAGAACATTTATGCCAAAATTGACACTTTTTCAAATTTAGTTTTTTTCTTCCTTTCTTTTCTTTTCTTTGTGTGTGTGAGTGTGAGAGAGAGAATGTGTGTGTGTGTGTGTGGGGGGGGGGGGGGGGGGGGGTCCAGTATAGGATGACATGATTTGTTATCAACTTCTACCACAGTTCTTATACAATGAGTTTGAAACTTTGTACAGATGTTACAGACATTTTGAAGATGTGCAATTGCTTGTTTTAAGAGGAAAACTTATTTTTTGACAAAATTATTAGTGTTTCAAACTTTGATTTTTTGGGGGATTCTTTCTAATACAAGGTGTCGAATTCACCCACCGATTTTAAGCTATCAGTTTGAGACTTTGCATATATGTTTCATATGTATTTAAAAAGTGATGCGTCTTTTTAATCAGGAAAAAATCGTTTTGGCAAATTTAAAAACTTTGCAAGCTCTTGCTTATACAGAATGACATGTTTGTATATTCAGTATTGTTAATAGTTTTTAAACAATCACTTTGAAACTTTTCACAGATGTCACAAGCATATCAAAAATATGCAAATGCCTTTTCGATGTCCAAAAGAGGGGTATGAGAGAAGCGGGAAAAGGGGAGACAGTCACAGCATGGGAGGCATCATCTGTGTCTTACAGGCACATTTTTCTAGTTTAAACCTGTAATTAAGATCCATATATGTCTGTCCAGATCTGCATGTAATAAATAATGGATATGTGTTAGTCTGTTTGTTTTATAATAAGGCTTCCAGAAAAAAATGCCATGATACCTAATATATGTACATAACTTTGAAAAAATCGTGTTTCTTCATGTTCCATTACGTCTATCAAATAAAGCACTCAGCACAAAGTATTTTGCGTCTTACAGAGTATGGATGCGCTTCAATGTATTCAGACATTTTTCAAAAGGCAAACAATTTTCGTTTCTTTGGTGTATTCCTTGCTCCCAAACGATCTGATTGTTCAGAGTTTATTTAGTGACTCCTTCTAAACACGGGTCAGTAAGTTCCAATAGGTTAGATCCTTTGGCATCAAGGAATGCACCTAAGAAACGACGATAGAGGACTCGGTTAAACTGAGTCTGTTCATGACCAGTAGTGGAAGGTGCAACACCTGCCACAACCTCTGGTAGTGGCTTCAGCCTCTAGTAGTGGTTTCAGCAGAACCCTATTTTTCAAAATGACACTAACGGAAATCAATGCTCTCAGAAGTTCAGAAATTTCATAATCTGCACCTAATCCGAGTCTTCAGTGGCTTCTTTTATTTTGATGTGTAGCTTTTCTTTTTTCTTAGATATGTGCCACACACTGTACAAGCAGCGTAAATGATGACATGTCTACGGTCATGGCAGACGGCGCATCTGCCATCACTGTAGACATCTGTCATCACTTCAGTCTGTTGTGGCAAATATCAAACAAAAAAAAACACTAAAACGTCAGAAGAGACTTGGATTAATCTGTACTGTGATGAAATACGGAAAGAGGGAGACGTTTTACTGCCACCACAGGCTCTTAACACCACCTACAGTAAGGATAAACAAGTTCTGAAAAGTTACATCCGTCGGAAGCAAGGACGGAATACATACAAAATGAAAATAGCGGGCTCGTTTGATTAAGTCTTTTCATGACCAGTAATCACACCTGGTTAACTATGTTTTAGAGGCTGTTACGAAACGAAAAAAGAGTTGTTATGAAACGAAAAAGTCATAGTTCCAAAACTACAATTTGTTTAGCCACGATGAATATGACTCTTTTTCGTTTCGTAACAGTTCTTTTTCGTTTGGTAACAGCCCATGCATATACATTCATTCTTTTATGAATCTAGCCCATTTGTGACACCATATTTGATGTAAGTGACCTTGTACCGGTCATTTAGTATTGAAACTGATAGTCCTACGATGTGACTAGTCATCGTACGAGGATCATCAATTAAGTCCTGCAAACGACTGATTCTCAGACAAATGATAGTTAATACCGAATCAAACGAACCATATTCCTCTAATGCACCCCTGCCCCATACACACCTTCCCCCCCCCCCCCCCCCCCATCATTTCCAGTGAACAATATCCGTGCAACAGCAGAAGAATGGTTCTATGGTAGCTTCTAATCGTCTCTTTATGATACCGGAGCGCAGATCAAAATGCTTGTACACGTCTGAGTTTTGCTGGGACACCCGAAATACAATACTGAAGTGTAACACTTTTAGTAGTAGGACTGCTGTGAATTTACTACTAGGGTGTGTGGGGGGGGGCGTTCAGGAGCTGTCGGTCGGCCTAGCTTAGGTGGAAAGTCTGAAAGAAAGCTACAACAGGTAATTGAACTCCAGATTGTTATACCAGACTAAGACAGCTACCTGTTCTGTAGACTAAGAGAGCCGTGTGCACTAAGTTTAGTGGTGTGATTTTTATAAAGCAAAGCAGCTATTTTAAACACGTTACAGGGGTACTTTTCTGGTTTTCTTTGTTCAAACCAGCTACCGAATTTAAATACAATAAAGTCTATATGACTTTGTTGGCTAAAATTATGCTGAAGTAGATCAACTAGGAGATCAAACGGAAGAGAAGGAAAGCTATAGGGGAGAGTAGGGTAACTTAGGACATGGGGGTAAATTCGGACATACCATTGCAAACAGTAAAATACAGATGAGACGGCTCATAATTATCCGTCTCATCGGGATTTTCACTGTTTGGCCAGTTTATTTTTGTTTTAGTTCCCAGCAACAGACATATAAAGAAAACAATGTCAGTGTCCGAATTTACCCGTTGTCTGAAGTTACCCGACTCTCCCCTAACTCGTGTCACGATGAATTCACTAATTCGTTCCTGATGAAATGTTCGTAGCACCGATTTTTCTGAAATAGATAAATCAGTCAGTCAGTCATTAAATGTGCAGCATCAAAATAAATAAATAAATGTGCAGCATCGAGCGGAAATGACAGGAGTACTTGTGCGAACAGCAAATACCTTGACCAGCTCACGCTGTTGCTTTAACCGAGAAAAGCCAGCAGTCTACAAATTCACATAGGAAACGTGAAGAGAGAAGACTGATCAGACCATTCAGGGCAACTTGCCAAAGACAAGCCTGAACAAGCCACAAGGCAACTCGTCACTCGATCCGGCTAAAATATAATATAGCTCACCAGTTATATGAGTCTAGACAGTCTGGAGAGTCTAAAACTAGTAACAAGAAAGTAGCATGTAAACTAATCCGTGGAAACATCATACAACAGCCCCAAAACACCCAAAACTACCCTCAGAAGGGGCGCTTGCTGACAGCTTTGTACCGATGCTTGAACAAAGGTTGCAAAAACACACCCTTAATAGTGTGCTCAAAATATCAAAATTGATACCCTTTTCACTGTATTCCCGTAAAAGGTATTCGTTTTCACTATGTTCTTTTAGAAAGTACGCCTATTCATCGAGAGTTACTCAAGTCCATTAATACGGCATCTACATTTGTGTTTTGGTCTCAATCAAATGCAAGAGGTGGTCTGGCAGCCGAAGAAAGCTCCAAGTTCAAACAAAAGTTGTGAAAAAATGAACTGAAGAAATCTTTGAGCAATGTAATTATCCCTGATCACAGCGTTTTTCAAAATTGTGTTTCTCATTAAAAATGATGTCTGCTCTGTGCACTACCCCGCTAAAATACGTACCCTTTCTCATCGTTTTTTCTCTTCTTCTTTTTTGAACATCGGTACCAAGATGACCAGCAAGCACCCTCTCCTGCTCCTCTAAGTCTAAACCACAACAAATTTGTTTTAATGCCGCAAACTACTTTATTCATATGAATTGCTGATTAAACCGAAACCAAATTTTAAACTCACCGCAAGTTGAATGAATTATTTCCCATATTAGGCCATTTACTTTTAACTTTAGATGATGAACACTGTACAATGGATGATATGGCATTACTTAGCAGGCAGTACACTCATAGTTCATATTAATTTTAATTTATGATAGATGCCCTCTAACAACTGTCAGATAATCAGTGTTAGAAATTACTACCCGGTACATATAAAAACTAGTAGCAAAACTTACATACCAAGTAGAAAAGGAAGGAGGCAAAACAAGCAAACAAACAAAAGAAAAATAAATGAATAAAACATCCCTTTTCCACCTAACCTATGTATTGTCAGATTTATGATTAAGCAAAGTTCTATATTGATAATGCCTTGGTCCGTATAGACTTGTGTTTAGTCTTATAAGCAGAAGCAGTATTTTAATGAAAATCAGCCACTAATTTCAAGAAATTAACTTTTACTAAAGAATTCCTATGCATCAGATTTTCGCTACCCACTTTTTCTTCCGGTGGCAAATGGGATTTTCAGGTGGCAAATTTGCTACTTCTTTTAATTTCCAATCCTGCAACTGGGTTGATGTAACATTTGAAAATTGGAAAAAAATAATATTTTTCATCTGGATTTATGTCTAATTAATATTTTTGCACTGCATGATACTCTGACCTTCACTGTAGTCAGGAGCTACACCAGGGTTTGGTTGAAGAGACACCACAATCTAATGAAACCACGTTACAGTTCATAAACAATGACAAAAATGTCACATGCTATTCATGCTCAAAGTATGCATATACAATGTTTAGGGTCCGTTGAAACACCACAAACCACCACAAAACACCACAAACCAGTTTTCAAATGAGATATTTTCCACGTGCATACTTTGAGCATAATTGGTGTTTTATATACGTTTTATCAAATACTTTAATTCGCACTATGGCCTTTGATGGTTTATCTTGCTCACTTCCAATTTGAAGGAGTCAGTGTCTTTTAAATGAATTGTACCTGTAGGGAGCCGGTTCCACAAAACAACAGTCCTTGGAAAAAAGGGATACCGATAACAATCTGTCGTAGAATGTACCTGATGAAAACTTAGTGGATGCATATGACGAGATAATCTGATGGGACGCTCAAAATACGATGGCACTGGCACGGCAAGCAGACCATACGTGATCTTATAGAACATCGCGAGACGAGCATCATAGCGGCGATTTTCTAGGGAGCGCCAACCGATTTTACTCAGCATCTCAGTTACACTAGCATACGAGGAATACCTTATGTAGTTTTAATTTTGATTTCAATATTTCTGAGATATTACACTTCTGAGCTAATGAGCTAGGAATCTTCCACGTAAACCAAACAACTAAGTGTCTCATGAACCAAAGCAGAACCAAGGGCGAGGGTAAGTCAACTGCAAACCGGTCGAGCACCCCATTCTCTCACCCCGCACCCTTCCTTCACCCCCTCCCCCACCTCCGATGTAATTTCATTGCTGGCCCTCCCAAGGCGGCACTTCTGTTTTTGGTTCTTCTTGGTTGTTTTATTTGTTTTTCGTTGTTCGTTGCTTTGTCTGTTATTGATTTTGTTTGTGGTGTTAATGCTAGCCAGGTGACCACCTAATGACTGTTAACCTGGCCCCGAGGTTATAAAACTTTTTTTATGCTCAACTCAGCTGAGCATGAAATTTTCTCTGCTGATAAATATGAAACTGCCAACTAGTGTTGGCATTTTTATATTCATAAGCAGAGAAAATTTCATACTCAGCCAAACTGAGCAAGAAAACAACAGTACTTATCAGTAATTTGATACTTATTAGCAGGTAAAATTTCATGCTCAACTGAGCTGAGCATGAAAAAAGCTTTATAACCTCGGGGCCTGGCTGTCGTTCGTGGTGTCTAATTTTGTGTTGTCTTTTCCCACATGGTGTCTTGGGTCTTGGGTTGTATCTGGGATTGAATTGTGTCGGTTCCTGTGGGGAGGGCGGGGTGGGTTCCTACTTATTTTTTTTTGTGTGGTGTTTTGTGGTGTTTCAACGGACCCGGAGTTTGGGGTTTGCGGTGTTTCAATGGACCTAGAAACTTCCCACAATTCCAAGCCCTCAAATTTGAAGGTTTGGGGAGAAACTCTTTTGTGCCGATGTAATTTTTGTGGTGGTTTTATTGAAAATTCTGCGAAATTATGATTTACTATGTTATTGCACTTTAGCCGTAAGGTAAATCTATTCTTTTGCTTAAAATTGGCACCGAACTTATAGCCTTATTGTTTGCGATAGTAAAATTATCATGAAAAGAAATACGATTTTATCGACAAAAATGGCGGACATGTAAAAGAAAGAGATGTCGACAGTAACGTGTATAGTTTACAGCTCTCCGGACTGATTATATTTGATGATCAGTCTTTTTTCGGTCAAGTTCCGATATTAATATATACCCAATTCTCCTACAGTCGTTTGACCGGTTTTGACGCACTTTTAATCGATTGTGTGGTACACTATAAATTTTGGGTTATTATTTGATCAGGGATACAGACTAGCGGTCGCCCACTCGCCCACTGCGAGTAAAAAATCGGGTGGGCGCCTAAAATTGAAATGATAGTCGCCCAGTTTGCGATCGTAAGCTGTCGGCGATTGTCTGGCGTGTGTTCGGCTTGGAGTAAAATCCGCCACCTCTAAAGGTATTGCTAACTTCCGCGCCGATATCGACTATGAATATTCGGTGTTCCGTCATACTTGTGTGTTGGATTTTACTCACTATCGAGAAACATCATGGCCGCCTCCTCGCAAAGGAAGATAGATAGATAGACGGATTGTCAGCTAAAAATCTTAACCGTTTATAGATTTTTTGTGCGTAATATGGCGGTACATCGCTGGTGTTTCACACCCGGTTGCTTAAATGAAACAAAACCATGAAGAAAGGAGGGTTTACTACTAAGCCTACGGAAACGGCACAATTCTCGCGCAGATTCTGAATAAAAGATTCCCATGTTTTAAATGTGGGCCCCTAAATTTCTGGCTGGGCGACTAGGTTTCAGTTTTTAGGGGCCCAGCTTGCTCCTATGAAAAATGAGTTAGTCTGTATCCCTGTTGATTTCTCTGTGCAAGAAAATGCCTAAAAGCCTCTCCTATTAAGCATATTGTTTTGGTACAGAAATTATTTATGAGTCTTAGAGAAATGTTAAGACAACCTAACGTGGTCTTTTAGCCTATTTCGGCGGACTTTTTCAGTTTCGGCGGACCAGTATATCATTTGCCATACAGTGAACGTAACACCTCGGGTTCCAAAACGGTAAACTGTTTGGTTATTACTAACCCTGTGTAAGATTATTTTATGCAGAAAGCAGCTTTGTGATATCGCGATTATTAGAAACAACAAATTATATATAGTTCTGTACCGAAAAATTAATTCAGTCATTCAGTGGTCCGAAAACGTAACACCCAACGTTGTAGCCATGAATTCAGTGACCAAAGGATGCCATTATTTCCAAACATTTACACCAAACTGTCTTTACATTAAATTCACCTCGAATACACTAATCGACATGACGAGAATTACACTGGGTACCTTGGAAATAAAATTCCTTGAAAGCAAAATATTTATCCACCGGAATAGGCTAAATAGGCTGATGACTCATAAATTAACATAAACAAAGCCAACATTTCATTTGCCTTCGGCATTTATCAGCAGAGATTCCTCATAGAATGAGGAATCGACATATTGATATTTTCACCACATATCTGTTTACATAGATAATGTCCTGACCGTTTTACACAATTGGTCTGAAAACGCGTCCAAATTGTCTTGCAAAATATGCACTGTTTACCAGTTTCAAACCAAGTTTTCATCACCTTTTGTACAGAAACAAACCCATTACTGTACCTGCCTTTGACAAGTAAGAGTTGCCAAACGTGTCTATATATTTATTTTGCCGAAAAATTGTTTACCACCGGAAATAGAATCGAAATACTTCCAAACAGGCGTGTGCGTCGGAATAGGTCAAACGACTGTATTTCCGTAGTTTCCGCTATTTCCGTAATTTGCCGGCGTCTATGTCAACAGCTGATCACATGACCTCCCACTGCTAGTACAATATCTTTAGCCCAGTTCAAATCACCAGATATTGAAATTTTCTGTTTTCCCTGCAATTTTACTCTTTTATTCCACAATGAAATTCGCTAGATAGATAACAGGAAATATGTGTTAATAAAACTATAGGGCCTGAGTTCAAAATGATATTTGAAAACTAAAATTATCACTGAACCAGAAATTTTTTACACATGTGAATTAAGCAAATCCATTTTTTGAACTGTCCTATAGTTTACAAACTTTTCCCACCGTTTGACCTCATGAACCAAAACTTCCGTTTGACCTACGGACCTCAGGAGAAAGTTCCTTACAGTGGGCAGTGATTTCAAAGAAAGATTTAACTAACAATTCTTTGATGCTGTAACTTCATTTTTGACATGCAAGTCCTCAATATCATGACATTTTATTGCACTTTATTAAACTATTAAAATGCGCTAGTGAAAATATTATTTGTCTGACTTCCATTTAGTGCTACGGAAATAGGAGCAAAGGGCATATACCCTTTTTTCATGGATTCGTGCCTTCTCATAGCTTCATGTCTATGGTTTGCTGAGCACTGAAATAAAATTGATCATTTCTTTTGATGAAAAAGTTTGAAAAAAAAAAAAAAAACACACACACACAAAAAAAAAACACACAACATTTTATTTCACCTTACTGGTAATCTTATTATGTGACAAACAGGTAGGCCTAAGTTTTTCAATTACACCACACATGCTGTCAGCAAAGGAGACATTGCCTTTGATCTGGACCATCTAAAATTAGCTACAGACTATGATGTGCCAGTTTTCTCGCATCACATGTACATGTCATTGAATTGCATTAGAATACGCAGAATTTAGAATATAAAGATTTACATGATTTGGAGGACGCCGTCTAGTATATTAAGATGGACTACTGACGACTGTAAGATATTGTGACATTTTCATGGTCTACAGTGTGTTCAAGTCTGGTTAAACGATGTTAAATTTTATAAATGTTTAGCACAAAGGTTCCGGGACATTTAGTGCCAAAACCAGTTCGTACCGGGACGTTTCGTCCGGGACAATTCGTCCCAATTTTTCGTCCGGGACGTTTCGTCCCACTTTTCGGAACGATTCGGCCCATGCAATATTTTATGCCAAAGGTATATTTTATACATTATCTCATTGACATATGAATTTTGGAATAGCAATGTATTCTATTGTATAAAAAAAATAAAAATTTACATAAATTTTAATAGTGTTTTTCCTTTGCTACTTTGTGACTTGGCCATGCTTTATTGTGAATTTTGACATGCTCATTGCTTGACTCTGTAAGAGGGCTCGCTAAAATGATGTACATAAAATGTACATTAACACTGTATCTGATATATTTTAATTGCGAACAAAGTCAATTTAAATGTTTTCTTGGTATCTTTATCATGCTCTGAAATAGAATATTTGATACACTGGACTCGTAATAAGCCCTGGTTTAAATTATTGCATGACAGATCTTACACATTTTAAATTTTTAGCTCACCTGAGCACGAAGTGCTCAAGGTGAGCTTTTGTGATCGATATTTGTCCGTCGTCCGTCGTCCGTCCGTCCGTCCGTCCGTCCGTCCGTCCGTCTGTCCGTCGTCAACAATTTCTTCAAACGACATCTCCTCCTAGACCAGTAGGCCAATTTTAAAATAATTTCACACAAATGTTTCTGTTATAGCCCTGAACCAAAATTGCTAAAATGGTTCCGCTCCGCTGAACAAAATGGCCGCCAGAGCTAAAAATAGAAAAACCTTTAATCGACATCTCCTCTGAAGCCAGTGGCTCGATTTCAAAAAGATTTCACAGAAATGTTTGACTCATGGCCCTGAACCAAAATTGCTAAAACGGTTCCACTCCGCTGAACAAAATGGCCGCCAGAGCTAAAAATAGAAATCTAAAAATAGAAAAACCTTTAAACGTTATCTCCTCTGAAGCCAATGGCTCGATTTCAAAATAATTTCACAGAAATGTTTGACTCATGGCTCTAAACCAAAATTGCTAAAACGGTTTCGCTCGGTTGAACAAAATGGCCGCCAGAGCTAAAAATAGAAATAAATCTTAGAATGACACAGAGGGCACAGTTTTGACCCAATCTTCATGAAACTTTGTCAGAATGTTTATCTTAATGAAATCTAGACCAAGTTTGAAACTGGGTCATGTGGGGTCAAAAACTAGGTCACTAGGTCAAATCTTAGAAAAACCTTGTGTACACTCTAGAAGGCACAGTTTTGACCCAATCATCATGAAACTTTGTCAGAATGTTTATCTTAATAAAATCTAGACCAAGTTAGAAACTGGGTCAGGTGGGGTCAAAAACTAGGTCACTAGGTCAAATCTTAGAAAAACCTTGTGTACACTCTAGAAGGCACAGTTTTGACCCAATCATCATGAAACTTTGTCAGAATGTTTATCTGAATGAAATCTAGACCAAGTTGGAAACTGGGTCATGTGGGGTCTAAAACTAGGTCACTAGGTCAAATCTTAGAAAAACCTTGTGTACACTCTAGAGGGCACAGTTATGATCCAATCTTCATGACACTTTGTCAGAATGTTTATCTTAATGAAATCTAGACCAAGTTTGAAACTGGGTCAAGTAGGGTCAAAACTAGGTCACTAGGTCAGATCGTAGAAAAACCATGTGTACACTCTGGAGGGCACAGTTATGATTCAATATTCTTGAAACTTTGTCAGAATGCTTATCTTTATGTAATCTAGACCAAATTTGAAACTGGACCATGTCAGGTCAAAAACTAGGTCACTAGGTCAGATCTTAGAAAAACCATGTGAATGCTCTAGAGGGCACAATTTTGTTCCAATCTTCATGAAACTTTGTCAAAATGTTTATCTCCAACAAATTTAGACCAAGGGTGCAACTGGGTCATGTTGGATCAAAAACTAGGTCAGTAGGTCAAGCCTTAGAAAAACATTGTGTATACTCTAGAGGGCTCAGTTTTGGTTCAATATTCTTGAAACTTTGTCAGAATGATTATCTTAATGAAATCTAGGCCAAGATTGGAACTGGGTATTGTCGGGTCAAAAACTACCGGGTCAAAAACTACAGGTGGGTCACTAGGTCAAATCATAGAAAAACTTTGTGTACACAATTCTGTGTTTATTGTGCATTGACTCTTCATGAAACTGTCAGAATGTGTATCTTCATGAAATATAGGCCAAGTTTGAAACTGAATAATGTCTGATCAAAAACTAGATTGCCAGGTCAGATCTTAGAAAAACATTGTGTACACTCTAGAAGGCACAGTTTTGATCCAATCTAAATGAAACTTTGTCAGAATATAGATTAGAAAGTGCAAAACTGCTCCAATTGAACCATCATCAAATACATGATCTTCCATGTTATTTCATCATAACTCAGGTGAGCGATTTAGGTCCATCATGGACCTCTTGTTTAATAAATTTCAGTACTATATAATAGTGTGAAATAATTTAAAATGTGAAAGAAATATTGTATTTCATTCTGTGCTAAACATTTCTATCTACAACATTTTAATAGATTTCAATACTACATGATAATAAAGATATATATTAAAAAATATATATCCCCTTGAGCTAAATTCTAAATTAAGCCACCCGCTACATCTGAGGTAATGATCAAAAAATGATCGTCTCAGAATTGAGGGAAAGATAATTTATAACATGAGAAAATTATGTATTTTTTCATTTTATTCTATATGGTCGTGAAGTTATCTAATTATTAAAATATTGTCAATTAATAAAAGTGGGACGAAACGCCCCGGACGAAACGTCCCAGTAAAAAATGACGTTTGGGACGAAACGTCCCGGGACGAACTGGTTTTGGCACAAAACGTCCCGTAACCAGCACAAATACACAAACGGTTACCATTTATCCATGTAAACATAGAAGCCCTACAGCTAAACATCGCTCATTTACTCAAAACTCCAACCAAATTTTAGTATTGGAAGACCTTATAATCCAAAAAAGTTGAACAATTGTTTATGACAACAATATTGGCCTGGCTAAGGTAGAAAATATCACAGGATTGCAACCTTATTGCGGACTGATTTGCCTCCATGAAAACAGGAGGTAAATCTCACAGTAATCAAGATTAACCCTTATCCTGCTGAACCTGGATATGCCCCATCTTTGCAAACAGTGTAGATCAAGATCAGATTGCGTCTGAAGAAGCCATCTGATCTGGATCTTCACTGTTTGTCATTCAGCTTCTAAAATTGTAGGGATAAATTACATCTAGAAATCTGATTGGTTGATAATCAGAAATGGGTGTGGCAAATTAAAATATTCAGCAGGATAAAGGTTAAAATCATTACCCATTTTCGTTAATAAAAGAGAAAGATGGCCTCAGAAGAAAGATGATTGAAAAATGAAATTTTAAATATTTGCCTATATTAAAGATAGAATATTATGTCTACTGGTTTGGTTTCAGATGAATTTAACAGACTTTGCACTGATATTCCTGCAGTATTCTTGGACTAAAACTGGAATTGGGGAAAAAACACTCTTTTTTGAATTGGGAATGTTGCTGAATTTCTGTCCCAAATTTCACGATTGAGAGCCATGAGGGTCACAACATATTGTTTTGTTGAGAAATAGAAAAACTATCTCAGAATTTTCCCCAAAATTTCACCTTATCTGTTGGGTCAAAGACAGTTAACCATCCGCAAGTATTGGATGTTAAAACTGGCCTAACAAGGCTTGATTGTAATTTCTTGCGTTTCCTCGCCAGTCTGCTTAGTATACATTTTCATTCCATCATGAATCTATGGGAAATCTCCAGTCCTGTGTATTAATTTAGCTCATGACACTCAAAGCTTATCGCATGATGTTTAACAGTGCGAAAAATGGCGGAACAAGCTGTTTCTTGGCTAAATGAACAAGGTAAATGGACGTTGGGACACATATTTTGTATCGTTGAATTTCAAAACATAATCACATCTAATGATAAATCTTTTTACTTATAGAAAAAAATCAGATAACTAGTAAAATAATGAAGTTAAGAGTGTGAACATCTGCCGAACGTATTACACTTTTTTCATAAACACATGTGTTTATTCATAGGACAGATTCGCCATCTACTGCAACTCTGTTTTGGATGGTATTTCCATCCATATTTCTTATCTCATCGCTTCAGGATGTTAAACCCATCCAATAGATATGTCAATGTGAATGGACGGCAATTCCATCCAATACAACTTTAAATAAATGTATTGGATTGAAAAACCATCCTATGGCATAGGATGGTATTCCCCTCCTGAGGAGATGAGATGGATAACCAGTGCTCCAGATAAGAAGGGGTAACAGGATAATTTAGGGATAATCATCCATATTTCTCCACAAAAACATATTTTGTGACCCACCATTAGAACCGTCTCATCGAGACGGTTCTAATGAGGGGTCACAACATATGTTTTCATTGAGAAATAAGAAAAATTATCTTTGAATTATCCTCAAAACCCCCTCTTATCTGTAGTTCGGGATAACCATCTTGGAGCGGACTGCCTGTCTGGAGCTCTGACACTCTCTGAAACTGACTGAATAATAAACAAGTCTCCATGTGATCTAGAGCCAGGCCAAGAGGTTATAAAACTTGAGTACATTCTCAAACTCAAAATAAAGCACACTGATTGGCTGCTTCCGAGCACATGCTGGGAAGCAGCCAATCAGTGTGCTTTATTTTGAGTTTGAGATTATTCTCAAGTTTTATAACCTCGAACCCTGTTTTTCCTTTGTAGGTGAAGGTCATCAAAGAAGATGCTTGCCTCACCACTGAGCCCCCACAATGCCACCACACAGCTGACAACATTCAAGAGCTATGTGGCATTGATAGCAGATGCCACGCCAGGTAGTAAGTATCATTTAAAACTTACTTAAGCAACAGTCATATGGTGCAACGGCATGGCTTACAATTCAACCCTTAATGGGCCAAAAAGCAGACGACAAAATTTACGTCTGCAGAATTTCAAAAAATGTTTCGTCCAGGAAACATCATATTGAGAATTCAAACACTAGATGGCAAACAGTGTAGATTCAGATGAGGTGGCTCATGATGAGCCACCTCATCTGGATCTACACTGTTTGCCAATTCAACAATTTTAATTTTTGGCGCTTTAAGGGTTAAATTTGAAATAAAGACCTATGTGGCAGTAAATGGGCCCTACATTGCCTTCATACAACTGACAACAGTCAGGAGCTATATATGGCATTGATAGTAGATAGAACCACATGGCTGGCAACTTACAATGGCTTGGTGGCTCTCTCTTCTGGTAGTATGTATCAATTTCAGTCTCACATTTCATTAGCATGGACAAAAAGAACATCTCATAGCTACAGTATATCTAATTACAAAAATAGATCTGGTATCAACCTTATAGTCATTTGGAGTCTAATAAAATTTTCTTTACTTCTCAAGGAAGAATTCCTGAGCCCATTTGTTCAAAGCATTATTAGCTTAACAAAGTGATTAGTCAGTGATTTGTTAAGTATTCTAGTACATGTATGCTTAAAATCAAAAGGGCTCATATCTTTTGCCAAAAAAATGTTCAGAACTTTTCGGAAAAAAAATGGTAGCCTTTTTGCAAATAATACGTTTGAAATTTTAGCATCTCGTTAATTAACAAAGTCATTAGTTTTGAAAACTGGGCCCTGACCTACAGACTATCGGCTTTGGATGCCCCAGAGAGATGTTTCAGGGTATAAGACTACCAGATTTCCATCAAGGCAAACACAGTGACATGTTGTACACATATTGTCTCTTCTTTCAGTTGCTGAGAAGAAGCTCAAGGCTGCACAGGAACTGAGTGAAAATTTTGAGGTAATTATAAGGAGATATTACAGTGCTGTAACTTAATCCCAAATGAGTTATCAGTATGACATGTATATGTTCTCCCCAGTAATTGCTGGCTCAAGGCAAAGCTGCATTTTCCACTAGAATAATTAGAATTAGGGCTGTTTCCAGCTTTAAAGTTGTACATGTATTTCACATTTGGCTAGGGTCGAGTCGCGTAACTTTGGACAACGGGTAAATTTGGACTTACCATTTCAAACAGTGAAATTCTGGATGAGACGGCTCATAATAAGCCGTCTCATCAGGATTTTCGCTGTTTGCCCATTTATTTTTGTTTTAACTCCAAACAACTGACATATAAAGGAAACAGTGTCACTGTCCGAATTTACCAGCTGTCCGAATTTATCTGCTGTCCAATTTACATGACTTGACCCTAATGTCTAAGCGTTAGTTGTAAGGGTATACCTCCATGTTTTCAAATGTTTTTACAAAGGGAGATAACTTCAGTGACTTTCTGTTTGCTTCCCAGGACAACAAAACCCAAGAAGGGGTCTACTCTACGCCAAGGGAAGCAATTTCCTTTAGAGTTGACTCCCATTTTGAAGGGAAGCAAAAATGAAATTGACAAAGTTTCTCCCAGTGAAACTGTAGCGGTCACCTTAAAAGGACATATTTTTTGTGTATGGCACTTTTAAATGCCCGACTGAAAAAGTTAATTAAGCCGCAAAATATTATACAAGAATTAACCAATTAATGTTTAGCATCCCATTAATGGGACATAGGCAAACAGTGCAAACTCAGATCAGATGTCACAAAACACAATTTCTGATCAGGGTCTACACTATTTGCGTCAAACAAATGGGTAGTTAAAATAAGTAAACCAGACATCCCTTAATTGACAAATGGACTCATCCATTTGATGAGGACAGAACATGGAAATGGGTTGATTATTGAGCAAATTAGTAATTTCTATATTACGACTTCTTTTCAGACGGTTGTCTCATCTCCTCAGTACCCCCAGTTCCTGGCGGAGTCCATGAGAATCTTCATAAAGATACTGGAAGATGGCGAACCACAGTTCATTGGTGACCAAAATATACAGGTTGGTATCTGAATGTTGCAAAATTGATATAAGGTGCATCAAGCAAATATGGCACTCAGACCAGACTGCAGATTGTCGCAGTCTGAAAAAGATAAAATGTGTGTATGCTATGTTCTCTTTAAATAGCTTTGATAATAAAGATAACACATCTCCTTACTAAAATGACATCATAAAATTTCACATATTGTATCCAGCATGTCTGTGATGTCATGTTGCCTTGATTACATGTTGAATTTCAGACATAAATTTGAAAGCTCATAAAAGACCCTATGGTGTTATATGAAGAATATTTATGAATAGCATTTATCATGCTACAAAGGCATTGCCATTATTTAATGATTGCTCCTGATATAAGGTTTTGGTCATTGGTTGCTAAGTGTTTCAATCTAAAAATCACAAGATACCAGGGAAGTGGTATACTTTTCAGAAGTCAACACAATTCTAAAACTACCTTTATCATGCCCCCAATTTCGGAGAAATTGTGGGGGCATATTGGTTTGGGCCTGTCCGTCTGTCTGTCTGTCCTCTAACTCAAGAACCGTAAGAGCTAGGAGCTTGAAACTTTATACACATGATCAGTATGAAAAATAAGCGAACACATGTTTTTAGCTCGCCTGAGCACGAAGTGCTCAGGGTGAGCTTTTGGGATACCCTGATGTCCGTCGTCCGTCGTACGTCCGTCCGGACGTCCGGACGTCCGGACGTCCGTCCGTCAACTTTTGCTTGTGTACACTCTAGCGGGCACAGTTTTGATCCAATCTTTCTGAAACTTTGTCAGAATGTTTATCTCCATAAAATCTAGGCCAAGTTCGAAACTGGGTCATGTCGGGTCAAAAACTAGGTCACTAGGTCAAATCTTAGAAAAACCTTGTGTACACTCTAGAAGGCACAGTTTTCATCCAAAGTTCATGAAACTTTGTCAGAATGTTTATCTTTATAATATCTAGGACAAGTTTGAAACTGGGTCACGTCGGGTCAAAAACTAGGTCACTAGGTCAAATCTTAGAAAAACCTTGTGTACGCTCTAGAAGGCACAGTTTTCATCCAAAGTTCATGAAACTTAGTCAGAATGTTTATCCTCATAATATCTAGGACAAGTTCGAAACTGGGTCACGTCGGGTCAAAAACTAGGTCACTAGGTCAAATCATAGAAAAACCTTGTGTACGCTCTAGAGGACACAGTTTTGATCCAATCTATATGAAACAATGTCAGAATATATATCTCCATAAACTCTAGGCCAAGTTTGAAACTGGGTCATGTTGGGTCAAAAACTAGGTCACTAGGTCAAATCTTAGAAAAACCTTGTGTACCCTCTAGAAGGCACAGTTTTTGTCCAAAGTTCATGAAACTTTGTCAGAATGTTTATCTTTATAATATCTAGGACAAGTACGAAACTGGGTCATGTCGGGTCAAAAACTAGGTCACTAGGTCAAATCTTAGAAAAACCTTGTGTACACTCTAGAAGGCACAGTTTTCATCCAAAGTTCATGAAACTTTGTCAGAATGTTTATCTTTATAATATCTAGGACAAGTTTGAAACTGGGTCACGTCGGGTCAAAAACTAGGTCACTAGGTCAAATCTTAGAAAAACCTTGTGTACGCTCTAGAAGGCACAGTTTTCATCCAAAGTTCATGAAACTTAGTCAGAATGTTTATCCTCATAATATCTAGGACAGGTTCGAAACTGGGTCACGTCGGGTCAAAAACTAGGTCACTAGGTCAAATCATAGAAAAACCTTGTGTACGCTCTAGAGGACACAGTTTTGATCCAATCTATATGAAACATTGTCAGAATATATATCTCCATAAACTCTAGGCCAAATTTGAAACTGGGTCATGTTGGGTCAAAAACTAGGTCACTAGATCAAATCTTAGAAAAACCTTGTGTACGCTCTAGAAGGCACAGTTTTCATCCAAAGTTCATGAAACTTAGTCAGAATGTTTATCCTCATAATATCTAGGACAGGTTCGAAACTGGGTCACGTTGGGTCAAAAACTAGGTCACTAGGTCAAATCATAGAAAAACATTGTGTACGCTCTAGAGGACACAGTTTTGATCCAATTTTTATAAAACATTGTCAGGAAGTTTATCTCCATAAACTCTAGGCCAAGTTCGAAATTGGGTCATGTCGGGTCAAAAACTAGGTCACTAGGTCAAATCATAGAAAGCCCTTGTGTACCCTCTAGAGGACACAGTTTTGATCCAATCTTTATGAAACTTTGTCAGAATGTTTATCTCCATAAACTGTAGTTTGAAAGTAGGTCATGTCAGGTCAAAAACTAAGTCACTAGGGCAAATCTTAGAAAAACCTCGTGTACGCACTAGAAGGAATAGTTTTGATCCAATCTTCATGAAACTATGTCAAAATGTTTATTGTCCATATATATATGCCCCTTATGAAACTGAGTCAAGTCAGATCAGAAACTAGGTCACTAGGTCAAATCTAAGAAAAACTTTGTGTACACCCTAGAGGGCACAGTTTTGATCTAATCTTCATGAAACTCTGTCAGAATGTTTACCTTAATGAAATCTAGGTAAAGTTTGAAACTGGTTTGTGTCGGATCAAAAACTAGGTCACTAGGTCAAATAAACAAACGACCTTGTTTACGCTCCAGAGGGCACAGTTTTGATCCAATCTCAATGAAACTTTGTCAGAATGTTTATTCTTACAATATCCGGTTTGAAACTGGGTCATGTCGGGTCAAAAGCTAGGTCACTAGGTCAAATCTAAATTAAGTTATGTTGCAAGAATCAGAACTAACATTGCAATGATGCCAGCCACAAACTCCTTGGAATACATTATTTTCACCACAGTGAGATAATGATGCTACCATTCTATCATCTGTGTTTGCCTAGTTAAGTCTAGTTCAAATCCATAAAAGGAACTCAACATGAACGGGAACTTTTCAGAGAAGCGACTCTGCCATTTTCAGCTCACCTGAGCCTTACAGTATTGGTTTTAGCTGCCTCTTTTATCCATCCATAAACATTTTCAAACATCTCTGAAACCACTGGGCAGATCAAATTTCGTATGGAGCCTGCACATGGGTCAAAGGATTGAAAGTTCTTCAAATGATCTTGGTCACATGACCAAGGTGGCCGCCATTCCCATGTATGGTAAAAACTCTTATAAATCTTCACCAGAGCCAGTGAACTGATTAATGCTCAGGTGAGCGATTCAGGGCCACCATGGCCCTCTTGTTTTCTTTTTTCTGCGGGTCACATATTTCAAGAGTTATGCCCCTTTTTCGACTTAGCCTGTGGAACCTTGTGAACAAAATATCTCAAGAACCCCTGATGCTAGGATCATGAGGTTTTGCAGGATGAGAATGCCCAAGGTGTAGATGACCTGATTAACTTTTGAAACAAATTCGTGAATTTTTGACCGAGTTATGCCCCTTTTTCGACTTAGTGCATTGTAAGCCTATGGAACCTTGTGAACAAAATATCTCAAGAACCACTTAAGCTAGGAGCATGATTTTTTGCAGGAAGATACTGCCTGTAGTGTAGATGACCTGATTAACTTTTGAAAAAAATTCGTGAATTTTTGATCGAGTTATTCCCCTTTTTCGACTTAGTGCATTGAGGCCTATGGTGCAAAGGAACCCTTACATGAAGTCAAGAACAATAAGAGCTAGGAACTTGAAACTTTATACACATGATCAGTATGGAAAATAAGCAGACCCGTATTTTTTTATTTTTCCGCCGGCAATGTATTTCCAGAGTTATGCCCCTTTTTCGACTTAGCCTGTGGAACCTTGTGAACAAAATATCTCAAGAACCCCTGATGCTAGGATCATGAGGCTTTGCAAGATGAGAATGCCCAAGGTGTAGATGACCTGATTAACTTTTGAAACAAATTCGTGAATTTTTGACTGAGTTATGCCCCTTTTTCGACTTAGTGCATTGTAAGCCTATGGAACCTTGTGAACAAAATATCTCAAGAACCCCTGAAGCTAGGAGCATGAATTTTTGCAGGAAGATAATGCCTGTGGTGTAGATGACCTGATTAACTTTTGAAAAAATTTCGTGAATTTTTGATTGAGTTATTCCCCTTTTTCGACTTAGTGCATTGAGGCCTATGGTACAAAGGTACTCTTACATATAGTCAAGATAAATAAGAGCGAGGAACTTGAAACTTTATACTCATGATCAGTATGGAAAATAAGCAGACCCGTATTTTTTTATTTTTCCGCTGGCAATGTATTTCCAGAGTTATGCCCCTTTTTCGACTTAGGCTGTGGAACCTTGTGAACAAAATCTCTCAAGAACCCCTGATGCTAGGATCATGAGGCTTTGCAAGATGAGAATGCCCAAGGTATAGATCACCTGATTAACTTTTGAAACAAATTAGTGAATTTTTGACCGAGTTATGCCCCTTTTTCGACTTAGTGCATTGTAAGCCTATGGAACCTTGTGAACAAAATATCTCAAGAACCCCTGAAGCTAGGAGCATGATTTTTTGCAGGAAGATACTGCCTGTGGTGTAGATGACCTGATTAACTTTTGAAAAAAAATTTGTGAATTTTTGATCAAGTTATTCCCCTTTTTCGACTTAGTGCATTGAAGCCTATGGTACAAAGGTACCCTTACATATAGTCATGAACAATAAGAGCTAGGAACTTGAAACTTTATACACATGATCAGTATGGAAAATAAGCAGACCCGTATTTTTTTATTTTTCCACCGGTCATGTATTTCCAGAGCTATGTCCCTTTTTCGACTTAGCCTGTGGAAACTTGTGAACAAAATATCTCAAGAACCCCTGATGCTAGGATCATGAGGTATTGCAGGATGAGAATGCCCAAGGTGTAGATGATCTGATTAACTTTTGAAACAAATTCGTGAATTTTTGACTGAGTTATGCCCCTTTTTCGACTAAGTGCATTGTAAGCCTATGGAACCTTGTGAACAAAATGTCTCAAGAACCCTGATGTTAGGAGCATGATTTTTGGCAGGAAGATACTGCCTGTGGTGTAGATGACCTGATTAACTTTTGAAAATAATTTGTAAATTTTGGATTGAGTTATGCCCCTTTTTCAACTTAGTGCATTATTTGCCCATGGAAGCTTGTGAACAAAATATCTGGAGAACCCCTGATGCTAGGATCATGATTTTTGCAGGTTGATATTGCCCAAGGTGTAGATGACCTGATTAACTTTCGAAAACAATTCGTAAATTTTTGACTGAGTTAAGCCCCTTTTTCGACTTAGTGCATTGTAAGCCTATGGTACAAAGGTACAAGCATCATTGGATGAACCTTCTCTAGAGACAAGCATATGGTTGGGGGCATAGTGTTTCATAAACACATTTTCTAGTTTGATTTAGTACTTATAGCATTTCCTCAAGCTATATATTGTTTCAAAAACAAGCATAGTCAACACTCACCTAATTCTTATCTTATGTGACTGGAAACCAAGCTTATCTGAAGTATTTTGCCTGAAAAGCACTTCTTCATCATTATCCTTCATTTAGAAATCAATTTTATTAAATGATAAAATTAGAGAAGTGAAATCATTTGAAATATATTACAATAATAGATCTAATAATAATAATAATAATAAAAAGCTCATGACTTTAGGGTAGTATGGTTTTGTATATTTCATGGAATATATACATATAGTCATGACCTGAATAATGTTTGATTTTGTAGCAACTCCGCAAACTGATGTTGGAGATCATTCACAGAATACCCAGTAATGAACACCTTAAGAAATATGTGCCTCAGATTCTCTCACTCATGTTCAAACTTATCAAGGTGAGTAAACTGCCAATTTGAAAATGTAAATGTCTGACCTAGTATATTACTAAATTAGAAATATGATATTCAAACAATAGTCCTGCAATAAAGCCAATGTTTTTTTAATTGTGTTTGGGCCATAGTTTTCCGAGAAATGTTTTCTTCCAAATGAAAGTTTTTGAATGCAAAAGTTTGTATGCAGCAATCTTCTAAGCAAGAATGCCGTAAGAAGATCTTTGCTTTTCCCACAACTACTTGAATATGAGTTAGTGTATTACTTTGGTATTACTTTTCCTGTTTTGGCAGAGGTGTAAACTTTTGTCAAGATTGTGCCAGGGTCCGAGTTTATAAAACTTGAGTATAATCTCAAACTCAAAATAAAGCACACTGATTGGCTGCTTCTGAGCATGTGCTCGGAAGCAGCCAGTCAGTGTGCTTAATTTTAGTTTGAGAATGTACTCAAGTTTTATAACCTCCGAGCCTGGTTTAGCCATGTTTTGTGACAACATACTGACAGACAGGCGAGACACTGCCTTCCTTGAAATTTTTGTAAAATTTATTAAATATGTGCCTTTCATATAATTGTTTATACTGAAAGATGAGATTTAGACCTAGAGCTACATATTTTTGGAAATCTTTTCAACCATAAATGAGGCTTTATTTCACAGAGCCTTTCATTATCACCATATTACTGAAATACTGTTGAAAAGGATGTAAAATCATAAATGGTCCATCCATATCTGAATGCCTAACTTTTATATTTTTTCCACTGATAGATTGAGAATGAAGAAAATGTGTTGGTGTGTCTGAAGATCATCATAGAACTACACAAACAGTACCGACCACAGATGAATGAAGAGGTTTGTCTCATAATTACTATAAATGTTGAGATGTTTTCAGGATAAAAGTTACACTCAGTGCACAAATTAACTGTAGTGTAGTGGATAAGAGACCTGGCTCTTAAACAGGTCTCTCATCAGAGTTGGCTCGAGTTTTGCTTGGGGTCCAAGTGAGAAAGCCATCTTCTGCTTAAGGGAGGTTGGGTTGTTTTTCCACGGGAGCTCTGGTTTTCGCCAACTGCTTAATGATCAGCTTGACATACGTGAAATATTCTTAAAAGGGCCAGAAAACATCCATAAAAATGAAAGAAAAAGGTCAGGACACTAAATGTGTTGTACAAGTTTGCAAGGAATTGGAGATTAAATTTTGTGGATGTTAAATGCCGAATCAGCAGTCACATGAACATGCATTGTCCTGTTTCATTGGCAGCAAAAGGTATGGACAACAGACCACCTAATATTTTTATAAGAAAACAAAAACTATTGATCTCTTTATTAAATAGCGGCTTCTGCACAACTTTTTCTGCACAACTTTTCAGAATGAAATCATCCAATGAGGCACATCACAACAAAACCAAAAAGCATGTGCACCCAGCAAAGACTCGGATCAGCCTGTGCATCTGCCAAGTCTGATCAGTCTTTGCTGTCGGCATGGAGGTAGCTTAGACCCTAAGCTATCCTTTATGTGCACAGCCAAGACTCTGATCTGACTAGGCAGATGCCCAGGTTGTTCTTAGTCTTTATAATGTGCACATGTTGGTTTTGTCGTGTCGCGGCTGATATGAGAAAACATAAACTATTGATTTCTTTTTGGAACAGCAGCTTCTGTACAACTTTATGTAATGAAATCATCAAGCATTATTTCCCTGTCCATTTACCAAAATTTTGTTTTGAATTTCTTTTTAGCTTTTAAAAAACAGCTGTTATGATTCACAATAATGGCTGCACTGTTTGATACAGGACTTCTTTCTTATTCAGCTGTGGGTGAGATAGTCGGCTGGGAAAGAATTTGAGCCATGACATGACAGAACCAACAAAGTGGCATGTGCACCCGGCAAAGACTCATCAGTCTGAGCAGCCACCCTGTCTGACCAGAGTCTTCACTGTTTGCATAGAACTTGCTTTGACCCTTAGCTACATTTAAGCGCATAATGAAGACTGATCAGCATGAGTGTTTGCTTGGCCCATATGCCAATTTGTTGATTTTGTCGTTTTGGGGATCATTTATTCTTTCTACATTTAAAAATTTCCATATTAACAGATCCAGGACTTCCTGCGATTTGTCAACCAGATCTACACAAGTCTTCCCGGTCATCTGAACAAGATCTTTGAGCCTCGTTCTCAGATCAAGGTCAAGGACATAGCTGAGATCAACATTGATGCCCTGCTGCAGGAGACATTCACCGTGACAACCATCATGACAGACAAGAAAAATGCTGATAATCAGAGTGTGTCGGTATGTTTACATTTGTACCGTAACAATTCCAATTATTGGGACAGCTGTGTCTGAGCAAACTGTGTAGACCAAGATCAGACTGCTCCCGTTGGAGCAGTTTGATCAGAGTCTACAAGGTTTGCCATTCCTTCGATTTCTTTTGTTGCATAAAAAACTTACAAGGGTGCAAGGAAAATCATAAATTGAGCTAAGAAAGTACAAAACTGTTAAGTTTTGAGTGGCCAAAAAAAAGGCGAAAAATCACATAGCTGTGAAATTTGAAACAGCTATTTTCAGGGCAAGATCAAGTGTCATTTCTGACATCAGTTTCTAAAATATTATCTTTCCATCTGAGTTGCTGATATCACATTTTGCAACAGCCCGGAAATGAGTATAACTAAAACCACAAAAATAAAACTGATTCTTAAGTGTCAGATACTTTTCCTGTAAGTAGTCTCAATGTCATATATGTTTTGATATGGTGTACCCTAATGTGCTTAAATATTGGGACTCCTAATACCATTAATTTTCCATTTGGGACAAATGGAAAATAAATGATTTTAGGTGTCCCAGTGTGTAACCACTTTAGGCTATTTCAGGTTTCTTATTGTCATTTACTTTGATTTTGAAAATCTTCTTAAAAGGTTTCATTTTTGCAGAAGACGGCCATAGGCCAAAATATTTTTCTTCATGGTAAATGTAAGTCCTTCCTTTTGCAGTACAACATCATTCCACGAGGGGTTTTGTCACTCAAAGTTCTGGCGGAGTTACCGATCATCGTAGTCATGATGTATCAGCTGTACAAACCTAACGTTCATCAAGAGGTCGCAGGGTTCATTCCCCTCATTATGAACACCATTACTCTACAGCCCTCTGCACAACACAGGTAAGTCAGCTTTTTCTTTCTGGCATTGACAGAGCTCCAGATAAGAAGGGGTAACAGGGATAATTTAGGGATAATATTGTGTATTTCTCCAAAGAAACATAAGTTTTGACCCCTCATTAGAATCATATCGTCGAGACAGTTCTAATGAGGGGGCACAACCTATGTTTTCATAAGAAGTAAGAAAAATTATCTCAGAATTATCCCAGTTACCCCTTCTTATCTGGAACTCTGAATTGGGATGAATTTCAGAATTCTTTTCCATGTAGGCACCATATGCTTCTATCCAGGAGCCCTGGTGGCTCAGTGGCTTAAGTGCTAGCCTGCTAAGCTAGCAGTCCAGGTTTGAATCCTGTTAGAGGAACAAACAGATTGTCTTATCATAAATGGTGTTTCATTGCACAAAGCCTTTCATTATCAGCCTTCCATCATCCTGATATGACTGAAATACTGTTTAAAAGGATGTAAAATTGTTTAAAAGGATGAAAAATTGTAAGTCGTCCATCCATATATAATGCCAACTTGCAGAGGCCCTTAGCTCTCATTAGGGACATAATGTTCATAACAAAAATTATTCTAAATAACATGTAGTTCCAAAAACCAAAGCTTTTGTGGCCTAGAAACTAATATTGTATATCATCTAATAGTCATGAGAGCTTTAATTCCTCTAATATTCACAAATTAACTGGCTCTTTAATTCAAGAATCTTCCCAGTATAACGTACACCAAACTGGAAATAGCTTATCGACAGCCACTTGGTCGTGAATTTAGGAGGTCACTAATAAGTCTGAGATGCAAAGTTACTGAAATAATGCCTTTGCAAAAAATGCCATTGATAGAAATTTTTCGACTTACATTTTTTTCTTTGGAAAAGAGTGAGTATCCCTAAACCATCTATAATAAAATCTGGAAAGAAATAACCCTTAAAGTGCCATAAATGCAGGTGGCAAAATTAACAGATGCAACATTTAAAAAATGTTTTGTCCAAGCTATGTCATATCAAGAATTCCAAGACTAGAGGACTAACAGTGTAGCTCCAGATGAGGCAGCTCATTATGAGCTGCCTCATCTGGAACTAAGCTGTTTGCTCCTTAAAATATTTGTTGCATTTTTGGCACTTTTTAAGTGTTAAAATTGTTTCTAAATGTACAGAATGAATTGGTCAGTTAGTGGCTGTGATAGTTGAGTGATGTAGAAAAAAAATGTATTCTTCTATCTGTTTTCAGATCACACGCAGCATTCAACAAGGAAGTTTTCATCGACTTCATAGCAGCACAGATCAAAACTCTCTCATTTCTGGCCTACATTGTCAGAATATACCAGGTGTGTTGTTTTACTCTATAAGGAGCTTTGGTATCTCAGTTGCTTAATGCATTGGCTTGCTATTTAAAGCACTCAGGGTTTGACTGCCACTTTAAGCAGAAAGTTTTTTACAACCATAAATAGGTTCCATTGTACATAGCCTTTCATTATTACCCTTCCATTGGCTCAATATAAACGACTACCATTGAAAAGGCTGTTAAACTGCAAGTTACTTTATGGTTCCTTATGGCACACCCAGCCTTTTGAAAACTGCACTCTTTCAGTCGTTGCTGTGTTCATTAGACAAGGGCTCTGCCTTGATAGTTTTTATAGTGAAATTTGTCTATTCTGACCAGACTTTAGTTTTTATAAGCTGATGACGAGTTTTCTCACTGAATGGCTAAGAAAATTCAAGTCTGGCAGTCAAAGGTTTAATTGCAAAAGGTTACTTTAAAGCAAATGGCTTCACTTTTGAGGGAAGCAACCCTACCATTTTCTGTTTTGTCTCTGTTAAAGGGGGTCTACCCTTAAATGGAAGAATTTGCGCCTGTAGGAGCAAATTCTTCCCTTGAAGAGTTGACCCCTTCTGGCAGAATTTCATTGAAGAGTGACACTGGGATTTTAATTTTGTAGGAGCAGGTGCAGAATTTTTCACAACAGCTAGTCCAAGGTCATCTGAATCTACTGTCGTTGTGTCCTCAAGAGGTGGCACACCTTAGGAAGGAGTTGCTTATAGCAGCCAAACATATTCTAGCCACAGACCTAAGAAATAGTAAGTTCCCTTCTTTATCTGTATGTGCCAGTTACAGTAAAGCTGACTGTTTTCGGACATAATATTTTCGCTTGTTCGTATGAAAGCACAGAAAGATCGGCTGCAGTCGCTTTGTAAGCATCAGCAACAAAGCAGGCATCAGTGTCTCCTTTTGGAGGTGAAGGTACATATTTCCTGGACCCATGAATAGATTTGGTTGTTCACTATATTCCTGGCATACAAGTAAATCAAAGGGTATATAGATTTAGCCTCTATGTCCATCCTTAAGTAAACACTTTGCATGAAAATTTTGCATTAAATTTGGTTTCATTAGGTGGTTGCATTGGTCAGGAGTATGCATTGGCCTGTTATCACTTTCCATAGTTGGACAAGTATTTGATGCTGGCATAGACTTTCCACAGTACTGGGTGGGTGGAAGTGGGTAAGTTCAAATCACTAAGAAATATATATGTTAAAAAAAACCAACATGTAAACAGTTTTACCTCCACCTGCATGAAGTAGAAGTACAGGTAGAGCTGTTGTTGTCACCTCAGTGCTAGTGTCAGCATATGTTAACATCCGCATCCGGATGCTTTTGGTTAAATTTTTTTCAAAGACCCACATCTCCTTAACACCTGAATGGATTTACTTTATGCTTTCACAGATGTTAGGTAATTGTCTAAAGTTTGACACAAAGATAACCCCACTCCCCTAGGTGCCCTGGAGGTACAGATTATGAACTTAAAATTAATATTAGAAACAGAGAATGAAATTATTTTAGAATGAATTATAGGTTTGAGAAAATGACACTTTCCTATTGTATGAATTTCAGGTAGCATCTCACTTATAATTCTAGAGGAGCATGGCATACAGTGTATGCCATTCTCCTCTAGAATTTTAAGTGAGATGAGGTGATAGATCTGTTACCATAGCAACTGTGGAATTACCAGCTGTTGTGCTTGGTACCTTGGCAGAATGACATCTTGATGACTTCATTTAGACACTAATATGAACTTGTGCTTGCTATGGCAACACATATATGATCTCATTGTTTCCCAGCATGGCAAACAATGTATGCCATGCTCCGCCAATTTTTCAATGACATTGCAAACTGAAATTCTTGTAATAGAAACTTCAAATTTTCTGAAACAAATAATTATTCTCAAAGGTATTTTATTTTAAAGGTAGGTTCCTGTACTTTGGAATGCACCGTAATTTTGATGATCTTTCATCCAAGTTGTTGGAAAGCACTTATAAAAGGGAATGAATAAGTTTCACTAAAACGTGTAAATCAAAAAAATATTAGAAAAGTTGTTTTACAAGGGATTTCCTAACTCTGCTTCGCACACCAGTTAGCGCTATTTTTAGTTCGCGCCAAAAATAGATAACGCAGCTGAGGTCATGCTGCATTGTATTTTGGGATAGTTTTAACCCATCCACTATGCCAGGACCTCTAGGAGAGCTCACGACAAGGGAAAACTGACCTTTGGAGAATGGCATCAGAAATTGCGCACTTATAGACATAATAAACATAGTTATTTTTAGAACTGGAATTCCAACGAAAGAAAATAAACCAAAAGGGAAAACGACTATTTTCTTCAACATCTGACGAGTTTCTCAGTAGCAACTAATTCAGAAAAATAAGAGAATTCAATACTGCTCAGAAAAAGACGAAATTATCTTGTGGACATAATTGTTATCGCTGGTACAGGAACCTACCTTTAATTCTGTGTTGAGAGTATTTAAAGTAATTTGAAAATAATATAGAAGCTTGTGTGAAACTTTTTTCTGTTTTTAGAATTTGTGAAAGTGATAGACAAGTTGTTTGATGAGACAATTCTTATTGGGAGTGGTTGGACAACTCATGAGTCACTGAGGTAATTATTTCCTCTTTTGTCAAAAGCATTCTTGAATTTTTAGCTCGCCTGTATGAATGTATAGGAAGAGCTATTGCACTACCCCTGGCATCAGCATTTGCAAAATGTTAAAGTTTTACATTAAAGTTATTTATGTGATGGGCAAGGCACTGTCAGGCGAGCTATCCTATACGTGGATAGGGCTTATTCCCTATTAACTATGTTCTTAGTGTTGCATAATATTTAATTCACTTAAGTAAGGTGATCGTAATGATTTTCCTACGATGTATAGAAATGAAAAAGGTAGGAGAAAAATGGACAAAAAAGACAACAAAACAAAATTCCTGCTCAATATTCTAATGGATATTAGCTAAATTTGATCTGCTCAGAGCAAATGGAAAATGGCTTTGGCTTTTATACATTGACTAAATTTTCTGGACTGGAAACTTATAGCTACTTGAAACTATTATATATGCTGGATGCTAAGGTATCTATGACATAGCCAACAGTTTTAAAATTAAGATAATGTAATTAGATTTATAATGATGGAAGTATATTTTTGTGGATTTTAAAGCATGTAAACACTGGCAAATCATGCATGTACATAAAAAATCCATTTTAATGATCAGTCTGATCTAGGTTTACAATTCTTGCTCACATGTTTGAACAGAAATTGTTATTAAGCTGTGTTATTTATTACAGACCACTAGCTTACAGCACCCTGGCTGATCTAGTACACCATGTGCGACAAGCTCTACCGATGACAGAGTTATCTATGGCAGTAAACCTGTTCTCTAAAAATGTTCATGACGAGTCTCTCCCTAGCAGTATTCAAACAATGTCGTGTAAACTTCTGCTCAACCTTGTAGACTGCATCAGACAGAAAAGTGAACAAGAAAATGGCAATGTAAGTTTATTAAACTTTCCATCAGATGAATTATCAGGATATTTCTGAGACATTTTTCTTGTTTCTGAAGGGACCCAGTATTACAACTGTCTCTGAGAGTGGGTTCTATTGAGAGATCACAACTTATGTTTCTTATGTTTTTATAAAGAAATATAGAAAATTATTTCTAAATTATACCTGTTACCCTTCTTTGCTGTACTGCTGTTTCCTGTATGAAGGAATAGGAAGGCTTACAGTTATCTACATTAGGATTTATCACCTAAGAAAATATTCACTGCTACCAGTGGCTGAGATGAAGATCATTTTTTTAGGGTTGAAAAAAACATATGGTCATGTGGCTGACTAGTATGAGATGAGTGATGCTCAAGGTTGCTGGTTTGAATTTCTGTTCGCCCAACTGCGCACTTGAATAAGTTCTGTCAACACGGTAGTAAATGGGTATTTCCTACAAATCGGAGAAGGAAAAGGCAGCAAAGGGAGAGGGATGGACTCTGCCTTTCATATGCTATGCCCAAGATATGGTGAGCTTCTGACGTCAAGAAATCCATACCCAGCCCTTAGCTGGAGAAAGTGTATCAGGTGGTAGTTGGTGATTGCAATATGGCTGAATGTTGGGGATGGTATGAGCCACGACACGAGAAAACCAACAATGTGGTTGTGCGCCCAGCGCAGACCCAGATCAGCCTGGGCATCCGCCCAGTCTGATCAGAGTCTTCGCTGTCCGCATGGAGGTAGCTTAGACCCTTAGCTACCCTTTGAGCACTTAACGAAGAATCTGGTCAAACTTGGCGGATGACCAGGCTGATCTGAGTCTGCGCTGGGCGCACAACCACATTGTTGGTTTTCTCGTGTCGCGGCTCATATGTCTCTTATGAGACAGGTGAAACTGTACATTAGCGTGCAAAACACAACACACACACAGGTAATGTACATGTTTGGTACACAGGAACTATGGCCTTGTTAAACAGCCATGAACGGACAAACAAAAATCTTAAATTTTGCAGATGTAAATTTTTTGTCTTTAATTTTTGCACTTTAAGGGTTACTTTCTGCATTCATATATGTTTGAAACTGACCAGTATGCCTTTCATGTCTATATTTAGGGCCGAGAATTACTCATGAGGATGCTAGAGGTGTTTGTGCTAAAATTCAAAACTATCGCCAAAACTCAACTGCCCCAGATACTTGCAAAATGGTAAGTGAATAATAAAAAAATGCTATTCTTTACCCACTAATGCCTAGCATCCCATAAATAGGACATAAGCAAACAGGGCAAACCCAGATCAGATACCACAACACCTGGCATCTGATCAGAGTCTGCACTATTTGCATAAGACCATGGGTATTTCTCTTTAAAATAATAAAAAAAGGTGCTAAATCTATGATAAACCAGGCACCACTCAATAGACAAATGGACTCATCCATGTGATAAGGATAGAAAGTGCCACAGGGCATAAATGGGTTAACCCATAAATACCCTTTGGATTTATCAGTGTCAGAGATTGACAGGCCATTGTTATATACAGCAGTTTTCTTCAGAATGTATGTTTTTGTGTTTATAATGAAAACAGTTTAGGCCCTGATCAGACACTGCATTCTGCACCATCTGAATTGGGTCTACACTGCTTGCAAGTCTCTTTTAATGGGTTGATGATTGTTTACATATTTGGTGTCGGGTGAAAAGGGACTTTACTCTATATGCCTACTGAAAATGAATGGTCTGTATAGAATGATCAGGCTTTTGCTTGATTTAGAGTTTCTAGAACTTATAGATTATACGTGTGTATGTGAAAAGAGAAGACTTTGGTCAGACTACACAAATATTTAACATATGTATGTAAACCATGTAAATACAAAATTTTGGCTTTTTAAATGTTAAACTTGTAAATGGCCAAACTGAAATTCTAGTTTGCCACTTAAATGACTTTGCCATTTCATTTGCTTCAAAGCAGACATTGTGAACAGTTAATGCTTTATATACATGGAGTTGTGTTCCAGGCTAAGGTAGGTCTGATGAGGTGCTACAACATAATAATTATTAATGACATGTAAACCACACAGAAACTGTGTTGTAAGAGACTTAGCTTTTTTCCTCTCAGATTGTCAGTTGTTCTCATATTTTCTTCACAGCCAAAAGCAGCCAAATCAGCCTGCCACAGACTCAAAACAGGCAGAGTCCAAAACCCCACCAGTGACGACCCCGACAGCCCCTACCCCAACTCCAGCTCCTGAGACTCCACTTGCTGACACTAAACCTTCACTGTCGGTGGATGTGAAAGAAAAATTAGACTCAAAGGATGATAAGGTACAGTTTAAGGTGGATGGGTACTCTTTCAGGGGAAGCAACTATGTCACTTTTATTTTACCGCCTTTTTTGATAGGGTCAAGTCTTAAAGGAAAGAATTTGCTTCTTATGGAGCAAATTCTTTTCTTTAAGAGTAGAGACCATTTTGAAAGGCCTATGTCATCCCGGAAAGCAAACTGGATGTCACAAAAGTCATTCCCCTTTGTAAAAATATTGGAAAAACATAGAGGAACTGCAAGCAAATTCTTCCATGTAAGAGTAGCCTCTCCTGGAGAAGACAAAGCCAATTCTATTCTGCCAAAGTTGTTTCCCTTTTAGCCATATGTCATTAGGTGAATAGGTACTTTTTCATGGGAAGCAACTCTGCCATTTTCATTCAATAAATAATGAGCATGAAATGATCTGATGAATAATGGATGATTTTGAAGCTGAACATCCTTTTTACAAGTCTGTAGGAAAGCTATTATCACCCTGGTGTTAGCTTCAGCAGTGTATGCATTGGATGTTTTGGTTGAAAGTTTTTATGTGATGGTTTCTATTTGTCAGGTGAGCTATCCTGTATGTGGACAGCTCTTGTTAATCTATTTCAGTCATTTCAGGATGATGGGAGGTTGATATTGAAGGGCTCTGTGCAATTTTTAGGTTTGGACAGAATCTGACCTGTAGCGAGATCTGAACCTGCAACCCCATAATTAATAGTCAGGAGTGCTTACTTACTACTCGGGCACCTGAACACTTTAAAATAATCTGAACTTACATCAAAACACTATCATATAGATCTACATCTACCCTTACGTTATATGTACCTTTTTAGGTACCTGTTATACATGTATACTGTTGAAAGGATGATACATTGAAAATGTTGTTTTCGTTTTTCCAGCCTCAGAGTCGTTTTGGGGTGACACCAAGCCAGTATAACACCTACTCAGTATTAGACTGCCGCAGCCTAGTGAAGACGTTAGTTTGTGGTGTTAAGACAATCACCTGGGGAATTGTGAACTGTAAGGCTACTGCCACTGGTGAGTAAATTGAGAAATATTTATCACAGTTTTCTGTGTTTGTGAAACTATGCAACTCTAGTTGGGAAGTGTCCGGAAAAAAGAACTGCTGTGAAATGCTTATGGCTTTATCAGTCCAAAGAACCATTATGATGAGAAACTTTAGATTTATTTGATAGGCAGTGTCCAATGATATACAGATATTTCCATCCTGATTACAGTCTTGAGAGTCCCTCTGGCATTAATTGGAACTGATCATGGAAATATCCTGTCCACTGTTGCCTTAGTTGCCAAAAGTAAGGGTTTGTTTTAAAAAAGGAAACCACTTATATGCCTTTCCTTGAGTGGTCTCGTGATACAAGTTTAACCTTGTTGAGGCAGTGCAGGTAGGGGCCTAAAACATGAGATTTTATGCAGCTTTACAGAAATCATTCCTTACCAAATACAGTAGAACTTCAATGGCTCGAACCCTGATGGCTCGTTCACCCTGCCTGGCTAGAACTCTTTTCTTGGTCCCTAGAGGACACTTTATGTGGAAATTAACCCTGGACGGCTGGAACTACCCTTGGCTGGAACTAATTTTCATGGTCCCAAGCCTGTTCGAGCCTTACCAAATACATGTACTCACTTTACTCTCAAGCTGTGTTTCTTTTTACAGATCTTAGTCTAGTCCAGAACAAGCAGTTCCTCCCCAAAGAAACCCTAGTATATGTTAGACTGGTGAAGTATGCACTCCAGGCACTAGATATTTACACCATTAATGTATCACCAAGTGGGCAAGCCATGGTCAGACCAGCCGTGTAAGTGTAGTGTTTATAAGTTTTATAGCAGGGGCAGAGGGAATGTCTTGTCATTTTGGCCAAGGAGTGTATGATTACACCTCCTTTTTTTTTGCCACTTTTACAAAGGGTAACATGTTTTGCTTCTTCCAGATTGCTCCCTGGACAATAAAACCCATCCACAAAGGATCTTCTCTCAAAGAAAAGATTTTGCTTCTGGAGGAGAGTTGACCCCCATTGAGAAGGGATGTTAAAATGAAAATAGCAGATTACTTCCCCTGAAAGTGTACTTGCTCAAGGTTGTTGGTTTTGATTGAGAGTCAGAACATGATAAATCTCTATAACATGGACTATTTCATCCTCATGGTCATTGTACCCATTTCCTCATGGGCCCCAAATAACCAGCATACTGTTAAATAGACCACAAATGCCAAATATTTACCCATCCAACTGAGGACAGCAAAGAGGAGCTGAAAACATGACATGAGATTAAAGAAGGGATGTGATGTTAAAGCGAAGAAATTTAATTTCAGGGGAACAAAGTCTCTACTCTAAGTTGAAAGGAGACAAACTGAAAATGGCGGAGTTGCTTCCCATGAATTGTACCCATTTACCATTAGGTTGGCTATAAGTCCGTGAGTAGACAGGCTGATTTGCTCACAGTTTCATTACCTCTCAATATGCAATAGATATATGTATGACTGTGTTTCTGAATTTTGGGACACCTGAAATAATTACCATACTTGACCCAAAAAAGAAAGTTCGGTTTTTCAATGCAGTGATGCATCCAATAGATGCAGATGGAATGGCAAATGGTGTAGAGATCTAAGGAGCAGTCTTATCTGGGTCTGCATTGTTTGCTCAGACCTTCTGTTCCAATATTCAGAATTTTTAGGGTATTGTTATTGTTTCTATTACCAGGGTTCAAACAGTACGTACCAAAGAAGAGAAAGAAGTTTTAGAGCACTTTGCAGGAGTGGTAAGTTTTCCACACTTAACACCCAAAGACAAGTTTTGCTTCATGCACAAAGAGAAATCTGTCTTCAGGTTATTGAGGTATTAGAATACTCTTGTTCATGTTCTCAAATATCCAATGTCCCTCATTGGATTTGCATAGTGTCCAGAAGTGATATTAAGTGAAATTAATTGGGTTTTAAAATTTTGCTTCAAAAAAATACAAAAAGAAAATATTAAAAGAAAACTTTTGAATACAGAGTCCAAACATCATTAGCTCAGTGAGTTAAGCTAGTGGTGCCAATTTCTGTTGGAAGCAGAAATCTTTTCAATTGTTAATGGGGTTCTATTGTTTGCATCTTTTCATTATCATCCATTGTTCTGGTATGACTGAAATCATGTTGAAAAGGTTGTAAAATTGCAATTCATCTATCTAGTCATCAGTCAGAGAGTAAATCCGTCAGAAATTTGTCATTATATTGATGGTATGTACTACATACTTGTGCAGAGAGATTTATGAACTTAGAACAATTTATCCAAAGAAAAAGTATCAAAATTCTAGATGTTAATAGATATTTAGTTCTATAAAGTTTTTCAGTAGTTTCATTGCTATTTTGTATGATTGCCGATAAGAAAGTAATGCATGAGTTTGTTTTTCTTCATCTGCAGAAAGTGAGACATAAGTATTGCTTTTACGACATGTGGTCATCCATGCCATAAACTTCAGTAAGGTTTACTGGTTTAGTTCTGGTAGTGGTGTAGGGGAAGCTTTGTGACAGTGTGTAGACAGGCATGACAGCATTCTGTAGAATTCTTGTAGTACTATTGTGGTTTTCTTTTTTTCAGTTCACCATGATGAGTCCATTTACATTTCAAGAAATATTCTCAACCACTGTAGAGGTAGGTATATATGTACATGAGAGTTCCTGATAAGGGTCGTTGGGGTGGGGTTTGTTTTCAGATGGGGAGGAGGATTCTGGGATAATTTCTCTTATTTGAAACATGTATGTCACAGCCCTTTATTAGAACCAACATGGAAGAGGTTGTAATGAGGGGAAGAGGTTGTAATGAGGGGTCAGAAGATATTTAATGGAAGATGAAAAGAAACTATGTCAAAAAAGACAAAAAAGTAGCCGTTATTTGATAGTCTGTAAATTTTAATTTGGAAATTGTTTCAAAAGGAATGTTTTGGATTGTAGATGAAATTGAATGTATTCAACTTTGACCAAAAATTTTATATCCAGAATAATTCAGAAACAAATTTTCAAAGACGTGTGCAGTCTTAGACTGGGGAAAAAGGCAATGCTTGACTAGAGTCAAGTCGGGTAACTTCTGACAGCGGGTAAATTCGGATATACCATTGCAAAATATATATAATGTCAGAGCGGTCTCAGCCGGGCCGGGTAGCGCAATCGGTAGGGCACCTGACTCGTAAGTCAGAGGTCCTGGGTTCGAATCCCGGTCTGGCCACATACTTTCGTTTCTCCTTCCGCTGATTCATGAAGGGCAGTTGTCAGTTACTGGCGAAAGTATGTGCACTTAGTACTGGTTAACCGCTTAGGAGGTCTAAGCCTGCCCAGGAATAGTGTGGTTAGGTTAACTGACCGTCCCGACATGACCTTAGTTGTTTACCGTGGACGTTAAGCATTAAATCAACAACAGAGCGGTCTCATCTGGATTTTCACTGTTTGCCCAGTTAATTTTGTTTTAATTCCAAACAACTGACATATAAAGGAAACAATGGCACTGACCGATTTTACCCGACTTTACCCTATATGGTGCTTGTGGCTTGTGATGTTTTGATCGTATGATGGCTCTAGAATATTTAGCTATTAGGGCCTGGCAGTTCAAAACAATCAGTGTTGTTAAAGAGTTTTATATTTTCAAAGGAGTTTTATATTTTCAAAGGCCCAATACTTAAAAGCACTTCCTTTTTTGGCCAAACAAAACTGAGAGAAGCTTTTGCACTGCAAAAGCTCCTCACATTTTTTTCAGCAAACATTTTTTTGCCCAGTTCACATAATGTTCCCCCTGAGGTTAAAAGGAACGAGACTATAACATGGACTTTCTGGCACAGAGTCTGCCTATGGTCATTTCCAGTTCGAATAAGAGGGTTGGCTCTGCATGAAATATTAGCACACTTAATTTTATGTATGCTAGTAAACTTACCAAATCGCTGACTAATGACTTTGTGAGAACAACTGGACCCATGTATGCTTGAGGGAATGGGAGACAACACTGGAGTACCTGCCTTAACTGATGTTGGTTTAGGGAAGTGTATACTTTATAAAGGGGGAAACCTGGTTGTCTCCCCTTTTAGTTGCCTCCGCAGAATATTTACTTTTCTTGTATGGGTTCCCGCCCTTGTGAAGTACATGTAATTTATTCAACAAAATGTTTTGGCTAGGGGAGATGATTTTAGTCCTTGTCTGTTTGTAGTTCATGGTAGACAGAATCCATAACAACTACGCCCTTCAGATAGTGGCCAACACATTCCTAGCCAATCCGACCACATCAGCAACATTTGCGACAATCCTCGTGGAGTACCTTCTCGCCAGGCTGGAAGAAATGGGCTGTAAGTGTATATTGCCAAGCTTCATTATAATGCTATTTGTTACAATACTTTGGATATAATGCTATTGCTATCAGACACAACTTTGGAATATAAGGCAGAGCATTTGAGAGCCATGATTCATGGCTCTCAAATGCTCTGCCTTATATTCCAGTGTAGTTTTGTCTCAGTGTAATGCTAAGCAAACTTTGTGTACACATGTTTATCAGATGTGTTTAAACATGTTTATCAGATGTGTTTACACATGTTTATACACTTGATAAACACTCTGGGTGGCTCCAAATTTATTCCAGAGCACAGGTATAAAAGTTAACAGTTTCCTGTTGTGAAGTTTAATTCAGTCCAAAGTTACAGGTTACAAGCCTTTTCATGGTTGAAATTCAGACCCCTCTGTTGATATTTTCCTATCCAACATGCATACTACTGATGTAGTCATCTAATCATTATAAATCAAAGCTGTTAGTAGCATCTCAAAGATTTCTATGCAATAGACTTGATTAATGCTTTTCATTGTAGGTAATTTAGACCGCTCAAATCTCTACCTGAAGTTGTTCAAGTTGGTGTTTGGATCAGTTTCACTGTTTGCTGCGGAGAATGAACAGATGTTAAAGGTATGTCAGAGTATCAGGTTTGAAGAGTTTTTGATAATTTTTCTAACCCTCAAAGCACCTAAAACTAGAATACAAAAGCTACATGTGCAAAATTAGAAAAAAGAATGTTTATCTTATTATATGAGAACACAAAGACTAGAGGGTAATGGACTAGATCAAGATAAAGTGAGTGGCTTATTATGAGCCACCTCATCTGGATCCACCATGTCTGCTAATTCAACTGATTTCATGTTTGGCACTTTTAGTTTTGAGATAACTGGTTTTCGAAAATATGTACCACTGATAAACAAATGAAATAATGATGCTATGTTATAATGGAGAATTTATAATTTAACAAAAATTATCCAAGAATTGTCACCAATTAATCGGCTTATCTCCACCTTTAAGGAATGTCTTAGATTTGCAGGTTGAACTTAGTGTATTGTTTGTATATGTACAGTGTTACACCTTTTTGAGGCAAATATCAGATGCCATTGAACTTGTGCAAATGTCAAATGATTTATAGTGTGGTAGAAATTGATGATACTACACTGCATCACAGGTAGCCTGAATCACAAAGACATTTACTTCAATTTACATACCTTTTTTAGCCACACCTCCACACAATAGTGAACCGTTCTATGGAGCTGGCTATGAGTGCCAAAGAACCGTACAACTATTTTCTCCTACTGAGAGCATTGTTTAGGTCTATTGGTGGTGGCAGCCATGATCTGTTGTACCAGGAATTTCTACCACTGCTGCCTAACCTCTTACAAGGTAAGACATTGAGGGGATATTTGTTCTCAAAATTGTCATTTAGGGAGGCAAATTGTTGATATTTTGATAACAAATTCTATTTTATGGCAATTCATCAGCGGAGCCATAAACTTAATTTGCAACCGGTAAAACATTGATTTATCAGCAATATATATTAACCAGATGTCAGCCAATGAAAAATGATGTTTCATAATGTAAGGTTTCCAGATACAGTGTCCCAAATTTTTTACCCTTTCTAATCAAAGGTTGTGTTATATTGGTTGGTGCATTAGTTAACTAGACGGCATGGATGCAATAAAAGTTTTACTAGTAAAGAGCGGAAAGCATCTTATCTGTGTGTTAAATCTTATGTCAAGGTGAATGTGGACATTTTCAGGGGAAGCAACAGTGTCATTTTCATTTTTGCATCCCTTCTGATTGGGGGTTAAATTTTAAATGGAAGAATTAACTACATTAGGATATCATATTTATTTTGCTATGAGAAGGGGGGATTTTCTATCTCCAAAATGACCCCAGATATGTAAATCTGTCATTTTAATTCTGTTACAAGGTTGTTTTGTCTTCCAAAACAGTCCCAAAAATCTAGATACATCTTGGAAGATGGATCTAGATATGTTTGGCTGTTTTGAAGAGGTAAAAATCTCATCTTTTAGCTTAATAAATGCAGTATGTCTGCCTTTCTGTTATTAGGATTGAACAGCCTACAGAGTGGACTACACAGACAGCACATGAAGGATCTGTTTGTTGAGCTCTGCCTAACAGTCCCTGTCAGACTCAGCTCCTTACTGCCCTATCTGCCCATGCTGATGGACCCTCTGGTGTCGGCCCTGAATGGATCACAGACCCTTGTCAGCCAGGTATAGAAAATTTTACATAGCTAGTACTTAATATTTTCAAGTCACAAATGTTCTGTTAAAAGACATTCTATGAAAATTCTAAGAATTGTGACTAATAAGTCTGAACAAATAGTGCAGACCCAGATCAGACTGCTCCCAAAGGAGCAGTCTGATAAGGGTCTACTCTGTTTGCCTTTCCATTTACATCTTTTGGATGCATCACTTCATTGTAAACCCAAAGTGTAACATTTGTATGAAAGTTACAGTAAATATTTTAGAACTCCCAATTTTAGAATGTTTACGGTACCTTAGATTTGATTAAATTTAATGTTAGAATCGAAATAATTTTTCCTTCCCGGTTCGGGCAGATATGAATATTAATTCACTCTGGCCTGCGGCCGTCTTGAATTAATATTTCGTGATCTGCTCTCCAACAACATGTGTTAATCCCGTTAATATTTCACGGGTAAGGAAAAATTATTTCTTAATTCAATAAGTTTGCAAGCTTAAAGACTGGTGAGTACAGATTTTCCTACAAAGGAAATATACAAAAGTGCAAATATTGATACCTGCAACCATGTATAAGCTGTAAAATGATAAAATTGTGAACTGTTGTCTCAGATATAAAGGACTGTATGCATGATTCTTCTGTCAACAGGGTTTGAGAACTCTAGAGTTGTGTGTAGACAACCTACAGCCTGACTTCTTGTATGATCACATCCAGCCAGTGAGGGCGGAACTGATGCAGGCCTTGTGGAGAACTCTGAGAAATCCAGTAGACAATATTGCCCATGTGGCGTTCAGGGTCCTTGGCAAGTTTGGAGGAGGCAACAGAAAGATGCTCAGAGAACCACAGATGGTGAGAATTTTGCCAAATACTTGTTAGAATTTTATTAAGCTACATGTATTCATTTTCAGCCACTTTAGAACGTGGTAAGGGTCTGGTGAAGGTAAAAACCACATTAAAATAGCTGCAGATATGACAATTCAGGGAGAATTCAGTTAAAAATTTATATATATGAGCCAGTCTCTGTGAAAACCGGGCTTAATGACATAAAAATGAAAAAAAAAAAAATAACTATCTGCATCACTGAAAAGTATCAGCTTTTCTAAACAATTCCTGAAAATTTTAGATGATTACCATTATTCGTTACGGAGATAAAGACTTTAGAAGCACACAGGTAGTGCAGTTTCTTTATATGACGTTATTAATGTCATGCAAGTATGTTTTGACGTCAACGTCATTAAATCCAGTAGACAATGTTGCCCATGTGGCGTTATTAATGTCATGCAAGTATGTTTTGACGTCAACGTCATTAAATTTGTTTGAACAAGATTTCAATGCTTGTTACGCATAATAACTTGGACAGAAAGTGTGTTTGCTCATTTTCAATGTGTATTTCATAGCACACACATGACGATTTGCATGAGTTAACTTTCTCAAATGATAGGTCTTTGTGATGGTATACCATATGTTTTCAAGGCTTTGGAGTTACCGTGGAATAAGCATTGTCATGGCAACATATGTCATATTTGAAACTGGAATTTGTCTGAATTCATAGGCTTTCTGTTATATCTCAACGCCTTAGGTATTTTCATGAAAATAAAGAGAGGTCCAGAAAATCATTAATTTTGGTGTTTTTCATCTGTTCACAATGTAATTATTATGTAATGTCATTAAGCCCGGTTTTCACAGAGAACGGCTCATATATAAAAAAATCTGGTCCAGCATTAGAGCTGCCTTGGTATGGGGGTTCTAATAGATGGCTGGATGGATGACTTGTAGTTTTAAGGCAAACTATCTGCTCAGGGTCTAGACTGTTCACCAATCCATCTGCATCTTCTTTTGCGCAAACAGACTTCCAATTTAAGATCACTGTAAGTGGTATTTATTTTAGGAATCCCAGTCTTTAGAATTTTTACTGTAACTCCAAATCCTCCAATAATCTCCTTACCTTGAGCTCTGTCATTTATTTGTTCCAGCTACAATACAATGACAAAGAAACAGTTGGACCATGCATCAGTATCTACTTCCACGATTACAAGACACCAATCTCATTACCGGTAGAGAAAGCCATTGACGCTGCTCTCTCAGCCCTCAAATGTAGCAGCACAGATACGTACTACCGTAAACAGGCATGGGAACTCATCAAGTGTTTCCTTGTGTCCGTCATGAATCTGGAGGATGACAAACCCACGTTGGACAATCTCTTTAATCATCCCAGGTTAGTGCAGAAGAAGAAAAACAGTCATTACCTCAAATATTAAGCCTGTTATTCAAAACTTAGACATTGTAAGCAAAAACACTCCATTTTTTTGCAGAAAAAAAATATGAGGACTTCTGCACCGCAGAAGCACAAAGGCTTCTCATGTTTTTTCAGTAAAAAGTATTAGCACACTTGATTTTACATGTGTGGAAAGACTTATCTAATCTTGGACTAAATACTAAGCTGCGGATGCTCTGAATAACTGGGCCCAGGACATTTTATAGGGGCACTTAAATATCTTTTTTCTGTGCAATATTTATCTGTTAATTCTAGACTGAAGGATTGGTTTGGAGAGTATTTCTTAGAAAAAAAAGGTTAGAAATGTAATGGATTCTATGAAATCTTGGACCAATATACTGGTACACTTACCAATGTCAGATTTGAATCAATTCCATATTTTCAGAGCAGGATATGCATTCTGTTGTAAAGTAGAAAAGACATTTCTTATAAGTGTTTGCTTATGCAAAGGCAATACTTCTAGAACTGGAAAGATCTGTTAATACGATTAAATGTGAATGAAAACAGTGTCTTATTAAAGTCAAATGTAGACAGCATCTTACCGGATCTTTTCATTGTAGTTTTGTTGAGAAAGAGATTCCCATTAATGGAGGTCCTCTGTACAAGAACCCAGATTCTCACTCCAGGAAAGTCCATGAGCAGGCTCTTACTGGCATGTTTGGTAAGTATTATGGATTGAAGCAGGGTGTAGGGAGGGTGCAGGAAAGAGGAGGGGTTGAAGCTTTGATGAGATATCAGGAAATTGGTATGAGAAAGATAACAAGGGAAATTACAGCTTTGACATAGTGGAAGGGAGCAAAATATATTTTTAATACTTTTCATATATTTATCGTAGGATAATTTAGTACTAAATACGGTGGGAAATGTACAACTTGCTTCAACATAATGATAATACACTGTCCAGCAGAGATGTGGTGAGATCACTACAACATCTCTTCAAGTATTTTCAACAAATGTACAACAATGTGCGAGAGTTCATTAGTTTCATTAGTCTATGGTACACATTTTTATACAGCCAAATGTTGATAACTTTACAGAATTTCACAAGAAGGTACAAAGTCGGCAACAGCTGTACTGTATCCTACTAAGTAGCATTAGTTCCCTATTTATGTATGTCGTGCCAATATGGAGCAAAATTCTATTCATTGTAATGTGGAACGTCTGTTGAAAAATTTTCATATGAAATTTGAAGGAAGTTGTGAAGAAATGTAAAATCCTTCTACTGTATTTTGATGTAATGTATTAGGTATACCCTTTTGACTATCTGCCGCTATTTATGATGAGTTTTACTTCACTGTAGATTGTCGCATATTGCCAGAAACCTCTTGACAGTGTGACAGGAGCTTGAATATTGTCATCATTATTTCTCTGTATTGCAGTTGCTGCGGCCATCAAAGATTTAAGACAAGCTGCTCTGAGGTTTATGGGTTGTATGGTGAGACATTACACCATGATAGCTATCTCCCAACAGTGTGGTAAGATATTGTGACTTAAAGTCCCAAAACAGCAAACAAAATTTGTCTGCAAAATAAAAAAAAATGTTTTGTTCAAGCTATATCATATTCAGAATCAGAGACTCGAGGGAATAGTGTTGATCCTTGTGAGCTGCCTCATCTGGATCTACACTGTTTGCAAATTCAACTACTTTCATTTCTATAGCTTTTAAGTGTTAATATTGTTATTATCGGCGTAATCTACTTAAACAAGCTCTTGTGATAGATAAACAGGATACCCCTAAACCTAATATTGGAGGCTTTAAGGGCAACTGCAAATATCGTCAAAATAAAAGTCTGCAAAAAATCATTATGTGCCTCATTTGGATCTCCCCTGTTTGCAAATTCAACACTTGTTGGTTTTGGGGCTTAAAGTAAGCAAATCTCTGTATCAAAACCTTTAGGCTGCAGATTCCCGCTGAAACGTTCTGTACTGTGTATGATTGTCCGTGGTATTTTCTCACAGGTATATTCATTATTTGTATGAATATCATCTGTGCACCATGAAAATCATGTGCCCATTATTTTGCAGGTCCGTTCCCTGTTGGTGAGAAACAAAGTAAGCTACACGGTATGGACACTCAGATTCTGATTGATGCCCTGGCAGTGATCATGGGCCACGAGGAGAAGGAACTATGTAAACCTGGAAACCTTGCACTTGTTCTTATACTAGACACTGCCACAACTATACTAGGTAGTAAAGAGAAGGTAAGAGCTGTGTCTTTATGTTAAGGGCCTTTGATATGATGTGTATTTAGTGTTTTCCTTCAGTGTCTGCCTGACAGTTTCTTGTTTGAACCAATCGATCAAGTTCCTTCAAACTTCTATGGAAATATCATTGTGACAAGCTTAAGAGCTGGTTTGATATTCATTTTCAAGGTCACAGGAGGAGTAAGAATTAAAATTCCACAAATGCCTCCATATGTATGTGTGTGCGGGGGGGGGGGGGGTCTTCTTTTGCTGAAAAAAAAAAAAATACTTGTTAGGTGTTTGGAATTACTTGAATATGCACAGAACTTGTGAGTGTTTGGAATTACTTGAACATGCACAGAACTGGTAAAGACAGTCTCCGGAAGGTGGTTGGCTACACTTTTGGTGAAAGCAGCAGTCATTTGTGATTAGACAACATTGGTGAATAATTCATTTCCATTCTGTCTATTAGACAATGTTGGTGAATTATTCATTTCCATTCTGTCTATTAGACAACATTGGTGAATAATTCATCTCCATTCTATCTATTAGACAACCTTGGTGAATAATTCATTTCCATTCTGTCTATTAGACAACATTGGTGAATAATTCATTTCCATTCTGTCTATTAGACAACATTGGTGAATAATTCATTTCCATTCTGTCTATTAGACAACATTGGTGAATAATTCATTTCCATTCAGTCTATTAGACAACATTGGTGAATAAGTCTATTAGACAACGTTGCTGAATAATTCATTTCCATTCTGTCTATTAGACAACATTGGTGTATAATTCATTTCCATTCTGTCTATTAGACAACGTTGGTGAATAATTCATTTCCAATCTGTCTATTAGACAACGTTGGTGAAAAATTCATTTCCATTCTCTCTATTAGACAACGTTGGTGAATAATTCATTTCTATTCTGTCTATTAGACAACATTGGTGTATAATTCATTTCCATTCTGTCTATTAGACAACATTGGTGAATAATTCATCTCCATTCTATCTATTAGACAACGTTGCTGAATAATTCATTTCCATTCTGTCTATTAGACAATGTTGGTGAATTATTCATTTCCATTCTGTCTATTAGACAACATTGCTGAATAATTCATCTCCATTCTATCTATTAGACAACATTGGTGAATAATTCATTTCCATTCTGTGTATTAGACAATGTTGGTGAATTATTCATTTCCATTCTGTCTATAAGACAACATTGGTGAATAATTCATCTCCATTCTATCTATTAGACAACCTTGGTGAATAATTCATTTCCATTCTGTCTATTAGACAACATTGGTGAATAATTCATTTCCATTCTGTCTATTAGACAACATTGGTGAAAAATTTCATTTCCATTCAGTCTATTAGACAACATTGGTGAATAAGTCTATTAGACAACGTTGCTGAATAATTCATTTCCATTCTGTCTATTAGACAACATTGGTGTATAATTCATTTCCATTCTGTCTATTAGACAACGTTGGTGAATAATTCATTTCCAATCTGTCTATTAGACAACGTTGGTGAAAAATTCATTTCCATTCTATCTATTAGACAACCTTGGTGAATAATTCATTTCCATTCTGTCTATTAGACAACATTGGTGTATAATTCATTTCCATTCTGTTTCTTAGACAACATTGGTGAATAATTCATCTTCATTCTATCTATTAGACAACGTTGGTGAATAATTCATTTCCATTCTGTCTATTAGACAATGTTGGTGAATTATTCATCTCCATTCTATCTATTAGACAACCTTGGTGAATAATTCATTTCCATTCTGTCTATTAGACAACATTGGTGAATTATTCATTTCCATTCTGTCTATTAGACAACATTGGTGAATAATTCATTTCCATTCTGTCTATTAGACAACATTGGTGAATAATTCATTTCCATTCAGTCTATTAGACAACATTGGTGAATAAGTCTATTAGACAACGTTGCTGAATAATTCATTTCCATTCTGTCTATTAGACAACATTGGTGTATAATTCATTTCCATTCTGTCTATTAGACAACGTTGGTGAATAATTCATTTCCAATCTGTCTATTAGACAACGTTGGTGAAAAATTCATTTCCATTGTATCTATTAGACAACGTTGGTGAATAATTCATTTCCATTCTGTCTATTAGACAACGTTTTCCATTCTGTCTATTAGACAACATTGGTGAATAATTCATTTCCATTCTGTCTCGGTGCAGATTTGCTACAGTGGGAGTGCATTTGGCACTGTCCGTCAGATATGTATGACTGATTTCAAATTTAGAAATGGAATTTGACTTCCAATTAATAGATTCATCTGCTATTTTTAGACTGTACTCAGTCTACCCATCAGATGACACATGCCGCTTGCATTAGTACTAGCAGTAATGCGTGCACAAAAATTTTCTGTATGTGTTGGCTCTTATTAATGAAAGAATTTGTATGTGCAGGACAGTATCTCTACATGAAACAATTAATGCAGCACGCGAATGGGCATGCTGTTCATACATCTTATTTGTCTTTACAGGCCTGTCAGCTACCATTGTTTGAGTACCTGGTAGAGAAGATGTGTTCCCTGTGTTATGATAGGGCATGGTATGCCAAGTTTGGAGGGTAAGTTTATGTTACAGGCCTGTCAGCTGATATCGTTTTAGTACCTCGTAGCAGTGATGTTGTTGGTCTTTTGGCGATATGACATTCATCGGAAAAGTTGCTGAAGTGGGATTGCTTGAAAGGAATGCCATTGCAACTGAATATCTGCACACTTGCAGACTGACTAAGTTTCACTTAAAAGTGGTGTATTGAAATATTTTTTACAGTCTGACAAATTTTCTGCATTCACACTCCTAAGGTCATTTATTTTGTCTGGTAGTCCTTAAAGCACCAAAAATAAATTTGCAAATAATGTAGCTTCAAAATAATGAGCTGTTTGCCAATTTCATTTGAGCCCCAACATGACAAAACTAACAAAGTGGTTGTGCGCCCAGCGAAGACTCATTTCAGCCTGGGCAACCGTCCAGTCTGACCACTCTTTGCTAAGTGCTTTGAAGGGTAGCTAAGGATCTAAACTACCTCCATGCGGACAGCGAAGGCTCTGATCAGACTGGGCGGATGCCCAGGCTGATCTGAGTCTGCGCTGGGCACACAACCACTTTGTTGGTTTTGTCGTGTCGCGGGTCATTTATGCTTTGCAAAACTTGTCACAGAAAAGCTACAAAAGTGAGCTATAAGAAAACTCCAGATACCTCAGCCAGTCTTACGTAAATCTGCTATAAGATGGGTCTTGATTTTTGGGCTTGTTTTGGAGAGGAAAACCCCAATCTTTTATTACATAATGGTAATTTGTAAACACCAGTACTTTTGTTTCATTTGAATAACTACATAAGGCCCAAAATATCAGAGTCAGTCATGTCAGTTATAGTCATATGTTTCATATTTTGCAGCTGCCTGGCCATCAACTTCATGTGTGATCGCATGTCTCTGCGCTGGGTCCTTGAACACCAGTTTACGTTCCTGAAAGCTTTGCTGTTTGTTATGATGGATCTGACCGGGGAGGTGTCCAGCGGCGCCGTTGACCTGGCTAAGTCAAACCTAGAGAACATGTTAACGATGTGTGCCAAGCCTCTGGAAGCTGATCAGGAGGAGATGAAGTCAATACAGAAGAAATCGTTCCATGACGTGACTCATGAACTAGTCAGGAGAGTTACCTCCCCTAATACTACAGTCAGAGAACAGGTATGATAAATTGCTTAACTTTTTCAGGAATTTCTTTTATGATTACAAGTGTGTTCTCTACTGTTTGCGTATGCTTAATGCTAGATATCTACCATATCAACCACTTTTTGACAAGTGGACTTGTCAAACCTTCTCATTTGGATGAGTCCATTTCTAGTTTTAGGGGTTTCTGGTAGATGTTTTCATTTTTCCTGTATTTTGCATAGAAATTCTTGTAAGCAAACAGTGTTGACCCTGATCAGATGCCACTTTCTGTGGCATCTGATCTGGGTCTGCACTGTTTGCCTATGTCCCCAAAATGGGTTTCTGGTTAAAAAGGGTTGAACCCTCAGATATAAAAGTTAAATGGCATATGTTCCATTCACCATGGTCCACAAGCTATTTTATGCAATGGTCAGCTGTTTGGCATAGTACAGCTTAATATTCTTGCATGGTCCAAACCATTTAAGCGGTGACACGGGAAACCCAACAATGTGGCTAGTGTTCCCAGTGAAGACTCAGATCAGCCTGGGCATCGGCCCAGTCTGATCAGAGTCTTTGCTGTGTGCTTAAAGGGTAGCCAAGGGTCTAAGCTGCCTCCGTGCAGACAGGGGAGACTCTGATCAGATTGTGTGGATGCCCAGGCTGATCTCAGTCTCCACTGGGCGCACATGCCACATTGTTGGTTTTGTCATATAGCAGCTCATTATATACTGCATATTATAAGCACTTTATCCAGTAGCTAACTTGCAGCTCTGTTGAGTCTCAATAGTGGCCGCTTTGCAAAAACTGCAATAATGGCCACTTTTCGTAAACTGCAATAGAATTATAATTAATTCAGTATTTTTGCACTCTCCAACACATTTTGACTTCTTTGCAGGCTATGAAGTCTCTGGAATCTCTGTCTAAGCTGACAGGTGAGTCAGTGACCTCCATCATGGAACCCCACAAAGATGTTCTCCAAGACATGATACCACCGAAGAAACATTTACTCCGACATCAGCCAGCTAATGCACAGATTGGTCTTATGGTAAGTATAACTCCAGGTAAAGGAAACAGTGGGGTTTGGAATAACTATGAAAGAATTTCATTTCATTATCAACTAAATATACCCTAATGTGCTTAAGTATTGGGACACCTAAAATAATAAATTTTTCCATATGTTCCAAATGGAAAATTTATTATTTTTAGGTGTTCCAATATATATGCACATTACGGGTACTGTAAAAATTAGGACACTTTAAATAACAACCATTATTGTCCTAAAAATGGAACAGTTTGTTTTAACAGTGCAGTATATGTAATGTGCACAAAAGATGCAGATGGAGTGGCAAACAGTGTAAATGCTGATAAGACTCAGTCTGATCTGGGTCTGCTTTGTTTTCTCTGACCCATTTATCCCAATGCCAAAAATGTTCAGGTATTTTTTAGTGTGCATTTGCAAAGCAAAGGAATGCAAAGTGATGCCCTCTTTGCATGGCCACATAAGTACTTACTTCTTAGGGAAAGAGTGTACTTTCAGGAAAATCCATATGCAGAAGTATTTACCTCCCTTTTCAGTGCGGCTACTACTGATAGATTTGTTCCATTGGAAATAAATTCTTTCCTTCAAGAGAAACCTTCAGTTTTCAAGTGTTACCGTAAAGTAAGAAACATAATCAACATTTGGATCTGTATAAAGGTATGGAAAGGGAAAATATCAGGAAAAGTCAGGGAATTTTGAAGTGGAAAGTGGGTCTCGACCATGTCATAAATAAATGGCTCTATACCTTATTAATCCTAATTAACGCCCCTGCTCTAATAAACACCCCCTGTCTCTTTTCCGCAAATAATGTTATATTAACTGTATGAATTTCTTTTAGCTTCTCTGGATAAGGTAGCTTTTTAAAATGGGGTCAGCTCTTAAAGGTAAGAATTTGCTCCTAGAGGAGCAAACTCTTACTTTTAAGAGTTGACCCCTACTGAGAAGGGAGGCCAAAAAGCAAAATAGTGGAATTGTTACCTTTGCAGGTATAATCATTCACCTTAATACTGTAGTGGCTGGTTTGCTACTCCTTTGGCTCTAAATAACACCCCACTTTTGTAAAATGCAATAATCCGGGGCATTTAATAGGATTGATATGGTATATCATAGAATATTTCTTCCATTTCTTCCCTTTGCATGCTAATTATTATTTGATTTTTTTGTCTTTCAGGATGGGAATACATTTTGTACGACACTTCAGCCAAGATTATTTACCATTGACCTCAGTATAGGAGAACACAGTGTATACTTCTCCGAGGTAATTATACATGTACTTAGTATTTGCAAGAGTTTGTGTTTGCTACTATTCCAAAATCTGATGATATGCATATGATAGATAAGATAAGAAGGGGGTAACAGAGATGATTTTGGGATAATTTTCCTTATTTTTCCATTATAATATACATTGTGACCCCTCTCATTAGAACCATCTCGGCGAGACGGTTCTAATGAGGGGTCACAATATATGTTTTTGGATGAGAAATAAGAAAAATTGTCCCTGAATTTACCCTGTTACTCCTTCTTATCTGGAGCTCTGTATTAGGTGGAACATCTATTGAAATAGTGTCTTATGAAGTTGTATTGACATGACTTAAAAGTTTGAAAACTTGGGAAGCATACACTTGAGCAGATGATAAAGTAAATAGGAGCTTTTTTCAGGGGAAGCAACTCTGCAATCTTCATTTTTGCCTGCACTCTAACAGGGTACACTGTTACAGGAAAGAATATACTCAGGGACTGTATGGAACTTACAAAAATCTTGGGCTTAAGATGTTTAGTGAAACAGGCACCAGAACTTGTAGATTTCAGTAATAGCATGCAGATTTACCACTTTGAAACTGGACCAACAGTAAAATGCACTTATTCATTATCTTGTACCACGGTGTATGGGAGAGACCAAGGTAAAGAAAAATGCAATACTTTCATAGAGTAAAGAAAAATGCAATAATTTCATAGAAGATTAACAAATCAAGAATGTTTGAAAATCAGTTAGAAGTGTGTAAAAAAAGGGATTCAACCACTAATTTTTCAGTCCTTACTGTTTATTGCAGCCCTAGGTCAGTGATAACGACTCAACAAAGTGGCATGTGTGCCCAGCAAAGACTGTATTCAGCCTGGGCATCCACCCAGTCTGATCAGAGTCTTTGCTGTAGGCTTAAAGGACAGCTAAGGGTCTAAGCTAGCTCTGTGTGAAGAGCTAAGACTGATCAGACTGGGTACTGCCCAGGCTGATCTGAGTCTTCCCTAGGCACACATGCCACTTGTTGCATTTGTCATTTTTGCTCATACCTATTTGACATTGGTCACTAAAATTGAGCAAGGCCACAAGAAACATAAAAATACCATAAATCTGTGGCTGAATAAATTTATGTTCATAAGTATCCTTATTGTACAGGAAAAACCCCAGACTGAGTATTTTCAACAGGTATAAATACTTTGTCAATGTGGCTGTCAGATTTAATTGATGACTTAAATGCTTAATTTTTGGCTTTAAACGGAATAAGACACTCTTTGCCATAATAAAGCAAACCTTTAGTTGAATGGGCACACCATAATTTTTCCACCATTTTTACAAAGGGAAACAATTTCTACGACATGCTGTTTGCTTCCCTGGATGGCAAAGCACTTCCAAAATTGGTTCATTTCTTGAAGGAAAGAATTTGCTCTTCGATAAGCAAAGTCTTTTCTTTAAGAGTTGAGCCCAGCTGGCAAGGCAGGCAAAAATTGAAAAGTTCAGAGTTACTTTCCCAGAAAGTGTACCTATTCACCTTAAAAATGCAGTATATACTCAGATCACCTTGTGCATCTGTGCAGTTTTATCAGGGTCCTCACTTTTTAACCCCTAATACTCCATAAAAGCAGAAGACAAAATTTATATATGCAAAATTAAAAAAAACAACGTTTTGTCCAAGCTAAATCATATTGAGAAGGCAAAAGGTAGAGGACAAACACTGTAAATTCAGATGAGGTGGCTCATCATGAGTAGCTCATCTGGATCCACACTGCTTTCAAATTTGACTGTTTTAATTTCTGGTGCTTTTAACAAATTGATTTTTTAGGATCCTGTACAGGTGTGATGCATAAGGGAGAGACTGAGCAGACTAAGCAGACACGCTGGTCAGAGTCTTCCTTGAACCTGATTGGTGCTAGACACTTTTTATACCCTGTCACACATTAGTGGTGGGGTATTATGTTTGCACGTTGGTTGTCCGTGTGTCTGTCTGTCCGTTTGTCGTACGTACGTCCATCTATCTATCCTTCCGCACTTCATTTCCGTTCCATAACTTAAGTAATTATGAACGAATTTAGTTCAAATTGTGCATATGTGTTTGTACCGAGAATGTCTTGCTTTGGATTGTTAATGGGCTAATATCCATAATTTCTGACAGAACTATGGCACTTGTCAATTTGCAAAAAATGGTTTTTGGCCTCTAGTTCCTTTACTATTTGTAATATTATTGTGGAACTTCACAAAAAATGATCGTAGCAACAATAGATATGTGTTACCATAGAAATTTTGTCTTCAGGGGTTACCTTCCCCTGCCCTGAGGCTATATACATGTATAAAGTGATGAGAAATTGTTGTATAAATTTAGAGTTTGAAGCGTTAGAGTAATAAAAGGCTTCTGTGATGCTCAAAATTTACCCCATGTGGATTACATGCCCCTGGCTCTGGGAAATATAGATCCATAAAATGATGAAAAAAATCTGTATAAAATTATGATTTTAATAGATTTTTCTGAATCGTGCATCTATGGGTAGAAGTAATGGAAGCCTCTTGAGATGATCAAAATTTGGCCCCAAGGGGGTTGTCTGCCCCTGCCACATATACACATACATGTATGAAATAAATCAGCAAAAATCAACATAATTGGTTTGCAGTGGCGGGGTATCACATAGTCGTTTGCAATGCTTTTATTTCATGTGGCATAGCTGTTATTCCGGATACTGATTATACTTTAATAAGTTCCTTTCATGTGCATGAGGTGTGAATAGAAAAAGCAGGTCTATAGGATCACTGCAGTGTTTGGCATTAGGAGGCTGGCTGAATGCTGTCCAAGGGTGATTTTGAAGGACATATTTTCTATCTGCACCTTAGGCCCTTGATAGATACTCTATCTTGCTTACTTTTGATGTCAAATAATTGCTTCTCTTTGTAACTTCTATCTAATTTCAGCTATTCAAACAACCTTTGCTACTAATTGTATAGCTACATATTTCAGAATGCTCATATTTGCTAAATCTGTTGTTTGTTTTCGTCTAAAAAAAGGAAAAAAAACAAACATAGACATATATATTTTCTGTTGTATATAGACAGGATGTCTTTAAAGTACACAGAACTCAGAGAGATTATTTCTTACAAGTTTTCCCAGCTAACCCCAGCTAACCTGTAAAGTGCCAAATAAAGCAGACAGCAAAGTTTCAGTCTGCAAAATTAAAAAAAAAAAGTTTTATCATGTCATGCTAAGAATTTAAGGACTAGAGGACAAATAGCTTTAGAAGCATTATGATAGGGCCAAGTCTATAGTGTCTGCATAGAATTACCTTCCCAGTGTTTAAGTCCTATAGGTGCACCTCTGTTTTTAGTGTATTTTTATCCCCCGACCGAAAGGTTCGGGGGATATAGCGATGAGCCTGGCGTCCGTCCGTCTGTCTGTCCGTCCGTCCGCCGTCCGTCCGTCCGTCCGTAAACATTTTCTTGTCCGCTCTATATCTTGAATACCCTTTGGAATATTTTCATGATACTTCACAGTTATGTAGAACAGGTCATGACGATATGTCGCGTACAAGAATGGTAACTCTTGCTATTGTACTTTTTGAGTTATTTCCCCTTTGGTGAGTTTTTTGGCAGATTCGTGTCCGCTCTGTAACTTGAATACCCTTTGGAATATTTTCATGATACTTCACAGATATGTAGAACAGGTCATGACGATGTGTCGCGAACAAGAATGTCAACTCTTGCTTTCTTACTTTTTGAGTTATTTCCCCTTGATGGTTTTAGGTGTGATTTTTTGGCAGATTCGTGTCCGCTCTATAACTTGAATACCTTTTAGAATATTTTCATAATACTTCACAGATATGTAGAACAGGCCATGACGATGTGTCGCGAACAAGAGTGACAACTATTGCTTTTTTCCTTTTTGAGTTATTTCCCCTTGATTGTTTTACGTGTGGTTTCGTGTCCGCTCTATAACTCATATACCTTTTGAAATATTTTCATGATACTTCACGGATATGTAGAACAGGTCATGATGATATGTCGCGAACAAGAATGACAACTCTTACTTTCTTACTTTTTGAGTTATTTCCCCTCGATGGTTTTAGGTATGATTTCGTGTCCGCTGTATAACTTGAATACCTTTTGAAATTTTTTCATGATACTTCACAGATATGTAGAACAGGTCATGACGATGTGTCGCGAACAAGAATGACAACTCTTGCTTTCTTACTTTTTGAGTTATTTCCCTTTGATGATTTTAGGTGTCCGCTCCATTGCTTGAATACCTTTTGAAATATTTTCATGATACTTCACAGATCTGAAGAACATGTCATGCCTATTTGTCTCATACATGAATGACAACTCTTGCATTCAAACTTTATGAGTTATTTCCCTTTGGTATTTTGAGCTGCTGTTTGAGTCTCTGCTCCATATCTGTATAACCCTGGCCTGCTCCACAATTTTACTAACCTTATACCTTTTAGAATATTGATGAACATGCTGTGATATTTTATCAGTGTTCCTAACTCACTCTTTGACCCCTCTACTTTCCCCCACCCCCCACCCCACCCACCCACCCACCAAAAGCAAAAAAAAAATTTTCTCCAGATTTGGATTCTTTGTCCAAATTCACTTACTAGAGAGCTCCAAATAAGGTTTGTAGGGCTTGTAGTTTAGAAGTTATTCACATTTTTTGAAAGTTTAATGTATCATATGCTATATATTTATGTATATGGCGGCTGTTTGAGATGTTACTTCTTTTTAGCAGTCAAGCATACTATTTAGTCTGAATGTTAGATAATCATGCATCTGTTAAACAGATTATGTCAATCAGAAGCATAAAAGAATGACAATATATTACTTATATGTGTTTTGAAGTGCACCCGTTTTATCAAGGCCCATGGGGGTCTTCGGTCGGGGGATTTGCCATCTCCTCTGATGGCTATTTTTGACTTAACTGTGACTAGCAGAGGCAAGACATAGGTTTACTTTCCAGTTTTGCCATCAGGTGACAAAACTTTGGACATATCTGGTATAGCTTTGTTTTGTAACATTGACAATTTGGAAGGGCTTAGTCGTTCAGGAAAGCAAACCAAATGTCTTGAAAGTTGCCTTCCTTTGAAAAAATGTGAAAAACCTGGGCCCGGTTGTTCAAAGCATCGTTAGCTTACAGAAATAGGAAGTCGAAGGTTGGTTAAGTCATACAATACTCACTTGAATGTCTTAATATTTTTTGCTGTAAAATTGTGAGAAGCTTTTGCACTGCAAAAGCTACAAACTTTTTTTGGCAAAAATGGCAGTGTTTTTACATGTAATAGGTATGAACTTTTAACGTCTAGAACAACTGAACCTGTAACACCGTCATTTTATTACAGTAATGTCAGCAGTTCAAAATTAAATCACTAAAGCAGTTTGCTGTTTTGCCGTGTTTTAGCAAAAAGGCAGAAAAACGTGGAGATATACCGTTCAATTTCTTCAAAACAGCAAATACTGAAACCAGTACTTAAAATCTGTAAAGTCTGGTTAGAGTCGACATTCGGTGTATTTTGTTTCCCCAGGGACTATACATGTGTGAAAACAGCAAAGGCCCTGACCATGCTGCACAAATGCGCAGACTGATCTTTGTATTTGGATGTGTGTTACAGTGAAAATGCTTAAAATTTGGACACCTACATTAATTACTAAAATTGTCATAAAATGGCACAGTTTGGTTTTACAAAGCAGTTATGCATCAAGATGATGCCTCTAGAATGGCAAACATTGTAGACCCTGTTCAGACTGCTCATTTGGGAGCAGTCTGATCTGGGTCTTCACTGTTTGCTCAGACTTATCAGTTCCAATACTTAGAATATTCATGGTAAGCATTCATTATGCTTGTCACTTATCATATATTTCTCTTGTTTATAGTTACAAAATCTGTGTGATGCTGAGGATGCTGTGTTACTGAAGTTGCCATGTTACAAGTCTGTTACAAATCTGATACCCCTCAGAAAGAGTGCACTACGTAAGTCATTTTTTTGTGGCCTGCAAGACAAAGATATTGATTTTCCAATGGCATTGACATTGCTTGTTTTAACTTACATCATGTTTTCTGGTTCAGCTCTGTTTTGTGACAATGCCGGAAAGGCGAGACACAGCTATCCCCAGAATTGTTGTTACTGTTACAGTCGATCTTTTGTAGTTCAAAGGGCCAGGGACTCACAATTTTACTTCGAACTATCCGAGTTTCGAAGTTACCGAGTCGGCTATTTCCATAAATAACGGAAATATCCAAACTCTACCGTGACCTTTTGATCGCATCGAAGGTGTGAAACGCACCTGTATTGTGGTAATTACCTCTTCTGTAAGGTGTAAGAGAAGATGCAAACAGATAATTTGACTGTCATCTCCCCTTATGCCTTCAGAATTCGGACAGTTAATGACAGAAAAGAAACAAAATAACCTGTATTCTTCATTTATTTGCATCAGCAACAGAACATCCTTTTTTCAAGAAACATGGTTACATGTAAAACAAGGATTATATTTTAAGCAACGAGCATCGCCGATCATTACCTTAAAGTCACGGCGCTGTATCTTTGAACACCCCCAGTTCAAACGCAGATAAAAGATTAACGGCGTCTTCTACTCAAATTCAATTTTAATCACATGCTAAAAACATCTTTAATTAAGTCACAAAAGAAGAACATTTACCTGTATGATATGTCGTAATACCTTGTTAACACAAGATTAACTGCTATTGAAACATGATAAGCGCCGTAACACGTCATCGGGTTCGTGCGTGATCTTTCAGCATGGCTGACGGTAGCTTGCGGGGATAATTGCGACTTCGAATTTTAATAGGTATTTCTAATGGAAATTGCAGTTGGGGACTGAATTTTTCATTTAAAAAGTCCGATTTTTCGAACTATCAACATTCAAAGTTACCGAGGTGAATTTGTATAGAATGCATAGCAAAGAATTCAGGACCTTTGGAAGTATTCGAGGTTTCCGATAGATTCGAAGAATTTATGTTCAAACTACCGAAGTTTGACTGTACATGTATATAAACATCATGAACATTGTGAATATCAAAGATCAAATTTTTGCAGTACCACCATAATGCCATTATAATGCTGTTTTCAGTATTTTTGGATATAACTGTGTCATGTCATAATTTTTGTTCAGTCTGAATTACAAAGGAATATGGTGCAAATGAGCATTTAATGTTTGACCATTGTAATTTAGTCATAGTATGAAGCAGTTCACTCAAGATGCTAAAGGTCTGTGTTTCTATATAAACCCCAAATATAACTGGATAAGCTCTTCTATTCCTCTGTAGATTAGTCATAATAATATACTGTAAAACACTTATATTTGGCGGCGGCAAAATTTAGCATTTTTTATAAACGGCCCTTTTGGCGGATTTTTATTTTTTGGCGTTTTTTGTCGCACCGATATAGGAGTTCACTTTTCCGTCCGTCCGTCCGTCAACAATTACGTCTACCCTAGCATTTTAGTCCATTTCTCGCAAGCTATGATACCTACAATCATCAAACCTGGCATAAAGCTTCTTCTTAGAATGTTCTAGAGGGCTGTTGCTCTTATTTATAGCATTGACCTATATTTTATGCTCTGCTGACCTTGTAAAACAGTCCATCAACAATTACGTCGACCCTAGCGTCGACCCTAGCATTTAAGTCCATTTCTTGCAAACTATGATACCTACAATCATCAAATCTTGCATAAAACTTCTTCTTAGAATGTTCTAGAGGACTGTTGCTCTTATTTTTACCCTTGACCTATATGTCATGCTCTGCTGACTTTGTAAAACAGTGCCACAACAATTATGTAGACCCCAGCGTTTAAGTCCATTTCTCGCAAACTATGATACCTACAATCATCAAACCAGGCATAAAGCTTCTTCTATGAATGTTCTCGAGGGCTGTTGCTCTAATTTTTACCTTGACCTATATTTCATGCTCTGCTGATTTCGTATAATTTTATATTCAAAATTACATAGACCCTAGGGTTAGTCCATTTCTCACGACCTATGATATCTAGAATCATCAAACCTGGCATCAAGTTTCTTCTTAGAATGTTCTTGAGGGCTGTTGCAATTAATTTACCCTTGAAACTTAAAGCGCAGTGCAGGTGCAACATAGCATTCCTCGGAATTCTTGTGTTATTTACAAATAAAAAAAAGATAAGAAAAGAAAAAAAAAGGAAGCAAAAGAAAACCAGACAGAGATAGATGTCATAGTGTTATAGACCATTTGAGTCCTGGTCTTTAATTATGCGGCTGATTGCAATGATTACAACTCTATTCTAACATCATAAACAAAACTGTTTATTGTGTTGCTTCTGATTTAATCAAATTGGCTTTGGTAGTAAGCAGCATGGCTTAAAAATTCGCTACACTCCGTTTTACCTGGGTGTTTTACTTGGACTTTGTTTCTACTAATGCATAATATTGGTATTTGCTTTGATAATGGAAGGACTACATCTCACAATGGTAGATTTTCTCCTTGATCAGCAGTTTAATTGGCGGCATTTTAATTTGGCGATTTTCTTCTTTTCCGCCAGTATCGCCAAAATAAAGTGACCGTCAATAAATGTGTTTTACGGTATTTTAGTTCACTCCTGATTCCCAGATTTAGCAAATAAAACAGCTTCTGTGGCTTCCTGTTTCTTTTCCTGGATGATGTAGCTTTTCCCTAAGGGCTTCTCATGTTGAGGGAAAGAAGGTGCTCCATGGGGAGCAGGATGAATGCTTTAAGAGTTGACTCCAGTTGAGAATAAACAGATGAATGAAAGTGGTAGATCCTAAAAAGTAAGGAGAAAAATTCTCAGGAACTGACACAGTTCAAGCCCAGATCCCACCAAGACATCATGTTGGAAAAAGACAACACAAAATAAGTAACCACCAAAAGCATCATCAACGGCAGCCAGGTGAACAGCCAGTTCCCATGTAGGTGCTCACAGGGCTAGCCTTAACATCACAAACAATTTATCCATAACAGAAATAGTGATAAACAACTCATAAAACGACCAAGAAGAAAAGCTAAAAAGAAGCAGACACAATTTACATCTTCAAAATTTTCAGAAATGTTTTATTCAAGCTATATCATATTGGGGATTCAAGGAATACTAGACAAACAGTGTAGATCAGATGAGGCTGTTCCTTATGAGCTACCTCATCTAGGTCTATGCTGGTTTCCTTCTAACATGCCTATAACTGCATTTTTTTCCAGGTGCCTTGGCAGCTTGCTCATATATTCCAAACAAACGAGAGAAAATTTTCCAGTTGCTTTACAAAGCATTGAACAGTAAAACCAACGAGCTGCAGGAAGTGGCTCATGAATGTATGAAAAAGGTAAAACATTACCTGTAGCCTAGTGCTCTAAGGCAGTAGGTGTTAGATGCCTGCCATAAATATTATAGGCACAGCCTATGAAAGACAGAGTCCGTCCCACTTCTTCCATTGTCTTTATTCTTCCCTGATTTGATGAAGATACCCATTTACTGTTGGGTTGTCATAGACAGTTTTCAGTTTACTGTTGGGTTGTCAGAGACAGTTTTCAGTTTACTGTTTACTGTTTGGTTGTCAGTTTACTGTTTACTGTTGGGTTGTCAGAGACAGTTTTCAGTTTACTGTTTACTGTTGGGTTGTCAGAGACAGTTTTCAGTCTTTGGCTGGCCCAATGGATATTTGAATCCATGACCCACTGCACCATAGACAAACACCTCTAACTGTCTGACCACGCACCTCTCATGGAATGGGGTTGTCCAAAAATTAGAAAGTTTGAGATATTGATATGAATACCATGTTTCAGTGGTAAATGGACATATATTTATTGTCTCATCTGTTAGACCTATCTGTCCCAATATTAAGAATTTATATGGTAATTTATTATGGATATTTATATAATTTAGTTTAGCATAGGTAAACAGTGCATTACACCCTGCAGGATATGGCATCTGGTCAGGGTCTTCATTGTTACTACAGAATTTACAGCAGTCTCTATATAAATGATCAAAGGGGGAGTGCCTATAAGGCCCTTTTTCTGCCCAAGAGCAAAATGATTTATTTTCAGCTAATGATTAGACTATAGTGTCCGCTATACTGAATCAATAGTGGTTAAGCTCCGTAAGCCCTACTTTTGGAATAATGGGGTTATTAAAGTGGGTGGGGTAAATCGACATGAACCAGGGGTGTCATATTATAAGCTATACTTCTCCTTCAAATTTAATGGCATTCATAAATACCTTCCTTTATAAGTTGAAGTAATGTCTTTGGTGACATATTTTCTCAAATTCTATCTCTTAAAGTAAAATCTTATTGTCTGCAGAATTTCTTTTAGAGACACTGTCAATTTTCATTAATTTTGGTACTTTGAATTCAATATATTCTACCATATCTCTAGAACCAATGGATGACTTCTTACCAAACTAACAAGGGTTCGTCGTTGGGAGAGTGCAAACTGTTGATTAAATTTTGGTGACCTTGACCTTTGTTTCAAGGTCATAGTAAGACTTATAATGTCAATTTTAAGTCAAGTTTTGGCCATTGTCTACACAGTAGCTCCTGAATTGATATGGAATTGTTCCCAAAGTGGCCTAAATTAAACATTATGAGGAGTTAGAGCACTAGTTATGATTAAATGGCCATGACATCATGATTAAATGGCCATGACATCATCTTCAAGGTCAAGGTCATGGCTAGACTAAACAGAGTTTAATCATAGATTTCATTAATCAGGCGGCAGAAATGTACCAAATCTGAGTGTTTTCATTTGAAAATCAATGTTTAATGTGCACAGAATGACCTTGACCTTGGTCTGAAGGTCAGTATTAGCCAACATGATGAAACAGAACTGGGTTTAATTTAAAGGTTATAGAAAAGTCTATTGTAAAACAATGAACTTCTGAATGTATTGGTGACCTTCAGATCAAGGCCAAGGTCGTTATATGCATATTAAGCATTGTGTTACAAATAGAAACATACATATTTGTTAAATTTCTGCTTACTAGCTGTGTGAGATCTTTGGTTAAACTTTGTCTAGTCTAACCTTGACCTTGACCTTGAAGATGATGTCATGGCCATTTGATCATAACTAGTGCTCTTACTCCTCATAATGTTTGATTTAGGCCACTTTGGTCATGATTTCATATCAGTTCAGGAGATACTGTGTAGACAATGACCAAAACTTAACTTAAAATTAACATTATAAGTCTTACTGTGACCTTGAAACAAAGGTCAAGGTCACCAAAATTTAATCAACAGTTTGCACTCTCCCAAGGGTGAACCCATGTTAGTTTGGTAAGAAGTCATCCGTTGGTTCTAGAGATATGGTAGAATATATTGAATTCAAAATACCAAAATTAATGAAAATTGACAATGTCTCTAAAAGAAATTCTGCAGACATTAGATTTTACTTTAAAAGACAGAATTTGAGAAAAGATGTCACCAAAGACATTACTTCAACTTATAAAGGAAGGTATTTATGAATGCCATTAAATTTGAAGGAAAAATATAGCTTATAATATGACACCCCTGGTTCAGGCTGATTTACCCCACCCACTTTAATAACCCCATTATTCCAAAAGTAGGGCTTACGGAGCTTAACCACTATTGATTCAGTTTAGCGGACACTATAGTCTAATTATCAGCTGAAAATAAAACATTTTGCTCTTGGGCAGAAAAAGGGCCTTATAGGCACTCCCCCTTTAAAATTTAGTAAACCATACACTTCTTAAATAGTTAATGGACTCATTCAATTTATAAGGATAGAGTCCAGTAGGCATAAATGGGTTAAAGCTTCTTTTCTTCTTTGGGTAACAGTGATGATGCAATTGTGAAATCATCATTGTCTCAGAATACTGTTATTATTTTATAAAACTTTGCTGGTCACTTGAAAAGCTGTATGGTAAGCTGATCTACACTTTTCATTATACATTTTAGTTCATCATTGGTGGCCATATTGTTCTGGAGGTTGTACACAGTGCCATGAGACCATTGTTACTGATGTTGGGAGATCACAGAAATCTGGATCTCAACGTGATACAGAGATTATCAAGTCTCACACAGCTGTTTCCTAACACATTTAATGAGAAACTCTGTGAACAGTTGCTGGTATGTATATTCAATACACTCGTGTGCTTGAAAGGATATGTGCATGATCAAATCATTCTTTGACAGAGCTGTTTCCTAAGTTATTTAAGGCTGGGCCACGTAGTGCAGTCGGTAGGGCATCTGACTTATAAGCCAGAGGTCCTGGGTTCGATACCCAGTTGGGCCACTTACTTTCGTTTCTCCATCCGCTGATTCAAAAAGGGCAGTTGTCAGTTACTGGTGAAAGTAAGTGCACTTAGTACTGGTTAACCGTTTAGGAGGTCTAAGCCTGCCCAGGAATAGTGTTGTTTGTTTAACTGACTGTCCCGACATGACCATAGCTGTTTACCGTGGAAGTTAAACAATTACACAACAACAATACATTTAAGGTTAATCAAGTATAATGGCTGCTAAATTGTAAGTCTGTCTCAAGTTCCATTATACTGAAGAAGACTTAAAGCCAAAATATTTAGAAAAAGTGGAATTCAACATTGCTTTAGTGGACTAAAAGCCAAAATATTTAGAAAAAGTGGAATTCAACATTGCTTTAGTTCACTTAAAGCCAAAATATTTAGAAAAAGTGGAATTCAACATTGCTTTAGTTCATTTAAAGCCAAAATATTTAGAAAAAGTGGAATTCAACATTGCTTTAGTTCATTTAAAGCCAAAATATTTAGAAAAAAGTGGTATTCAACATTGCTTTAGTTCATTTAAAGCCAAAATATTTAGAAAAAGTGGAATTCAACATTGCTTCAGTTCATTTAAAGCCAAAATATTCAGAAAAAGTGGAATTCAATATTGCTTTAGTTCATGCTCAGTTCTAACTGCTTCTTGGCTCACATTTATCAAAAAGGCTATGTTAGGAGCAGTCATATCTTGGTCTTCTCTGTTTTCTCTGTTAAATCTTACATATACAGTCAACTTTATATCTCAGATTCAAAGTTTATCCCAAATTACTGATATCTCAAAGTAAATTTTCTGGTCCCAGAAAATTTACTTTGTGGTATCAGTAGTTTCAGATAACAGGAGTTGGAATATAAATAAAATTAAGAAATTAGTCCAAACTATATTCTATGATATAAAAGGGACTTTGAGATACCAGTATTCAAGATATCAAGAGCTGACTGTATAACTTTCAGACCCATTTAAAGAAATGGCTGGAGATAGCATCAACAAGTCAGAAGTCAGGACAGATACGTAACAATGGTCAGGAGCTCAAGATTTGTGCAGCTATTATCAACATCTTTCACCTGATTCCTGCCGCAAGCAAGAAAATGATTGAACCACTCTTGAAGGAGACATTGCAAGGAGAGAAGAATCTTCTACTGGAGGTAAAAAAAGCCATTGGCTAAAAGTCGGGCATTTGTAAACAGGGAATTAGACTTTGTGTGAAAAGTCAGGTATTTGTAAACAGGGAATTATAAGCCAGGACATCCATATAGTCTGATCAGAGCCTTTACTGTTCCCATGAACTAATGTAAAATGTGTAAGTATTTGGACAGGTAGATCGGAGCAAACAGTGCAGATCCAGATCAGACTGCTCAGGGTCTATGCTGTGCTGATCCAGATCAGACTGCTCAGGGGTTTTGCTATTTCCTGTTTCATCTGCATCTGTTGGACACATTACTGCATTGTAATACCAAACTGTTCCATTTTAGGACAATTATGCTTGTTATTTTATGTCCAATTTTTAGACTTTATAGTGCTTTTGCATGTAATACATTTTAACATTTAACATCTTGTTAACTAGCGATTTCATTTGTTTTGAACAACTGGACCCTGTTCTTTTATAACACTGCATATACTATGGACCACTATCTCTAACCACCACACTGTATATTCCAGGCTGGAAGTCCATTCAGAGATCCCCTGAGGAAGTTTTTGTTGCGATACGCCACCCAAACTGTTGAACTGTTTATGACTGATTCCAGTATCAGAGACACACAATACCTAAGATACTTTGAGGTAAGTACATGTGTATGCATTTTGAAATGGGAGGCCTGATTGAGATACTGGTTGTGTGTGTCTAATTGTCTAGAAAAAAGGAGTACATGTGTTTATCATATGATGTCGCATCTGAGAGTGTAATAAAGCCATGCATTAAAAACGATAATACACTAATGTATTAAATATGCAAATTACGTCGTAACGTTATGCGTTGACGTCCATAAAACGTCGCGTTTTCTAATGGCAAAATCGTAACGTTTTAGTTCAAAATTTGCTCATAAAATGCAATTTTAGTGTCATATGATAAATAGAATCTTGCATTCGTGCTCCTGTATTATTGAATTTATCAAACTCATTGGTGAAAACGATAAGATGCTAGGCAGAGCCTCGCATCTTATCTCTTTCCCCAACTCTTTTAATAAATTCAATAATACATGAGCACTCATGTATGATTCTCTATATAATGGTAATCCATAACATAATTATTTACCACAAGATGGCACAAGAGGACAGAGGGATGAACTGTGCTTGAAAATCATAATGTTAATCCATTCTAGCATTAAGACTGATCATAACAAAGTCAATATGAAGCAACAAAGAGCCAATACTTGCCTGATGCTGAACTCCTTGAAGCCCCTACATAGCTGACATAATAGTAAATCGAAATTAAAGCATAAGCTAGAGTCTAATATTTATGTTGTTTATAGCCATTTTAACCGTCTCAGCTGGTCATAGCAAAAAAGTCAAAAGTCTGGGTCATACATTGGAAGTAAGGGCAGCGGGTAGAACTAAACACCAGCAGCCATTTTTATCTTCCATTCGTCAGAGTGTTGAATTGAAACTAGCATGTGAAGGCTTACAAACACAAACGAGTGTAATGGATTAATACTGCAAGTCTTTTGATTGCATACACTAATTCTTTAAATAATTTTCAAGTTGACGGTATAAAATGACAGCATTTTGATATTAGAATTTTCAGTCATTGATTGGCTCAAGATCTCACATGTATTTTATCAAGGCAATATTTTGGACAGCAGCAAATTTTTATTGTCTGCTTTCAGTACTTGTTGAGCCATTCTGAAGGTCAGCCATTCAGGGATGTTATGAAGGGCCAAGTGCTGACATTGGTTACCATGGCAACACAGCAGGGTCAGGTAAGAAACCAGCTATATATATATATATCTTTTGGTATTAGAGCAGACTTTACATTTTAATGTGTATGGTTACACTGCCAAGAGAGATAACTCAGACCTTTAAGTATTTGTCTCCCTTTAATCCGTTGAGCCCGGGAAGGCAGATAACAAAATTTACATCTGGAAAATTTAAAAAAATGCCTTGTCCAAGATATTTCATACAATGAATTCAAAGACTAGAGGGCAAACAGTATAGATCTAGATGAGGCTGTTTATTGTGAGTGATCTCATCAGGATCTATGCCGTTTACAAATTCTGCTGTTTTCTTCTCTGGTGCTTTTAGTGTTAAGTTTTGTTGCTGTCTAAGGTAAGACTACTCTCCTAAGAGAGCAGATTCTTTAATTCAATGTACTTTCCATTGGAGAAGGGCTTCACCAGCCAGGGAAGCAAATCATATTCTTCTTAAGTTGTCTGCCCAGAGCTCTAGATAAGAGGGAGTATTTGGTGATAATTAGGGATAATTTTTGTTAATTCTGCATAAAAACATATGTTGTGATCCCTCATCTGAACCGTCTCGTCGAGACGGTTCAGATGAGGGGTCACAACATATGGTTTCGATGAGAAATAAAAAAAAATATCCCTTAATTATCATCAATACTCCTCTTATCTAGAGCTCTGTCTGCCTTTTAAAATTGGAGGTCAAATGAGGGTGATTTAGGCATTCATATGAGATAAAATCTCGCTGTGGCATATATTGAGGTCCCTGCCCATAAAGGCCAGCAGAATAAATTGTCTACCTGATGCATCTGAGGCAGAGCTGCCAGTGGCTTTGGAAGCACTTGAGAATGACATTTTCCTCAGTTCAGGTAAAAGTCTCACAAATTCAGAAGCAACAAAAAAGGCATAACAAGCATAATTGAAGGATAAATTTCCATATTTCTTCATGAAAAAATGTTGTGACCCCAATTTAGAACTGTCTTGTCAAGATGCTTGTAATGGGGAAAGCAGGGGGGGGGGGGGGGGGTCACAACATGTTTTTGCTGAGAAATAAGAAAAATTATCTCAGAATTATCCTCGAACCCAGCTTTATTTAGAGCTCTAGAGCTGTTTATAGAAAATAGTTAGTGGAAGCCAATTAGACCCTGCGCACAAATGGTTGAGAATTAACACAGAGCTTTTATGACTTTGTCTACATTTCAGCCACCTCAAGTATCTCTTACCATACAACAGCAGCTGCCTCAATCACCAACACCTAATGAACTGGAATATCAGGCTATCCTTCTCACTCACACGCTTGTCAGATTTGAAGACAAGTGGCTGTCAGACCACATTCAGCTGGTAAGTAACTTGACTGTAATAATTGAGCCACGGACGACAAAACCAACAAAGTGGCCTGTGTGCCCAGGGAAAACTCAGATGAGCCTGGGCATCCGCCCAGTCTGATCAGAGTCTTTACTGTCGGCATGGAGGTAGCTTGGACCCTTAGCTATCCTTTAAGGGCATAACAAAGACCCTGATCAAACTGGGCAGATGCTCAGGCTGAGTATTCGCTGGGCACACATGCCACTTTGTTAGTTGGTCAATTTGCAGCTCAATAAAGGTGAATGGATAAATTTTTAGAGGAAGCAACTGTGCCGTTTTCATTCTTTCTGTCTTCTTATTTGGGGTCAATTCTTGAAGGAAAACAATTTGTTCTTGGTGAGCAAATTCTTCCTTTTAAGAGTAGAACCCCCTTTTAGTGGTATCTTTTCGTACAGGGAAAGTTGTCTTTATTAGAAACAAGGCAGAAAAACATGGCTGTTTATCAGTTTACTTCAAAATGGGAGCATATGGAATCACTGCCAAATTGAGTCAGGAATAAATGCTACCTTAAAGAACAAAACTTTCAAATACTGAAAGTTGGAACACTGAAAAAATAGGTTTACAGCCTTTCTATAGTATTTCAGTCGTAATGAGCTGATCGAAGGGTGATAATGACAGGCTTTATGCAATAGTACCCTGTATGGGGTCGAAAATTTTTGGCCTCCAGTGAGATTTTAATCCGGACTGCTAGCTGAGTGGGCCAGTGCTGAGCTATCTGGGCCCATAAGATAATTCACAAATAAGTCCCTTAAATTTTGAATTGTAGATTAGTTGATTGGTAGGGTATGATGAAGGATGATGGAACTGATTTTAAAAATTTATTGGAAAGCTGACCACTTTCCTATATAACATATCTGACTTGTTTTTGTTTCGTTTTTGTAGGTAAACTGTTTGAGGAAGATCTGGGTGTCAGAATACTTTCAAGAGCAGAAAAAGCCGGTATGTAAACAGAGCTGTAATTTAGGTAGAATGGTGCAGAAGAAAATTGAGCTATTTACCTACTGTATTTGATAATTTCTTTGGTTATAAGATGTTTCCCAGAGCTCTAGATAAGTGGGAGTATTTGAGGATAATTAAAGATAATTTTTCTTATTTTTCATTGAAACCATATGTTGTGACCCTCATCTGAACCGTCTCGGCAAGACGGTTCAGATGAGGGGTTAAACATATGTTTTTATGCAGAATTAACAAAAATTATCCCTAATTATCACTTAATACTCCCTTTTTATCTGGAGGTCTGTTTCTCCCTCCTCCAAAAACAACCCAAAAAATCCAGATCAGTCATATTAGATGGACGGATTAGAGTTGGAGGGATTAGAGTTTTGACATTGTTTTGGATGAAAAAAAAACATCTTAAAGCTGAATTAACAAAGACTGATTCACTTATTGGGGGTGATTTTAGAATGGAATCCCTTCATCATATAGCAAATAAATACTTCTTTACCCATTTTTGTCGAGCCTGCTTGCGGTCTGGGAGACATAGTCGCCCGTTTGGTGTTGGTGCGTTCGTCCGTCCATCCTTCCATCCATCCGTCTGGAGCCATATCTTGAGTTTGATAGACCCTAGGACCTTGAAACTTCATCACAATATGCCCCACTAAAATGTGACCTACTTCCACTGTGTCCTACTTTCACGAAAAAGGACCACATATTTAGTTTTCGTCTGCAGCCCCTTATCTCCATTTACATAGGCCCCAGAACATTGAAACTCCATCAGTGCACGCTTATTACCACTCCAGGTCACCTCCAACAAAACTAGGTCGCTGTGACCTACTTTCACGAAAAAGCATTTTCACTACTGTCAAAGCGCAAACCGGCTCGACATGCTGGTCGAGGCCATCTAGTAAACATAGATATGGAATCTAACCAGAGTCTCATCAGTGAGTAAACTACTTATAGTGAGATAAGTCCATACAGTTTTGTAAAATAGGGGATAAATGAGCTATAACATGACAAAACAAACAAAGTGGCAAATGCACCCAGTGAAGACTAAGATCAGCCTGGCCATCTGCCCAGTCTGATCAGTCTCCACTGTCCACATAGAGCTGACTTAGCCCCTTAGCTACCCTTAAAGCGCATAGTGAAGACTGATCAGACTGGGAGGATGCCCAGGCTGATCTGAGTCTTCACTAGGCCCACATGCCACTTTGTTGGTTTTGTGGTGTCACAGCTAAAATGAACTCAAAACTGTTATATGGGAGGTAAATCATTAGTTAAATGAATGGAAATTTTGTTTACACCTAAAGGTCAGTATAACCATTAAATTCTAGATGTGATCATAAACCAACAATTATCTTCCCTGTAATTTGTGATCATAAACCAACAATTATCTCCCCTGTGGGTGTATACATTCATCTTAAGGTAAATGGGTACACCTGCAAGGGAAGTAACTCTGTCACGTTAATTTTTGCCACCCATTTCAATGGGGGTCAAGTCTTAAAGGAGCAAATTCTTTTCTTTAAGAGTCGACTCCTTTTGAAAGGATTTCGTTGCCCAGAAAAGCAATCAGGAAGTCACAGAAGTTGTTTCCCTTTGTCAAAATGGTAGAAATGCATGTAGGTATGTACATGTACCATAAAAGAAACTACGGTTTATTTCCACAGGACATCAATGAGTATGGACACTGGAAGACTCAAACTATGGTTGTGAAATGTCTGCTGAATTATTTCAAGTAAGTTTCTCCATACATCTGTCTGTTTGTCTGTCAATTTACTTTGAGTACTTTGGTGGCTTATGAAAGATTGAGTTAATCAGTAATCAGCAGACAGTGATTTTGAAAATTGAATGACAAATTAGCCAATCCTGAGTCCATTTGTTTAAAGCATTGTAACCTTCACAAATTTGATAACTGATGGCTTTGCTAATCCTTTGTAAAAGAGCCAAAATAAACACACAACAAAATGTACGAACATCTGCAAAATTTAAGAAAATGAAATGTTGCAGCCAAGCTACATCATGTTGAGAATTCAAAGACTAGAGGGCCGGGTAGCGCAATCGGTAGGGCACCTGACTCGGAAGTCAGAGGTCCTGGGTTCGAATCCTGGTCTGGCCACATACTTTCGATTCTCCTTCCGCTGATTCAAGAAGGGCAGTTGTCAGTTACTGGCGAAAGTATGTGCACTTAGTACTGGTTAACCGCTTAGGAGGTCTAAGCCTGTCCAGGAATAGTGTGGTTAGGTTAACTGACCATCCGACATGACCTTAGTTGTTTACCGTGGACGTTAAGCATCAAATCAACCAATCAACCAACTAGAGGGCAAACAGTGTGGTTTTGATGTGATGGCTCATTATGACCTGCCCTGCATAACTGGGCCGAGGTTTGAGCTAGTTAAGCTATTTTTACACCAATACATCAATCTGTTGCATCAATTTGTAAATGTTTTGACTTTCAGGCACAATACAGATGACATAGACTTATTATTTCACCTGCTAAGATGTTTCACCAACAGGCATGTACCACAATATCAGTTTGTGAAAGATTTCCTAGACAAGACAGTGGCTACAGTAAGTATTGAAAGCAACAAAACAGCGACTTAAGGTCATGGGATCTGTTTATGGCCTGGTGATCTGCGTAGTCTGATCAGGAGCTATTTTCCGCAAAGACTGTGCTAAGAAACTAAGGCATGCCTTAATGCAAACACACTTTATGGTACCATTTTTTCGGTGAAAATGTTTTGTAACCAACAAAAAATAGTCAAAGGTTGCTTGATGATAATATTCTTAAAATCAGGATGTGAAATCAATTTTTCATCAGAGTACAGTCAACTCTCAATATTTCAAAGTCGAAATTCATCCCAAACTACTGATATTTCAAAGTAAATTTTCTGGTCCCAGAAAATTTACTTTGAGATATCAGTAGTTTGAAATATCCAGAGTTGAAATTTAAATATAAATAGGAAATGTGTTCAAACTATATTCTTTGGTACAAAGAGTAGATTGAGATATCAGTGTTTGAGATATCATGAGTTGACTGTATAGTTAAGTCCTAACACTGATCTGACATACCATTTCTTCTTCAATCTAGCTGTGGTGCATTTTTGCGTACTCTGTTTAATGTTTCCAATCAAACCAAGCGGCCTTATATTTCTTCCATACTTCATCAGACATTTCAGTCCTTTTGGCAGATGATATAATTCCAATGAAAAAAAAAAAGCAGTTTCATCTTTTCTTTTCTTTTTTTTCCTCATAAATATACAACAAAAGGTTGGAAATAATTGATAAAGTTTTTATCCCAAATGATTCTTAGAACAGTTGTTCCCCCTGAAAGTGTGCCACTCACCTTAAGATTCTTTTTGTATACTTTCTACTCATGTTTATACTACATTTAACATGACATGAGCCACGACACGTGAAAACCAACAATGTGGTTGTGAGCCCAGCACAGACTCGGATCAGCCTGGGCATCCGTCCACTCTGATCAGAGTCTTGGCTGTCCGCATGAAGGTAGCTTAGGCCCTTAGCTGTCCTTTAACACTTAATGAAGAGTCTGATCAAACTGGGCGGCTGCCCAGGCTGATCTGAGTCTTCGCTGGGCGCACACCCACATTGTTGGTTTTCTCGTGTCGCGGCTTATATATGTTCTTTTATTTTATTTAGACCTATACAGTAGAGTGGAAGAGGAAAGCCTTCTTCAGTTTTGTGGAAGTATTCTATGACAGTACTTGGAATCAAGAGCTAAAGGCTAAGGTAACTGTTAGATTATATACCTTATTTATATAAGCCGTGACACAACAAAACCAGCTGGGCCGCGTAGCCCAGTGCTGGAAACTCGCAGGTTTAATGTGGTGGCCCAAAGGCGTAGCAGGCTTAACATTTAGTGGCCCAAATTATCCAAAAGCTAAAGTTTCCATTCATTTAGTGTTGCCAGAAAGATAAATTTGGGCCACTAAAGGTCATATTTTGGAGATTTCTGGTGGCCCGAAACAAAAATTAGGAGCATTTGGCCACCGGGCCACTGGCCGTTTCCAGCACTGTTAAGCCCAATTGGTAGGGCACCTGACTCATAAGTCAGGGGTCCCGGGTTCGAAACACGGTCTGGCCACATACTTTCGTTTCTCCTTCCGATGATCCAAGAAGGGCAGTTGTCAGTTACTGGCGAAAGTATGTGCACTTAGTGCTGGTTAACCGCTTAGAAGGTCTAAGCCTGCCCAGGAATAGTGTGGTTAGGTTAACTGACCGTCCCGACATGACCATAGCTGTTTACCGTGGACATTAAGCATCAAATCAAATCAATCAAACAACAAAAACCAACAAAGTGGCATGTGCACACAGCAAAGACTCGGATCAGAGTCTTTGCTGTGCACTTAATGGGTAGCTAAGGGTCTAAGCTACCTCCATGCTGACAGCGAAGACTCCGATCAGGTTGAGCAGATGCCCAGTATGATCTGAGTCTCACTGGGTGCACATGCCACTATGTTGGTTTTGTTGTGTTACAGCTCATTTGGTTTTTGGATGGGACAGGTCAGGCACAGTGCGGGGTCATCGTACGAATTTGGAAATTTTTATCAGTTCAAAGAACCATTATGAACCAGTTTGAAATAGAAGTTTCGTTTCGACCCAACATGCAATAGATAATTAGCTTTGCAGCTCATAGATATCATCTCCCATGTAATATTATATTGTTGTAATTTTCTTTTACAGATTATCCAGTACATTCTGCTGCCCTGTTTTCAATACTCTTTTGAGAATGGAGAGGGAGAGAAACTGATTGGGGGCCCACCAACCCCCGACCAGGATAACCCTGACAACGTGGTCAGTTTGTTCATAAACAAGGTCATTGATCCGGAGAACCCATTTGGAAACTCTGACGCTGTGAGGATATTGCTGCTGCAGTTTTCATCTCTGCTGGTCGAGCAGGCTGCACCACATGTTCATGATGCTGCTAACAAGTAAGTGTGCATGGTTTGCCATCAGAGCATGTCAAGGTGAACAAATAATTGAGCTGCAGCTCGACAAAACCAACAAAATGGCATGTACACCCAGCAAAGACTCTGATCAAGCTGGGCATCCATCCAGTCTGATCAAAGTTTTCCTTGTCAGCATAAGGGAAGCTTAGACACTCTGCTACCCTTTCAGTGCATAGCAAAAACTCTGATCAGACTGAGCGGATTCCCAGGCTGAGCTGAATCTTTGCTGGGCACACATGCCACTTTGTTGATTTGTCATGTCACGGCTCACAGTTGCTTACTGACATTACATCTGATACTGAACAAGTCATTTTCACTTTTCTGCCATTGGGAGTGTTTTTGAGTTGTAGGAAGACACCAAAGAGCATGTATAGTGTCAAATTTGGAATTGTTTATGGGCTGATAAATGGATATGTTTTGATTTCTGCGACAGAGAGTGTTGTTGAAACCAGCAGATTGATATCAAAGGTATGTAATAAATAGGTATTGAATAGATAATGCACTGTTCATATAGCGGAGGGGCATTTTCAAGCTCATGCATCCTCCCCCTTGTGCACTTGTGCTGAAAATTTCCCATAAAATATCCAATAATCTGTAAATATTTGATCTTTCTGTCGTGACCACCTGCATACAACAGCCAAGCTTATGCATTCCTGAAGAGGCTGTTGTAGACAGGTTGCACTGTATTTCTTATTGGTTCTTGTAGAAAACAAGGAAACAAATTACGAAGATTGATGACGTTTGCCTGGCCATGCCTGCTAGTGAAGAACTGTGTAGACCCTGCTACAAAGTACCATGGTCACCTACTGCTCTCTCATATCATCTCAAAGTTTGCCATTCACAAGAGGATAGTGCTGCAGGTTGGTTTCATATGTTAAAAATTAAAGCACCAAAGTTTTGTGTCTTCTATTGGAGTCATTCATAGCCTCCAAGTTCATCTGTCATTTTTGCAAAGCCACACAATTTTTGTGACATCTCATTGTTTCCATGGATGATGAGGCCCTTCAAAAGTGGGGGCCAACCCTTAGAGGAAAGAATTTGCTCCTAGGGGAGAGGCAGAAAGAGATGCAAAAATGAAATTTGACAGTTGATTCTCTTGGAAGTATACCCGTTCACCTTAGAGGCCCATGCTGTCAAGGCTGGGGCAGTGGTATTGCAGACCTTTGAAGTTCTTACCCCAGCCAGGAAAATGGAGATATTTCAACTTATTCTCTGAAGATCACAATTTCTTTGTTCTTTCATAGGTGTTTCATAGCATCTTACAGGCCCATGCTGTGGAGGCCAGGGCAAGTACATCAGGCCCTGTAAATCCTACCCTAGCTAAGTTGGAGTCTTTCAGTTTAAACTTGTGCAGTCTCAGTTGGTGCCTTATCCTAGTCATTCTCAGGAGAAAGAAGTCTTTCAGTTTATACTTGGTCTGTCAGTCACAATTGGTGTTTTCTTTTCCAGGTGTTTCATAGCTTATTGAAGGCCCATGCTGTGGAGGCCAGGGCAGTTGTACGGCAAGCCCTTGAAATCCTGACGCCAGCCATGCCTGGGAGAATGGAGGATGGAAATGTGAGTAATTATGTATTTAAAAAAAAAAAATTACAATTATAGCATAAAACAGACAGGAATGTGCAAACAGTGTAAACCCAGATAAGATTTTGACATTTTAAAGTTAAAAGTGTTCATTCTTAGCTAGAAATGTGACCTTAATGAGATTACACCATGTCTAATGACTCAATAGTCGAACAACGGTTTTATTATATAATCCAACAAACTATCACATTGCTATCCGGGCTATAGAATTTTGCCTTTAGACAATACGATACACCTGGTCTTGCATGGAGTGGCCACCTCCTTTGCTTATTTATATTACGTCAGTAATGTTTGCATGAAGTTTGTCATCATGAAAAACTGGCGAAAAGGTGGATGCACAGAGTAATTAAATAACAGTACCCAATAATGCAGACTTAAGTCTGCAAAATGCCAGAAAATATAATTTAAGAAAATAATGTTGCAATGGAGAAACCAAAGCCAGTAGACAGCAAGTATGTCAAGAGGTATTAATCATGCCATGCAACTATGAAAATTACTTTTAGATGATATTCATGTAGTACTGTAAGGTGCCTAAATTCTGGGACACCTGAAATAATTAATTTTCCATTTGGAACAAATGGAAAATTGGTTAAGGTGTCCCAATACTTAGGCACATTACGGTAATGTTTTTTGAAGAAATAAATACAATTACCTATTGTCTCACAGGGCATGCTGACCCACTGGACTAAGAAGATCTTGGTCGAGGATGGGCATTCTGTGGCACAGCTTGTTCATATTCTACAGCTAGTCGTCAAACATTTTAAGGTCTACTACCCGGTCAGGCATCATCTCATACAACATATGGTCAATTCACTGCAGAGGCTTGGGTTCACAGCAAGTGTGAGTACACATTCAGGCATTTAGAATATACACAATGGCTCAAACAGACTTGGGACCATGAAAATCAGTTCCAGTCAAAGGTAGTTCCAGCCATCCAGACTCAGTTTCTATACAAATTGACCTCTAGGGACCCAAGAACGAGTTCTAGTCAGGCAGGGTAAACGAGCCATCAGGGTTCGAGCTATTGAAGTTCTGTACATATTTTAATTTCTGTCAGTTCTATGCAGATAATTATGTCTCCCCCCTTAAGGGTCGGGAGACATATTGTTTTTCCTGGGCGTCCGTCCGTCCGTCCGTCCGTCTGTCCGTCCGTCCGTCTGTCCGTCCGTCCGTCTGTCCGTCTGTCACAAATCGTGTCCGTTCTATAACTTGAAAACCGCTCAAGCTATATTCGCGAAACTTCATATAAATATCAATCAACATGAGACGACGTGCAGAGTGCAAGAGTGGTAACGCTGGCTTTTATACTTCTTGATTATTTCCCTTAGATCTTAGTCCATCACAAAATTGTGTCCGTTCTATTACTTGAAAACCACTCAATCTATATTCGCGAAACTTCATATAAATATCAATCAACATGAGACGACATGCAGAGTACAAGAATGGTAACTCTGGCATTTATACTGAGACGACGTGCAGAATGCAAGAATGGTAACTCTGGCATTTATACTTTTTGAGTTATTTCCCTTGGAACTTAGTCCATCACAAAATTGTGTTTCTATTGTGTCCGCTCTATAACTTGAAAACTGCTCAAGCTTTATTCACGAAACTTCATACAAATATCAATCAACATGAGGCGATGTGCAGAGTGCACAAATGTTAACTCTGGCATTTATACTTTTTGAGTTATTTCCCTTGGAACTTTGTCCATCACAAAATTGCGTCTCAGTCGAGTCCGTCTATAACTTTAAAACCATTCAAGCTATATTCATGAAAGTTCATACAAATATCAATCAACATCAATGACGTGCAGAATGCACTCTGGCGTTTATCCTTTTTGAGTTATTTCCCTTGGAACTTTGTCCATCACAAAATTGCGTCTCAGTCGAGTCTGTCTATAACTTTAAAACCATTCAAGCTATATTCATGAAAGTTCATACAAATATCAATGAACATCAGACAACGTGCAGAATGCAAGAACCATAACTCTAGCATTTATACTATTTGAGTTATTTCCCATAGAACTTTGCCTGTCACAAAATTGTGTCTCAGTCGTGTCTGCTCTATAACTTGAAAACCATTCAAGCTATATTCACGAAACTTCATACAAATATCAATCAACATTAGAAGAATTGCATAGTGCAAGAACCATAACTCTTGCATTTATACTTCTTGAGTTATTTCCCTTGGACCTTTGTCAGTCACAAAATTGTGTCTCAATCGCTTTATTACTTGAAAACCGGACAAGCTATATACCCGAAACTTCATACAAATGTCAGTCAACACTAGACAACCTGCAGAGCACAGCATTTATACTATTTGAGTTATTTCTCTTGGAACTTTGTCATTCACAAAATCGTGTCTCAATCGTCTAAGCTCTATAACTTGAAAACCGTTTAAGCTATATTCATGAAACTTCATACAAATATCAGTCAACATATAAATAGACGACTTGCAGAGCACTGTAACTCTTGCATTTATATTTTTTGACAAAAACTAAATATGAATATCAGTCAACATTACATGACATGCAGAGCATAACAACTATAACTCTTGCATTTATACTTTTTACTTATTATGAATCCCTGCTTCAGGGTAGGGAAACATATTGTTTTTCCCTTGGCGTCTGTCTATTAGTCTATCACAAAATATCTTTACTGGATACGAGCTCATTGTTTGCATGAAAAATGACCAGTATTTGCATTAGAAATTGTATTTAAAGTTTCCGTTTGAAATTGTATTTAATGACTGATCCTTTTGACATCAGAAAGGGGGGAGACATCTGTTTTTTCGTAGAAAAACAATTCTAGTTGATAATAATTATTTGAAAACTTACCAATTCATTTGTGAAAATTTGCTTTGTCACATCTAATAAGGGGCATCAAAGTATATTTGAATGGTCACTGCTACCACTTTGCTGAGGCAGTTAAGATGAGGGCTGCAACTTACCGTAAGGACCCTAAATATTCGGACAGGCAAGTCTGAGCAAACATTGTAGACCCAGATCAAACTGCTCCTGAAGGAGCAGTTTGATCAGGGTCTACAATGTTTGCCATTCACTAAGCATCATTTGGATGTATAAACGTGTAAAATCCCCTTTCTAAGAATTTTCAGACAATAAGTATCCGACTTCCGGATGTCCGAAATTTTAGGGTCATTACAGTAGGTTTTTAGGATAATTCACAGAAGTTATACAGAATTTATTCTTTTATAAGATGGACATAAATTTTGTCGTCTGCTTTTTGGCATTTTAAGGGTTGTGGAATAAATTTCATGGTTGCATAACAACTAAAATATTATTTTTCAGGCGACCATTGAACACAGAAAGATAGCTGTGGATCTGGCAGAGGTTATTGTAAAATGGGAAATACAAAGAATTAAAGAGGAGAACGAACAAGCAGGAGAGGTATGTAATATTATCACGTACCCATTACTATATTTAGCTGTGTAACCAGCATTATTGCATACCCTAATGTGCTTAGATATTGGGACACCTAAAAACCATTAATTTTCCATTTGGAACAAATGGAAAATAAATGGTTTATAAGTGTCCTATATTTAGCAATGTAGCCAACATTATTTCATATCCTAAATTTCTGAAGTATTAGGACATCTAAAAAGCATTTATTTTCCATTTGGGACAAATGGAAAATAAATGCTTTTTAGATGTCCTAATACTGAGGCACATGAGGGTATGCCATAATGGCCATCTCTCACCTCGGTTATATTTCCAGTGGACTGATAAACATGTGCTGACCACTTATATTGTATTTTGAACAGCCCTCTTGTTATCTAATGATGCAGTTGCCTTTTCTTTGAATAACTCATTAGGTATAAAATTTTCAAAGTTGATGTAACGTGATGATGCATTGCTGTTGATATGACATTTCAGGGTTCAGTGTTCACTGGAAATATGCTAACAAATTTAAAAACAGATCTAATAAAAATGTGGCATTTCTTTTTTTTGTAAGTATATTTTGATCCCTCTGTGTTGCAGTCAACATCAGACTTAACCCAAGTGCTGACCCAAAACCTGCCCATCAAGAGGACTGCCTCCCTAGACTCGCAGGGCGATGCCAAGAAGGCTCGCCACACATCAGGGGCTGTGGGCAGCCCCGACTCACAGGGCAGCAGAACAACAGAAATGGGTAAACCCATTGAAAAGATGTACTGTGACGCTGTTGTCAACTTCTTGCTGAAGATTGCATGTCAGGTATGAAGTAAGGGAGATAAGTTTGTATTACTATAACAATTCTAAAAACTGGGATGCGGAAAATCATTACTTTACTTGTCCTAACAATGGAACAGTTTGGTTTTACATTGTAGAAATGAATCCAAAAGATGCAGATGAAATGGCAAGCAGTGCAGGTCCTGATCAGACTGCTCTTGTTCTGGGTCAGCACTGTATGCTCAGGTATATTTGCCGCAATATTTAGAAATTTTACGGTTGTAAAGTTGAAGAAATATTTTGATTTTTATCATGAATTTCATGATTTAAAGTTGTTAACGCTAGAGGTTGGAAAAAAAGATTGTGAAATATTATTTCACCATGCCAAAGTGTGGGGGAGTATTATATCGAACCTATCTGCACAAGAATCATGTGTTAATAACAATATTTAACCCTTAAAGTGCCAAAAAAGCAGGGTACTAAAGGAAATTTTAATTGCCTTAACAATAAGAAAAGGTATTGCCAAAACTTAAATAAGTATCAGGCCCTACTATTTCATAATGTATTTTTTCTGGAACAACCGTTACTTGTATTTCTTATTTTAAGGTAAATGAGGTTGCTGGTTCCCCAGGGGAGGTGTTGTCAAGGAGATGTGTGTCCCTGCTGAAGATGGCCCTGCGGCCAGATGTCTGGGCCAATGCCGAGCTCAAGCTGGCCTGGTTTGATAAGCTACTCACCACAGTGGAGAACCACCAGCCAAATTTTAGTAACATCTGTACAGCTCTGGAGTTACTGAGCTTTCTTCTAACAATATTGGTAAGTTTTGTCTGGATTTAATTAAGGTATGCAGATACATTCCATTGATTTAGCCACCTCTTTTTACATCTGTTTAAAACAACATTTGTGAAAAAAGGCAAATATATGGTAGCTTTTAAAGTTTTTGTATTGACCTTGCAGTGAATGGGTACACTTTCAAGTTTTCTGTCCCTTTTACAATGGGACCAATACTTGTAACACCTCAGGCTTCCCTTGATGGTGCAGCCTTTAATGGGGTCTAATCTTTAAGAGTTGACCCCAAGTAAGAAGAGAGGCAAAAAAAAAAAATGGCAGAGTTTCTTCCATACACCTTAAATATTAGAGCTGCAACGATAAACCGGTATACCGGTATATTGCAGTACAGACCACAGCCGATATTGTATCACGATACGATATGCAAATGGCGGTAATACCGGGTTTTATTCGTGAAGTCCGCTCAGATTCGGGATGCTTCAATAAAGCGTAACCAACAAACTAACACCTCCCAAGCATGACCGAAAAAGGCTAAGAGTTCGTTAATGTGCCCATAGGCACCTGATTACAACGTTATAAATAGTAAGTATATAACTAAAGGCTTCTCACCCTCAACGGAAGGGTATATCTGGCTCCCGGTTCCTCAAGTGACTATAATACTGACTGTCGTATTATGCTATTGGTATGTGCAGACATTTTGGTAAAGACCGACTGTTGTCATAAAGAAGGTTGTTAACAAAAGAATCAACATTGAAAGCATATTAAAATACTGAATTGAAGATAAACCATTCGACAGAAAGGAGAACTAACAGAAATAAGCGACTTTGGTAAAACCTTGGAAACTATCTGAACACGTTAATGACATAAAACGACAATCAGTCTAATAGTCGCTTAAGGAACCGGGAACCAGACGTACTTCCGTTGACTCTAAACTAGCGAGTGAGAAGCCTTTAGTTGTATAGACGGACGTTCGGCGCCCTGTTACTGCGGCTATGGATTCGTTCCGCTGAGGTGCGGGGGCAATGTCGATATGAGAATTGAAATACTACTACTACCCCTTTACTTGTACTTAATATTTATAAGTTGGAATCTGTAATCAGGTGCGTATGAGTGTGCCAAATAAAAAGGCGAAGAGTAGCATCTGGGACCACTTTTGGCTGTGGAAAACTGATTTCAATTTTTCAATCTAGTACTTTCCTTTCAGTTTTCAGTAGAAAACTGCTTTCAATCTAGTTGTTTTTTTCTACTTTTGATTTTTTAAAGTTGAAAAATAACAGAAGAGTAATTTCAGATTCCTTATGTAATTATGTGTTTGCTTCTGAGGCAATATATTGTGATGTTATTGCAATACACTTACCCTATATTGCAATATATCGCAATACGCTTCTGGCGTATCGTTGCAGCTCTATTAAATATACAGACAGAAATGTTTTTGAAATGCTTGAAAAAATCGGCTGCATGTCAGCTCTGGCTATTCTAAAATCGAAGTTCAACCCAAAATACTGATATCTCAAAGTGAATGTTCTGAGACCGAGATATCAGCAGTTTGAGATAAAAGGAACTGAAACAAGAAATGTGTCCATGCTATATTTTTGGATATAAGAGTACTTTGAGATACCACAGTTGGAGATATCGAGAGTTGATTGTTCATCCAATTGCTGGCAAGATATCACTATTTTCACTTCTTTCAATTGTTTTTCTACAGAAAAAAGACACCATTCTTGCCAGTTTCAAGCCCCTACAGCGAGGCATTGCTGCTTGTATGACCTGCCCAAACACAAAAGTGATACGAGGAGTGCACACCCTGCTATCCCGACTGATGAGCTTCTTCCCAACAGAGCCATCCACGTCTAATGTTGCGTCCAAGTACGAGGAGTTGGAGTGTTTGTATGCCTGTGTCAGCAAAGTTGTGTATGAAGGCCTCACAAATTATGAGAAGTAAGTGTATGCTTAAATCTGTAAGTGCCAGAATTGAAAAAAAAATGAATTTGCAAACAGCGTAGATCCAGATGAGGTGGCATATATTTTTTGGGATGCTAAGTGTTCTTTAGTCAGCCATAAGATAGAATTTGCCATCAGTTTTATCTAAAATCACTGAAAATGGTAAGGATATTGCATGGATATTTGATTCAAAACTGGGTTTGCCAGATCAAAATGTTTTGCCCTTGTTCATCTTGTGTATTGTCATGTAATAGATAGGTTTTGTACTGCATGCTTAGAGGCAAATAATAAGAGTAAAATTATATCTCGTTTTATTCTTTTGAGAAGACAGTGATTTAAATGTTATTTCCAACATACCCATCATATTTATATATGGTTTGATCTGAAAATGTCACGTGGTTCAGCAAAGCTTACGCTGAAACTGGTACTAATCAGATACACCCTTCTATTTTCAGAGCTGTGAGTGGGTCTCCACCTCAGTTATTCAGTACCTTAATGATTCTGAAGGCAGCTTGTTTGCACAACCACTGTTACATAGACAGGCTCATCACAACATTTATGAAAGTTCTTACCAAGATGGCTAGAGAACACCTTGCCCCTACGACGACAGACACAAATTCAGGTATGGATCAGAGTGCAACTATGTCAAAGAATTAGGGTGTCATGGTCAGGGAAAACATATAGAAAATGATTCTTTTCCAGGTCAGGGAAAATTCAGATAATTTTGTGACAGGTCAGGGAAATATTAAAAGGACTTGATAAGTCAGGGAAAAGTCAGGGAATTTGAAAATTAATGGCTACAATGGTTTATCCCACTTAGAATAGGGGGCTACTCTAGGTACTAAGAGCCCCTGAAAAGTAGAAAATATGGTCATCACTTTGACTGGACGGTTTAATGAACGGCAGTAACTTTAGTTTTTACGTATTTGATGGAGAATTTACAGAAATTGTGTATTATCTTAGAATTATCATCAAACACTCAGCTTTTCTGGAGCTCTGATTTATGGCAATGAGTTTTTCTCTACCTCTAGACTGACCCCAAATATCTCAGCCTGTCTTGTGCAATTCTGCTGTGAGATTGGTATTTCTCTTCCTCAACAATCTCAAAAAGATAGATCTAGACTTTTAGGATTGTTTTGGAAGGGAAAAAACCTGTCCTATAAACAAAGAAATACAGTACCTTGTATTCTTGTTAAAAGAGTCATACATGTAAGATAAAATAACACAAAGCATACTCATGATCATGTATAAAAGTCTTATCAGAGTTTTGTACTTGTTCTTTTCAGTGGCCAGTGAGCTGTTGATACTGAGTCTTGACCTTGTGAAGAACCGGGTCGTTGTGATGAGTATTGAAATGAGAAAAAGTTTCATTGGTCAAATCTTAGTGGGACTTATTGAGAAGACCCCCGACAGCAAGGTCATGAAGGCTATTACTAAGATGGTGGAAGACTGGGTCAAAACAAAGGTAAAATACTTTTTAGCTCACCTGAGCCAAAGGCTCAGGGTGAGCTATTGTGATCACCCAGTGTCCGTCGTGCGTCGTCCGTCGTCAACAATTTGCTTTAAATGACGTCTTCTCCGAAACCGCTAGGCCTTGGGCTTTGATATTTGGTATGAAGCATTGTCTAGTGGTCCTCTACCGAGTTTGTTCAAATGGTGGCCCCAGGGTCCAAGATGGCCCTGGGGCAGGGGGTCTTGGGTTCGAAACTAAAAAATACTTAAAAATCTTCTTCTCCAGAACTGCTTGACTCAGATTCTTGAAATTTGGTATGTAGCATTGCCTAGTGGTCCTCTACCAAGTTTGTTCAAATGGTGGCCCCAGGTCCAAAATGGCCCTAGGGCAGGGGGTCTTGGGTCCGAAACTAAAAAAATACTTAAAAATGTTCTTCTCCAGAACTTCTTGGCTCAGATGCTTGAAATTTGGTATGTAACATTACCCAGTGGTCCTCTACCAAGTTTGTTCAAATGTTGGCCCCAGGGTCCAAAATGGCCCTGGGGCAGGGGGTCATGGGTTCGAAACAAAAAAATACTTAAAAATCTTCTTCTCCAGAACTACTTGGCTCAGATGCTTGAAATTTGGTTTATAGCATTACCTAGTGGTCCTCTACCAATTTGTACAAATGGTGGCCCCAGGTTCCAAAATGGCCCTGGGGCAGGGGGTCATGGGTTCGAAACTATAAAATACTTAAAAATCTTCTCCACCAGATCTGCTTGTCTCAGATGCTTGAAATTTGGTATGTAATATTGCCTAGTGGTCCTCTACCAAGTTTGTTCAAATGGTGGCCCCAGGGTCTAAAATGGCCCCGGGGCAGGGAGTCCTAGGTTTGAACCATAGAAATACATAGAATTTTTTTTTAAAATCTTCTCCTTTAAAAACCGCAAGGCTCAGATGCTTGAAATTTGGTATGTTGCATTGCCTAGTAGTCCTCTACCAAGTTTGTTCAAATGGTGGCCCCAGGGTCCAAAATGGCCCCGCAACAGGGAGTCCTAGGTTTGAACCATAGACATATATAGAAAAATATTCAAAAAAACTTCTTCAGAACCACTTGGCTCAGATGCTTGAAATTTGGTATGTAGCTTTGCCTAGTAGTCTTTTACCAAGTTTGTTCAAATGATGACCCCAGGGTCTAAAATGGCCCCGCCCCAGGGGGTCCTGGGTTTGAACCATAGAACTACATAGAAAAATATTCAAAAAATCTTCTTCCTCAGAACCACTTGGCTCAGATGCTTGAAAATTGGTATGATGCATTACCTTGTTGTCCTTTATCAAGTTTGTTCAAATGATGGCCCCAGGGTCCAAAATGGTCCTGCGGCAGGCAATCCTGAGTTTGAGCCATAGAAATACATAGGAAACTATTAAAAACTCTTCTTCAGAACTACTTGGCTCAGATGCTTGAAAATTGGTATGATGCATTGCATGGTGGACTCCTACAAAGTTTATGTAAATGGTGGCCCTGGGATTCAAAATGGCCCTGGGGCGGGGAGTCTTGGGTTCGAAATTAAAATGTATTTAAAAACCCACTTCTCCAGAACCCCTTAGTGCAGATGCTTGAAATTTTGTATGATGCATTGCCTAATCGTCCTTTACCAAGTTTGTTCAAATGATGGTGCCAGGGTCAAAAATGGCCCCGCCCCAGGGGGTCCTGGGTTTGAACCATAGAAGTAAATAGAAAAATATTCAAACATCTTCTTCAGAACCACTTGGCTCAGAGGCTTGAATTTTAGCTTTTAGCATTGCCTAGTGGTCCTTTACCAAGATTATTCAAATGATGGCCCAGGGTCCAAAATGGCCCGGCCCCAGGGGGTCCAGGGTTTGAACCATAGCAATACATAGAAAAACATTCAAACATCTTCTTCTTCAGAACCATTTGGAAACGGTTGCAAACTATCAGGTTTGTTCAAATTATGACCCTAGTTTGACCTTTAACCTTTTTGCTCAGGTGAGCGATTCAGGGCCTCTTGGCCCTCTTGTTATGTTTTAAGATGAATGGATACACTTCCAAGGGAAGTAACTCTGCCATTTTCATTTTTGCCTCCGTTTGTAGTAGGGGCCCGGGTAGCTCAGTGGGTTAAGCACTGGCCTGCTGCTATAGCGGTCCCGAGTTCGATTCCCTGTGGCGGATATCTTTTCAATAGTAAACAGGGTTCCATTGCAGACTGCCTTTCATTTTCATTTCCCATTATCCTGATATGACTGAAATACTGTTGAAAAGGATGTTAAATCGCAAGTCCTCCTTCATCCACTGTCAGTAGGGGTCAACTCTGAAAGTAGAAAAATTGGCTCTTCTTGGAAGGGTAGACCACTTTTTGGAAAGGTTTTGGTTGTTCAGGGAAGCAAAGAAAGACAAAAAAGTTACTATGCTGTGTAAAATGACAGAAAAGCGTGAAAGTATACCTATGTTCCTTGAAGTGAGGCACTTCTGAAGTTCCGATAGTGTTTCAGGGTATGATAGCATTAAACCTTCACTTTGCTGTATGTGTGAGGGTTTATAGCATTAAACCAGTTACTTTCCTGTGCATTTTAGAGTATGATAGCTTTAAACAGTTTCTGTGCTCTTTGTTTCAGGGTATGATACATTAAACCAGTCACTTTGCTTTGTATTTCAGGATACAATAGCATTAAACCAGTCATTTTGCTGTGTTTTTGGGTGCAATAGCATTAAACCAGTCACCTTGCTGTGTGTTTCAGGGTACAATAGCATTGAACCAGTCACCAACTATCCGAGAGAAAGCCATACTACTGGTGAAGCTGATGGTTAATATTGAGAAGAGGTTCTCAGATGACTCAGAACTCAATGCTCAGTTCTTAGAACTGGTTATTTATATCTACAAGTGAGTAAACAGTTTTTGTCTTGATTGCAGAAGTAAGATGTACCTTTAAACTTTTTCAGTGTCGCCAGTGGCTGCAGCTTTAACTTTCGTAGAGTTTTCTGGTTCAGCTCTGTTTTGTGACGATGCACTGACAAGCTGGACACTGCATGCCACAGAATTCTTGTATACATTAGTATATACTAGAACCAACTTCTAACTGACCACTTATTTATATCCCTTTTTCTGCAAAATTAAAGGTACTAGGGAATATATGTTTCCATCTTTAACTAAATTGGTGTATTGCTAGAATAAATCGAGTAACACAAAAACAAAAATCTTATCAGTATACCGTTAAATAAACGAAAGACAATGGTACCACTGTTTCCAAAAATTGCAACATTTCAGCAGTTTGTCGTGATTCGGACAGAACTACATTTCGGAATTTTATCAGTATATGCTTATCACTTGTGCCAATATTTTGAAAATGATTAACTGAACTTGAGAATGCTTCATAAAGCATCATTCTAATACAGAAGTCAAAATTCCATTCACAATTTCAAAACCTTCCCCACCACAGTCCTAATCCTTGCAAAGTTCGAAAATGGGGGTATATGCGCATCCTCTGCTGCAAGGAAAATGATAGTGGTGGAATCGACCTCATATCTTAAAAAACTTTTGCATGACTAATTAGATGTTCTGAATATGAGCCGCGACACAAGAAAACCAACAATGTGGTCGTACGCCCAGGGCAGACTCAGATCAGCCTGGGCATTCCCCCAGTCTGATCAGACTCTTTGCTAAGCACTCAAAGGGTAGCCATGGGACTAAGCTACCTTCATGCGGACAGCAGAGACTCTGATCAGACTGGGCAGATGCCCAGGCTGATCTGAGACTGCGCTGGACGCACGACCACATTGTTGGTTTTCTCGTGTCGCAGCTCATATATATACAGCTTTGACTTCCTATTTGTTTCCCTTGACAACAAAATCTTTCCAGAAAGGCAACTCTTGAAGGAAAGAATTACCTCTTTTCTTTAAGAGTTGACCCCCATTGAGAGGGGAGGCAAAATTGAAAGTGGTAGAGTTGCTTCCTCTGAAAGTGAATTCACTTACCGTAAGCGAAAAACTTATTGAGTCCACAATATACAGGACAGTCTTTTTGTTACGTTGAAGTTTTGGGTCTTGTAATAAGTGCACAGCATTATAGTGAGATTAATCTATCTGCTTATTTGCCTTAATTTCTTTGTGGGAGCCATGACATGATAGCATCAGATGAATTTATGCTCATTGAACAGATCTTATTTTTTAATGATCTAAAGTATATTTTGTTTTTGTTTCAGTGATCCTCAGCTGAGTGGTTCAGAATTGACGTCAAAACTTGAGCAAGCTTTCCTTAGTGGATTACGCTGTAGTCAACCACATATCAGACAGAAGTTTGTTGAAGTAAGAAGCAGATTTTTAGCTCACCTGAGCCGAAGGCTCACAGGTGAGCTTATAGTATAGGCAGGCATCCGTCGTCCGTCGTCCGTCCGTCCGTCAATATTTTCAAACAACATCTCCTCTGAAACTACAAGGCCCATTGTTACCAAATTTAATATATAGCATCTATAGGCAGGGGGAACCAATAATACTGTTTTTTATCCAAATCGCTTCAGAACTTTGGTTGCTATGGCAACTTAAAGTTTCCATTGACTTGTATGGGAAAAATTGAAAATTTGCATTTATGGCTATGTCACTGCAGATATTTTGACAAAACTTTTACAGAAATGTTCCTTGAGTATTCCTCTATCAACCACATGAACTTTATGTAAATTGCACAATTTGGCTGGTTGCCATGGCAACCGAATGGTTAAAAAATAGAAAAAATATTCAAAAATCATCTCCTCAGAAACTATGCAACCAATATAGCTCAAACTTCACAGAAAGGATCTTAGTACTAGCTTCTATAAAAGTACTGTTTTTCTTGGCAATTTCTCAAGCAGTTTGGTTGCTATGGGAACTGAAAGTTGCCATTGACTTATAATGGCAAAATGGAAAATTTGCATTTATTGCTATGCCACTGTGGATATTTTGACAAAACTTTCATAGAAATGTACCTTGAGTAGTCTTTAACCAGCCATGTTAAATTTATGCAAATTGCCCAATTTGGCTGGTTGCCATTGCAACCGAATGGTTAAAAATAGAAAAATATTAAAAAAATCATCTTCGCAGAAACTGTATGGCCCAATAAAGCTCAAACTTTACAGAAAGAACCTTAGTACTAGCCTCTATAGAATTATTGTTTTTCATGGCAATTGCTCCAGCAGTTTGGTTGCTATGGCAACAAAGAGTTTCCATTGACTTATAATGAGGAAAATGGAAATTGGCAATTTTTGCTGTCTAACTAACTGCAGTTATTTAAATTTTTTTCTACAGAAATGTTTCTTGAGTAGTCCTCTACGATTCTTATGAATTTTCTCCAAATCGCTGAATTTGATTGGTTCCCATGGCAAAATATAGTGTAAATTTCGAAAAAAAAAAAAAAAAAAAAAAAATCTTCTGCTCAGAAGCCATAAAGGGGGATGAAGCTGATATTGTGCAAACATGTTGATGACAGTAGTTTCTACATAAATTTTATTCTTTTTCTTCCAATCCCATAAGAACTTTAGTTGCTATGGCGACTTATAGTTTCCATTGACTCATAATGGGAAAAGTGAAGCCATAAGGGGGATGAAGCTGATACTTAGCATACGTATTAATAATTTTAACCTCTACCTAAAGTATGTTTTATATTATCATTGCCCATGTGAATTTGTTGCTATGGCAACTTAAAGTTTCCATAGACTTATAATGAGGAAAGTGGACATTTGCTATTTATTTCTGTGTTACTGTAGATATTTTGACAAAAATTCACAGAAATGTTCCTGGAGTAGTCCTCTACCAGCCATATGAATTTTTCCCAATTACCCGATTTTGATTGGTTGCCATTGCAGCTGAAAGGCCAAATTTTCACTTTTTTTTTTTTTTTGCCAAAGATCTTCTGAGAAGCCATTAATGGGGGATAAAGCTTATTTTTTGTTGCATAAATATTTGTGATATTATCCTCTACATAAATGGTGTTTTTTATTGCTGTTGTGCATGGTGTTTTGTTGCTGTAACCTCAGTGCCTCAGTGCTCAGGTGAGCGATATAGGGCCATTGGCCCTCTGGTTAATATGAAGTATAGGAAGTTTGATACACAATACATTATTTTAATGCACTTATGAATATAATGCAACTTCTGATTGGATAATGTCAAACATTTCCAACAGTGATATATACTGACACAAAAAAGAAACGTCCGTTTTCTAAGGTTCTATATCTTTTAAACCAGTAAAGTTGTATCCATAAAAAATATAAAAAAATGTGTCCCGAGTGTCTGGCACACATAAAATTGCAACCATTTTAATTTTTCTCCATAGCCACAAGATTTATCGAACCTAATATCAAAACATAATTTTTCATTCTCAGCAGCATTTTATTCATCAAAACCTGAAATGTTTTGCGTAAAACGAGTGTTAGAAACATCGACAAACAAAAAATCAACTTTTAAAAACAAAATCCGCTTATTAAATGAACGAGAAAACAGCCAAAAGTCTTCGATTTATAAAATTATCTCCCTTTTAATTAAATAAATAACGATTTTAGAACTTCCGTATCTCCATAACCGTTCATCATTTTGACACCGTTTTTGTTTCAATTGACTATACTTGTGTACAATAATGACAACATGCATCAGAAAATAAAAATTAAGGCTGAAATCTGAAATCCCGGTGCTCTAAAATTCGGTTTTATTCCCCACCTTTTACAGAAAAGTAATCGAGTAATTTTGTAACCAAACTTTTGCAATGCTGAATGATTGTGATTTCAATGCTATTGATGGCTAATAATGAATTCTGAAGTATTCCTATGCCACTGACTTCCAAACTGATGGACCAACAAGTTAATGTTGGCGTGTATCTACGCACTGTCATGATCGACGTTTTGTGACGTCACTTTACGTGACAGATTTATGCCAGTGGTTGTGACAATTTAGAATGCATCCAGCATACATGTGATGTCTCCCGGATCATCCGGGAGTCTCCCGGAAATGGAGCCCATCTCCCGCGCTCCCGGAAAGTATTCAGAATCTCCCGGATGCTGAATTTTCCTGTCATAATTTTTTCTGAACCGTCCATTTTGCGGTAACTACTTAGCCGGGGGCTGTCAAAAGGATTAACTGTCCGTGACCTAATTACCTAACAGGGTGCAATATAGGACGTGTCATTCCGAAGGGTATTCGCTGATCAGACGCAGCGAGGTGTTAAATTGGCTAGCGCACCAGTAAAGGTACCTGTTCTAAATGTAATCGCAGGTAACTTTTACCGAGAGCAAATAACTTTTATTGCGTCGCGGCTTTATGCATCGGTCATTGTTTATGTCATTGAGTTGCACGAATGCAATAGATGGAAGTGCCGCCAATCGACAATGATTCCATATAGATTTTTTTCAGTAAACATGTCAGATACGTAATGTACAGTCATTATAGATATCGATCATGCAAAATTTGCGCAGGCTGATCAGATCATACTTTCATAAAATCATCACGGTGCCAGCAATTTTTTTGTTTGTTTTATTTTTCGGTTCGTTCACTTTAAGAATAGTTTCCCGCGGTTTTCTATCCAGTTCCCGCCGGTTCAGATGCATCGTATGCGAAATGAGAACCAGTGTGAATTTATAAATAAAACATGGGAAATCCGTGATCTTCAGCATCTGACTGAGACAGAAATATGCCATTCTACAAGTTTACTGACCCAAATATGCAGCTATATTTGTTCTTAATCTAATATTCAACGAAAATAGACAGCTCTAATGGCAGGTATGTTCATTAAAGTGTAGAATATAACTCGGTTTTGAGATAAACAGATTTTGAGTTTGTAACAAGTATCAGCTTTCATCAAAATAACTGGAGCAAATCGGACCCATCATCCAAGATGCAATTTTGGACTTTTATATTGAGGGAGGGTTAGGAAAAAGTGGGGAGGGGTGATGGTTTGAGAATGCCAGATAATCAGATTGTTTCTTAGCAATGGAATGGTCAGCACTAACACTATGAACAGTACTGTTCAATTACACTGTAAATTAAACTTAGGATGGTAGTGTTACTGCACTGAAATGGCATACTTTTGAGGTTATATTTGAAGTATTGGGTAACTCAAAAGTAAAGAAGTTAAACAAACTATACAACTGTACTTTAGTTCATGTTGTTTATTTTAAAACAAGAAGCCCCCCCCCACTGCCCCCACCACAAAAAAAAAAACAAAAACAGTTAAGTACTCGAAACAACGCGTCAAAATTGCCGTCAAAAAGTCTCCCTGATGAGGAACTCAATCTCCCTGAAATGAAATCCAGATCTCCCACATGGTCCTCAAGAGTTCATCACATGTATGATCCAGCACCCATAATATCTCAGCAGCGTGTCTGCTCAGTGATGCTAGGATGAGCTGTGACGGTTAAAATTAGAGGAACACAAGAGATACTGATTTTGTGACTTTCGAAATTTGGATACTGGCGCTTGCGACATTGTCATTGTCGCAGATGTTCATTTAACGGATTTCCGTTCAACGCACACCATTGCTGAATAATCAACGTTATTGAAACAAAACATTTGAATGAAATGTCTGTGTGCATTTGGAATTCAGAGACACAATTGTAAAGCGGACGTTTTTTGTTTGTGTCAGTATATATTGTCAGAAACATGTCATCATAACAAATGATTGCTTCTCATTGGCTTGCTTCTGGTTTAAAGTTCCGGAAAGTGCTTACTTTGAATGTAAAGCAGTACAAGTTTAAAGGTCAAAATATGGAAAATACACTAGAATCGGGATCGCTGTATCAAAAATATGTCATTTGGGAAAGTAAATTGCTCCTAAGGGAGCAAATGCTTTCCTCTAAGAGCTGACCCCATTTGAAAAGGGAAGTAAAAATCAAAATGGGAAAGTTGCTTCCCACGAAAGTGTATCAGTACACCTTAATGGAAGGGTTTTGTGTTTCTTTTCTGAAAACATTGTTTAATGTGAGGCTATTGTGTTTCTGTAGCTATTTAATGGGATGCAATACTTTTGCATGACCTTTTTGACAATATGTTCTCTCTACCTAAAACGGGAGTATTTTGTGGTATTCTGCAGGTGTTTAATGGGAGTATTCCAAGAAGAGTGTTTGACAGACTGCTGTATATTACTTGCTCTCAGAACTGGGAAGCTATGGGAGGTCATTTCTGGATAAAACAATGTATAGAGGTAAATAGGCATTTAACACTTAAAACACCATGTATGAACATAGTTGAATTTGCAAACAGCATTGTTTCAGATTTGGCAAATTATCATGAGTATAATATAATGAGCTATGAGCTTCACTGTTTGCCCTCCAGTTTTTGAATTCCCAATATTATATGATATGGACAAATTTCTTTAGATTTTGCAGACATAGATTTTGTTGTATGCTCTTTCACACTATAAGGATTAATTGGAGTATTTCATTGTCTTCTTGCTTTACGTCCACAGCAGACAGCTATGGTCATGTCGGGACAGTCATTTAGCCTAACCACTATTTCTTAGCCGGCTTAGACCTCCTAAGTGGTTAACCAGTACTATGTGCACATACTGACAGCTGTCCTTCTTGAATCAGCGGAAGGGGAAACAAAAGTAAGTGGCCGGACCAGGTATCGAACTGGGGATCTCTGGGGAGTATTCCAAGACAAGTAATTGACAGACTTATGTATATTGCTCACTCTCAGAATCAGGCTAGTAATGTTAATCTAGCCTACAACCAGGACAGAGCAACAATTGCTAGGGTATAATATTTTCATTTCATTCCTTAGATTTTCTGTATGTTATTTCTTACAGCTACTGTTGTCAGTGGCGATGAATGGCCTCGCAATCCAGAGTGTATTTGCCAAGAATCTGTTGCCATTTGCCAGTAGTTTTGCTAACATTGCTGACAGTGCAACATTTTCTACAGTATCATATTTTCATTGTTTTGCTTTCATTTTCCATATTTTCCTTTCCAGCTTTTGTTATCAGTGGCAATGAATGGCCTCTCAATCCAGAGTGCGTCAGCCATGAATTTGTTGCCGTCTGCCAGTAGTATTGTTAACCTAGCCGACAGCCAGGACAGAGCAACATTTGCTACTATTATGAAAATGAAAGAAGAACCGATGGATGTTATAGTAGACTCTAATAAGGAAGAGGTAAAATATACCGTATATGTGGTAATTTTCGCGGTTAAGGGTCAAAAACATAAAAATTAATTTTTTGCAATTTTTAATTTTTGTGCTTAGCAACATGCTGTAAAAGCAAAATCATTTCTTTTTCACTATAGTCAGTTCTTTCATTAACCTGCGGCAGGGCCAGTCAGTTCTTTCATTAACCTACGGCAGGGCAGCTGCAGGTTAATGTAAGAACTGACTCAAGTGAAAAGTACCAGCAACTACCGAAGCAAACACAAACAAAATATTTGAATACTGTGTCTACAGAAGACACTGTATAAGAAACAGGAAATTATTTGCGATTTTAATATTCGCGATTACTTAGTGACCGCGAAATACCACGAATAATGGAACACCGCGAAAATTACCATATATACGGTATTCAAGCCCTCCAATGGATTTGGTTTATATTTGATTTAATAATACATAAAAGGTAAAGGTTTCCCATAGCCTAGTAGCCATAGGGGCGGTAGGGGTTAGAGACCCACTGTTTCTTGGGCACAACATATCCTTCTGCTTTTGCTGCCTTATCCTTCCATGGTCCAAAAAAGGTACCCATTGCTGCTGGGTTGACAGATAGAGTTTTTCCGTTGTCTGATGGCCAAGCCAGGTTTGAACTCATGACCTTTCGGCGACTTCCTGCATCATAACAGAGTCGCTCTAATCACTCTACCATGGTGCCTCTTAATAAAAGATGTTGGTTTAAAGTTTATTCTGTACTATACTTACCCATGATATGACCCAGGGGTCAAGGTCACATATTTTGAATATTTGCAAAAGAAATAATGGTAAGTACAAATTCTTCGCTTATGTTACCAGTATCCTTTAGTGGAACTCATTAATATACAACTCGATTTATTCTAGGTTACAACAATTTGTTGACATTATCTGGATACTGTTGCTGAGCTTAGGACAAGGTCAGAGACTCAAAGTGTTCATCAAAGTCTTAGATTTATGTTTGTTGCTTATATTTCGAATGTCTTTTTTGATTCTAGTTGTATGTGACTGGATTACTTCTAGGTAGCAACAGATTAGTTAACATTGTCATCTAATACCCCTTTATCTGTAAAGCCCCGGTCCCACAGAGCTTGCGACCGCGCCACGACCTATCCGCGACTAAAAAATTTGACAGTCGCAGAGAGGTTGCAGAGGTCGCGGAAAGGTTTTATAACGGTCGCAACAAAGTCGCCGAGCGGTCACCGAGCAGTCGCCGATCAAAATTAGTCGCAGCCAGTCTTTTGAGCATGCACAAAAGACTAGCCGCAACTGATTTTGATCACCGACTGGTTGCAGTGGTTTTCTGGAAGTCGCCGATCGTATTATTTCAGTCGCCGACCAGTCACCGATTGGTCGCCGATCGGTTTTATCAACACTTTGGCTCTGAAATGTTGCAACCTTGCTGCGACCTATCGGCAATCTGTCGGCGACTGTTCGGCGACCGATCGGTGACTTAACGGCGACTGACCGCTGGTGAGATGGCGACTGATCGGCGACCAATCGGCGACTGGTCGCCGACAGGTTGCAGCATGCGCCGATAGATCGCGGAACGATCGGCGACAGGTCGCCGACTGGTCGCCGACAGGTTGCAGCGTGCTCCAATAGATCAAGGTTTGAAGTGCTAGTTTTTAAACGAAAAGATGTCTGTGCGTCCTGGCACATAGAGGACACCTAAAAAAAAACATCGGCGCAAAAACAGACAGGAGTAATGACCCCGAAGTTTGGACGCTTGGTTCTAATGAGGAATCTCAACAAACTGCGGCCTTCTTGAAACCAAGTTCTTATCCAGTTTCGTGTTCGCCTCCTCCGTCTTAATCGCCTGTACACCGTCATAGACAATACCGTGCATGCGAAGCAACTGAATTTGTAGTTGTGTTTAACTGAAATGAATTCAATCTGGTCACCGCGTTTCCATTGAATTATTTGCTTTCTTTCTTTCCTTCTTTTTTTTTTTTTCAATCGCAGAACGGTCGCCAATCAGTCTCCGACCAGTCGCCATTCAATTGAAACCAGTCGCCGAAGAGTCGCCGATTGGTCGCCGACTGGTCGCCAATCATTCTAAACTAGTTGCAATCCTGTCGCCGATCGTACGGCGACCGGTTGCAGTGAGGTCGCCGATCGATCGCCGACTACACACGAAAGCTGTCGCCGACTGTACGGCGACTGATCAGCGACTGATCAGCGATCACATTTGAAGAGGAAAAGTAGTTGCAATGGTCGCAGAGGTTGCAGGTCAGTCGCAGATGAAATCAGTCGCAACGCGGTCGCATCGCAGTCGCAAGCTCTGTGGGACTGAGGCTTAAGTGTGCTTAATTATTCCACAGGATGAGATAGATATGGAGTTAGGAGTCACCTCAGATGAACCTCTACCTAAAGAACCTATAAAGAAGGACTCTCAGGACCCAAAACAGAATCTCCAAACCCTTCTACAGAGACAGGCCAAGTTTCTAGAGTCCTGCAGAGAGGTCAAGGTCAGTCTTTGCTGTTAAGAGTTTGAATAAATGTTTCACAAGTCTGGGAGCTGAAGGTGAATGGATATTCTTTCAGGGGAAGCAAATCTGAAGTTTTCATTTTTTTATGCTGATATCATTGGGGGTAATATCTTAAAGAAAAGATTCAAATGTTAGTTGTTGCAAGTGTCGGCTTCTTTTAAAATTAAATAGGAACATCTTGTATGCTAAAATTATTTATTTATATAATCAAATATTGTAAATCAAAGGGTATGCAAAAAAGTATGTATGGGTGTAAGTTGTGGATTGAAAAATTTATTCCTTGAATCACTGTTGATATTCATTTGAGCCATGACATGACAAAACAAACAAAGTGGCATATGCGCTCAGCGAAGACTCAGATCAGTCTGGACATCTGCCCAGTCTGATCAGAGTCTTTCCTGGCCACATGGAGCTAGCTTAGACCCTTATTTACCCTTTAAGGGTACAGCAAAGACTGACCAGAATGAGTGGATGCCCAGGCACTTCGTTGGTTTTGTCATGTCGCGGCTCATATGTATAGCATAATGACTATAATTTCAGACGGTGCAGTTCCTGACGTCACTGTCACAGCTTAGTCACAGTTCAACTGATCTAAGTCATACATCATGGCTTGACCTGTTCCCGAGAATATGGAAAATATTGTCAGAAAAACAGCAACAGGTACTGGAATTTAGCATTTGAAAAACAGTTTCTTTTCATGCTTTTGCCAAAGCAAGGAGGGCTTATTGTATACCCCTGAGGTAAATGGTCATACCTTTGTTTTTGTGTTAAGGTGAATGGGATACACTTCCAAGGGAAGCAACTCTGCCATTTTCATTTTTACCTGCTTTATCAATAGGGTTCAGCTCTTAAACACTATACGCTAAGGCACGGTTGAACATTTTAGAATTAACTACTTTTTTCATCTGTTCAAACTGATAATTTGTCTTTCTCAGAAAAAGTGACAAGAAAAAAAAGAGAAGAAAATCAGAATGGTGTACCCATACATCTTATGAGTTTGAATTCTTTTTCAGATGCTGGGTACAGAGTTAGTTCCCTTTATGTGCAGTGGTAGTCATGTGATTCAAAAAGACTGTCACCCCAGTGCTATACACACATTTGTTGAGAGTCTGGCCTTGTGTGTTCCCCCTGTTCCTGTCAGGCCTAGTGTCTTAAAGGTAAATATGTGTAATGGATTGTTTTCTTGCCAGAACCAAATATTATTTGTCAGTGCTTCAGCCACTCTGGTATTTAGACTCTCAGCTATGTAACCTGTGTTTCAATAATGATGGTTGCAATGAAATGTACCTTTAAAAGGGGGATGGTTTTGTTTACAAATTTCAACTTTCAGGTGTGATATCAATTTTTGGTCAAAGACTGCATGATTTTGAAGTATTCTGTTTAAAAAATGATGTGTTTTAGCATGCCTCTGATCTGCTTCTTGTAAATAGTTTTAATGGCCCACCCAGAAAGTTTGTTATCCCTTTGAGCTAAAATCCAAATTTAGCCACCCACCACACCTGAGGTAATGAACAGAAAATGATCATCTCAGTATCGAGAGATAGATAGATAGAAAGGAGGATGGATGGGGTGTATTCATACCTATCAGCCTGTTTTGACTCAGATCAAACTCCTTGTTTCCTCTCAGTGGAGCATCTTCAGGAAAGCCACTCAATTAGAGGATAACTATATTCGAATTTGTCATTTAGGGAATTAAATTGCCAGTTTTATGGTCACAGATTTCATTTAAGATGACACTGATGCATCACCATAAAACAAAATTTGCGACTAACTTGGAAGGGTCAATAATAAATTACTGAGGGCTTGAACCAGTTTTACACAAACTTCAGTATGCAAGTTTGCAGTTGCTTGTTTAAATTTCGTCAGATTGACAAAATTTCAACAAGCAACTGCATACTTGTTTGTATGTTGGCAGCTCTATCCATGCTAAAAAGTATGTAGTCATCACTAGATTTTTTTCTAATCTTTCCACAGTACCTTGGAAGGACCCACAACTTATGGTACAGGTCCTGTCTGCTTCTGGAGCAGATCAGCTTTGACAACGGCCCTTCAACATCAGTGAAGAGCAGATCAGCCAGTGAATACGAGTTTGAGCCATCTGGTACACCAATCCATGTAAGTTCCTGATGTCCAGATAAGCATTATTGTTCTATTGTAAAAATTTTATTAATTGGGACACAGAAAATTATTACCATACTTGTCCTAACCATGGAACTGTTCAGTTTTACAATGTAGATGGAAAGGCAAAAAATATTGACCCTAATCTAGCTTCCAAAATGGGGTCTACTCTTAAAGGAAAGAATCTGCTTCAAGGAGAAATGACTCCCATTTACATTGTAGAAGGGAGGCAGATTTAAAATGGCAGAGTTGGTTCTTTTTAAGAAGAACTCTTGTTTTCAAAATGACTGTGAATTAAGTGATCCCAAAGTACCACATACCAAAAATAATTAAACTACAGGAATTTTTAACGGGCACCACATTCATGTGTATTTTATATAAATACGTATTTTTGTGGGGTGACTTCAACGCAAGAACACAAACAAAAGATGACTTTATAGATATAGATAATTTCTTTGCCGAACATTTTGATTTTGATACATCACTTCAAGAGTTCTATAATGTTTCATCTATGTTGTCCCAATTTCATATGGACCATAATCGATGTTCTAAAGATAGAGTTTCAAACAATGAGGGAAACGCTCTCTTGGAAATTTGTAAAAGTAATAACCTATTTATTTTGAACGGAAGATGCGGTAAAGACAGAAATGTGGGTGACTTTACATTTAAAAACATCTCTGTTATCGATTATTCAATTGCAACGGCACAGTCATTAAAATTTGTGAATGATTTTGAAATAATAGAATTAGACCAACTGTTCACAGATAATCATTCATTGTTGGAAACAACTTTAAAATTTGAAAAATTGTTGAAAACATGCATAAAGCGGAAAAAACGGTCAAATCAGAAACCAAAATGGCAAGAAAGTAAAAAATCTGATTTCGTTCTAAATCTTGATGGTGAAAAGATAAATAAAATAACATCAGATTTACAAGATGCTCATCAGAACGTAACTACTTTAAATAAAGAAAACATAAATGACATTTGTTCAGAAATATCCAGCATCTTTTCGGTGTCAGCAGATAAAAGCTTTATAAACACGAAATCATTCAACTATCTTAACGACGATGCGTCACATAAACGCTGGTTCGGAAATAAGTGCCAGTCAGCGCGACGGAAATATCATCTTGCCCGAAAGGCAAATAACTTAAACCCCTCGGCTACCAATAAACGAAACCTAAAACAAGCGAGCAAATGTTATAAGCAAACGATGAATTTTCACATAAATAAATTTAATCAAAGCACACAAGAAAAACTGAGAAATCTTAAAAGCAAAAGCCCAAAAGAGTTTTGGAAAATAATAAATAACCTTGAGCATAATAGCGACGATGATGCGATCAACCTAGAGACTTTACATACTTTTTTCAAGAATCTTAATGAAAACATTGATCAAAATAATGATACGAGTAATATTAATATAGACATAAGTGATGACGACGAAATTTTAAATTCGTCTATAACGGAGTCAGAAATTCAAAAATGTCTGAAATTGCTAAAAAATAATAAGTGTTCGGCCAATAATAATATAATAAATGAATATCTGAAATATAGCTCGGATAAGATGATGCCCATTTACGTTTCTTTTTTCAATTTAGTATTCGACACGGGAATTATCCCCGATCCATGGCTTGAAGGAATTATAAGGCCAATTTACAAACGCAGTGGTGATCCTCGACAACCAGAAAATTACCGTCCAATTACGATCTTGAGTTGTTTTGGCAAGTTGTTTACGGCAATCTTGAATTTAAGACTCAATAATTTTATTAAGGATAATAACATACTGGAGGAAAATCAAGCCGGGTTCCGACCAGGCTATTCTACCACCGATCACGTGTTTGCTCTACATGCCCTTACTGAAATACTGAAGTCCAAAAAACATAAGTTATTCTGCTCCTTTATCGATTTTAGCAAAGCGTTTGACAGTGTTTGGCGGGTTGGGCTTTGGATAAAATTGTTAGGTAATAGTATAAACGGTAAGATTTTTAGAATAATCTATAATATGTACCAAAATATTAAGTCTTGTGTGATGCATTCAGGGGAACAATCCTGTTTTTTCCAAAGTTATTGCGGGGTCAGGCAAGGGGAAAACCTATCCCCTATTTTGTTTAGTCTCTTCCTCAATGACTTAGAAGAATATATGGAAAATTACCATTGCACCGGAATAAATTTGAATATGCCTGGAACTAATATAGATGCACTTCTAAAAATTCTAATTTTATTGTATGCAGATGATACGGTAGTCTTTGGGACCGACGCTGAATCATTCCAAAATAACCTTAATGTCTTTTATGAATATACGAAGCAGTGGAAACTAAATGTAAATTATAACAAAACAAAAGTTTTGATATTTGGTATACGGAATGCGACTAATTTTGAATTTAAACTCGGAAATAATGTAATAGAAATATGTGACGAATTTAAATACCTTGGCGTAATATTTACAAAACATCGTAGTTTCTTTAAGGCTATAAGACATAATATTGAGCACGCTAAAAAGGCACTACATTTATTATATAAAAGAATTAACAATCTTCATATCCCCTTAGATCTTCAAATTCAGCTCTTTGATCACACCATTCTCCCCATTTTACTTTACGGTTGTGAGACTTGGGGGTTTCAGAATACGAATATGATAGACGTTGTGTATAATCAGTTTCTAAGAAACATAACTAAACTACGAAAGAGCACTCCAACATACATGCTTTATGCTGAACTGGGGAGAAAACCTATTGAAATACACATAAAATCACGGATGATTGGGTTTTGGATATCGCTTATTAATGGCGAGAATTCTAAATACTCCAGAAAATTATATGATATAATGCTTTATGAATCTAACAGAGGCCAAAAATACAAATGGATTGATTGTATTAAAAGTATTCTGATATCTGTGGGTAAACCGAATCTCATGAATCAGCCCTACATTGAGAACCCGCAAGCCACTAAAGCAAAAATAATTAAAACGCTAAATGACATCTTTATTCAAAATTGGACTGCTAAATTGACTCTGTCATCTAAAGGTAGAAATTATAGCTTGTTCAAGCAAAATTTGGAATTTGAGTCTTACTTAATAACATTAACTAGAAATACGTATATACCAATGATTAAATTCAGAACCTCTAACTTTAAACTGCCAATTGAAATGGGTCGCTGGGAAAACATACCTCTGCAGGAACGAAAATGTAATTTGTGTGACAAAGGCGACATAGGAGATGACTTCCACTATTTGCTGATATGCCCTTACTTTGAAAATGAACGAAACGAACTCCTTAAACCATATTATTATAGAAGACCAAATATCATAAAATATAGAGAATTGCTTACGTGCAGAAATAAAAGTGTACTATTAAAACTGTCAAAATTCATGAAAACTATAATGAACAAATTCCAGTAGCTTCTCTGTGCCATTAACAAATTTATCATGTCAACATAAACAAGAAAAAAAAAATAATAATAACATATAATGATTTACATTTACATAAAATAATAACACAGAATTCAATATATATAAAAAAACATGAAGTTTATCAATTTATTGGAAGGGATGTTATAATCTGAAAACACGGGAACAGGTGCCGTGTGGCTGATGAAAAAGACGAGGACTCGTATCAGCCTGCACAATTGTGCTTTTTTCTATGGAGATTTGAAATCTATTGATTGTTTATTCGAACAGGGAGGACCCAGGTGAGACTGCACGGTGTCATCCGCTTGGTCTCACCTTTGTCCTCACTGTCCGTTGTGACTGTGTGCAATTTAGGAGGAATCTGACCAGACTGTGTTGATGCGCATGCTGGTCCGGTAACTCCTGCCTTGGACACGTACATGTAACAAGGTACCTTTTGTTGTGTTACAAATTTTATAATATTTTATGTCTTGTGACTTGTCTCTAATCGTATGTTGGATAATATGTCCATTTATCTTCTTAACTGTCTGCTACACGGTCGCTTAATGCGTATTTTAATGCGTATTTTGTTTGAGCTGTCAATTACGTACTTGGTCGATTTCTAGTAGACATACGGCGATGGGCTGGCATTGCGTCAACGGTGACTCGACGTTACAGTTATGGCGCCGAGTCAACGTTGATTCAATGTTAGTTCATCGTTGTGTGCCTAATGGTTTTAATAAGCTAAATCTATACTCACTGAAATATGGGGTGTGGCCTGTGTCAGGCCCTGACGTGAAGTCATTGTCTCGCTGAGGCTGTGTTTATTAACGGCATTCAGCGGGACACTGAATCACGTGGCGATTTTACCCGGTCCACCCCCCATATTAAACTAAAACAAGAAGTAACTAACCTCTGCTGTTCGTGGTCCAACATTGTAGATATAGCCTTTTAACATTTTAAAATTTGTAAATTTGTAAAGATATTGTCGTTCATAGTAAACATAAGCCATTCATACAGTTCATACCGCTAAAGAAATGGGGCGTTAAATTCCCACGTGCCATTCGTGGGAGTTGTTCTAGATGATTGCTTATACACCCTGTTCATCCGGATGTAGTAATGTGCGGTTGGCGCATGTACGGTTCGACGGCATTCGTCTATACGATCCATGCCAGCCCTATCAACGGACTGGCATGGATCGTGTAAGCGATTGTCTCTGTATTCTGGCTGGTATTCACCACACATTCCAATGAAATGTATAAATGGAATATGATTTGCTGGGAAAAAATATATACTATTTGGTAAATGTAATGCACACTCCGAAATTCTTCCTTTCTCTTATCCTGCTTTTCTCTTTCTTACTCGTTCTATTACAATCTTATACTGTTACTGCCGCCATGTGGATTTATGACCGTCATTCTGTTATTGTATTGGAGATATGTATACCTTTTTCTCATATGCCACCTGCGAGTGGCCTGAGATATTTATACAAAATAAAGTTCTGTTCTGTTCTGTTCTGTTCTGTTCTGTAGTATTATGTTTGTACAGAAAATTTTGATGAGAAGCATTTCATATGCACTGTGGAAAAACAGAGAGAAATGTTGGATTCTGCAACTAATAATTTGTTCTATCTGGGGCTCATATTGTGTATGCTGTTTGCAGGAGACTCTAGATGCCCTGTGTGACCTCTACTCTCTACTGAAGGAGGAGGATATGTGGGCGGGGCTCTGGCAGAAAAGGGCCAAGTTTACAGACACCAGTACCGCCATAGCCTATCAACAACATGGCTTCTTTGAACAGGCACAGAATTCATATGAAGCTGTAAGTCAGTAGATGCGTTTTGGTAAACAAACATTCGAAGTAGTAGCAATAATATATGAGCCGCGACATGACAAAACACACAAAGTGGCATGTGCACCCAGCAAAGACTCAGATCAGCCTGAGCATCCGCCCAGTCTGATCAGAGTCTATGATATGCACTTAAAGGGTAGCTAAGGGTCTAAGCTACCTGCATTGCAACAGCAAAATGTCTGATCAGATTGGGGGATGCCCAGGTTGATCTGAGTCTTCGCTGGGTGCACATGCCACTATCTTGGTTTTGTAGTGTTGTTTCTCATATGGTAAAAATTCTTAAAAAAAATTGACACCCAAAATAATTACTGTAATTGTCCTAAATAGGGTACAGTTGATAATGCAGGAATGGACCAAAAAGATGTAGATGAATCCACAAACAGTGTAGTCTGATGTGCAGACAGTGTAGACCTTGATCAGGATCAGTCTGCTCCTTTAGGATACAGATTATAGGCTTGACTGTATGTTCATATCATCAGTTAAAGAGGGCACATTGTCTGATTATTTCATGCTAGTAAATGTAGAATGAGTTTATGTCTGTTGATTTGCTGTCAGCTGGCAGATTTTATTGTGGTAACTTAATAGGGACACAGTCAAACAAAACACAAGTTAACGCATCAAGTGCCAAAAAGGAGACAACAGTTTATGACCACCATATTATTTATCTTTTAGGCCATGGCTAAGGCTCGGGCAGATCACAATTCTGGGCCTGCGGCACCAGCAGTGATACCAGAATATAGGCTGTGGGAGGACCATTGGATCAGGTAATGTCTGAATGATGCATTAAGGTAATAGGTACACTTTCAGGGAAGCAACTCTGCAATTTCCACTTTTGCCTCCCTTCTCAATGGAGGTCAACTCTTAAAGAAAAGAATTTGCTCCTCTTTATGCTAGAGTGGACCCCTTTTGTGGAGAGGTTTCACTTCCAGGAAAGCAAATAGGAAGTCATGAAAGTTGTTTCCCTTTGTAAAAATGGCAAAAATACATGGAGATGTACCCATTTACTATAAGGCAAGGTAAGCCTTACTGTTTTGACTGATGCTACCATATGAACCTAGACAGACCAGCATGTGCATCCCTGCAGTATGGTCAGAGCCTTGGCTATTTGCACTCATTAGGCCCCAATGGATCTACAGACACAAAATGAAGCTGTGATTGTACTACATAGGTTCATGGACTGGTTTGAGCCCTGACAGTATGCAAATAGGATTTGTGTGATGTGGCTCTTATGTCAGCTGCATTTCTGTTAAATGTTCATTAAAAATAATTTGAGCAACAATAAAGCTAGTATCACATTTACATAAAAGTCATGGTAGTACACATCATTTAATGCTGTTGCTTGCTTTCTATGTTGAGAGTCAGAAATGTGGAAAATGTCCCAAAATTTATGCCATCTGATGAAACATATACTTACAAATACAACAAATACAAGTCATATATACAGAAGAAGCTGGGACAAAAGTGAAGTTCATCATTTTACTTACATTAAAACACAGCTCTATGGGAAGGGTGTTTACCTAATGTACATGAATATATTATCCATCGACTAATAGATATGATAAATGTTTTCTATTTCCCCATACAGATGTTCAAAGGAGCTAAACCAGTGGGATCTGCTGTTGGAATATGCCAACTCAAAGGGAAACACCAACCCCCATTTGGTGCTTGAGAGTGCCTGGAGAGTCCCTAACTGGGCCCTTATGAAGGATGCCTTGTCCCAGGTAACAAATGACTGCTTAATTTTCATTTCGGGAAAGTTTAGGCAGTATGAGGATATATATACAGTGTAATGGTCATGTGTTTAAAAAGAAAGTTTAGATAGTTCTTTGACGAAAAGTCACCAAAATGGCAGCAATGAATAATAGTGTAATCAGGTATATTTTTATAGGTGAGTCGCGCAAAAGTGGCAATGTTTTGTTTACATTTTTAATGTCACCAGTACCTGTACTATCCTTACAGTGCAGTTCATGTAACTTGTTGATGTCTGGTCATGAAGAAAATTTACGGTTTACTGGCAGTTCTAATTTATCTAAATGACACTGTTTGAAAGCTTACAACTCATTTAAGCAATATTATCGAAAACAATAGTGATATTAACAAAATTATTCAAAATTTACTTTTTCATTCCCTTGAGTTTGATAAGCTGAACTCTGCTATGTAGCCAATCATTCACCAAATCAAAATAAACACAAAATAATAACATTGCCAAGTTATCGCGTCCGCACTATAGTATGAAGTTTCAAGGTACATTAAATAGTTTAGAAGTTACATGGTATTCCAGGAGTTCTTTGACTACTTTGTGAATTAAAATCAAAGAAACATTGTGAGAGTCTCAATAGTATCAGATCCCATTAGATCTGACAGATTTGTTGTCTGAAGCTTAATGCCTGTATTGTTTGCTAGCTTTCAAATTAGATCTGACAGATTTGTTGTCTGAAGCTTAATGCCTGTATTGTTTGCTAGCTTTCCAAGCATTGGGGTTTGAGGTGTATGGGAGGAACAACATTAAATTCCTGTTTGCTATCCTGGACAATGTAGAGGTCTATTCTGAAAGGAAAGAATTTGCTCCTTAAAGAGCAAATTCTTTCCTATCAGAATTGATCTCTTTTGAGAAAGGAGGCTAAAATGAAAAAGAGTTACTTCACCTGAAAGCATACCCATCGACCTTAAGATTACATGATGTCGACTGCAGAATCTAGACTTTTGATCATTTAGCTATATTCAGGGGTGAGAACCTACATCATAGTGCTGACGTCATAAATGTTTTATCAGTGGCCATAATAAAGTAACTGTTTTGCATAATGAAGACTTAGCAAACACTGAAACAACGAAATATCTAGTCGATCTGGTGCCTATAGATGTTTTGGACTCAATATTACCAGAATTGACCATGAAATACTTGCTGAATCTGATAACGCTTCAACAGAGTGATCTGTATCGACTCTGCCTTAATGCATGTTTACCTCAGCTGTCCACATTAAAAATTGTGGTGAGGCGTTTTATAATTTCTCATTCTTTGAAGAATCTTGCCCTATATATCTGGACCATATGTATATGTAGGCACCAACTCGCCGTTTTATCTTGTGTTATAATTCTGTCTCTTACATGTTACAAACGGAAAATCTGTCAGAGTTTCTTCAAAATGGCCGTCGAATAATTAAATCTGTCACGCGCACTATGATGTAGGTTGTTACCCCTGATATTGCAGTGTTTGTGCCAATTTGCTAAGTTATTTTGTTGTTCTACTCAGTTTATATACTCTATTTCAGGTGGAACTGAGTTGTCCTAAAGAAATGGCATGGAAAGTTAACCTGTACCGAGGCTATATTGCCATCTGTCACCCTGACGACCATCATCTTAACATGGTAACCGTGGTAACGTATAACTTGGTTCTAAGCATGTGCTTCAATATAGTACATGTAGTATTATATATGCTTGGTGCCACGTTATATATGTTGTCATATTTTGCTTGATTTTGTATTATTATTTTGGTAGCACACTGCACAATTTTCAGGCTTGTAGTATAGAAACAAGAAGGGCGAGGAAGACATATTTTTCTCTAATCGTAATTATTCGGTTATAAGACGGAAGTTTATCATTCCAAAATTGCCGCAAATACATGTACGTGAAACATTGTGGAATTCACCGTAACAATTGGTTATTCTCTTCCAAAACAATCCCAAAGATCTAGATCCATCTTAGAGAATGGATCTAGATCTTTGGGATTGTTTTCGAAGGACAATACCCTGTCTTATAACTTAAGAAATATGGTATTGATATTAACCTTGACAAAGAAATTTTTTATCTTGTGCTTTATGGAGCTCTTGTGGTCTTCGGACTACACTGTGACAGGCCAAAAGAGTTGTTTGTGTATTTGCAAACAGTAAAGATGATCCAGAGCTCTAGATAAGAGGGGTATTTGATGATAATTGAGGGATAATTTTATTTATTTCTCATTGAAACCATATGTTGTGACCCCTCATCTGAACCGTCGCGTCGAGATGGTTCAGGTGGGGGGCCACAACATATGTTTCTATGTAGAAATAGCAAAAATTATCCTTAATTATCACCAAATACTCCCTCTTATATAGGGCATTGAGATCAGACCAATTCCTTAGTGTGAGATTTTGCTCTTTACTGAATATACACAACACTCTTTCCTCCTGTTGCAGCCATTATGCAAGAGCTTTCAACTGCCTTAATTGCTTTTATTTTATCTATGCAGTTAAGATATTTATATGATTAACCACAGTAAAAAAACTGTCTTAAGGGGTCACCCAAGGGAAGGACAAAAAGTAGCTGCTTAAGACAGGTGACCCCTTAATACAGGTTAATTTGCACTGTATTTTTGGTTCAAGAGACCCAGAAAAGGTGGCTGCTTAAGGCAGGCGATCCCTTAATAGGGGTGACCACATAAGCAGGTTTGACTGTACATGATTATTACTCTCTCATTTGTCAAGATAATGAGAATGTTTCATTTATAATACAACAGGTCCCATAAAACTCAAATTCTTAATTGAGCCGCGACACGAGAAAACCAACAATGTGGTTGTTCGCCCTGCGCAGACTCAGATCAGCCTGGACATCCACCCAGTCTGCTCAGGCTCTTTGCTAAGCGCTTAAAGGGTAGCTAAGGGACTGAGCTACCTCCATGCGAACAGCGAAGACTCTGATCAGACTGGGCGGATGCCCAGGCTGATCTGAGTCTGCGCTGGGCGCACTACCACATTGTTGGTTTTCTCGCGTCGCGGCTCAATTCATTCACTTAAATACCTACAAAGAATTCTGTTTCATTTTTATGCATAGTTTAATCATTTACTCAGTTTTCAGAGCATTTTTCGTGACCCATTTTCAAAATACCCAGCATACACTGATAGACCCCAGTGTCTGTTCAGAGCCAAATTCCCTGCTTGATACGTGATTATTTTAGATGTGGGTAAAGGAAATAGTCGTGGGATGCTAGGTTCTGGGAATAGAAGCTTGGCCCAGAGGTTATAAAACTTGAGTACATTCTCAAACTCAAAATAAAGCACACTGATTGGCTGCTTCCGAGCATAAAGCACACTTATTGGCTGCTTCTGAGCACATGCTCGGAAGCAGCCAATCAGTGTGCTTTATTTTGAGTTTGAGATTATTCCCAAGTTTTATAAACTTGAACCCAGATATGGAAATGCTTCGTGTCTTTTCCTGATCATTGTCGTCTCTGTTTACTTACTGTAGCGTTAAAAATAACATTTTCCTAGATGCAGTACATAGACATAGAGAGGCCTGTTGCATTGTACATGAATCATCCTTCATACAACACACTTGTACATAAGTTATTCTAAATATTTTTGTGTGATGTAACCAGGTATGGTAAATGTTGCAAAAATTTGAACAGACTTCAAGTTTTGATAAAAATGCCTTGGCAACCATTGTACATGTAGGTCCTGATTAGACTGCTCTCTGAGGAGCAGTCTGATCAGGGTCTATATTGTTTGCTATTCCAACAGGTGTTTTCAGGAATTCTGAAGGAATGTGCATTTTTTAAGCATGAGTGGGGTTTAATGTCCCATCAACACATTCAATTTGATGTCTCATCTGAAAGACGGGAGAAGCAGGGGATCAAATTCAAACCTGTGACCTCTCGACTGGTAGCCTTGGGCTTTATCCACTGCATCAGTGCTGTTGAACAATCCGGCACTGTGCAAAGTGGCTATTAACAGAATATGGTCATAAACAATACCAGTAAAGGTAAATGATACTGTTTTTGATGGCTGTCAGCTGAGCTGATACTGCTGTTTGTTATCTCAGTCAAAAGCCACTTTTGTGTGTACGGTAATTGAATAACTCGGTTGACAGCACAGGTTCGGAAATTGGTATTACCCCTGTGATGTATGTTTCCAGATTGTTCGGTTTTCCGTCCGTCAGTCCGTCCTTCCGTTCACAATTTACATCAACCCTAGCATTTTCATCCATTCAAATGACTTATTCTCTGAAACCACTGCATCCATGGTTCTCAAATTTCACATGCAGCATTATCAGACAGCAGGGCTTCAGAATGGTAAAATTCAGGTGGGTCGAGAATCCAAGATGGCTGCAGTTACTAAAAAATAGCAAAACCATTAAAATGAATGTTTTCTCCAGAACCACTTGGTATATGTGGCTGAAATTTTGTATGAGGCATAGGTCGGACCTTGGTATTCAGAAATATCAAAACAAAAAAAATCTGTTGCGGAATTAGGTCACAGTGACCTTATGTCGACCCTAGAATAATTTACGTCGACCCTAGCATGTAAGTCCATTCAAATGACTTTTTCTCTGAAACCACTGCATCCATAGTTCTGAAATTTCACATGCAGCATGATCAGACTGCAAGGCTTCAGAATGGTAAAATTCAGGCGGGTTGAGAATCCAAGATGGTCGCCGTTACTAAAAATAGCAAAACAAATAAAATCAAGTTTTCTCCAGAACCACTTTGTATATTCGGCTGAAATTTTGTATGAAGCATAAGTTGGACCTTGGTATTCAGAATTATCAAAATGAAAAACATCTGTAGCGGAATTAGGTCACAGTGAACTTACGTCGACCCTAGAATAATTTACGTCAACCCTAGCATTTTAGTCCATTCATATGACTTATTCTCTGAAACCACTGCATCCATGGTTCTGAAATTTCACATGCAGCATGATCAGACTGCAAGGCTTCAGAATGATAAGATTCGATCGGGTCGAGAATCCAAGATGGTCACCATTACTAAAAATAGCAAAACTAGTAAAATCAACTTTTTTCTGCAGAACCACTCGGTATATTCATTGAGTTCTTCATGTGACGGCACACATCAGGTGCGACATAGCATTCGGCGGAATTCTTGTGGGAGTCTTTATGTCAGTATGTTGTCAGAAAGATGAAAAAATAGTTAGTGATCCAGTGTTGCCATAACTGTAGGTGTTTTGTGAGCAATTTTTGTTGTAACTGACCCTTCAAGTGCAAAAAAAAAACTAGACAGAAAAACTTGTGTTTGCAAAATTTGAAGAAATGTTCTGTTCAGCTGTATCATATTGAGAATTCAAAGACAAGAGATAAACAGTGTAGATCCGGATGAGGTATCTGCAAATTTAGATCTGCAAAATTTTTAAAAAAATGTTTCATCCAAGCTATATCATATTTGGAATTTAAAGACAAGAGGGCAAACAGTGTAGTTCCAGATGAGGCACCTCATTATGAGCCACCTCATCTGGATCTATTCTGTTTGCAAATTCAGCTATTTTCTTTTTGCGCACTTGTAGTGTTAAGAAGAACTTTGTATGTTCCCAGATTTTTATGAGAGTCAGTATGGTGTGAGGAACATGAAATAGTTGTAATGTGTTGGTGTACAACTGTAGATGTTTTGTAAGCAGAATTTGTCGTAATTAACACATAAAGCACCAAAAAAGTAAACAACAAAATATACATCTGCAAAATTTCAAAAATTGTTTTGTCATCATATTGAGAATTTAAAGACTAGAGGGCAAATAGTGTAGATCTATTATGAGCCACCTCATTTGAATCTACTGTATTTGCAAACTCAACTGTTTTCATTTTTGGTGCTTTAAGGGTGATTGTTTATAAAGTCAGGTAAAGGGTTTAATATTGTAGGTGGTGTGGCATACAGAACTACGTGTAATTACTGTAGTTGATATCAAATTGAGTTATTTCACTCTCTCTCTCTTTGACTATTTTGACATGTGGCCGTAAAGTGTATTAATGATTTTACTGAAGAAGGTGACATGCAAAAAGATTTAAAGTGAGTGAAATCATTCAGTCAGTAGTTGGAGGTGTTTGAATACATTTTTACTTGATGTGTATAGGTTGATGTGGTTCTCATGTTCTGAGAAGGTGGTGGATTAAGACAAAAGCTAGTTTGATATTAAGTAGCATCTGAGATTTCGATATGCTGCAAACACAAATGAGCCGCGACACGACAAAACCAACTAAGTGGTTGTGCGCCCAGCGCAGACTCAGATCAGCCTAGGCATCCGCCCAGTCTGATCAGACTCTTTGCTAAGATCTTTAAGGGTAGCTAAGGGTCTAAGCTGCCTGAATGCGGTCAGTGAAGACTGATCAGACTGGGCAGATGCCCGGGCTGATCTGAGTCTGCGCTGGGCGCACAACCACTTTCTTGGTTTTCTTGCGTCGTGGCTCAAATATAAGTTAACCCTTGAAGCCCAGATTGAAGTGGATCAGAGTCTAAAAGGTCTGAAAAGGAGGGAACAAAAGAGGGAGAATGGGATTGATGTAGGGAGGGATGGGATTGGATTAGATTGGATTGGATTAGATCGGGATGATACGAGATGAGATGGTACGAGATGGGATCCCACCATCAACAGAAAAGATACAGAAAATCCAATATAAAAAAAATTATCTATTGAAACACGTTCTTATTTTGACAAGATCAAAAGTATTTGAAATGCCTTCAGTCATGGGGTAACTTCTGAATCAGTCCAATCCGTTAACTCCTAAGTCAGATCCAGTCTGACCACAAAGCTGTAGATAAGAGGGAGTATTTTGTGATAATTAGGGATAATTTTTTTAATTTTGCATAAAAACATATATTGTGATCCCTCATCTGAACTGTCTCAACGAGACGGTTCAGATGAGGGGTCACAACATATGGTTTCAATGAGAAATAAGAAAAAATTATCCGTAATTAGCATCAAATACTCCCGCTTACATAGAGCTCAGTGATCATGCAGCTTCAGTGTCCAATAGGTAATTTCTAAATCCGATGTGGCATTTTGGAACACTGAAAATAGTCCATATCAGTGGCAAAGGGAAGGAAAATTTCAACCATGACACGCTAAAAACAACAAAGTGGCATGTGCACCCAGCAAAGACTTAGATCAGCGTAGGTAAGACCCTTAGTTACCCTTAAGGTGCACAGTAAAGACTCTGATCAGACTGTGTGGGATGCCCAGGCTGATTTGAGTGTTCGCTGGGCCCATATATACTTTGTTGGTTTTGTCATGTGGCGGCTCATTTATTGTTACTCACGTAACTGCATCAGACACTAAATATGAAGATGTTTTATGTATAGATTGAAAGATTGGTGGAGCTGTCCAGTAACCTAGCAATTAAGGAATGGCGACGTCTGCCAAGAATTGTCACACATATCCATGTCCCATTATTACAGGTAAGTGTGGAACTCTGAAACAAGGTGGCCAACACATACACAATCAAATGCTTATAAGCAGTGCTCCAGATAAGAAGGGGTTACGGGTAACAGGCATCATTTAGAAATAATTTTATTTTTCCATAGAAACGTGCATTGTGACCCCCTCATTAGAACAATCTCACAAAGATGGTTCTAATGAGGGGGCACAACATAAGTTTTCAATTAGAAATAAGAAAAATTACCTCTGAATTATCCATGTTACCCCTCTGTAACGGTAAATATCATGTGTTTCAAAAGAAAATAATCTTGAACCAGGGTAAGAAAAATGGTTACTTCACGAACTTACAAGGCAGATTTTGTTATGAATGGTAGTTACCCCATACTTAAGTAATTTGTCTGAAGCAAATGTTGTTGTTTTATGAAATGAAACCATTTACCCAGACACTTACAAAGCAGATCTCATAGTCAGCGAAAGACAACATTTTTTTGGCTTGATAGCAATACCATATAGATCACTGTTCATTCAAAGTCAACATGACAATCCTACATATAAAATGAGCCAGAATTTCTCATGATACATGCTACATGGTCCTGTAAACTAAAACTTCTTCCAAGGCAAAAATCAAACATTGCCATTTTATTCAGCTATAATATAGGCTATAAGACAGATTTAGATTTTTGGGATTGTTATGGAAGGGAAAAACATGTCTTACAATCCAGTACATGCTATAAACAATAAGGGGTGAGAGACTGCTATATCTATAGTACCAATATTCATATCATATTGCTGTAACCATGTTTGTTTTTTGGTTCATCAGGCGGCCCAGCAGATAATGGAGCTACAAGAGGCAGCTCAGATCAACCAGGGCCTACAACCAGCCAATATCTCTAGAAGTTCCAGCCTGCATGACATGAAGGCCATTGTTAAAACATGGAGGTAAGGGATTATGAAACAGAAAGTATTTGCAAAAGTTCTTTTTTCATGAAACTTCACATAAGTGGCAATGGACTAACACCATGCTATTAAGAAAGTGCTAATAGAGAGTCAAGTATGCCTTTTAAAGCACCAATAATGCACAGTTAGTTTGTGATAATTTTCATATATTTTCTGATAAAGTATGATATTTTTATTCCAGGAATCGGTTGCCAATGATCTCAGATGATCTTTCCCACTGGAGTGATATATTTACCTGGAGACAGCACCACTATCAGTTTATAGTGAACCACTATGATAACCATGCACCACAAGACCAGCAGGTAAAGCAGTTCAGTAAATATATAGAGCAGTTTAGTAGATATATAAACTAACCTTCGGCAAGTTTCATGAATTTCATATTAACCCTATTGCACTCAGAACGGCCAAAACTCTATGGAGTTTTGGCCGTTCTGAGTGCAATAGGGTTAAATGACCACTCGTGTAAGATCCTGTTTATGTTATGACCCTATAAAATGTGATTTTATCGCCTTCAAAATGAACATTGTTTCAATAAGAAAATGCATTGTTGACATGGTCGTTATCAGTGACAAGACAAGTATGTGCCAAAAATGTTATTACATGTGTGGTCATAGGATTTTTCTGACACAATGTTATCCATTGAATGATAGAGATGTCATATGATAAATATTCATACGACATACCGACATACCATATTTGTTGGGCTGTAAGATTGGGTTTTCTCTCAAAATAAAGTACCCCAAATATGTAAATTAGTCTTGTAATTTGGGCATTTGATAAGTTTTTCTCTTCCAAAACACAAGTGGACTTAGAAATGTCTCTAGAAACAACTTGCATGCATTTTATTTCTTGATCCTATTGACAAATTTTTACCAAAGTTATTAAATAAGTTGGTGGAGCCAGTGATTGTTAGATTTTGATGATTTTGATGACCTTGACTTTATTTTCAAGGTTGACAGTCTGCTGCAACCTAGCAAGATAGATTTGGCTTGAGTGTTGCCTTACTATAGTCAGTTTTGACCCGAGTCTGTGTGTGCTAATTTAAATGGGTACACCTCAAGGGGAGCAACTCTATCATATTTATTTTTGCCTGTCTTCTCAATGGGGGTCTACTCTTAAAGGAAGAATTTGCTCTTCTAGGAGCAAATTATTCCTTCAAGAGTAGACCCTTGTTAGAAGAATTTCATGGCCCAGGAGAGCAAAAAGAAAGTCACAAAAGTTGTGTTGCTTTGTCAGAATGGCAGAGATATGGATGCATACCCATCCATTTTAAATGCCATTTCTGATAAGTCTAGAGTTTGGTTGTTTGATACTCTTGGGTAATAATCTTTTATGTTACAGCAGAACAACCATTCCATGCTCGGAGTTCATGCTTCAGCTCAGGCCATCATTCACTTTGGGAAGATAGCTCGTAAACACAACCTCTCGGGAGTCTGTCTCGATTCTCTTAGCAGGTACCACCTTTACTTTATTAAACCTTAAAGGACCAAAAAGCAAGCAAAAAAATTTCCATCTGCAAAATCTAAAAAAAAAGAAAGAAAAAAAAGCTGTTTTGTCCAAGCTAGATCACAGGATATACTGTTGCAGAGTTTTCAAGTTATCCAATTAGACATTTTGTTGTATTTGTAAATGCATCGGAATGTTGTTAAATGTGGCTTTGCTATAGCCTTTTCTGTTCACATGTTGGTGAAAAAAATCAGTATCTAATACCAACAATGCTGAAATCAATGCTGCAGATAAGAAGGGGAAACAAGAATAATTTAGAGTCAATTGACCATATTTCTTCATAAAAACATTAATTATGACCCCCTCATTAGAACCTTTTCACTGAGACAGTTTAATAAGGGGCCACAACATATATTCCTTAGAAAAATAAGAAAAAAATATCTCAGAATTATTTGCAACACTCCACCTTAGCTTGAGTTCTGTAAAGTACTTTTAAAACAAGTCCATCTCATGAGTTCATAGAGCTGATGATGCTTAGAAAGATGGGCCCTAATGTGAATTTATTATCTGGCTCTGTGGAGTACATAGAGGATCTTACACGAATGGTCATTTCATATGAAACGATCACGAGTGTAAGATTCTGTTTATCATATGACCCTTAAAAATGGGATTTTAATGCCTTCAAACTGAATATTATTTCAATAAGAAAACACATTGTTGACATGGACGTTGTCATTGACGTGAAGTGTATGGGCCAAAGTGTTATTACATGTGTGGTCATATGATTTTTATGACACAACGTTATCGACTGAATAACAGCGATGTCATATGATAAATGTATCATATGATAGAAGTCCACCTCTTGAGTTCATTTAGCTAACGGTGTTTTGAACAGATGGGCCCTGATGTGAATTTTATCATTATTTTATTTCAGAATCCACACAATTCCTAGTGTTCCAATAGTTGACTGTTTCCAGAAGATAAGACAACAAGTAAAATGCTACCTCCAGATGGCTGGCTCCATGGGCAAGCATGAACTTAATGAGGTATATTCTTCATTAGGACAGATATTTCTCTGGGTCCATTTGTTCAAAACTTACTGCATCCTTAGTTAACAAGATGTTTAAATTTTAAAACATATGCAAATACACTACTACAGTCGAACTTCACTGGCTCGAACTGGGAAGGCTCGAACGCCATGCTTCGGTCGAACTGACTTTCCAGTCCCGGCAAAACTACCATTCATTTTAACTTAACCTGTCACCTTTGGCTCGAACTACGATGGGTCGAAAGCTCGAACCCGAAACCCGGTCCCTAGGATACATTTTCTATGTAAAAACCCACCGATGGCTCGCACTAATTACCTCATTTCAATAACGGTCACTCAGACATTTGATCATTGTCATAAGACGCTTTGATATTGACAAAGCGTTTGTCGAAACCACAGGTATACTTGATTGGCGCGAGTGTGCTAATCGAACAAAGTCTAGTGACAAGAAAACGTACATTTTGTCATTTGCGAACACCGAAGGAGTAGACCAGCCTGTGCTTCCGAGCAGTCTGATCTACACCTTCTTTGATCACTGCTTTGCTTATAAAAGTGCATGCGGTCCTTTCATGGCTGCATAGCAGTTTTATAAGCTGAGCAGGCTGGCTCAGGTCTTAGCTAGTCGGAACTTTTCTCGCGACCAGACTAAATCTTTATCAAGTGTGCTTAATGTCCATGTTTATTACCTGGTTGATCTTTTCATCTTGTAAATAAAAATATAAACATATTTTTCATTGTTGTTTTATTTCATCTCCCAGAAAGTGCAAAAGGGTCAACGCGTGGCTTAAATTATGATCTATCAATAAACAGGAAGTCACCCCTGCTATAATAGAAAAGCATAATACATACGGCTGGACCTTGTGAGTTGGTCTTCAATGGCTCGAACAACCGATCGCGTAAACTTTTTTGGGTGGTCCCGGTGAGTTCGAGCCATTGAAGTTCGACTGTATTTTTTTGCCAAAAAAAATGTGAGGAGCTTTTAAATTAAGACGCTTTATTTTATGAGTACTAGAAGACTTAACGAATCCTTTACTTATAAACTTGTAAACCTAATAATGCTTTGATTTAAACATATTTAATTTGTTTATAAATTGTAACATACATACATATATACAGTATACAATACAACCATGGGATTAGAATGAAAAGCTGAGTGCTTATAGAGTTCTTCTCTTTTAACAATGCCTTGAACAACAGGGCAAGCATGAACTCAATGAGGTATTCTCTTCAAACAGTCAAACAATTTTTTTGTACTACAGAGCCCTAGATAAGAGGAAGTATTTGGTGATAATTAGGGATAATTTTTGTTAATTCTGTATAAAAACATATGTTGTGACCCCTCATCTGAACCGTCTCGACGAGAGGGTTCAGATGAGGGGTCACAACATATGGTTTAAATGAGAAATAAAGAAAATTATCCCTCAGTTACCATCAAATAGCCGTAGCGCAATCGGTAGGGCACCTGACTCATAAGTCAGAGGTCCTGGGTTCGAAACCCGGTCTGGCCACATACTTTCGTTTCTCCTTCCGCTGATTCAAGAAGGGCAGTTGTCAGTTACTGGCGAAAGTATGTCCACTTAGTACTGGTTAACCGCTTAGGAGGTCTAAGCCTGCCCAGGAATAGTGTGGTTAGGTTAACTGACCGTCCCGACATGACCATAGTTGTTGACCGTGGACGTTAAGCATCAAGTCAATCAATCAATCAATCATCAAATACCCCTCTTATCTAGAGCTCTGGTACTACATACAGCGGTACAGATAAGGTTTCCCTCTAATAATGCATGAATTAAAATAAGTTCTGAATTGTTACATCTTTTGGAGGCAAGGGATACACTTCAGCAATAAGTAACTTTTCTTTGCTGCATTAACCATTAAATTTTGTTTACTTTCATGCTTGATAATTCTTTGAAATATAAACTTACTAGGAAAACAGTTTATCATATGACATCGCTTCTGAGAGTGTAATAAAGCCATGCATTAAAAAGATAATCCACTAGTGGATTAAATATGCAAATTACGTCGTAACGTTATACATTGACGTCCGTAAAATCGTCGCTTTTTCTAATGGCAAAATCTTGACGTATTAGTGCAAATTTTGCTAATAAAATGCGATTTTAGTGTCATATGATAAATAGAATCTTGCATTTGTGCTCATGTATTATTGCATTTATTAAACTAGTTGGGGAAAACCGATAAGATGCTCGGCAAAGCCTCGCATCTTATCTTTTTCCCCAACTCGTTTAATAAATTCAATAATACATGAGCACTCATGTAAGATCCTATATTTACTACAAGTACTTGAAGCCAGAAAAGGGTAAGTGCACAGTGTACTAAAAAGTCCAATACAATGATATTTTGCTGGTTTCAGAGTTCATTAGGTCCTGTCTAGTGGCTAGTCCTTTTGCACAAAAATACTATATTTGTTTTCCTTTACTGCAGGGCTTAGAAGTGATAGAATCCACAAACCTGAAATATTTCACCAAAGAAATGACAGCAGAATTCTATGCTCTCAAGGGCATGTTTCTAGCCCAGATCGGCCGATCAGATGACGCCAACAAGGCCTTTTCAGCAGCTGTTCAGATGCACGATACATTAGTTAAAGCTTGGGCACTGTGGGGTGATTATCTTGAGCAAGTCTTCACTAGAGACAAGTAAGCTATAATCTTTATTTAACATTCTACTTAAGCTGTTCAGTGGTCATATAGTCAGATCCTCTAACAGTTCTAGTTGATACTTGGTCATTCAGCTAATAAGAGTTACTGGACATACAATAGCTTAGTTTAAATTATGTCTCCCCCCTTTAGGGTCGGGAGACATATTGTTTTTCCCCAGGCGTCTGTCCGTCCGTCTGTCACAAATCGTGTCCGTTCTATAACTTGAAAACCCCTCAAGCTATATTCGCGAAACTTCATTTAAATATCAATCAACATGAGACGACGTGCAGAGTGCAAGAATGGTAACTCTGGCATTTATACTTTTTGAGTTATCTCCCTTGGAACTTAGTCCATCACAAAGTTGTGTTTCAATCGTGTCCGTTCTATAACTTGAAAACCACTCAAGCTATATTCGGGAAACTTCATATAAATATCAATCAACATGAGACGACATGCAGAGTGCAAGAATGGTAACTCTGGCATTTATACTTTTGAGTCATTTCCCTTGGAACTTTGTCCATCACAAAATTGCGTCTCAGTCGAGTCCGTCTATTACTTTAAAACCATTCAAGCTATATTCATAAAAGTTCATACAAATATCAATCAACATCAGACGACGTGCAGAATGCACTCTGGCATTTATACTTTTTGAGTTATTTCCCTTGGAACTTTGTCCATCACAAAATTGGGTCTCAGTCGAGTCCGTCTATAACTTTAAAACCATTCAAGCTATATTCATGAAAGTTCATACAAATATCAATCAACATCAGACGACATGCAGAATGCAAGAACCATAACTTTAGCATTTATACTATTTGAGTTATTTCCCTTAGAACTTTGTCAGTCACAAAATCGTGTCTCAGTTGTGTCTGCTCTATAACTTGAAAACCATTCAAGCTATATTCACGAAACTTCATACAAATATCAATCAACATTAGAAGAATTGCATAATGCAACCATAACTCTTGCATTTATTCTTCTTGAGTTATTTCCCTTTGACCTTTGTCAGTCACAAAATCATGTCTCAATCGCTTTATTACTTGAAAACTGGACAAGCTATATTCACGAAACTTCATACAAATGTCAGTCAACACTAGACAACCTGCAGAGCACAGCATTTATACTATTTGAGTTATTTCCCTTGGAACTTTGTCAGTCACAAAATCGTGTCTCAATCGTCTAAGCTCTATAACTTGAAAACCGTTTAAACTATATTCATGAAACTTCATACAAATATCAGTCAACATATAAATAGACGACGTGCAGAGCACTGTAACTCTTGCATTTATATTTTTTGACAAAAACTAAATATGAATATCAGTCAACATTGCATGACATGCAGAGCATAACAACTATAACTCTTGCAATTATACTTTTTACTTATTATGAATCCCTGCTTCAGGGTAGGGAAACATATTGTTTTTCCCTTGTCGTCTTAATGACTGATCCTTTTGACAGCAAAAAGGGGGGAGACATTCTGTTTTTTTGTAGAAAAACAATTCTAGTTTGAAAAAAATCTTGTGTTTAGTGGTTCTAGCTAGAACCAGGTTGTAAAACATTTTAAAATGAATGAGATGCCTGATTTTGTTTTATAATGTACATTCCCTGTATCTCTGATTTTGTTTTATAATATACATTCTTTGTTAAGAAATTCCTGTATTGCTAAACAGTGTAGGCCCTGATCAGACAACACATTTGGTACGTTGTAACATCTGACCTGGGTCTGTACCGCTTGCCAATACAATATGTTAATAATCACACACTTTAATCTAGAACAATGAGTCTTGGAGTATCAGCCATCACGTGTTTCCTTCACGCCTGTCGACATCAAAATGAGAGCAAGTCTCGGAAATACCTCGCCAAGGTCTTATGGCTGCTCACCTACGATGATGACAAGTCTACCCTTGCTGAGGCTGTGGACAAGTATTGTGTAGGGGTACCACCTGTCCAGTGGTTACCATGGTAAGTTCATGACAAATCAATGAGTTTGAGAAAGGAAACTTGTTTTTTTTTAAATTATCAATTTTGAAATAGGAATATTTTATAACTTTTGGAAACATTGTCTTCAGTCTTTGTCAGAATAATAAAAGCCTAACTTTTCACCATATTTTTGACATTAATGGTATGTACTGTGTTTATCCAGACTATTCCACTCACCTCCCACCCCCTGCTTACCTGCCAACACACACAAAATTTATGTGATGGCCTCTTCATTCAGTTTTGAATTTGAACCAGTCAAGTCGAATTGTGTGTAAGAGGAAGACTTACAACATAATTTGTAAAAAGTGCAGACGCTGATCAGACTGCTCCTAAGGAGCAGTCTGATGCAAGTCTACACTGTTTGATTTTATTGCCTGTCCAAATTTTTTGGACACTGTAGCTACTGTATGTTTTGGGATACATTTAAAGTAATTTTTGTTTTCTCACATGTTCTAGTACTTAGAAATGCATAAAACAATTTTCTCATTGTCCCAAAATTCCATACCGATTTGTTTGTGTTGTCTTTGTGCTTCAGCCGTCTTTAAGAATTAGTTTTAATGTGTATTATTATACAGCAGTTTTTATGGGGTTTACAGTAAGTCATGTTTGTCTATTTGTCTGATAGGATATCTCAGCTGTTGACATGCCTGGTTCGCACTGAGGGACGACTGATCATGAACCTTTTGAGCCAGGTGGGACGAATGTATCCTCAAGCTGTGTATTTCCCAATAAGAACTCTTTACTTGACCTTGAAGATAGAACAGAGAGAAAGATGTAAGTTGAATCCATCCACTGTTAGCTTTTCTCAGAGCTGCAGATAAGAGGGAATTTTGAAGACAAAATAGAGATATGAGCCGCGACACGACAAAACCAACAAAGTGGTTTGGCGCCCAGCACAGGCTCAGATCAGCCTGGGCATCCGCTCAGTCTGATCAGAGTCTTCGCTGTCTGCATGGAGGTAGCTTAGACCCTTAGCTACCCTTTAAGCGCTTAGCGAAAGGTGTGATTGGACTGGGCGGATGTCCAGGCTGATCTGAGTCTAGTCGCACAACCACTTTGTTGGTTTTCTCGTGTCGCGGCTCATATTTTGTTTTTAGTTTCCCACAATAGCATGTTGTTTTCTCTTGTTAGACACCTCCATTGTTTTCTGCCATTTTTACAAAGGAGGACATTTTTCCTCACTTCCTGTTCTTCCCTGGAGGCAGAGCATATTCAGAAGGGGTCTACTCTTAATGGAAAGAATCTGCTCTTAGAGGAGCAAATTCCTTCCATTATGTGTTGACCTCCAGTGTGAGAAGGGAGGCAAAAATGAAAATAGCAGATTGCTCCCTCTGAAATTGTACCCATTCACCATAGGAACTATCACACACACACACACGCACACAAAAAAAAACAAAAAAAAACTGTCACTGAAGCAGTGAATTAGTTAATTGCTGGGTGACCTTTTATTTTCAAGAAATCATTTATCTTGGTTTCCCTCAAAACCTCAACTGTCCTCATGCCAGGCTTCATAGCGCAGTCAGTAGAGCGTCTGACCCATGAGCCAGAGGTCCCGGGTTCGGTACCTGGTCCGGCCACATACTTTTGTTTCTCCTTCCGCTGATTCAAGAAGGGTAGTTGTCAGTTACTGGCGAAAGTATGTGCACTTAGTACTGGTAAACCACTTAGGAGGTCTAAGCCTGCCAAGGAATAGTGTCGTTAGTGTAACTGACCATCCGGACATGACCATAGCTGTTTACCGTGGAAGTAAAGCAATAAATCAACAACAAATCAACAACTGCCCTAAAATGGGCACCATTTTTTGACCCCAAAATAGATTTCTTCTGTTTAATATACCAGTTTAATATACCAATACCTAGTTGTTCAAAGCTAAAAATCTTGCAGTTAACAAATGACAATCATCTTGTAATTACCATAGTATCACTAATAAAAGAACTGCCATTTTCAGATAAATCAGGAGAGCTTGTGGCCTGTCTGAATAGAAGCAATTCTCAGGTTGCTATGTCAACCAGTGCTCCGAGTCAGGCACCTAGTCCAACTACACCTACCATCACGCCATCAACACCAGAACCTGCCTTAAATTCCACTGGTAAGTTTATATTCTGTAAAGTAGAGCATTAGTAAAATGCTATTCCTTGTGCTATTTTGAATATGACACTTTAGGGATCATACATGTGCTTTCATGCATTTACATTTTTTCAGGTTCTGAGGAAGTTGATCGAGCCTGAGGCTTTAGCCGAGTCTTCAAACTATATCGAGGAAATCATTTAAAATATTTATAAGGCACTTTGTATAATGACGAACAGTATGACGTTGGCACTTATACAAATTAGAATGCTTCTTTTGGGGTGGCAGTGTAATGTCATTTACATCATGTAAAGAAGTTTTGACCCAGATTTAAGAAAATCAAACAGGATGAAAATTACATGATTTAAACTTGGATTTTCCATTTTGTCATGGGCTCAAACAGGTATGCAAATGAATATCATAATGAAAAGTCCACGTTATAATTGAATAAAAAATGGTAACTTGCTTTCTTCTATATTTTTCTCCAGAATCAACAAACAGTTCATCCAGCTCTTCAGCATTGTCAGCCAGTAGTAGACTACTTGGTCAGTCAGATGCTGGCCCCATCAGGGCCCCGGCTCCCATGTGGCGGTGTAGTCGTATCATGCACATGCAGCGAGAACTACACCCTACCATCCTGTCATCTCTTGAGGGCATTGTGGATCAGATGGTATGGTTCCGGGAGAACTGGTACGAGGAGGTGTTACGGCAACTGAGGCAGGGACTTACCAAATGTTACGCTGTTGCTTTTGAGAATAGGGCTTCAGGTAGGATATTGCAGTATTTACTCTAAACAGGTGAACAAATTTTTTCAGCAATCAGTTTAAGCCAAATTTTGTCTGGAGCAGTCTGATTGGTGAGTGATTGAACTCAGGTTTAACATCCCACCAACAGCTAGGTCATAGGGAGATACAACCTTGGTTTAAAGTCTCATCTGAAAGACCAGAGAAGATGGATCAAACTTGAGACCCCTGGATTCGTAGTCCAGCATGTTATCCACCACTCTTAGCAGTCCGTTCAGTTTCCATACAGTTATATGGGAGACCTTGAACATCTAAAAACTATATACGTGGACCAGGAAAGATAAGCTACATATAACAGAACAGAAGTCTATTACCTTTGTCATCCCTATCTACTGCTATAATAATAAAAGCTGTGAAAACATGTACTGAAGCCTCATATTTAAAGCTGCAGTCAAATTAAGAGTTTTCCTTTTCTGTTTTTTACACAGTTGCAGAGGCCACAATCACACCACACACCCTAAACTTTGTGAAGAAGCTGGTCAGTACGTTTGGTGTTGGTATAGAAAATGTTTCCAGTGTGACGACCACCTTCTCCAGTGCAGCTTCAGAGTCTCTGGCTAGGAGGGCACAGGCCACTGCACAGGATCCTATCTTCCAGAAAATGAAAAGTCATTTTACGACAGACTTTGATTTCACGTAAGCTGAGATTTCATTGGCAAGACTGACTTAAATCATTTTAGAAAAAAATGTTAAAAAGAAATATGGTTTTGGAGATAGATGTTCAGATTTCCTGTGACTATTTCATTATCAGTTCTGGTCCACAAGGGCATACATGGTATTTTATTATCAGTTCTGGTAATGCACCAGAAATGAACTTAGTTGAATTTGCAAAATGTGTAAATCCAGATGAGGTGGCTCATCATGAGCCACCTCATCTGAATCTACACTCTTTGCCCTGTAGTCTTTGAATTTTCAGTTTAATATGATATAGCCAGACAAAACATTTATTTTTAATTTTGCAAATGTAAATTTTTTGTCAGCTTTTTGGGCACTTTAAGGGTTAAGAAGATGAGCATATTTATAATAATAGCTTTCATGTTTTCCTGTCTTTCAGTTCTATACCTTGGACAAAACATTTTTTCAAATTTTGCAGAGATTACATTTTGTTGTATGCTTTATTGGCTAAGTATATAATAACAACTTTGATGTTTTCCTGTCTTTAAGTGTACCAGGGTCTACAAAACTTCACAACTTGATCAACAAACTCAAAAAGTGGATAAAGATTCTAGAAGCCAAAACAAAGTTATTACCAAAGTAAGTACCTTAGATACTCAGCTATGAGACTTCTTTTCTCGTCTAAAATGACCTGAAATACATAAATCATTTATACTAATTGTGCAGTAAGATGGGGGTTAGCCTTCAAAAGAATGCTAAGTTCCTCACATTTTTTTTTCAGTAAAAAAATAGCTGTCTTTGTGCAAACGATACATTTATTCGTAAATATAACACCTCATTAAGTAAAGACTGTGAGTTTTAACAACTGGGCTATGGTTAATAACTCTGGAAACTGCCACTGATTAGGGATTAACTAGATAGTTTTGTCTGCCATAGAACTTTCTAAGTTCTTACACTAGTTTTGGTTTAAGATACATGTAGCTGTGTGTCAGCAGCGTAGCTCTCAGCAATATCTATGTAACAAAGTAGTGGTTCTGGGAACAAGCTTTTGCAAAACAGATTGGCTCATTGGAAATACATTTAGTTAAGATAATAAGCATTCTTTTTGAATTTTTTCTTTCCTTTTTCTAGGTCATTCCTGATAGAAGAGAAGTGTAGATTTCTCAGTAATTTCTCTCTCAACACTGCTGAGGTTGAACTGCCGGGTGAATTTCTGTTGCCGAAGGTAATATAGACTTTGTTACACAAATGAGCATTGTTGTGAGACACACACACACAAAGAAAAGCAAACAACCAAAAAATTGTTTTAAAGTGAATGAATACTTTTCATGGGAAGTCACTTTGCCCTTTTCATGTTTGCTTTCATTTTCAATGCTCCACTAGGAGCAAATTCTATTCTTTAAGAGCAGATCTCATTTTGGAAGGGCATTTTTGTCATGGAGGGAAGCAAACAGGAAGTCACTGTTGTTTATTGTAAAAATGACTAAAAAACAGATATGTGTACCCATTCACCTTTGGGCATGTACGTTATATGAATCTCAGAAGTTAAAAAAAGGAACTTCTGAAAAGATGTAGTGAAAGTTAAGATATAAATGATAAATGATTATGCCCCCAATTTCGGAGAAATTGTGGGGGCATATTGGTTTGGGCCTGTCCGTCCGTCCGTCCGTCTGTCCGTCTGTCCTCTATCTCAAGAACCGTAAGAGCTAGGAGCTTGAAACTTTATACACATGATCAGTATGGAAAATAAGCAGACCCGTATTTTTTCTTTTTTCCGCGGGTCACATATTTCAAGAGTTATGCCCCTTTTTCGACTTAGCCTGTGGAACCTTGTGAACAAAATATCTCAAGAACCCCTGATGCTAGGATCATGAGGTTTTGCAGGATGAGAATGCCCAAGGTGTAGATGACCTGATTAACTTTTGAAACAAATTCATGAATTTTTGACCGAGTTATGCCCCTTTTTCGACTTAGTGCATTGTAAGCCTATGGAACCTTGTGAACAAAATATCTCAAGAACCCCTGAAGCTAGGAGCATGATTTTTTGCTGGAAGATACTGCCTGTGGTGTAGATGACCTGATTAACTTTTGAAAAAAACTCGTGAATTTTTGATCGAGTTATTCCCCTTTTTCGACTTAGTGCATTGAGGCCTATGGTACAAAGGTACCCTTACATATAGTCAAGAACAATAAGAGCTAGGAACTTGAAACTTTATACACATGATCAGTATGAAAAATAAGCAGACCCGTATTTTTTTATTTTTCCGCCGGCAATGTATTTCCAGAGTTATGCCCCTTTTTCGACTTAGCCTGTGGAACCTTGTGAACAAAATATCTCAAGAACCCCTGATGCTAGGATCATGAGGCTTTGCAAGATGAGAATGCCCAAGGTGTAGATGACCTGATTACATTTTGAAACAAATTCATGAATTTTTGACCGAGTTATGCCCCTTTTTTGACTTCGTGCATTGTAAGCCTATGGAACCTTGTGAACAAAATATCTCAAGAACCCCTGAAGCTAGGAGCATGATATTTTGCAGGAAGATACTGCCTGTGGTGTAGATGACCTGATTAACTTTTGAAAAAAAATCTTGAATTTTTTATCAAGTTATTCCCCTTTTTCGACTTAGTGCATTGAAACCTATGGTACAAAGGTACCCTTACATATAGTCAAGAACAACAAGAGCTAGGAACTTGAAACTTTATACACATGATCAGTATGGAAAATATGCAGACCCGTATTTTTTTATTTTTCCGCCAGCAATGTATTTCCAGAGTTATGCCCCTTTTTTTGACTTAGCCTGTGGAACCTTGTGAACAAAATATCTCAAGAACCCCTGATGCTAGGATCATAAGGCTTTGCAAGATGAGAATGCCCAAGGTGTAGATGACCTGATTAATTTTTGAAACAAATTCGTGAATTTTTGACCGAGTTATGCCCCTTTTTCAACTTAGTGCATTGTGAGCCTATGGAACCTTGTGAACAAAATATCTCAAGAACCCCTGAAGCTAGGAGTATGATATTTTGCAGGAAGATACTGCTTGTGGTGTAGATGACCTGATTAACTTTTGAAAAAAATTCATGAATTTTTGATCGAGTTATTCCCCTTTTTCGACTTAGTGCATTGAGGCCTATGGTACAAAGGTACCCTTACATATAGTCAAGAACAATAAGAGCTAGGAACTTGAAACTTTATACACATAATCAGTATGGAAAATAAGCAGACCCGTATTTTTTTATTTTTCCGCCGGCAATGTATTTCCAGAGTTATGCCCCTTTTTTGACTTAGCCTGTGGAACCTTGTGAACAAAATATCTCAAGAACCCCTGATGCTAGGAGCATGATTTTATGCAGGAAGATACTGCCTGTGGTGTAGATGACCTGATTAACTTTTGAAAATAATTTGTAAATTTTGGATTGAGTTATGCCCCTTTTTCAACTTAGTGCATTATTTGCCTATGGAAGCTTGTGAACAAAATATCTCAAGAACCCCTGATGCTAGGATCATGAGGTTTTGCAGGATGACAATGCCCAAGGTGTAGATGGCCTGATAAACTCTTGAAACAAATTCGTGAATTTTTGACAAAGTTATGCCCCTTTTTCGACTTCGTGCATTGTAAGCCTATGGAACCTTGTGAACAAAATATCTCAAGAACCCCTGATGTTAGGAGCATGATTTTTTGCAGGAAGATACTGCCTGTGGTGTAGATGACCTGATTAACTTTTGATTGAGTTATGCCCCTTTTTCGACTTAGTGCATTGTAAGCCTATGGAACCTTGTGAACAAAATATCTCAAGAACACCTCATGCTAGGAGCATGATTTTATGCAGGAAGATACTGCCTGTGGTGTAGATGACCTGATTAACTTTTGAAAATAATTTGTAAATTTTGGATTGAGTTATGCCCCTTTTTCAACTTAGTGCATTATTTGCCTATGGAAGCTTGTGAACAAAATATCTGGAGAACCCCTGATGCTAGGATCATGATTTTTGCAGGTTGATATTGCCCAAGGTGTAGATGACCTGATTAACTTTCGAAAACAATTCGTAAATTTTTGACTGAGTTAAGCTCCTTTTTCGACTTAGTGCATTGTAAGCCTATGGTACAAAGGTACAAGCATTATTGGATGAACCTTCTCTAGAGACAAGCATATGGTTGGGGGCATAGTGTTTCATAAACACATTTTCTAGTTGAAACAAAGCTTTTTAAACACATCTTTATGTGCAAGTAGAAGTGAGACATACATATTACTTTTTCCCTTGGGTCTAGTTTTCTGGTTTAGCTCTTTTTTTTGTGACAAAGGGAAAACGGGCAAGATATTGCCTCCCACAAAATTCTTGTTACAAAATAGAATTTATATAGAAAATGACTTCTGCTACAGCATAGCCACTACTACGTAAGGATAGCCAGGTTTATGCCGAGAGTGGAGATTGTCCTTAAACACAACACAGCAGCAAGACGTCTCTACATACGAGGTCATAATGGGAAGATCTACCCGTACCTGGTGGTTAATGATGCCTGTCTCACAGAATCTCGAAGGGAAGAGAGAGTATTACAGTTACTGAGAATGCTGAATCATTTCCTGACAAAACAAAAGGTATGTCACAATATACTGGAAATTAGGAATAAATTTTCATGAAACTTCACAAATACAGAATTTCAAGAAAATCAAAACTGTTATTAAAGCTCTTTCGCTCTTTCAGTTTGAAATTTTTCTCCAGTAGTGCTTGTTTAGTGAGACCACAGTTCCTGGGTATGAAGCCATAACAGGTAAATTACCTCTGTGTTTTGCATGCACATGTAAAGTTTAGCCGGTTTGATAAGGCACATGCCACTGCTGATGTTTTGCTGGTTTGACAAGGTGGGTGCAGCTGATGACATTCAGTGACACTACAGTCATGGACAGTCATCCTGACATCACTTTTTCCAGCTAAGGGCTAATTGGGTGCAAAACTTTAGTCTAATTGATCGGACATGTTCTGCTCCTGCTCTTTCAGTTGTTATTTAAATAAGGCTTGTCCGCAAAGATAAAATGTGTTGACTTTGATCTCTGCTGACACTGTTTGCTGTGATGCGTTCGTGCATATGTGTAGGGTTTTATTGCAGTGTCTTATTTAATTTTCAGGAGACATCTCGTAGACTGTTGTATTTCACTGTGCCAAGAGTGGTTGCAGTGTCTCCACAGATGAGGCTGGTGGAAGATAACCCTGCCTCAATCTCACTTCTGGATGTCTATAAACAGGTAAAATATATCTTTAGGATGAAGTTTTAAATCATATAACTTAATTAACATTTTGGCATACCTGAATTTCTACCCTACTGTTTGTTAACACTTAAATCAACATAACTGAAAATAGGTGAATTTTATCCAGATGAGGTGGCTCATTATTATATTACATTTAAAGAAGAACTGAACAAGAACTGCATACAATTATGTTTGCTTCTTGCAATAAAATAGCCACATAAAAGGTTTTAAACCTGTTTAAATTTACTTAGAAATTTTCGTATATGAGTCTTGTGTTTTCAAATCCCTTTATAAAACATCAGTTCTCACAGAATGGGGTCTTGAGCTTACAGCAGGTATGGCCTAATGAATTTGCTTAATGAGGAGGCCCTGTACCTCAAGAGGTTAAGCACTGACCTACTAATCTAGTGGCCTGAGTTGGAATCCTACTGGAGGCGGAATTATTTCCGAGCATAAATATGGTTCTGATGTACAGTTTTTAGCTTGCCTGAACGAAAGTTCAGGAAGAGCTATTGTTGTCACAACGGCGTCGGCGTCAGCGTCCGCGTCCGTGTCAGCGTCCGCGTCGGCGTCCGGATTGGATGTTTTGGTTAAAGTTTTTTAAAGACCTATATCTCCTTAACCCATGGATGATTTCTTTTGATACTTGCACTGTAGTTAGATATTGGTCCAAAGTTTAACAGGGTACCACCCCCACCCCACTCAGTGACCTTGATGTCAAGATCATGGACTTAGAAAATTGGGAGTTTTTTTGGACTGGATGTTTTGGTTAAAGTTTTATAAAGCCCAATATCTCCTTAACCCATGGATGGATTCCTTTGATACTTGCACTGAAGTTAGATATTGGTCTAAAGTTTTCGAAGGTACTACCCCCACCCCCCCTCAGTGCCCTTGATGTCAAGGTCATGGACTTAGAAAATTGTCTTTTTATTGATTGGATGTTTTGGTTAAAGATTTTTAAAGACACATATCTCCTGAACCCATAGATGAATTCTTTTTATATTTGCACTGTAGTTAGAGCTACAGAATACTACCCCAACCCCGCTCAGTGACCTTGATGTCAAGGTCAGGGACTTAGGAAATGTTGGTCTTTATTATGTCCCCCCACCAAAGGTGAGGGGGGACATATTGTTTTCAGTGCGGATCCCGGGCGTTGGCGTCGGCGTCAGCGTCGGCGTGACAGATTTCTTGCGTGCGCGATATCTCTTGAACCAATAGATGGAATTTCACCAAACTTGCATGGATACATTATTGGGACAAGTTTAAGAGCTGATTAGATTTTGGTGACCTTGACCTCATTTTCAAGGTCACTGGAGGACTTAGATGACAATTTCTTGTACCCACTATATCTTCTGAACCAATGGATGGAATTTCACTAAACTGGCAGGGATACATCATTGGGACAAGTTTAAGAGGTGATTAGGTTTTGGTGACCTTGACCTCATTTTCAAGGTCACTGGAGGACTTACATGACAATTTCTTGTACCGGTGATATCTCTTGAACTGATGGATGGAATTTCACCAAACTGGCATGGATACATTGTTGGGACAAGTTTATGAGGTGAGATGATTTTGGTGACCTTGACCTCATTTTCAAGGTCACTGGAGGACTTAGATGTCAGTTTCTTGTACCCACTATATCTCCTGACCCAATGAATGGAATTTCACCAAACTTGCATGGATACATTATTTGGACAAGTTTAATAGCTGATTTGGTTTCGGTGACCCTGACCTTATTTTCAAGGTCACTGGAGGACTTACATGGCATTTTCTTGTACCCACTATATCTCTTGAACCAATGGATGGAATTTCACCAAACTTGCATGGATACATCATTGGGACAAGTTTAAGAGCTGATTAGATTTTGGTGACCTTGACCTTATTTTCAAGGTCACTTGAGGACTTACATGGCAATATCTTGTACCCACTATATCTCCTGAACCAATGAATGGAATTTCACCAAACTGGCATGGATTCATCGTTGCGACAAGTTTAAGAGCTTGTCAGATTTTGGTGACCTTGACCTCATATTCAAGGTCACTGGAGAACTTAGATGACAATTTCTTGTACCCACTGTATCTCCTGAGCCAATGGATGGAATTTCAACAAACTTGTATGGATATGTCTTTGGGACATGTTTAAGAGCTTATTAGATTTTGGTGACCTTGACCTCATTTTCAAGGTCACTAGAGGACATAGATGACAATTTCTTGTACCAGTGATATCTCTTAAACCAATTGATGGAAATTCACCAAACATGCATGGATACATCATTCAGACAAGTTTAAGAGGTGAATTGATTTTGGTGACCTTGACCTCATTTTCAAGGTCATAGTCATCTATGTAGGATATCTTTAGAACCAGTGGATGGATTTTCTCCAAACTTGCCTAGATATTTTACTATTCATTAGAGGGGATGGGAAATGGGCTGGTGGGGGGACATCAGTTTTTCTCTGAAAAACATTTCTAGTTAAAGTTTTGTAATTGCACACTGATTCATAATGCTTTGCAGAGATTTAGTTTATACTTGAACTGATGTTAGACACTTTTTTTAGTTTTTACAAAACACCTTATACTTACCCCACTGGATGACCTTGAAGTCAAGGTCATCGACTTAGAATTTTGTATTAAAGATCTTGGTTAAAGTTTTATATTTATGAAGACATAATTTCACAGTGCCATGATGACAGACTCAGTTGATACTAATACTTGGACTGTTGTTAGATAATGGTTGATGGTACAGCTTAGCCTCCCCCCCCCCTCTCCCCTCAGTTTTTTTTTTACCTCAAGCTCTTGGACTTTGAAATTTTATTTCATTTTTAGCTCACCAGAGCCGAATGCTGCAGGGGAGCTTATAGTATAGGCAGTTGTCCGTCGTCGTCGTCGTCGTCGTCTGTCGTATGTCGTCGTATGTCGTCGTCTGTCGTCCGTCAACACTTTTAAACAACATCTCCTCTGAAGCTACTGGGCCAATTGGGCCCAAATTTCATCTGTAGCATGCTTGGGCTGGGGGATTGAAAGTTTGTGTTTTTTATGAAAATCAGCCCCTTAGTTTGGTTGCTATGGCAACTTAGAGTTTCCATAGACTTATAATGGGGAAAATTGAAAAATGGCATTTACTGCCAAGCCATTGCAGATATGCTGACAAAACTTTTATAGAAATGTTTCGTGAGAAGTCTTCTATCAGCTATATACTTTTTTGCCCACTGCTCCTTTTATTGGTTGCCATGGAAACATAAATGAAAAAAAAAAGGAAAAAAAAATACTTAAAAAATCATCTGCTCTGAAGCCACTTTGCCAATTAAGCCCAGATTTCATCTGTAGTATCCTTGGGCTGGGGGATTGAAAGTTTGTGTTTTATATGAAAATCAGCTTTTTAGTTTGGTTGCTATGGTAACTTAGAGTAGCATTGACTCATAATGGGGAAAATTGAAAAATGGCACTTATTGCTGCAAGCCATTGCAGATATGTTGACAAAACTTTTATAGAAATGTTCCTTGAGAAGTGTTCTATCAGCTATATGATTTTTTTTGCCCACTGCTTCTTTTATTGGTTGCCATGGAAACCAAAATGCAAAAAAAAAATGAAAAAGAAGTACTTAAAGTATTATCTTCTCTGAAGCCACTTGGCTGATGAAGCCCAGATTTCATCTGTAGTATCCTTGGGCTGGGGGATTGAAAGTTTGTGTTTTATATGAAAATCAGCTTTTTAGTTTGGTTGCTATGGTAACTTAGAGTAGCTTTGACTCATAATGGGGAAAATTAAAAAATGGCACTTATTGCCAAGCCATTGCAGATATGCTGACAAAACTTTTATAGAAATGTTGCTTGAGAAGTGTTCTATCAGCTATATGTTTTCTGGCCCGCTGCTCCTTTTATTGGTTGCCATGGAAACCAAAATGCAAAAATGGGGGGAAAATGCTTAAAAAATTATCTCTTCTGAAGCCACTGGGCCAATTGGGCTCAGATTTTATCTTTAGTATCCTTGGGCTGGGAATTGAATTTTTTTTACATGAAAATCAGCTCTTTCGTTTGGTTGCTATGGCAGATAAGACTTACGTTGACTAATGATGTGGAAAATTAAAATGGCATTTACTGCAATCATGATGTGGGAAATAGTTATATATTTTGTTATCAACTCAGCAGACTGTCAGACTGAGACTTTGTAGTTGCATATTTTGTACTAGCCTGTACAAATGTGACAGCAATTTTAAGCCTATGCAAGTTTGATTGCAATTTGTGCTAGAGATCTGGTGAGCTTTGTGGCCCGTGGCCTCTTGTTTTATTTTAATTTTATTTTAAGACTTATTTCTGAGATAGCTTTTGTTTATAAATGTGTTTTTATTTTGGACATGCTTGTCTGAAGTTTTATGCATAGCAGTCCACACCACCATAGCGGCTATGTGATGGGCAAGCACCAATTCAGGCGAGCTATGCTGTCAGGCGACAGCTCTTGTTCATTATCATCTTACTATGTAGAAATCAGTGTCATCCATTTGTCCATCCATGTTAGCCCAATATGCGTGATTGTTATTTTCTTTACAGCGCTGCAGTAAACGGGGAATAGAACATGATGCTCCAATTGCCCGCTACTACGAGAGGCTCCTCACTGTCCAAGCTCGTGGTTCACAGGCGAGCCACCAGGTATTGAGGGATATTCTCAAGGAGGTCCAGAACAACATGGTACCCAGGGGACTCTTTAAGGAATGGGCTCTGCATACCTTCCTTGATGCTACTGATTACTGGATCTTCAGAAAAACAGTAAGTGGTATACTATTGTATAATGCCATATTTATCAGAATGTGTAACACAAAACCTGCCAGAGATTTTTGTAAGATTTCATCGAGTCCTGATCAAATTGAAAGATAAATAAGATATGTATATATGTGAATGAAACAATGTCTCGATAAAGCCTGTTTAAAGATTTTGCTAAGGTTCATTCTGTTTGATTGAACTGCAGATTTCATGAAAAGTTTGGGCATGCTCACAGGCTACTGTGAGCCTATGAGGTTTGCTTATCAATATATTTTTAAGTTTGTGGGTTATGGTTTACCAGAATAGAATGGCTGGTAAAATGCAAGGTCAGTGCTGATGAGGATCTTTTAAAAAAATATGCTATGGTTACTCTATGTGTACTGTCTCTAATTCACTGGCGAAAGCTAGTGGATTGTGTTTCTACAAGCTGATAAACCATGCTGAGGATACAACTTATACTGGACTTAAACAATTGTCAATTTAAACATATATTTACATTACAGTTCACAGTTCAGCTGGCATTGATGGGCTTTGCGGAGTTCGTTCTTCACCTCTCTCGGATGAATCCTGACATGATGTACCTACACCAAGACTGTGGATATCTCAATATCTCTTACTTCAAGTTTGATATTGATGATCAGACAGGTAAGTAATACGAAGAGAATTGATATTAAGGATAAATAACTCTGTTCTAGGCATGCTTTGGATGAATCCAGGCTTGATGTAACCTTTTGACAAACAGTATAATTGGCATGTTGAGATTTTTACAATAAATGCCATAATTGGTGAACGTGTCTCAACATGCTGTGTAATAACAGTTTTCGCTACTTACATGTTATAAAAGTCGGTAACTGGCTATTCATAACTAATGTTATATATGTTGCAACCCTCTGACTATAAATAAAGTTTGTTTTGCTTGTACAAACAGGTGCTGGTTTTGTGTAAAACAAAAATTAAACACAAAAATATTAAATTCGTAGTGGATTGCATTAACTGATTGTTCAAGCTATTGTTTCATGTCTTTATAGGTGACCTTGATGCAAACAGACCTGTTCCATTCCGGCTGACCCCAAACATTGCAGAGTTTCTGACCACCACAGGTGTCAACGGTCCTTTGACAGCATCTATGGTTGCTGCTGCTCGGTGCTTTGTACAACCCCAGTATAAACTACCGAGTTTCTTACGAGCAATATTCAGAGATGAATATATTACCTGGCATAAGAAGGTAAATACCATTAATGTCATTACTGAATGTCACTTCTAATGACTGTCTTCTGGTTTTATGTTACTGAAAGATTTTGGTTTGGCTGGAAAGCGGTACATTTTGAAAATATGAAAAAGTGTGTTAGAATAGGGATAACTGTATTGAAAATTGTCATTTGGAAGTTTTATGGTCCCAACTACTTACACATAGTTTAAAAACAAAATATGCCAAAACATAAAACAGATGATTTACCTTCCCAAATGATAATTATGAGTTCTGGTATCCCCTTATTCATAGAAAAGGACTTTCAGTTTATTGTTATCCTAATGTGCTTAAGTATTGGGACACCTGAAACCATTAATTTTCCATTTGTTCCAAATGGAAAATTGAAGGTTTTTAGGTGTCCCAATATTTAAGCACAATAGTATACTATGAAGAAGGTTTGTTTATATTGTAGTCTCTTCAGGTTTATAATCCACTGACCTTGGTTTTTTTCCAGAAACAAGAGGAGTTAACTCCTGGCACAGAACCCTCAGAGATGGAAGGGGAACAACTGATAACTATGGTGAATAAAGCTGTATCGGCCATCACCACACGCCTACAGAGTAAGTATTTGAGAGGCTATGAATATGGTTGGATGTATCACTGCAGACCTGAGTAGAGGGTCATCTTTCACAGTGCTTGTGGCAGCCTTACATAGAAATTTAAAAAAAAAACTGGACACCTAAAATAAGCACAGTGGTTGTCTTTTAAACAGTTTTTAGTGCGGTGATGCTTCCAAAAGATGCAGATGGAAGAATGTCAAACAGTGTTGACCCAGATCAGACTGCAGCTCCAGTATCTCAGTAGGTTAAGTGCTGGCCTGCTGTTCTAGAGGTCCCAGGTTCAAGCCCCAATGGCCCAGGATTTAGAAATTATGCTTTTAGGATCAGCTGACTTCATTAATCCATGGAGGTCAGTTGGTCAGTGTGACATGGGAAACAAGCAGACTGATTGCCTGACAAAACCTAGGAGGTAATACCAATTTGCATGTAATGAAACTGATGCAGTTCTATACAAAGTGGCTGTCGACCAAGAATCCAGCCGCAGACATTACCAATAAGTAAACAATACTCTTGTTAAAAGCTACATACAGAGCTAATACTGCTGCTGATTGTCTCAGTCAGTAGCCAGTTTTCCATGTATGGACTGGCTCGGTCAAAAGCACAGGTAGGGAAGTTTGTATTACCCTGTGAATCCAGCTATGGTTACAGATGTTATGATGTATGGGTACACTATCTGGGGAACCAACCCTGCCATTTTCATTTTTGCCTCCTTTCTCAGTTTGGGCAAAAGAGAGCTGCAAGGATTGCTCCCCAAGGAAGTGGTGTACCCATTCAACTTAAACTGTCATATGTTCTTGCAGATCTGGCCACATTTGATGGAGCTGAGAGTCGAGTGAACACACTGGTAGCAGCAGCCAACAGTCATGATAATCTTTGCAGAATGGATCCAGCATGGCATCCATGGTTATAGATTGATAAAACTTGTATCGATATAGCATCAGTCATGTTGCATAGTGCAGCACTTTTAGTTTCAAAGTGAGCGGAGAGTTGAGTTCTGGTTGCAGCAGCTAACAGCATTTAAACTTTTGAACAATGGACCAGTTTCACATTTGTAGAAACCTCTCAAGAAAAAAACACCTATGAAATGGTATAAAATTGGGAGATGACCTCAATGCAGGGGTTAAATATCTAGTAAAAGTGCAATGTAACAAGGAGGTGGATGTTGTTGAGACCTTAAAGTTCATAGAGGTCCTATGTATTGAAATTTGGACCAACAGTTTAGTGACAATCATAGTACATGTGTTCTGATTGGCCATGCAGTGTTAAATGAATTTATTCAGTTGTAAGACAGGATCATTGTCCCACCTGCCATGGGCAGAAGCTAGTCATAGGTATTACTTTCTGGTGTTAGTGTTGACCCCATAAACTTATGTCGGATTTCTGGTTTACCGTAATGACCCTTAATATGGACAGACAGTTCTGTGCAAACATCGTAGCCCCAGATCAAACTGCTCCTGAAGGAGCAGTTTGATCAGGATCTACAATGTTTGCCATTCTCTACGCATCATTTGGATGCATTAACGTGTGTAAAATCCACTTTCTATGAAGTTTTGAAAAATAATTGCCCTACTTTAGGTGTCCGATATTTTAGGGTCATTACGGTAAGTCTGTTTTGTGACTGCGCTGACAGGCGAGATACTGCCTTTTATGGAATTTTTGTTTCCTGTCCACAAAAAAAAAAAATCCCAAAAATCTAGATCCCTCTTATGAGAGGGATGGTGGGGGATGATGGTATTACGAGAGTGCAGGGGTTAGCATAAAGTATGCATAAATATGTTTGTTACTTTTGAAATAGGGCCAGTTTTACATTTTAAGAGTTTCAGACTTGAAAAAAATTAAGATCTGCTTATTATGTGTTCTTTATGAAATGGAATTTTAAATAATAGAAAAAAAAATGTAAAAAGGAATCTTCTTTCAGACTTTATTATACATACATCTCAAAAATATTGATATGATATAACTAAGCAATGAATTATGAAATATGTACTAAAAGACATAGAGTTGATTGTTTCTGTCAGTGGGATTAACATATACGCGTTAATTTTCGCGGATTTTATTTTTCACGGTATTTCGCAGTCACTTCGCAACCGTGAATATTTAAATCGTGAAATAATTTCCTGTTTTGAACAAAGTATCTTCAATAGACACGGTGTCAATATATTCTGCTACTTTTCTCTAGAGCCAGTTCTTTCATGAACCTGCGGCCGTAGAGCCAGTTCTTTCATTAACCTGCGGCACGGCGGCAGGTTCATGAACGAACTGGCTCATTGAGAAACAAAAAAATTTACTTTTTGTACATTTTCCTGACAGTGAAAAATTAAAATCAGGAAAATTAAGGTTTAAGTTTTTGAACCTGCAAAAATTACTGCATATACGGTATTTTACAGATTAAAAAAGTAACGTCTGTGAGATAAGTCAGAATGAATGTGTTAGGGAAGCAAACATTCTGATCAGACATTTAAAAAGATCCAGAATGAATGAATTTAATTCGTTGTTAGGCATTTATATCTTGTAGAATCCATTTATTATTTGTTTATATATGTCAATTTTCAATGAATTTATGCATGTTTAAAACTGTCATTAGTGTTTTCTATTTAATGTTTAGCATCAGTCAAACATTATTTTCATTTAACCATCACATTTACAAATAAAATAAAAGATACTGATTTTGTTTTTTGTGTTTAAACTGTGTTCATTCCCATATGACATTGACCTTTTGACCTTTCATTGCCATAGTTACCAAGAACTTTGGTAGTGTAATGGATAAAGTGCTAGACTAACAATCTTGTGGGAGCCTTTGTAGCTCAGTAGGTTAAGCACTGGCCTACTGATCTAGCAATTCTGGGTTTGAGACATGCTGGGGGCGGGAATCTTTTCAATGGTAAACGGGCTTCCATTACACATAGCTTTTCATTATCACCCTCCCATCATCATAATATGACTGAAATAATGTTGAAAAGGACATAAAAGCACAAGTCATCCATCCTTAACCCATTCCATGTGGGATACCCCTTTAGGGGTATCTGGGCAAACAGTTTGGATCCAGATCAGGCCCCACAAACGTGGGGCCTGATCTGATATCCAAACTGTTTGCTGCCTAGACATCACTTCTACAAGAGTTGGTTGACCAATATTGTCAAAATATTCTTGATTTTTGATGCAGATGACAATTTCAGCAGACAAAAAAAACCCAGAATGCAATGGGTAACCAACCCAGGGATTGCAGGTTCAGTTCCCTGCTTCTCTGGTCTTTCAGATTAATCCTGTCCACATTTGACCCATCAGTTAGTGGGATGATAAACCAGAGTTCACTCACCACATTTTCTCTAGGTATTAAGGTGCACGGATACACTTCCAGAGGCAGCAGCTCTGCCATTTATATATTTAGCCCCCTGGATGGGGTAAACTTTTGAAGGAAAGAATTTGCTTCCTTTTTAGCAAATTCTTTCCTTCTTGCCGGGCTGCATAGCGCAATTGGTAGGGCACCTGACTCATAAGTCTGAGGTCCTGGGTTTGAAACCTAGCCTGGCCACATTTTTTCGTTTCTCCTTCCGCTGATTCAAGAAGGGCAGTTGTCATTTACAGGCGAAAGTATGTGCACTTAGTACTGGTTAACCACTTAGAAGGTCTAAGCCTGCCCAGAAATAAAGTGGTTAGGTTAACTGACCGTCCCGACATGACCATAGCTGATTACCGTGGATGTTAAGCATCAAATCAATCAATCAGTCAATCCTTCAAGAATGGTTTCTTCAGTCAGGAAAGCAAAGAGGAGTCTCCCATTGAAAAACTAGCAAAAAAAAAAAACATGACAATGTAGCGATACACCTTAAGGAAAATAAATACACCTAAGGAAAACACTTAGAGCTGTCATTTATGTCTGCCTTGTCACTGGAGTGGTGGGGAGGGGCAGGGTTGTCCTAATAAAGTTTTTGTAGCAGCTTTAGCTACTCTAGGGGAGAAACAGGTAACTTTGGACAGGCGGGTAAATTCGGACATACCATTGCAAACAGTGAAAATCCAGATGAGATGGCTCATGATGAGCCGTCTCATCAGGATTTTTACTGTTTGGTCAGTTTTTATTAGCTCGCCTGAACGAAAGTTCAGGAAGAGCTATTGTTGTCACCACGGCGTCAGCGTCCGCGTCCGGATTGGATGTTTTGGTTAAAGTTTTTTAAAGACCTATAGCTCCTTAACCCATGGATGGATTCTTTTGATATTTTACACTGTAGTTAGATATTGGTCCAAAGTTTAATAGGGTACCACCCCCACCCCACTCCGTGACCTTGATGTCAAGGTCATGGACTTAGAAAATTGGGAGTATTTCTGACTGGATGTTTTGGTTAAAGTTTTATACAGCCCAATATCTCCTTAGCCCATGGATGGATTCCTTTGATACTTGCACTGTAGTTAGATATTGGTCCAAAGTTTTCCAATGTACTACCCCCACCCCCCTCAGTGACCTTGATGTCATGGTCATGGACTTAGAAAATTGTCTTTTTATTGATTGGATGTTTTAGTTAAACTTTTAAAGACACATATCTCCTGAACCCAGCAATTAATTCTTTTTATATTTGCTCTTTAGTTAGATATTAGTCCAAAGTTTTACAGAGTACTAACCCAACCCTGCTCAGTTACCTTGATGTCAAGGTCAGGGACTTAGGAAATTTGGTCTTTATTAATGTTTTCTAATTGCATACTGATTCATAATTCAGAGATTTAGTTTACACTTTAACTGATGTTAGACACTTTATTGAGTTTTTACAAAACGCTATATGCTTACCGCTTTGGGTGACCTTAAATTCAAGGTCATCGACTTTGAATTTTGTCTTAAAGATTTTGTTAAAGTTTTATATTTATGAAGACATAATTTCACAGTGCCACGATGGACTCAGTTGATACTAATACTTGAACTGATGTTAGATAATAGTTCAAGGTTTTGATACATCCTAGCCCCTCCCCCCACTCCCATCCCCACCTCTTAGTTCTTTGATTTCAAGCTCATGGACTTTGAAATTTCATGTGGATTTTTTTTTATATTTAGACTTATTTCTGAGATAGCTTTTGTTTATAAATGTATTGTCATTATGGACATGCTTGCCTGAAGTTTTATGCATAGCAGTCCACACCACCAAAGTGTGATGAGCAAGCACCTATTCAGGCGAGCTACGCTGTCAGCTGACAGCTCTTGCTTTTTTTAGTTCCAAACAAGTGACATATAAAGGAAACAATGTCACTGTCCGAATTTACCCACTGTCCGAAGTTACCCGACTCTCCCCTATACCATTTTCATTTTCTTCTTAGTTGGGCTCAACTCCGAAAGGAAAGACAATTTCTTTAATTCAAATTTTGACAGTGATAAAAGACTTGCTTCTACATTGCAGTGCTGAAAGTCAGGCTCTGTACATGAAAACTCAATGATGCTAAAAGTCACATTTTCTACTTCAAAACCTGATAGTGCTGAAAGACATTTTATGTAAGTACGACAAAACAAGGCAGTGCTGAAAGAGTTTCTGTTCTTCAACTAAAAACATACTTATACCAAATTTATAGCGACAGATGCACATTTTTACTCATCTTATTCAGTGTCACTAAGCCCCAAATATTTGAAACAAAAAGGTGATGGTAGGGTCTCGGCAGGCAGCTGACGTCCATTTCTGAACCACTTGCACAATCGGCAAGGCAGGGCAGCCACAGACATGCAAGACTCGCCTGCGAGGTTGCTGCTAAATGCAGGCCTTCCTTTACTGAGCCATCTCAACCCCATGGCTCAAGAAAGACAAGACTACAAAACATGCCTGCTGAAACACAGTTTCTGTACTATAAAACATAACTGCTGAAAACTTTCTATACTACTAAATTGACAGTGCTGAATGTTTCTATACTACAAAGCATGACAGTACTAAAAGACAGTTTCTGTACTACAAAATGTTACAGTGCTGAAATAGTTTCTGTTTTACAATCATGACACTGCTGATGAACGTTTTGTACTACAAACATGACAGTGCTAAAAGATTATCTGTATTACAAAAGAGGGCAGTGCTGAAAGTGTTGTTATCATATGACGTTGCTGTTATTCAGTGGATAATGTCGTGTCATAAAAATCGTATGACCACATGTGTAATAACACTTTGGCACGTACATGTTATGTCATTGACAAGGTCCATGTCAACAATGCGTTTTCTGTTGAAATAATATTCAGTTAGAAAGCGTTAAGATCCCATTTAATGGGTCATATGATAAAGAGAATCTTACACTTGTGGTCATTTCATATGAAATTTGTGAAACTCGCCAAAGGCTCATTTCATAAATTTCATAAAATGACCACTTGTGTAAGATCCTCTACAGGTGAGTCACGCAATAGTGGCAATGTTTTGGTTATATTTTAAATTTACAAATTACCACAATTACTTGGCTGTTCCAAAAGAAGTTTCTATACTACAAATTATGGCTTTGCTAAAACATAAAAGATAATGTCTGTAATACAAATTTAACACTCTTTACTGTCATTTTCTGTAATACAAACTGGGCATTACTGAAAGTCCTTTTATGAACTACAAACTGGGCCCTACTGAAAGTCCTTTACTGAACTACAAACTGGTCACTGCTGGAAGTCATTCTCTATACTGCAAACTGGGCATTACTGGAAGCCATTCTCTTTAACTATATACAAGGCTCGCATAAAGTAATTCACTATCTTACAAACTGGGCATTGCAGAAAGTCAGTTTCTATACTACAAACTAGGCACTGCTGAAAGTCATTTCTATACAACAAACTGGGCATTTCTGAAAGTGTCTGTACTACAAACTGATTACTACTGAAAGCAATTCTCTGTTCTGCTAAAACTGGGCATTTCTGCATTCTGAAATACAAAATTTGGCAGCTCTCAAAGTCAATCTCTATACTACGAACTGGATATTGATGAAAGTCAGTTTCTATACTACAAATTGGGCATTGCTGAAAGGCATTCTCTGTACAACAAACTGGACATTGCTGAAAGTCATTTTCTGTTCTACGAATTGGGGAGTACTGAAAGTCATTTTCTAAAAATTCAAACTGGGCACTGCTGAAACTGAGTCTCTATACAACAAACTGTGCATTGCCAAAAGCATTTTCTGAACTACAAACAGCACTATTAGAAGTTATGCTCTGTAATACAAACTGGTCAGTGCTTAAAGTCATTAATTCTGTAAACTATAAACTGGGCACTGCTGAAATTTATTCTTTGCACTGCAAACTGAGCATTGCTGTAAGTCTGAACTACACACTAGGCACTGGAGAAAGCCATTCTATGAACTACAAACTGGTCACTGTTGAAAGTCATTCTCTTTTCTACAACCTGGTCATTGCTGAAAGTCATTCTTGTACTACAAAATGGGTATTGCTGAAAGTAATTCTCTTTTCTACAAACTGGAAATAGCTGAGTCTTGCTCTGTACTATAAACTTAGCGCTGCTGAAAGTCATTCTCTGAACTGCAAACTGGTTGCTGCTAGAAGTCATTTTCAAGGACATAAATTAGGCACTGCTGAAAGTCACTCTTTAAACTACAAACTGGACATAGCTGAAATCATTGTTCATACTACAAACTGGGAATAGCTTAAAGTCATAACCTGTATTACAAACTAGTCATTGCTGAAAGTCATTCTCTGAACTACAAACTGGACACTGCTTGAAGTCATTCTCAATTTAACAAAGTGGGCATTGCTGAAAGTCACTCTTTGTGCTACAAACAAGGCACTGCTGAAAGTTATTCTACATGCTGCAAACTGGGAATAGCCGAAAGTCATACTCTGTGCTACAAACTGACACTCATTTTCTGTGATATAAATTGGGCACGGCTGAAAGTCATTCTCTGAACTACAAACTGGGCATCACTGCAACCATCCTTTATCCTACAAACTGGGAATAGCTTAAGGCCATTCCCTGTCCTTCAAACTGGTCATTGCCAAAAGTCATTCTCTGAACTCCAAACTGGACACTGCTGGAAGTCATTCTCAGTTCAAAGGTGGCATTGCTGAAAGTCACTCTCTGTACTACAAACAGGACACTGCTGAAAGCCATTCTCTTCAAAAAAAAGACATTCCCTGTAATACAAATAGGGATGACCTTTAAAGCCAGGAGTGAACTATATAAAGAGGATCAACTTCCAAATGTCATTACTGCGCCAAGTGCGTGCAACTATGGTTAAGTACCGCTGAGCCACTTGGGGAACGTCCTTAGGAGAATTGAACTGAACTGAACAAATGTCATTCTGTCTCTTGATCACATAGTGTCAACGCCTCCAATCAGCCAATGACATTATTATAACTGGTAATTCTGGTCCACTGACAGGTCAAATAAATTTTCACACCTTTACCTGTACGGTAAGATATATATTTGCTGGGAACATGACACCCCCTCCCCCGGCAGAGAAATCCTGCCTTTAAGAAAGTATGCCTATATCTGTAATACAAGCAAGGCCGTGCTGAAGTACAATACTATGCAGTACTGAATGTCAGTTACTGAAATGTATTTGTAGTGTAATTATCCTATTGTATTAAGCCAGAAAGGTAAACAAAGAGTGAGGGCCTAGATCAGCCAGCTTTTGAGCAGCCTCATTTAAAGGACATGCACAGTAGTTATAGGCTCTATCTGCAACTTTTAGACTATAGTCAACTTGTTCAAGCGTTATGATTAATAGTTACATTTACTAAAGTGACTCGGTAGACTTGAGGAGGAAGCAGCTCCGTCATTTTCATATTTGCTTCCCTTCCAAAAAGGGTCCAACTCTTAAAGGAAAGAATTTGCTCCCCTATGAGCAAATTCTTGTTTTAAACAGTAGATCCCATTTTGCGAGAGGGCTTTGTTTTCCTGGGAAGCAAACGAGAAGTCACAAAAGTTGTTTCTCTTTGGAAAAATGACGGTAAAACATGTCAGTGTTCCCATAAACCTTAAACACAGGGTATAGTCGAATCCGCTAATTTTCGCTTCCTGCAGAGACTGTACATCATAGTTGGCTTCCGCCGCGACTGTCCGCGATCTCTTGCTTCCTGCCGAGACTTCTGTACATGATAAATGGCTTCCTGCAGAGACTGTCCGCGTGATTCTGCTTCCTGCCGAGGCTCTCGGCAGGAAGCAGAGTCACGCAGACAGTCTCGGCAGGAAGCCATTTTTCGAGGACAGTATTCCCTGCAGGAAGCAAGAGTTCGCGGGAAGTCTCGGCGGAAGCCAAATATGACGGACAGTCTCTGCAGGAAGCGAAAATTGGCGGACTAGTTTATACCAAAACTCCGACTCTATTGGTAGCATCGTTATTAGAACTGGAAAGATAAGACAAAAGCTCTTTTTCGACTTTCCAGCGTTTTCTGAAAAAATACATACAATAAGCTCTTTGAAATTCTGTTAGTCTACAACTAAACCCAATTTTACAGTATTTTCTAGGATATTAGCTCTTTGATATATCAGTTGTTCTATGTAATACTCATTTTCAAATCCCGAAGGACGACTCTCATTGAAAAGAAGTAAATGATCATTTTGGTTCTCACGAATATTATTCCGACCACTAGTCATAGGGAATTTTTGCGATGATTCTGAGACAATTTTTCCAATATACAGAAGCGTGTTGCGGTTCGTTATTACACCTGCTCCACCAAAAATGTTCTACCGAGGAAATACATAACATGTTGTTTGGTAAAAAAGCGAGAAAAGTCAGTCAAGAACTACATGTATCATTAAATCGGGCTCACTTATGTATCCGAAGGGAGTTCAGGGTATCACACATTCGTAGTTTATCATAACAGAGTATCTAGGGAGTTCCAGAGAATGCAGTGCTACACTGGACAGCAGACTTTGAACAGAATGGAGCAGCAGTTTACTAAAGCACTTAGATTCCAGTTGTTCGAAGATTAACACTCTATGCGCCAGAGATGAAAATAGCTAAATTTGCAAACAGCGTAGATCCAGATGAAGCGGCTCATAATGCATAATAAGCCGCTTCATCTAGATCTACACTGTTTGCCCTCTCGTCTTTGAATTGTCAATATGATGTGGCTTGGACGCCATCGTCTGGGAAAGCAAACAGACGGTCATAATAGCTGTTTCCCTCTGTAAAAATGGCGGGAAAACATCATTGCAAATTTTTCACCTTCATGAGCCAGAAACTCGGCATGTACAGACAAAGATAGGCTTGCAGACAAAGAGATTTGTTATTTCAGTGGTAGGGGTGGGGTGAGTGAGTGAACTCGGGTTTAATGTCCCGCCAACAACGAGGTCATATGGAGACGGGGCCTCGGTTTAAAGTCTCATCCGAAAGACCGGAGAAGCAGGGGATCGATCTTGCGACCCCTGGATTGGTAGTCTGGGGGTGTTTACTGCCTTTTAAACAGAATTTCAGTCATTTGAGCCAGTGGGGACTTTAGCGAGAGAATAATCCAGATACTAGAGAGGGATAATGATGTTGGCCAGAATCGAAACGGCGACGCCCGAATTACGAGTCTTAACCGTAAGGCCCTTGGTCAACACGATTGAAAATTGGTGGCCGTGTACTACTGGTACTGCAAGTGAACAATTATTTTTCAATTTTACATGCTCTAACTGCACAAGATACCAACAAATATCTTCTCTGTATACATCGTAATACACCAGATAGGCTACTACAGACGCAACATTACGTTTGGCCATTTTAGTAAATTATCATCTTTTGTGGGGTTAACCTTACTAGCAGAACTATTCATTTATTTGATTTACTTGGCGTTTTAGTAGTAAAATCACTGTAATCAATATTGTTTGTCTGCTTAGGAACAATGACAACAGTTACGGAGATGTAGGCCTTCAATGGCATTTCTTAACTTACCCTTTAAACGCAAAACAGCAGACGACAAAAAAAAATTACTTCCTGAAAATTAAAAGAAAAAAAGTTTAGTCCAAGTTTTATCATATTGAGAATTCAAGGAGTAGAGGGCAAACCGTGAAGAGCCAGACGAGGCTTTGAGCTTCTAAAACAGTTATCGTGATTTTGCTGAAAATGGAACTGTTTGGTTCTACAATGCAGGAATGCGTCCAAACATACAGATGGAATGACAAACAGTGTAGACTCTAATCAGACTGCTCCTTTTAGGAGCAGTCTGATCTGGGTCTGCACTGTTTTCGCAGACCTATCTGTCCCAATACTAAGAAATTTAATGGTAAGATATCAAAAGGCTTGCATTAAATGGCAGGTGCTACTGCGAGTTACTCTAAGGTACAATATAGTTTGTTACTTTTCTGAAGCAATCAGTCACTTCCAGTGTAATTTCATGAAATATGCAAGAACAATATCCCATGTAATTTTCTGATGTCAATTTTCGAACAAATGTATGACAAGTCCGACCTTCCTACGAGTGAAATGAATTTGTGGCTTTGCAAAGCGTTAAACAGGCTGACTCACTTGATATTGTTTTGAATTCAGTGACTGCCTGCTTTCAAGTGCAAAGGGGATACATATGGGCTTCGCCCTCGGTTTTCAACATGTCTCTCGGGACCTGGCGAACATTAATGAATGAAAAACTAGGTTTGATCCGTACTGTTGCGCCAAAAACTCTTACATAAAAGCACACGCATTTTTCATAAAAATAAATAAATAAAATTAATGACTAATGATAATAATAGTAATAAAGTGATAATAGTACAGTAATAACAATAACAAATAAAACGATCACATCGTCGTCAATAAGGTATTCTGTTTCGCGTTTTCCTTTTCAGAAAGCGCTCAAGAATACGACTCATGCCACTTTTTTCCATAGAGAAAAATAAAAGAATCAAGAACAACAGAGTTATCCATCAATGTCTACATAGCTACCATATTCAATTCATATTCATAATAACATGACATGAATAATGGACATTTGGCCATAGAGGACATGAAAAGGTGTTTAATTAAGAAACACAAACTTTCTCTGGTCGGATCTAGTTCATGTTTTCAGATAAAGCTAGCTGCTATCTCAAAAGACTAGCACTGTTCGAAAATTGTGTCCTACATCAACAGCAAAGATGACCAAAAGAGAAGATACTTAAAAGGCATTTCTTCCCTTAATCACGTGGCACCAATCTCTCCCTCTCTCTCAGAGGCGGATCAAAAGATACTGAATACTGCCTTAAATGCCATTATACCCAATATACCCTCCAGGGGTGGGGGTGCAGTAGAGTGGACGTAGATGCCATGAAACTGTCCAAACCATATATGCTAAATATAAATAAGGACCTGCTGTACTTGCAGTAGGTGCGGATTTCTTCTTTTTTTTCTTTCTTCTTGTATGCCTCTGTCATTCCCTTTTCCTCTTCTTGGTACAGACTGAAGTGCTGCCTCTGAGAGGCGTTGAGCCTAATGCAATGAACAGCCAACCAACTTCACTTGAATGCCGTTTAACTTGTTACAATATAGCGCGGGGTGGTCATGGTCGTGCGCTGAGTGACTCGTCCTACTACTGTTGGTAACAGCAAGGCAAGGACCTACTGTGCTTGCAGTAGGTGCGGGCTGTTTAGACTTTTACTCTTCCCTATCACATCTCTTTTTCTTTCTCCAGATCTCTGGGAGACTGCTCGATATAGACTGAAATAATGTATCGAACAGCCGTTTAAAAACAACCTACCATGCAATATAGTTGCGCGTCCTGATTCTTGCACATACATGATTGTTGTAGCGTTGTGTTTGTTCGTTTATTTTAACTATATACGATTCGCAGCGAAGTGAGAAGGAAATATGTACTCCCATTGATTCCATGCAGCACCACCTTTCATTTATGAAGGTATAAATGAGCCATATTACCTGATTTCCACAATGTGGCATTGGTGACAAGCAAACGCTCTAATCAGACTGCACTAAAGTGTAGTCTGGTCAGAGCCTTCGCTTCTCTTCCCAGCCATCTGTGGAAATGGCACAAGCCAAACAGCTAGTGTTGAGGTTTCTGATTACCTTGTGTAAATGAGAAGAATGACCTGAAGATCACATGATAAAGTTGTCAGTCACATTACTGGAAGTCACATGACACGGCTCAAATTTTAATATTTTGAAAGGGCTTCGCCGTCCAGTAAAAAAGCCACAAAGGTAGTTTCCCTTAGCAAAACGTTGGCGGAAAACGGAGATGAACCCATTCACCATAAGGCTTCTGAAAAATGGCATTGCCAAGAGCAATATCGGTTTCTTAGAATTATCTACCAGTCAAAAGTAAATCCTGCAGTACGGGCGGCTACCTGATCACACGGACTGTGTGACGTCATAATTAATTAACTGTTTTGGAATTTGAAGAGCATAACAAGCTGTAAGCTCAATGATGTTTCATTGTTTCTAAGTTAGGACAGGGGAAATCGAAGATGCCCCCGAATAGCGGAAGAACTTCCCCATTTAGTGTTTTAACCATACCGGGCATGTATTTATTTTATAAATACAACGAATATAAACGGCATCAAGCCGAAATTCACAAGAAAAAAGTCACAGAAAAGGAATTAGAGCATTTAAATCACAAAATTGTAAGTAACGTTTTATCATTATTCGTTTCTTGGTCAATACAGTTAACTCCCGATATCTCGAAAACTGAATGATCGCAATGTATCTTCTTATATCGAAGAATGTATTTCCTAATTTTATTAACACTTCAACCATATTATCTCAAACAACTGAAATCTCAAAGTACATTTTCTGGTTCTAGTTTGGGCTGAAGTTCGACCTCGAGATATCGAGATTGGACTGTGTATATAAAATGGGAGATGTTTTGTACATGTTTAGTGCTTATTTATCGTTGAATTCGTTGCAAACAAACAAAAATTATCTATATATATTTAAAATCTTAAAGAGTTCCTTCAAGAGCAGAGCACACATTCAAAAGAAGGAACATGGTTCAGACTACGTAGTTTTGGTTATTCAAGCCTCATCAGTGACCCTGACAATATCTGGTGAAGAAACTGTAATTTCTTTAATTTTATTGGGCAGTCGATTCAAGACTACTTATAATAAGTATCAAAAAAGGTCCAAATATATAAAATCTTAAAGAGTTCCTTCGAGAGCAGAGAACACATTCGAAAGAAGGAACATGGGCCATACTTCGAAGCTAATATATGTCTAATTTCTAGTGTGAAATAGACAATCAGTACCGGATAACACTGAGTTAAAGCAGCGCTTTCTTTTGTTACATATTACCCATTTAAATGTTCTTTTCTCTCTTTTTTTTGTACAAAATTTCCGAATATCGTTCAACCGTTTTGACCATTAAATCTTTGATAGAGACTTGAAGACGCTATTCAATTATAAACAGGAAAAGGGTAATTCTATAAATCAAAATGTGTAACTTTGGCTCCTTTTAAAGTCTCCATAGCCCTACCAGAAGTAAAAATGTCTAAACTCAAATCATTGTAAAAATCGGCTCAACTTTCACGTTTGGTAATAAAACGTGGGTTCATGTGCATAAATTGAGTCATTATTCAACATAATAAAATAGAAAGTAGGTCATTTTAGTTGCCTACTAAAATGACCAAATTAAATTTTCAAATCATTTTTATGTTAAACTCAAGGATGTTTTATGTCTTTAAAGCTGGCCTTTTGCGGTCATTTACAATGACGAAAATATAATAAGTACCTCATGATAAAAATTTTCATGCTGATAGAGCAATGGGGCCTTTAAATGGTCAAAGGTAATCACTATGGAATATTTACAATTAAGTCGCGATTCAGTGGCATGTGCACCCAGCGAAGAATCAGATCAGCCAGAGCCTTTGTAGAGCCCTTAAAGGGTAGCCAAGTGTCAATTTCCTTCATGCAGACAGCAGAGCGGATGCCCAGGCAGAACAGCGTCATCTCTGGACGCACATGCCACTTTATTGATTTTTATGCAGAAAAAAAAATCTTAAAAATTGCTAGACTTGAATGCGTTACGAATGTATTAATACACTGAATTAGACAGTTTGGATGTCAAACCACCAAACAATTCGGGAGATTCTGCCGCCAGAAAATCATGACACAAGGGTGAGTGCCGGGCCGCGTAGCGCAGTCGGTAGTGCGTCTGACTCTAGAGCCAGAGGTCCCGGGTTCGATAACCGGTCCGGCCACTTGCTTTCGTTTCCCCTTCTGCTGATTCAAGAAGGGCAGTTGTCAGTTACTGGTTAACCGCTTATGAGGTCAAAGCCTGCTTAGGAATAGTGTTGTGCTTAGGTTAACTAGCCGTCCCGACATGACCATAGATGTTTACCGTGGATGTAAAGCAATAACACAATATAAGGGTGAGTGAGTGAGTGAACTCGGGCTTAACACCCCACCAACAGCTACGTCATACGAAGACGGGACCTCGGTTTAAAGGCCCCATGGCTCTATCAGCATGAACATTTTTATCATGAGGTATCACTGCAAGCTTCTCACTGTAGTTTCGTAATTGTAAATGACCGTAATTAGCCAGCTTGTAAAAAATAAAACATCCTTGAGTTTCACATAAAAAGGGTTTGAAAACTTATTTTGGTCGTTTTAGTTGGCAACTAAAATGACCTACTTTCGATTCCATAAAATGATAAAAATACAATGAACAGGCGTGGAGTCCCAATCACTATACCGTCTATGTTTATATAGCATTGCTAGACGAGAAACCAGAACAGGAAATTGTATACTTTTGTGGAGCGATTTGTTATTTTTCAAAAAACTTGTTTACTCTACTTTTTGCCAGTTATATGACTCAATATATGCACACCAACCGACATTTTATTACCAAATGTGAAGGTTGAACTGCTTTTTACAATGATTTGCGTTTAGGCGTTTTACCGCTGGTAGGACTATGGAGACTTTAAAGTCTCATTCGAAAGACCGGAGAAGCTGGGGATCGAACTTGCGATTGGTGGTAGTCCAGCGTGTTATCCACTACACTACCGCCGCTCCCATGACATAGGTAATATGCTTATGTCTGTTTTAATAGAAACTCTGTAGGAAATTGAAATAGGTAAAAGTTTATGGTGCATGACTTTACTTCAGGATTTTACGATTTGGGCGCCGCAGTCCTTTTCTGATAATTGACGTAACAATAAACTAATGTTTCCCAATTTTATTTCCTTCCTTCCGTAATCGTACACTATAACTTCGTATGCAAGTTTGATTGTGTGACGACAGAGGGAGAAGGCGGACTATTTGTTTGCTACGTCAATTTCAGGAGCTAAAAACTGGCCACAGAGCAGAAAGTATCAAGCTTAGCATTACTTACCTTGATCTTTTTGACATACGATAGTGCCGCTGTCCAACCGACGCCGAGGCCATAAGTAACAGTACAATGCCTGTGAGCTTGTTTACCTGGCAGAGTGAGAATTTAACAACTCTATTGTACGGCGTAATTTACAGCTTCCCTTGTGACGCAAAACTTGATTAGCTAAACCGCTTTAAGGTGAGGTGGGAGTAATTCAGCGCCGCCGTGCGGCAGTTTCTGTCGCTACGTTATGTAATGACGTCGAACGTTCCGTTTGATAAAAACAAGATGGCGTCAACGTTAGCCGCTTCTGTGATCACTACATGGTCTGCTCACAAAATGCAAGGAGGCTGAGCGCTGGGCGAAATTTAAAGGAAGTAGAAAGTGCCGTAGAGAAGAAACTGAAAAAAAAGTATAGTTAGTTTTCCGTGCGGAAGACTATTTGCGGGATAGCTAAAAGTTTAACCCTTTGAGTGCCACGACGTTATTATGCCTGCGCCGCACTCTTTGACGTTATTGTTTTCAGCGGTAACGTCATCATAAAATGGCGCCATTGAAACGTCAGTCTGACGGCGCACAGCTGTGAGGGTCGGTCTGTAAGTAACAGTTATGGAAAAAATACGCTGAATAAGTATACACATGTTTTCAAACACAAGTACATGTAACATATCACTAGATATTTGTAGCTATATTTTGATATGAGCATAAGTTTGTTGCAAAATTAAAATAATGATAATAATTATAAATAATAATGATAAAAGAAACAGATTGGGTTATTCTATGTTTGGAAACATTCACTGTGCTTTGTTTATTCATTTGTGGGTGAATTTGTATTGTTGTGCATATTTAGAAGGCTTAGCGCCGCTATAAAACTATAATCCCAACTCCATTTTGAGCAAATTTGATCGCTCAAGGGTGGACAGGAAACGTTGGTGATATTTTGATTTATCCCCTAACCAGAAACCTGGAAGTACTTGGAGCACTGACTAAGTATGGCAGAAAATTCTGAAGTGAAACTGGGCGAGATAGAATAAACAAATAATTTTTTTTTGTTTGGATTTCATGAATGTATAAACAACGTCAAGCAATCATAAAACTTCTAGAAGTACACTGTAAAAAAATCCGTAGATTTTACGGTAAAATATCTGGAATCTGGCTGCCAGTTCATTTACCATTGTTTTTACGGGTGTCTGCCTGTAGAACATTTGTGGAAACAACAATGTGGTGAGGTTATGGTAATTGACTGCACTCGGAAATACATTGATAGTTGAAGGGCTACATGATAAGAAAAATACCTGTCCTATTCTATCCTATTCTGCCTGATTTTTCCTGCAAACGTTTACGGACGCCAATTCTTTTACCGTATACTGTAAAAAAATCCGTAGATTTTACGGTAGAAAAACTGGGAACCAGCTGCCAGTCCATTCCCCGTTATTTTTACGAGAGCCCGTAAAAATTGGCAGGAATTATCAAGCAGAGTAGGATAGAATGGAGCAGGTGTTGCTTCAGTCCTATTGCCCTTCAACACTATAAAGGCATTTCTAGTGCGGCCAGTAATAAAACATAACACTGCCATATCATTATTTCCAATAATGTTCTGCAGGCAAACACCCGTAAAAATAACGGCGAATGGACTGGCAGCCGGTTGCCAGTTATTCTACCGTAAAATCTAGGGATTTTTTACAGGGTAGAATCTACGGATTTTTACAGTGTAAAAGTAAACGTAATACCGGCTTTATTCCGTTTGTGACTGATTAGCCGGGAGATCATGCAATAAATGTCACAATTATCAAAATTATTTCTTATAATCAGACATATAAATTATTTGCCTGTTAATTTGAAAGTTTTAGCAAATAACGATTACTTTTTATGCCCCCGAAGGGACTGGTAATAGCGATTTCAATGTAAAGTCGCTATTGCCAGTCGACTGGCAGCAGCGATTTTAATGTAAAATTGCTATTGCCAGTTAGTTTAAGTTTTGGTCCAAAAAGGGCAAACACTACTTATTAGCAAGCAATGCTTGTGGATGTTTCTACTTTGTATTTATTGTTGCACCCTCATTGATGCAGCAGCATGTATGTGGCTCACCAACAAACTGCATTGCGGAATATAGGTTTAGGATTTTCTTAAGTCTAATAACTTAACATGATCCACCTGCGTTGAAATCTAAAATCCACGAATATACTGGAAAGGAAGTTGGTGGGTTTCAGCCCTTTGGATTATGCTAATATGCTGTCACGAAGGCTTGAAAGATGTAGGAATATGGTCATAGGTCTGAGCTGAAAATCATTTTGTTGCATGCTGCTACTGCTGCTACGACATTTTATTATCTTTTGGTCCCTATTACTTTACATGTAACCAATCGAGCAATCACCAACACTGCAGTTGGCACAAGAAATAGTCTAAAATCTAGATTTGTTTTAAAGAAGGACATTCCGGAAGGCTAGGATTCGAACTCACGCAAGCTGCGTTTACTTGGCTTAGCCATACAGAGACGGCGGTCATACCTTTTGCGCCACCACGTCATTAAACGATTTAACTCACTCAATGAAAAATAAGTAGGTTAACTGCATGATACTCCAAATTTCCCTTTTTTGTCTGCCTAAACGCTGAACTGCTGATATGCTGAATGTACAGAAAAATGTCGTGATTTTGCTATCAGAATCGATCTTTTCAGCCGTTATGCTGATTAAAGATAAATTATACCATTTTGCTATAATGATTTTTCTATCATAAGAGATATTTTCAGTCACTATGCTGATTATATAGAAGAAAAAAACGGTAATATAATTCAGCATGATAGCGCTTAAACCCACTGAGTTATCGAGACTCAAGACTGATGTATCACTTGCAGTTTTACGCCCCTTCAACAATATTTGAGTCAAATCAAGCAGAAAGCAGGTGCTAATAAAAGGCTGTCTTCTAAGGAACCTCCTTTACGGTTGAAAGAATTACCCCTCTATCAGGATTTAACCCAGACTGCTACCGTAGCAGGCCAGTGCTTAACACACTGAGCTACCGGAACTTTTTAAAGATAAGCATATATTACCACAATTTCTTAGTAAGCAAAAATGAAATAAAATGAATAAATAAATTGTTTATTTCGCAGAAGTAACATTATCTGTGAAGTAAGGCACACTTTCTAAGCAGCTATAAACTTAAAATGGAATGCAACTTCTTCAGCCTCAAATTTATTATTAAGAAATGGGAAGAAAAACTAAAAAACGTCAAAATCGCTATTGCCAGTCGACTGGTAACAGCGATTTTTATGTAAAATGGCTATTGCCACTCGACTGGTAATAGCGATTGTAACGTAAAATGGCTATTGCCAGTCGACTGGCACTAGACCTTTCCTAACGGGAAATGAACTGGCAGCTGGTTGCCGAGTATTCTACAGTAAAATTCACGTATTATTGTTCTACAGTGTAGTTGAATTTGCTCCCTCCACACTCATAATAGTGAGGTTCAAATCTGACACAGAAGGGCAAGTACCTGTCCGCAAAACACCGCCGGATAATACATGCTAGAAAGGCATGTACATGTACATGTGCTTGTCAGTCCGTCGGAGAGAAACAGCTTGACACTTTGTCTTTCCATGTCTTTCCATGTCAGCGTGCGTACGTGGTCATGCACATACCTTTTTATATTTGTACGTTTGTGCAAGCGTTCATTTATGCATGCGCGTAGCGTTTTGTTGGTTATTTTGGATTTAACGGATCTTTGACACAATATTTCAGTCTATTTCGAGCCGTCTCCCAGGAAGAAATAGATAATGATAGAGGAGAGAAAAAATGTTCAAACTACCCCCACCCGCAATTTATGCATACACAATAGGCCCTAGCCCTTCTATTATCCAAATTAGTAGGACACCCCGGCACTGAAAGTCACCCAGAACCATCGCCCGACCATTACCACCCCCATGCAGGGAGTCGTGGGCTCAACTCCCATCAGGACACAGGTCCGATTATTATTTTCAATCTATATAAGGAAATCCGCGCAGTGTGTCATGGGCTCAGGATGATAGTTGGTGATAGCAGTGCGATGGCGATGTCTAGACTTTGAACGTGTCTTCCTTCTTTCCATCAAATATCTTTATTTGTATTTATTTCTTTTTTGGTTTTGTTTTGGGGAGAATATCCAAAACAAAAGATCGAGATAGGTCTTGCCATGTCTGCCCTGAAAAATTTTCATCAGTTTTTTTTTCTGAAAATGCTCATAATATAAACGTATCCATACCAATTTTAGTGCGATAGACGCGCGTTTCTGAATTTAACTTCTCCAGTGTCGCTAAACCCCAAAAGTTTGAAAGAAAAGAGATGATGGGCAGGTCTCGGCAGGCAACGAGCATCCCCTTATTGTCGCATTCCGCGGGACACATTAGCTGCAGACATCAGGTAAGAGACGCCTACGTATTAACTCGCGAGCGCAGGCGTCCACCATCAAGCCACCTCAGCCCCTGTGTCTCGAGAAAAGCGACAGACAAGGGCACCAGGAAAGAGATGTTCGATGCAGCAAGAACCCGCAAAAAGCCAAAACAGTTCAAAAGAATGGAAGCTAAACTTAGCTAAGATTCTTGTCGTACAAGTTTGTCTTAGTTTTAGAAGAATTTAGAAATTTTACCAGATAACATAAAGGATAAACAAATGAAACGGCGAAACAATGCAATTAAAACAATTACACCGTTCCAGTGTAAACGTTTGAACATCCCCCTCGTTTGGCGCGACGTTACGTGACGTTTGTGGCGCCAAACGTTTCATTTTACTTTCCTCACATGACGTAATAGAAAATAACAACCCTTCAAAAGTCGATTTTAGCGTCTATAAAAGCAACAATTTATATATTTATGAAACGGCAGACTATTTTATAAAAAATCATTATGTTTTCAATTATTTTTACGGAATTTTGGGACCGAATCACTCACACTAGAAATGGATTTGGCACAGAACATGTTAACAGTTTTTTAGACGGAATTCGCAGTTGTTGAGTTGCGATAATTTTGTTACAAATTTCATACGATAAGAAAAGAAAATAGAAAGTGCCACAGAGAAGAAACTGAACAAAATTATAGCTAGCTTTACGTGGGGAGAAAGCTGTTCTCTGACATTTTCTCAACAGTTTGTTAGACGGAGTTCGCAGCTGTTGAGTGGCAATAACAAAGCCAAGTGTGAAATTGAATCCAGAATCGTACAATGAGTAGTCAGATCACTGTCTACACTGCGACCATGCACTTAACAGTTAACATGGTAGCAGCCATAGACAGTCGTTTTCATACCACCCACACTTAAAATACTAATCAGCAACAGTTATGCCAAATTTCAGTTATATTAAAAAATCTTAGACTGTCCCTAGCTTTTGAACAACGCCAGGCAGCTGTATCAACGTCAACGCAATATCTTCAGAATCTTTTATCGACGTTGATACGATAATTCAATGATCTGTACTGTCAATAAGCTAAAACAATGTGTTTTTTCCCTTGCATTTCTTTCACTTTTCTGTCTTTCATTTTTTATTTATGTTTCAAGTGTATATCAAAGAGTCGGTTTATTGTATTTCCTGGACGCTACAGTGAATCAAAGCTGCCTATCAATTTTTACAGAGAATGAGAGAGAGAGAGAGTCGCCGATGTCCAGTCGTTAGAACGCTGGGTTATAGTGCAGAATATTTTAGGCTCTTTCTTGGGTCGGGTCAGGAACTGGAAAACTTGACTCGCTTACACTGTACAAAAGCCAAGTGGACAAGGGAATTGTTCAAATGTCCTAACACGTTGAAGCCCACCCCAACTCGGGTGCCCGTCAACTGTATAGGAGGGCATACTGGCCATGTTTTCGATTTTTAAGACTAAAATACAAAAAGCGATAGTTGATATGTGGCGCGAAAAGTTTAGTAACGTTAACGTCACCATGCGCAACGTCAACATTGCGGTCTAAAGAGACGGCAGATCAGGCTTTTTATGCACTTTAACTCGAAAGTTAAGTCTGCGACCTACTATTTTTATTGCTTTAATATGAATTTCTATCATTGGGCCATACTGGGTTAGTTTTTTGAAGAAAAAATGTGTTTTGTTTTCTTAGAATGAAGGTTTTTATCCAAGAGTGACGAGCAAAAAAGTGCAATTTCCATAGAACACCATTATAACGTCGGGTCAAAAAAGTGGAAAAATTGACGTTTTCGAGGTCAAATATCTTGAAAACGACATCGGCGACCCCCCTTTATTATTACATTTTCTGAAAGAGGGACTGAAAATGTACTCTATAAAGAAGTATAAATAAGATCATGTGTTTTGTCAATTACTCCCACCTCACCTTAAAAAAATTCTAGAAGCGTTGTGACATTTTAGGAATTCTACACATAGCTTTGTTTAAAAAAATAAAATCAAATTTAGAATTTAATGTAATTGACTA